>BSBM01000050.1:11177500-12447500 GCA_027924585.1 Larix kaempferi | reverse complement strand
TTCTAGGGTAGGGTAGATGAGAGTCAATTACGCTAGGTTAAGGAAAGCTAGTCTAGGGATAGGTTATTATAGGCTAAAGTAGGGTAAGATAGGGAAGGTTGTTATGATAGGGTAGGGTAAGTTAGTATATGATGAGAGTGGTTGGGTGGACTAATTTAAGGTAGGATATGGTAGGCTATGGGTGGACTTAGAATAATCCCTAGGCCATATTCTATCAATCAAATGTTAACTCTTGTTAACACATGGCTTGTATTTAGTGCCTAGGCACTAGATTAGTTATAATGTAAATTGAATTTCTTAACCCTCTATGGCCACATGTTTGAGCCCATATGAATGTGGAAATAGAGCAGTAGAGCAGTGTCGAGCAGTAGTCGTGGTCGTGGTTACAGTGGTCATGGTCGTGGTTAGCACACAGTTTCACCCATAGAGCAGAGGAAGAGAGAAGCAGTGGACACGAGCAGAGGACGCGAGGAGCAAAGGACATGAGTGGCAGAGGAGCAATAGAGAAGACACAAGGTGCTATGAGGAACAAAGGAGATTGAAAAGGACTGAAAAGGGAAAAATGTCTTCGGTAAGTCTCAGTGGCAACATTGTTTCCCAAAAACCCCAATTTTTTCGTTTAGGATTGTAGTTGCAGACGCACGCCCAGCTAGGGTTGTTCCAAGCTTTGCACGAAACGACAAAGGGTAAATCTCTAGGATTGGATGGACTATCTAAGGAATTTAATGTGTCTTTGCTCAGTGATTGGTAAAAACCTTTTCTGGACGTCTACAGAGGTGAAAGCCAATGTGCATCTCATTAATTTGATTCCCAACAGAACATGTAAGGACACCATAAGTGGATGGCAGCCTGTTAATATCCTTAATGTGTCTTACAAGGTATTACCTAAAGCTCTTGCTTTCCAGACTTACAAATAAGGTCATTAAAATTGTTCACCCTAAACTGGGGAGAATCGATGACAAGACCAAGGAATAGGTCCATGGGACTATATAGTAAATCAGTGGCCAATATACTAAACCTTAAAAAGCTCGAAGCCCTAGCTCAACATCAACCGTCACATAAATGGCAATAAAAGTAGAGATAGAAGAGTGAGAGGTTGCATCCCTGTATCCCTCTATCACTATGTAAAACCTGAGAATGCCATCTAGAGAGTGCCTACGGGTCCTAGCTATGTAATCCAGGGGGGCTCTAAAGCAACTGACTTGTGTCTCTAACAGATGGGGTTGAGGGGAATAAACTCGCGATAGTAATTTTTACATACCCTTTGGTATCCATGTTTGGATTAGAGGGGGCAGGTGCTTTGAGTCTCCCTTATATTACATCCCCACATATGGATAATTCTCAATATATACAGGGAGCTTGTGCTAGTGGGTAAAAAAACTCGATTGAAATATGTTGCTCATAACACAACCCCCATCTCTCCTCATACGCTTATCCCACTACCATAAGTTGGGATCCTTTGGCCCTACATCCCAAAAATCATGGTGTGAATAGAGAGTAGGGATCCTCTCAAAGAAAATAATGAAAGTGAAGGCCCCAAAAGAAAAGTCACCACTTGTTACACCCAAAATCTACCCATCATGAGATTTAGTGTATACACCCCTGAAGATGTCTTGACTGAGTAATTAACCTGGGAGGATTTGTACCCAATTGTACTAGGTTTTGAGAGGTCGTCGGAGGTTGCACTCATGCAACATGCGACGTCGAAGCTTGCTTTACTGCAGGGTGCGACGAAGTCAGTTAATGGGCAAAAATAGCTTCTTCGAGGTTCTTCTCGAGACTTGCTGACTTGGCGGCTTATCCCTGAACTCTAGGGGAGTTGGTACTCGATTCCTAACACCTTGGGAGGATCCCCTATCTCTCTCCTACCATCTCTCAACCTATCATATCCATACCCTATCGACTTAGTCCTATATAAGAGAAGCTCTACTCCGCTCCAAAGGGAGGAAGTCTATGGTGTCTACATGCTGGTGAAATCACTCTTGGGAGATCTCTACTCATCCTTGAGAGACTCAAGCTTCCTTAGGAGGAAATGGCAAATGGCTTTGTTAGAGAAGGGCTGCAGCGTTAAGCCTTGGTTGTAGTTCTATATCTCTGCTATGTACTTCCCTCTTTTTACAGTAATACAAATGCTTTCCACCAATATTGTTCGTGTGTGCAATGATATTGAGTAGTTTACTTGCTTAACTGTTTACTTAGATCTCTTGTTGTATAGATTCCCTTTTACTTGTTTCTTATCTTGACAGGTCTTACAGCTTGGATCTGACAACCGTGAGACGTGGAGCAATGTTCAAAAGAAAGGATAGCGAATTGAAAGGTAAGGCATCTGGTACTCGATCCTTAAGTAGATCTAGGAAATGCATTCATAGCCTGTCTCATTTGTTCTAGACTCGCAATGAGCTAGGGAGATCCGGCTCGCGTTCGCTCGAGTGGATTGTCCGATAAACACCACTACATGTTGGTTTGCATGTGGTTAGTTGTCATCGCACAATAGAAGGAAACATCTAGGCCCACCCAATATAAGGTGCAAATATCAATTGAGGAATCTTAGCAAAGTTGTGTTAACAAATTTAAGGACAAGCTAAATTAAAATGGACTACAACTCTAAATTGACTACTTGGCTAGGAAGAAAAAATTATACTAAAAAGCTTTATTTTGAGTCCAAAAAGGCCCTCTTTGCCTAGTCTCTCATATTGTAAGTCTTGGCCATAGGACTTCAACTAAAATGGAAATTGTTTCTCCTACCTATACTTTCTGTCATAAAGAGGAAATACTCCTCCATTTCTTCCACTTATGTATGAAATCCCATGCATTTTTGCACTTGAGGGAGGACCTCTAAACCTCTAAGAGAATCACCACTTTCAATTTATGTTAGCTTGTCCTAAGAGATGATTATGGTTTTCTTGTTTCTTTTTTAAATGCATGGAAATTGTTAAGAATTGACATTTAATATTTAGAATATAATAATACTATTCATAGATATCATCATGGCCAACTATATTTGTCTTTCATTAACTATTTCACCATTTTTTCAAATTAGACCTTGCAAATCCAAAACTGGGCAAAGAAGGTAGACATGGCATTAGAGCACCTATGCAGTATTATCAACCACTAGGTAAATTCCCATGCACTTTAAGTAGGGTGATACTTAGAGAAGACTTGACATATAGAAGGTAAATGAATCACAATAGATCATGCCATGGGCCCCATAGCATGTTGCAGGATGAAACCCACTCACAATAGTCCCTGCTACCTCTAAAGGCTAGGAGAAATCAGCCAAACCCTGGTCAAAGCAACCATAGTAGAAAGAAAAGGATTCATGGTAAATATCTATGCTTGGCTAGAGTAGAGAATCATGGTTGATAGCTAGGAAATCCTAGTCAACTTTATCGTTTTGTTTTTCATTAGATGATTATCCTTAAATTCAAACCCAACCACATGAAAAGAGCTCAGCTTTGTTTCTCTCAAAGGAAGGCCACCTACGAGAAGTTCATAACACAAAACAAGATAAGATAATTTTATTAATGTCCAATGAGTGACCACAATAGTCAGTCAGTGGGACTCTTACATCCAATGCATGTACAAGAGAGTGGAAGTGTAAAAGCATCTCCTATTGCTACTCTGTAAAACTCTGAAAAGTAGTGTGTGTCAAATATCCATGATTTGAAAAAGTTGGAAATGTCTCTATCAAATATCCATGATTTAAACAAGATGAAAGTGTCTCTAGTCATCCCTACATGTTAAGTGGTAACAAGGCTGGATGCCTCCACTTGATGCATACATGCAACGTGCTTTAGCATAAGAGGGCCCCAATTTAACAAATTGTGTTATCACGAATAGAGGCATTTTTGTCTAAGTTGGGCTTCATACCTATGTTATGTTAATATTTGTGTTGGTAGACTCATCTACACTATTTCTTTGAGGTTAATAGTTGGATGAGTGTCATCAAATAATATTTCTATCTAAAGAAAAATTTATTAACCTCAAAGAAGAAAAGTAAGTAGCATTATAAAAATGAGTATTGATGGAACATAAATATTTGTAATCAAATGTTGCTCTAGAAATTGGATGATTGTCACTTCATTGATATAGATCAAAGGAAAAATATCAGTTTATCATGTGAACCAGTATGTAGCATTCAATGTGTACTTGTGTTGCTTGACTGAGTTAGGATTTATTCACCCTATAATGTTCAAACCACATTGCTTGAATGATTCCTCGATTGTAACAAGTTGTAGTGGAATGGTTGGTTTCTGTTTGCATCTAACACACTTATGACATATTTGACATATCCAAACATATGTGTGTGTGTGTCTTTGAAAATGGTCAGCCAGTAGTATCCAACCTTCATGATCTTATGTGTTGTAATAATATCAAAAGTGAAACCTTCGACAAGTCTAGCATGCAATTATGTAAGGACTTTATCAACATTCTATTTTTCAACACACCCTAGGAGTACTCCATCGTAGTTCCTACATAACAAGATTCCATTTGTTAATTGATTCTATGAGGAATTGAGCCTCAATGCTCAGTTTTTGTTTCAAATTTAGAAAATTGGGAGTGATGTTGTGTTGCAAATACTGCTCAAGCTAATTATACCAGGAGTCTATGTTTATAGGTACATATAAGACTCCCTAGAATAATAAAGGGCTATTTTATTCTCCCATACTTCTTTACTATTAATGATTAAGGAAAAACAGAGTTGCAAAAGCATGCTTCAACCATCTCTAATTTGTTGTTTTATAATGCAAAATATTCCTAGGAGGTTTGGGATTCCCAAGGTACACCTCTTAAAACTTGCATTGAGGGTATGCCTTACAATGGAATATAAAAACTACAAGAACTCTAACTAAGATGAAGCCTGCAAAATTTAACACATTCAAAAAAAAAAAAAAAAAGCAAAAAAAGAGGGGAAGACCCACACTTAGTCCCTTCTAATGGAGTAGAATTGGGTGTTACAAACTTACAATTATCCCTTCAAGCAATTTTGCAAGCAATTAACAACATCAACATTCAATAATTTTAGATGAAAACATAAGCCACACATTAGCAAGAAAGGACCCTTGAATTTCCAAGCCTTCAAAAAATATTCAACAACTGCTCTAAAGTCTTTTTACTCAAACTTTCAACAATGATTACAGTCTGAGGGAGCTTCTCTTATTTAGAATTTAAGCCCACATCCCTCAGACATAAATAAGAATATCCAAGTTCTAGAAACATGATCTCTTCTAGGGAAACATAAAATATGATATCTCCTAACAACTTCCTAAAGACAAGTAAAAAATGGATAGTAAAATAAAGGGACAAATGAGTGGATGTGCCACTTGTCCTCTCCCAAGCAAGGTATCTCCTTGAACTTGGCTTGTTTGACCATACAAATTCATCCATGATGCCTTGTGTAGCCTCTACTTATGGAGTGCTCATCCAAAATACCTCAAGAAAGTGCAAAGAATCCATGCTTATGGGATCAGCCCCCTATAGTTGTGACTCAATGCTTTTGGAAGACCAAAAACATGCTTAGAATAGTACAATGAGTTAGGATGTTTTCTCTAAGAAGCCAACAAACTTTTCCACAACAAACATGACTAAAATAGTACAATGAGTTAGGTAATTTTCTCCAAGAAGCCAACAAATAAGGTAATCTTAGTTGTTATAACAACCTCCATGGATGAAGGAGACCTCAAACAATGTGCATAAGCACAAAAACAACTCCTAAATTCACAAAATAAGGTAAGCAATCTAGAGAAATGTGCATGCAGGTTAGTTATACCTTAATAAATGTGCCAAAGAGTAATGATAAAGGGATTCTTCCACCAAATGGAGGAGTCAACTACCTCAACAATCCAACCCCATGCTAAAAATATAAAAATCGACTAGGGCACTCATCCATAAAGGAAAAGATCACATGGAAGGTCAATAAATGTAGAAATTGGAAGGATAGACCATCTAGGAATGTGTGTAATGAGAACTTCTCTGATTTATATGCCATGAATCACGATGAAGAATCCATAAAAAAGACATGGCAGAATCTCCAAGATGAAGTGTTGTAAGGGTCAACACAAAAGTGAACATGTATAATAGTGAACCATACTTAATAAAACACCTCAACACCGGCACAAAGTGTTCAACAGATACAACTCTCAAAAGGGAGGCATCCGAGGATAGTGTACACAAGTGGTATGCCCCTTACGAAGCTAAGTGCTCCATCAAACCAACCTGTATGCCTCTAACACGTGTGATGAAAATGCCAAATAACTTATGGCCATGATGTATATACACCCAAATAGAAACACAATGCCTTCATGCCCAATATACTCCAAACATAACCTGCTTGGGTAGGGTCTTCAAACTAGTATAACTACAAGGCCTTATTCAATATGAGTGGTAATATCTCAAGGGACAATTGTGGAAGTTGAAGCCATAATTCTTTTCACACTAGCTTCCTCTTCATTCTAAATCTCCTAAATAACTATGAAATTGTTAATAAATTAATACTATAGAGTACATAGATCAATGCACAAACCAAAGTCCAATGTCCAATGAGTGACCTAATGTATACATGCAACGTGCTTTAGCATAAGAGGGCCCCAGTTTAACAAATTGTGTTATCATGAATAGAGGCATTTTTGTCTAAGTTGGGCTTCATACCTATGTTATGTTAATCACCTTTTATATACATATAAACTGATAGCTCTCGTAGTAAGACTTAGGCTTCTTTTCATACTCATAATTTTTTACGTGCTCTCCTATTTATTTCATGTGGATACACATTGTATTTACTTATTTCATGTGAATGCACATTGTGTTTACTGTTTCATTTATCATTAAACTCATAACACAAGGAAAATCCATGCTCAACAAATTATCATATTCATACAATTGGCTTAGAAATTTTTTTCAAACCCTATCCTCTCATTCCTTTAAAATTCACAAGTTTCATTGCAAATAGAAGCCATATTTCCATTTACTTGTCATGCATTTTACTCATTAGAAGTAGAAGAAAGTTATTTTTGGATTCATCTAATTTGAAAGAGTAGTTCTAGTTTGGCATACAAAGAAAAAATACCAAAATGTGTAGTTTTTCTCTTTGAAAAGTTTGTGCTTGTGTTTCAAGCTTTTTGGATCGAAGAACTCTCTCCTTCTTGTAGCTAGTTTTTTCATTGAAAAGAAAAGTGCATTGATTCATTCACTTATGCATGGTTTGAGTCGAGTCATAACACCATTGAGTTGCACTTCCGCTACCCGATTGAGTAAGACAACAAACCATTAAAATTTATCTCCCTAACTCAACACATTTTAACCTCACTTGAGGATACAAAATAAGTTGTTAGTTAGGTAGGACACCAGGGATAGGAATCCAAATAATTCCCCCTTGTCTCTTTTCATCTGAGACATAGTTTTTGTCCTGTAGGGTACTAAAATCCTCTTGTATTTGTTGACACGGTCATCGACCAGTTTGTTGAGAGGGCCCCCTGTTCCACAGGAGCAAGCAATGAGGACTGGTTCCGGATGGACTTTGTGGAATGCCGCACTCCACTTAGTGCCTAA
This sequence comes from Larix kaempferi, assembly GCA_027924585.1. Lineage (NCBI taxonomy): Eukaryota > Viridiplantae > Streptophyta > Pinopsida > Pinales > Pinaceae > Larix > Larix kaempferi. The sequence continues at coordinate 12,439,952 of BSBM01000050.1, read as the reverse complement.
GGATACATCGCCATTGTATTCCTTGTATTTTCCGTATATGTGATATAAGGGCTCAAAGGCAGAAGTTCCTGTTAACATTCTCAGGCGTGTCATGAACGAGGTAGCTTAGTGGCTTCTTCTAGGTTTCTTTTACCCAGGATCCCTTTTGGTAGAGGGATATCCTTCCACTTTTGGTCTCTCACTTCGTATTGTTCGACTTGGATTTCATCACCTTGCAAAGGATACGATCTGTTGAGGTCTCCTGACCTTAGTTAGGAAGATTGCTTGCTATCATACCTTTTAGATGGTCTTTTATTTTATAGTGCTGCTTGTTGGCATTCTGGCCTTTTTGTTGTAGCTCGCTTGCTGTGACATCGGTCTCGGTATAGTTTTAGAGCTTACTTTTGGCCTGCACACCTCTTCTTTTTCTGGCTCCCCTTCTGCACGCTCGGTTGCTTTAGGGTTTTTGAGTTCTTACACGGTCAGTTACCGATATGATGATGTGTGATGTCCTCTTATCCTAGGTCTTCGAGATGGTTGAGTTAGATGGTCTTCTCAGGGGACTGGACACCCCTTGATGGAGCCACTAACGCTTGACCTTAGGAGTAGTATAGAGGACCACATGATCACATCATCCGTGTGGAATTTTCCTTTTATAATGATGATGGACTTTCAGGTTATATGGAACACTGGTACATTTGAGAGAGAGATGATTGGTTGTACCCGACCTTGGTTTATTGACTTTTGGTCCTTTCATTTTGTTGATAATATTTTTGTGGTACCTTGCCTTTTACCTTTTGGGTCTTTTACTCATATCGAGTTATCTTTTTATTTGTACCACCTTTTATGTTTTTGGTCTTATGGGTACTATGGTAGTTTGTCCACATTTGAGTTACACCCCCTTAGTCCAAATGGATATTAGTCTTTATACCCACTCTTGTCTTTTTTACTTGTACATTACTGGTTGGTCTTTGTACCCTCACCTATTTAATTGTGTAACCCTGGTACCCACCAAAGACATTCTACTTTTTTTTTATCTTTTATTTTCCAGATCTGTTTTTGAAGTTTGAAGGTTATTGAGATTTAATTGGTAACCTTTCTGCCTACTGTGTTTTTCGATCTACTCTCCTTCTGCCTGTTGGGGAGGTTGTGACACTCAGACTTAGCCGTGACCCCTAGTTTTTCTCTATTGGTTGTTTTAGTAAGGGTCGTGAGGTCTTAAGGGTTTGCTTTACCCTTCTGTGTACTCATATGTGGAGGTCGTGAGTCTCTTTGGCCTCAGTCTGCTGGCTGTCAGCTCATCTATGAGGGCCAAAATTTTGTATGGGCAGTTTAGACTGAGTTTTTAAGTTATTTTGTTTTTTTTACTTACCTTTGTTTTGTATGCTCAAATTTTGTGTGTAGTTCTTGATCTGTGGCTATATATATTTGTTGAGTTATTTGTGATGCTGAGACTTATTAAGGGATGATCTTTATTGTGATTGTACTAAGCCTTTTGACTGTCATTGACTTTCTTTTATTGACTATAACATAGCCCAGTCATCTTTGTCTCTCTAGTTTGTACTAAACCTCTAATATGGTCACTTGGTTCCTAGAGTTGACTGGCCTCTAAGAGGCACAGTCATTTCTGAAAATAACTCTTCTGAGTATATTACAGGAAATGTCTACTCCCAGGTCAGTATCTTCACGTCTTTATTTTCTTGTAAATTAAAAAAGTTTATTATTACATGTTACTGGAGATTACTTTAACACAATGACCATATGGTAGTGTTAAAGGTGAGAAGTTGAATTTTATTTTTATTTTTTTATTTTTTGTATTAAGTAGTTAAGACTTGTCCTGTCAGACAAAATTGTTGGTGATTAGATATGTGTTTTTATGTTAATCTTTTACTTGCATTAAGAATTTTGTTGTAATCATTCTTTGCGCTTTACTTTGTATATTTTGCAAGTCCTATTACATCCTTTTAAAATGAAATCGTTTACCATTTGTGTCAATAGTTTTGCAGATTTGGTTGTCAAAATCAAGTATTCTCTAGTGTCAAATAGTGACTTAAAACTTGCATCATAACTTCCTTTTCTGAGATACCTAATGCTCTGTTTCATATTGTGAAAGGCATAGTCCCCACACACTATCATACAAGATTTTAATTCTACTACTTTGTATTGGAAAGCACTCATACATTGTAGTTACAAGAGGTAGTTACAGGGAGCTATTGCATACATTTGACATTATTTGACCTTCTATTTCTTCGGCATGTCAAATAACAGGTAGTTACAAGGAGCTATTGCATACGAGAGGTAGTTACACAGAGCTATTGCAATATATATTTGACCTTATTTGTACCTTCCCCACAATGGTTGATTTACATTTGGTCCTTACACCCTGTTATTTATTGGAAAGCACTCATACATTGTAGTTACAAGAGGTAGTTGCAATGAGCTATTGCAAATAAGAGGTAGTTACAAGGAGCTATTGCATATAAGAGGTAGTTATAAGGAGCTATTGCATATATTTGGCATTATTTGACCTTCTATCTCTTTGGCATGTCAAATAACAGGTAGTTACAAGGAGCTATTGCATACAAGAGGTAGTTACAAGGAGCAATTGCAATATAATATATTTGACCTTATTTGTAGCTTCCCCACAATGGTTGATTTACTTTTGGTCCTTACACCCCGTTGGTTATTGGTCTTGTGGTACCTTGTCCTTGGCCTGTGGTTGATAGGGTCATTTCTCCCATCTTGAGTTGTTCGTACCACCCTTTAATGTTTTTGGTCCTTTGGGTACCATATGGTTGTTTGTCCCCTAAATGACCCTAGTACCCCACTTATGATTTATGTGTTTTTATGTTAAGCTTTTACTTGCACTAAGACTTTTGTTGTAATCATTCTTTGTGCTTTATTTAAATTTTGTTACGAATGTAACTGTCTTTGTCTTATAACTACTGTTGCATACAACCTTTCTCTCTCTCTCTGGTTTGTACTTACCCTTTAGTAGGGTCAGTGGGTTCCTAGTGTTGTCTAACCTCTGAGAGGTACAGTTTTCACTGAAAGTAATAATTTTGAGTATCCGAAAAGAAGGTTCCACATTCCGGTGTAAGTACCATAAAGTACCTATTTTCTTTACTCATGTTAATGTTGATTAAATATTGTTAGAAATTAGATGTTACTGAAGATTACTTTAACATAATGAGCCAACTGGTAGTGTTAATGTGGAAAAGTTGAAAGAGATGAAAATTATGTTTTCTTACTGTTTTTTTATTTAGTTTCAGTGGTACTTGTTTATTAGATGTAATAAAATAAAGGAGTTTATATTTGGTGGAGGCATGCTGACTACTTATGATGATAGTGGAAAATTGATGCCTTAATGCATTGCAATTTTCTAATATGAACTATGCATATGCCTTGTAGTGCCTTTTGTAAGAGGTGTGAAGCGACTCCGTAGCCGTAATATTATCAGTTGCAGAAGGTTGTAAGACCAACATTTCCCTCACTCACTCTCTTCACCCATATCAACAGAAACAAACAAAAAATGAGACTAAAAATGAAATTGAAACTGAAACTGAAACAAAAAATGAAAATGAGACTAAAAATGAAACTGAATCTGAAACAAAAAAATGAACCTGAAACTAATATTCACTGCCAAAAACTGCAGCTAAAATCCCAGGACCTGAGGCTGAACAAATAGCCCATAAACTTAACGCACAACCCTTAACCGACACCTACACCTAGGCGCTACAAGTCACCTTATAAAAGGTGCTACACGACACCTTTTAAAAGGCGTTATGCCTTGAGGTACTATCTAAACTTTTTTCCCATGGTGCAGGTAGAACCAAACAGGTATTTGTTAGATCTGTCTTCCTCGAGTGAGGGGAGTTTAGGAAGGCTAGAGGAAAGTGAGACATCCAGTAGGTCTACAAGAGTTTTATCAACTAGATGTCAACTGATTAGAAGAAAATTCCATAAACGCATGGATTTTTTTCTCGTTGAAGGGGGGTCATGTTCCTATGATGATGAGACAATAGGAGACATCGAGGTGCCATTGAGGTACATACATATAGTGAAACAATGGGTACCCAAGGATCTTCCTCAACTGAACACAGATTTTTGTGTGAACGAGACAATATATCGAATTGCACCATCGTCATTACATGGATTGGGGTTGTTTTGCATGGATGGCATAAAGGTCGGTTACGACATATGTACAAAATTGATGGAGTGTGTTGGACCCTGTTACAACTACAAATATTGGATGCGCCTGGTCCAATATACAAGAAGTATGCGTAGATATGGATTGTCAGCAAACTATTTACATTTGAAAGACAAAGATCAAAATAAAGGAGCAACGTTGTACATTGACGGAAGGCCAAAGGCCATAGTGAATATTGCGGGGTTTATAAACAGTACACAACCAGGGTCTACAATTAAGCAACCCAACTGCGAATTTGAGGGGCGTGAAGGAAACCGTGTTTTTGTATGTGTCATTAAATAATTATCTGTAGGGGAAGAGTTGCTTATTAATTACAATTTTCATCGAGTAGATACAAACACGGTTATTGTGGGAGTGGTACATCTAACAATTTACCCAACCTTTTATTAATGAATTTAACATCTTAAGGATTTTTCGTTAGTTTATTTCGTTTAAATTTTCTATATTTACTTCGCAGGCTAGTGATCGAGGAAAATCCCAGCCAGTAATTGGTCAAAGGAGTACAACTTCCTCGAGGGAGCAGGTATACATCTTTGTAATAGTAAAAATATAATAAGAAAAAAGAGTTTTTTTTTGCTTTGTTTTTTCATTAGTATATTAGTTTGGTTTATATAATGTTATCTATATTCGATGTAGAACGTTGATCGGGGAAGCCACCCGGCTGTTGATCAAACGACAGCAGCCTCGGGGCAACAGGTAAACCTGATTGTAATTGTACAATTTAAATATGTCAAAATGTTTTATTATTATATTAATGTTTCAGTGAGTATTTTGGTTTCGTTTAGGTAATTTTTTCTATGTTTTTGATGCAGGCCGGTTCTGTAAGGGGCACCTCCCTAGCAGTAGATCATACCAAACCTACCTCGAGGCAACAGGTATACATCTTTGTAATAGTAAAAATATAATATGAAGAATAGTTTTTTTGCTGCGTTTTTTCATGAGTATATTCGTTTGGTTTATATAATTGTTAACACCCAAAAAGTGCTCACTAGCTCATTCCCTTATTCACATGACCCATTTGTCCACTTTTCCACCATCTGAGCCTCTGAAGCCAACAAAAGGTCACCAAAAGACCTTAGTACACCCCTTTTTCCCACTCAAAAAGATTATTTTTCCTAAAAAAGCATAAAAAACCCTCAAAAAGGGTCCAAATTCTCAAAATATTAAAAAGTGAATAAAAATATTAATTTTATTCAAAAAAGGAAAAAATGAGGGAAAAGTACCTAAACCATGTTGGTCAATACCATTAGTTTCCACAAAACCACAAATGGTATTCCCCACCACCAAAACCTATAAAAAGGTGGTAGGGGCTCCTCATTTCACATCCATCCATCTTCCTATCCTCATGCTGCCAAAATCTCCCTTGAGCTTTTGGCCATTGTAGCAACCTTGGAGAAAGGACCCTTTGGAGTTTGGAGCTGCTCATCCTTGGAGCTTCTCAACTATCTTCATCACTTGGAGGTATTATCGCAAGCACTTGCTTGCCCCCATTTTTCAATACAAATTTATTTTCTCAATTTCTTGTTCTTGTTTTTTAATTCAAAATTTTTATTATGATATGCACATGCTAGTTTAGTTTAGTTTAGATTTAGTTTACATTGTTTTTGCTTAATATTGAGACTGCTGCTACTAGTTAGCAGGTGCCCATAGCACTAAGCTTGGTTGCAAAACCAAGCCAACAGTTTTTTGGTGACTCCACTGGTTTCGAATCTTTAGATCTCACTTTTGCTTTAGATCTTAATTTTTGATAGTATTAGTTAGTTTAATTCATAGATCTGCCACTTTAGACAGCAGATCCATTGCTGTTCTAGACCTTGGCCCATTTTTTAGCCATTAACTGCCCGAAATTCTCAATTTTCGGCTTCGTTTTTCGGCATCCGCGTACGGCTTTCACCTCGCAGCTTTTTGCCCCACAGTCGCGCGGCCCATCACGATTGCGTGGCTTTTTTCCGCGCGGTTCACCGCGGCTTCGCGGCCCATTAGCGCACTGCACATCGCGGCTTCGCGGACCTTTTCCGCGCTGCACATCGCGACTGCACGGCCGAATCCCGCGCTGCACATTGCGGCTTCGCGGTCAAAAACCGCGCTGCCCATCGCGACTGTGCGACAGAAACCCGCGCGGTCCATCGCGGCTTTTCTGTCAAAACCCGCGATGCTAATTTTTTCATTCGACCGAATCGTTTAAAAAATTAATTTCTTACTGTATTTTCTACCCACCTAGCACATTTTCCAGTATTAGAATCCTGCATATTTTACAGCCATAAAATTTTTTTACTATTTAGAATGCACATGTGAAAAAGTCTTTTTAAAAATTTTCAGAAATTGAAAGAAGGATCTATTTGCATTTTATCTAGATTAAAAATTGTTTTTTGCTGTTTACTTCTTTAATATTTTGCCCATAGCAATTGTTGAAAACGAAATCCATTTATTTCTCAAAGAAGTTATATTATTTGCTTTCCTATTTCAAAAGATCCTTTGTTTTTTTAATAGTCTTTGCAAAGCATTTAATTTCCATGTATTGAAAAAAGTCATAATATTTGTTTTTCATATTTCAAAAGATCCTTTGTTTTTTGAATATTTTCTACAAAGCATTTACTTTTTCAATTTCAGTTTAAAATATCACACGTGCACCCACTCAAACACTAATTTTAAACTGAGCCTTAAAACTTACCCTAATTTCAACCCACTTTTAACCCCACTTGGGGAACACTAAAAGAACTTTGTAGCTAGGTAGTATTGAGGGGATAGGTGTTCCAATAACACCCCTCAGTTATTACATCTGAGACATAGTTGTTGTCCATTAGGGAGCTAAAATCTCCTAGTACTTTTTGGCACGGTCACAACCGGTTTATGGGAAGGCCTCTCCCCTAGGAGGGTTGAAGTCGTGAGGATGGTTCCGGAAGCCTGAGTGGAATACCGAAATCCATTCAGTAACCGAAGGCCTACCATTCGCAGTTCTCGGGATATCCCTGTATAGGGGTATTGCGATCAAGGACCAAACGGCAGATTTACCTTTTCTCGACATGTCATGAACGGAGTATCCTAGTAGCCATTCTTTAGGATTGATTACCCGGTGTCCCTCCCGGTAGGGGGATATCTAGCCGTTGACTCAACACTCAATATTGTCTGACTTGGATTTCATCACCTTGCAGAGAATATAGTTTGTTGATTCACAATACTTTTAGTTAGGTGTTTGCATGATTCAACCCACCTTTGGTCTAGTTACACCTATTTTTTCTAGAAGCTGTTTGCATGTTGGTACTCTGACCATTTTTTGCATCCCTCCACTTATTATAGCACAGCTGCTATAATAAGTGCATTTTTGAGGTTGAATTTTTGGCCTGAGAGCCTTCATTTTCACTCCCCTTCTTGCACCCTTGGTTGCATTAGGGTTTTGAGTTTTTTATACATTACCGTTTTACACATACAGATTTTTACACAAAAACTTATTTCTCACCATTGAGAATTTTAGACGCTCTCGTCGTCTACAGGGCGAACTCCCAGAGTTCAGTCTACTTGGCTCGCCACATCACCGACGTCGATCCTTATCCCTTGACTCGACACATCGTCGATCAACCATACGGTCATCCGATTCTGACACGCCTCACTTCACTTCTGATTCTGAGGTAGAATCCGAAAATCCCACTGCGTTATTCCCAACCAACATTATGGTTGGAACACCATTTGACCCACTCTTTACCAGCACCATAGGTGAGACATCCACAGACCCTTCTACTGCGGTGCCATCCATGGCAGCAACCACCCCCTGGGTATGCCTCATATGGGCAACACTCCACTTAGGAATGCCCAACACAGGGCCACCTCCTGTTATAGGAATCCCCAACACAGGGCCACCACCTGTTATGGGTATGCCCAACATAGAGGTCACACCCCCTCTCATTCCCACAACCCAGATTCCAGGAATCACCACTACTATTCCTAACCCAAGTGTAACCCATGTTGCACTTGGAAGCGCTAACCCATACCAAACCACACCTATTGGAGGACACATTCCTTCAATACCTAGCATACCTTTAGGCGCTACTGGACCCCTACATCATACCACCATGACTAGGCATGTCCCAGTCCCAGTCACTACACCTGCTAGCTTATCGTACATGGCAAGTCTGAACTTGCCAGACTTAGCCAGGCTCACCAATGATCCTATTAGACACGATCCTGCGTGGCCTCACATGCCCACCAAACTCCCCTCCGACATCCCTAAGTTTGAGGGCAAGGCAGGTGAGGACCCCCAGAACCATATCATGTCCTTCCATTTATGGTGTTCCTCCAACTCCATAATGGATGACTCTGTCCGCCTCCTTCTGTTACAGCGCACCTTCAGTGACTCTACAGCTAAGTGGTATATCGAGCAGCCCCATGGGACGCATGCCACCTTTACCTCCCTTGCCTCGACCTTCCTGCAGTTCTTCCAGTTACCTGTCCGCTATGATGTGGGAGTGGAGATCCTACTGTCTTGCAGACAGAACACGGCCACCCACATCACTGACCACATTCATGAGTGGCGTCGACGCCGAAGCCTCTGCAAAATCAAGTTAGATGACCGCATCTTCTTAGATTGGTTTCTGAAATCCCTCCTCCCTCTCATTGCGAAGGATGTGGCATCCGAACGACCCCAGTCTGAAGAAGAGGCCATCCTCAAAGCCCAGCAGTTTGACCTCATTTACGCCCAGTCGAGTTATCTGTATACCATTATACCAGATGCCCCTCGAGCTGATTCATCCCAACACGATGCACCGGGGGCATCCCATGCCGCAGACGGCATCATTGGTCGTATTACCCCGCATCCCCAACCCTTTTCCATTGCACATCCTAGCCATGGTCCCGACCTGTAGCGGGCTACATCCCAATCAGGAGCAACCAATTCATATGCTCCCATGGCACATCACCACCATACCCACGGACCTTCATGTCCACCTCAGTGCTTTGGTCATGCACCACCCGCATACACACCTCCAGTCGCACCTCAACCTGTGTATTACCCACAGCTAGCTGCGACAGCTAACCCAACACCTCCAATAGCTCAGGGTTACCAACAACCCCAGCAGGTATCTGGTCCACTTCCAACCCCACCAGTGTATTATCCACCACAACCTGCTCCCGCACCTGCGGCGAACCAAAATCCTCCCACCGCTCAAGGGCAAGTGTACACACAGCACAACCAGCCCCAGCACCAGAACAACCAGCGCAACCAAAATGCGTAACAGAACCGTGGAAGATGACGTAACAGCGGTAATAACCAACAACATCAGCAAGGTCCTGCACCTCCCAATCCTCCGCAAAATAACAATGCTGCTCCTCCCAACCGGAATCCCAATCGTAATCCCGGGCAGCCTAAAAATAGCAACCTCAGAACAAACCATCCTTGTTCTATTTGTGGGGTTTATGGTCATTACACGCATGTTTGCCCACATTTGGACCGAGCTCGGCAACTTTGGACTGACGATGCCCATCGTCAAGGGCAAGCGGCTCCTCAGCCACCGCCCAACCCTCCACCACCCCAACATCAACCTTTGGTGCTGCAAAATCCCTTTCCAAACCAAGGTGTAGTGAACACTCAGCCGTTAGCTCCCCCTCAGGGCAACGCGCCACCACAACAGATCACTTATGCAGCTCCCGATCAACCCATGTTTGATTCAGGTACTCACCACTTGTTGATGATGTCAACCGCCGACGCCAACCTCCAAACCCGTCGGAACCAATATGGTTCCACCTTTGAAGCCCCTACGGCCGACAAAAACACTAACGTTAATCCCACAGATCAAACGTTACGTATACCCCCGACTCCGCTTGATGGCACTCCCAAAGCACCTCGCTTCCCACTTCGTCGCATCAATAATAATCCCAATGCTCTTGCTGCGTCGAATTACAACATTGTCGACGACTTAGCCCAATCTCCTGCAGCCATGTCTGCTTTAGAAGTCCTAAAAAACTGTCCTTCGCATCGCAAGACTTTGCTCTCTGCCATTGGCGCGATTGACCCCAATGATTCACAACTGATCGCATTCGATTCAGACCAATCTGAACCTCGACTCTTATGCACTAAACAAATGGTTAGACAGTTTGAATCCATTTCATTTACACACGTCCCAAGAAACCTCAATAGTGTAGCGGACCATATGGCCAACAACATTCTAGACTGGCACACTAATCGCATTATACCAAATCAAAATGTGCATCCACATGCATAACATGTGCCTCCACGGGCATATACAAAAAACCAAATGTGCATCCACATGCATAATATGTGCCTCCACGGGCATATACAAAAAACAAAAAGTGCATCCACGTGCATACCATGTGCCTCCACGGGCATATACCAAAAACAAAATGTGCATCCACGTGCATAACATGTGCCTCCACGGGCATACAGAAAATCAAACATGCCTCCACGGGTGAACATAAAGACAACAAGTGCATCCACGTGCATACACGACTATATACCAACATCAAATATATACATATATATACAACATCGTATAGTCAGAACATGTCATAGGTGCCCTCAGCACCCAATATACAAAAAATACATCAGCCGTACAAAAAGAGCTTCCCCATATGCTCATCAGCATTTGGGGGCAAATACATATCATCTAGTCATGAGGGTCCCTGGGCTCCTCTGGCGCCTCCTCCGCTGGCCCCGCCGGATCATGGCGAGCCCGAACTCTTCGCTCTGCTGGCCCCGCTGGATCATCCCATAGACGGATCCTCCTCTTAGCCGGCCCTGCCAAGTCATCCCAAACACCATCCCTGTGCTCGGCCACAAAAACCGCTGTCCTCAACAGGAGCGACCGCCACTCAGGCGGCGCACCGAAGCAACGCTCCACGACGTCCCAGTCCAGGTCTCTCCAGCCATCCTCGGGGAGTCCAGCTAGAATCATGTCGAATGTCTGCCTGACACCCTTTATAGCATCATCTCGAGGGCCAACCCCTCGCCCACAAGCCGTAAATACTCCACCACGTGGAGGTGGTACCACTGCAGGTGGTTGAGCGACCACCATCGCCCGCCCCCGACGAGCCACGTAGTCGGCCGGTGGTACAGGCCCAACATCTGCACAATGCAAATAAACCATCATAAACACATCTAACTATAATCATAAACAAATCACATGATATAGTATAAAACAAACCACAAAACATACCGTCTAAACCCCAGGCCTGTCCCTGGGCTCGAGGCATCTCTGGGTCACCTCGGTAGTCCATGCCAGCATACAGGTAATCCTCAATCACCAGGGGCATCTGCTCCCACTGCTCATATACCTCCTCCGTGAAAAATCCGCGGACACCGCCACAGCCACGAGGCATCATATGCCCCCACCGCACCATACGCGGCTCACTCACCAGACCATCACGAATGGGCACCCGTGGATGCAAGGTCGGCACCCGCTCGAAGAAAAAATAGCATAGAAAGGAGGCATAACAGAACTCTCCTCCCTCTCGACAGCACTTGTCCAAATCTCTCCGGACACCAGCTAGAAACATCTGAGCCCATGCATAATACGTCCCACGAAGCACAGAGTCCACCATCATCGTTTGCCCCCCGGACAAACGATGTGGCGCCACAGCACCCAGCACTCGCAGCACACATGCCCCAATAGCCCTCATGTCCCACTCCCGTAGTGATCGAAGACTCAAGGCATTGTTCTACAAAATGGCCCCATCAACACAAAAAGTCTGCAGCAAATCCTCCATATCCACACCTGGCGGGATCCTCGGCAGAAGATCTCCCACCTCCCCTAACCGTGGCAACCCAGTCAGAAAATATACATCTGTGAGGGTGATCTCCAATCTCTGTCCCCCAATCATAAAAGCACCCTCGGCGGGCACCCACCAACTCACCAACTTGTTCAGGAGCCGTCTCACTGAACGCATGGGTGGGATCTGAGCGAACTTCAAAAGTCCACTCACTGCTAGAGTCTGCCGGACCCCCGGATCAGTGTGAATCTTCTCCATCAGATCATCATCTATCTCCCGCTCTCGCCATGAAGTCAACGGTCTCCTGAACATCCTGCCAAAAAGCAGAAGAAATTTTTAGCCCCAACAAATTTTTTTTTTGCAAAAAATACCATCGTGGCTTTTCCATCAAAATCCACGATGATCATTGCGGCCTCCATTCAAGAACCCGCGATGAACATCGCGGATATTTGCCAGACAGTCGCGATGAACATCGCGACTATCTCCCATGAACCCGCGATGAACATCGCGGGTTCCAACCTCATAGTCGCGATGAACATCGCGACTGTTAGCCTAAAACCCACGCGGTTCATCGCGAGAAAAGACCCAAAACCCGCGACATTCCACGTTGGAAGGTCAACGTGGAATTTCACGGCCTTTGAGGGCCCGCCACCAAACAAAAAAGACATAATTGAAAAGGCTAAGGCAAATAGGGTTACCTGAAACTCGCAGAATCGAAAACCAACGGTCAAATCTCCCAGAAATCGAGAAAGAGCTCTGACTGCTCTGCCAAACTCGCACGTAACAATGACACGTCATATGGGCCCCACGCCCTATTTATAGAAATTCTACCATTTTTCAAACCGCCATTCCGGTCTCATACGACGTCCGTTTCTCAAACCGTTGGTACCATTGGAATCAGCACAGCGAGAACTTTATGATAGATCTTTCCTTTTCCTGTTTTCATCAGGTCCATTTTTTGACCATTTTTTGGGCGCCCTCGTCGCCTCGATTTACGTGCCACATCAGCCATCGTCCGTTTTGGACAGGTCCTATATCGCCGGATTCAATTTTCCGCGCTCGTGATGATGCTTGAGATCATTTCTCGCTCTCACGCCCAGATTTTTTGGGCATTTTTTCCATGCCCCCCCCTCGTCGCCTCGGTTTGCGTGCCACATCGGTCGTCCTCCGTTTTGGACAAGCCTTATATCATCGGATTCAGTTTTCCGCGCTCGTGATGATGCTTGAGATCATTTCTCGCTCTCCCCTCCCGATTTTTAGGGCATTTTTTCATGCCCCCTCGTCGCCTCGGTTCGCATGCCACAATCAGCCGTCATCCGTTTCTAGCAAGTCTTATATCGTCGGATTCAGTTTTTCGCGCTCATGATGATGCTTGAGATCATTTCTCGCTCTCACCTCCCGATTTTTAGGGCATTTTCCATGTCCCCTCGTCGCCTCGGTTCGCGTGCCACAATCGACCGTCGTCCGTTTCTAGCGAGTCTTATATCACCGGATTCAGTTTCCAGCGCTTGTGATGATGCTTGAGATCATTTCTCGCTCTCACGCCCATACTTTTTGGCCATTTTTTCAAAATGCCCTCATTGCCTCGGTTTACGTGCCACATTGCCCGTTGCCCCCTTTTTTTTTTTACAATCTTTATGTCACCGGATTCAGTTTTCTGCACTTATGATGATGCTTGAGATCTTTTCTCGCTAACATCAATCCCTCTTTGTTCGGTATAATTTTATCCCTTTTTCGGGCCGAGCAATCCCTTTTACGAAAAAAGGCACTTAGGGAGTTTCTGTTAAGCTCTTTTCTGACTCCTAAAACAATGAAAAGATCGTCGAGCAACCTTGCTTCCTTTCATGCTCGCTAAACGTATCTGAAAGAGCGTCTACCTGGTATAAGTTTACCCCTTTTCCGGACCTTGTAGACTAATTACGAAAAAGGTATACTCTAGTCACATCGGCTAGAAGAGTTCTCCATCTGCATCATTTTATGCTTTTTCGGGCCTTGGAGACTAAACTTACGAAAAAGAACACCAATGGAGTCCCCTTACCGCTTTCAGACTCTCTAAACATGAAAGCGACCACGAGCAATCACCATCCTGGGCTCGTAAAACCAACAGGACAGTAGTCATAACCACTGCAGAGTCTTCTTATCGTTTTCAGACTCCTTAAAAATGAAAGCACCAATGAGCACGAACAGTCCTAGGCTCACAAATCCACAGGACAGTACCATTTTAGAGCACACTTTTATACCTTCTTGGAGCTCATTTAAACTACGAAGAAGGACCCAATGGTGCTTCTCGGTGCCACAACAGATCACGTCTACTCATATGGCATCCCCATTTGGTTGCCTTTGTTCAGAGTATTCTGCAGTATGTCACCCTGTGAACCCCTCGACAGCACCCATCAGCTTGATTCCCCCCCAGAGTCAATACATACCCTTCAGTCCTTAAAAGCTACGATACCCGCACCTACAAGTCAGTTCCATATGCTGCCAGGTCAACCATGTCATCATGCTCTGAACAAAGGAAGTTTGCGTCTACCCACTATATGACCCCAGTTACTTTCCATCCCCACAAGTATGTCAGTCCTACCATTAGTACTACCACACTTCAGTTCTACACCTCGCGCTCCTATCAAGGAAACATCATTGCCTTGTTAGTTGCTGGTCTCCCTCTGTCGACGACAACCAAATTTATTCCAGAGGATAGACCTACAGGTCCCTGTTGGACTCATCACCATTTATGATGAGTGCCTACGAATCATTTTGAGACGAGTCCTCAGTGCCTCTCCAAATGGTTGTTTCTCACATGCTCGACTTCAACACCTTGATCGCATCGTTGAGACTCGCACGGGGCATCGGTCCGTTCAGTTATTAGTTGAAGACCCCAGATACTATCTGACTCCTCCACATTTGAGAGTCTACCTATGGATACAACCAGTTATACTTTTCCTATAGATATCCGGGTTGCGCATGGCGACAGTATTCAGATGTACCCCAGTTTTATACTCCCTCGAGTATACAGTTACATATACTTCCCAGAGATGGCTCACAGTCATTACGTCCCTACAGATGTTGGACACCTTCAGTTTTAGCAGTTCATCAGTTATTCCAGTGTATCAGTTAATGAGATCAGTCATGTCATGATCATGAGTACATCCCAAAATAATGTCCCCTCTGGACCATTATGATGTACCAGTATATTTATTATGTATTAGATCCCCCTTCTTGGGACTAATTGTTATGTATATGTTTTGATACGAGCATGGGTATGCCCGCCTCGTCCATTATCAGAGATTATTCCTCATTCATATTGAGGCCATGTAATATTTTTTGTTTTTGCAGCTTCCAAGGTCTGTGGATCCAATCTCCAAACGGTCTCTTCTCCTCCCCAAACCCCAGAAAAAAGACAAAAAGAACTATGATGTCTATCGGCCATACGATGAGCTCCTGCCCTCACACATCAGGGGGCAATCTGTTAACACCCAAAAAGTGCTCACTAGCTCATTCCCTTATTCACATGACCCATTTGTCCACTTTTCCACCATCTGAGCCTCTGAAGACAACAAAAGGTCACCAAAAGACCTTAGTACACCCCTTTTTCCCACTCAAAAAGATTATTTTTCCTAAAAAAACATAAAAAAAACCCTAAAAAAGGGTCCAAATTCCCAAAATATTAAAAATGAAATAAAAATATTAATTTTATTCAAAAAAGGAAAAAATGAGGGCAAAGTCCCTAAACCATGTTGGTCAATACCATTGGTTTCCACAAAACCACAAATGGTATTCCCCACCACCAAAACCTATAAAAAGGTGGTAGGGGCTCCTCATTTCACATCCATCCATCTTCTTATCCTCATGCTGCCAAAATCTCCCTTGAGCTTTTGGCCATTGTAGCAACCTTGGAGAAAGGACCCTTTGGAGTTTGGAGCTGCTCATCCTTGGAGCTTCTCAACTATCTTCATCACTTGGAGGTATTATCGCAAGCACTTGCTTGCCCCCATTTTTCAATACAAATTTATTTTCTCAATTTCTTGTTCTTGTTTTTTAATTCAAAAAATTTATTATGATATGCACATGCTAGTTTAGTTTAGTTTAGATTTAGTTTACATTGTTTTTGCTTAATATTGAGACTGCTGCTACTAGTTAGCAGGTGCCCATAGCACTAAGCTTGGTTGCAAAACCAAGCCAACAATAATGTTATCTATATTTGATGTAGCGCGTTGATCGGGGAAGCCACCCCGCTGTTGGTCAGACGACAGCAGCCTCTAGGAAATAGGTAAACCTGATTGTAATTGTACAATTTAAATACGTCAAGATGTTTTGTTATTATATTGTTTCATTCAGTATTTTGGATTCATTTAGGTGATTTTTTCTATGTTTTTGATTCAGAGTTCTGTAAGGGGCACCTCCCTATTAGTAGATCGGGGCAGGTCACCTATAACCATTGATCCGATGAGTATATCACGATCCTCTAGGCAACAGGTATAATTCATTGGAATTGTACCAATATAATATGTAGCATAATGTTTATTTTATTATGTATTTTTCGTGTGTATACTGGTTTCATTATGATAATGTTTTCTACTTCTTTTTTGCAGGGGGATGATCGGGGCAAGTCCCCAGCTGTGGATCAGACGACACCATCATCCAGGCATCAAGTAAACCTAGTTGTAATTTTAGGAATCTATCATGATAGATATGTTTTGTTAATATAATTTTAGAAATCTATCATGATAGAACTCAGTAGTGTTTTATATATTTTTGTTGCAGACTAATGATTCAGTGTATGAAACAACATCACAACAATCAATAGCTTTTGAAGTGGATGAGTTGTTGGGCGATGCTGACATATTTGGTTCAGCTCTATACACGGTTAAGCTGATGGAGAAGACCTTGAAAAAAATTAGTGCGGATATCCTTTGTCTGCTATTCACTATTCCGCAGACAGACGAGATTAAATCCAGGATTGAAGTGTTGACAAAGAGATCTCATGCCTTGCAAGTAAGTTGCGGAATCTTGAATCATAATATAAATTCATTTATAACTTTATAATTTTGACTTTTATATGATAGTGAACTTATAAAATGTGGTTTGTATTTACAGGATTTTCTGGGACCACACACTAGTGGTCAAGGCGGTGTTGGCCCTAGTGATGCTCGTGGAGAGACATCGCATCATGACCAAACGGCTCCATGTGCATCGACTCATTTGCCATTGTTGTCGACTGAACGGTCGGCAACACGTTCCGCAACACCCTAGATGCCAGTTGTGAGTGCACCGACCGCTAGTGACGGACGCACACTAGATCGTGCAGAAGAAGGGGTCGACACCGAGCCTCCTAGTATTGATATTGTTGAAGAAATATTTCATGGATCTTCCCATGTCACTAGCACAGGAACAATCGAGATAACATTTTTGGTGGACGAAGATCTCGTTCCAATAAAGACAGAGAAGATCCCAGGTAATTATAAGTTGATCAAGTTAGTGTTTATAATTTGATTGTAATATACATATAAAACATTTTTTTCAACTAATTATGATCATGGCATGATCGTTTTGCAGGAAATGATGTTTTTTATAAACATTTGAATGATTTTTCCTTGGAGATATTCGGGCCCACCATCCGCACAAGGTGGGATAGACAAATGAAAAATTTAAATATGAGCTCACTAATCGGTTGGTTGGCCTGTTCGGCAACGAGACCTTCGATCGAGCCACGGTCTTGAAAAAGGCTGGACAACATATGAAGATTGTCCGAGACCAATATAGGGTTCACCTAGAAAGGAACCCTAGGTATGAGCGCACTCTGATGATTCCAACAAAAGAGTGGAAAGATCTAGTGGAAGATAGAAAGGAGAGGGCTCTGAGAAAAGAAGGAAAGTTAACACCAGGCACAGGGAGGTATGCAATACTTTCCGCGATGTAATTCTAAACCTTATTATTATTGATTTATATATCGAATTTGGAACATCTAACGTATTTCAACACTTGCATAGTCTGTCAGACACATCAAAGGCCACAAAGGAAAGATTGGAAAAAATTGGTAAGGACAAGCTTGGGCCTGGTGGTTATTCGAATTTGGCGGCACAAATTGTAAGTTTCGAAAAACCAATAATGCATCCAAATAATAAATTGCAATTATTTTTCATTTTATTGCACCGAAAATGTAAATTAATGACGTTATGCAAATACGCAGGCCGACCGATTCAAAGAGGTGCCCACTGAGGAAGACTTGAAGCTTGGCTTCCAGCACGACTTTGGAGCTATTGTTGAATGCCGAAAAATCTTGTCTGGGCAAACAAAGTCTTCTGGTATTGATCCATCTGGTGCACAGGTATATAAAATATATATAGTTTAATGAAGATTTATTACTTGTGCAATCTATTCGTTATAAATAATTGACATAAAATATTGACTTTGTTTTGAGCAGGAAAGCAATGATCCCCTTAATGTCGAGGAGGGACAACAACAAATCGAAGATCATGCTTTGAATCTCAATAATGAATTTATTCATATGCTACAATTTTATATATAGCATTGTAGATGGTGATCATTAATTGTACATCTCCATATTTCAACTGCAGAGCATGTAGAGGGTCACACTGTACAGGTTGAGCTTGGACAGGAATATGAAGAACATGATGTGGCCACAACAGGTAAAAAAACACCTTTGTAATGTTTTTTTTAAATGAAATACTTGTCATTATAATAACGAAATATATCAATGTAACATTTCACATTATTGCAGCAAATCTGAACCCCTTACCGCAAAATCCACATTGCGAGCACTCTACGAGACAGACATCACGACAAGTTGATGAAGCACCAAGAACTGGAGGACAAGTTCCAGAAGATGAGCTTCTTGTTGATTATGTAAAGAGAAGAAAAATTAGAAAGAAGTGACTGAAAAAATATTGTGTAATTATTTTTGATAATATTATGTCCTACATGATTTTTTGCCTAATGAATGAATGAATAGTTTAATGAATGTTAACTTCTATTGAATGGATGTGATGACTAAATGAATGAATGGTTTAATGAATGTTAGCTTTTATTGAATGAATGGTAAATGTTTGTTTATGATGAAATATGCATGAATTTGCACATAATTTTTTTTTCTTTCAAGTATATGCATTGGGTATGGGGAATTGAGAGTGATGTGTGGGGGGGGGGGCATAAGAGCTTCCACCTTCACGTGGTTGGCCTTGTTCAGTAGAGAATATTAAATTATTCTTGAAATAGAGAGGAGCTCAATGAATGGCTAACATTGTAAGCAAAAAAACTCCATTCAATGGTAAAGGAGGTATTTTGGTTGTCCTATTTTTCCATCTTGACTTGATGGGATTCAAAGAATAAATATGTAAAAGATCACTCTTCATTTAATAAGATGCATTGTGGTGTGCAATGACCATCACCACAACGATTCATGATGGTTGTTGTGATCATGAAGGCATTAATGTAACATGAAAGTGTAATGCATGAAGGTATCCTGCCTTTGTAAATCAATCTTGATTGAATCCTATAGCGAGATTGCTAGGAAACAACAGCTCTACCTGCCATCTTATCAATTTAGGGATTGTGTTTGGAATCAGTTATTTTTTTTAGCAATAGCATGTATAAGATCTGGACCCCATAGTGTATCTTAATCAAGTTTTTAGGGCATGTTGACGGTAAGACTGAGTGAACCACCTTACACCTATCGCATGCTTCAAGTTGACACTCATAGGGACTTTACCGTCAATTAAAGACCAAGAAAATCGATCGTCCTTCCTAAGGATTTCCTCATGGTGCTACCCCTCAATAGGAACTATAACTAGAGGCCTGTAGGCTTTACGAACTCCTAAAACTGGAATGGCATTGAACAATCCCTCCAAGAGACAACTTGGATAGAGGGAATTCTTACTGAAATCAAGGATAAAAAAATATCCAGGCCTGATGACTCGTTGAATCCATTGCCCAATATTACCACGCATACCTGTAGGAGAGTGGAATTCGAGGTTGGGCCCTTCCCGTCTAGCCCAACGACAAGGCATTAACCCTAAATAAGCGAGCAACCACGCCAAGGACAAGGGTGCGCCATTGAGCGCATGACTCAGAGTCTACTATTGATTCCAATTCTTATCCCACATGATCCGGAGAATTACTAACCTCCACTTTCGAACTACCTACCACTACATGATTAGAGGAACAGGTTACTCGAATTGATAACCAATCAACTTAATTAGGGTTGAGACATTATCGTGCATTGAAACTGTGGCTATAATTTATTTGATTTTATATGTATATTATTTAGAACAGTCAACAAACCTGTGATGATTGTTATGAATTCTTGATCAAAAAGGACTTATGTAATTGTTCCAATGGCTTAATATATGGAATTAGAATCATTGCCATCGCTATAATTTTAAATAGAAATTGTAATCATCCAAAATAATTTTATATTGAATGGTTAGATAACTAAATGATATTTGGATTCGGTTTGGCTAGTCATTGGGAATGATGAATTAGTCATTATGTGGGATCATTACGTAATTTAAGATCATGGTACATATATGATCTACATGTACATATATATGCATATATGTAGAACATATATATGTGTATATATATAATATGTATATATATGTATATGTAGATATATACATATATGTATATGTAGATATATATACATGTATATATCTACATATATATGTATATATGTAGAACATATATATGATCTACATATATATCTATATATGTAGATCATATATATGTTCTACATATATACATATATATGTATATATATATGTAGTACATATATATACATATCTACATATATGTGTAGATATATGTACATATATATGTATGCACGTATATATGTATGTACATATATCTACACATACATATGTATCTACATGTGTATGTGTAGATATCTACATATGTATGTGTAGGTATCTACACATACACATGTAGATACGCATGTGTAGATATCTACATATGTATGTGTAGGTACCTACACATACACATGTAGATACGCATGTATGTGTAGATATATGTACATACATATATACGTACATATGTATGTGTAGATATATGTACATACATATATACGTACATACATATATATGTACATATATC
Source organism: Larix kaempferi (assembly GCA_027924585.1). Lineage (NCBI taxonomy): Eukaryota > Viridiplantae > Streptophyta > Pinopsida > Pinales > Pinaceae > Larix > Larix kaempferi. The sequence continues at coordinate 12,418,939 of BSBM01000050.1, read as the reverse complement.
TACATATATAAGTAGATATGTATATATATGTACTACATATGTACATATATATACATATGTAGTACATATATATACATATCTACTTATATATGTATATATATGTCCATATATATATATAGATATGTATATATATGTACAAATGTATATATATGTCGTATATATATACATATATGTAGATATGTAGTAAATATGTATACATATCTATTACACACACACACACACATATATATTACATGATCTACATATCTACATATCTACATATATATATGTATGCATGCGCATATATATATATATATAGACATATATGTACGTACATATGTATAGATATAAGTATATATGTACATAGATATATGTCTATATATATATGTATGCGCATGCATACATATATATATGTAGATATGTAGATATGTAGATCATGTAATATATATATATAAAACCAGCATAGATCCATCATAAACCCGTATCTATCAAGCACCGAGAGGGATCCAATTTTTTGAGGTGTATTTCTTTTTTTAAATTTAAACTGAAAAAATTTGATTTCTCTTGATTGATAGACCCTGGTTTAAGTTTTAAGTTTTTATTTTATAAATGAATATTGATTTTTTAAATACTTTTCATAATATTTTATTTTATGAGCCAACATGGATTTTTTTTAAATACCTTCATTAATTTTTTATTTTATGAGCCGACATGAATTTATTAATGGCCGACATAATATAATTTATTACTTTTTACTATTAAATGCAACGCTACATCACACATGTAACGCTACACGTACACGTTACAACATCTCCCCCATACTGGCCTGTAGAGCACCTCGTTTCACTCGATGCAATAATAGATCATTACATCCTAAATTATTATTTTTTCAATTTAAAAAAGAAGAAGAACTACAAGTACCTTTCCCTTAGGAAGACATAACTCAAAATTGACCACCTTGAGATCCCTTCTTTCTCACCACTAACACTTTGCTTTAACAATATATTTTGATTTGTAAATTGCTCCAAAGTAGTTGACACCTTTAGACTACTACGACAAGTAGATTGTCATAACAACGTAATTGATATTCCATGGGAGATAAACAAGTACAATGTAGTGAAAGCATAAACTTGATAACATGGACAATTTTATTTGCTTTCTAGTTTCTTTGCAAACACCTCTGGTTCATAGCTTCCAAAAAATGGGACGAGGACGAGGATGTTACTAAATGAATTTGGGAAATGTATTTACATTCTATAAACTACACATAAATTGAATCCAAATTAAACGAATGTGATATACATAAACCTTTTGACTACTACTTCCACCTCGTTTTAGATAGGGTAAAGAAAACAACATAATCGATAATTTGAATAGTAATTAAAAAAACTACGACGAAATAGTTACAACATAGGTTTTACTATGTAAAATTCTATCATTGCAACTAAGACAATTTTCAATAGTCATTGAATTGCCCCTGTGTTTCCCTTGAAAAGAAGAGGAAGGGAATCTTCTTCCTTTAGTTGGTAAATATGTGATGTCGTCTTGGATAGTAGAAGAATGAAATCCTTGTATACCCAAGGTTAAGAACCAAGAAACAAATTAGAGGTTGTGGCATATCACACATCTACAAATGACCTAAGGTAATTGAAGTCAAGCCTCTATACAAAGAACAAAGCATGCATAAAAAAATATTGAATACATGCTTAAAGTATTGTTCTCTATTTATGTCATACCTTTCTTAGTTCAAGGGGGCATCTGGTTGTTGTAATCCCCTATCACTAGAAAAAAGGAATGGAGTCGCTGCACCTAACTTATAGTACTTATTTTTAAACACACAACCAATGTCTCTCCATGGATTTGATCCCACTCAAGCAATAATAAGTTGTATTGGTCCAAATGTTCCAAATTCTAGTCAATCAGATGGAAAACAAATACCATTTGAAAAGGGCTACAGAGAGCTATATGGGTTCACTGCCTTAAAAGATGTGTCTTGGCCACTAACTTGGGACAACAAGTGCAACCCTATAACCACTGAACCTGTGAAGCCACAACTTTGTTTCCCATTACGACATGAGAAATTGACTGATATGAGCTCTTGTGCTATATTCCACAACTACATTTCCCATGACTGCATTTGAAGTTGATTGATATGAGTTCTTGTGTTGTTTCCACAACTATGTTTCCCATATATGTATGAGAAGTTGATGGATACAAGCTCTTGCACTATCTTTATTTTATGGATAAGTCAACGATTCTAATGTTTTGATCAATGTTAGAGAATATAGTATGACATAGAAACAATACTAAAAGAAATGTATATAATTGTATAGCCCCAAAAACACAACCTTAAGGGTAATGTTTATATTTAAAGGTGTCATTGAACCATATTGTTAGAGACATAGCCCGATCTCTTAGATGTCAAATACATAAAAAAAGGGCTGCACATATCATTCTAATATTTCTTTTAAGGAAAACCCACCATGGATTCCTAAATTGATAAGTGTCGTATTTCCTTTTACAAAGATACATGAGAAATAGGATCACAACTTGCAAGGCCATGGTAAGCTCCTTGACAACTAACTTAGAAGACCCATTTAGGATTTCGACAATAGTTCCCTTGTCAATACAACACAAGCCCAAATACAATAAAAAAATAAGAATCATCTACCATGATAAGTTTGAAATATATAGATAAACCTTGAAGCAACACACTGTACAAATGCTTAAATAACTTATACCATTTGAAAAGGCTATCAAAATAAAAACTACAAATTATGTCATGATTGTAGTAATAGAAAGGGGCTAGACAACACGATGACTAAGGGAAAATGATAATTGTAAAAGACATTCTGTTGGACCATCCTTAGAGCCTTTAAGAAACTATCCAACGTTGTATTGTTTGGTCCATAACGCCATGCTTGCTTGTGCTAAATGATGAGTAAATAGATAGGTAATGAGTTGCAAGATAAACTCTGATCTCAACTTGATCAATGGTAATGTGAAATTGCCCACATAAGATCCAAAGAGATGATGTAAACCTCACAATGAAAGAATTTAGGAATAATAGAAGAAGAGACAAGCAATAGAACTTCGATCCAAAGAAACTCTGATTGAGGCAGAATAATTACACATGTTTCTATTAACAGAATAATAAACTAGTAAATATACAATGCTGAGTATGAGGATTCGAATTCACTAGGTTGAATTCGAATTGGCCTTCATACACAGATCCATAATCAGTGGAGAGTCATCAATGCCTAACTAGGAGTCCACCTTCTCATCAGTGAAGTCATCAGTGCACAAGTAATGGTCAACCGGGAGTCAAACTAAGTTTAACTGAGTGTGGTTGGTGTAACTGGTACATGGAAGCACTAATGTAGTGAATGAGGCTCAATGGAGGGCGCAGATGGAGCTAACTGGAGTCAGAACAGGCTATCTAGTCACATTGGAGGTCCATTGGAGTGGTAAGGTCAGTTAGGAGTCAGTTAATCCTTAAATCAAGGAAAGAACTGAAGATAACTGAACTAAACTGGACTAGTAGGTGAAGAAAGGCGCCCTTCTCATGCAGTAGGTGAAAGGAGGGCGCACTAAGCTCTAGGAGAGCTGAAACTGATCTGGAAGAAGCTCCGGGGGCTAGTTTGTTGAGGGCTAGGTGCTGGTGTTGATGACTAGGATGCATGCAAACCCTAATTTTGCATGCATGATTGAAAATGAAAATGACAGAAAAGCTAGGAGGACTAGGATGGAGTATAGGAATATCCTAACACCCCCCCTTAATCCATCCTGGGCCCTAGTAACTAGGACCAAAGGTCACCCATACAATCAATGAAATGATAAAAAAAATAAAGAACTCTCCATAAACTGAGGAAATGGGGAACACCTCATGGGAAAAATACCCCCCCTCAAAAGAACAGTAAATAACTCAAAGAACCATCATACTATGCATAAAAGAAAGAAGCTTTCATCAATGAAAACTTTTGCAAAAGACTTGGCAAACTGATCCCCTGTAGGAAGGTCTCCCATTGTGTGGAGGATGAAGCAAGTATTTCAGGAACTCTTTCTGTATCTAGAGCGAATGGAACATGAGGAGTCTTCCCAAAAGATGGAAGAGAGAACCCCATCATCATGCTGCATCTCTCATGGAGAGGTGGATGGCATAATGCAAGGTTGGCATGATGTTGAAGTCTAGTAGTTCTGTGATCATATAATTCATCAACTGTGTTCTCAGTAGTAGCAAGGTTTGTGTGAGCCCATATTGACCTTGAATCTGGACTGAGAATAGGTGTTGGTTTTGGATATGAATCTTCTTGAACCACGATCTCAACATCAAAATATTGATCTTCTTCTTCATTAGAAGAAGAGGAGTCACTGTGATCTTCATCAGAATCCGAAGGAATAGTCGGAGAGAAAGGCATGAAGTGTGAGAACTCATATGCCTTTGAGGCATGATTAGCAATCCCATTCACTATAACCTTTCCAGTGGAGATTTTTGTAATCTCTACTGTGTTTGGACCAAAAATTACTTGTTTTGGTGATCCTATATGAGTAATTTGATAAACTGACAACAAATTAGCTGCAAGAGAGGGAACAAATAAGACATTTTTTAACTTACCATGCTCCATATGAACTGTTCCCAATCCTTTGGCAGAAATCTGAGAGTTGTCTCCCATGTGAATGGTAGGCCCATCTTGGAGATCCAAAGAGGAGAAGGATTCTTCAGATGCAATCATGTGGTTGGAGGCTCCAGAATCTATGAGGAGGGCTTTTGTCTTTGAAAAACCAGCCATCAATGCATGACAATCATCGGATCCACTTCCAGCATCAGACATCTTTGCTTCTTTTGGAACAACAATTTGGTTTTGTTAAAGAAGCTTGGTTAGAAGATCAATCTTCTTGTGCATGCAAGCACTTTCAAGATGGTTTCCTCTCTTGCAGTAGGAAAAATTTGGTCTCTTTGGTTTGTCATTCTTGGATCTTGAATATTTCTTGCCTTTGTCCTTTTGCCTCCCTTTTGCATTCGCTCCACTTGATTCACTAGCTAAAAGAGCTAGATCTTTGGAGGTTTTGATGGCATCCATTTGAAACAATTTGTCCTCTTCTTGAATGAGGGCTTGAGTGAAGGCTTCTAAGGTAGGAAACTTCCATCCAGGGATTGACATTCGCCCAGAGTGGAAAGTAGATACAAAGACAAAGAATTAAGATCCAAGTTTGCTCAGAATGGAAAGCACCAATTGCTCATCACTCTTAGTGATGCCACAATGCTTGCATTGTACAACCAAATTTTTAAATTTTGAGAAGAATGTTTGAATGCTCTCGAAATTGCTAGGTCGTAGGGCAACCAATTCATTTTCAAGAATGTAGCCTCTTAACCCATCTTGTTTGCCAAAAAGACTCTCCAGTTTGGTCCATAACTCTTTTGGAGACTTCAATCCTTTAGCATGGAACAATAGATCTTTGGACATATGAAGGCATATGAATCCAAAGGCTTCATCCAATTTGTTTAGATGTTTGATTCTGTCTCTAGCTATATGTGGTGTGGCATCTCTTTCATAAACCAATCTTTCAATCTATTTGTTCATCAAGTGAATCTTCATCTCACTCTTCCATTCGAAGTAATTGAACGGAGTGAGGATCATGGGAGAAAGAGAAGAAGAAGAAGAAGCATTCGAATTGCTCATCTTTGGCTGTTGGAACAAGTGCAAATAGAAACTATTGAATCTGCTACTGCAACTGCTGGAACTTCGAAATACCTGCAAAAAACTCTCAAGAATGGAGGTAGAATATACTCTCAACCTTGCTTTGATACCATGTGAAATTTCCCACATAAGATCCAAAGACATGATGTAAACCTCACAACGAAAGAATTTAGGAATAATAGAATAAGAGACAAGCAATAGAACTTAGATCCAAAGAAACTCTGATTGAGGCAGAATAATTACACATGTTTCTATTAACATAATAATAAACTAGTAAATATACAATGCTGAGTATGAGGATTCTAATTCACTAGGTTGAATTCAAATTGGCCTTCATGCACAGATCCATAATCAGTGGAGAGTCATCAATGCCTAACTAGGAGTCCATCTTCTCATCAGTGAAGTCATCAATGCACAAGTAATGGTCAATCGGGAGTCAAACTAAGTTTAACTGAGTGTGGTTGGTGTAATTGGTACATGGAAGCACTAATATAGTGAAGGACGCTCAGTGGAGGGCGTAGATGGAGCTAACTGGAGTCAGAACAGGCTGTCTAGTCACATTGGAGGTCCATCGGAGTGGTAAGGTCAGTTAGGAGTCAGTTAATCCTTAAATCAAGGAAAGAACTGAATATAACTGAACTAAACTGGACTGGTAGGTGAAGAAAGGCACCATTCTCATGTAGTAGGTGAAAGGAGAGCGCACTAAGCTCTAGGAGAGCTGAAACTGATCTGAAAGAAGCTCCGGGGGCTAGTTTGCTGAGGGCTAGGCGCTGGTGACTAGGATGCATGCAAACCCTAATTTTGCATGCATGACTGAAAATGAAAATGACAGAAAAGCTAGGAGTACTAGGATGGAGTATAGGAATATCCTAATAGGTAAGAGTAGGCAAGTGATTAGGGTTGATCCAATACAATATTTGTTTGATGTAATAATAAAAGATGGGAGAAGCTTGAAATCCTTAAAACATTGACAATATAGATTATTGTTTTATTGCAAGAGAATACCTTGAGAATATCATTTTTTTTTGTTGGCAAAGTGGTGGAACCTCCTTGACTAGCAAGTTTGCCTTTGGCTAAGTTACCACGAACCAGGGGCATCTAAGCCATCAAAATCACCCGGGGATCGCACCCGGTCTGGACCGCACCAACCCTTAACATGGTTGGATTTTTCGGTATCCACGAGATTAGAACCGACAACCTTTCCGCTTAGGGGGTGTCTTAACCATACCTCGCCACCAACTATTCTACATCTCATGGATACCTTGAGAATATCATTGAGGTGGAAAAACCATTTGGATTCTTTCAAGTCCTTTTCTATCATTGTTTTACATGTTGGTTGTGTCCAAATTTGGAGCAAATCGCTATTTTTATTAGGGTTTTAAATGTTGGAAGTGTTGACCTCGTAAAGCAAGGTTAAAAGATGAAATCTTGATAAGTAAAAGGAGGTGATATTGTGAATGATTTATTTGAAGAAAGGTAGTGAGGGAAGTAGAAAATACTTCATTGTTGAATGTATGATATTGAATATACAATTTTGTCATACTTTAGCTCCAACTATGATATGGCATAGGATCCAGCTCAACATATTTACCCTAAATTCATCCTAACATCGTTGTTAACAAGTAAGCAGGTTATGTGGAAGAAATTCATCGATTTTTTATTTGGACAAAATCATGATCACTTGAGCACGGAAATTGCCACCTTATATAGCCATCACCAAATGAAAAAAAAAATACAATTTTTATTATGCATAGTTTTTCCATCCACGAATGTTAGGGTTCCACATCTCTGCTCCATACAAGGTATGCGATATTTTTTCTAATGCCCACTATGACTTGATATGTCTATTTATATACCTTAGGAGTACATACAGAGTTACAACCCTTTCCATTTAATGTCCAATTGTTTGAACTACTCACGGTTAATGCTGCATAAATTGGGATGGAAATTAAATTTTGACAAAAATGAAAGGCAATGAAGAAGAAATTAAAGACAAAGATAATTTTATTTAATTTTTCTATTTTTTTGGATTGACAATGATAAAAAGGGCCACAATTGTATATTACAACCAATCAAAATGAAAGAAAAATAAGATTAAAAAAATAAATTATTTTTATTTTCTACATTGACTTTGTAATTTCACAGTTTCCATTTTTTTACTATCAAAGTAATAGGTAAAAGCAAAACATATAGTCTCTGTCGTAGGTAGGGACTAACAAACACGGTCAATATAGATGAGTATATGTTCAATGCACCACAATTTTACTCGGAAGACCTTTGTTAATGTAGATGCAAATTTGGGCAAAGGTGAAGGTTGACATCTCCACAATGTCTTTGACCCTTTGTAATGAACTTACCCAAGGCTTTACTAATAGTTGAAAGAGACTTCTTACTCTAGTATTCAAGAGGGAGATTGAGTATTCTTACGCAAATTGGGATTTTGATAATGACTCTAGAAGCAAGTGAAATTGGGCAAATGTGACTTTATATAGAAGGCAACTTCGTCCATAAACCAAAGGCCTGTATGAGCAACCACAATTTTGTGCACCTTAGAGACAGAAATAGGTCTTTTGTACAAAAGTAGATCACCACCGGTTCCTCAAAAATCCATACCTCAGATTTTTAGTAATGGCAATAAGCAGTTAAACTTGCCAATCGCCCCATGTTTAGGAAAAAATCCTCCTTTTTAACTTTTGTCAGAACAAGCTTCAAATTTTGCACTAAAGTAGTCTTCACCACATAAAAAGACGAGATAAAGACATTCTAAAAAAAATGAAATAATTATTTCATTTTAAATCAACAACAATCTTAACATTACTTAAGAGTTTCCAAAAATGCATATAAGTATCCTCAATAAAACAAATTTTCCTTTTGAAACGCTTTCAAAGGGGAAACATTCAAATCCTTAGAGGAAGTCATTCCTCTTAAAACCTCCACCACATTGCATATGGGATCACATCATACTTCAAACAACCATCGATATTTGCCACGAAATTTCTTCATCCCCATTTTCTATTAAAATAATAAATTAAATACATTTAAAATCTATACACATTGAAATTATTTTCATTCCATAAATAAATACTTCTATTCCTCTCTATTAAAACCATCAATGTAACTTTTCATACACTTCATAACATTCTAAATTTTTGTATTATTAGAGAAATTATAGCCATACTCGTTAGTTACTTCATGCCTTAAAAGGGTCACATGCAAATTCCAATAAAGGAAAAACGTAAGGACATACCACGTCACCAACCACAAACGTAAGGACATTCCACGTCACCAACCACAAGGACACAATATTTGGCAGAACAGCCGCTGGTTTTGGGAAGCGAAAACCTCACTTGGCAGCCGAGAAACCGTAATCACATCGAATTCGTCTACTTGGCAGACGAGAAACCGTAATCACATTGGATTCAGACGAGAAGAAAGTAGAAGATGGACACCGATGCCTTGGATGTTCTAGCTGAGGAACCGGAGGATTCGGATCAATCGAATACTCGCGAAGAAAGATCTGCATCTTTCTCTATTCCGCCCCCAGTCCCTGCTACCCAGTAAGTATTATTCTTTATCTGTTTTCATTCTCTTTTGTCTGCGATTTAAATTCAGCCTTTCTTTTGGAACTCCTCTCAGTTTAGGTTACTGTGCCCACGGGTTTAGATCGTATACTCTGCTAAAAAATGGCCGGCTTTTACGCTTAACAGAACTTTATACATATACCAGTAGGAATAGATTCACTCAGACTTAGCTATATTAATCTTTGACAAGTTAAATATTTTGTGGTTCTCTTAACATTTGCTGCCATGTTTAGTGTCCAGTTTTCTTTCTGTCGAATTTGTCAACGTGCCCATCTCACAGAAATATGTCCTTATAACCCAGCATGCATATTCACTAAGAAAGTCAGCTATAGATTAAATTGAAAGTTTATTCTAATAGAGTGAGCAGTACTCAGTTTATATCATTGATGATGTACGCAATGCATACTGCCCTGTTTAGCCATCTCCAACTAAAATACCCGGGTTTAAGAATTTCAAATTTCTGTATTATTTCTGGACAAAACTTGCTGCTGATTCAGAGGATAGTTTCCCCAGTCCTGACCCATATGTTAAGATCTCAAGTCTGCCAGTGGATCACTTCAACCAGAACCACAGAAAGAGCACAGCAACATTGAAATACCAACAATTCAATAACAATAAACTGTGGTATCCACCCTATTCGAGGGAGTGGGAAACTCTCCAGCCACTTCGAGTGGGTAATCTCTCATTACAATTGCATAAGCAAGAGATACAATATAATTGTTGTTCGATGCTCACATGAGGAGGATTACACTATTGTTTATAGCTATCCTAAAACCTAAAACCGCTTAGTTCTAAAACCATAGGCGTGTGCATCACTAGAAGACAAATGTGGATCTACATCCAAGACGTGGTATCTAATATCTATACTAACCTTAGCTCTAATAGACCCTGGTCCGTGAGGCATTTATTACATTACTAGGGAGGGTCATAACATACCACCCGTCTTTGAAAAGCTATCTCTTTTGAATTTGACTTCAAATTCGCTGTCTTGTAAGTTGTGATCACTTACAAGGAGAAGACGTGCTTCCTGTAATTTGAGTAATCGGTGAACCATAAGCTATTCTTCATCTTGGAATACTTCAAGGCTGGAATGATCTTGTTGTTGAAAATACAGGTGTAATCTTCACTTTTGGCCATGACCAACCTTATATTGCATCATTATTATATTTGTAGGTTTGGCTAGGGATGACCTTGTACACATAGGCTTAAAATCCTATTGGAGAAAGCACCCTACCTTTGCGTTGGGTGTTTATACACCCACTCTCATTTGTATTTTTCATTCAAGCGATTCATTCATTCTTCTCATAAAGTGGGTTGCCTAAGGATACCTATCAAGTATTGCACTCTCTCTCGTGCTAGATTTTATTTCTTTCTCTATGACACTTATTCTTGGGTTGTTTTCTCTCTCTAGAGTTGCACTCCTCTTGTGTGATACCTCTTTAAGCACTGCCCTAGTGCTGTTTATTTTCTCTTTATTACAGAATTAGGGTTTGTGTTGGTTATGTTCGATTTTGTTGTTATCTCCTATGAACCTCAACATGGTATCATAGTGGGTGTTAATCACACTTAGTTCAACCATTGATCTACAAATTCTTGGCTAGTGGCATTGTTCAAGGCGTCTTTGTGTTTATGGAACTAGGGTATTTTGATCATCTATTTTTCTAGGTTTTAAACGTTCCTTCAAGTCCAACACACTCTTCCTTCATTAGTTCTACAGCAAGAGGTCGAGCACTATGGATTTTTTTAGAAGGAGCTAAGACTTCCCTTTTCCTCTTGGGTCTATTGAGGTGAACTTTTAAATACTTTGTTTATGCCCAATTAAAATGGGCTAATTATAATATTTGGGTAGATCAAATAGTTGCCCTTCTTTGGAGCAAGGGTTTTTGGATGTACCTGGAGAAACCTGTTCCTCTTAATCTTGATGCCACTTATAAACTCATAAGTTTGAAGAAGGATGAAGCTTTTGGGTTAATCACCCTATGTATTGAGTCGGATATGATTCGTTACATCAAGGACAACAAAAGTGCAGAGGAATTATGGGATGCCTTCAATACACTCTTTGGAACAAAGAATACCACTCAGGTAAATAGGCTAAAAAATGAGCATTCTAATCTCAAATAGGTGACTTTGACAATGTTAAAGAGTATATTGTGAGGTTTAAGAACTTTAAGGATGGTGTTATTACATATCTTAAAAATGTGGTAAGCTTCAGTTTCGGCCATGACCAACCATATATTGTAATCATTATTATATTTCTAAGTTTTGCTAAGGTTGACCATGTATTATGTAGGCTCATAAACCCTCTTTGGAAAAGCACCCTACCTCTTGAGTTGTGTATATATACCCACCTTATTGTAATTAATAATCTTGTGATCTTTCGTTCATTCTTAATATTTTACCTAAGGGCACCCGTCAACCGTAACGCTCTCTCTTGTCATTCGTTGGACATCAATAAAATTATTTTATCTTATCCAATGCCCTTGCTCATGGATTCACTCTCTCTTTAGGGCTGCACTCCTCTTGGCTAACTTATCTTCAAGTGTTGCACTACCTTAGTGTTGGTTTATGCTTTTTTTACCGCAGAATTTGTGTCTTTGTTGGTACTATTTGATTCTTCACTATTTCGTATGAATCTCAACATGATATCAGAGCGAGTGCAAACCTCACTTACTTATTACAATAACTAATCCAAGGGATTTTGGTAGTGGCATTGCCTAAGGGTTTTGGAACTAGGGTTTTTGGATCATCTCTTTTTAGGGTTTCGTAGGGTTTAGACCCTCCTCCAAGGGCTCACTTAAATAGCTGATTCGAAGTTTTTGGCTAGTGGCATCACTTAAAGATTCTTGATGAATGCAGAACTAGGGTTTTTGGATCATCTATTTTTCTAGGGTTTCCTAGGGTTTAAATCCTCCATGAATAATAGCGTATTTTCCTAGTGTTTCCAAGTTTTTTCCTAGGGTTTAAACCTAAGTTCCCGGAAACATCCCAGTAGCCTTGTTGAAACCCCGTTCCCCATTTCGGATCTTGAAACGAGGGGGATACGGCTCTGAAACATCAACGTATCAAATTGGTATAGATACGTTTCAAGGGTTTTGGATACGTTTAAGCCTAGAGGTGATATGTTTCAGGGAAATTGTGAAACGTATTAGAGAGAGAGGGCCACATTTCTAACGGTTTTTTATTCCGGATGTCGACTTTTTAATTGTTTCTCTGGTCTACATTGAAACCCTGAAGGACCCACGTCCTCTTCATGGAAGGTATACAAAATATTAAATTCTTAAAGTAAAAGTGACATTCTCCTTATATTTCATTTTCTATCCTTTTACTTCAATTTTTAACATTACCATTAATTGTTTCAGGATGTTTGAGAGTGGTTCCAACCTCATCGAACTTCATATGCAAAAAGTAGAATTTTTAATCCCATTCAAAATTCAATAGACTAACAGTTTTTCATTATTTCAGGATTGCAATGTTGCCCCTGGATTCTGTCATATATGAGGGTATGGGATTGGCATTCAATCAAGCACATCAACCCCTCCATGTACCTTGATGTTGGTGGTGTTGATTGTTGAACTCCTCTGTCTTGAATGGACTTGGACCCACTTCCATAGCCAGAGGATGTGAACATTGGTGCTGGACGGGTGCCTTCAAGCCCAGAGGAATCAAGCCAAGCTCATGATCCCTATTTTTGGTCTACTTTTGTTGAGGACATAGATGACGACTCTAACTTTGAGCATGCAGATTCAAATGATATTAGTTAAAAGTTTTTATAGTATCATGTTACATGTATGTATAATGATATTCGATAGTAGTGTTAGGTGATGATGATGATGTACAATGATAATATTATGATGATTATGATGACAATGATAATATTTATGATGATGACAATATATATATATATATATATATATATATATATATATATATATATGCCGTTTCCCCGTCGTATTGTATCTGGCTTTTTTGAAAATTTGTCGTATCCGTTTCCCCCCCTATATCCATATTCGTTTTCACATCCCCTTCAGTGCAACTTAGGTTTAAACCCCTCTTAAAGGTTAGCACTTTTTTTCTTAGGGTTTCCTAGGGTTTAAACCCTCCTTTAAGCCCAATGCACATTTTCTAGGGTTTAAACCCACCTTCAAGGTCAACTCTCTCTTCCTTCCTTTGTTCTACAACAATAGGTGGCACATTGCAAACATTTTTTTTCGAAAGAAGTTGGTAACTCTCTTTCTCTTGGGCCTAGCGAGGTTAACTTTTGAAGACTTTACGGAGGCTTCTTCTTTGCATTAGTATTGAACTTGATACACTCATCTTACAATGTACATCTAGTTGTGCATTCAACATATGGGCCCTTTCTCTTTGATATGGGTAGCATCGTAGTGGAGAGAGACATCATTGGTGACATTGATGAAGTTCCTACTCATAGTTTGCCATGATCTTTACCACTATTTCTTATAGATCCTTCTCAACATGTTTTAGTGGATCACTCTACTTCAAATTTTAATCCTATGAGTGTTTCCTAACACTCATCATATAATGATTGTGAAGACATATGTTGATGGCAAGGACCTTATTTTTATTTTTATTTTTTTAATTTGTACTAGGGGAATCGATAACTGGGATGGGGCTGGTACTCGTGTGACATGGGGTCCAGGGGTCCAATCCCGTCCGTTACCACTATACCCCTAGGTGTACCCACACAACCCGCAAGCATGGGGCATGGGTAAGTTGGGGTGTTTTGAACTTGTGACCTCTATTACAACATATCATCTCATTTTCAAGTGAATCGCTAGTCGAGCTACACCCTTGCGGGTGGCAAGGACCTTATTGATGATACACCTAGATCCTATTTTGTAGAAATCTCTTCTTCTATACCTCTTCTAGAGGCCATCATCACCAGCATGTGGACTCATACTGCTGTGGGAGATATGGCATTCAGGGGGTATAATATGTAATGTCTTCTCTATGTGGCCCCTGTTCAACATTAAGGGGGGATGTGAATCTTGTGATGTAATGTCTTTTCTTTGTGTCCCCTTGTTCAAATTAAGAGGGGTTGTGAAAATAGGGGTGCAAGTTTCATTTTCGGTCACAACTGACCTTGTATTGAGTTGGTTATTTATACACTCACTCTCAGTTTTGGACATGATCAACCTTATATTGAGTTTGGTATTTATAGTATATACACTCACTCTCATTTTTGGAAACGGTTGACCCTATATTGAGTTTGGTATTTATACACCCACTATTATTTTCAGCATCATTGACCTTATTTTGAGTCGTGTATATTTATATCCATCATCTTTCTCCAAGGCCCTGTATTTAGCTTAAGGGGGATGTTGAAATGGACATAGCTTCAATTTTGGTCACAACTGGTTGTGATGATTATTATATTTCTTGGTTTGGCTAAGGCTGACCTTGTACACGTAGGCTCATAACCCCTCTTACGGAAAGTGCCCTACCCCTTGAGTTGTAGATATACCCAACTTTCATTTGTAATTATAATCTTGTGATCATTCATTCATTCTTAATAAAGTGTTTTGCTTAAGGACACTTGTAAGGTGTAGTGCTCTCTCTTGTGCATGGGTTTATTTCTCTCTCCAGTGCACTTGTTCATGGTTTGCTCTCTCTCTAGAGTTGTGCTCCTCTTGGTTGATTTATCTTCAAGTGTTTTGTTGATCTAGTGCTGGTTTATGTTTCTCTTTATTGCAAAAATTGGGTTATGTTGGTTCTGTTTGAGTCTTTTGCTATTTCTTCTGAATCTCATCATTAGGAAGAAAGGTGAAATCAAATATAGATTATGCAAGTATTATTTTCTGAATAATCTGTCTCCAATGTTCAGATTCTTTGTCATCATATTTTATAGTATTCCTTTATTTATGAAGAATTACAAGACCCCCTCTCTTGAGGAGGTTTTCTCTAATCTTATCAAGCATTGAGTCACATTGAAGAATATGGGAGAATTATCCCCCTGTGGTCAAGCGCAACCAAAGGCTATCTCGTCACCTTCTAAGGATGAGCACAAGTAGCAAGGCTATCTCGACACCTTCTAAGGATGAGCACAAGTAGCAAGGCTATCTCGACACCTTCTAAGAATGAGCACAAGTAGGTTAAGGGGGAAACCTCAAAGTCTTTTAAGAAGAAGAAACTCTTGCAAAATCTGTCATAAAGAAGGACACACCTTAAAATCTTGCATTTTTGCCTCCATTCAATTCAAGAGTTTGAAAAACAAATAGGTTTCGATAAGGGGCTTCTTGACGATACTGCCAGATCCTTTCATAGTGAACATATGGCTGTGCATTCCACCTATTGGTCCTCGTCCTCTTCACAGGAATATATTGCGGATTTTGGAGCTACCAAGCATATGACCAAGCATCAACATCTCCTCTCCGATTATTGCCAAAAACATAGTGGAGAGATATTGGTCATTGGTGATACCTCAACCTTACTAGTTTCAAGATGTGGGGATGTCATCATTGACACCGCCAAGTTTGGAGATGTCCTTCATGTTCTAGGAGTTGGCCTGAATCTTTTCTCTGTTAACTGCATTACACACATCAACAAAATGGTGGATTTTTGGCCAGATTGATGGGTTTAAAGGGCATGAATGGTGGCTTTAAAGTGGTTTCCTCAGGGTATTGTGATAAACCTGTTCATATGTATATGTTGGGGAAGACTCCTCCTTCCACAAAAAAGAGGATTTGTTGCTATGGTAGCTAATGCTGACGACACCAACACGTTATGGCATTGATGTTTGGGACATACAAACATTTGGTTAGTGTGACATTTGAGTCGTATGCACATGGCTGATGTTCTTCTACAAATTTGTTAATGTTATTGTAACTGCGGAAGATATTCACTTGTATTTTATATTGTATTTATTATTGTATCTTATTTGTACCTCCGACGGAGAAGTCATTATTGTATTTGGGTCATGTAAAGTCATTGAGGTAAACCCTCCCATGTAAGTCGGGGCATTAGTTCCCCTAGCATCATTTGTATTGGGGTTTTTAAGTCCTCTAAAGGAGTCGGCCCAGTCAACTTTAGTTGAGGCCGACTTGTCAAGTGGTAAAGGTAAAGTATAAATAGAGAGCTAGGCTCTCTATTTATTCATTCACTCACACTCACTCAATTCGCATTAGTGAGAGAGAGAAGAAGTTCGTACAAGTGGAGAAGAGAGAAGTTGCTGAAGACCATCTCTATTTTGGGTTTTACTTTTGTGACATTGTATTGGTGATCATTCTATCTCTGAGGAAGTTGCGGGGTTTTCTCCTTTATGGTTTCCCTGAGGAAAATCTTTGTGTCTCTTGTGTCTATTGTGTTTATGCTGTGCTTGTTATTCTCTCAGATAAGATCCTAGATAATATTGAATAAAAGTGAAAAACTAACAGATTGAACCACCTAGTGATGTCCGTGAAGGGTGTGTTTGGGGAAACACCATCAAGAGTCCTTTCCTAAGGACAAAATGGGGTGAGCTTCTCAGCCTCTTGAGTTGGTTCATAGTAATATTTGGGAGTTGGCTAAATGTTCTACATTTTGGACTTTTCCAGTCATTTTTGTTGGAATCTGGTGATAAAATCTTTGCTGAAATCACAATTTTTCATAGTTCAAATTGCATTTTTGATTTCAGAAATGGATTCAGTGCCCTCGGATATCCCTGGGAACCCGGATTATGCAATTCTAACAACGTATATCAGCAATTCCATCAATTTCAGCCGGAAAAATGGTCCAAAGCGTAGAGCGTTTAGCCTACTTGTAATAGTTGTGGTCCTATGACTACTCATTCTCTTGGGGGAGCTAACTACTTCCACATTTTTATTGATGATTTTACCTGCCTCCTTTGGATATACACCATTCAATCCAAAGACAAAGCTTTTGGAAAATTCAAACCATTCAAATCATTAGTGGAAAATCAAAATGAGAAAAGGATTAAGTGTATTAGGACTGATAGTGGAGGAGAATATATCAACAATGATTTCAGAACATTCTCATTTCTAATGGCATCTCTTGGCAGAGGACTGCTCCCTACACTACACAACAGAATGGATGCGCTGGACTAAAGAATAGAGCTATTATGGAGGTGGCTCCATGCATGCTTCACACTAAGCAAATGGAGGCTTGAATTTTGGGGAGAAGTAGTTGTCTGTGCTACCCACATCATCAATCGGACACCTACTTTGTGCTGTTCAAACTTCAAAGTATGACTCTGTTACCACTCAAAATGCAGGTCCATTTTGGATTTTGAGGGCATTCTGAATAACAGCATTATATCGGGGAGATAGTAGCATTTGAAAGGGTAGTATGTTACAAATTACTTAGTGGATAAAAACAGTGAGATCAAACTTTTGTTTATCACAGGCCTGAAGTATTTTATCATCAGCCCTTCAGTTTGAGAGTTTTGATCAGTACTGTGAAGAGGTAAATAAGCAAACAAAAGGCACCAATCTGGATTGCCTTTAACTGAAAGAATGATGCATCTTGAAGATGTACACCATGCAACCCTTAAACAACTACAGATAACAGCTATGAAAAGCTTGTTGATGACTTCAGTCAACAGCTTGGCCTCGAGCCTAATAATATAAGTTATGAAGAACGAGTAAAGAAGGGACAAGGTTGTGTCTGCACTTGAGTTTGGTAGCAATCTGGAATCCCTCCAAGAGAAAAGAAAATTGGCCCTATTATTCTTTACCTGGATTCCATGGGTCTTCATACAAGTAGAATATTCAAAGCTTTTTTGAAAGCTGAATGGGAGCATTTTAACCAGGCAGAGGTCCCTACTCCTATTACTATTGAAGAAAGTGCAGCAAGTTGAGACTAAAATTATCTAGGTGCCCCAGCAGGAAAATGATCATGATTGTGATTTATTTGTTCTCTACTTAATAGAGCGCTACATCAAGGATGCTCACAAAGGCTGATTATGTCTGATTTACAGATGTTTGGCAAAAAGTGGTTCAGATCTCCTGAAGCTTCCCGTTTAAGGAATTCCATCAAAGCCTTGCTTGAGAAACATTTTAAAGATGCAAAGAATAGCAAATAATAAGTTAGATGGCATCCCCAGCTAAAGAGTCCTGTTGTCTCTGAAACCTTGTCAAGATTGCTGAGTTTTTCTAGCATGCCAAAAGTAGATGGGATGGTAATTATGATTCAGTAAATAGGGCAGAATTCTCATTAACAAGTAGATATTTCCTTCATGTTGTCTAAAAATGGGGCAGTGTCCTCATCTAATGTGTCCGAGGGTCAGCTTCAGAATCAGGTCAAGGAGATCTAGGTTGAGAGGAAGGATGTGTTCAACAGTATTTTGAACAACCAGGAGAAGCGAGATAAGCACTTTTCTGAGTCTGAAGGTAATAATGATATTGCTGGAACATCTGAAAGTAACCCTTCTCTGCCTTTTGTGATGTTAATGCTTGAGATTTGGATTGATTTGTAACCATTTTTAAATGAGCAAATAGCAGACCTGTAGTGGCTGATTTATAACTGGGCACTGCATGATCCATTTGATGAGATAGGATATCTGTATTGTTTTTCCCAGAAATATATAGCAGCAACAGGGGAATCCACAGTGAGAGTATGATCCTTTCATTGAGGCTTCTTATGTCAGCAGCTAGTGGCAAAATGATAGTATGTTATAACCAGCAGAGAGGGCACATCATAGGAGGGAGTTACACTGTTGTTGGCACATGGAAAGGGCACACTCCTGTCAGGAATTGCACATCGTTTTCAGACCTGTTCCATTCATCCTTGGCAGTCACTTTCAGACCTCTCATTAGCATTTTAATGCCTAGGAGAGGTGCACTCCTAAGGGTTATATTAGTGGTTGAGCATACATCCTTAGGGAACCCCATCTAGAGAGGAGTTAATGGCATATTCTAAGGGCTGTTTGGAGGTTTTAATATATGGCAAAAGGACCAATTCAAAATGCATGACATTGTCAAAGAAATGTTTAGGCACAAGAAACAAGTAATAAAAGATATAGGTGGACCCAACATAGTTATCAATGGCTGTTTATTATTTATATGGTTGTGAAGAGGCAATGCTCAAATGGAATGAGTCAAAAGGTTAATGTGGACTGAAAATCTTTTCACACATTCCAAAAGGGGATCCAAAGCACTTCTTCCTAGAACTCTCCACATAAAGGTTTGTTTTTATTTACTATGTGGCACATATATCTAGGAGATCCACATGTTGAGGATTATTAAGATAGTTGAAAAGATCAAGTGGCATTAAATGTGGAGTGCTCAGCATGAAGAGGGTTGAATGAAGATATTAAAGGCAGATTTTGAGGAAGAATAGCTATTCTAATGTTGTTTTTGTTCTGAAGGTGACACATGACAGCAAGGGAGTGTTTGCACATTCCACAAGGGTGAAGAAAAGTTGAAAACACTAGAATCTAGATGAAGAGCGCTCCACTACTCTTGGTTGGCATGTCTATTTTAAGAGAACGGACATATTAGAAAATTCATCTTGAAGAGTGCTACAAGGAAAAGAAAGACAGGTAGCAATGTAAAACCCTATGACAAGGTCAAAGATACATATTTTACGGGAGTGCTCCCTATGGGAGAGTGGCATGTGGTAGCAAGGCATATTCGAACATTACTTTATGCATTTTTCATCACTATTTTGAGGAGCACCATCCTTTTGAGGATACTTTTTGACTTGTTCATGCATTTAATATTGTTATTTCTTGGAGAAAATAGTGGATCTAGCAATCAGTAATATTATTTTATTGTATATTGATTGAAGAAGAGCTTTATAAAAGGATTAGCTCTCTCATTTGTAAGGGCATGGTTGGATTTGTGAGGAGATCCCCCCTCCAAGCCTAGTTGAAAATCTGTTGGGAGGAAGAAGTTAAGGGCTTATTACATGTTGGGTTCACCGTTTCTCATTTCATAGGGCTGTTTGATTGCTAGAATTATGCTTGCAAAATTTGTTGCGAGGGACTTTATTGAAGGTATTTGTGCTCCAAAAGAAGGGTAGGGTTGAGGTGAAACCCTATTTACCTCTTGCTGTTTTGTCATTGATCAAATCATAAGTTTTTGCTGCTGTCTTTTTTGTTCATGATCAAACAAACCTTTACTACTGTGTTTTTGCTGGTTTAAGAGGTGCACCTTTGGAAGGCCCTCATCTTAATTTCTGCACTTTAGTGCAGTCCACATTATAGCGTGTTAGTAACAACATAGTTACACCTCCTTTCATCTATTTCGAACCTCCTTGAATCTAGACTTTGACTCCATTTTTCCCAAATAGATTGGCACTTGTCTTGGTCCGCCATCGCATTTAATAAAAAGTCTATCTGACACTTTACCTAGGGATTCCCTCGTTGTGCCAAAGGAGAGCCGGCCTAAAGAGAGAGGTGGTGTTGTGGAGACATTGGACGGCCCTCCTAAGTTCCCATAGACTGCACTTGTGTTTCAGGGCATTATCACTTTGAGTGCAGGTTTGGGAGGTGACAGATTCCATTTGAGATATGGTATGGAAACAAACTGTCAATTTTGCATTTCAGAATTGTTGGATCAAGTGCCTGGGTCCATATTCCTATTGAAAAGAGAAACAATTTGGAACCTAAAAATCACTGCTACAATCTGGTGCACTACAACAAAGTTTCCAAGGCATATCGTTTATATGAGCTTTCCTCTCACAGGATGATTGAATGTAGAGATGCTAATGAAATTTCTACTCACGGTTTGCTAGGATCTTTGCCACTCCATACATATGATTCTCCTATAGATGAATCCTAACATGTTTCAGTGGATATTTCTCCTATATATGAATCCCAACATGTTTCAGTGGATATTTCTCCTTCACATTATGATGTTGGTCCTCCACTTAACCCTACATGTGTTTCCTCAAGAACTTTCGACAATGACTAGACATATGATAATGATGACAAGGACCTTACTTGTGACTAGTTTGATTCCAATATTGCGGAAGTCTCTTCTCCTATACTAATTGGTCCTAGAAATTGATTTGCCTTGCTAGACCAGTGGCACACATGTTGAGGCATCTAGAGGTGATGTGGCACATTGGCACACATGTGGAGGCACATTGGTATCCACTAGAGCTCATCTCACCTCAAGATTAGATCTTGGCCACTCATTTCATCTTCTACCACATGGATCAACTTTCTTGGCTTGGATCATTGGGCCTAATGACTTGCTTATTTGATGGATTTGATGACTTCTTGGATTGGGGAAACCACCCATTTTTTTTGGCACTTGGTTTCACCTTTTTCCCATGTTTTCACCCTTGGTATTGGAGGATACCCATGGTTTGTTTATCATTATTTACCAGTCAAGCAAGGAATTCACCTTTCTTAGCTCCACAACTTGGCCTTTGGCATTATTTCTTGTTGTAAAGGAAGAAATCTAGACCATTGATCTAGATCTTCCTCATCTCGAGATCATCACACATGTAGCAAACTTTCTAACAACCTTCTTGACCTCTTCTCGAGCCAATTTTGCTCCCTTAGCCTATAAAAAGGAGGGTTTGAGCTAACTGAAAGGGTCGAAAAATCTTTGGAATGGAATAATAATACTTTGCTAATCTCTTTCCCTAGTCCTTCGACTCTTCTTGTTTGGTGCATGGTGCCCTAGATTTGTGGTTGGTGGATGATATCTTCACAAGGGTTTGAGGTAAACTTGTTTTGATTTTGGTTATGGTTAGTAAGGTAAAGGATAATTGCTGCAACCTTGTCTTTTATGTTTGGAGCAAAGTGACCAAAACCAAACAGGTGGTAGAATCGGTCGACCTTGAAAACCAAAACTAGACTAGAACCGAGAAAAAAACTGGATTACAAAACTGGTCCACCAAAAATACATAAAATATTCAAATTTTGAATATATATATACACACACACACACACACACCCACACACACATACATGTGCATCCATGTGAATCCAAACCATTATACACAAATTCGCAAAATTTCTCATATATATAACATGTAAGAGTGTATACAACCAAAATAGCACTAAGTGCATTCCATATCTGAATAAAAAATACATCAACAAAAAGGCTCTAAATGGCCTATAGAGTCCAAAAATAACTCTAGACTAGATAGTCTTGAGTTATTTTTGGACCAAGGGGTTTTCGTTAGGCTTGTAAATCCATGGCTGGGGACCCATATTGGTCGTGAAACCAATAGGTTCTTAAGTGTAGGCTATGTCTCAGCTTGACTGAGGGGTAGTGTTGATCATCGCTGTTACTCCTGTCAATACCCCATGTGAGTGGTACTACATTAGACAACACTTGAGCATGGAATCGGACTCGACATACCTTGCGTATATTGGGGACCCCCTTAAATATCTTGAAACCATCCTATCGACCACCCTGTTACTGTAGTGCACCAAAAACAACATTTGGGAAGATTACTCTTCACATACCTGGGTAGTTGGGTGGTGTGGACAAGGGTACGATCTATCCTCCTTGGTTGGTGCTCTAAGAGATTGGGCTGATTGTCACTGTTGAACCCCGCATGTAGATCGAAGAGCTATAGTAACTTGAAACTCGTTGTGACTTAAATCCATTTTTGAGTTGGGTTTTTTTGCTATTCAAGAAGAATTACTGTTCATCGTTCATGTAATGTTCATATTTCATTTATAGTATCATGCATTTTCTTATCATGGTCATTTCAATCACATCAATGAAGTGTTAAATTAGAGTGTGTCTTGAGTTAAATTAATCACCTATAGATAGGCACCTCTTTCTAAAAAATAGAGCTAGACAAGTATCCTAGGTTAGCTACCCTCTTAGTTAGCCTTAAAAAAGTTTAGCTAGGGTTTCTCCCTTGGTTAGTCTAGGATTGTTTATTTTTGAGCCTAGGAAACCTAAAAGAGGAGCTTCCTATGTTGGTGACACGTTGGGGGGAAGGCCCATAGCTGTGTTGGTTTAGCGGTTGATTCATTGCCAATAAATTGGCCGCTAGGTTGTGCATAAACAGTCACCAAGAAAGTAGTTAATGGATCTTTATTACCAAATGTTGTAGGAAGAACAAAATCTTTTGATTTCCTATCTCCGTGGTTGCTTTCTTTTAGCTTTAGGGGGGATCTCATTTCATTTACTAATCTTTAGGTTCCCCTTTATCATTTTTCCCAAGGGTACCCATTTTCCCTAATTTGTAATTATTTAAGGCACCTCTTTCCCTTGCAAAATCGGTCTTACTAGTTACGTGGTACCAGTACTAGCGCACCTTTAGATGTGCCCCCAGGGAGAGAGGGTCATTTTTTTCAGACCAGGAGGGCTGCTGTCCAGCGTTTTTTGAGTGGAGGTTATGGCCAGACCTTTTGGTCCTTCTCTTAGGAGTACTATGGCTTAGTGACATTACTGACTGCCTCATTATAGGGCTTGTAGTCCTAAGGTTGGTGTCCGGGGCTCCTAGCAGTGGGTCACTGGGTCACGTGACCCCCCACTTGTTCCACTACTCCTGTGACAATTCCGTCTACTGTGAAGCTCTTGCCTCTCTTCCAGGTCACCTCAGGCACCCTCCCTGTCCCTCTGCAGCATAGCGCCCTCTCTCCTTGGGCCTCTTCCAAGGACGACGTCATCATCCTCACCAGGCCTTACTGCTTGTTCTGGGGGGGGGCATTGAGGGGTTATCAGAACTGTTGGGGTTAGATGGGGTATGACACCCCCCAATGCCATCTCCAGCCTTAAGTTTGGAGTATTTTGCTCAGTTTTAGCTATTTAGACATTTTTGGGTGAACTCTGGAGAAAATGTCCCAAGTTACTCACATATTTGATTATTTTATATTATTTTATGTTATAATTTCAAGTTGACATGCTATAATTTTAAATTGACATTTTAAGGCATGTAGGCCTGGTTATTTTGTAAAAGTGAGTGTGAGAACATATAAATGAAGTCTTCTCAATTCATTTTCAAAACACAACTTATGGGGAAAAAATTCAATATTCTACTTTTTTACTCAAGATAGCATTTTTGGAGTGACGCGCACCTCTTGGAGGGAAGTTCTTTTTGCTCTTTGGATGAAGTGGGATGATTTATTTGTCTTGCTAATGCTTTGTGGATGCTAGAATGATTGGAATGACTCATGCTCAAGTAGGTCTTTTACATTTTAAAGTCTTGCTTGGTGAATGGTAGGTAAATTTTGCTTCTTGAATGATTGGATGGTAGCCCTAGGGCTGCATTCTTTTTGAATAGGGCCTTTATCTATTTTTTTGTCTCCTTAGCATAGTAGAAATGCTCCCAAGAGGAGGTTTTTACAAAGTTTGGCCTTGGATCTCCAACTTTGTCCTAGTTTAGGCTCTTGAAACAAACCTTAGAGGTTGTTTCAAGAAGCCCTAACCTAGTTGACTAGGAGAAGTACCTCCAAGAGGAAGGCTGGTCACCTTCCTCTAAGGGTAATATCCACAAAACCCCTAAGTTGTCAGTCTTTTACCAACTTTTCTTGCATATGCATGTGTAAATTTGCATTTTCATGGTATAATTAGGGTTAGAATTAGGTCTGCAATTTTATGACTAAAACTCTAGAAATAAAAAAAAATATTTTTTTTTTCAAATTTTGGGCCTCCCTAAAATTTCGGCCCCCTCTCCTACAAATTCGGCCTGGCCTGTTAAGCCCTAGAAACCCTAAAATGAAACTCCTAAAGGCCTAAAAAACCCTAAAAACCGAAAATTTATAAAAATACCAAAAATTACCCTAAAACCTAGCCCTAAAACATTCCTAAACTCCCTACCCCCTTGTTCCCTCTTCTTCCCTACCTTGTTTCCCTACCTTTTCTCCTTTTCATCTCCACCTTCGCTCCTCCCTTCCTTCACTTCGTTCCCTCCTTTCCTTCTCATCTCCCTTCTTTTCTTTCCCTTCCTCTCCTTTTCCTTTCTTCTCCACCTTCTCCTCTCCAAAAAGCCTCCCCTTGACCTCGACCTAGTCCTATGAGGGCTCGGTCCTTGTTTGGGGGTGTCTCCAAGGCCTTAGCAGCCCATAAATAGGCATTACATCTGCTGCACATAGGTCTGCAACACAATTGCAGACTGTGTACTTTGACAGTCCTCAACTTTGCTCTTGTCACCTACCACATCAAAGACAAAGACACTAAAGAGTAGGGGGTTAATTACTTTCCGCTACCGTGTTTAAAAAACTGCCACATTAATAAAGGAAGGTCTGAAAATTACTTTATATTACAGTCCTAAAAGTTACTATATTATTTACATATTGGTGAAAGGGGTGTGATACTTTATTGAAAACCTTAAATCTAATTGGTTGCTCTTTTTCCTCGTTGCATAACTAAGTCATACTGTTGTACTGTGTTGATTGTGGTCCTTTAACTTGTCATTGAAAGGGTATTTCACATACTACTGTTGCTATTGAATGACTTAGTATCACATGTTGATGTTATGGTGCATGATCTCTAGAATGCTTGGATGTTATTGAAAGTCAATCTAACATATCTTGAAGTACATATACTGAACTGCTATATCTTATCTTGCATCTACAAACACTTTTCTTAATTAGTATGTCTTCTTCATTCATATGATTACATTGATTGAAGGCACTGGTCTCTAATTTGGTCTTGTAGAAGACATAGCTTCTTTGTCCTTAGTGTTTGTAGACCATCAAGGGCTCTCTCCTTGGAGGTTACGACACTCCAAAGTAGTTTGGAGTGACTAAAGTGATAGTGGTCACTTTCTCCATATATTTGTTTATCGGATACTAGTCCCGCTAGTTCATCCAGTAACATTATTGGTGTCGTTGTCGGGGAAATTTCAAAGATTGAAGTGGTTTATCCAGAGTCATTTACACCCTTGGCAAAATGACACTTGGTAAGAAACTTGAGGTAAGTCTTGGATTGGTATTTTGAAAATATTATTGAGGACTAATCTTGTAGATCTTACTTGGCGACTCCAATTAAAAAGAATTTGGTTAAGTT
Organism: Larix kaempferi; assembly: GCA_027924585.1. Classification (NCBI taxonomy): domain Eukaryota; kingdom Viridiplantae; phylum Streptophyta; class Pinopsida; order Pinales; family Pinaceae; genus Larix; species Larix kaempferi. The sequence goes on along the minus strand of BSBM01000050.1, from coordinate 12,392,794 downwards.
CGACGACGTTGGTAACATTTTGGCGCTGTTGTCGGGGACACTTTTGAACTGTTCTAGGACAGTTAGGTGTGTTGCTCAGGTCATATTTTCCATCCCTTGGCGAGAACGACACATCGGTAAATATTAAGGTACATCCTTGTTATCAATATATCTATATTTTTTGTAAGGACTAACTTTATAGGTTTATCTGGCGACTCTACCAAGAACTCAACCCATCGAATCACGTACGTTCTTGATTAGTACTTTGGTGAGATTTGTTTAACTTGACAGGTCTCTCTTGGCGACTCCCACTGAAGAAAATTAAAAAAAGAAGCACTCTACAAGAGCGAGGCCAAAGAGGTAAGCCTTGTTTTGTCATTTATAATATTTTTCTTAAAAGCTAACCTCGTAGGTCATATAAGGCGACTCCACTGAAGAAAGCAACCAATAAGAGATGATATGGCTTCCATTGAAGAAATACGATTCCATAATCCATATGCTCCATTGGATTTCTCAGATGTTCCGGGATATCCAAATCGGTCACGTAAACACGGGTTATTCGAAGCCACCCTGGTATTCAGTCAACATGAAGATACAACTGCAGAGCATATTGCGAAGGTCAGAGGACATCTTATAACACGGGATATTATGGATGGAGATCTCAGGATGATACAGTTTGTAAGGTCTCTTGATTTGCGGAATAACAAGAATATGAGTGATTGGTATCATGGATTTCCTCCTCAGGGGATTTCTTCACTCTTACAATTAGTCAAAGCATTTGGGAAAGAGTGGGGACCTAACCTCAACGAAGAAATTATTGAGGCCATGATTTCCCTTCCCACGAAGGAACCAGTCGAAATAACTCCCAGAGAGCATTTTGCTCCTCTCAACTTGCCAAACGGTTTGAAGTAGATACCAGAAGCATTTTTGGCAAGTGGATCTTGTGATAAAGATGATGACCCTATGTACTTCGTCAAAGATTTCATGAAGACGGTGTCGTCTGTTATCGTTCAAAAAGATGAGGAATCATATATGAAGGCATTTGCATTGCATCTAGAGGATGAGGGACTTGATTGGTTTTGACAATTGGGAAAGGGTACAATATCTTCTTTGGCGGAGTTGAGACAAATATTTTACAGTCATTGGTGCCCAACAAAGCACGAGGAATGAATGCCTTATGTCGAAGTGGCAAAGGAATGGTTTCAGAAAGAAAATAATGAAGAAAAGTATAACAAAGATGATCAGATTGTCTCGACCACAGAACAACATGACGTAGTCCTTGTTGAAGATGTGTGCGATGGTGATCAGGTTTTGAAAGATTTACTCAAAGAAACTATTGTTCAAGACCTTGTGGATGACTTCATAGACCTTATGTCCCAAGATGAAGGTCCTTATGAAGACGAATATGATCAGGATCTAGGAAATGAAGACCAAGAAGTCTTTATTGAAGAAATTGAAGAACAAAAGGAAATAGTGAGTGCCCCTTGCCATCATGAAACAGTTTCTTATCATATCTCGAATCTCTTGAAGCAAAATTCATGAGGATGACGATTATTGGAGGTTTATGGGTCCACCACTTTATGATTCTTCAAGACCTAGTAGTATTGCTTCCAGACCTTTTAGTGACAAATACTTTGAAGAGGAAGTCGATGAAGTTTTCCTGCCATTCACAAAAGAACCAAAGGCTAGTATGGATCAGCCTGAGCCAGAACTAGACACTGTTTGGGATGAAGAAGCCGTCGAAGACATAATCAGTGAAAGCCCTTTTGAACAGGATACGATTATTCCATCTCCTCATGATGTTGATAATGAATATTGGGTCAACCCCTTTGCTCTTACATTTGATGATGAAGTACCTTAGGATGTGGGTCCTTTTTCCATCACAAACAATCATGATATGTAGGTATTCCGATATGACCAAGGGGTTGAAGACTTTGAAAGGATTATCCTTGATGAGACTCCTATGTGCTTAGATATTTTGTGTATATCTAGTATCAAAAACAGTGAAGCATGTTATTCAGGGAATTGTCCCGCAGTTATTCAGAGCCCAAATTATCATTCCCAACTGTGTTCCTCTAGCAGTATTCAAGAAGTTGTTCATCCTTTTTTGTCCAGTATCGAGAAGTTTCCAACAGTGCATTTCAGTAAAACCAATACAGGTATGTGGACAAGTATGACATTCTTTTCACATTGTCACGATTTCTATTGTTTATCTTTTCGCTTGAAATGTGAAAGCATATATTATGTGGCTGACAATTGCAAAATTTTAAAGATTATTGGGGGTACTAACATGATTATTATAAAGATGAACAATATGCTTGTGTCTCCAAAGAAATGTTTAAGCAGGTGTAGGAACAGGTTGCAACCGACATATGAAGATTTGCAAGGTCCACCTCTAATAATGGCCTACCAAGTTCAAAATCAGCCGGCCAGTTTGAGGCAATTTTTTTTCTCAAAGCAAATAAATGACGAAGATGGCCCATACATAAGTCCGGTAGAAGCGTGGATAAATGAAGCTTGTCGAAGCAATCCTTCTCCATGGCAATAATATCAAAGCTTCCAGATCCTCGTAGTCACCCAGCCTTCATCTCCTATCCTGATGGAGACCTTGGTACATATTTGCATTGTGATTGATGAGATCTTATCATGGATTCATTTTAGAGACGAGGGTAAGGGATTATGTATGAATTGCTTACTTAAATGGTTACATTGGTGGTATGATTTTTGATTTTTATGATTAGCATAGCTAGTTTTAGTTTCATTTGAGTTAGGCATATACTGTTACCCATGCATTGCATTTGTTGCTCTTCATGTCTACATAGATTAGTCGCTTGTTCATTCAGTTTATTTTCCATATCATTCTATAGAGCAAGGCAGGACGAAGTGTCTGCCTCATGATGTTGTTGATCTCCTCGGATATTTGATGTGTGTGTAGGTCTACAGGTACTAGAAGATTCATAGGTTCTCGAGCACTCCCGGGAAGAGCACTCATCCCGCAGTTGGAGCTAGTGTTACGTGGTACTAGTACACCTTCAGATGTGCCCCCAGGGAGAGGGTCATTTTTTTCAGACCAGGAGGGCTGTTATCCAGCATTTTCTGAGTGAAGGTTATGGCCAGACCTTTTGGTCCTTCTCTTAGGAGTACTATGGCTTAGTGGCATTGCTGACTGCCTCATTATAGGGCTTGTAGCCCTGACGTTGGTGTCCGAGGCTCCTAGGGGTGGGTCACTGGGTCAGATGACCCCCCACTTGTTCCACTACTTCGGTGACAGTTCTGTCTGCTGTGAGGCTCTTGCCTCTCTTCCAGGTCACCTTAGGAACCCTCCTGGTACCTCTGCAGCATAGGGCCCTCTCTCCTTGGGCCTCTTCCAAGGATGACATCATCATCCTCACCAAGCCTTATTGCTTGTTCTGGCGGGGGGGGCGTTGAGGGATTATCAACACTGTTGGGGTTAGATGGGGTATGATGCCCCCCCTGCCTACTCTAGCCTTCCGTTTGGAGTGTTTTGCTCAGTTTTAGCTATTTAAACATTTTTGGGTGAACTCTGGGGAAAATGCCCCAAGTTACCTACATATGTGATTATTTTATATTATTTTATGTTATAATTTTAAGTTGACATGTTATAATTTTAAATTGACATTTTAAGGCATGTAGGCCTGGTTATTTTGTATAAGTGAGTGTGAGAACATATAAAGAAAGTCTTCTCACTTCATTTTCAAAACACAACTTATGGGGAAAAAATTCAATATGCTACTTTTTTACCCAAGATAGCCTTTTTGGAGTGATGCACACCTCTTGGAGGGAAGTTCTTCTTGCTCTTTGTATGAAGTTGGATGATTTCTTTGGCTTGCTAATGCTTTGTGGATGCTAGAATGGTTGGAATGACTCATGCTCAAGTAGGTCTTTTACATTTTTAAGTCTTGCTTGGTGAATGGTAGGTAAATTTTGCTTCTTGAATGATTGGATGGTAGCCCTAGGGATGCATTCTTTTTGAATAGGGCCTTTATCTACTTTTATGTTTCCATAGCATAGTAGAAACACTCCCAAGAGGAGGTTTTTACAAAGTTTGGCCTTGGATCTCCAACTTTGCCCTAGTTTAGGCTCTTGAAACGAACCCTAGAGGTTGTTTCAAGAAGCCCTAACCTAGTTGACAAGGAGAAGTACCTCCAAGAGGAAGGCTGGTCACCTTCCTCTAAGGCTAGGGTTTAAGGGTAATATCCACAAAACCCTAAGTTGTCACTCTTTTACCAAATTTTCTTGCATATGCATGTGTAAATTTGCATTTTCATGGTAGAATTAGGGTTAGAATTAGGTCTGCAATTTTATGACTGAAACCCTAGAAAATTAAAAAATATATATTTTAAAAATTTTTGGCCTCCCTAAAATTTCGTCCCTCTCTCCTACAAATTCGACCTGGCCTTTTAAGCCCTAGAAACCCTAAAACGAAATTCCTAAAGGCCTAAAAACCCTAAAAACCAAAAATTTATAAAAATACCAAAAATTACCCTAAAACCTAGCTCGAAAACATTCCTAAACTCCCTACCCTCTCGTTCCCTCTTCTTCCCTACCTTGTTTCCCTACCTTTTCTCCTTTTCATCTCCACCTTCGCTTCTCCCTTCCTTCACTTCGCTCCCTCCTTTCCTTTTCATCTCCCTTCTTTTCTTTCCCTTCCTCTCCTTCTCCTTTCTTCTCCACCTTCTCCTCTCCAAAAAGCCTCCCCTTGACATCGACCTAGTCCTAGGAGGGCTCGGTCCCTGTTTGGGGGTGTCTCCAAGGCCTTAGCATCCCTTAAATATGCATTACATCTGCTGCATATAGGTCTGCAACACAATTGCTCTTGTCACCTACCACATCAAAGACAAAGACACTAAAGATTTAGGGGGTTAATTACTTTTTGCTACTGTGTTTAAAAGGCTGCCACATTAATAAAAGGTGGTCTGAAAATTACTTTATATTACAGTTCTGAAAGTCATTTTATTGTTTACATATTGGTGAAAAGGGTGTGATACTTTATTGAAAACCTTAAATCTAATTGGTTGCTCTTTTTCCTCGTTGCATAACTAAGTCATACTTCTATACTGTGTTGATTGTGGTCCTTTAACTTGTCATTGAATGGGTATTTCACATACTACTGGTGTTATTGAATGACTTAGTATCACATGTTGATGTTATGGTGCATGTTCTCTAGAATGCTTGGATGTTATTGAAAGTCAATCTTGCATATCTTGAAGTACATATTCTGAACTGCTATATCTTATCTTGCATCCACAAACACTTTTCTTAATTAGTATGTCTTCTTCATTCATATGATTACATTGATTGAAGGCACTGGTCTCTAATTTGGTCTTCTAGAAGACATAGCTTCTTTGTCCTTAGTGTTTGTAGACTATCAAGGGCTCTCCCCTTGGAGTTTACGACACTCCAAAGTAGTTTGGAGGAGTGACTAAGGTGACAGTGGTCACTTTCTGTGTACATTTGTTCATCTGATACTAGCCCTGCTAGTTCATCCGGTAACACTAGTACTGTGAGAAAGATGGTTCTACTGGCAAGCATTTGGGAAAGTTAGTCTGGGGACACTTTTTTTGGTTAGTTCGAGTCTGCTTCAGGGGACCCTAGGAAACCTAAAGAGAGGGGACCCTAGGAAACCTAAAGAGAGGGGACCCTGCCTGTGTGACACTCTGGGTCAGTGTCTTGAGGTTCCATCGGTCTAGCGATTGTTTAATCCTTGCAAACATTAGATCATCAAATCGTGTGACAACAAGACCCTTTGAGAATTAAAATAGAATGAGATATGGGAGAGCTTGGGGGTAATGGGAAGGCCAAGGAATTGGCCTTTCAGTTCCCATTCCTTCATTTCTTTTTCTCTCCTATTTTATTTTCTGTCTTAATTAATTCATTTTTTTTTTCTCCTGTCTTATTCCACTATGTATTGCAATGTCTTCTATGTTTTATTTTACCTTCAATTAATTGCTGAATTACATCAAGTATTGAGTCTTATGGCCATTCATTTGTTTGGATCTATTTTCCTTTAGTAATTTCTGATTGCAGTATGTCTCATTTTTTAATCACGTGATTTGTGTGATCAACTCACAATTACTCTATTCTCATCTTGAGATCGACGGTTGAGATTAAATCCTAGTTTAAGTCAGTAATGTATTAAATACACTTTATTAGAATCAACTGCAAAACATAATAGTTTTGACTTTTTTCTAAAGTGAATTACAAATTAGAATGAATTACCCTTTTCCTAAGTGGTTACTTTCGAAATGTCTCAAACCACTTCTTGCACATTCACACTGAAAAAGTGCAAGAAGTTCCTATCTGAGCTACAGTTCATAACAATAACTTGGTGAAAACACTTTTGGAGTGACCCCAAAAGCTAACACATTCATCCATTAAACAAGTTTGAGTTATTACCTATAAGAATCACATCAATGTATAGATAATAATCAATATATCACTTGACTCCTTGAGACCTTGATTTTTATTGACAATTTGCATCGGAAGAACTTATTTGAAATCCACTATCTTAACCCATATCAAGATTTTTTTAATTTATACACAAGATGTCCTTCTTCTTTCTTTGCATTGAAAGAAGTGTGTTGAAATTTCGTGCACTTGGGCAATTAATGCAAAATTGAAATTTCACCTTCTTTCTAGAAGGTTTCCCATATCTTAGCCCTATAATTTTCTGCCTTAGGACTGCTGTAAATTAAAGTATAAACAACAACAGAAATATCACAATAATTCATTTCAAACAGCCCGAAACTCAATAGCAATTCAAGGAGAAATGATACCAAACAATGAGATAAGTTTCAGCCCCTTCTAGGGCAACTTATCAACCAATAACCAGATTTGAAAATGTACTTTTATAGCAGTATAACAATAGTAAAATCACCCCTTATATTCTTTCTTAGATGCTAGAACACTTAACAATTTCCCCCTTATGTCAAATCAACAAGACATAAATAGCTGTAAATAGCAATGCATAAAGAACACATATAGTTGAAATTCAAATACAGAAATTGCACAACATATGGACAGCTGGAAACTTCATATAAAGCTGAAGATGAAGTACATACTGTAGCCTTCTCCCAAGGCTAGCGCAAAAAACCAACTATCGAAAAAGCACGAGCTTGGGTAAATCACCAAACCCTAGCTCAACCAAGAAGATACAAGTGCAAAGAATCTCTCCAACACAACCTCTGAGGCAAGACATTCTCCTCTCTTCTTCTTCATCATTCCACTCTAGGGTTTTATCACACAACCCTAATCTTCATTCTCCAAGGGATAATTTCTAACCATAGAGTGGACCAAGAGAGAGAGAGAGAGAGTACACGTACATGTGAAATCTAAGAGAGAGAGAGAGAGAGAGAGAGAGATGCTAGTGCACACTCCCCCCTTTGTCACATATCTACACAAGAGTGAATAAGAATGAAGACACAATTGATGATTATCTCCAACGTCTTCTTCTTCACAAGAGCAAACCTTAGTCACAAGAATCAAGCTCCAACAAAGATGCGTCCTCTAGATTTCATAACTCTTTCTAGGGTTCATGACAAAACCTTGGCGACTTCATACAAGAATCTATGTACAAAGAAAAGAGTATAGTGATGATATGAATGGAACATATCTCCTTCCTCTATTTATATGAGAGGTAAGGGAGACCGATAATACTATGTGGGCACAAGCCCTTATAGGCAACCTATATGACTCTTGTAGGCCACACAAGTGAGATGCCCACTTTAAATATAAGTGTCATGCTCCCATGACGATGTCGTGCACAAGAATGATTCCAAGGATGTAGCTACACAAGGCAATTCCACAACACTCCATGACTACGCCTCGAAGGATTCCATCGATCCTCCTAAGCAGTGTACTTCATTGGGTCAACTACCCCTTGCAAGAACACTATTGAAGCCCTAGGCATCCCTGAGCCATCTCCAATCTTCTGAACAAGAATCCAAGTTGGCACATGTCATCTAGGGCTGGAAGCCTCCTCCATGATGCAAAAGCCTCCTAATCCCAAGTAGGACACTCTCCAAGGAAGTGGTTCCTTCGTGTGGCCATTATAAAGGGTGTCAATCAATCAAGCAAGAGAACTCCAACGCCTAAGTGAAGAACACCAACCCAATGCCATCTTGAGGTCAAGCATCCACTGAGCAAGCAATCTCAACTGTGCATATCCATCATGCTCCATATCTCATGCTGCAAATTGCAATCCATCTTGGATCATTCGGGGGCTGGTCATACACCATGTACCCCAAATTTCATGATGCACACCCAAACATGGTGTAAATACTTTCAGTGTAACCTGAAACTCTGACAGTGAGGTGCTGTTACAACTCAGGGTGGAAGAGATGTGTTATGTGACTTAAATAAAGGAAAAAGAAAAGTCTTTTTCCTGAATTGGCTGCCAAGAAATTTCTGCTTACTAGTGAGACATTCAATAGGTTGTGGTACAAGTTAATTAGCTTTTGTGATATTTCGCTGATGTATGGCTTGTCACTTTTCCTCAGGTTTCACCCATCTAAACATTTTCTTCAACCATGTCTAATATTGCAGTAGTGTCTATTAGTAAAATGATATCCATGAAGAGACCTTATTCCTTAACAAGAATCAAGAAATCAGCTTAATTAGTAAACTAAGTTTGAAAAAAGGAATTCATGCTGTAAAATTATCCAATCATGCTGGAAACATGGCTCTGATGGCTGATATGTTATGAACCAAGCCGCTTTTCAAATTTACACTTATACATGCATACACATATGCACATGCCATGCACACATACATACATACATACATACATACATACATGTGTTTATAGTCATTTTTAATTTCCTACAGATTATTCATGTTCTAATTTGAAAATTAGAGATGTTTTGGATGCTTCAATCATTTATGAGTTTTAGGTAACTTTCTCTGGAACCATTTTCTTTTGAGTGGTATGATAAGCTTCACATGGTGATTCTGTAAACTAGGGCTGAAAATGTCTCTTGACTTGCCATTTCGGTCATTTAAAGTAATATTCTTGCAATAACATAACCCTTGGTCGAAGCATAGTTGATCCATAATCCATTTGTTAGATTATCGGCCACAGCTAGGTTGTGATAATTAACTTATAGATGCTGCCAAAAATGGGTAAGAACTGGTTCATAGGTTTCAATCCATCTATATTTCTTTTGAAAAATACATCATATAGTTACAGAAAAATATTTACAAAAAAACAGTACAAAAGGTGGAAGGGTATATACAATGAACATCAAATCTTCCTCAGAGCTACTAAAAGTGAAATGAAATCAGTGTACTCTGTTGGATCGAAATAGTGGGCATCTTTGATCAACAGAGTGCCCTTAGACAAGAGCTGATGGTGTACCTCATGCCTTCAGTCAGAACAGAAGGCAGACAAAGCACTGACCTCATGATCCAAAACAGACTTACACTTGGTTTACAAAGGATACATAAGGGCGGGATCTACAGGCAGTGCCATATCCCAGAGAATGCAGTACGGATCAGAGAGTGGGTATCTCCAAACATGGCAGAACACCTTCTTATACTGATTTAAATAAACTTTGTTTAGAAACAGCAGATGTAGCTCCAAAGATGGACATAGGTTGAAGGGTTCTGAAAGTGACAGCTGTTGGTGGTTTAGCCTCTTGATGGACAAACAGAGTCAATATCAGAGAAGATTTTTTCAATACATTATTTCCTTGTATCTTAATAAAAACATTCTCTCTCATTTTCGGAAATATGTTGTAGACTATTGAATCAATCATGGCCATGGCAATGTTGAAAAATCTTTTTGATAAGAAAAAGTTCCTGGCTGCTTTTTTTCCTTAATTCTCTTTGCTATAATCTTATTTCCAGTTACTAATTTTTTTGACTTTATTTTCTCTTGCAATATAGGAGTATGACGACCAAATACTCACCATTGCCATGGAAAGGCTATTTTGATAATGACGAGGACATCAACATTCCAGAATCTAACAGTGTAAGGCATTGCACTATCATACCTATTTGCAAGTATGAAGTTCAACTTGTTGATTTTGGTCTGGATGCACTATGTATTGATTCTCTGTGGGGGTAGTCCTAAAATTCTGAAGTCACGTCCTGTACATGTGGAAACAAATTTGAGAAATCCTAACAAACATTTGAGAAAATTCCTAACAAACACCTCTACCTAGAAGTCTTGATAAGTTATAAGATATTCTATAACAAAGCAAAGCTTCTCAGACTCTTGAAATTGATACAAGTGAATTATGTTACTTACAGCGACATTTTAACAGGGTAAAGCCACTTCTACATCTTGAGGAAAGTCTTTATGTTACCATCCCTGGTACTTCACTTTATGTTTAAGGTTCTAATAATTTGGGTACCTAGCATCTTTTTTTTTCTTTCCATGAAATACATATCCCGGGGAAATCCACTGGGCACTTCTCTTCATTTTGAGGATGGTACCCAGTGTACACTGTAAACGGGATTATGTAGAAGCTCAAGGCTTTGTCAACATAGGGCTCAAGGCCATTACAACAATATATTCATTTAAGAGCTCAACATGTCACTTGTGGGAATTGAACCTGGGTGGGTAGGGTAACAATCATTCCTCCCAACCACCCAAGCTAGACCCAGTTGACTTGGTACATAGTATCTTATTTTAGTGCCAAAGACAATCATTGATGAAAAATTGACCCACCACTTTCCATCAAATAATCCTCAACTTGCCTTTTCTAAATAAAGTTTTTAGTGAAGTGTCTTAAAAATATGACAATGTATAAGCACACTTTTGCTCTTTGGATATAACTAACATCCTTAAAATAATAATCTTTACTTAGAACCTATGTCACATGGTTCGGGTTTGAGTTCGGGTTCGACAACAATGAAATTCGATTCGAATTCGAAATTTTTTATGAAGTTCGGGATCAGGTTCAACATTAGGTTTGTACATATACATGTTTTCAAAATATATTATATTTAAATAGTCCACATATATATATATATATAAAATATGTATACAACTAATAACATTTAATAAATATGATAATAAATACACAATCTATACTATATAATAATAAAAGTTTATAAATTATATAAAATTAAAAGTATAAATTATATTATAAAAAATAAAGTTTACAAATTTTATTATATTACCTTGGAAAACACACAGCCTACCGGTTCGATAAAATTAACCTTTCGAATATTATGTATGAAGAAATATCGTGGTATCGTGGGGGGAAGGAATGAATATAGTCTGTCCATCAGGAAAATACAGTCGGTTTTTTTTATAAAATAACTTGCCCACAATATCATCGCAGAAAGGGAATTGCGCCCGTCTCTCACACAATACTGCCCATAATCAACGGTCGTCCGGGAAAGGAAGTCGTCACGGTCAGTCTCGAGGAGCCAAACGCTACTACCCGTAATGTCATCGGGGAAAGGAAGTCGTCGCGGCCAGTCTCGAGGAGAAGTGAATACAGTTGATGCCATGATCGAGGAGCCAAGTGAATAAAACAGACGAATTTAAAGGCGAACCAAAACGAATTTATTTTTTTGGTTGAGGTTCGCCGAATTTTGAACCTGAAGGTTCAAATCCGGCGAACCCTGTGACATAGCTTAGAACTAGGTATGTATTATTCATTTAGTTACTAAGACAGTTTGGATTATGCAATAGCTATTGTGTTGATTTTTGGGCAGCATCGAGAGCCATTCTCCAAGAGATTGGCATCGGCCTAGGGATGAGGACCTAGTCAGGGACTAGGATGTTGATGTTCTTGTTCTTCTCCTGAAGGAGACTACATCAATATGAATAAACCTTTCTTATGAAGATTCTAGAAGACAAGTTGACCATTGAAAAGGAAGGAGCACCCAGTGTAAAGTACTTAATGAAAGACCCTAAAGGTTCTAGGGGTCATATGGACCATGAAGACCAAGAGGGGCTAGAGTTTAGCCCAAGGTGGTTTTGTCCAAGACTTCACGAGAAACTAGAAGAGGACCTTTTAATGTTGCTTCTAAAGAATAATCTTCTTTATATACGATGATGTACTTGAGTTGGCACGTGTGGTCTATGAAGACCAAGAAGAATGCTTAAGATGACTTGTTATGGTTATGGAACCCCAAAGAAGGACCAAGAGCCCACTAATGAAGGACCAAAAGACCAAGATAAAAGTCAAGTTCTTTTATGAAGGGTTAAAAGTGCAAATGAAATATTAAAACCCTAACTTAGTGTATTTTATTATTTGTTTAATCCTAAATCTATGGAAGTGATTCTCAAAGGTGGATTATAAATAGCAATGTTGCACCACTCGGACTCGGCAAAGACTCGGCTGGCCAGTGACTCGTCGACTCGGGAAAGACTCGGGACAGACTCGGGACAGACTCGGCAAATAGGAAAAAAACTCAAAATATGTTACCATTAATTACTAGGCTAACAAGCTCCCAAGAAAAAAAAAATACCACATTTTTTGAGTAAGATGCCGAGTCTAGGCGAGTATGGCCGAGTCTTCGACGAGTATGGCCGAGTCTTCGACGAGTCTGGCCGAGTATGGCCGAGTCTGGCCGAGTATGGCCGAGTCTGGACACATGGCGAGTTGCTGGGCGAGTCTCTGGCGAGTACTCGTTTCAGGACTTACTCGGCAAGACTCGCGAGTACTCGCCGAGTCTTGGCGAGTGGTGCTTCACTGATAAATAGAGCACTCTCATTTGAACAACAGACATTCATGATCATCATCTCTGATCCAACAAGAAAATTTGTGGGGTTTATATTGGTATTTATTTTCTCCCTCTCCATCATCAAAGGTCTGGTTCATCCTTTGAATCCAGCCACAGGAGTACTATTTACTTGTCTTAACCACAGGAAAGAAGATGCATGAGTGTTGGAGGTTCGATCAAGGTACATGAGGCATCCAACAACCCTAAAGGGCTTCTTTAATGAGGGCCGAACCTTGCTAGGGCATACTCCAGCCCACCCGAGCCTTAACTAGGGCCTTTATTAGCATCCGACAGCCCTAAAAGGGCATATACCAGACACCTGTGGCATCCGGCAGCCCTATAAGGGCTTATACTTAGGCACCGAGCCCTGCTAGGGCCTTAATTTAGTCAACAACAGTCTCATATCAATCAAGGACAGTCTCAGAAGTTAACAGCAGCCTTAGCAGTTAACATATCAGTCAACGACAACCTTCTCTTGGTCAATGACAACCTCAGTATTGGTCATCATAGTCACTGTTTAGCTGATTGCAGAAGGTTAGGGTTTGATCAGTCATTGACAAATTGACAGTAGTCATCTTGTTTAGGGTTTCATCTACAGGCAACACATTATCTATGCTGTTCTCTTGTTTGAAGGTTGCCAAGGTCAACATTGCTTAGCTTGAAGGGTCCCGAGGGTTAGCACAAGCTCTATCAGGGCTAACATTGTTCAATGACAATCTAAGGTTTCCAATGTTAAATAGAATGCAGCTGTTGCTTAACTAAGATCATAGAAAGTTAGATCAGCCTCTAGAAGGACTGTATATGCTCAGACAGGTTAAATGTCATCAAGTAAAGTTTTACAGTGGGCTGTTACAGAGTTAAAGCAGATCTCTGGTGACTGTCAGCAGGCAAAGAAAAGAGATAAGGGCTGACATCAAGTGCCTACATCAGCAGTCATGATAAAAGATAAGTACTTGGTCTCTCTGTTTTATACCCTCATTTGAAAAGGGTTTAACTTTCATGGTCATGATGTAAACTTGTTCTTCTATTAATGAATCTATCATAAGAAAGGTTGCTGGATTTTTTCCCTCTGAAGGAGAGAGGATTTTCCTAGGGTAAATCATGGTGTCTGTTGTCCGCTGAGATGCACACCGGCATCAGAAATCTTCCGAAAGTTGCTCCCTCACTACAAGTGGGGAAGGTGTGGCCTTGGGGGCAAGCAATGAGCCAGGTACTGTCACCTGGATCCCAGCTCCTCCGTTTAGGCTAACTCCTAACGAAGCCAAGGGGGGTAGTCCCTACAAAGAGTTTAACTATGGTTCAATGTGTTTTTTAATGTTTTTATGTGTGGTGATGCGGATGGGTGTTGTTTAGGAGTTTTCTGAATAATGAGAGACACAATGATACTTTAAATGAGACACAAGATAAAAAAGCAATCCACGTTGCGATTTAAGGTAAAAGATACACTGATTCACAACACTTTAAGAAATCTTTGAATACAAGTCGCTCATATACGGAAATTAATCATAAGTACTCCAGATAGATAATAAGCAAATGAAATATATGCGATTAAGGACCAGTGCTTTATGGAGTCAAAAATTGCTTGAGTGCTTGGGTTGCTTGGTACAAGTGTTCGAGAGATATGTTCGTGAGATTGTTTTGCAATTTATTTTGGTAAATTCAAAGTTTTAATGGTCTTGATTATTAGGATAAGAACACAAGGTAAGCAAAGAGACCGGAAATACTTTAGTGGCTATTCATGGTGATCAGACGGACCGTCCAGTTATCAAGAGGATAAGTGTCCAATGTTTAAACCACCCTCGAAGTCTGAACAACGGCAACCCGGCTCCACCTCCCAGAATAGTACTTTAAGTATTTTATCGAAAGGGCAACGCTGGTTCGTTGGTTGTGGGGGTGAAAATTTTATTATGTTGTAGAAGTTAATCAAGTCTAACACCTTTCTGAGTACTAGCCCAACCTTTTCAGGTTGGCAGAGCATACGGGTGTTAGATTAGCAACCAAAATAAATTATTATGGGAGTGTGAGTTGAAATATTTTATTGTTGTTTAAGCACATAGTTCAGCTCTCCGATAGAGAGTGCTCTTGACTTTGTCTTATGGCAAAGTTCAAGAGACTTATTTAATCTAATATACCTAATGCAAGGGGAAAAGATGCAAGCTAAAATGCTCTCTGACAGAGAGTGCTCTTGACTTGGATTACTGCAAGTTCAAGAGACTTTGTTTGTTTAATAGAGTAGAGGCAGCTTGCATAAAAAAAAGTGTACTTTCAGAAGTGAAACAATTGAAAAAAATGATAACAAAAATACGCTTTCTAAGGCCAAGATTAACCACTAATCTAAGAAATAAACAAAAAGTGGGATCAACCTCCGAACAAGGTGACCACTAGAACCACCAGTCCTTGAGAACTTCCAGCTAGCTGAATTTCGACAAGGAGTCTAATGGGGATGGAGAAGCCGCCACAAAATAATGAGGCCCTTGGGATGAAATCCCAAGGTTGCTAACTCAGGTCAATACTTGGAAGAGAATTTAATCTAAGTGACTTGAAGTAAAACTAACTAATCATGCATGAACAAACTTCCCCAAATGGGGAAGGGGAAACAATGTGTGGGAGGCCTTATCCCACTTTTGCCTTTTATTTTTAAAGTGATACAAATGCCTTTGGAAATAAAATCCTTGAAAAGGTCTTTAAAGTGAAAATGAAACTTGGAAAACGAAACTAGCTCTTAAGAGCCATTACAAGGATAGTGAATGGTATATTCGTATATTGAATCTTCCTTGTAGTTTGTTGAAGTTCTTGTTATTTTTGGCTTGGATCTCTTCACTTCAACTTTTTCAAACTCTTTTCACTTTCAAAATACCTACAACAAAGCTCAAACTCAAGGCACCCTTTAGCATTAATAAAACAAAAAATATGAGATTTACACTAAGCATGAACTATAAAAATGATAAAAAGACAATGCAAATCTAACTTTTAATGAGATCTAGGATGCAAATATTAACAATAACTTGAGTGCAAGATCCTACTATGAAATGCAACTAGCAAACAAAACAAGGGAAACTAGATCTAACAATGCCTAACTATCAACCTTCCAAAGCATGAAACTACTACAAACTAACCAAACCTTAAAGTCTCAATTCGTTTTTGTACTTTTGTGTGATTTTAGGGCCTTCTTGAAGAATGGACGAAGAGGGGATGGAAGAGGCTAAAAGCTAGGATGGACGAGAGGAAAAGAGGCTCAAAAAAGGAGAAAAATGAAATGGGAAAGAGAGGCAAAAAACGAAAGGGTGAAGAGGGCTAAGTAGGGAAAAAACGAAGGCAAAGAGATTAGAAGAAGAAGGAGGACGAGATCCAGAAGATGGAGGTCCTAAAGCAAAATGAAGCTAAGGTAGGAAAGGCCAATGGAGCATGTAGAAAGAAGATAAAAAGAAAGTGTGTAACCAATGGATCAAATAGTTTTTGTTGCTTGATGGAGAGACAAGCAAGCCTCTTTGAAAAATTGTTTCTTCCTTTGAGATGAGAAGATCTTTTGGGAACCTGCAAGAAAAGATGTTTAGGCGACAATATTCATTGGTGAATGAAAACTAGCTTGATCTCCACTCTCCACCTTGGAAAACCCCTACAAAACCCTTCATCTCAAGTATACAAAACCGAACAAGCTATTTCTAAATAATGTTAGAACATAGATTGAAAATTGAAATGCATAAAAGAGAGACAAAGTGAGAGAGATATCACCAAGACAATGCAAAAATAGACCCCAAGTACTCCTGCATGGACCTCCAAAGTCACTTGTTTATTCAATACTTCAAACAAATGTTACAATAAGGATTCGACAGAGTGTTCATGCTGAAAATCTCCATCATAGAATAGCCAAAATGGCTTCTCTTTATAGCAAAACTACAGACCAATCTACCCTAATTCGAATTTGGCCCAAGGAGAGCCAAAAACTCCATCATAATCCAATCAAAATCATGTCAACTCCACTAAAAACGAGCTTGGAGTCTTAACTCACCATCAAACTTGAGTTTTCAATAAATGGGGAGTGGGGAGGTGGCCTCCACCTAGGCAAGGTGCCCCCCACTCTCCCTTGGAAGCTTCACCATCCAATAAAACATGTGACAAGTGTAAACTCGAACTCCAAAGAGGGATATACGTGAGCCTCCTTGAGATGGCGTGAATCCTCTAGTAATCAATGCATGTGGTTGATGTGGGTGGTAACTCGAGTTCTAGGAGGAAGCCAATGCCATGTGTTAGCATTAATCAAGGAGGGCGCCTACCATGGAGTAAATGCACTCCCAACAACCCACTTGCCATGTGCCACATGTGAAATTCGAGTTTTTGAGGGAGAAGGGCGAATTCCTTTGAGGAAGATCTCTTGTGCTGACTGGAGAGTTGACTGAAGCTCAGTGGAGTTGATTGGAATCATCTTCAATGCCCAGTGCCATGTCAATTAGCCTTTTATTTTAATCAATTTGGATTATTTTGGAGGGATTTGGATTATCTCCAAAATAATAATTTTTAATAATTTAATTAATAATTCCTCAGTAACTGGGTTTTTTGAGAAATTATTAATTATGAGGCCGAATTGACGTCCGAAACTTTGGATAAACTGGTCCGGGGATCATGAATGATTTTTGGCTTAAGGTTGGAGCCTTCAATCATTGAATTCGGATCCTGGATGACTGACATATTACAAATTGAAATTTCTCCAGTTAAACTATAGAGAAATTTATTAAAAAATAAAAAATAATTAAAAACCTAAAACCGGAGGACTCGGTAAAATTTTTTCGAAATTTTTTCTGAGGGTCCTAGAGACTTAGGACATGACCAAAACCTCTTCTAATAGTGTCTAGTAGGCTTATATACATTAGTTGGACTCTAATAACCCCCCATGGCTCAGATTTTCAAAATCGGGCATTCCAGCTTTGGAGGAAGCGGAAGAAAACCTCATCGATTATAGCTCGGCTATAGACAAAGTATAATCGACAAGGGAAAAAACTCCCTGGAATACCTTAGTTGCTTAATCAAGTCATGGGGAACCGAGACACTCAAAATCCTACTAGCACACTTTATTACAAACCCCGTGGGGCCGTGGTCATGTCGACTGAAAACAAAAACTGACTAGCCAAAACTGGCTAGGCACAAAGGATGGACCATCGGATACACTGGAACACAAACATTTATTATGTTTTTCGATGGCAGCTCTTCAGATAATCCAACTATGATACAAATAAGTTGGTAACAGTGTCTACTGTGCATTTATACTGTAATATGATGTGTTTACTTTCTGCTCTATTTGGTTTGCTGCTACAACTGGTTAATGTCATACTACTCACAAGAAATTAATGTGGTTGATACTCTCATGTGTAATTATGCAAAAGAAAATTATGAAATTGCCCTCATAATTACCGGCTTATGAAAGTAGTTAAAAAATAAAAATTCAACATGTTATCATAGCTTGGTACTGATGTTTTGCCTTGACAGGCGCGGGAAAGATCTTGAATATGGAGCAGTATACAAGTTGATGGATGATTGGATGATGAACATTCTTGATTGGGTATCTGATCGTGAAGTTTTCTGAGAATTTGCTATAGTAGTCCATCAATCTGCTCAAGTGTATGATAGTCTGTTGAAATATATAACTTTGAAGGTCCTCCCTCATAGTTTTGGCGTGTGTGTGATGAGAGGGACGTAAAGGCCTTTTGTTCCTTATGTTGTATTTATGTAAAAAGAGACATTATGTAAATAAAGAAATGTTTTGTACTTTATGAGTTGTGGGTCTCATTTAAGTGATGTATTTAATAATTAGTCTTTTACTATTAAAAGGGACCCTAGATCTTGTAATCTATTCCTAGCCTTTGGATGGGTAGTTAGAAAGTTAGTTACAAAAACTAAAGTATAAAACAATGAGAAGGGACAAAGGAGGTGGCACCACCAAGAGGAGAAAGAGAAGATTAGAGAAGAAGGAGAAAGGGTTTCCAAGACAAAACTGGGCACATTTTCTAAGAAGATTCAGCAGCGCGAATCCCAAGGCAGCCAAAGGTGACCGTACAACACTCTGATAGGATTGTACAATAGCACATGTGGGCACAAATTCCAAGGCAACGGTTGTAGCATTTAATGTAGTTTGTCAGTACCGTACAACATAGTTAATTTGGCATGTGTGGCACGAAAATCGAGGTAGGAAAGTACAATAGGTACAAGCATGTGTGAGCAGAACCGTACAACAGGCCGTACTGCTGTTCATTGGCACGATTTTCAAGGTAGAAGTCTGCTGTCATAAATTTGTGAAATTTTGTAGTGTTGGGAAAGACAAAATTCCGTGTAAACAGAATTTTTGAGTTTCTTCTTAATTAAAATTTCTTCTCTTTGGGTTTTCCCCAGGTTGGGGTTTTGTCCTGGTCAAGATTGACCAAAAATATAGTTGTGTTCAATGTGGTTGTTCAGTATCTTGGGTTGAAGAGTCTTTTGGCATGGTGTTTTAAGTTTCAAAGTTTGCATGTGATTCTTTAATTTAAAACCTAGCAGCTGAAAGTGTTTGACAAAATGTCTAAACCACAATCTTCTTAATTTTATGATTTTTCTTCATGGTATTAGAGATGTACTAAACAAGGCAGTTTACTAGTTTGTTTCAAGTGTGTTGAAGTTTTCAGTCTTGAAGTTAATGGCTACTAGCTTGAGGTTTGAAGATCGGTTGGATGGAGAATTCAACTTCAGTCCATGGAAGGAACACATTGTTTTATTGTTGGTGGAAGTTGAACTATGGGATATAGTTTAGAAGGCAGTCACAGTACCTGATAAGACTGTTGATGCAGTCGGTTTTGCAGCCTATCAGAAAAGAAATGTGAAAGCCAAGAGAGTGATACTTGATGCTGTCAAGGATCACCTTGTTCCTCATATTGCAAGGAAAACAAATACCTTTGAAATGTGGACATCCTTGACAAACCTGTACTAGAGTAGTAATGAGAACAGGAAGATGGTACTGAGAGAAAAGCTGAGAGACATTAGGATGACTGGAAATGAGAAAGTGGCCTCATATCTCACAAGGATTACTCAAGTTCGGGATGAACTTGCTGCAGTTGGAGATGTTGTAACAGATGGAGAAATGGTAAGAACTGCCCTGAATGGTTTTTTAGGTGCATGGAACACCTTTGTAAAAGATGTGGTCTCCATGGAGCATAAACCTAGTTGGGAGAGACTTTGGGATGATTTCATCCAAGAAGAGACTCGGGATGAGGCTCTTAAAAGACAACAATCCAAGAGTGGTGAGATTGAGGAGAATCAGGCTCTTACGATTAAGAACGAGAAGAACAAGAAGAAGGAAGATTTAAGTAAGATCAGGTGCTTTCGATGTAATCAGTTCGGGCACTATGCTTCCAAATGTTTGGAAAAGAAGGGGAAGGTGGAGAAAGATATTGCAGCATCTGCAGTGGAAGAATAATGTGCAACGTTCGAGCATGAGTTTTCTCTGGCTTCCATTGACTCTAGTGTTGGGAGTTCAGTCTTTGAGGATGTCTGGATAGTTGACAGTGGGTCAACTAGACATATAACTGGACTATATGGTGCTTTGCAGATCATTACTGAGTTGGGCCTAGGGCATTATGTGGAGACAGATATTGACACTCCGCAGATAGCAGTTCGAGGTGTTGGAATAGTTAGGTTCCAACTAGACCTTGGTGAGGTCTTGGAGGTACATGGAGTTCTTTTTGTTCTTGGGATGGGAGTTAGTAAACTCTCAGTTTCATCTTTAGAGGATGATGGTTTTGGATTGATGGTCAGGTCTGGTCATATTTTCCTTTATCAGATAAAGGATCCAATTGGCACCACAATCCTTCTTAGTGATCGCAGGGACAAGTTGTATGTATTGAGAGGACAATTTGTGCATCCAGGGTCAGGAGAATGGCTATCTGAGTCAGATTCTGAGGATGGGGCAGGAGTTGCAGCTGGTCAGTCAGTTATTTCTATTTCTTTTGATGAAGAGAGCGGCTCTCTTCAGAGCACTGGCAGGAGACTCAGCCAGTGCAATTATTAGAGAAATTTTGAGGTCTAAAATGGGCCTCCTAAGGAAAATTATAAAATAATAGTGGAAATAATAAAATAATATTAGCATACCTCATCAAATTTTGGAGGGAAAAAGAAAAACTACTTCTTCAATTCGTATTTTCAACTTATCTCCCTGTATATTCACTCAAATTTCGATCACGAGCAGCCGTTGGATGGGGAATTCAATTCCGCATCCAACGAGTACCCACTTGACATACTTTTGATGGACCCCGCTTCCCCCAAAAGAAGAAATACATGAAAAAACGTGATGATGACATTTCATCATCACGTTTTTTCATGTATTTCATCATCACGTTTTTTCATGTATTTCTTCTTTTGGGGGAAGTGGGGTCCATCAAAAGTATGTCGAGTGGGTACTCGTTGGATGGGGAATTCTATTCCCCATCCAACGGCTGCTCGTGATCGAAATTTGAGTGAATATACAGGGAGATAAGTTGAAAATATGAATTGAAGAAGTAGTTTTTTCACTTTGACCTTTTTACCTTTTTACTTTTTTACCCAAAAATGGTGATTCATCCCCCATGGTTGACATCATTACCTTGAATCCTATTGGTTTATTTTTATAGTACATTTCTTTTGTTTTGAGGCCCATTTTTGACCTCAAATTTTTTCTAATGGATGGTGAGCAGGTTCATGAGACTTAGGTGGAGTCTCAAGCATCAGAGTTCAAGTTCAGGGTCGGGCACATGCCTCTGAGATGCATTCCAGAGCAGGAGGGAGGTGCTTCAGGAATCAGAGATGGAGATTCATATGATGTCGGAAGGGCCTCCCTCGTTAGGAGGGAGTGTTGAAATATTTAACTTTGAAGGTCCCCCCTCATAGTTTTGGTGTGTGTGTGTGGTGAGGGGGACATAAAGGCCTTTTGTTCCTTATGTTGTATTTATGTAAAAAGAGACATTATGTAAATAAATAAATGTTTTGTACTATATGAGTTGTGGGTCTCATTTAAGTGATGTATTTAATATTTAGTCTTTTATTATTAAAATGGACCCTAGATCTTGTAATCTATTCCTAGCCTTTGGATGGGTAGTTAGAAAGTTAGTTACAAAAACTAAAGTATAAAACAATGAGAAGGGACAAAGGAGGTGGCACCACCAAGAGGAGAAAGAGAAGATTAGAGAAGAAGGAGAAAGGGTTTCCAAGACAAAACTAGGCACATTTTCCAAGAAGATTCAGCAGCACGGATCCCAAGGCAGCCAAAGGTGACCGTACAACACTCTGACATGACCATACAACAACACGTGTGGGCACAAATTCCAAGGCAATGATTGTAGCATTTAATGCAATCTGTCAGTACTGTACAACAGAGTTAATTTGGCATGTGTGGTACGAAAAATGAGGCAGGAAAGTACAACAGGTACATTCACGTGTGAGCAGAACCGTACAACAGGCCGTACTACTATTCGTTGGCACGATTTTCAAGGTAGAAGTCTGCTGTCAAATTTGTGAAATTTTGTCAGTGTTGGGAAAGACAAAAATTCTGTGTAAAGAGAATTTCTGAGTTTCTTCTGCTTAATTACAATTTCTTCTCTTTGGGTTTTCCCCAGGTTGGGGTTTTTCCCTGGTCAAGATTGACCAAAAATATAGTTGTGTTCAATGTGGTTGTTCAGTATCTTGGGTTGAAGAGTCTTTTGGCATGGTGTTTTAAGTTTCAAAGTTTGCATGTGATTCTTTAATTTAAAACCTAGCAGTTGAAAGTGTTTGATAAAATGTCTAAACCACAATCTTCATAATTTTGTCATTTTTCTTCAGTCTTATAATGGGTGTCGATCTGCAAGGGTCACCAGTGGCAAATGAACTACCAAGTTGGGTGTTGTTGTTGCCAACATCTATAGCCTTGGTCACAATGCATATTAGAAACCAAATTGATTATGGAATTGTCAGATGTTTGGGCTAGTCTTGGATAGTATCATTTCCAGTACTTGAAGGCCAGTGTTTCTTGAAACTGATGCTTAGATGAGACAATATAATGTTGCTCATACCTGTAGCCTGAAGTCGCTCGTTTGTGAAAGAGAGTGTAGATATCTCTGTGTGATTGCTATTGAAAAATAAAGCACCCATTGGAAATTGCATTTTCAAGTGGGCCGTGTGAGTTTTATGGCAAAAATCACAGCCCACATGCTTGTAGGTGTTGATGTAAGGCAACATGTGAATTCCATAATTGTGGTTGTGCAACATGAGCTGAATAAAGATGGAACAAAAACCAACTGAAGAGTGTGAAGCTGCCCATATCACTTCTGTGTAATATACTGATCACATTCCCTTCAAGCTGAAGAGTTGTTCGTGCATGTTAAGTTGGAAACAACTCTGAAGATTCCTGAGTATGTATGCCTTGGAACCACAAGGAGAAGCACAATGTGATTTTGAGGACTGTTCTATGGCAATCCTAGAAGGATGGCTAGCTTGGTGTGTCCAAGATGAAAAATCCACTTCCCTTGATTATGGTGTCTTTAAGAAATTCCAGTTTTTGATCTTTATGGAGTTGTTGATCCATCAACCCATTAGTTTGATGTGAGTATACTATATATAAGCCTATTGACATCACATCTCATATTGGTTAGGTCCGAGCTGTATTAAGTCCTTTATATGGAATCCAAAAGGCGAGACAGAGCCAACATCCTTCAGAAGTCCATCACTGCACAAGATCAGTAAGTAAGGGTATTCCTTACAATTAGAATCCAAAGATTCCATGTATGAGTTTTGCACAAATTTAGTACTTGAATACAAAGATGCTTAACAACCTTTGTGGATGGACACATCTTTGTATGATCTGGAATCGGGTATTTGTGTTCAGTCATTTTTTACTTTAACATATGACGGTGTTAATACTGT
Source organism: Larix kaempferi (assembly GCA_027924585.1). Classification (NCBI taxonomy): domain Eukaryota; kingdom Viridiplantae; phylum Streptophyta; class Pinopsida; order Pinales; family Pinaceae; genus Larix; species Larix kaempferi. Next base: position 12,369,217 of record BSBM01000050.1, on the reverse strand, counting down.
GAGCTATGAGATGTTCTCACTTGCAGAGTTCCTCTAGTTATGTAGAGGATGGTTACAGCTTGATCAAAGTCTTAGAGAAAGCATGTTGAGATAGATCATTATGATATCTGTTCTGGACAGTGTCAGTTATTCTTGAGCTAGTATGCAGTCTTTCTCCTTGAAATGATTCTTGGTACTGCATGTCATTTAGTGACTCTTCTCCTGCATGACTTTGAGATTTATGAGTTTGGGACTCAGAGGGAGAACATGACAAAGTGTTGATCAAATCAAATGACAGTATCTCCTGAGTATTGTGACTCTGCCTGGGCGCAGGGATGATGAGGAAGTGGTTAGCTATTTATCTCCTCCACCTTTCAGAGGATTGGTTATCCCTGAAAGATTCAGTGAGACTTCAGTATCCTATCCTCAAGAAAGAGTTAGATTGAGTTTGTCAGGTTGTTGTCCTGATATGTTGGTAACCTTCAGGAGGTCCAAAATCTCACCTGGAGAACAGTAATGAGGAGCATAAGACCTCAAAGAATGGGATTTACTATACCTCAGATATTCACTCTTCTGACTGTTAAAGGGAGAGAGTAAAGCTCTCTGAGTATGTGATTGAAGGTTGAGATGTTGCTGTGATTAGGTTGCATAGCCTTTTTTCAAGGGCAGAGAAGCATGCTGTTGTCAGTCAGAGATCTTAAAGATCCTTGAGGTTGTATGAGACACATCACTGATTCTGAGCCTTTCAGTGGGTTGGTATGTTTCGACAGATGTTTTGATCAGTCTGTTGAGGTTTGAGGAAAAGTCTATGAGACTTCCTGACAGCTTCATGAGCTTGAGCATGCATCAGCGAGCAACATTGAGAGAACTCTCTCACAGAGTGAGTGGACTATGAAGAGTCATATGTCTCCAACACACTTCGGATGTACAGTGATGAGTTGAGATTACATCTGATGGATGTGAACCACCTTCCTCAGTGGTTTGGTATGTAGAGTACTGAAATGATTTGGTTGCAAATTGCTTAGACAGTCTGTTGTTGGGCTTAGAGGGAGCTTGGAGATCCATTCAGTGATAGAAGGAGAGCACGAGGCCCTCAATATCAGTTTGACTTGTATAAGATATCACTGATGGTTGAGAATCACTTGAATTGAATAGAGAATTGGTTCCTCCAGTTCAAAGATAGATTTATGTGTACTTGGTAGACTCCCAAAGTATGGTATTTTAAGATACCTGGTAAATTCACTAAGAAGTAATACATATGATATAGTTCGTTGATCTTAGTGATGACTTGTTTCTCTTTGGAAGAAAACAAGAGGGAGTCAGTCTCTAGTTATGAGATGGAGGATCATTGCCCTTTGGATCACTTGCTGAGATTAGTGATGAGCACCACACATAAGAGCCATTCTCTAGAAGAATGGAGGCACCTGGTCAGTTACCAGGAATTTGATTCAGTCTGGGACTGAAGCTCATCCTGGGGCTGAGAGTCATTCTCTGGGAGAATGGAGGCACTTGGTCAGTTACCAGGAAATTGATCACCCATGATTCAGTTTGGGACTGAAGATCAACTTGATGCAGTCTAAGGACTGAGGCACTTGGTTAGTTACCAAGTTGTTGGCTTTGGTCAACTTGATGCAACTTGAGTGTTGAGGCACCTGGTCAGTTACCAGGACGTTGATGCAGATCAACGTAAGAAGTCCTAGATTGGGTCTAGGCAGATGATGTGTGACCTAAGTCACCTGACACGAGGACATGAGACACAAGTGTCCCCAAAATACGAGTGTCCCCATGGGACACGGTGACCCCCGGAATCAGGACACAAAGAACACGTTTTATATACATATATATTTATTTTTAAAATATATTAAAATTTAAAAATAGACATATAGATCCAATAAAATTTAGAAACTAGAACATTTACAATTACAAATTTTAAATAGAAATTAGAATCAAAACACATTAATGATTATTGAAATGTTTACACATTTGTCATTAACAAATCACAACACATTTGTCATTCACAATCACAATCACAATCACATAGATGCATGTCGGAGACTCGGAACCATATTTCTCATTAAGTCATCAAAATCAAAATGTATTAGTTACATAGATGTCAGAATGCCACTGGGCACTGGCAAATGCCAAATAGACTAATAGTCTAATAGTAAATACAAAAAAGGGGTGGATCAAGATGGAAGAATCCCATCTGTCAATGACTCAATAGTCCTCCTCCATGCCTGAATCGACAAACTCATCATTGCCCTGATCCTCCTCCTCCTCCTCCTCCTCCTCCTCCTCCTCTCTGCCAATCTGACTAATTGCATCTGCTGGTGTGGAGGATGACCCCTGCATACGATCACCCTCATCAAAAGTGACCGGCTCTAGCACTGGATCATTAAGATCCATGTTGGCTAATGCCAACTCAGTACTGTTGTCCAAACCCATATCATCACTATCAGGAAAGACATCCCACATCTTTGTCTTTCCCTTCGCCCACTCCTCCCTCTTCCTGTAAATAAGACGAAGGTTGGAGTGCACATACACCATCGTCTCTGCCCTGGACTGCTCTTCTTCACACTGTACAAGTTCCTATATGTACAAGATCCAATCTTACACATAAAAAACAGAAAAATATTACTTCAGATTCATCTACTACCATTTACTCATTCAAGGAGTAAAGCAAGAAATGTAATCCACATTAAGAACATAAGAATCACCAAGAAAATTTGTAGAATTTTTTTTTTGTGTATTGCTGTAGCAAATGCTCCAAAACTCCATTATAAAATGCAACTCGACTCTTTTATAAACTAAGAGACAACAAGATCCCTAATCCATAAGGATGGATGGCTGAGATTAGAAGTTACAATAGGTCAATCAATTGCTAAGACTAAGACATTTTATTACATTTTTCTTTGCTGGAAAATTCAGCCATTTTGAGAGGGGCGATTTTGCCTCCTTTAGCTCTCTAGCAAATAAAATTTACAAAGAATTACATGGAATGCTGAGATAGAACCATGAGTGGGTCCCCTTGATGATCCTTTGGTTGAATTTCAAGTGTTGAATGTAAAAGAGTTGGCTAGAAATGACCAAGTGCGCCCCCTAGGAGAGAAGTGTACACCCCCTAGGAGAGAAGTGTGCCCTCCTTGGTTGATGTCACGCTAAACAAGGTCCAACACCTTAGATATATGCTAGGAAATGATCAATTTGCCTTTAAAAACATTTTTTTTTAACATAAACGGCTAGATTTGATTATATTAAAAAGGAAAAGTACATAGCAAAAAATTGAGCAGATTGCTCCCATGAGAGGAAGACATCCATCACTCCAAGTTCGTCAAGTTCAGGCTGATAACAGTCATGATACTTACCAGTCCTATGGAAACTATAATATCTTACGAACTGTCCTAAAAGAAGTAAGCAGGAATAGAACATTGTGTATGAGCTTTCTTATACAAAAACTGAAGAAATAAACCTTCTAGGTTTCCAGCACTACAGCTGAAGCCTAAACGATTAAAAACATAGTTATTAAACATATTACTAGAAAGCATTTAAAACAAAAAAAAGAACTAAGGATGGCCAACCCGTGACCAGAACTAGCAACCAGCTACTTGAGGCCGATATCCATGGCAACACCAGCAGATTCCGTTGCCCCATTCTTCAAGTTCTCTGCCAGAAACTTCATGCTTTCGAGCCTTGCGAGAGTAAACTAAACCCAGGGATTCCTCTAGATGTTCGATTTTCTTCGCCAGTTTGGACTTCTGAGCTCTAACCTCAGAATGATTAGTGGACACCAGATTTTGAGACGAAGAAGGACGTTTTTGCACTCCAAATTCTCGCTGCGGATCATTTTGACCTGCATTTCCAATTCTTGCAGACGGTCAAGAATTTCCTCATCAGAGTCCGGGCTGTTACAATTTCCATCCTGGCCGTGGGTATTCCCAACCCTGACTTGTCTACATCTTCCTGGCCTGCAATAACCGAGCCCAGGGTTTTCCATCTCCATAGAGTCCCCTCGCGAGTCATCCGGATGCAAACCCTAGCTACAACCTCCTTTGAGACCTCTTGCCATCATACCACACCTCTCACACTTCATAATAACATCACCCCCGCCATGAGGGCGCCTAATACCACGGAAGAACTCACCACCACCCTGAGGACAAACAACACCATGACGGTCCATTTTTCTGAGAGCATAGAGCCGAAACAGGAGCACAAACAGAGTTTGAGAGCCAACTGAAGAATGAAGGCGAAAGGGCATCCGACCACGAAGATAACCCACACCATCCTACCCACACGTCGGCCAACTGGCAAGCAGTAAGGTGGCCATAAATTCTTGCATGCGAATGGGAGAATCGAGGAGAAGGGGTGCCACCAAATGCCAAGGGGAGCTTCCCGGGAACTTGAAAAATTATGCATTCGAAAACTATGATTTCTATAGTGATAAACCTAAGTTGCCAGGGTACTTGGGTACTGGGACGGGTACGCCACTTTTTGAAATAGGGTACTTGGGTACGTCGGGGTACTGTAGACATATATATATATATATAATTTTATAAATTTATAATTAATAATTATATTAATATATTTATAATTAAATATAAATATAATTAATAAAACTGAAAATTAAGCTAAATTAAAATTAATAATTATTAATACGAAAAAATTTAAAATTGAAAAACTTTAAAACAATGAAACAGAAAATTTAAAATTTAAATTAGACTATTAGTATTACAGACTTTTAACATACTCTGCTGATTGGTATTAAGGGTACTTATTATCCCTTTTTCATAAAGGGGTTGTTATACCCGCTGGAAGTGAACTAAGACAAAGAAAGGTAGACATAACTGGGTTTTCATCCTACTTTAATTCCCAATAAAGTGTGTTGTCTACCTACTGTTCGGGTAGTTTTGCTTGTTTATTCATTATTTTGTGAAGGTGTGTATCCTTGAACCTTTTACTGTCTCATCCAGTCTTATTTAATGGATGAGATTTTGGGTGAAACGTACAGCAAATCCATGTGTGATATCTACCACCTATTGGTCCCAAGGATGAGCACAAAATCTGGTGGAAGTAATACTTGTACACGTGGACCAAATTCAGTACTTCAATTTCAAATTTTCACCTATAACGAGCTTGTGCAGTTGTTCTCTTCACTACCATAGGTCCCATAGATGAGTATAAAATTTGGCAGAAGGAATACTTAAGAGTCATTTTAGATTCTGGAATTCAATACTTTAGTTTCAACTATAAATCAACATGTACAGTTGCTTTTCTATGTCATAAAAGAATGGAGCTTTCTATAGACACAAACATCTGTGCATGTGTTACTTTTAATTTTTCGCTTATCTTGAGTAGTGTACGAGTGAGGACAGAGTTGCTCCTAATACCGCATTGCATGGTAATTGGCATTCATTATACAGTGGCTGAATTTTATTCATAAACCATTAAGTCCTTCCCATCAAGTCAAAATATAGTGGTATGTAAATATATAGTCCATTTATTGCAGGAACATTTTCTTTTATGATAATCTGTCTGTAGCCATATCAAGGAACTCGGCCACTAGTTGTTGTTTACCTTTTGATTTATACCCATCCATGTTTGATTCCATTCAAATGCTTTTGTCCTTTTTGTTAGTGCGCTCCATTTTATGACACTGTAAAAGCCTACTTGTCCTTTTGAAATGTCTCATGCAGACGTGTTTTAAGTTGTATAATCTAAAGTTTTAAATTTACAGTATTACATTACTGTATAGTGTATTAGTAATTAGTAATTAGTAATAAAATAAGTTAATAAGTAATAAGTAATACTAATAACCGTGAAATTTTCAGTCTGCGTTTCAATTTCATGCCCGAAAGTACCCTAAAATCCGTGACCAAGTACCCGGTACTTGGGTGAAGTACTAGTACTTACGCGGTACTCCCACAGGTACCAGTCTCGGTACCCAGTACGGCGGTACGAGTACTCGGTACTGGTACAGGTGCCCAACCCCCCGGTACGGGTACCCTGGCAACTTAGTGATAAACCCAATAAGTGGGGGACTTGACCCAATTGCAAAGGTCTAGCCTTGGCCTAGGGAACCCAAGAGTTTTCCAAGGTCTCATTATTATAGCTTATAGAGCCATAGGAGAGCTCGACTCCTAAATTTGCCATTTCGTCGGCTTGCCCGTTGAGACTTCGCAAAATATGAAGGAAGTTGAGCTGGTGAAATTCCTTGCTGATGCAAAGCAAGAGGTGGTGCATTTTTGAGGATGGGCTTTTTTTTTTCCCACAATACTTCTAGCTTCTCTGATGATTATTAAAGAGTCTCCTAAGACCGTTAGCTTCTTTATGCCCAGAGTTATGGCAATCTCAATCCCTTTAATGAGACCAAGCCATTCAACACCATTGTTGGTCTTTCGTCCAATACCCCATGCAAACTCCTTCTGCTTATTCCCCTTGGAGTAAAAAATCACTCCCCCCGTACCTGCCAACCTAGGGCCTTTAAAAACACTTTTCATGAGGACTCAAGTCATCATTTCTTAATTTGATTTCCCAAAGCCACTTATTTTTGACATAGGCATTTTAAAAATCAAACTTTAGGAAGTTTGATTTAATTAACACCTATTAATTGGATCTTGGTGAATTCTTGGTCAAATTACATGAGAGTTGCCTTAGATGATTTCCATGATGCTCTAATAACCCATACCAATCCATACCATACCAAAAATTGATATGATATATCCATTTTCTTGCTGTTCCAAATTATTAAACTAGGACTTGAGTTTTTTTAATTGTAAACCTAGGAAATTCCATAAATTTAAGACTATTAGTTCATATATGCTAAAAATTACATTTGGAAGGATCAAATTGGCTTCCAAAGGCTGAAGTATGATGAATGGTGATGCAAGATGACAACATTTTGTTGGCTGGTTCTATTGATCAAGTCAAACCCCCCTTTGACTAAGTCAAAAAATCAGTTTTGGTCCAAGTTGAACAAACTTGTTCAATGAATAAATAGATTCATCTAATTCCTTTGGGAGGACAAAATAGTATCTTTAATGATTTATATTGATAACATACTAGAGCTACAATACTTACATTACAAACATAATCCATTTGACTCATCACATAGCTTCAAACATAGGAAAAGTTGCATAAACTAGTACATATTATGAAATTAATGTTTTATATTTACGCCACCATCTAAACAAAATCAAGACTATTACAAGGACCATTTCTCCTTTGGGTGAAATGGATGGACAAAGTCAACAAGGCTAGTCAAATGAAGGATTGGTAATAGATGATTAGTTGACTCAAGATAACGGGGACAAAGGAAACTCGGTGACATTCACCAATCAAGTGAACACTATGGAATGTGTCTCACAAATGGATGAAATGTAAGCATATGATACTCCTTTTGACCTTCGCAAGCCCCCCTTTATTTTTCTTTTGCATTTTTCTTTCTTTTTCTCTTTTCTCTTTTTCTTTTGGATTTTTCTCTTTTGCACTTTTCTTTCTTTTTCTTTTGATTTTCTTTGTTTTGTTCTTTTCTCCTTTTTGTTTTCTTATCTTTTAGTTGGCTAATGGCTGAAAGGTACTGGCCTTGGATGCCTTCTGGGCATCAGTGATGACATAGCCTTGGCTTCGCTGCCAACGGTCGTCCATAGGCCCGACATAGTTGCCACTTTCATGCTTGTTTAGAGCAAATAGGTTTAACCTCTTAATTCAAGGAGTATCTACCCTTCCAATCACCAAACAATTTCAAGGATAGGGGAAACTTGTTTCAGGTGTTAGGGTCCAGGGAGCACATTTGTCCATAACAACTTGCCTTCCTTGATGATATCCAGCCACATGGTTTTATGAGTGAGCCTCCTATCCCGTCAGAGAACAACGTTGCACCCAATAGAGCCGAGACACTATGGGTAAACAGGGATGCCTTCATGGTGAGGGGGTCATAGAGGGGAATTCAAGAGTCAATCTACCAAATTTTAGCCAATGGTTTGAAAGAACAAAGATGACATGACACGGGGATGGAGAGGTCATAGGTGGAGTCAATGGAGGTTTATGGTCCTGTAATAATCAAGAGATGTAAGTCAATGATATGTGCATAAAACAATAACAACTTCTATGTACTAATCAACATAACATTCCCATTAACCATGCTTATCAGAATCACAAGTGTAAGTAACATGAGTAACATCTAGTACAATCATGAATATAGACTATGTATCCATAATAAACATCCTCAAGGCATTTAACTAGCACTGAGTTATATTGGCATGGTATCATCACAAGGCAACATATGGCAACCAAAATATAACATCTCAACAATCATAACCATCTATGCTTTGTAAAACATGAATCTCAGCCATGATTTGCTCAACAAAAATGAGGGTAAAAATCCCCATATACAATCTGGTATAACACCAGGCTCCATGGGGGACAAGTGCTATGAGGGAGAGAGTGCTTGAGAATCGTAGAATATCTGGTTCATAGCAACAATCGGCTACAAAACACCCGCAATAAAAAAAATACCCTTCTCACAGATCGGTCGTAAGTAGCCGAAAATAAATTTATAATCAAGCAACTATAAAGGAAATAATGTGCTAAAAAATTTTTAGTGCTTCTTTTGTTCTAGTGCCATTTTTGTCATCATATTTAGATTGCATTTACTATATGTATTGCTTCGACTTCTTTCATATTGAGTGTTAAGGTGGGATTCTCACCCTGCCATATGTCCCTGATCTCTTTGATGATTGAGTCATATTAGGTGATTATAAATTTTGGAGTTCTTATTCACTATCTTCCAATGTGCATATCCCCTTATGGAGCAAATTGTTACTCATGCCACATGATGATCCAATTCCATCTTTGTCATGGTTTAGTAACATACTACAGATAGATTACATCCTATGGATTGATAATATCTGGTACTCAGGGGTTAATATTTGGCACACACTTTTCCTAGCATTGAGCTAATGGCTCATTTCAACTTGCTACCTCAATGACCTGGTGTGCGATGTCTAGAGGAAGTTGTTTGAGTGCATGGTGGTTGATCTATGCCCCTAGAGGTTACAAGATCTTCAACATTGCGTCTAGTATTTTGGAGGCGTATTTTTTATTTTATTTAGACTGATGTTGGAGATTATGTTTTACATGATGATGCTTTGTTTTGTGATAGATGGAGGGTTTTGTGATGATATATTATGCGTAGGTGGAACATATTGTGACTATTGATAGAGTTTCTCTATGGTGTCCACCTAAGAAACATGACATGTCCATGAGGGCCCCATGTTCATATCCTGCATGTTAAACATGTGACACACTTGGATACATGTCCGAGATGTGTTTGGCATGTGTCCTAAAACCCTTTTCCCAACTGAAATTGAAACATGAAGGAAAAATTGCATTTTTATTAGTTCTTGGGGATCTTTTTGTGGGCACGTGTCGAGCACGTCTAGGGCATGTGTTTATTACTTGTCCTATTTTAGGACATGTGCCAAACACATGCCCTAGATGTGTCGAATACGTGCCCACAAGAAGATCCACACTGACTTATAAAACACAATTTTGCTTTCATTTTTCACTTTCAATGGGAAAGGATCTCACTGTCTAGCATTGTGTAAGTGAAGGGGAAGATATAGGTGCGAAGGGATTCAAAGTGCTTGGAGGTCAAGGATCAACAAACTAGATTTTCCATTTCTCTAACAACAATGTTTTTAATTATTCATTCCATAGAAATCATGGCTCAAGCATCAAGGGCAGCTCTTAAAGGTTAATTGAGAGGGAGGAATCCCTTGTTGGTGTTTGCTCCACTCTTCGAGTTCATCAATCTCTACTAAAGCTTCATCTGCTTCAAGTGGAGCTACAATTGTAGTTTCTAGTGTTGTAAATAACTTTGTTGTAGCAAGACAACAAACTCAACAAAAAAATCCACTATGGAAATATGTAACAAGGAACAAGGGCTCGGGGCAAAGCTTGGTTGTGGAGGAAAGTGTCTTTGGACATGTAATTACTACAATATTGAATACAAGAGCACCCACTTCCAAACACTTTTGTGGTAAATTTTATTTATTTGGATGTTATGAGAGCCTCAATAGGCGAGAGCCTTAGGTGACTAGGTGGTGTAGCACCCCTAATTCATGCTGTTATAACACATTGTATATGGTTTGATAGAGCACCCTCCCCTTCTTGTTTATGTGTAGATGTATTTGCATAATATGATGGCGGGGTTGACTACAGTTTGAATTGAGATGGTTTTGGTTTTGAGCTCTCTTGTGCATTGGCATCTTTTCACACTTTGACATGATAATTATTCAGAGTTACCAGAATCGCCCCCTGCTAAGATTCCATACCAGAATCTCATTGGAATCGGGGTCAGAATCTCGTTGGAATCGCATGTTAACTAGGGATCCCTATCTTATTTGGTTCTTTTGTCAAAAAATAGTAGTTTTTACTTTTTCCATCTACTATGGACTTAATCCCCAAGGTGTTATTGGTAATGTTTTATAGGCCCTACAATATATAGAAACAACCATGATAACAACCATTAGAAGCTTGATACAAAAATTAGGGTTAGGGTTTTGATTCACCAATTCCTATTTTTGGGATGAGCGCTGAATCCACATGTAATGTCCTCTTCTGCTTAAGCACAAAGGACCATCCCGCTAACTTATCTGATTCCCATAGGTTCGAGTGGGCACTGACATTCAGGGAATTAACTGAGGATTGATGCCATATGCACCCTAAGAAGATCTTTAGCATGGTTATTATATCATCAATAGATAAATAGGGGCCACAGGAACTAGGGGCCACCTGCATGCATAACATACGAGCTATATTTCATGTTGCATGCACTGATACTCCTTCATTGAGTCTCCATGCACTCCAGAAGCATTGCATGCAAGTCAACTGGAAATTAGAAGATAAAGCGACCTAGTCATGCAAAAGTTAGGTCAGGCATGTGAATGTTATAAAAGAAAGGTAAAGCAAGAGAGAGAGAGCTACTTATATGATTATGGATTTGAGAGGTCGAATTGGAGAGCTCAATGAGCTAATTTGGGGTTGAGTGCACACACTCAGCTATCTAGTGTATTTTGGCAACGAAATCTATCTGCCCTAGTCACTATCAAGTTGGATCATCCAGATTCAGCATTACTTCATCATCAGATACTATTCTTCAGTTTATTGCAGGATTCGAGTCACATATTGGATTGAGGGATTCGCCCTCCTTGCATGAGCGAATTGCTAAAGGACAGATTCATTCGCATCTCAGGCTACAAGGTCCAGATCTGGCTCCATTCTTCCGAGAGCAGCACTATTACCCTATACCTGGAAGAGGGGCTCCTTATTTGGCCTCTTTAGTGAATTATCAACAGTAGGAGGAATTCAAGGACGTCCTCCTTGCATGGGCAACTTTCTTAGAGGGGATGTTCACGTTTTAGGGTTGGGAGCCATGGCATGATCTGCATGCTGCCTCTATTGTATTTAGAGGGGGACTATAACCCTATTACACCACTTCCGGATTCACCAGCTATCAACATATCATCTATCCTTCATTCTATCTATTGAAGAGGGCACTTATTACCAAGGGTGCACTTCTAGAGGAGGACCAGTGATTATCTCTTTCATCCACCGACGAAAGTCTTGCATGCTGGACTTATATTGATGTACATGGACTCCTCTATCTAATGGTACGTACATGCATAACTTCTATCCCTATTTTATAGCATTTCTGATTATTTGGGTTTTAGATCTGCATGCAAGCGCATGCATGCTTAGATCAGTGCATACCTTCATAATCCTTTCCTATACTGAGGCATAAGACTACTAGCGAACAACAGAACATCATAAAAAAAGAAAAATATCAGTTTGGGATATTACACCACATTGGATTCTTCAATCGATTCCGACCGAACTTGTGATTCTTATAACCTTGTAATTATTGGTTTACACGCATTCCAAAGGAGTGCTCAACTCCTTGACACACGTGTTGAGGAGTGGTTATACCTTGGATTATGTAGAGGAGGTAGTTATGGACACATCTTCCTTAGTGGAGGCTATTTTAGATGTTGGTTACGCTTTGGAGAGCACGCCTTGAGGTTATTGATGATTGTGTCCACCTTTGGGAGAGCCATAGGTGCCATGCATCGAGGGTGTTTACTTGGTCTTCACTCTATTGATGGGGCGTTTTCACATTTGAGCTCACATGTGCCATCTTTGGGAGATCTACATGTGCAATATGGAGTGTTACACCTCATATTTTATGAGGTTCCAAATTGGGTTTTTCAGCTCGTACACTGGAGCATCATGATGGACTTGGGGGATCTACATCTTCATGCAGTTTCTTCTCTTCATTAGGATTCTTCCCTTGATGGATGGTCAGGTTGATGGTTGTTCTATGATGGGTTCTTCTTTCATGTAGTTGCTTCATTATCTTGACATATGGATGCTTCCTAGGGAGCATCCATGGTATGTAGTCACTAGAAATGTCACGACCTTTTTTGTTAATTTGATGCTGGAAAGGTCATGGTAAATGCCAATTTTCTTAATTTGAGTTGGATGGAAATTACATTTCTAAGATTTCTTAGTAGGGATTGCACCCTCATAATTTAAGTTGTCATCTCCTTAATTTGGGTAATTGAAGTTATATTTCTGCATTCACTTTCAGCCATATAAGGGGTTCTGGGTTTTGTTCATTCGATCCCTTAGTGTGCCTTATTTACATGGGAAAAGCTTGTTAAATCATTGCCTCAAAGAACCCATTTGCTCCACCCATCACTTTATCATTTTCCTATTCTACAACACTTGATTGCTAAAACCAGTCTCAGTCTCTATTCACCTTGATCTAATTTGTATAAGCTTTAGCAATCCTAAGATAGGGAAGCTCCCCTTGTGCTGGAGGAGAGCTAGCCAAAAGTGAAGAAGAGGGTTAATGAGGTGATAGTGGCCTCCTTAGTTACCCTTGAGTCTTCAACTTATGAATTAGAAATTTGATACCTTGGGTGAGGGTTTAAGTTGTAACATGTAGCATATATTCCACACTTTTTCATGCTATTTGTTGAGACGACCTAGCCTTTGAGGTCACGTGTGGTTCTAATTTGGTATTTGGCACATTCAGTGGGGTATTCTAGTGGAATGAACTCTCTCGGAGGAGTTTGAGGAGTTAGTTGTGTTACCGCTCAAATTAGCACCCTTGACCAAGGTTACAGATCACAATGCAATGAGAGGTAAGCACAGGAGAAGCTAGTGCCCAATGTCACCACAACCCAGCTTTTCAACACTTTAGGTCAACTCCTAAGACCAAGGGGAAGTCCCTAATACGGGTGAATGATATCTGCAATCACTCCAACAACAAACAAATACCCTTCACAAGCAACCTCTTGACTAAGACTAGTGCCTTATGGAGTCAAAACAATGAAGCATAAAATGACATTAGGTGAGAGGGAGGAATTTATTGTGAATTTCGATATATTACTGTGTTATAAAATTGCAGCAGTCAATAACACTTCAGAAAATGGATGAAAGCCAACCCAAACAATGCCAACTTACCATATGAGATATACCTTGAGGCTTAGGACAAGTGACATGCCTTAAGAGGATGAAAGGGGACCTCCAAATTAGATCTGGAAGTGTATAACCAGATATGGTTGAAGTCCTAATCAACCCTCAAATAGATGGTGGACCCGTTTAAAACCTTTTCCAATAGATGTCCAATCCCCCTGGGGTGAATCTAGGCCCAATTCTTTGCTTTACAAACCTTCAAACCTTGCTGATTTGACTGATGTACTTGCTGTGCCTGTTATAGCAGATCTGAAAAAATCCCTAGATAACACAAATCTTGGTAAAATTCACAATTTAACCACAGGAAAGGGACACCTTAGAAGATCCACTAAGAAATCCCCTACGGCGCACTTTATTTCCAAATTCACGATTTTTTTGAGACGAATTTTCTTTATTTTTAGGGTTTTTCCAAATATTATATTTTTTTGTATTTTTGTAATATATACAATAAAGTTTTGATAAAAATTGAAGAAGATAAGGGGTAAACCTTAGTCCTCCACCCTAGGGCAACAAGAGATCAAGGTCAATGTCCCTATTCAATTTGGCTATTCAAGATTTACCAATTAGGGCAAAGAATGTAACCCTAGATGGGTCAAAGTACCCTAAGCGTAATTAGGGAAAACAATGAATTCTAAGGCCCCACTATGGAGAGCTCCTTTAAAAGGAAAGTCTCCTCAAACAAGATTGACAAGATGCCAACAAAACCCTAATTTACCTTGCTTAAGGTGCAAAAACAACATCAAACAAGAAAATTGAAAGACCTTACTGACATCCACCATGGAAAGAGCAAGAGAGGGTTCTGAGGTCTTCCTTACTCACGAGTTTTAATGACCATTCTTTGAATCAACCTTGAGAGAGAGCAAAACCCTAAAAATTTATCATCCAACCAATCATCACAAGAGAATTGTGCCAAAAAGAGGTGCGCATGCCTTAAAAGCTCCAATATACCAAGGGAAAGAGAAATTAGTACATATTTGAGCCCTTGTCTTGTTTACAAATGAGAGCTAGGAACCTCTATTTATATGATGCGTCCTAGTCTTTTTGAGTTTTAGAACCTTCCATACCAAAAAAGTAAAATAACTTAAAATTAGGGGTTGTCACCCACAAGCCATTGACTAAACCACAAAACACTAAAAATAATGATAAAATGATGTAGATGGCTTCAACGAAGTGAAGTGGTGAGCTGGAGGAGGACGTCATGCTCCAACTAACTCCAACGATGTAGAAGATCCCTCAACGCCCTTGCCTTTAGCAAGGTAAGGCCTTCTAGAGGATGACGTCATCATGAATTTTGCACATGGAGACCAAGAGGAGGGTTAATACATGAAAAGAGAAGGTCCAAGTGGGCATAAATGAGTTTTGCTAAGGCGGGTATGACAACCCTTACATGCTCAATCACTTTCTACATGGAATATGCATAGTGTGGCTAGGAGCCGCTGAGCCATGTGTCCTAATGGGTCCATCCCAAGAAGCACCGGAGCACTAACCTAGGGTACAAATGCCCAACATGATGGGGGACTTCCACCCATGAAGGGTAGTGAGCAAAGCCACTAAGCCAATACTCCTTGAAATGAAAACCAAGAGGACCTGCCATGACCAGACCATGGGTCTTGAGCCTTGCTAGACCAACACTTTTACATAACAAAGCCCAGACATGGCATTTTACAATGACAAAAGACCCCTTCACTTTGGTATATCCTGAAAGGAACGCTGCAAACAATCTGGGGTGTAACAAATTGGAGCTTTGACTTGGTATTTTTGTCCACTTGAGGTGTGCATCCCACCTCCATGAGCTCTCATGCTTTGAGATTTGTACATGTGGTATGGCCACCAATATTTTATCACTTGTTTGATTTAAGTTAGTTAGGTGGATATTTTAGTTTATGAATTCCTAGATTGGATCCAGGGTTTCAGCTCTATTATTTTTATTTTATTATGGAGGTTTTGAGCCTAGAACTCTTTAAAAGTAGGGCTCCTCCATTTGTAATGGTTGTCAATGGTGTGGAGAAACACTAGTAAATTTGCATTGGTGATTTGGAGATTATTTTGAACATAGGTATTGGAACATTGATGCCGAATTAACTTGGACGATTTGCTTGATGGAGGCTTGTGTGTGAATGTGCTTTAAAATGGTAATTTGTTTTGATTTGAAGTTGCTATTAGTGATTGATTCTTTTTCTAGCCCTTCCCATCTTATGTTTGAATGTATGTATTACCTTGGTTTCGTTTCTTAAAGAGAAAGTGCTTAGAATACATAAAATATTATGGTGGTTTTCCTCTTCACACATTAAGTCTATGGTGTTTTGATTGATCTGATTTCACCACTAGTTAAATATAGTAATCTACCAAGGTAAGACCACAAGAGTGTGGTCTAACGGCAAGCAGCGAGGTGATCGGGCTTGTATTAACGTGGAAATTCAGGTTCAAAAACCTGTGGGTGTGGCTGTAAATATAAGAAGTATTCTAAAAAAAAGATTAAAAAAAAATCTACCAAGTTAAATGGTATAGCCTGCTGGTTGTAAATCCTTAATTTGGATATTAACCTCTTGCTTTTACAAGAAGAGTCCTAATATATTTGCTGCCCTATGACCACATATGCCCAAAATATTTATAGGCACCAGTCCTTCTTCTAACCATTTTAAAAACTCATAAAATTATGCTTCTATTTTGCTGTCCTGTAGGTCTGAAATAAAAGCATTTCACTCAGAAATATCAGGTCTGTCCACAAGCCTTCAAGTCTCACTGTTTGTCAATTTAATTAGGCTATCTTCAATCAAATCTGTAATTTACAGCAGCTATTTACCAAAACAGAATCAGATTTGATTCAGCTCAATTTTCTACCTTGAATACTTGTTCAGTGGGCTGTTCACTATACCTAAGTAAATCTGAAAATTACGTCATTGAAAACCACCTAATCCAGATTGGCATCGAGTCTAATATACTCTTTAAAATTTTTAACAAAGACCCTAAAGGGTGGGAGAGGGTTATCGAGATGACAGTGGATAACCTCTCTGAGTTGCTCTTTAGACTTCACATTGTGAATTTGGTCTTTAACACTATAGGTGAAGGTTTGAGAAGTAACAGTTGGGAGCATCATAAAGAGAGGTGGTGGAAGCTAACCATGTGAGGGGGTCATTTAGCTAGAGAAATTTCTCTTCATGGGAAGATCTGTTGATAAAAGGAAATTTGGTGACTCTATTGTGTGCCTATAGAATTTTATTGAATGTAAGCTGGAAGTCTAAATTTCAATAAGTATGTTGAGGAAACTAACTGACTATTTGTGGTACTTGCTCCTTTATTCCCTTCCTTCTGAGTTAGAAAATGATTTGTAATAAGCTTTATGTCTTTTGTTTATTTTATCTGCAACTAAGACAGCCATATTGATTCTTATTGTATTCTATATTTGGTCTATTTGTTTTGGTATGCAGACATTCCATGTATACTTTGCAGGAACGGAAGGGCCAGTTATTTTATGTCTGCATGGAGGTGGTTATTCAGGGTAAGCTCCAAACATTTTATTGTTCAGCTCATAAGCTTGTAACATGCATGGTGCTTTTTGTGGTTTGGGAAATGGAAATATAGGCGTTAATTTTTACCGTCCCCAGCACTAGATAAATATTTCCTAGAGTTTTCCTTGCTAAAATAAATAATTTCAGCACATTGAATAATTTATACTTGCTGGAATCTATTAACATAATTTAAAATAGCAGAAACAATACCAATGGAAATATATCTACTCAATAAGAAAACACACACAAAATTTATGGCCTTCAAATCAACTTTTCATTCACAATAATTTCCAAGCTTACAAGGGCTCCTTTACTGGGAAAATGGCCTGAGAAAATACAATAGCAAACCTGGCAAAATGTCCTCCATAGAAATATCCTCCAACTGCAAAACTGCCAAGCAAACCCCCATAGCATGCTGCTGTGATGTACGGCCTGTACGGCATTGTACGACGCTGCTGTATGGCCCGCACGAACTGTATGTACTATGGACGCATCTGCCCCAATGAATCTTCCCGTATAGCCATGCCCTGCTGCACTGTGTGCCCACGGCTTTGTCTATACAAGTGTGACCTGCTCATGGTGTTCCCGTGTCTTTGTCCGTGCGACGTGCTGGCTTGTATGGCTTCCATATAGACAGCATGGATGGCTTCCTGTCTGCCTAGAAACTTTGTTTGGCTGGTACGTTCCCCCCGGAAGATCTCTGACTGCTGCAATCTTTCTCTCTGTCAAATCGAAAAAGTAGAATCTCCTTCTCTTCAACTCAATGCTTGAGTTTCTCTTGTCTCTCTTGTGTCTTTCTCCCCTCACCTTGGCTTCCTTTTATCCTATTAAGATGAACCAAAACCCTAACACCGATGGCTGAGATTAGATCTCAATCACTTGAGATCAATGGTTCAGATTCAATTAATTAACTCAAATCACAAATGCCAAAAACTTAGGCATTTCTCCAAATTAATCTCAATTAATCTAAAAAGACATTCACTTTAATAATTACTTTAAAAAAGTGAATTTCCAAAGTTCCTAAGAGGTATTAGTGACAATCTCCATAGGTTAGACACAAACCCATGTGGAGATGCCTGTCCGAGCTACAAACATCAACACTCCCTCTTAGTGAGGAAGGTATTTGTTATCACAAAATGCAGTTGTGTCTGTATTTGGTAGAGAGTAACGACCACTAGACCCGTGATACTTTAGGATTCTGCCCAAAGTGTCATGTCAGGCAAAATCCTCTCTTTAGGCTTCCTGGATTAGCAGACCCACATTAGCTATGGGAGGCGTCCCTAGTCCTGTGTTCTTGAGTACTATTGATGTTTCTCCAGTTAGCAGCATTGGGCAGACATTCACTCACGGGGCCATGTTGATTTGGCTAGTGGTGAATGGCCCAGGCGCAGTCTTTCTCCAGTTACCCATGTTGTTTGGCTAGGAGTGAAAAACTTGATATGCAGAATGTCTCCCTTGCTGAGAGGGCGTGGTGATGTTCCTCCAGTTAGTAGCATCGGGTAGACATTATCCCAGATTGGTCATGCTGATTTGACCAAGGGAGGATGATACATTCACTCACGGGGTGATGCTGATTTGGCTAGTGGTGAATGGACCAGGGGCAACCTTCTTAGCCATGCTGATTTGACTAAGAGTGAATATGCTCGAGATGCTCTCACAATTCCTTCTCTAGGACAGACTGATCTCTGTATGAATAAATAAATGTGCATTTGAGGAGAAGAACGGCATCAATAAGGCTCATGGATAACTTTCCTGGTCAATTTAACCAGGTAGAGTAAAGAGTAAGACCCTAGAAGGTTCCCTAGGGCCTCCAGTTGTCTCCTGGGGTTCTTGGTCGTGGACCGAGCAGGTTGATGCCATGACAAAGCCCCTAGCATGTGGCTAGGGTCCCTATTTGTCTCTAGGGTATTTTGGTTTGGGACTAGACAGTTTCTTGGTCACGAGGACCAAACAGGTCCTGCAGGTTGAGACAGAGACCTCCTGGTTTGGGACCAGGCAGATTCTTGGTCATGAGGACCAAGTAATTCCTGTAGTGACAAACCTGGTCAATTAACCAGGTGGATCTTGGTCAGTGGACCAAGATGATGATGTGTGATGTCCTCTTCTCCTAGGTCTTCGAGATGGTTGGGTTAGATGGTCTTCTCAAGGGACTGGACACCCCTTGATGGAGCCACTAGCATTTGACCTGAGGAGCCGTCTAGAGGACCACATGATCACATCATCCAGTGTGGACCCTTCGTTATACAGTGATGATGAACTTTAAGGTTGTAAGGATCATTTGTACATTTGAGAGAGAGATGATTGGTTGTACTCCCCTTTTGTCTTTGGTCTTTACACCTTGTTGATTATTGGTCTTGTGGTACCTTGTCTTTGACTTGTGGTTAGTGGGGTCATCTACCCACCTTGAGTTGTTTTGATTTGTACCACCATGATGTTTTTTGTCCTATGGGTACTATGGTTGTTTGTCCACTTTGTGGTATACCCTTGGTCCTAGAGGTTATGGGTCATGTACCCACACTTATCTTATGTTGTACCATGTGTTGGTCCTTGTACCCTCACCTAATTAATTATATGACCCTAGTACCCACCTAAAGTCGCTCTATTTATATCTTATGTTATTTTTAAGTGACTTTATTGTTTTGACCCTAAAATAATGGTACCCACCCAAGTCACTTTATATTTTTGTGATTTATATTTTTTGAGGTACCCTCCTAAATATGTGGAACCCTAACTTTTTTAAAAGGTTAATTTAATGATTCTTCTAGAAGACCCTAATCCTATATATTGAAGTCTTAGTTTTGGCAAGGTATGATCATAACATCTTTTATCTCTCAGCTTTGCTCTTTCCTATGTGTGATGTCAAAGGGTTTCACTGCTGCTTGTGTTTGAAGACCGCCCACCTGTTGAATATTCCCGATCTGATCTGAAAGTAAATGTCAAAGGGTTTCACTGCTACTTGTGTTTGAAGGCCGCCCACCTGTTGAATATTCCAGATTTGATCTAAAAGTAAATGTCAAGGGTTTCACTGCTGCTTGTGTTTGAAGGCCGCCCACCTGTTGAATATTCTAGATCTGATCTGAAGTAAATGTTGAGGGTTCGTTGCTGCCTTTTCCAGCATGTCTGCTATTCGAATTGTCTCCTGTGACATAGCCTATCTTAGCTGTGAAGTTAGATAATCCTGATCTGTTTGTTTATGGTGGCCCGAGCTGCTTGTTTGTGACCTGAGTTGTTGGTTTATACTTGCTTGAGGCTAGATCTGCTTCATGAGGGGGGCCGTGACCTTAAGTTGTCCTTGAAACTCAGCCGTGATACTGTTTTGCTAGCTTTCTGCCTGCAGGTTACTTGTTAGTGGAGGCCGTGAAGTCTGACATACCGTTCTGCGTGTACATCTGCCTGCTACCAACCCCGATCTGTTGTTGCAGGTCTGCCTGTGTTCCTATCTGTTGATTAAAAGGTCTGATATATTATTTATCAGTTCAGTATTGGAGTCCGTAAGACCTTAGGGTCTGTTCAGGTTGTTTGTGGCACACTTGTGAAGGCCGTGAGGCCTCAGGGTCTGATCTAACCCTTTTATGTGCACACTTGTGGAGGTTGTGACCCTCTCTAATCCAGTGTTGCTTGCTGACAGTTCAATATTGGAGGCCACAGGTTGTTCTGAGTCCTTAACTGGTTATTGATGCTAAGACTTGTTTTTGACCAGAGCTATATGTGACATATGTGCTAAGGTCTAAGGTTTGACTGTGATCAGATTTCTTGTGCCACTTGCTAAAGGACTTATTTATTGCTTTGGGTTCAGATCTATTATGCTGTATTTTGATTCTCATTGACTGCCCTTGTTTGACTGTTCCACACCCATCATCTCTCTCTCTGGTTTGTACTTACCCTCTAGCAGGGTCAACTGGTTCCTAGTATCTGACTAGCCTCTGAGAGGCTCAGCTCATTCTGAAAGTAAAAATTTCCAAGTATAAAACAGGAAGGGTATCACACTCCAGGTAAGTATCTTAACTCGTCTCTTTTATTGTTAATTAAACATGTTAGTTATTCTGCTGATTACATGTTACTGAAGATTACTTTAACACGGTGAACCTATTGGTAGTGTTAAAGTTTAAAAGTTGAAAGAGATGAAAATTATGTTTTGAACTATCTTGTTGTTTACTGTTGTAGTATTTCATTTCAGTACTAGTTTTGCATTAAAGTACATGAATTTTTAATTCTTTGCATCAAACCCTAACCCTAACCAAAATTTAACATGGTATCAGAGCTTTAGGTTTTGTAGCTAACTTTGTTTTGTCGGATAACAAAATCTACATGATTCTAAGGTAAGGGTTTGTGTCCTAATTAACTTGTCTACAGGTTTACATGTGTACTTGGCAAGTTGATTGTAAGGGTTTAAGATGGCTTCTAACTCAGTGAAAGTAGAAGATAGGGTTGAAGTGGACTCAAACATTAATGCATGGAAGGCTAGGGTCTTGAATATTTTAGAGGAGAATGACTTGGATGAATTGGTTACTAGGGTTGTGGAAGAGCCCACAACAGGCCAAGGAAGAGCAACATTCAAGAAGAAGCAAGCCAAAGAAAAGAGGGTCATCTTTGACTCAGTTAAAGACAATTTGATGCCTGTATTAGCTTCTCTAAGGACAACTAAAGATTGCTTTGATGCCCTAGCAAATCTCTACGAGAAGAAGGCACCTACTTAGAAGAGGGTTTTGAAGAAGCAACTTCGTTGATTGAAGATGGAGGAAAATGAATCAGTTGCCTCCTTCTTTTCAAAGATTGCTCAGACAAGAGATCAACTCATGGCAATTGGAATTGAAGTAGATGTTGATGATCTTGTGCAAACAACAGTAGATGGTCTTCCTACATCTTGGGAGACATTTCTTGCAGTAGTGAATGGAAGAGAATACGACCAAGCTTTGATAGGTTGTGGCATGATTGTCTAGAAGAAGAAGGCAGAGTCCTGAGTAGATCTGGGCCTCCTGCTGAAAAGAATCATGCTTTTGTTGCCAAGACAAAGAAAGAAAGAAGCTTCCCTTAGCATCACAACAAAGGTAAGGGACCTCAAGGTAAGCACTTTCATAAGTCAAAAGTAAGATGTAATAACTGTAGCAAGCTTGGTCATTATACAAAAGACTGTAAGAATCCCCTAACAGGAAATGGCATAAAGGGAAGTATTATGCTTCAACTTCTACAGAAGAGCCTCAGCAAAAGAAATCTAAGGCTGAGACCAAAGAAAAAGATCAAAGAGAGTTCATCTTGTTTTCAGCACTCTCACGATCCATCTCCAACACACCAGATTCATGGTGGATTGATAGTGGGGCCATCAAGCAAATGACTGGATACAGAAGTGTTCTTATGGGTTACAAGGCCAAGAAGTACAATGTGAAAGTGTAGATGGGAGATAGAGTACCTTTGCAATAAAAGGAGTTGGTTCAATTGCCTTAAAGCTTGATTCATGTACGTTAATTCATGTTGAGAAAATTTTATATGTTCCTGGTTGAAAGAAGAATGTTCTTTCAGTGGCAATTTTAGAAGACAAGGGGTTCTCTGTAGCTTTCTCAGAAGGAAAGGAACTGATATGGACTAAGGGTGGAAATATGAGCTCAGCTATTGAGATAGGTGTCCGTGACGGTGACCTTTATAAGGTCTTAGGACATGTTGTTAAAGCTCTAATGAATGATCCCTGTCAAGTTTCAGAGATCAGGAGGGAGCCATCTGTGCTCTTCAATCCCATGCAGAATGGGGTTGTAGAAAACGAAAGAAGAGATGTGATCTTCCATCACTCCAGGGAGTCTTCTAGTAACTCAGATATGGAATCCTATGAGACATCTCATTCATAGAATCATAGGGAGAAGGCCAAGGAGCCTTCAGTTGATCTCATTGAGGAGCCTATTGAGAGTTTCCAAGGATGCTCCAGTGGGAGCTATGTCACTGATTCAGGATCATCCACTAATGTGGAGGCAACCAAACATTAGGTTTGGAAAGGTGCTATGACAGAGGATATCCAATTGATATTAAAAATTGATATGTGGAAAGTAATTCTTAGACAACAAGGGAAGTCAGTTGTAACTTCCAAGTGGATCTATAAGATCAAGGTACTTGCTTACATTCAGAGCTCCTTGAAGTTTTCAGAAAATCCTGTACTCAATGACAGGTCGAGACATATCGAGCGAAAGTATCACCATGATAAGGGCATGGTACAATTGTCAGCAAAACAGTTTACTGATGTGTTGACTAAGCCTCTGTCTTTGACAAGCTTAGTGTTGCTGAGAACGCCTCTCTTGCTGAGAGGGAGTGTTAAAGTTAGTGCAATTGCGAGACCCATTCTCAGAGAGGATGGTACCCTAGTCAGTTAACTAGGGTTCCTGGTCAAGTTTACCAGGCAGAGTAAAGAGTAAGACCCTAGAAGGTACCCTAGGGCCCCCAATTGTCTCCTGGGGTTCTTGGTCGGGGACCAAGTAGGTTGATGCCATTGCAAAGTCCCTAGCATATGGCTAGGGTCCCTATTTGTCTCTAGCGTATTTTGGTCTAGGACCAGACAGTTTCTTGGTCACGAGGACCAAGCAGGTCCTGTAGGTTGAGACAGAGACGTCCTGGTCTGGGACCAGGAAGATTCTTGGTCACGAGGACCAAGTAATTCCTGCAGTGACAAACCTGGTCAGTTAACCAGGTGGATCTTGGTCAGTGGACCAAGATGATGATGTGTGATGTCCTCTTCTCCTAGGTCTTTGAGATGGTTGAGTTAGATGGTATTCTCAAGGGATTGGCCACCCCTTGATGGAGCCACTAGTATTTAACCTGAGGAGCAGTCTAGAGGACCACATGATCACATCATTCAGTGTGGACCCTTCCTTATATAGTGATGATGAATTTTTAGGTGTTATGGAACATTTGTACATTTGAGAGAGAGATGATTGGTTGTACCCCCTTTTTGTCTTTGGTCTTTATACCTTGTTGATTATTGGTCTTGTGGTACCTTGTCTTTGATTTGTGGTTAGTGGGGTCATCTACCCACCTTGAGTTGTTTTGATTTGTACCACCTTGATGTTTTTGGTCCTATGGTCACTATGGTTGTTTGTCCACTTTGTGGTATACCCTTGGTCCTAGAGGTTATGGGTCATGTACCCACACTTATCTTATGTTGTACCATGTGTTGGTCCTTGTACCCTCAACTAATTAATTATATGAACCCTAGTACCCACCTGTTGAATATTCCACATCTGATCCGAAAGTAAATGTCAAAGGGTTTCACTGTTGCGTGTGTTTGAAGGATGCCCACCTATTGAATATTCCAGATCTGATTTGAAAGTAAATGTCAAGGGTTTCACTATTGCTTGTGTTTGAAGGTTGCCCACCTGTTGAATATTCTAGATCTGATATGAAGTAAATGTTGAGGGTTCGCTGCTGGCTTTTCCAGCCTGTCTGCTATCCAAATTGTCTCCTATGACATAGCTTATCTCAGCTGTGAAGTTAGATAAGCCTGATCTGTTGGTTTATGGTGACCTGAGCTACTGGTTTGTGACCCGAGCTGTTGGTTTATACTTGCCTGAGGTTAGATCTGCTTCACGAGGGGGGTCGTGACCCTAAGTTGGCCTTGAAACTCAGTTGGGATATTGTTTTGCTAGCGTTCTGTCTGTAAGTTACTTGTTAGTGGAGGCCGTGAAGTCTAACCTACCCTTCTGCGTGTACATTTGCTTGCTACCAACCTTGATTTGCTGTTGCAGGTCTGCCTGTGTTCCTATCTGTTGATTAAAAGGTCTGATATATTATTTATCATCTCAGTATTGGAGGCCATAAGACCTTAGGGTCTGTTTGAGGTTGTTGGTGGCACACTTGTGAAGGCCGTGAGGCCTTAGGGTCTGATCTAACCCTGTTATGTGCACACTTGTGGAGGGTGTGACCCTCTCTAGTCCAGTCCTGCTGTCTGACAGTACAATATTGGATGCCACAGGTTGTTCTGAGTCCTTAACCGGTTATTGATGCTAAGACTTGTTTTTGACCATACCTATATGTGATCTCTGTGCCAAGGTGGTTTGACTGTGATCAGATTTCTTATGCCACTTGCTGGAGGATTTATTTATTGCTTTGGGTTCAGATCTATTATGCTGTATTTTGACTGTCATTGACTGTCCTTGTTTGACTGTTCTACACCCATAATCTCTCTCTCTCTGGTTTGTACTTACCCTCTAGCGGGGTCAGCTGGTTCCTAGTATCCGACTAGCCTCTGAGAGGCTCAGCTCATTCTGAAAGTAAAAATTTCTGAGTATAAAACATGAAGGGTCTCACACTCCAGGTAAGTATCCTAAATCGTCTCTTTTATTGTTAATTAAACATGTTAGTTATTCTGCTGATTACATGTTACTGAAGATTACTTTAACACAGTGACATTATTGGTAGTGTTAAAGTTTAAAAGCTGAAAGAGATGAAAATTATGTTTTGAACTATCTTGTTATTTACTGTTGTACTATTTCATTTTAGTACTAGTTTTGCATTAAGGTACATGAATTTTTAATTCTTTGCATCAAACCCTAACCCTAACCAAAATTTAACACTAGTGCCCTTGGTTTGTCATTTGGTCAAGGTTGAAATTTTAGGGTTTCATGTTTGGACCCTTTTTGGCTAAACGCTGGGCTTGAATCTAGTATCCTTAAGGTCGCCATGGAAGGGCGCACCTATTGGTGGAGTCATTTCTCAGTTTTGTCAAAGTTCAGTTTTGACATATTTTGCCGTTGATAGTGTCTCTAGTTCAGATTTCAAACTTCTTTTCAAAATAGTGTCCAGTCTCAGAGTAGAAGACATATTGGATGTTGCTACAAATTTCAAATCTTGGAAGACCAGGATACTCTTTATCTTGGATTAAAATGAGATTAAGAATTATATAAGAGAAGACGTCTCAGAACCGAAAAGTGTTGAGGAGAAAGCCAAGCACAAGAAGAATGAAGCAAAGGCTAAGAGGATCTTGATAGATTCTGTTGCTGCCTGAACACACACCTGGGGGTTATCACAACAAAAATCTTCAAGTTGCTTTGGTGCGTTCCTTGGGGGCAAGTCTCGAGTCAAGTACTGTCACTTGATCTTGACTCCTCCGTTTAGGCAGAATTCCTAACAAAGCCAAGGGGGGTAGTCCCTATGAGTTACTAAGGGTATTATGTTGTTTAATTTGTGAATGGGTAAGTTTTTTTAGGAGTTTTGGAAATAATCACTGAAAGCAAAAATCATTTGCAAATATGAAATTAGATCAACAACAAAAAATAATTACAACCACTTAACACATGATTTTAAACACAAGATTGAAACTGGAAATAAGACCAGTGCCAAAATGGAATCGAAAGTAAAATGTTGTTGTAGTGTAGATGTTTTACAAGTGCTCTTGGTCAGTTTTATTTATTAATATGATGAGTTGATTAGAGGGGAGGGGGATTCCCGATATACCAAAATGGTACTGGGAATATATCCAGACTCACTAAGTATGGCCCTACAAGTCGCAGGGGGGATGTCCAACACTACACCAAACTAGGGTGTAGCTTGACGGGGCCCTGCGGTCACTCTCTAGTTGTTCTCTCTTTCTCTGTAAGCTTTGGCCACACGAGGTAAAACCGAGACACTGGATTTTTGTCTTTCGGGGAAGTTAAATTATAGAATGTGAGACTAATTACTACTAGAAAGGAATCTCTTTTTTGATCATCCAATCACGTACTCATGCAAAGCCCTTTATGTGACGGCGAGAGCATACTTCGAGAGAGCAATGCTGGGTTCGTTATTTTAACTTGCGAAAAAGAAAACAAAATGGAAAATCTTATTTAATTAATCCTTAAGGCTAAGAATCTCTTTTGGTACTTCGCGAATGCACAGCTACAAGTTCGTTACTTTTGCAAAGATAAAATAAAGTTGAAAAAAAAGAAAAACTTTAACCCGAAAAGTATATTGCTTGCCAGATAGTTAGATCCTAAGTCCTGAGTATGTTTTGAAGGCTGATATTTGAATTGGACACTTCAAAAGTTAATTTTAACCTTAGTTTAAGTTATTAACTGAAAATAAAGCTAACTAAGCAAAAAGGAAAAAATCACACAACGACGCGAAACCCCCCAGGGGGGTTGGGGTGTGGGTGATGGGTAGCTCACTTGCTCTTTCTTTTATTATGGATTTACAATAGTATCTAAGAGAAATGCCTTGGATCTTTACAGATATAGATCCAAAGGCTTACAAAAAAAAGTTTAGACAAATCGTTCGATGAAGCGGGAATGTTTCGGGTAGCTCCAGATTGGCTAGAAACTTGGTATTTCGCCCAAAACGTCTCAAAACCTGCTAAAAAATAAAAAACAACTGCGAACAAATTAGTACTTAAAAATGCCCAAAATTACTTTAAAAGTGATTTGGGGGAACTAGAAAAATTATTGGAAAATTTCTAAGTTAAACTACTTACAAAAATGACTAAAATAACTCAAAATGACAAGCCCTTTTGAGGATCTTGGCTTGCTTTGTAGGGCAGCCAGTAGAGCACTTTAATTTTGCTAGATATAAACTTTGTTTAACTGTAAATCAATCTAAACCTACAAGCCTTATAATCTACTTGAACTTTTGACTTGTAAAAGGAAAGACTGATTAGTACTAGATCTAGTTTGCAAAATGAAACTTTTTAAAAGAATTAGATCTAGAATATTGCATCAAATCTACATATGATATGAATCTAAGATATAGATTTGAATACTTGCTTAACAAAAATGGAAAAAGAAGTTTTAAAGTTTGAAGGAGAAAGAGAAGAGTAGATTGGCTTGTTGCCAGAAAGATCAACCAAGAGACTTCTTGGTGGGATGCCAAGGGACTATGTCCTGAAGATGCTTAGAGATGGGAAGAAACAAACTAGATCACCCCTTCTCCCAAGCTGGGGTACCTGAAAGCTAATCGCACACTTGCACAAATACCCGTGGGATCCGATAGCATATACAAAAGAGATTAAATGAACATGCATATAAACTTATAAACATGTAAAATCTAGATCTCTAATCATATATATCTAAGATGAATTAGAAAGTAAACTTACTTACTACTTATTTCTTATTAACTGATAACAACACTATCAAGGTCGGATTCACAAAGCAAATAAACAACAAATGCAAATAACACAAGTTACCTCCATGGAGCCATGACAATTCTCATCCAACATAGTAGCACCACACACTTAGCCTCCAAAGCTTCTCTTTATTCTCAAGCAAACGAATGATAATACAAGGTTACAATATGCAAGCACTTCTCTCCTTGACTCTAACTAGTTTGCAAAGGATGAGAGTGCTTGCTTTTATATACTTGTGAGAGCCCAAGAGGGCGCAATAGCTCATGAAGAGGGGGGCACAATAGATGAGAGGATCAAGCTAAGTTACCGGAAATGGCTATACAACCCTCCCGAAACGCCGTTTGCCGCTTCCGATACGGATTCGGATGGGATACGGCCTAGAAACGGCGTAGATACGGATCGAGCAAAAGGTATACGGATCGGGCATTTTCAGAAATGGATCGTGGTTTTCTGAAATGGATCTGGAAGCCGGAATTTTGGTTTTTGTTTCGCGGTCGTGAGCAGAGCAGTCAACGAGTGGAACATAGAACAAAGCCGTTGTGAGCACAGTAGTCCACCTGTGGATTCTGGAACAGTCAGCTAGTGGTCGTGAGCATAGCAGTCACTTGAGGGTTGTGACTCGTGAGCAGACTCGCAGGGTTGTGACTCGTGAGCAGACTCGCAGAGGGTTGTGACGGTCGTGACTCTGTGAGCAAAACTTGAGGGCGTGAGGTGAACAGACTCAACAAAGCCATGAGGTGAACAGAGGCGCGGTTGGTAAGTTGGTGGTTGCTGGGTTCGAAGTTGGTGGTCGGAGCATCGACAGTCGGCGTTGGCGTCCGCTGAACCGGTAAGGTTTTAAAATTTAAATTTTAATACATTGTTTATTTAATAGTTATAACTTATAGTATATGGTTAATGTTATATTTAATATTACTGTATATATTATATAAATAAAAATTACATAACTTATAATTTTTAACTTTTACGGTTTTTGTTTAAAATTTAAAGTTTTTTTAAGTTTTAACATTATAAATTTATAATATATAATATATTATTATATATTATATATTATAAATGTATAATGTTAAAACTTAAAAAAATTTAAATTTTAAACAAAAATCGTAAAACATTACAAGTTATAATGTATACAATTTTTATTTATATAATATATATATTATAAATTTATAATGTTAAAACTTAACTTAAAAAAACTTTAAATTTGAAACAAAAACTTTATAACTTATGCAATTATAAAACTTTGAAATTTAAAACTTATAATATATATTTCAAATTCTGAACAGACAGTGAGTCAGTGACTCTTGAGTCTTGACTGAATGCCAATGGATGAGTAAAGGGAAAAGGCAAGTAATTTCCGAATCTCAGGAAATATTAGATATAAGTTGGCTGCATCACGAACTTAAAAAATCAAACTTTAGAAATGAGTTACAGACTTACAATAATACAAAGTTACAGACTTACACAGTACACTATATTATTAAAAAAAATTAAAAAGTAAAAAAATGTTTTCACACAGAACTAATAAATTATAAATGATGAATGTCAAATTTTACTTTTAGTTAGATTATATATATATATATCTATATATATATATATATATATATATATATATATATATATAACGCCGTTTCCCTGCCGTATCGTATCCATATTTTTTGAAAATTTGCCGTATCCGTGTCCCCCCCCCCATATCTGTATCCGTTTTAGTGCAACTTAGGGATCAAGGGATTGATCTCCCTTTGATTGAGGCTTAAACATGGAAACATGGAGTTGTGTGATGAGGTGGGTGCCACCTCAACAAGAGGTGCACCCCCTCTTCTTGGAACCTCCTTCCATCGAACCAAAAGTTGCCACATCAAGCAATTCGCCCAAGCCAAGGAGAAACGAGCCCCTCTCTTTGAGGAGTAACTCACCCTCCATGATTTGATTGCCAATCTAGCCCGATCTTGATTGATTCGGTGCTCAATCACCTCCAGATAAACCCTCAGTTAACTCCGATCTCTATTGAGACAAGAATCCACTGATTTAGGAATTGGATTTTCTCTCATTATTTATTATTTTTAATTCACTTTTTTGATTTTATGAGACCACCTAAGCGATAAATAATCACTTTAGAACTTAGGAAAAGTGGGTTTAGGGGTATTGTGGGTGCTCTGGGTTAGAAAACGTGCACCCCGTTGGAAGATTTGACCTCCTAACCACACTTTTATTACATTTTTTATTTTTCCAATAAAACTATTAAAAAATACCCTAATTTTATGGAAAAATTTATTTTTTCTCAGAACATAAAAAAAACTTGGGGGGACCTAGCACATGTCCATACGACTCAATATTAACGTCTAGCATGGTAATATACATTGACATTTGGACTCTAATAACCTCCTAAGGCCGAGACACTAAGACGACCACCCCAACTTTGGAGGTATGAGTGAAAAACTCGAATATTATAAGTCATTTATTCAACAACATATAATTGACAAGGGAAAAAACACTCTAGGCTAATCGGATTGATATCTAAGTCCTAGGAAAGCCGAGTTCGTTACAAAACCATCATGCTATGACATTTTTTACAATTCCCTGTGGGGCATGGACATGTGACTTTGTTGAAAAAGAAAGGGCCAAGGTGGCCTGCTTGGACTTCTGATCTTCTGAACCTGAACAAGTAAACTTGTTCTATCTTCGTAGGCTTACTTGGAACCATCTAAGTGCAACTTAGTTGGTAACATCTGGCTCCAACTACGGGACACGTGCTCTAACTGATCTTCAATCAAATAGAGTGGGTGAGAACTCCAGAATCCCCAGTTCCTACACACAATTAAAGGTTGTCAGGCCAACATGTATATAAAATGCCAAATGAAACTTTAAGTTGCAAAATATAATATACAACAATATGTTACAAAAACTATTATACGACAATAATATACACAAAGCATAATATACAAAACTATTATACAAAAGAAATAACTTGAAAAAAGAAATGCAAGGCAAAGGTTTAGAAATGGCCCTGCTACAAGAATGCCCCCATGGGCATTCGTTATTATCACTGAAGTGCAATTTGAGATGCCGACCTTTGACTGGAAGAACCAATCTTTCTTCGTCCATTGTGCAAAGGAAAATTGAGTTGACCCCTACTGGCTCAAATGTGACGTAAGGTCCCATCTAAAATCTGTCAAACTTTCCATGCTTTCCGGGCTTCTCTCTTCTTTTATCACACAACAACACTCAATCTTCGGCCTGAATCTCTGTGTTAAGATTTAATATGCTAAGATAGATAACATCAGTGTTCCATTCAATTTCACAACAATAGCATATACAGGATCACTGAAAAGAACAACAAGCACAACATAAACACAAGAGACACAATTTATCGTGGGAAACCCTCATGGGGTTGAAAACCCAGCAAAGCTTCCTCAATATAGATGACCAACCAATACAAAGATGTAATCCCCAAACAAGAGCTGCTTCTCCTCCTTTGCAGATCTCTCTGTCTCCTATGCGAGTTCACAAGTGAGTGTGTGTGTAAATGAGAGACACAACACTTCTATTTATACTTTATCTCTCACTAAACAAAATACCTAACTAGATCGGCCCCAACATATATAACACAATGTTGACTGGGCTGATCCCACTAGGGGACTTAAACACCCCATTATAACTGACTTTGGGCCGACCCCACTAGGAAGTCTAATAACCCAAGTTACAACATTCCGATGAAGGAATAAACATCTTCGGATATAATAATAATGTACAAATAGAATATTCGTAGAAGTTACAATATTTCAACACTGTGGGCTATAACTGATCTTCAATCAAATAGAGTGGGTGAGAACTCCAAAATCCCCGGTTCCTACACACAATTAAAGGTTGTCAGGCCAACATGTATATAAAATGCCTAATGACACTTTATGTTGCAAAATATAATATACAACAATATTTTACAAAAACTATTATACAACAATAATATACACAAAGCATAATATACAAAACTATTGTACAAAAGAAATAACTTGAAAAAAGAAATGCAAGGCAAAGGTTTAGAAATGGCCCTGCTACAAGAATGCCCCCATGGGCATCAGTTATTATCACTGAATAACAATTTGAGATGCCGACCATTAATTGGAAGAACCAATCTTTCTCCGTCCATTGTGCAAAGGAAAAATGAGTTGATCCCTGTTGGCTCAAATGTGAGGTAAGGTCCCATCCAAAAGCTGTCAAACTTTCCATGCTTTTCAGGCTTCTCTCTTCTTTTATCACACAACACCCAATCTCCGGCCTGAAAATCTCTTGGCTTGGTAGATCTGTCAAAAGTCCTTTTGACCTTGTCTTGATTTCTGATGCTTTGGTCTAAAGCTTTCCTTCTGTTCTCATCTAACTTCATTATCTGCTCTACCCTGTTCTGCATGGCATCATCTTCTGGATCATAATCATGAAGTGTTTGATACACTCGCAACTGAAGGTAGATGGGAACTGAGACTTCCAAACTGTACACCAACTGAAAAGGAGTCTTTTCTATTATTCGATCTACCCAAAGCGCAAACTTGATCTTGCTGTTCCAAGAATTTTTGTTCTTTCCAACCGTCTTCTTCAATATATTCATCAAGTTTTTGTTACTTGATTTTGCTAAGCCATTCCCTTGAGGATAGTAGTTGGATGTGTGAGATAAGACAATGCCATATTTGAAGCAGAAAGATGAAAAATCTGTTGAGCTAAATGCTTGGGCATTATCAATTGTTATTTTAGCTGGAACCCCAAATCTAGTTATGATTTGATTTTCTAAGAAATTCATAACTACTTTATTTGTTGTAGCTTTTATGGGGATGGCCTCCACCCACTTGGTTAAATAATCAGTGGCAGTAAGGATCCAGGAATGACCATTGCTCGAATTTTCCTTGAATTGACCGATGAAGTCAAGCCCCATTGCTAGAAAGGGGCTTGAACTACTACTGGCTTTAAAGGTAAGGCTGACAATTTTTGCTTCCTAGTGAACAACTGACACTAGGGGCAAGATCTGACAACTTACGAACATCCGCAAACAAAGTAGGCCATTAGTATTTCATCTAGTGCATTTAGATATATGCGCATCGATGACAGTATAATCTTTGGGGTGGCTTCTTGTACTATGTAACATTCATTGATGATTTCTCTCGGAAGACATGAAGACCAAAGATGAAGTCTTCAGCAGATTTCAGGAGCTCAGGGCTCAGGCATAGAACTTGACGAGGAAGAAGATCAAGGTCTTAAGGTCAGATAATGGAGGAGAGTATACCTCTAAGGACTCTAGTGATTTTTGCAAGAAGGAAAGGATGAAGAGGGAGTTCACAGTTCCTTACAACCCTGAACAAAATGGGGTTGCGGAAAGGAAGAATAGGTCCATTGTGGAGGTTGTGAAGGCGATGATTCATGATCAGAATTTATCTACGTTCTTATGGGCAAAGGCATCCAGTACAACAATTTATGTTCAGGATAGGAGTCCTCACCAGATATTGGGGGACAAGACTCCCGAGGAGGCATTCACAGGAGTGACGCCAAAGGTCAGTCATTTAAGGATCTTTAGTTGTCTAGTATACACGCATGTGCCCAAGGAGAAGAGGATGAAGTTAGAACCTTCCGAGAAGGATACTTTTTTGGGATACAACGAGACTTCGAAGGCCTGCAAGATCTACATTCGAGAACATCGTCAGATTGAGGTTAGTTGGGATGTTACTTTTGATGAGTAGCTAGCCTTTAGGAGGTTTAGAGAGTCTCATATGGAGATTGATAGTGAAGAGCAGGAGGCTTCGAAGGATGATGGTACAAATCCCTCTAGTCCAGTTGTTCATCCTTCAGACTATCAGGAGGATTCAGTAGAGCCAGCAAAGCCAATGGATCTACATAGAGATGTTGCAATGATCAGGAAAAGGCCAACATGGCTTTGTGACACTTTATAGGATGCAGAGAGGCATGCAACTCACAGTTTCCAGGAGTGCTTGGTACTTGGATAGTGGTGCAACTTGTCACATGATGGAAGCACAGGAGCTATTCAACAGATTGACAAAGTTAGACTCAAGGATCCATGTGGAGCTTGGTGATGATGCCAAGTATGCAGTCAAGGGAGAGGGAACAATTTCGTTCCAATTTGAGTCGAGTAGTTCGTTTGATTCCCAAGATGTGTTATTTGTACCAGGATTGAAGAAGAATCGCTCTCAATCTCAATTATGGAGGACAAGGGTTTTGCCGTTATCTTTAGGAGAGGGCAAGTACTCATACATCCCGAGGGAGCTAGCCCAGACGCATAAGTGAAGATTGGGGTTAGGGAGGGCAACTTATACAGGTTTCAAGGGAACCCTGTTCAGGCTTTGGTACATTACAACCTGTGCGAGCCTTGGCATAGGAGGATGGGACACTTGCATTACAGAGCGTTGTTGATTAACTTGATTTTGAGGGAGATTGTCACCGGTCTTCCAGATTTTAGTGTTGAGCAACAGGGAGTATGTAGAGGGCGTGCACTTGGCAATAATGTCAAGACTACTTTTCCAAGCAGTGAGAGTAGGTCCAAGGGGATCTTGGATCTCATTCATTCAGATGTGTGTGGACCTATGTTCGTAGTATCGGTGCATGGAGCATCGTATTATGTGATGTTCATTGATGACTTCTCCAGGAAAACCTGGATCTATTTCATGAAGACCAAGGATGAGGCCTTTGTTTGGTTCCACGAATTCAAGGCTCAGGTGGAGAACTTAATATGAAAGAAGATCAAGGTCTTGAGGTCAGATAATGGGGGAGAGTACACCTTCAATGACTTCAAGGATTTCTGCAAGGAGGCAGGGATCAAGAAGGAGAAGACAGTCTCATACAACCCTCAGCAAAATGCGGTTGCAGAGAAAAATAACTAGTCCATCATTAGTACTGCAAAGGCTATGATTCATGCTTAGGAACTGCCTATGTTTCTTTGGGCAGAGGCATGCAACACAACAGTGTATTTGCAGAATAGTATTCCTCACAGGATGTTGGAGGACAAGACTCCTGAGGAGGCATTCACAAGAGTGAAACCAGATATCATTCATCTTAGGATCTTTGGTTGTCCTGTCTACATCCATGTACCTGAGGAGAAGAGGACGAAGCTTGAGCCTTCAAGAGAGAAGGGTGTGTTTGTGGGGTACAATTGTCTTCATGCCAGCACAACGGAAGAAAGTTGTCAGCCGAGATGTTAAGTTCGAGGAGAACTTGGCCTCTAGGAAGTCTCATGAGTTGCCTGTAGTGACAGAGGTCGAGGAGCAGGAGGTTTCGAGGGAGAATAGAGTTCACAGACTTCCAATTCAGGGAGTCAGCCTTTAGGTGATGCAAAGTAAGCTCCTTCTAGTTCTGTTAGGAGACCTAGATGGTTTGAGTAGACATTGAGAGATGTTCGGAAGCATGTTGATGCTTCCAATAGATCATTCAGGGAGAGTAGGTCTTTGAGAAAGTTTTCGAACTATATGGCATTGATGAGCAACATCATTGATTTCGAGCCTTCTAGTTATGAGGAAGCAACCGACCAATAGGTTTGGAGGGATGCCATGGTGGAAGAGTACAACTCCATCATGAAGAATGATGTGTGGGACTTTGTACCTAGATCGAAGGGGAAGTTTGTGGTGACTTCCAAGTGGCTCTTCAAGATAAAGCATGCTGCAGATGTCAGCATCGATAAGTTTAAGGTGAGAGGATTCTCACAGAGAGAGGGAGTGGATTATGAGGAGACATTCGCTCCAGTCACAAGGTATGCTTCCATTCGGGCTGTGATACCTATTGCCTTAGTCATGAGGTGGAGGATTCACTAGATGGACGTGAAGACAACCTTCCTCAACGGGATCATTGAGGGGGAAGTATACATAGAGCAACCTTTGAGCCTTGAGTTACATGGGAGGGAGTCTCATGTGTGTAGGCTTAAGAAATCCTTGTATGGATTCAAGTAGGCACCCAGGGCATGGTATTCTAGGATCGATGGATATTTGTAGAGTGAGGAAAATCCCAACTTGTACTTATACTTGTTGGATCTGATCCACTCATCTTGGTGCTGTACGTGGATGGTTTGTTTCTCATAGATGTACAGAGTTTGAGATGAAGGACCTCGACTTGATGGATTACTTCTTGGGGTTAGAGGTATGGTAGAAATAGGGAGAGATCTTCCTTGGACAAGGGAAGTACATAATTGAGTTCTTGAAGAAATTCAGGATGGAGGATTGTAGACCGATGGCTACACCTATGCTATCCAATCTGAAGAAGAGTGATTCTTCAGATTTAGAGTGGGTGGTTAGCATAGTATACATGCATCTAATAGGATCCTTGATGTATTTGGTCAACACTAGGCCAGATATATGTTTTATTGTGAACACCTTGAGTCAGTTCATGGTGGAGCCGAGGCAGGTGCAATGGGTAGCAATGAAGCATATGCTCAGATATTTGAAAGTAACAATGGAGTATGAATTGAGGTACCTTGGAGGTGATGGAGTAGAATTGCAGGGTTACTCGGACTCAGATTGGGTAGGGAGTGAAGCTGATTGAAAGAGCACCTCAAGGTGTTGCTTCAGCTTGGGCTCGACAGTGATTTTTTAGTTAAGGAGTTTTTTGGTTAAGGAGGAAGTAGATTTCCGTAGCACTCAGTTCAGCAGAGGCAGAGTACATGGGAGCAGGTATGGCGAGTTGTGAATCACTTTGTCTTCAGAAATTGCTTACAGGGTTATTTGGTTGGGAGTTGGAGCCTACGGTGATGCACTGCGATAATTATAGATGTTTCAAATGTTAGATTTTGTGGTATCTCGGAATGTCCTCCATGATTCTGATGTCTTGCATGGAGGTACATCAGCAGTATAGGCATCAGGATGGAGTAGAGGGTGAGATACACTCTACTCAGTGGCATGAGTCCAGTGGTGGCTGCATGCGGACCCTCCGGGGTGTTTTGCCCCTTGCATGCAAAAGTGACTTTTTGCATGCACCGAGATTAGGTTTTTGGTAAACCTAATTCATCAGTAAGATTATATATAGAGGCAGGGGGTCCCCGGATGAGGTTTCTCAGTTGACTTATCAGAGAGTAATAGATCAGGAGTGAGGAGGGCGCACCAGTGCATGCAGGGCGACTTTCTGAGAGAGAGAGGAGCTGCTGCAGGAGGGAGAGTGGTCAGATTGAGCTGGATTAGAGATCACTAGCTCCAGAGGCACTAGGTGCCTAGATCTGTGGACTGAGATAGTTCACTGGTGTGGTTTCTGCTGAGATAGAGGAGGACGTCTTCCAGAGAGGGAGGTGTGCATTACCTGAGGAGAGAGGAGCTCATTCAGAGTTCGATCTGTCGATTGAGTGTCTGAGACTTTCAAGGCTTCCTTGCCTCAGTGTTTGAGGAAGGTCTGTGATGATCAGAGCTTAGATCTGCCGAGATCTAATCTTGTACGAGCATTTGACATGCAGAGGGGAGGGCGCACTTTTCCATGCAGAGGAAGGGCACATTCTTCAGTTGAGCAGTTGGCCTTCTTCCATTGCAGAGTAGAGGATTGACAGAGGCAGTACAATCAGAGCTACCTATAGAGAAACTCAGATCCAGATTGACAGTTAGGGCACATTTCCCCAATGCATGCATCAATTGATGCGTGCAAATCTAGGGTTTGACTCGTTCAGGATTGAGTGTTACATCTGAGCTAACATTGTTATATTTGCTTATTTTATATATTGCTCTGGGCTTGAGATAGAAGAAAGCCCCACAGGATTGCTGGTTCCCCGGTTGGGGTTTCCAGGGTATATGCAGTGTTATATGTGTGATTG
The DNA here is from genome assembly GCA_027924585.1 of Larix kaempferi. Classification (NCBI taxonomy): domain Eukaryota; kingdom Viridiplantae; phylum Streptophyta; class Pinopsida; order Pinales; family Pinaceae; genus Larix; species Larix kaempferi. The sequence continues at coordinate 12,331,353 of BSBM01000050.1, read as the reverse complement.
CATGTGTTTAAATGTTGTAAAGAGATCTAGTTGTTGATTTTTATTTCTTTAAGAGTATTATTGAAATACGAGACTCAAACCGCTTTAGATCTCAGGGCTATCCAGAGGGAGTAGTGATCTCTGGATTAAAATTTACATCAAACTCTTTGAGAATCCAATGTTCTATGACATATCCAAGCATATTAAAATCAATTACCACTTCATCCGAGACAGGGTCTAGAAGGGAGCAGTCAAGCTCCAATACATTTCCACAGATGAGCAGGTTGCAGACATTCTCACTAAGCCCTTGGTTAAAGGGAAGTTTGTCTACTTCAGAGATAAGCTAGGAGTGATGGAGGATACCTTCCTCGCTAAGAGGGAGTGTTGATGTTTGTAGCTCGGATAGGTATTTCCATGGGTTGGTGTCTTTCCCATGGGAAACGTCATTATTACCTCTCGGGTGCTTAGGCAATTCACTTTAATTAAATTAATTATTAAAGCAAATGCCCTTTTATAATTAATTGGGGTTAATTTGGAGAAAAGCCTAAGTTTTGGGCTTTAGTATTTTAGGTTAATTAAATGAATCACAACCGTCAATCTCAAGTGAATGAGATCTAATCCCAGCCATTGAAGTCAGCGTTTTGGTTCATCTCAAAAGTATAAAAGGCAGCCAAGGGGAAAGGAGAAGATACAAAATATTTGAGGAGAGAAACTCAAGCATTGAGTGGGGGATTGGGAGGACTTCTTTCTAATTTCCAGTCTCTTGGCCAAGAGAGAGAAGAAGCAACATTCAGGGTGAAATAGGCAACTGAACCAGCTCAAGGAGGTGCAGAATTTTTGTTGTGTAGGGAGCCGTATGGACCGAAAGGACAAGGTGGACGGACATGCTGTACAGTCGTATAGGCGTGCCGTATGATCCATACAGTTGTATGGATCTGACTGTACAGATTTCCGTACAGGTCACACAGACAACCATACGGACCCCCACATGTGTACGAACCGCACCTTATGGATTCATACAATCGTACAGACCATACAGTGAAGCCATACAATGGGTTTGCAGAGCAGAAAAATCAAGGTTTTGCTGAGGTGTTTCTGGGGCAGTTTTGCAGATTTGAAGATTGTCTTCTGTGAGATAGAATTGCCAGGTCTGCTGTGTAATTTCTCAGGGCCATTTTCCCAGGAAGGGGGCCCTTATAAGCTTGGAATATTTTAATGAAAAACTGATTTTGAAGGGCAGAAAATTGTGCATTTGTTATTGGTCTGTTTCCTACTTTGCTTCCACTATTTATTACTGTAAAAATTTTCAGCAAGTATAAGATAATTAGTGAGCTGAAAATTAATTTTTAAGCAAGGAAAATCACTAAAATTATTTTATCTAGTGCTGGGGTTAGAAAAATTAACACTGTGTATCTCACTTTTGCCTATGCCTCTTGTCATGCTTCTTTCACAAGTAGACCTTTTTTTTAATATGTGTTTGGACATTGCATCCTGTCACATTTTAACATGTGAGCCTATCCCTTTTTAGCTGGCTGAACAAATTTGTAATCATTTTTTTTTACACCTGTGTGCAAAATTGATTGCACAAGTAATAAATATAATTAAAAATTTACCCTTATCCTTCAAGTTAAAATAATCCATATCCTTTGTTTGCTAGCTCTCAACTATATCATATTATCATGTGATGCCCTCCCTGATCTTTGCAATTTTGGCTCTCAAGTAGGAGTTTTGGGGCAAAACCACTTCAGTTGTGATAAATTCCGTCACTTATATGATTTTAGGGTTGTCTGAATTAGGATTTTAAAAGAAAATAAATATAGATACAACATAACTGGTTGGAAGTAATATAAATCTTTATGTCTTAACAGATCAAAGACATAAATTTCTGGGTTTGACCAAGAGGCCATGTGTAGGTATGACCCCTTAAAATTCCTCTCAACTGGTTGATGATTTCCTAGCATAGTTCAGTTGCATGTCTATTAAGAGGCATGACCAGTGATAACTACTTGGCCATAACTACTTTTTAGTTAATATTCACTTCTAGTAATTATATTAGTATTAAGTCACTTTACGTGTCTTCAACTTTACTTGAATAAAAGTCACTTATTTTCATATTAAATGTTAACAATTGTACATCAAAACATTGTTTGTCAATCTTTTTGTGGTGAAAGACATTAAAAAACTATGCCCAAAGCATGAATAATCTCTTAAAATAGGCCTACCCCAAAGCTGAATATTGGAATTAGAATAAGAAAAGGACAAAGTACATGCTGTCATAATCAGTTCAGCTGACTTCTAGCCTTCATATAGTTGTTTCTGGTGCTTAGAATTTACACATTGGTCCATGAATTATGTTAAGCAACTAGTTATCAAGGGCATTGGTCTACACCATTTTGTTTCTTTTCTTGGGTCTCTTGATTATGATTGTCTCGCATTGAGCATTATTGAGTAAAGTTTGATGCCTTTTAGGATTGCCTTTTTGGTTTAACACTAATTAGCTAGGGTGCGTGGGTGCTACGTACATGTACATGTCCAGGTGTGGTAATTTTGAAATCTAGTTGCTTAGGGATGTGTGTGTGTGTCTATATATAAGTAGCCACGGTGAGGTTGTGGGTATGTGTGTGGGTCTCCTAGGTCATGGGACATGTCACTTGGCTACCTAGGTTTAATACTTTATTTTGCCTCTTGTTATATGTCTTGTTAACACTGAATTTGATCTTGGTGAATTCAAGCATTACCTTCACCATTGCTCGTGAGCACATTCGGGATCAAGTTTTACTTCTTAGACCATCTTGATTGTTCGACATCGATGGAAAGCTTGACATTGCCTTCTGTATGGTTTCATGCCTTTTCACCAATACCACTTTTGGTGTGGGTTGGCATGTGGTTATTGAGCATCATGACATATGACATTCACCAAGAAAAATTTCAGCAAGTTTCAAGAACAAGATGTGGGCATACAAGTGGAGTTGGGTGATTGTAAAATCCCCAAGCCAAACTGTACAAGATTTTCCCAAACAGCCTAGTGGTATGGTTAAGGATCTCGTCCAACACTTGTGAACACTGCTGACCCAAGCTGATTGTAATGCTTCAAGTGAATGTCTTGATTGGGAACCTTTAACAAACACTTCACACAGGGACTGCTCTAGCTTACTGTTAAGCAAATCTGACTTGGAGTTTTCGTCAAACACTTCGGTTGTTTACTGCTGTAGATACCCTGTGAGTTTTAAAACTCAGTGGATCTGATTTCTATGGGTTTAACATTGAATGTTTCATGTGGCTGTGTGTGGCATTCATCATTCATAATGTAGTAGCTTATAAAGATAATAGCAGTGAAGCTAACTAATAAAAGTAACCAGATTAAAGAGAGAGTTTCAGATCTGAATATTTTATTCAAAGACTGAGAACATGCCTGAAGTGATGAAAAGGTACTCTTGCACTGGTTGTCTTTCAATAGGCAAATAGGATAGTTCTCAATGAATTGCTCCCAAAAAGAGGAGTCATGACCCCCTCAAACTCCTTGTACAGTGTGCAATACAAGTGCTGCCTCCTACAGGATAAATGGGCCTTAAAAATCTGAATTTACTGCTACAGGAAATAGATCTTGTACAAGAGAGAAAGGCTGTCACAGTGCTGATTCGATTTGCAAAGGTGGTGTTATCACACAACTTGTAGTTGTCCCAAAAGGTATCCCATCCGGGATGGTAGAGGAGACGGACAACTAAAGAGGTGACCCAAGAGATGCCATGGTTCCCAATGCAAGCTGGGAGTCACGACAACTGAGGCACTCTTCGCTTTAGATATTGATAGGATAAGATCAAGGGGGAGACCCTATAGCTAATCGACAGAAGACTAGCCAAAGCAATGGTTCCTAGGGAAGTGTGAAAGTTGAGTTACAGAAACCAATGCAAGCTTAGGTGGACCCAAGGGTTTGAGTATATGGTTGAAGAGGCTTAAGAAATGACATGAGTTTCAACCAATGTATGATTTGGGCCACCTAGGGGGATCAAAAGATAGATCTAGTACCATAAAATACACAAGTGGGATCCACTTCCTTAAAATAGGGAAAATGGTCCGAGATGGGTCCACTTGGTCAAAATTAACGGGAGATGGTACTATAGGGGCTCTCTGACATGGATCTATGGATTGACAAAGATTTGAGAGCACCCAAGTGTGGGATCTAGGAAAAGACACAATCCCCAAGGAGTGCGAATTGCACCAAGGAAGACTAGTGCCTTAGATCAAGGGCTAAATGGAGTCGGATGTCCACCAAAATGTAGATCGGGGTAAAGCAAGGTGGGTTTTGAAGATTAAAGGTATCCAATGGCTAGATCTCAGTAGATCTGAGATTCAAAATGCATCACCAAATGACCCAAGTGGGGCACAACCTCAAAATGAGGAATGGGGCCCACAAGGAGAAAATCAACAAGGTGAAGCACTAGGGGTAGGTTATCAAGGTAGATCTATGCAAATCAAGTGGGATCTCACCTACCCATGTGCTAGAACTAGCTCAACTCAACCACCCAAGGAGGGCGACCTCACTCAAGGAAGGCTAAGTGCTTTGGGGGAAGGGTCAAATGAAGTCCAAATGCCACCAAGTACTGTTTTGATGGAAGTGTATCTGGCTACAAGAGCAAATGTTTCTGCATAATCTATTCCCTCTTCTTGGGAGAAGCCACGAGCTACAAACCTCGCCTTGTATTTCTCTATGCTACCATCTGCAGCATGCTTGATCTTATAGATCCACTTGGAAGTCACAACAGACTTCCCTTCTGGTCTCAAGATCACATCCCAGACATCATGATCAATTGGTATTCCTTGATCATGGCTTCCTTCCATTACTTCATCTCGGATCTTGGGAACTTCAATTTCTTCAATATCTTCAATAGAAAGTTTTCTTGAACTTCGTTGCTGGAACAAATGTTGTTGTCATTGTAGGTGATTGTACACGATCTTTCCTACAAGTCAGATTCAATTGCATGATTAGAAACTTCTCATAGTTTTTCAAAAAACAAATTCTTACACATAAGTACATATGTCATACAGTCATGTAATTATCTTAGCCAATGCTTCAATACAACATTTATCCATATCCCGTATTCACACAGTAACTTTCTAGATGCCTTCCATCTCTACCAAAACATTTGTTAAGAGTGTGCACAACTCCCAACATGTTAGCAAAGAGGTTTCATTCTAGATAAGTAGCAATGGAATGTTGTAAAATACCATAGGCCACTTACCCATTACATGCATATTAGTAGTATACTGTTCATTAATGCAATTATTCTAATATGCATAATACATATCCTAAATCTAGGAACATAAGTATGTAGCTGAACAACATCATTTAAGTAATCATAAGAAATGACAATTCAAATACTTATCTTTGTTTGGTTGTAGGGTGGACTCCCTTTCAATCTTTGCTTCTTTGCAGGAACTACTGGAGTGTGCTCCCTCTTGATCTTTGCTTCCTGGATTACTTGTCCTTGAACTTATATTCATCCTGGACCACTATGCATGCTTAAGTGTGCACTAGTGTCATCCTCAATATCTCATACATGATCATACATCCATTAGTATAATCTCAATACTATCAAAACATTATGATCCTAAATAAACTTAACATGTATGGTCATGATTATTTCACACACAGGTAATAAGCGTTAGTTTTCAAGGTTTCAGGGAAGACTTCTTTTACTCATGCATATTCTTATTTGACCATAGGACTCTTCTGGTTAGTCATATCATCAATCAAAGTAAGAAACATAATATGCATAAACCCTTAATTACTTAAACTTCTAACTTCAAGAATAATCACTATCATTCATACAAAAGTATAAGATCCTAACACAAGGTAGGATTCTAACTTGATATAGGAAAAAATACCTGGATATCATGTTTGCTAGTTATGTCTAACATACCCAAACAATGTCTTCTTGTTCTCTTCAATGACTTGTGCTTAGTAACCTGTATCTCCTCAAGTCATACTTGTCAAGATTGCTTGTAGCATTCTTATGTAAGGCCTTAGCGTCATCTCCCTTTGGAACTGGAACTTCTTCACTTATGTAGGTGTTCAATTCATTCTCTTCTAGGATTAACCCAATCCACTTTGATTTGCTGAAACTGGATCTAGAGCTGGATTAGGATTTGTCAGAGAAACCCTAAAAATTCAAATTTTGAATTTCAAACTTCTGAATGGATAGAAAGATGTGCCTTGCTGAGCTGATCAAGCTGGTATACTTCAATTTTGAAAACTGCAAAATTTGACCCTTCAAAATTGCCTTTGAAACTTCCGGATCTTCTAGACAGGATCCCGAACTAGGGTTTGATAAAGCCCGGTCTTCTGCCCATCCAAAAGGTTCGATCTTGTGTTCTAAACTTCGATTTTTCTGAGGAGCTTTCAGCCGTGGTCACAGATTTCAAAAATTCCAACTTTTGTAGAAGCCCTAATTTTCCACCTTTCCGATCAAAATCCTGAACTAGGGTTTGATCAAGCCCGGCCTTTTGCCCAACCAAAAAATTCGATTTGAGTCTCTAAATTTTGATTTTGATGAGGAGCATTCAGCTGTGGTCTCCAATTCCGAAAATTCCAACTTTCTCTGAAGCCCTAAATTCCCGCAGCAGTGACAAGCCAACAATGAAGGTGCTCAGAATCTAATTCTGTTTTGACAGAAATATGCACCTGATTGTTTCTGGTGCATCTCTGAAATTACGAATCCACAGGGTTTGAAACTTCGGCCTGAGGTATCCTGACCTGTCATCTTTCCAACCCCACAGGTCTGACCTCAATTGGATTCTCCGAGAGAGAGTTATGCCAAGTGTTGCAACGTGATCTATTTATGGGATTAAACAGGAGAGCGAACTTGTACGGCGTGCCACGTGTCACTGGTTCAACTTTGGCCTCTGAAAAACTTACCTGAGAAACTACATTTCGTGCTCTTACTGTCACGTTTTACAGAATTTCATTTGGAGCTTCCTAGCCCAAGTTGTGACGTTTTTGGCTAGGTCACCTGTTTATGACTGAGATTTGGAAGAGGCAGAAACCCTAGATTGTACTGATCATAAAATAGAAAGTACAACGAATTAGATGTTGTGCTTCGGACACAAGGTACATGGGGATGTTATCTATGACCTGTAGAAGTTTCAGATCCCGAACCTTCGCCAAAATGGTTTTATAGCGAAAGTGCTACGATGACTGGTTTTTGCTATATCAAGGCCTAGCTTCCGATTTGTCGCAAGTGCAACAAGTCTCATAAATGCCATAGCATGCCTTCCTTCAGGCTAGCTCTGATACCATGTTAGTTTTTCAACATTTAATTCAATAGATTTAGGATCTTAACTGAAAGAACAACATGTACAACATATCAAGCATAAGAGACAAGAGACAAGAGACACAAAACATTTCACTGGGGAAAACCAAGAAGGTGAAAAACCCCGCAACTTCCTCAGGGATAGAATAAGCATCAATAGAATGATCACCATGATCAAACCCAAGAGATAGATATCTTCAGCAGCATGCTCCTCCTCCACTTGTGCGCATTCCTCCCCTTCTCTCACTAATGCGAAGTGAGTGAATAATAGAATGTGTAAAATGAGAGAGACACACTCTCTATTTATACACTAACTTTCACTTGACCTTTACTCAACTAGGTCCGCCTCAACTTAAGCACTTAACATAATGCTGACTGCGCCGACCCCTACTAGGGTGGTCTAATAACCCTTTGACCCACATGACTCATACAGGGTCGACCCCATCAAGGTGGTCTAACAACCCATCAAGTATAAGTTACGACACTTACAATATAACTTGCAACACATGCAAGTACAACTGACGACACTTCCAATCAGAGGAATAATACATTTTCGTTGGGGATACAATAAAGTACAAATACAATATACAAGTGAATATCTTCCGAAGTTACAAATACATCAACACTTTAGCCCCTTTGCGGGCATATTAAGCTCCTGTGGTCTTAATCCTAGCCCCTGCGGGCATCCTTAGCCCTCTTTGGGCTTACCCTTAGCCCTTGCGGGCATCACATAGCCCCTATGGGCTTAACTAAGCCTCTTTTCAACACTTAGCCCATTTTTGCTTTTGTTCTTAACATGCAAAATAATATCTTTCTTAGTTTTGGCAGATTGATATTTTGCATATGTGACCATTTTAAGGCAACCTGAAAGTATGGCTGGATAGCCACTTCAACAAGGAACATATCCATGTCATCTTTTGAATCCTTTGATACTCCCACATCATCTGGCGGGCATTTCCAAATAGCCTTCCAAACTGTTGTTTTGACATTTAGACAAATTTCTTCAAACCCTAGGTCACCAAGATGATTTTATTTTTTCATCAAACTTGGAGAGTGAAGCATCTACAGTATGGAGAACATCATGCTGACTTCATCTATGGCCATTTCAACCTCTGAAACTTCTTTCCCTCTCCTCGGCGGGCATTTTACTGGAGTAGTGCAAATCAAGGTGAGAGGCACTTTTGGCTGATTAATATCTTCCTCCTCAGAGACTCTTTGGACAATCTGAGACCATGGTTGGATGCACCAGCCAACATACTAGAGATCCATACTCTCAAAATGATTTAAGATATCAACCACAAGAGATGGCAGGCATTTTGTTGAGGTCACTTAGTCAGTTTTTACCATTAATTCTATACTTGGACAATTTCTCCAAACTCTAAGGTGGATTTTTCATTTCACCAAAACCATGAAACAATGATACTAGAGGATGTAGGACACCTCACTGAACACAACACAACTTGTTTCACCTTCAGACTCATCTTCATTTGCCCTAGGTGGGCATTTTACTGAACTTGGTGCAAAACTGCCTAAAACCCTGTTTTGGCAGATTCATAACATTTTCTTCAGAGATGCTGAAGGAAAACTGAGACCATGGTCAGGTAGACAAATCAACAGACTACAGCCTGATCATATGCTGCGGGCATTTACTTTAACCTATGATTTATGGTGGGCATTTTCCCAAGGCTACTTGGACTAATTTTCCAACACTTAGCCATTTTTCAGAATTTCCCCAACTGACAAATCTCTATATAACTAGGTCAGATTGTAAGAATGACATCATGAAGGTACTAGAGCACCATTAGGTGGATACATCTGCATCAACCATTCCATATCATCATGTATGTCATGTCATCACTTTCAACCATGCCACATCATCATACATGCCATGTCATCACTTCCTTTGTTATTCCTTTGTCTTTCACTGAGTTCACTCTGCCATCATGTCCTTGGTTATTCCTTTGTCATTACTGAACTCCTTTGACATCAATGACAACCATATTCAACAATAGGATCTCAGAACATGAGATGGAATGGTCGGGAGTGGAAAGTAACAGAAGACGCAGTCATAGGCGGTCACCAGTTTCCTCATATTGCGTCAGTGAGAAGAAATTAATTTTCCGTCAATTTTTTCTGCAGGATTCTCGGTAGAGGTGGTGGATAATGTAATTCTCGCTGTTGTCTACTATATGTCTTTCAGGATCCGCAGTCATATCATTGCCCACAATTCGAAAAAGAGTAAATACAGTCCAGAATAACTGCAAATCTTTATGCTGGTTATTTTCGTTGATAGACTGATGGACAGAAAACATCAGGTCAATCTCACGATCAATTCTTTCATGACCGATTTTGCTAGCCAATGCACCTTCCACCTCTGCATCATCAACTGCCTTTTTTTAATTCGTTATCCGGCTTAAACTCAAACTTTGTGGATACCTCCCTGTCAGCTAGACAGTGTGGTAGAGAGCTTCCATCTGTCTTCTCTTCTTCCTTGCCTTCACAAACTTTGTAGAACTGGGAAGGCAAGGGTGTCCCTCCGGAAATACAACCAGAGGATTTTTTTTTGTGTCCCAAATCCTTTGCAATAATGATGCAACAGTCACAGAGTTGAGAGTACATACAGATTACGAGTGACATGTTTAACTACTGCATCTTCAACTCTTTTTATTGCATTGAAAATAGCTGGGATGGATGATAAGTGATCTAGATCATCTTTTCTAGAACTCTCACTATGATCTTGGGAAATTAATGCCTGGAGATAAAACAAAAACTGCATATAAAAGGGTTCATAAGCTCCTTTGTTTTCAACATCACTTCCCATCGGAATAGTTGGATGATGTCCAAGAACATGAACCAAGTATGGCGAACATATTCTGGGTATATATAACAAGTGCTGCTCCTTCCATTTGGTTAGACACAGATGTTTGCCACAGTGAAGTTTCACGATGATAACTATCAACAAAATTTGCTAAGTAATTTTTTACATCTGCCTGAACATCTTTCATTTGAAGCAGCCAATGCAAAAGCGCAAGTATATTTGTTACTGACTGTAGGCCCTTTAAGGCACTGGTGAACTTTATCTAAGAACCTCTGTCGCACATAAGCTGAAGAATCCTCAGCTTTTAATAGAGTCAGATGAAACAATTGGGGTGAAATATGGAACTCCCAACGCCTTGCAAGTCACAAAACAGATTTTGCAGCAGCTAACCTAAAATGTGCCTTATCAACTTCACTTGACTTCATATCCTCTGAGATGTCCCCTGTTTGAAGAAATTGACATACTCTGCTAGGATGCTCAACATCCAGAAATCCTTCCCCTTCCTCAGAGACAAATTCACAACCACTCCTAAGTAGCTTATGGACAATAATTTTGATGATGTCCTCCTCACAGATCTCAAATATTCAAATAGCAGCCTGTGTAATGCAACCAAGGAACTGCGCTGCTGTTGGAAAATTTTGGCAATTATCTATGGACTCCACCAGTTGAGAAGCTTCAATATTCTATCTATCTTCATCGTCGGTATCTAACTGCCCAGCTCTTCCTTCTATATCTTCATCCTCTTCTGATTCTACAATTTTTTTCTCACTAGATTCCATTGGTGTTGAACCTACTTCTGACATGTAAGCATCACTTGAATCGTTAATTTCAACCTCGAGTTCAGTGTCAATGTGCACATCACCGGTCCAAGCCACTGCTTGATGATCTGAATCCCCATCAGTCAAAGGAGGCAATGCTGCAGAATCCTTAGACACATGATTCTGGGGATCAACCCATAAGGAATGTGGATTGTTAGGATTATCCATGAAAGGGGCAACCTCATGAGAATCGAGGGAGTCAAAGAGATTCCCAGAAATACCTGTTTCAATATCAGGAATGTCATTGGATTTGAACAGCTCATCGGTGAGGACACTGTCAAAATTAAGTTCATTGTCCTCAGCTGTTGTCCCTACATCAATTGGCAATGGATTGAGCTCTGTATTATTCTCCTGATCGTTCGAAATGTTAATGGATTCCAAGAGAACTGAATCAAGGAAGGAATCAGTTGAGTGTTTGATTTCTGGTACTTGCAAAGAAGATTCGTCTATCATAATTATTTTTGTTTCCTTCATTAATTTATAAACTTCACGTATCACTTTTTCTTCATTTGCTCTTGCTTCACATTCCCTTTCTGTTGCACCATTGAAGCTTTCTTTTAATTGTATGGTCAAATCCTAGAGTTCTTCCATAGGAAATTTCAAGATCGTTGGCCATTGATTAGCTCTGATACCAATGTTACGTAGTGGAAGTGTAAAAGCTTAAAATATATGAATATAATTATTTATAAAATGTATAATAGATAAAAATTAAAATATATAAAGATAAGATGATGATACAATAATGAGTGCCTTCGTATATATAGGCCTCAAGGTGACTCTTCGTAAAGTTGCATCTTTACATGATGCACCTTTTCATGATAATATAAATATAGTAAACTATAGCACTGCTATTTTATGTTCATAACAGGGTATTTAGAGGAAGTTCTCCAATTCTTAACAGAGTTAATTGTGTATCTAAACTCTATTATCCTGTGTTACTGGATCTGCCACCTCAGTCTGTAGGATCTGTGGATTTGGATCTAGATCCACCAAGATCCACCTAGGATCTGCCATGGAAATGATCCCCCAGAGAAGGAAACAGATCTTGAGCCCAAGAAACGGATCCCGTGGAAAATCAAACAGATTTTGAAATTTTGAAATTTTGAAACAGATCCTAAAACATCCAGTGAATTTTGTGACCAACCAATCCCCCCCTAATATCAATTTTTTAATGAAAAAGCTTTGAAAACCCTAAATACCTAAAGGCTAAAACCATAAACCTCATTCTTGATCAAGGTATGATCTATACTTATGTCAAGATCTGCTCTCAAACTCTGATCTATCAAGGTTTTCTCTAAAGGTTTTTATTTGATTTTTCTTTATGGTCAAGCAAGGTTTTCCCACCTTGAGGCCTTTGGAGAAATGCTTATATATGTACCTTGATATTTACACCTTGCACAGACCTACTCTATTGTTTTTTTGTAAACCTCTTTTTCTTTTTGGTGAACCTCTTAGTTTCTGTATTGAATGCTTTTGGACCAATTTGTTTATGTTATCTTTTGCAGGCTCTCTTTTGCATTAGCAGCAGGAAAGTTAAAGCAAAAAGCTCGTGTGGTGGCCATCGATCTTCGGGGACATGGAAAGTCACAGACAGATGACGACACAGATATTTCAATAGAGGCAGGTGATATTTACTTTATTTTTTAATACTCTAGTTCTAGTCTCTGAGTGGATTGAATGCAGACCAAATACTTGAAATTGAATTCATCATATATTTGGTTTTTCAATATAAAGTAGGTTGTATTTTAGCAGGTTCTCAAGTCTTAAAAGATGTAAAATTTTTGTTGTTTATGATTGGTAATGAAAACTAGATTAACTCTCTTTTACAAATCATAAATCACTGTTATAGCTTATTTTTAGAATAATCAGGCAACTAAATTCACTCTGCATTTGTCATTTGTAGAGATTATGTGAAGATGTGTTGGCCGTTATCAAGACATTATATGGCCATGATCCACCAGCTATTGTGTTGGTTGGGCACAGGTAGTACTTAGAACCCATTACTTATTCATTTGTTACTATAATGGAATTTACAAATTGTTCTATTTCATTAGTTCATCATGTAGTGCTGGGCAAAACAATTAACCCCTATTATGACAAATAGGATTTACAACAAAACACAAATGGTAAGGTACCTGGTCAATAGAGATAGCTAACATTCAATGTTTTTGGTTACAAAAAAAACATGGTATCTAAGTATTAGGACACATCCCTCGGTGGCCTCGTGTTTGTATCATGCGTGTTGGACACCTGACACGTTAGGACATGTGTTTGGCACACGTCCTAAAACAGTGCATGTGCCAAACACGTGACCTAGACGTGTTCCAATGTGTCAGATATCAAGGTGCAAAAATATGTGTTTCTTGATGATATTGGTTTGGACATGTTATAATGTAAATCTGCACCAGCAGATCTGCTTAATAATTATAAGCCACCTAGCCCTGTCACTGCTAGATGCCTCTGTTTGAACTTGTTCTGGTGTTTTTTCAGTCTTAGGGGGGTGTCCCTAGGGATATGCAGTCATCAAACAAATAAATCTGCAGACAACTACATGATGATTAGCACACAAAGACTTGGTCGTGAGATGCCTGTAAACAGTCAAGAGCGATGATAAACTTTAATTAAAATTGAGAATGGTTGGGATCAGATCCTTAAGACAGTCATAACAACAAATTCATGAAGATGGATGAATTGAATGTGTGATTAGGTGAAGATAAATCAAAATAAGTGCACTCTAACTACCCACAACACTGATACAATTTAACTGACAAGCAACCAATAGATTCAAGGAGCTAGAACAAAGCATAATGAAGTTGTCTTTTTCTTGCTTGATCCTAGCCAAGAGATGAGCAAGAATGCAATTCATTGGTGCTTTTGATGAGTACATAAGCTTAATTATCAATGCTAAGTTTCCAATGACTATGAGAGAGGTCGCTTTGATTTAATGGGTGAGGATTAATCCTTGGAGAAGAGCCAATGCCTTTGCTTGAGGTTGTCTCGAGACGTCACTCATAGTTCATTTCTTGAGTTGCTCTGGGATCAAAGATGTGTGACCACCTAGTTTGCACAGGGATGATTGTAAACACAAAAGATGACAAAGAACCAGGAGACTTGCAGTTCCAAGGCTTATCTGAAGCACTCTTCTTCTTCTTCTGCATCTCTTTTTCCCATAGTCATAAGATGATGATTGTAAAATGACATTAAACCTCTATTACACGTGTAAAAGGGCTAGCCAACTATGACATTTATAGTAAATGATGTTTTGTAGTGTTTTTTACTTAGATAAAATCATAAATATAGATCTTTGTGATCTATATTGTCGAAGTTTTTCCACTCAATCATGCCTCCAAATCTATGAGCTTCCTTAGCACATCTACCATAGGCTCTTGTTCTTAGCCCTTAGTCTCTTTGTCATGCATTACTCGTGTCACCATGTTTTTCTTGTTTTAGATGTCAATTTAGGTCCTTTGGGGGGGGTAAATGTTGTAAAATTGTATTAAAATAATTAAGGGGGGTGTCAAACACCTAACATATCCCTTTATCTCCCTTCATGAGGCCTAACACACCTTCTCTAGACAATATCCCCTTATTTTTGCACTCTAGAGACAGACTTCCATGATTTATGGTTGTATGGGAAAGGGAATATTCTCTTTTAGGTGGGTGCACTTCCTAATCTAGGAGTTAATTGGAGAGGTGTCATATTGAGCTTTAGTTTGCTCCAGTTGTGGTTGGGATGTCCCCTACTTGTCCCCAAAGGTGGAGCACGAGTTTCTAGTTAGCTCTAGAGGTGGTGCCTTGAACTCTATTTAGCTTCTAGAAGTGGCGCTTAAGCTCATACATGGAAATTGACACATGGAGGTGACACATGGAGGGGCTTCTCCTTTCATCCTTTGGCTATTTAAGCAAGTGCATCCCCTCTTTTTTCTTTGTGGGTTGATGCTTAATGATTTGAGGCTATTTGTCTTTAAAAGCAATATTTGTTGAATAAAGAAAGATTTTCAAGATCACATGTGGAGCAACTTCTTGATGTGTGAAGGCTAACTTGTCTTGTGCTTTTAAGGTAACCTGCTTCATAATTCTATCAATTATTTGTTTTTCAGTACATTCTTATACATTACAAAATTCTATCAATTCAATCATAGAAAACAGGGACTGTATCTTACATGCAATGTAACAAACATAAAAATAAATATAATGATAATAATAAAACAACAACAACAACAATAACACCAATAATAAATCTACATTAATGAAAAGTCAAATGGTACATACCCATTCGCCTTGTGACCAGTCCCTGTGTCTTGCCTATGAGCTACCTGAGAGGGCAGCTTGATCTCCTGCCATTTAGCTCAGTCACCTTCTGGAGTATAAGAGGAGCATCAAATAATGATAGAGGATAAGTTACCTAACTCATAATGGTGAGAAGACACCCCGATATTGTAGAATTTTGCTGCACTAAATTGTCTGCTGGTTTGTGTTAACAATTTGTGGATTTCACCTACAGCCGGTTTTGCATTGGCTGTAGGTTACTTATAAATTTCTCTGTAACAGTCAAACACAAAAAATAATGATACTAACAGGCTGTAAACACATTTAACAATCACACATAAAAATTTGACTCAGAGATTTTTGGCCAAATCGAGCCCTGGAAAAACCCCCACGGGGAAAACCAGTTGAGAGAGAGAGAGATATTATTTCTTCAGCAAAATATTCATCACAGCATTACAATGAAAAGATTAACTTATCTTCACCACTCAGCAGTAGCTTTCTTGAAAAAATGTGCACCAAACTGAGCCTCTTTTAGTGTGCCCACAGCCTAGAAATTCGTGCCAGAATTAACTCACAACTGTGCTGGAAAAAACACACAGTCCGTACACTGTACTTTCCCTCGATTTCTGTGCAAGACCCAAACTGAAATCCTCCTCGATTCCTGTGCTGTTTGTTCTCGATTTCTGTGCTGTTATTCTTTCTAGAAAACTGTGCCAAAGTCCTGAAACCCGTGCCCTGTACCTTCTCCACAGATTCAGCAGAATATACCTCGGGAATGGTGCCCAGATTCTCCTCGAACTGCGTGCTGGAAATGGTACCTGCTGTACGGTGTTTCTCCTCGGGTTTTGTGCTGTAGCTAAACTGCTATCTGGAAAAATCGTGCTGATAATATGTGCCAAGTGAATGCCTCGAAATTTGAGCCAATACTGGAAACCCGTGCCTGGAAACTCGTGCCAAGGAAATGACAGTCTCGCTGGTGCCCTTTCAGCTCTCACTCGACCTCTCTCTCTTTCATAACCATAACAATGAATTAGGTTTTAGCCTCCCTCAACCTTTTTGTCTAATCCCTAGATGGGCATCTAATCCAACGGTGGATATTCACTCAATCCAATGGCTAGGATAAGATGAGAGCAAAAATCACATTAATTAAATCACTTAAATAATTTATTTGCTCACCCACTTTAACTTTAGCAAAAAGTGACTTTAAAAACATGAAGTCTCATTAAATGTGTTTTTAATGTGAGGGTCACTTTTCCCCCTTCTTAGTGCCTTAGGCTAAAATCACTAGGGGAACACATCCCTAGGTACAAAACTAACAGATATCACTTATATACGTCAGGTTAAGTGCACTAATGGCCCTATAGATTGACTCAATCCTCTTAAAATTGTCTTGCATTGAAGGTAGGCATCTAATGTGGGTTTGCTGTAGTCACTCATTGTCTGGGTCCCTTGTATGGTTGTTAGCCTATGGGTTTAGCTATTTGGTTTTGATTAGGGTGGCTCTTGGTGGTGCCATTTATGGGGCAAATTAATTACCCTATCCTATCCATATTTTAAACTTTTCCTTGATTTCTTTTCTTCTAGCATAAATTTTTCTTTTCATTAACTGTAATATTTTCTGCTTATTCCTCTTACTGTCATAAAGTGCAGTTGATTTTATACAATGTTTCTATTTATCATTCACATGAATAAACCGTACATATGGATTTTCTAAATACAGCATGGGAGGTTCAATTGCAGTACACCTTGCAGCGAAAAAGGTTATTTCCAGCTGCGCAGGGCTGGTTGTTGTTGATGTAGTTGAGGTTGGTTTCTCAGATCCCATTTAATTTTAATATTGCCCGTATGAAAACTTTCTAGAAATAGTTTGAACGTATGTAATATCTACTTATTTAATCTTTTTTAACAACTTTCAGGGAACTGCAATGGCATCTTTAGTTCACATGCAGAAAATTCTTTCAAACAGGCCACGCCATTTTCCATCTGTTGCGAAAGCTGTATGTCTCTGCTTGCCTTCACGAACATTGACATTCTCTCTTATAGATATCTTGTCAATCTGATGCCTGCAGACGCACTGATGCTTATTTTAACTTGGCTTATAATATATTCAATTATTTCTTGCTAACAAGTATGGTGATTCTGAATCTGGATGGCATGGAGTTGAATGCAATGAATTTTGTTACTAACTTACTATCCAGCAGTAAGTTTGTGGTCTGTTAGATCATTAGACTATTGCCATCTGTGATGCAGTTCCTGCGAGTTCAATTTTTGCAAAAACAAAGAAACAGAAGTCTGGAGAATAAACAAATTAAGCAGAATTATAAATCATCTTTGTGTACACATTAGATTGACGAATGACCTTGCATAGGAGCTGTATGCTTAATTATAATGAAGGACATGCAAGTGCACATAAAGGCGTGTCATAGAAGAAAATATGGTCTCTTCTGAGTCCTGGCTGACTGATTAATTGGGAACCTAAGATATTTTGATGTAGACTATTACTAGCTTGCTATCTGACAGTGCGTTTGTGGTCTCTTAGATTATTAGACTATTTCCATTTGTAATATAGTTTCTGCGAGTAAACAAGAACTGCAAATCTGGAGAATAAACAAATAAAGCAAAATTATAAATCATCTTTGTGTACACATTGGATTGAGGCAGGACCTTGCATAGGATTATTATGCTTAATTACAATCAAGCACATTCAAATGCACATGGAGACGAACCATATAAGAAAGTGTGGTCTCTTCTGACACGCTATTAGGTTGGGAATCGAAGATACTTTATTTATCTTCATCTATGCAATGCATTTCAGTAAAGATTTAGTTAAGAATACTGCCTAGCTTATTTAAGTTTTTCCTTCCTTGATGTATTTGACAGCTTCATTGAAAGAAATTGCCATTTCTTAGATTTATTTTACTTTGCAAGTAAATAGTTTGTCTTATATTGGATTTGACCACTGGCTCTCACGAAGATGTAAGAACTAAGAAGCATGAAGACTTTTTTGTTATATTTATGTTGCATCATAAATTTTGGGAATATGATTTCAGACTAAAGTTTTTAATCAGAAAACAGGTGCAAAAGGTAATGCAAGAGCTCTGCTAACTTCTGGAATTTCACACGTGTTTGTGTATTTTTAGCTTAATGGACATTACAATTGTTCTTGGGTGGTTGTCAATGGTAGAAAAGATAATATAAGATGAGGTAATGCTACATAATCTCATTAGAGAATAGATTTTATGTGATGCTACACAATTAGTGATTAATTAGAGAATAGTAGTTACACTCTACAGGTATGAGGTATTGTGAATACGCATGATTATTGGTAAATGGCATGGAAACTCTTTGTATAATGTAAATGCATATCATACAATAATTGTAGAACATTTTATCACCAATCATAAAATAATTGCTAGCAACAAATGAAACCAAAATTATCAGACTTAATTAGGATTTGCTAGTCTTTCCAAATCCTGAGTCAACCTGAAAACGTGTGTTACCCCCCATTTATGTGGGTGTTTCCATGGAGTTTTTGACATTCTGGGTGCAAAATTCTCTTGCCAGGTTGTTTGTGGCCACATTAGCAAACTTGCGTTTTCTGAGCGTAAGCTTGGGCATAATGCAGTACAGCCAGGAAACAGTATGTGTAGCAGCAGCTTTAAAATCAATTCTGGGAAGTAGAGAAGTAGTTCTGGGCTGACCTGGGAACAAATCTGGGTGCAGTTCCCTCAGCTATAAAGAAAATCAGCTCTGGAAAATAAATGTGTGCTTGGAAATAATTTAGGGGTATGTCTGAGAGCAGTTTGAGGCTTGAGCCTTCTAATATACATCTACGGCAGTATAATACTTCAATTTCAGATCTGTTTGAGGTCACTGACTGATATTGCACATAAAAACAGAAGGTCTGTTAGCACCCAGTGATAAGGCCCATGGTCTCATATATCCATCCATGCCGTTGTAATCCTGTAAATCTGTTATGAATAGCATTTTTTGGGTAGCATTTTGGGTCTCTTCCTGTGCATTCACATATCAGTCTTTCCTACAGCAGTCTTGGTGTATCTAAAAGAACTTACAAAGTTAGAAGCATTTGAACATGGGATGGTGCATTTGTATAAAGAACTCACATATCAAGTCTCTGCCCCAGCATACAAACTTAAAGATGGAGCTGATAGTTTTAACTCATTTGATTGATTAGGGACAGTAACAGCATTTTCTGGGCACACTTGGACCTCCAGAGAGCATTGGGGATGATGGGTTTAGAGCTATAATTAGTCAAGGCGAGTTCTGTGGGTACAATGGAGGCTAGCTTGAACATGTCTCTTCAAACAGCCATTGACGAATGTTTAATGGAACTCATAGCAGGGTTTTCCAGATGCTCTTTTCCACCAACTTTTATAGGGCATGCTGCATGCTGATGATCAAACACATGAAGCAATAGAAACTATTGAGTGATTTCACAGAAGTAAGCTCTGAAACTCAAGTTACTCAACCTACAAAGTCGGAGACAAATTCTGCCTCTATAAACAGTAGGGAAAATTCTCTTGTGAATAAGCAGAACAAATTCTGTATTGATGAGCAGCAGAATTGAAGCATTAACGATAAAAGAGGATTCTAGGGCAGACAGCTCAAAGTCTCAAACTGATTGTTGACTATCTATATGAGGGCAAATTTGGGCTAACATGCTAATAACACAGGCCTGAAGCAGCTGGGAGCAATTTCATCTTCCGAAGGCATCCTTCCTACTGTCTAGGGACAGGATATTGCAGCCTGAAGTTCACCAATGCATAGGCGTTTGTAGCATGCGACCAAGATCAGATGAAGAGCAAAGGAGGCAATGGAACTGTGGCTTTGTTGATTTCAAACAGAGCAGCCACTCAGCCCAGTCGCAGTATATCATGCTTGATGATATTCATCAGAATACAAACTTTTGTTTGCTTGCAAGAGCATCCTGATGCAATATTCTCCAACGCACACTGACTAGGGGAGATTTTCTGTTGAATGTGGATTGCATGTGCCAGCTTTGGTGAGTCTCTATCATTAAACAATAAGGTTTGGTTAAATGTGAGAGTTTGTGGCAGTTGAAGGTGGACTCATGCTAATAAAGAAATCCCATGTCTGCCAGCTGGGATATGCCTTTACTCAATTCGTCGACTCCCTTTTAATCATGGAGTATGCTGGTGTAAAGTCAATTTCAAGGGCAATAACTTCTCATGTGGACCATTTGTTTGGCAGCTGGGTCATCTTTTCCTAATTTGTGGAGACGACATGTGCTTTCATGCTCTGAAGTTTGGATGTATATGCTTTCATTATCTTTTTAACCTTGTCTTTAGAAATGGCGAGGAGTTTTTTATATTTTAATTTAGAAGGTCGATCCCTTGGGTAGCTTTGTTAAGCTAATTGAAGTGAAATGGGGCCCTTTACAAAATCAGTGGAGTTAGATTGGTCTAAAGCTTTAAGAGAATGGGTTAAAATGATTATCATTATTTTAATATTTTATTAAAGGGGACCCATGCATTGTACTTGTGGTATTTTGACCACTTCTTTTTAAGGCTGTTTGATGTTTGTTGGGAAGTTAGGTGAATAATAATATTTTAATGTAAGAGGTTGAGGAGGTTAAAGTTATATAAGGTTTGCTCTCTCCCTCATTTGTCATGGTTGGATTGTGAGATATCTCTCTCATTATTGGAGTCTCATTGTTATATCTTTTCATTGAGCAATTGAAGTTCAAGGGTTTTCTTTTCCATTTGTAAGTGGTTCTTGGTTCTCATCTTTTGAATGTTGCCAAATGATGAATGGAATAGATAGAACATGTTAGGGCCATAGAAGGATAGTGCTGTCACATTGGAAGGATTGTGAATCCTTTGTTGTTTTATACTTGAATGTACATTGTTTCGGGCGTCTTTAATGAGCAGAACTTGTGATAATTCATTGTATAGGGCATATTCTAATTAACATAGTTTGAGTTGGCACCGAAGGGGGACTCCTAGTAATTTACACCCTTGTGACGTAACATTTTAGGGTTAGTTGGTTGGCACCTCATGGGATCCGATTCTCCCTAACCGTTCACGAACTTCCCATCTTCCATTGGTCTTGTTTCCTCTTGACTCTATTTTTCCCTTTGGCTTTGGCACTGGTCTTCAAGGTCCTCCCATCACCTACACTACATCAAAAGATCTCAAGTTTTGCTAACTCTTCCAATAACCTTTGGTCTCTCATCGCGTTAGCCTAGCAATCCTATCCTAGGGAAGCCCCTCTCGAGTTGGAGAAGAGCCAACCGGAAGTGCAGAGAAGTAGTTATCAAGGTGACAATGGGTAACACCTTTCAGTTGCAGCTGGGCTAACTTGTTCTTTGGGGCTTTAATCACACATGCTAGTTCAAGCTGTAACAATGTGTACTCGCCTAGAAACTCACCAACTAGGAAAGCCTCACTGATGACTTGCCAAACTTGACAAGGCTCACTGTTGACACACCAAGACTTGTTGTTGACATGCCAAACTCCTGTATTTTGAGTTTTATTCAATTTGCTGAGTTTTGTTTAGTCATTGAGTACTTTTGAGTTGAAAGCAGGCTGATTTTTTGCCAAGTCCGAGTCTAACAGATTTTAATGAAACTGTATAATGTTGGATGTCCAATCATGACCAAAGAAAGGTCAATGCGACTGAAGAGTATGGTTGATATAAGTAACACTAAGTTGCACGAAACGGGGAAACGGGGACGAGTTTCCGAAACGGGGACGCGTTGGAAACGTGACCCCCCAAAATTTAGGAAACGGGGAAACGCGATATATATATATATATATATAGGACATTTAAAAAATTGAATGTGAAATCTAAAATGATTTACAGATTAAATCCAAGATTCCAACACAATTAGAAATCATAGTGACATAGTCATGGTCATACAATGATACATGTAACATCACATCACATTTTAATAGTAGTATCCAAAAACAACACACTAACCATAGATGATTCCATAATGCAAATGAAAATAACCAAAAACAACCTTGATAAATGAGGCTAATACATATATCCAAACTCAGGTCATATATGAGGCCAATGTTATTTTATAAGGCTTGGACAGACACTAGAAGCTTCCGGAAATTGCCTAAACCCCTAGCCGGATATTGTAAACTTCATTAAAAATTTTAAAAATTAACCTTGACCAAGCGTTGACGGGCTAACTTGGACGGAAACGTGCTAAAATATTGAAAATTGATTTGGAAACGGGTTTCCTTTTTTTGGAAACGGGTTTCCGTTTTTGGAAACGGGTTTCCTTTTTTGGAAACGCGTTTCCTTCACGTTCCGTACGCGTTTCCTCGTTTCCGTACGGAAACGGACAGGGGACGTGGGGGGGGAGCACGTTTCCTGCAACTTAGAAGTAACAAGATAAAGAGTGCTAAGCGCATCTCCTAGGAAAAGTAAACAATTCTTGGCTAAGAGTAGACTAGTCACTATACTATTTGGTCACAAGTGGTATCAGAGTTGTGCTTCCTCAATGCTTTCATCGACTATTAGCCTAGTTTCTTTGTACAATTTTTGTTTTACATCTACCATTTGTCTTATTTATTCATTCGATCTCAAAGAGGCATTTTCTCTCAATGGTTTCCTCGTTGTTGGTGAATTGATTGTCATCCATTCTTAATGCCATCAGAGCATATCAGGTTTACACAACCTTCTTCAAGGCATGCGATATTGTCAGCAAATGAATGGGAGGAGATGCGCCTCAATCCCATATGCTCCTTGATTTATGTGTTGTTGTTTTTGGGAATGCAAGTGCAATTTTGACATACCATCATCTTGACTTCTCAAATAAATATATATTCAATGTTCCCCCAAGTTTCTGGGACGGGGGGACGTGGGAGCAGGGAAATGCACATTCAGGACGCGTGGAGACCACCCACAAATTTTAGGGAAATTCGTGGGGGGCGGGGGGACGTCTCTAAAATTATAAAAATAAAATAAAATACCAAAAATAATATTTCATTTGACGTATATTCATGATTGTGAAATATAAATACTCAATATATTGATTTATTTTGTAAGTAGTACTAAGTAAGGATCGTAAAAAGTGAAAATAATGGAAAAACATAAAAACAAATATTCTCAGGGGCATGGGTTGGGGGAAACATTTCATCAGTAGTCCCCAGGACGTCAGGACGTAGGAAACACAGGAAATGCATCCCCGACCCTGTGGGACGCATCCCCGTGGAACACTGTATATATTTTTTTAAAATTTTCCAAAGTTTAGAAACCAAGCAACATTTACTTTACATCAAAGCTTTTTACTTTCATAATTTTTCATTTAGTTAAAATTACAAATTACTTATCTCTACTCTGAATGAATGTGCAATTCCGTGTCACTGTCTTTATATTGTCCTCTGCTATTTGTGTGACAGTTTGCCTCATACTTCTGCTATCACTTTTGATTTCCAAGTTTTGTTTCTTCAATTTGCTTTGCATTTCTCAAATGCCCTAGAATCAAGTTGTGCTCATATACCGTGTATCGATTTATAAGAACATATACGTATGAAAATCAACCCATGATATGATAGGGAGAATAGTAAATTTCATATATTATTGATAATGTTGCAACAATACATCACAAGGATAGCCCAAGGTAGGCTACTCAAGTACATCATATACATGCACCATTCTCTCACCTATCTCACCATACATTACATTATTATAGTGCCCTAAGATGGTGAGGTGGTTTAACCACCTACCATCCTTGGTACTAATTACTGTCATTAACTTAAATCTCATGTACATCATATACATGTACCATTCTCTCACCTATCTCACCATTCATTACATTATTACAATGCCCTAAGATGGTGAGGTGGTTTAAAACTTTAACCACCTACCATCCTTAGTACTAATTACTGTCATAACTTAAATCTCATGTTATATATTAGTAACATTTTGTATGATCACTTTAAAGTGTAGTATTCACATGATAACACACTACAGCAATAACACATTGCTCCCATTATGTATCCAAAATAATTATTTGTTTGCAAATAAGAAGTGAGTGTTGCATTGCAAATCTTCTTTAAGGCATCGAAAGATTTCATGATGAAGAAGAAGATAACGTTTACACCAAGTTTGCTTGTTTTAAACAAAATGGGAATGTGAACGACTCTACACATGAATGGGAGGTTTTGGCAGCAAGACAGATTGGTCTCAGAGACAATCAATTGTTAAAAATGTACATCAGCAGATTGAAGGATTATGTCTGTAATGAAATATGTCTCTGGTGACCCAAAACTATTGAAGGTGCTAGACAGTCAAGGAAATTAATTGAACAAAAATTAAGGTCAACAAGTATGTACTATCCCACATGAGGGATTATGACAAACATCGATGCCGTGATATCGGTAAGAGATGGGTAAACAAGTGTAGATATTGTGGGGACAAGTGGTTACCTGGGCACAGATGCAACACTCCAAAATTGTACAAGTATGACGTTGAAAGAGAATCGGACACCTCCATTAGCGACTTCAATGAAGAAGGAAAAAGGAAGGAAATCAACTGTCATAGATATGGGTAAGAATTAGACTCTAGGACATAGATGTGTATCCAGTCACTTGTATCATTACAAAATTATAATGGGAAGGATATAGAGGTTTCCATTGAAGTAAACATCTTAGAATACAACGTGGATGAAAACTCATCGAAGGTGTCATGTGCACTAGGAAGATTGTTAAAGAAGAAGAATCAAGGGTCCCTAATGAAGTTATAGGCCAAAAGGAAGGAGTGCAACCATCTATAGTACAATATACTGATATAGTCCACCTCTTCTAAGGAACCATGGTAATATTTGTGATAGTGAAGATAAGAAACCTACGAAATCACTTGCAGTAGTGTCAGGAAGCATGGAACCAAGGACCCTAAAACTCAAGGGAAGCATAAAGAATAAAAATATCACAATCTTAGTAGACTCTGAAAGTACATGATTTTGTGGATATTAATCTCGTAAAACAATTAAACTGTTTTGTATATCCCGTGAAGGATCTAAAATAAACACGGTTAATTTATTAAGAAATATCTAGATGAGAACTCATTGACATTTCTCTGTTATGCGTTTGGTAGTGGAATAAATTTGCAGCAGAATAATCTTTATTCAAAACTTAAAAAGGACAAAAGCCTGGATGTGGTCAAAGACTTGGATCAGATAAACTTTGAAAATGAGTGTGGCCAAAAGCTAGATCAGACAAGGTTTGAAAACAATGCACCCAAAGGCCAGATGAGATAGGATTTAAAAAGTATGGCGAAAAACCTGCATCAAAACTTTGCTCTGATACCATTGAAATGAACGATAGTTCATTTGCTAAATATCCACAATGCACATAAGAATAGCAGTGAAATCCATAACGATATAAATAAATATAATCAAATAAACAATAAAATAGATGATAGAATATGATTACAATGCCATGTGATAGTGTACTTATTTGCATTCATTGGTCATTATGGTTGATAGATCATGTGTCACTTCATTTTATTATTATTATTATTATTATTATTATTAGTTGATGTCTATGTTCATAGTCATACTTCATTAGTATCATAAGAATAATTTTAAGCCATTCCAGTCAAGTTGTTGCCTAGTCTCCATTACAACTGCGATTCGTGGGTCGTGCCTGTTACCTCTCAAGTTCTCATTCTATGTGAAATCCCCAACCATAAAATGTGAGAACCCAAGGGTGCCTTAGATAAACTACCCAGTGTCACTTCGGTAGCTTTATCTTTCTCTCTTAAGGCTAGATCTCCTCTAGCTCAAGGGGGGTATCCTTACAGAAGTAGTAAACAGAAAGTATAAGAGATGGACTTAGGGTAAATCTGATTTTGACATATTCTGGCCATATATATTTCAGATTTACTCATGCATACATTTCACTTTTCAGCCTACCAAAGGATTTAAGAACAACAATATTATGAGGCTAAACTTATTCTTGTAATTATGATTTAGGGCTGAATGTTATAGAATTTTTAACTAGAAAATACAGTCCTTAAATTAGTGAACAATTAAGGGTATCTAGTACTGAAATTGAGATCTAAAATATAGATTTAGAAACTGAAAATTTTCAGATTTCATATACAGAAATTAAAGTCCTATTTTGAGTAAATAATGAGGGTTTATAGGACCTATTTGCCAATCTGAATTTCTGATTTGGTTGGTGCTAAATTTCAGATTGTGAAACATAAAAGGTTTTTATGATTTAGATGATGGATGAAAATGGCAGATTAGTGCCTTTTCCAGTTTGGGTTGATGCGGTCAAATGGGCTTCCAAGAGGGCTGATTTCTTCATATGTATTAAGACAAAATTGACAACAACCAGTACAGCAATTGAACCTGAAATGGTTGAAAATTATAACATAAAATTGTGGAAGGAAAGAGCAAATGAAGTCAACTTTCAAGTTATTATTTAAGATGATATTTCATTAGAGATCTACTAAGCAAGAATTTAACAATTTCATGCATAAGCTATTTCCTTAATAAAATAAAGGGAATTGAGGAGAGATACACATCTTCACACCTAATCTCCTAGGTTCCTACCCTAACCCCTCTAATTTGAAGATACTTAGGGGTATTTTATTGATGTCTGAGGCCATCTTCTTTGAAAAATGCCTATTAGATAATTAGTTGTTTAATGTAAAAGGATCTCTTTATTAATTAAGATCCACTAGATGGTTGGACCTTTTTAATAGTGGGATCATAGGTAGTTAGGGTCTTTGCTATTGATGCATTGTATATAGAGTAGAAGGTTTTGTAAGGTGATCAAGGATTGTTATTGTATTTGGAGCTCTGGTCATAGGAGGTTGCCCCCTCGAAGAGGAAAGTGAACATTGCTCTCTCTTTTGGACATCACTAATACAAGATCTCTTTGTTAAGTTCTATCTATTTCTCTCTTGTATTTTTTGGTATTCTATCACATTATGATAGTTTGCTCTGTAATTATGGGGTTAAGTACATTACAAATGGTATCATAACACCTTATTTGGCCAAGCACACACCCAAATTTTATAAATTTTATTTTTGAGGTTAGAGATGTTTTCTGCCATCTTTAAATAACATTGATATCTATTTAGTAGGTAAAACTACGGTTGGGGAACACTATACGTAGGAATCGCAAGTGGAATCACTTTGTCGAAAATCCTTGTAACCCTTGTTGGTACTCCTTTGAGTTGTACTACATTAGACAACCTAAGTTACCGGAAACGCCACCCCCTGCCAGCTGAAACATCGTTCCAAGCTTCGGATACGGATCCTGGTATGAAACGGCTTGGATACGGATCGGGCATGTACAGATACGGATTGCCCTTGATGGATACAGATCGCCCTAGATGGATACAGATCAGCCAATCTCTGATATGGATCCCTTAAATCGTGAAACGTTTCATGTAAAAAAAACAAGTTTCAGAATTTTAAAACCTGATTTAAGGATGGTTGGAACGAAGTTATGCTACCCAACTATTCATGGATCGATGAGCTGGCAGCAAATTCGTTTCACTTATGTGGGAGTTTGTTAGCTTGTACATGGTCAAACAAAGCTTTTATTGAATCGCTACCCCTTTGGTTCATACCTTATCCATTCCATTGGTTAGGGGAAGGTGATTAAGTAGCATTGAAGTTTCGACTTGGCATGTTTGTGGGGCCATCCCATCCCCTTCTTTTAAAACTCTTTATTACGAGTGCCATAGTGGAAAGGGGCAAAATGTGAGGCCAAGTCACACTAGGATTCGTGGATTCTGTTAAAAGGAAGGCTTAAATGATACATTGGTTATTTATAGAGGACTTTATAAAGTTAAAGGGCTTAGTCAAAGGTGTTGTTAATTTATTATTTTAGTTAGAGAATGTGGAGAATCAAACTGATTCACTGAATAAATATAATAAATTAATTTTTTTTTATATAAAAATAGATTTGAATAACAATAAAAGATGATATGATAAATATAATGATAAGAGCTTTATAGATAATCTTAACATGCACCTTTGATAAATATTCACAAAGGTTGTGTCCATTGAATAATAATAATAATAATAATTTTTATTATTTAATATTTATTATTAATCTCATTATTTAATATTTGTATCTATTATGTATATTACATTGCATTCTTTAAAAAAAATTAATCTGATTCACTGAATAAAATATAAAAACAAATATAATAGATTAAAGAAATTTATATAGAAATATATTTGAATAATAATAGAAGATGATATGAAAAATATAATTATAAGAGCCTTATAGACAATCTTAACATGCACCTTTGATAAATATTCACAAAGGTTGTGTCCCTTGAATAATAATAATAATTTATCATTAATATTATTATTTAATATTTGTATCTATTATGTATATTACATTGCATTCTCTTTAAAAATGCTTTGTGATTTAAATGATGATGATGATTATGTAATATGTTAATATGTAATTTTAATTTAAAATTTGAATGATGAATGCTAAATTTTAGTTATATATATATGTGTGTGTGTGTGTGTGTGTGTCGTTTCCCTGTCATATCATATCCAAATGTTTTGAAAATTTGTCGTATCTGTGTCCCCCCCCCCGTATCCGTATCCGTTTAAGTGCAACTTAGTAGACAACACATGTATACGGAATTTCACTTCCATCTACCCTCGGGTATATCAGAAGCCCCCTAGGTTACCCAAAATCAACATTAGCTCATCTGATAATACCTTGTTTTAGTCAAGCTCACCAAAGATCCGGTTCAATATCAACGCAACAAACACATTGAGCTATAGATGCATTTCATCAAAAAGCTTATTCAAGATTGCATTTGCGAAGTGCTCTTTCGCCCTACAAATGATTAAGTTGTAGACATCTTCAGAAAGTCTCTTAAATAAAAGAAGTTTTCTAAACTTCAATCTATCTTAGGAGTTCAAGAATTTGTCATTAAGGGGGTAGGCTTTAATGTCTACTTCCTTCTCCTATTGCGTCACTTTTGTAAATCCTTTAATCCTATACCAAATTGTTCTTCAGGGAAAATGTTAGGATATTTAGACACTTAGGAGTTAGTTAAGATCAACTTGGTCTAATGTGTGCTTAAGTAAATTGTGTTTCTTTAGTATGCATTTGTACTTGTGTAATTCGATGGTCACAATATGACAATATGTTCTAGACATAAAGTGATGTGACGGTTCATCTTCACATCGATCTTAAAAACTATTGACATGTGGCTTAACACTTGATTGTTCAATGATCTCTATTTAAAGAGCATGTAGGGTCATTTTCTTAATGACCGATTGTGAGAAACTCATATGTAAATTATTTTTCCTTTTGTATTATTATATTGCCTCAAGTAACTATTTGGCTAGGGTTGTGGACTGTTTCCCTCTTTGAGGGTTTTAACCTAGTAAAAACATCAATGTGTTGATTTGTGATTTGTCCATGTGAGCGACTACTTAAGGTGTTTGACTTGTGTTGAGATACCCTATTTTAGTTGAACATATGATTATGAGATCATCTATAAAAAGGGAAAAGACTGTTGACAAAGAACTATGAGGAAGACGAATCTCTATTTGCTTTATTATCGCCCGTAGTTGAATGGTTAGTAGAAGTGCAACAAGAGTGGTTGACCAATGATGAGGTGTCTCAACTCATAAAGCAATTTCAAGAAACCCCAATCCTCCCAAAGGCTACACATGGAAACATGAGACTTTGCGGTATAAATGTCGCCTTTTTTTGGTACCAAATCCATGTTTGAAGCATAGAATACTAGAAGAGTTGCATTCATCTCATGTAGCAGGTCATTTAGGATTTTAGAAAACCTATGAATGCACGAGGTGCTCTCTCGGTGCTCTTAGCTCAGTATGTTGGATCTATGCTAGTGATATAAATGAATGAGGATATAATTACTTTTGTGATTGAATGTGACACATGCCAACGAAACAAGGGTGAGAGTCGAGACATTGAAGACTCTAGGGGCATTGTAGCCTTTTCCAATTCCATCTACTATATGACGAACATCTCCATGGATTTTATAGTAGATATTATCAAAGAAGGCAACAAATCAACCATCATGGTGCTAGTTGATCGACTTTCCAAATATGCTCACTTTTGTGCCTTACAACACTCCTTTAGCAATTCTTGCCTAAATTTTTTTGGATCAAATTTTTAAGCTCCATGGTATGCTCACTTCCATTTTGTCAGATAGGGATCCCACATTCACTAGCAAATTTTTGCAAGAGTTGTTCAAACAACAAGGCCTAGTTGTTGGACATAAGCAGAACTTATCATCTCCAAACGGATGGCCATACAAAAGTAGTCAACAATTATCTGGAAACCTATTTGAGATGTTTTGCCTCAGAAAAGCAATATTAGTGGGTGTAGTGGCTACCTTTGGTTGAATTGTGGTATAATGCTATTTATCGTAATGCCAAAAAAATGACCCCATATGAAGTAGTATATGGCTAACAATGATGTTTGGTAGTTTCATATATACCCAAGAGCTCAATGGCGCATGCAATGGATAGTATGCTTCACAATTGCTAAGCCATTCTCCACACACTTAAGGAAAATTTGGCTATGGCTTCGAATCACATGAAACAACAAGTAAACCAACATCGCTTAGTGTAGAAATTCTACAAGCCAGGATCTGGAAATAGAGAAGTGCTCACTAAGAAATTACTTAGAGATTAGCATAATTGAGAAGAAAAGCTGAAGCATAAACATGTGAGATAGAACACAGTTGATGTCAATTCCATAGTGATCATATTCATTAATGAGAATACAATTAATAATACATCTCAAGAGAGAAATTTGAATGCACTAAAGGCAATTCCAACGGCTCACAAAAAGGCAGGCTTATAATAGACTAAATCCCCAATCTAGACAAGTATCTATATCCAACTCTATGCTAGAGGTCATGAATGGGTAAGTAAAGGCTTGATGGACCATAAGTGACACAAAATCAGCTAAAGAGTGGCTTTCTGGAGAAAAAGATGGAAGTGGTGTAAGGCAAAAAGTAACAAGCTTGCCCAAATGGATCCTAGTGCAACTTCCTTATCCTAATCTATTTGAAAAGCAATGAAAAGCTGTCTTTAACTCAAAAAAACAGGAATAAAGCAGAAGGTGCGCCCTAGGTTGTAAGAGTAGTATCAAAATGGAATGGTGGGCGCTCCAATAGTCTAAAGTTCAAAAATGTGGACAACTATGGTCCAAGATACCTAGATTATTGACTTTGGTAGCCTAACGCATGAAACATCATATCTAATCACCTAGGAACTTAATGGAAGTGTTTTAACCTATGGTCTAGATGGATTTATGTTCCAACACTTATAACGTTTTTTTGAAGTAGGGGATCAAGTGTTCCTTTGTCTCTAATCCTGTAAGTAGATATGTCTCAAAACTAAAGGTCATTAGAAGTTGGCACCAAAATTCTATGGCCCACATCAAATTATACAATGCATTAGATACGTGGCTTACAAACTAGCCCTTCTAGCACACTTCAAGATCCACCTAGTATTTCATGTTTCTTGTTTGAAGAAGGATGGAATAAAATTGCCGAGTTCAAACTACCTTACTAGAGCTCTATAAAGAAGGCTCCATTTGTGTCTATCTTGTAGTTATTTTGGCCAGTCAAGAGCACTGCCTCTACCAACACTATCCAAGAATTTCTCATTTAATGGAAGGATATGTATCTAAAAGATGCTACTTGCGAATCGCCAGCCGTTTTGCAACAGTTTCCTCGCCTACATCCTTGAGGACAATACTGCTTTCGAAGGGGGAGGGCAAGTTAGGGTCCTAAACTTGCCCTCTTCTAACCCCTCTACTTTGAGGATACTTAGTAATTTATTGATGTATGAGACCATCTTCTTTGAATAAGGCCATATTAGATAGTTAGTTGCTTAATGTAAAAGGGTCTCTTTATTAATGGAGACCCATTGGGTGGTTGGCCCCCAATATTAATGGGACCACAGGTAGTTAGGGTTTTTGCTATTGAATGCACTATATATACAGTAGAAGGTTGTGTAAGGTGATCAAGGATTGTTATTGTATTTGGAGCTCTGCTCATTGGAGGTTGACCCCTCGAAGAGGCAAGTGAATATTGCTCCCTCTTTTGGTCATCACTGATACTGGGGTTCTTTCTCAGGGTCTATCTATTTCTCTCTTGTATTTTCTAATATCGTAACTCATTTTACTATTTTTCTCTCTGATTTTGGGGTTAAGTACATTACATAATACACTTGAAGGGTAGCATAGTTTTTCTCTTCATCTTGTCTTGAATATTGTAACTTTTCATCCGTAAGCATTATAAACTCACAAAGTAGCAATGTTGATCCCTGAAAGACTCACTTATAGAAGAAGAGCCAATTTTATTCATCAATTCTAGCCCTAGATACTAGAGCAAATTTATCCCAAACATTACATGCACTTTCAACAACCATTACAAGTGAGGAGCCTCCAATATATAGATTTTGGGCTTAACAACCTCTATAACAAAGTAATAATATTTGTTAGATCTATCTTAGGGAAACATAAACTAACAATATCCTCTAATTAACTAAAGAGGACGAGTCCAACAACAAATAGTGGACTATTGCCACATGTACAATCTCCAATCCATAAATCCCCTAGGAAAGAGTGTGCCCTCCCTTAGATGGGATATAGACCATGTCAAATCACTAAATTTAATAATATCATTCTCCCAAGGAGCGCTCCTCAAGGGAATGGTCCAACATGCCCACAATCTAACCTCCTCCACATGCATGGGAGGGTCAACATAGAAGACCAATAGCAAAGCACAAATATCCATACAACTGCCTCAAATTGTGCCAAAATAGAAGATAGGACCACATGTGTGGTTTCCTAGAGAATTGTGCTAAGGATGAGAGTCAAATGATGGAATGAAAATGAAATTGAGAGAAGAAAATGAAGTACTTACTTGGACTAAGTAGAGAAGCCAAGATGGTGACAATTTGGCCCCGCAGAGATAAACTATGCAGTGCTTGTGAAGTTCCAACTCTTTGACAAGTTGCCCAAGTGATCAAGTGCTCCCTCTTCCCTGCAAAACCAACAACCGGAAGTTAGTTTGATTCACAAACAAGAAAACATTTGCATGCAAAATATTTCAGAGAGAAAATAGTTGATAACATGATACAAAATTACTCCCTGATTTTTTCAACAATTTGAAAAGAGGGAAGGAGGGGTTTCCCCACTAGTGCGTCCTCCACGAACTGCTGCCCTTGTATACAAGTAAAATCACCACAAAATCTGCTATAATAGTCACAAATTTCTCCTAGTGCAAGGGAAGAGCAACATACAATCACTATCCAAATTCTCGGTAGAAATTTCTCTCTATGCTTTCAGTCAAGAGCCAAAAGTCCCAGAAGAAGTTACAATGAGCTGCTCTCTCATTTAAATAAGAAATGGAGAGCACAATCCCTAGCATCAATGGCTGGGATTTAATCTTGATTTTCAATGATTAATGGCTGAGATCATTTCTTAAAGTACATTGTGGCCAACTAGCAAGAGGGGGGCGAATTTGCCCAAGTGTGCCTTCCCTAAGGTGAGAAATACATCATAAGAGTGGGATACATCATAATACAAGTCCTACGGGGTGTTTAGGTGCTTTTTTACCCCCCTACGTGTGAGGAACCTGCAACAATTAATTAATGAAAATACACAAGATAGCAATAATAACAGAACTCAGAATCACTTTATTGATCGCAGGCCACTTCGAGGGGGCAACCTCCTTTGAGCAAGGTCAATACAAATAACTTCACCGTATTTTCATTGGCCTCAACACACACTTATATACTAAGTCTATGCCCAATACTATGGGTCAATACCATGGGACATATAATACTACGGGACGACTTACAAAGCATATGCGTCCAATACTATGGGTCAATACCATGGGCTAATACAAACTATGGATCAACAAATACTACGGGACGACTTACAAAACACATGCGTCCAACAACAATATACTAACAAAGTAAAGAAAATGGTTGACACGGGTTCCTAACATCCCCCCTCCCTTAGAAAAAGCTTTGTCCTCAAAGCTTTAGATGTGGAAATTGATGCGGAATCTAAAGGAGTTGTTCCCCCGTAGCATCCTCGGGCTGCATTCCGTGCCACTGAATTAATGCCTTTGTGATAGAGTGAGAGAGAAGCTGACGCCTTTTGAGTTTCAGGGAGGATTGCTTGGAAGGCTATAGACGAAGAAGAACCATATCAACTGCGTGAAAATGGCGCTCAGAACGGTGCTGATCGGCGTGTTGTTTCAGTCGAATTCTTGCCATGTGAAGATTGTCCTGTAGAATGAGAAGAATCTGATCGTGGTTTTGAAGAACCGAGTCAATTGCCTAAACTGGGGAACTGCTGAGGGTGTATGGAAGAAGAACTGGCGGTGCTTGTCCATAGATTGCTTCATATGGTGTCATTTTAGATGTGGTATTATACCACCAGAGCGCTTCAAGGAAATCCATAGAAATAACTGTCCAAATCTGTGTAGGAAGGAGCAAAGGTTCGAGCAGTCTCGAAAGGAGTGTCGTTGCACCCTTGTTGACCTGGAAAGTATCACAGTCAACCACCATCTGTTGAATTGTCATTTTTAGTCCCTGCCAAAAGAAGTTACATTGTTCCCGGTTATACGTTTTGAGGAACCTAGAGTGCCCTGCCCATGGAGAAGCATGGAGTTCATAGAAGGGATAGCCCTGTTGATCAGATTGCAGCCAATGTGGAACAAGCAGAGAAATAGCTGTAAGAGAAACTCGGTCATCAAGTGTGCGAGAAGGAGCATCTACCACCAGATTGTCCTTACCCTTCTTGTAAGTGATCGCATAGGCAGAACCCATGAGTTGGATAACCCATTTCAGGTGTGCTGGGGAGGAGACCTGTTGTTCCAGGAAAATTTCTAGACTTTGGAGATCAGTCTTGATGCAGAAATAATTCCCTAATAGGGATGGCTACCACTTCTGTACTGCATGCAAAATAGCCATCAGTTCCTTCTGAGATGTAGATGCGGCTAAATTCTTACCGGAAAGGTCTCTTGAAGGCGGCAAGCCCACTGGTTCAGCAAAGACACCTACATATCTATCCAAGGAAGTAGTGGAGACCGTTGGTGGGTGCATCTGAATGGAATGGAGCTAAGCGATGACACCATGTGAATTCTTCTTAAGGATCTTTTCCAGGCGATGTGAACTGATGATGCAAAGAGACCCTGGTTGTAAGCCCGTAAATTTGTGTTGTTTCCCATTGACTGAAAACTGCATCCAAAGTTCAACAAAATCCCATAAAATGGGGCCAAGAGTGCGTAACCATTGAACGCCCAAAACCACATCACATCCGCCTAAGGACAAGGCAAACATGTCAGAGCGCAGGTTGTAATCTTCTAAAGAGATACGCACATTGTGACAGTTCCCCTTGCAAGGTAAAGTGCCCCCTCTGGCAACCATGACTTCAAAGTTGGAGCAAGGATGGACAAAACAATCAGCCTGCTTGGCAATACGAGGGTCAATGAAGTTATGAGTGCTACCAGAATCAATGCGTATGGTAAGAGGGAGCTTCTTGAAGTAACCCCTGACCCGCATTGTTTGTGGGGTGGTGACGCCGGTTACAGCATGGAGAGAGATCTCTGGTGGGTCGTCCTGAGATGGGGGGTCAACAGGTGGGTGCTAAATGTCGACTTGATCATCTATTGTATTTGGAGCTTCTTCACCAAGTTCAGAGGCAGGCGGAGAATCCACATCCAAGAGATAGAGCTTTTGCTCAACACATCTATGTCCCCGAGTGAATTTTTCATCACAATTATAACAAAGCCCATTTTCTTGACGTGCCCGCATCTCTGGTTCAGACAAATGCTTGATAGGAGTTGGTCGAGGCGCTGGCGTGATGGGAGGTCGTTGGAAACCCATGTTTTTGAAGGGAACAAAGGTGGGTTTGGAGCGTTGTTGGGCTGCGATCTTGTCCTTTGCCAACTTAGCCAACCCTAGGACTTCCATCATTGTGTTTGGATAGAACATTTTGACCTCTTGACCTCTAAGCGGATTTCATCCTTGAGACCACTGATAAAACAACTCCTGTAGAATTCATTAGACAATCCTTCTGTGTGATTGGTCAGTTTCTCAAATTCTGTCTGATACTCTCTCACTGTGCCAATTTGGTGAAGTTTAGTGAGTGTTCCTGTGAAGTCATCAAAAGCACTATAGGACCAAATCGTTGCAAAAGGAGTTGGCAAAAATCTGTCCAGTTTGGCTCGTGGTGAGCTTTGATGTACCAACGGTACCATTGAAGGACTTCCTGTTCCAAATGAAAGGATGCAAGTGGAATTTTCTGGACATCAAAAGTATTATGCAGACTGAAATATTGTTCTGGCCAATATATCCATCCAGTCGGATCAGTACCATTGAAGCGAGGAAAACCAAGCTTTGGCCCACGAAAATTGTTGGAAGAAGAGAACCCAGTGGCTGCAAACGATTCTGGCTGTCGGTTATTGTTCATGGCTGAATGCTGAAGATGGAGGTTGAGAAATTTTTCATGCAGATCCTGGAGTTTGGTTTGGATGGATGCAAGTGCTTCCTCCATGGTTTTTGCTCCTGCGAGAGTGACAACCATAACCATGAGTTTTTTTTTTTTTTTTGAGTGGGTAGATGAACAAAAACATAAACTGTTTTAGTAAAGGAAAATCTGGATTCGGGAAAACATTTGATGGGTAATTTGGGTTTGACTAGGTTTTGGACACTTTCAAATGGGCAGGGAAGCAGAGAAGAGGGATTTCAGAAGCGGGGTGAAAGAATGGCAAAATTTGGCCGAGAGGGACAGAAGCAGAAATATGAAATGAACACTGTGGTAAAATTTGAAAGCGATTGGGTGAAAATCGAAGAAGTTATGGCAAACCCTAAAAATAGACAAATGTGGAATTTATGGTGTTGGGAAGTGGAATTTGGGATAGGGTCCTCAAGAATGAAATATGCAGAATGGGATTGCAAGGGTGTCAGGGAAGTTTTAAGGGAATGGAGTTAAAACAAGGGAGATATGGTGGAAAAACAATTTTTTTTTTAGAAATGGATTTGCAACGGTGCGAAGGGATTGGCAACAGATGGATCTGCAACAACGCAGAATTGATTGGCAACATATGGGGCAACAGATGGATCTGCAACGGTGCATAAGTGATCGACAACAGATGGATCTGCAACGGTGCGGAAGTGACTGACAACAGTTCTGGGCAAAGGAAATCTGCGATTTATCAGCTGAAAATAGATATGGACCCCAGGTATGCTCGGCTTCCTAACGGTTCAAGGGATTCACTCGGTCACCAATGCTGTCTGACGGCTTGCGTATTGCGGCAGTACCCCTCATTCCACGGCTCAGGTAAAACTGATAACCGCTTTGCCACAAACGACAGCTCTTGGTTTACCTCACGGGTGGGAACTAGCCAATCAGGGAGGGGTCGTTGCCCTTTTCGCTGGTACTCCTCACAATGAGTTTTAGGGATTATGCCCAAGTACTTCTCACAGTTAAGCGGATATGGATTATTCCCAGATCCGAACCTGCAACAGATGCGAAATTTTTTTTGGCAGAAATTTCATCGAGCAAGCCCAAGAAAATGCTCTGATACCAGATGTGAGGAACTTGCAACAATTAATTAATGAAAATAGATGAGATAGCAGTAATAACAGAACTTAGAATCACTTTATTGATCGTAGGCCACTTCGAGGGGGCAACCTCATTTGAGCAAGCTCAATACAAATAACTTCACCGTACCTTCATTGGCCTCAACACACACTTATATACTAAGTCTATGCCCAATACTATGGGTCAATACCATGGGACATATAATACTACGGGATGACTTACAAAGCATATGCGTCCAATACTATGGGTCAATACCATGGGCTAATACCTAAGTTACCGGAAACGCCACCCCTTGCCAGCTGAAACGTCGTTCCAAGCTTCGGATACGGATCTTGGTACGAAACGGCTTGGATACGGATTGGGCATGTACGGATATGGATCGCCCTTGATGGATATGGATCGCCCTAGATGGATATGGATCGGCCAATCTCTGATACAGATCCCTTAAATCGTGAAACGTTTCATGTAAAAAAAACAAGTTTCAAAATTTTAAAACCTGATTTAAGGATGGGTGGAACGAAGTTATGCTACCCAACTATTCATGGATCGATGAGCTGGCAGCAAATTCATTTCACTTATGTGGGAGTTTGTTAGCTTGTACATGGTCAAACAAAGCTTTTATTGAATCGCCCCTTTGGCTCATACCTTATCCATTCCATTGGTTAGGGGAAGTTGATTAAGTAGCATTGAAGTTTCAACTTGGCATGTTTGTGGAGCCATCCCATCCCCTTCTTTTAAAACTCTTTATTACGAGTGCCATAGTGGAAAGGGGCAAAATGTGAGGCCAAGTCACACTAGGATTCGTGGATTTTGTTAAAAGGAAGGCTTAAATGATATCTAGGTTATTTATAGAGGACTTTATAAAGTTAAAGGGCTTAGTCAAAGGTGTTGTTAATTTATTATTTTAGTTAGAGAATGTGGAGAATCAAATTGATTCACTGAATAAATATAATAAATTAATTTTTTTTATATAAAAATAGATTTGAATAACAATAAAAGATGATATGATAAATATAATGATAAGAGCTTTATAGATAATCTTAACATGCACCTTTGATAACTATTCACAAAGGTTGTGTCCATTGAATAATAATAATAATTATTCTTATTATTTAATATTTATTATTAATCTCATTATTTAATATTTGTATCTATTATGTATATTACATTGCATTCTTTAAAAAAAATTAATCTGATTCACTGAATAAATATAAAAAACAAATATAATAGATTAAAGAAATTTATATAGAAATATATTTGAATAATAATAGAAGATGATATGATAAATATAATTATAAGAGCCTTATAGACAATCTTAACATGCACCTTTGATAAATATTCACAAAGGTTGTGTCCCTTGAATAATAATAATAATTTATTATTAATATTATTATTTAATATGTGTATCTATTATGTATATTACATTGCATTCTCTTTAAAAATGCTTTGTGATTTAAATGATGATGATGATTATGTAATATGTTAATATGTAATTTTAATTTA
Source organism: Larix kaempferi (assembly GCA_027924585.1). Taxonomy (NCBI): domain Eukaryota; kingdom Viridiplantae; phylum Streptophyta; class Pinopsida; order Pinales; family Pinaceae; genus Larix; species Larix kaempferi. Next base: position 12,292,043 of record BSBM01000050.1, on the reverse strand, counting down.
AAATTTAAATGATAGATGCTAAATTTTAGTTATATATGGGTGTGTGTGTCATTTCCTTGCCGTATCGTATCCAAATTTTTTGAAAATTTGCCGTATCTGTGCCCTTCCTTGTACCCATATCCATTTCCGTATCTGTTTTAGTGCAACTTAGGCTAATACAAACTATGGATCAACAAATACTACGGGACGACTTACAAAGCATATGCGTCCAACAACAATATATTAACAAAGTAAAGAGAAGGGTTGACACGGGTTCCTAACACTATGCATCTACAATAGGTGCCCTTACAAATATTTCATGCCCAACATGAAGTTCTCCCTCAAGTGGTGTGCCCTCCATGGGGAAATTGACTTCCCTAGTGTATGAAGTAAAAGATGGGGGCCGCATAACATAATATAAGTGCCCAAGTGAAGTATATGGTATGTCTAATGAACAAATACATTATCCCCTTGTTGATTTACCATTCACTTTGCCACCATCACCCCAGGAGTTTGCGAAGAGATTGAAGACAAGGAAAGGGTCCTCTGGGAAGAGCTTGATCAAGGTCCGCTGATGGAAGAATTTACAACTCTGGAGTCTTGGATCCAGGATCTAGGCTCCACTCACGGTCGTCAACCATAATTCGAGAGGACTGTCACTTTGTATTGGATTATGAAAGGCCTCTTAGGTAGGGTTTTGCTTGAGAGAGAGGAGAAGGAGAAAGGTGATGAGATTCCAGCGGCCTTCTGGAAAGAATTTTTTGTGGATACCCGCTTACTACACAGAAGTTGATGTAATGGAAAACAAGATGGGCCTGCCCTTCCTCCCAAAATTAAATGAAGTTGGAGAATGGATCGAATCCCCCTCTTTTGTCAGTATTGGCGCTGCAACAGACAAACGAGTTCCCTGATATGTTTTTTTGCTCATCTTATGGTTAATAGAATCTTAGTCGTAGTTTGGTTAGACATCCATAGTATCTGTATCAACATGTCTTGTCTTGTTTCTTTACTGCCTTGTACAGTCTTAACAATGATAGTTTTCAGTCCTTGTTTTCCCCTTCAGGGGAGGGGATGTTTTGATAGTTTGCATTTTCTGTCTATCCCTGTTTTCTCCTTCGGGGAGTGGACTTTTGGATGACTAACTATGTCAACTAACAGGAGAACTAGTCAAGATACTAGAACTCAAAGACAGTCTTTCATGCTATGTACTTTCTCTGTTAATATATAATTTTTAGCTTCTTACTTACAGAAAAAAGCCATTCACTTTGTCCTTTGGTTAACTTGCTAAGTCATGATTTTCCCGATTTAATTAATTAATTTGCTGATGTAATTTCCAGATCTGATAAATTTCCCAAAACGATGCCTTATCTTGCCCGGATGATTGATCTGAGTGCTTCGATGGATTCAAAAGGCTCAAATCCACTAGGAACATGTACTCACACGCCTCCAAAACCTCAATATATGACCTGTTATGAGAATCCATGCTTCAATAATTAAATTATGGCCATTAAAAATATTAATAATTAAAAATCTCACCAATAATGGCCTGAAATCACCAACTGATGCATGGAATGTTTTATTGGGGGTATATTAGTACCAAAAACACAAAATCGAACCTCCGCATCCAAATTTGCCCCGGGGCCTATTTTTGCCCTTGGACAAACTAGTTTGACCAAGTCAAACCTGGCCAAAATATTGACTGAGCTGCACTGAAATTGATCCTGCATATATAAGGGGTACATGAAGCTCCATTATCTATATTAGTAGCCTACTAAAACATGAGTGTCATAAACAATGGTGATCCATCATAATAAAACTAGGCTTACAACAGAGTAGCTTCATAGTCCTTCAAGAATTCCAATGTGTATGCTCACTTACAAACTTGATCAAGTGGCTAAGCTGGGTGAGGTGGATGAAACAAGGCTTAGGCTTAGTGGGATTGACTTGTTTGACTTCAACAAGGTGATCTCTTGGAGGATAAGGGACAAAAAGGGATCCACAGTGACATGTACAAGATAGATGATATTTATTATTAGGGGAAGGAGGTGTCTCACAGATGGGATAAGTTGAGTGAGAAGTGTCCATTTAACTCTAACAAGTGTCCTATGACTCATATCCAAGTCTGATTTAGGCTCTGTGAGGATCTTTTCTAGAACCATTGTGCTAAGTGCACAATTGGCTGTAACTTTGAAGGTTCTAGGGGACTCTTAGAATTAGCAGTCCCTTGCTCCATCCCACATCCATGCCTTTTTGGGCTCTGTGAGGAATATCACTACATTTATTTAAAACAATGGCCCAACAGTCATTTTGATTTTCAATTTTTCCACATTTGCTTTTATTTGGCCTTTTCATTTCAATAATCTTTCTTTATTTTCATGAGGCTTCTTGGCCTGCATTTCTTTGGATATATCAAAACATAATGACGCATTTAATGATGATAGGACAACTTGCTTCAAGTCTAGTTGAAACCACCTAGGCGACTAGCCAGCCTTAGCTCATGCCACAACACCAACGGGTACTCTTGGCCTAGAAGTGAGGCATGGGGTCAGCTGGCGGGAATCATCCACAATCAGGACCAAACATCGAGGGTAACCGACCAAAGAGGTCAAGGCTTCAGAAACCCAACTCACCTAGGCTCAAGACCCAACACCGACGGGTTCCTTCAACCTAGAAGGGTCAAGGCTTTGGCAAACTTTGGTGCACAACTCAGATCCGAGACACAATATGACATGGTGTCTGTCGAATATAGAGGTCAAGGTAGGGGAACATTCCTCAATCTCACAAGTCTAAGTTATAAGGCAGGGATCAAATCAAAAGGGATGGAAACTACTAGATGGATGGAGATAGTGAAGGATGAGGCCAAACATAGCCGGGGTCATGGTCAAGTTTGTATAAGTTAAGCATTACTAATGAGCATACACAAAGGCCTAGGAAATCAAGACCAATCAACTACTCAATGAGAATAAGTCTATCAATGGAAACTAATAGAAACATATTGCAATAGTTAGCCACTACATGCTTAGTGAAACCTACTAAGATAAACAAAAGAGCTAAAATGATTATACCCCAAATACCATACACATATACCTGCTCAACCATATACCTGATATACCGGCAAGGCAAGCAACTCTCATCAACCATCTAAACTGCAACTGCTTTGTTCATAGTGAACCATGACTTAGCAAGTCAACCTCCGGGCTCAGCAAGAGGGTCCATCTACAAAGGGATAAAGGGCGCATTGCTCTGGCATACTGGATGTACTCAACCACTGATTACTGTTGCAAAAGTGTGCTCATCTCAAATGTAGGATTGGCTTTGAGACAAAAATAATGGTTTGCTGCATCATGGTAGCCCGACTACTATGGATGTGATAACAATGACCAATCATTGCATATAAGTATACTGTCACATGGCACTGTAATCATATGTTGTCATCTATCTTATTCTTTATTCAATTATATTTATTTATATCCTTATGGATTTTAGCTGTCTATCCTTATGCTAGATATTTAGTAAATGAATCATTGTTCGTTTTAGGATCTCATTAGTACAATTGTTGATGGTTAACAACTCAAAGGAATATGAAGGACAATTACAAAACTTGGAATTATCAACTAGATGCTATGCTTTACTACTCAATGGGATGGACATGGTATTAGGAGTAGAATGGTTGATGCAATTTGGCACCTATGCACAAACCTTCAAGAACAATTTGTGGAATTCAAATGGTAGGGGAAGAACTACAAGTTACATGGGTTAGGAAGCCCACATCATAAGATAAGGACAACACAGTTAATAGAAAAAAGGATTTAAAGAAAACCCACCTACACATAAAGCTAATTGGAGCCAATGTCGTAATTCTAATCATGAAGACTCGACGTCAAGAGACGAGTTGAAAGAACTCACAAATTTCACACTTCCACCACAAGCAACCTATTATCACATCCATAGTAGCCGGGCTACCATGATTGCAGATCAGTTTCCTGTATATTTTTGAGCCAGTCCTTTACACATTTTTTATGAGATCAGCCTATGATGAGCAACATTTTGATGATCACTCATAGATATCAATGGAATCAGAGTTTGCACAGTTACAGTCTCATGCCAGGATTGAGCCCCATGACACCAGGTCAGTGACTGAGATAGCCATTCCTCTATCATCCATAGCAGATTGATGACAATTCCCATGTTATATTCAGATGTAGTGCTTCAGTGTGGATCAAGTAGTTCAGATTAGGGACTCAGATGCACGATCCAATAGGTATATTTTGGTACATGTGGGTTGTTGATGTGCTCTTCCTCTTATCTAGGTAGTTTATGACTGAGTATATTGTGATGGTTGCTAGCTCTATCTTATTTGCTGCTTACTTGCTGTTTAGATTAAAAGTGGTTGGTTACTATTGACAAGAGGTTCTTGAATATACTTGTTGGTCTTATCCTTACTCCATGAAGTATTGACTTGTTCATTCCCTTATTTTAGGGCCTTTGCTATCCATGGCATCATCGGTCTTTCTCTCCGTCCATCCGTTATCTTCCAGTTTTGTTTTTATCCCGACTCACACCTTAGCTAGTGATCTTGAGGACTTCCCCCACCTAAACCTCTATATTGGATAGACTCCCAGTTTGCATTGTGTCTCGGCTCTAGAGTGTTGCTAAACACTAGAGCATCAAATCCTAAATGCTATATCTAAGGGATGCTTAGTCAACAAAAACAATGTTGCTAAACACTAGTCATACATATCTATATTAGCTAGTTAGTGGCCAAGGGACGCGCACTCACCCTTTGTATGGTGTAAGGTCGTTTGCCCCTACAGGGCAACAGGGTGGTCACTCCATCGCACCTATGGACGGTGGCGAGCAATGGAGGTCATACTGAGTCATTATCTGAGGCTCACCTGGCTATTCAGGGCACCTGCTCTTGGAGGCTGGCTAGTGAAAATCTATAAAGTGGAATAAATGTGAAATCTTAAATGAAAAAGCTAACAAATAATAAATTGCTAAAAGGTTGCTTGTCTAGAGCCTATTCGAAGCATTCTCATCACTCTACCTATTTGTGAGACACTTCCTTTCCTCCTGTTATCTTCTATCCAGTATATGTCTAGGTGGTCTCCCTAGTTCCTTCATCCGAGAGATTGCAGTGCTAAGGTTGTTGAGTCCTTCCCCTAGCCTAGCCTTTGTTATTTTCACCTTCACCCATGGTTAGCAAATTGTTCTAGTCAGTAAACGAGTATACACTTGAAAATCTTGTTTTTAGTAGCTAGTTCCTTTGATTTAAGCATATCTAATATCTTATTCATATTATTTACATGCTTACGCCAGTTAAACATCACTCTATGCTTTGGTCTAGCTACTTATTTAATTGAAAAAGCATATCATAACCATTTGTACTTACAACATCAGTTATTCATGGTCTGGATCACTATTTTGATCAATCTTGATCTGGTCAACCTAGTTTGACCAAGTCAACTGTAGACTCCATGATGAGTTTGGGCAAACAGTGTTCAAGATGCATTATTCATGCCCCACATGTGTTCATTAGATGGGTCCATGCCTCAGACAACAGTTTTAGATGATGGTTTGATAGATTTTTTTATGATTATTATTATTTACGGACCATTATTTTTATTATTCCGGGCATGGATGAGCTTATAGGGGTATCCTTTGGTGGTCACACAATGTATGAGTACTCATTCCTAGTGGATTTGAGCATTCTGAGCTCATTGGTGCACTCAGTTATCAGTTCCGGGCACTTACAGGTGATGATATAGTCAGATTGCCACTTTTCTCTAGTTTACCATGCAGAAATAGCCTGTCCAACACTTGCATTGAGCTAGCACGTTCTCCTAGGGCGCTATTGAGGGGATGGGGGGTCCAGCCAGTCGTTATTACCATATTCCCTAGTGGCATCATCTTTGTCCTCGTTTGGTTGTAAAATCTTGACTTGGCTTCTGATTGGAGACTTGGCAATATTCTTTTGTAAGGCATGCATCATAACCTGAAGTCTTTTGACTTGGTCATGTAACGTAAAACCTCAAAACTTCTTGGGTCCAAACTTACCTTGCCTTCGTTATTGTATGAATTTCTTGGCTTTTGGTGATTTGTTCATTAGTTGTACATCATTGTTCTTGATATCAAGATCTTTGACACCATATAATTTATATTTTTAATGTTGTAAGTTATCCTTCATAGGTATAGTTGGAGCTGTACGTTTGTCTTCTTGTTTTCTTGGAACCTGGTCCTTAATATCCTTCATGCGATGTGGCGGAATATATTTTCCACTCGATTGTTGTATTTTGTCTCTTCGAGGAGTAATTACGACTTGAGGCATGTCTTCTTCTTTTCTATTATGTTGGGTGCACGAAATCGAAGCTAATGATATTATTGGCAATGCTTCATTATCAAATGTTGATATTTTGATTTTAATCTTATTAGGTTGACGTGTTCTACCATGACCTTGTTCGTGAATCGATGTCAATGAGTTGGAATTTTTGAGCATATTTTCGTAAGTTTTGGGCTCTATTGTTGACTCAACTTGTTTCTTAATTGTTGGGTCAACTTCTTTTCAAAGCAAATTAGGCTTCCTTAATGCCTTAGATTCTGAATCACATAGATGTCCCTTAGTCAATCTCTTATCACATCTGCGACAAATGTTTCCCTTTTTAATTAACTCTAGCTATTGTCTTTGGGAATCTTTCCTTCGCTTGTCAAATTCGTCTGCCATTATTTTATATGTATCTAGTAATCTATCGATTTTATACCCTAATTCTTTCTACGACTTCATGATATTTTTTTGCGACATCATGATGATATCCATAATTACTAAGGTGTTATTGGCTTCGTTTTCATAATGACCCTCTGTGTGTGCTTCGTTATAGTAACCCATCTTAAATTTTTCCTTTTTCTTCATAAACCCACTTTAATTTTGACTTTATATTAGATATAAAGTTTTTAATTTGTGGAAAACTGGTATTTTACTTTAATTTTTAAAACTAGCCCAGTAGATTATAATGCCAAGATAAAAGAATAAATTCAAAAAAAAATTAAAAGATTAGCTATGCATTTGAAGGGCATGACAGCGCAGCCTTAGGGAAAACATACGTTTGTACGGAAATTAACTAAAAGCTATTTAGGTGTACCTTCATACAATGTTGAATGTACGGAATTAACAGAATTGTAGGACAACGCTGTACGGAATTGATTCAACTATTAAGTGGAAGCGTACAAAACAATTGATGTACAATTTAACTGGAGGTTAAGTGAAAGTGTATAGATAGTTTTATTTGCACGGATTAATTATGATGGTGGCTGTAAATTGTAGTGTACAGATTGATTGATTGTGTATAGGAATTTCAGTGGAGAGTGTACAGAAATTAGCGGTGTACAGTACAGGGCAAAAATTGTAGATATCTGCAGAAGATGGAAGCAGTGTACGGCAGATTGTATGGTAGACTGATGGCAACAAATATTGTACAGAAGAGAAGGGTGATGTGTACGGGTTTCAAGTGGCAGCAACAGTACGACAGGTAAGGTAATTGATGGGCGAAAATATCACAGCGGATAGGATAGTACAGATTTTAATTATTGTTGGACTATAGCATTAGACTGTAGTGTACAGCTTGTTAATTGGTGGCAGAGAATGGAATATTGTATGGGAGCAGCTGATTGGTGGTTAGACTGTAGAAGCATATGGATAGCACACAACTGTTAGATTGTACGGATCAACTTATGTCGAATTAACCCGAATTGGCTTTGATACCAAGTCTTGGAAGCGCTATAACACAGGAGTATTCTGCAATAAAGATTGAAGATATATAAAGGTATAATTGATAAATGAATGAATGATGGTTACAATGCTTTCATGACAGTGTACCTTTATAGGCATTGAATGGTCATGAGAGTGAATAGGTGTGCCTCTTGACTTTTCCTATTTGTTAATTATTTCTATCTATTATTATGTTTATAACAGTTTCTCGTGGCATGTTTATGCAACCCTTGTTGTCTTAACCATTTATGAACTTGCCCTCTTGGACTAGCCCCTTGACTCCATTTGCTCTTGTTTGGATTGGCATTAGTCTCTTGGCCCTTCCATCATCCTTTATTTTTTTATGCTACAAAATGACAAAATATGTTTTGCTAAGCTATCTCCTCACATCACCTTGTCCTTCGTTGTCATAGCCTTAGCAATCCTATCTAGGGAAGCCTCCCTTGTGTTGGAAAAGAGCCAACTAAAGTGAGAGAGGAAGTTATTGAGGTGACAGTGTGTAGCCCTTCTAAGTTTCCTTTGGATTAGCATTATTTTTTTGGGGTGTAATCACACATGCTAGTTTGGGAGGTAACAGAGCTAAAGAGTTACAGATCCCTATCTCAATCAAATTTTTATCTTTTATAGAATAAGAATGGATCAATACATATGAATTATCCCCAAAATCACAAGACCTAGAATAGAAATGCTAAAAGCATGCTAAATCAATCTAGAAGTGAGTGCTTAGCTTTAGTTGGTTTGATACTCACCCAATCTCAGAAAAGTTAACACAATTGGAGCACTCAACACATGCATAATATGTGTGTCGAAAATGCAGCTAGAAGCTCCAAGTAGTGCATGCTCATCTTGCTACAATAGAATGGATGAAAGAAGGAAAGAATCTGCCAAGAATAATCACAGAGACCTGCCAAGAAGAATCTCCAAGTGAGGTGTACAATGTTTGCAAGAAATAATGATATAACCTACCTGGAATAGTTTCAACTGCTACGCCCTTTACCTGCCATGATTAAGCTAGATGCATGATAGATAAGTAGAACCCAAATAATTCCCAAGTAGAGCACTCTAAGCTAAACCAAAATAATCCCAAGTAGAGTTCTCTCTTTTAACTCAAAATAGACCAAAACTACTTGAAATAAATCTCAACACTGCATTGCTTCTTTCCTCACATGCAACACCCATGTTTTCCAAAATAGATGTTAAACTGGATAAGAAAACACTGAAGTTAGAACCCCCAAGTGGGGCGCCTTCCTTTACCAAAAATATAACAGTCAGATGCTGTAAAAACCCCTAGTCAAACATCCTCTTTCTGGCTTAGAATAATAAGGATAAGTTCTAGGAAAAACACAATAGATAAGATTAACCAAAAATATCTCCTTGTGGATTGATCCCCTTGCTCTACAAGGTCAGGATGGATTGGCCCCTAAATTAGAGGATCAGGACCTTACTGGCTGTCAAGTAGGCTGGACCCAGGACCTAATATCGAGGATCATTGCCACTTATTTCTTGGGGGTTGACCTTATCTTCCCTCTTTAGAAGACCCGACTTTCACATTAGTCCATCGAAAGAATACCCTGTTGTAATGAAGTATATCTCCCTCCACTAAAATAGTCTCAACGCTCTTTAGATATGGTCCGATCAATTTCTGAATAGTTGAAGATTTGTTCTTTCTTCCCATATCAGTTAGAGTCAATTGATCTATGTTCCACTTGATCCATGTAAGAATCAGAAAGTGATCGATATTTGGCAACAAAAGTTAAACATCTACTTGATCCTGATGCTTAAGAAATGGAAAGGGTACAACACCGGATCGTATATACCTCCCAGTAATGTCCATAAATCACATATGCTGAGTATACGATGAACATTACCCTGTACGTGTTCAAGTGCATGACACACATTTGTAACTCGAGTGCATTTATCCTTCGAGGTCATAACATATATTTTTGTGAATTTCTCCTTGAAGGAAAGATGTTCTAGCATTAACCTCTGCAATAATTTGTTTTAAAATTGTCTTAATTCCACATATTGATTGTTTTGAACCAAAAGCAAACTTTGTAGTGGAACAGCTGAGTTCTATACTTGAACCTGACCATCAATAGTGATGGATAAGCTATGTTGCACAAGTTTCCGGAATTTCAGAGAGTTGGGAGTGGGGATACCAGTATCTGGTACGGTTAGAAGTTTCACCCAAATTTACAGGAAGTGGTAGGTTGGGAGCGCCAATATATATATATATATACAAGGTCTGCTAATATAATTATATATAATATAACTTATACAAAATATTGAATATATTTAAATTTATTATTTAATTATATAAATATACAATCGTCAATAAAATATTATAGTAGCCGGGAAGTCCCCCCCAAGTTTAATTATGGAGAAACGAGTTTCGCCACAGACCGAAACGTTTCGCATGGAGTTTCACTGAGTTTTGCCCAAAGAGAAACGTCTCGAAACGTTTCGCATGGAGTTTTGCCGTCCCCGGGACGCGGGGAATCGCAGAAACGCGCCCCGACCCTGCGGGACGCGTCCCCGTGGAACACTGATATAAAGTCTCTAAAAATAGAAAATTTCCCAAATAGCAGATCCTGTATTATTTTGAAACAAACACCCTCCCATGCATGCTCCAAGTGTTGCATGTAATATACATGCATGTGACACCTAAAATTAAAACTAGTATCATGCCAAAACACTGGATAAGGTATCCCCCATGTCACTGAAAATCTCTGAAATTGGAGCTTGGCATGATCTGAAACTTCTAAAGCCAATAGATGTACTCACAAATGCACTGGATCATTAACATGGAACATGCACAGGAAAATTTAATGTTAACAAGGCACCAATTTAACATTAATGTATCAAAATTTTCAAATAAGCATAAGAACTCGGTATGCTTGTATTAGATCCACCATTTATATCAGGTCAGCTACCTATATTTAGCTTACCTGCCCATTGTAGGACACTTTCCTATATCTATAGTTGGCTATATTTGAAATTGCTCCTCATATGATGGTGCTTGTCGAGCTTGCTTCTCCTCTTTCTCATTTATCAGCTGAAAAATTATGATCAAACAGACTACTAAATCAGTCACGTGCATTTATAACTTGTTCCTTGAGTTCTTGTATTACTTAATCTAATCTGTAATTTTGTTGCTACATAATAGTTCGTAATAAAAAGCAAAGTAGGTTAACAAATTCATCTAAGCTGTAATTAGTCTAATATGATGGAACACAATAGCTTATGCCAGTTGATAATTAATCACTCCATTTGTTTTTATTGAAATGAATCAACCTATGCGGACCTTTACTAAGTAAATGGACTGAATGTTGTGTTGGCCATGATGTTGATTGTTTTTGTTCAGATTGAATGGAGTGTTAAAGGGGGATCTCTAAGAAATATTGACTCTGCTCGTGTATCAGTTCCTTCAACATTAAAATTTGATGATGAGAGGGAGTGGTAATTTCTTCCTCTTCTTGCTATTTTTTAGAGAAACCATGGTTCTTTTATTTTAGTCAAAATTTAGAATCACATATTTTTAATTTCTCTAGGCTCCATTCACCCACCCACACACAGACACACACACACACATATATTTTGTTTTGCTGATAATCCATTAATGCTAATGAATGGGTTTTATTTTATTTTTCAAAAAAGAAATGTACCTTTAATTTTGTGATTAATCAAGACTTTTCTTGAATCTTTTAGTCCTATATTCAATGATCTGAGCTTGACTGTGGATTTCCTTATATGCAGCTATGTTTGGCGTACACATCTTGAGAAAACTGAAAACTATTGGAAACGATGGTAATGTTAATGTCAATGCTTCTCAAACTACTTCCTGTTTTTTATTTCTTTTCTTTTTATGGACTTTTTCCTGTTTTAATAAAGTATTGTGAAGAAATGAATTTTGTATTGGTGGCTGTTAACGGTGAAACTGGGAGGAAGCATATTATATTCCTGGAGATTTTATGCTGACATCACTAATTCCTAGTTGCATTGCACAACCATTCCTTCATGCTGTCAAAAGAAAACACTCTTGCTCCCATCGTAAAATCCTATGCTGTGAACAGAAATGGACAAACTAGAAAAGAGTGGGACTCCCATAAGTTGCCAACATAAGCAAACATATATAATATACAGAATGAACACCTTACTAGTTTGTGCACAGGCTTACAGATATCCAGAGAGATGAAAGTGGCTTATTTTTGTCAAACATTTATTTATAAAGATTTTTTCACGAAAATGAAGTTATTGGGTTTTGACCCACTCACATTTTGAAGTGGTTGAAATAAATTTCCTTGTTTCTTTCAGGTATGAAGGTTTATCTGAAATGTTTCTGTCCTGTCCTGTTCCGAAGCTTTTACTCTTAGCTGGAACGGACAGACTAGACAGGTTCTCTCTCTCACCCTGTATGTATTTCTCATTTCTGGTATATAGTTTGGTTTCCAACTACTTAGTACTTTTTTTTGAGATGACAGAAATAAGTTATAACTACTTACAGTGTATAATAGTTGGCCTCTATAATAATCATAATCTAATTTTAAGGTCATGGCTAGCCAGACACCAGATTCATGTATGAGACCCTCTTGTTTGTGGGACAAGGAACCCGCCTCTGTGCAGCGATTTGACTGCTTAAGTCTATGGAGGTGTACATACCCTACCCCTCATAATCTAATATCCTGTGGTTACTCATGAAAGTTTATTTCCATGTCCTCACTCATCCGTATCTCAATCTCCTTAGATGGATGAATCAATCTGAGAAAGAAATGTTATCAAAATAGTAATGTTCTTTTCTCAAGAAAACCCTATGAGTAAGAGGAAGAAATATAACTTCGAAACATCTTCATGAGTAATTAATATATGCATTAATTCATTTAAAGCTTGAAGTTTCCTTTCCAGAAGGCCTCTATGGGCTTATGGATGGTAAGAAAAAATCTGATTAAGTTCCCCGAAGATACACATTCTCTTAGATATGCCTTACACAACCATTGTGTAGATAAGAAGAGGTCTGTAATTGGGGTTTTCACATCATGGACTACATATTGTAGGAAGAGCTGTTGTCATTTAGAAGAGAATTCCTCATATAGGCAAGGCACTCTAGGGAAGCAAGATAAGATAGGATAATTTTATTAATGTCCATGAGTGACCGAGAATACGTCAATGTGACTAAAGAATAAATGCCATAACAGTATTGTGGGACTGCCACATCCATTCCTAAGTACCAAAGAAAAGAGATTCAAAAGAAGAAAATAAAGTCATGAAACGAAGGGATATACCAAGAACGTAGACCCTAGCAGAGAGAAAGACACTACATCGTACTTGAGGTAGAAGTAGATGTAGAGGTGAAAGAGAACATCCTTACCATCATCAGTAACAGTTTAAGTATCAATGTGATGCTTGATAATGTCCTCAGGGGATTGTCTTGCACTGAGGGGACCCGACAAGGTAAGCCTGGGAGAGGCCTGGGAAAGATCAGTTGAAACTCTTCTAGCATCTGTGGCTCAAGAGAGCCATCTGGTAATTGGTATCTGATCACTTGACCTGGAAAATGAGTTTTTCTTGTGCCTAAACAAACTGGAGCAGGTATGTCTTTGTGATCTTGTGCAAGTGGGTTGTCTCCATATAGAATGGGGGGAAGTGCACTGTCTCACTGTCCTATTGTTCTCTGTACCCTTGGCTGAGGTATTTGCATCATACTCAAATGCTTCAACCATAAGATAGAGATGAAAAGATTGGTATAACCATAAGCATGCAGCCCTATTTTGTTGATTTGAAAGAGCAGCCTACAAATGGGAGTTTTTGCCAGCGTGCTATGACTCAGCATCTGCCTGCTGGTGAGTTGACTGTTAACATTGATTACCCTGTAGAGAAGATAAGATAAGATAATTATATTAATGTCCAACTAATGACCACAAAGTAGGTCAAAGGGACTGCTGATTACAATGATGTCCGTACAAAGCGGGAGAACCAAACGGTCTCCTATAAAAAGATACCATGCACGAAGAAAGAAAGAAAAGAGTAAACAAAAGTGAACAGGGCTGAAGTAAGAGAGCTTTGACTGCAAACGCGAATCCAGAAAACCCTCAGTGGGGCGGAGATATCCTAGAGGAAAAGATCCAAGAGTGAAAGGGTCTGAGGATCCGACCCATCTCTCCTAACATCCGAGGCTGAAAGAAGAGGACTGAAGAAAACTCAACAAAGTTTGTTGTCCTGATGAAGGGCCAGTAGAGAGTGTGGACTGCCCACAGACTTGTTGCCTGGGGGGTTCGTACGTTGCTGAGGTCTGGAGGATCTAGCCTGTCTCTCAGGACGGAGTCTGCGATGAATTTGCTGCTAAGATCTCGTGGGTCGGGGTGAGGTCCCGCAGATCCTCACTGATCTAGAGCCTGGATATGTACTGATATCAGTCGGTCTCTTGGTGCCCTTGTCTGAAGGTAATACCTTGAAAAATGACGTGATCTTTTGCGTGGGGTTCGGTCTGATGGGAGGCTGAAGAATATGCGCTCAGAATCTGAGAGCCTCCTGCATGTAGAGAGCCAAACATCTCTGATCAGGGTACCGGAAAAACTCGGCAAGAGTCTAAGAGTCTCTAAACAAACAATGGAACCGTCATCTGATCTCGTAGTAACTAGGGCATCTAAAGATGAAGTGCGCCTTGGTCTCCACTTCCTGTAGGTGACATACTTGACAGATTCTATCTGGTCTATCAATCTGGTGGTCCGTCTCTACCCGAAGTCTATGAGAACCGACTCTGAATTGGCCAAGAGGGATGCAAAGAGCATGCATCCAGTGACGAAACGTATACTGGGGTCGGACAATGAGCTTGTCTCTCAGCTCCAGGAAGTGCTCTGCGTCAAAGGCCATCTTTGGGTGTAACCCTCCTGGAGGATTGACCTAGGTGACTTGGATGAACTGCCTGTAGATGTCTTCCCGGATGATCTTGTTCAGTTTCTGTCTACTGGGTAAAAGGCGTCCAGGAGCATCCAATGAATATCAGAAAGGGGGGAGACAATCCACCTGAATACCCACTGCCTTTAGGAGATCTGAAACCCCTGTAAACCAACATTGGGTCCGACCCGAATGGGTAGAACGGGCAATAGCCTCAGAAGAACAGTATGCTAGGTAAGGGTACCGGTCTCTGCCCTCCACAGAGTCTGCAAAGCCCCGGACACGGTGCAAGAATGAGATCAAACTAAAAATTGTCTCGAGCCTGAAGGGTTGAGCTCCGAACTCGGCAAGGATGATGTGCTGAGGTACCTTCTATTTACATCTAATAATGTGGTGAAGAAGAGGGGTCTGGACTCTCTCAACTGAGGCCCAGTCTGACTCAAGTAAAGATGCCCCCCATATCTCTGAGCCATATAGAACAGTGGGACGGATCAAGGTGTCCATGCGGCTCATCTTGGACGAGATGTCCTGGAAGTGATGTCGAAAGCACTGTCTCTCGAGAAGGGCTAATGATCCATAACCTTTGTTAATCCGAGGTTGAAGAGCAGGTCTCAAACTGAAGCGAGGGCCTGAGAATTGCACCCCCAAGTAAGTATAGGTGCTGGTGATCTCAATCTCCTTTCCTCTGAATAGGAAGTGAAGGTCTGATGTTTTCTTCATTCCATTGAAGATCATAACCTTGGTTTTACCCAAGTTGACTGTCAACTGTCGAAGATAACAAAACAGAGCTAAGGCATCCAGTTGCCTCTATAATCCTTCTGGGGATGAGGAGAGGAGGACCACATCATCAACAAAGAGTAGAATAGATATCAAAACCTGGTGAAGAAGATAACCATCTGTGTCTAGGATATGCTCGTGTAGAAATGCCTCCAACTCATCAATGTAAATCCCAAACAGGGTGGGAGATAGTGGACATCCCTGTTTGACCCCAATAGTACTCCAAATGAAATCAAACATCCCATGGGCTGTGCAAAGACGATCGAGAACAGACTCATATAGGCGCATAATAGCTGTCAATAGGGTTGTAGAGATGCCAATATCTCCGAGTCTCTGGAATAGGGCTTCCCTAGGAACATAATCAAAAGCTTTCCGAAAATCTACAAAGCAACAGTAGACCTTCGAAGAGCGGTGTCGGGCTTCTTCAATCACAGCACGCAGAGTGAAGATGTGGTCAATGGTCTGGTGGGTCGGTCGGAAACCTGCTTGCCCCCTATCCCTGAGGTGTCTCTGCTCAAGGACATTGAAGAGCTTACTATGGAGAACCGTAGCATACAACTTCGAGAACGTGTGGCCCACCATGATTGTTTTGTAGTTATTGGGATCTAAACTCGGACCTGATTTATGAATGGGATGGATGATGTGATGTGATCATGCCGGTGGGAAACCCTCACGGACTACATGGTTAAAAAGATCATCCAGGTATCCAACCAAAGCACGAAAACTGTGCTTAAAGAACTCTGCTTGGTATCCTTCCTCATCTGCTGCTTTGCTGCTGTTCATCATCCAAATGGCCTCTCTAATATCCCTGGTTGAGAATAAGCAACAGGAGGGGGGTGGAGAGGTAACCTGAATTTGGGCTTGTCTGGGAATATCATAAAGATTGGACGTGTGGGAAAACATGGATATAGGATCGAGGTCAGATGGGAGAGGAGAGCGTCGAGGAAGGATGGTACGCCAGAAATGTTTAGGGGAATAAGTAAGGAGAGCGGACAGTTCCCGTCTTTTCTGAGAGACAAAGAGTTGTTTCTTGCGACGGAGGAGGCGGCGATAAGAAGCTTTGAGGTATGAATAGGAGGGATGGGAGTGGGAAGCAGATCGAAGCTCACGATGTAGAGTTTTGCATTCATCATCGTACCCTTTGTTCATGGGACATGATCCAACTTTTGGGGAGATGAAAGTAGGGCAAGTGGAGTGGGGGAAGGATTTGAGTGCTGCTTCCCAAATGGCAGATGAAAGACAAGTGTAATTAGTGGAAGCAGAGTTAAGCGAGGAGAATTGAGTCTCTGACGGGAGTATTTGGCTTAGGGTCGAGGGGAAGGTGTCTGGGTCTCCTTTGCCGAAACGAAAGATGGTCCGGGGTGGGCCCCGAGGGAGGGTATGAGGTGGGAGGGGGGTGAAATCAGAGAGAGAAAGAAAGAAGTGCGTGGTCAACAAGAGGGATGGGGGATACTGTGAGGTGACAAACAAAAGGGAGCAAGTTCTGGTTGGTGAGGACATAATCAACTACGCTCGCACCCCCACCATGTGGTCGGTAGGTGAAGAAGCGAGAGTCCGGAAAACAGGGAAGACCATTTAGAATCAGCAGCTCCTGAGATTCCCCCAACTGCAATAGATGCTTACCATAAACTGTAGTGGGGCCCTAAGCATCTTCTGAAATCCGGTGAAGTCCAACTGAAGCTGGGTCAATCCCTCGGGTACAGAACACATCCTCTGATCGATCATGGAGAGGGTCTGGAGGTTCCTAGTACGAGCGTTGAAGTCACCTAGGAGGATTACTTCTCCATCAACAGAGTAATGAGTGATGCTGGTGTACAAGTCTATAAAGGGGTCCCCATTAGGGCCACTATGGATGGCAAATGGCGAAGAAGCTGGGGGAAAGTAACAAACTGCAATGTAGATGTCCCTCAGATGAGAAACTCCAACGCCAATCCTAATCCACATAAACTTGGCAAACTCATCTTCAGCTACTAAAGAAATCCTATCCCGGAAAGAGTCCTTAGCCAAACAAGCAACTCCACCTGATCCTCTGACTCCTCCTGAGCTCCTCATCTATTATGTGCAGAATGAGAACCAATGGTAACCTGTAATATCTGGGAGAGGTCGAACAGGGCTCGCATGTGTCTCGGTCACGAAGAGGATGTTTGCTAAATCGAGAGCATCATACAAGAGTCCTGGCGATGACCAGAAAGATCCATTGCCATTCCAACAAAGGATAGAGATGCCTGTACCCTGTCGTCTCCCCAGACGGGCTCGTCATTAGGAATCTCCAGATTGGGGTTCCCACCCAGGTGGGAAGGAATCCCGAATAACTGCTCGAAGATTCTTGATAACTGCCCATTTCCCTGCCTGCCGTGCCGCAATAACATGTTCTCTGGAATGTTTGAGTTCCACAACCTGTGCTCTAGTGAGGTCCTCATTCAAGAAGATCTTGTTGGGAAGAGAAAACAATTTCCGCTTAGCCTTGAGGGCGCGGAGTCGATCGTTTGCTGTCCAGAATCTAAGGAAGAGAGTAGAGTCGTAACCTAGCCATGCTCTGTCAAGAGCTATATCGAGGAGGCTAAGGGTATCCCGAAGGAAACTAGCCCCCACTTCCATCGTCCGGAGAGGGGTGAGGTAAGGGAAGACCTCTCACCTTGAGATTCAATTCCCTTGCTCGTCTCGTGCGTTCTTCCATAAGTTTTGCTTGTACCACCTCCTCAACTGCTGCAATAGGGGGGGTTTTATCCTTCCCCCGAACCACCTGTGCCCAAGAATCGATGTGTGTCTCCGTTTCCTGTTTGAAGGTGGCCTGTTGGGATCAGATTTCTTCTTGCTTGCTCTTGAGATCGAGAATTTCTGCATGTAAAGCATCATTTGGAGGGTGGAGGGTTTCCTGCTCTTTCCTTTCATGTAATATCTTCTTGAGAGTTAAATTATCCCCTTCCACCTTCGAAACTCTAGCAGAAAGGGTGTGTATTTCTGAATGGAGTTTGTCGTTTTCTGTTTCAAGAATTTCCATTTTTCGTAGCAATTGTTTTACTTGGGCTGTCCAAAAGGAGAAATCCGACTCCATGGCTGTCAATCGGGCTGTAATTTGACCCTTGGTTTTGGTTGCATTGATTAAGATACTGAAATTGGCCTCGGTTACTGAAATCACTGTTTTTGGGGTTTGAATCGTCATTGTTTTTCGTGTCCTCCATGTGTTTACCTCTTTGCTGACATTCCAGTAAAAATGCAGACTTCAGGCTAATTCCGTGTTGGCACGGTTTGATCTTCTCTTAATTTATCGACATACAAGTATTTCGACTCAAACCCGTCTCTCCTGTAAGGCTCTTCACCACGTGGGATTACAGTGACAACTCTGTTTGGGAGGCCCATGAATCTTGAGCACGATTGTCTGGCGTCTTCCTGACGAGCGGTTTGATATTGCTTGCAAATAAAACTCCTCCTCTGCGGGACGATTCACGTCTTCATTTGAACCTGTGAACGGCAGGAACGGGTGAATCTGTGGTGTGAAAGGAGGCCGCGAGCGGATTTGTGAGGGGGAGCCATGAGCAAGTGGGCGGAGGAAGGGACAGTGAGACGATTCACGTCTTTACCATGAAGGGCAGGCACGGGTGGAGCTGCGGTGTGAAAGGAAGGCCGCGAGTGGATATGCGGAGGGGGAGCCGCGAGTAGGTGGGCGGAAGAAGGGACGCAGATGAGCGGGAGGGACGCGGACGAGCGGAGCTGAATCTCTCTGTTCAAAAACCTTTTTGCAATGATGTAGAGAAACAACAAAGTTTCAAATCCTTCCTAGAGCTGCATCTCATAGTAGTGTACAGTCCCACTTGTTCACACTGTTGACCACCAAAACCAACTAGGTGGACAACGATGTACCATGCACATGTTGAATGTGTGCCTTGAAGATGAGAAAGATGTACTTAATGATTTATTCAAGCGAGGCAGCTCTTTTTCTTATCTTCTCTCCATGAAATTTCCGCACCCCTGCGGGGTATTTTGTAAGGATATGTCAGCATGGAGGTCTATTTTTGTGTAACTTAGTCACCTAAGACTTTATCATTAGGGAAGTCCTTCCATCGAGTGTTTTTTCACTTGGATAATTAAAATTCCTCTTTAGTGATTTTAATTATTTGAGTTTTTCACTCAAAAATACCTCCAAAGTGGTGAAAGGCGTTCTAGTGATCGAGTCCATGGGGTGATTGAGGCCTAGGAATGTTTTATATTACCATGCTAGACATTATCCAGAGTCTTGCGGAATTTCATTAAGTTTTACATAGGATTTTTTAATTTTTGGTGATTAAAAAATGTCCCTTAGCATAAAAAATTATAATGTAAAAGAGGGATAACTGGTACTTTATGATGTTGTATAGGGGTATGGCTACTCAAGATAAATGACATTGTTATCGCCAGACTTGTAGTTGCCCCTATTGATGGATCCGTAAAGGATGGTAGAGGGGATGGGCAACCAAAGAGGTGAACCAAGATAGCCTCGACTCCCAAATGGATGGTTGTCACGCCAATCGAGGCAATCTTCACTTGATGTTGTCCTAACCCAAGACAACAATTGGGGAGACCCAGATCTACTCCCGACAAGAGAGATCAAACCAGGACACCAGATCAAATCAAACACAATGAAGTACGTAAGGTGTTAGGTATGGTGAACCCTAGATTTATGGATGAAGTCACAAGGTGAGTAATGGGTTGGATCAAGAGGCTTATAAGATATGAAATTGATCCAATGTGAAAATGAACGTGACTTATGAGATTAATTACTAGATCCAGAATCAAGGTACCAGCAAATGATATGAAAATCCACTGCCTTGGGAAACGTGTCCAATGTAGGGAGGTTAAGAACAAGATTGGGGCTATCTAGTACCTTTGGATAGAGATATGACAGTATGAAAACACACAAGCCTCAGAAATAGGATCAAAACACAGAAAAATTGGCCAAGTGGGGAAGTGCGCTAGGGTTTGTAGATGAGTGCCTTGGGATTTGGGCCCTGTGGATTCCTCCAATCTTGACGCCTAGGAGAACCCACTTTGGGTTTGGTCCAACCTAAAATACCCAGAAATGGTTTTCCAATTGATCAAGGGATTTGATCCGTGGAATTTTCCGAATAAAAATAGTGAGGGTTTTGACAGTGAAATAATGATGCCAGTGGATTGGAACCAAGAAAAGAAGAACAAACCTGTAGATCTTACCTGGGAAACCTTGTAGATACCTTGATGATGATGATCTATGCCTTCCCTATCAATTTGAGAAGATTTGGATGAGTATTCTATGCAAATCGATTTGCCCCAAATAAGCCAATGCGCCCTCTCTCCTGCACAACAAATGTCAACAATATCATATTTGATGCATCAAGAGAAATAGACAAATGCTATAAGAGAAATAACAAGATGAAACCATAGATCACAGTGATACTAATGATAACCCCCTGATACAAGCGAAGCCAAGCAAGCGAGTTGAGGAAGCCCAGCAAAAACACCCAAGTGAAGTCGCCCTCTTGTAGACAAGACGAAGTTTCCACGAAATTATAGATATCACCACAAATACTCAAATTCTAGGATGCAATAGACTTTCCAATCACCATCGAAGAATATCAGATGCAAAGGAGACCCAAGAATTTCCACAAGCAGTTTTTCTATTATCAAGATTCCAAGAGCCAAAGACCCTTTACAATGAGAAGCTCTCTCCTTTAAATAGGATGGAGAGATACCAAAACCCTAACCACCTTTTGAATGGATGGCTAAGATTAAAAGATCAAAATGATCTAATCAATGGTTGAGATGAGCTCAACAATAAAGTACATGGAGCAACTAAAAAATATAACAATACATGGACAAAATCACCCTAGGAGAGGGGGTCCCACTCAAAGTGATAAAATAAACATGAATAAAGCTCATGGTGGGTCTAGGGGGTAATGCTTAACACCCCTAGTGTGTCCCCATGGCACAATATCATCAATAGACCAAGCTAAGCACTAAATCTTGCTCCTCTAGGAAAGTCGTGGGCCTCCAAAGGCTCCAAAAACTCATAAAATGTGTCGGAGAAATGGGTGAGGGCCCCATTGAATGTTGAAACTGTTGGAGAAGGGGTGGAAGACATCACACTCATCATAAAAAATCATCCCATGCCATTTCCTTGCCTCAGTAGCGCAAATCGAATTCCTCAGTAGCCATTTTAACCATTTTTAATCTGCCTCGGGAACTGTGAAACTTCCCAAACTGATGCTTGGAGTGCTTGTGCTGTCAAACTGAGCCCACCAGGCTCTCTGGGAGGGGGGTATAATGGTAAAATCAAGTGGCTGGACCACCCCCTCCTCATACAGCGCCCTAGGTGAACCAATCAAATCATCTCTCTGCTCTGACAGTTCATTTAACATGGCAAAACTACACCAGAATGGCAAACTGAGGAAAATCATCACTGTAATTGCCTGGAACTGAAAACCAACTATCTCATTGGACTCAGAGAGCCTAAATATATCTAAGGTGTGTACTCATACACCCTATGGATCTCTGCATGATCATATAAAATATCCAATATGCCCAGACAGATAAAATAATAATAATCTGTAAATGATCAAATAATGCTGAAAATCACAAATCATCATCATAGACCTGTAACCACTGCATAGAACCATCAGGTGACTTGTAATAGACCATATATCATCCATCTGCATCATCCGAGGTCTATCCACCTCATGTCCTATAGTTGACTTTGGTCAAACTAGGTTTGACCAAGTCAACGTGACCAATAATATGATCTAGGCTAACATCAAACTGCTGCAAGTGTTAGAGGTTAAGACATGCTCTACAAATCATTCAAGTGATAATTATAACAAGTAGTAATCATTTCACTGGCGATCTACCAACCAAATATATAGAGTTTTCAATATTTACTATGACTCAGACCAGACTTTCAAGACCATACTCACTTCATAGTTTTGACCAATTTGCTAGTGAAGGGTGAGGGCTAAAAATCAATAGGCTAGGCTAAAGGATGACTACTGACTTGACATTGTGAAACTTTGGATATGGAAAAGGGATACACACTCTAGCATATGTTGGACAAGCAATAACACAGGGGATGGCAGTGTCTCACAAATGGGTAAGTTACTTCAGGAGTGCTTATTCACCTTGACAAATGCCTACAATCCACATCAAATACAAGTGAGGCCAACAATCTTTTAGATATAACTGTTATCACATCCATGTTAGCTGGAGCTACCATGATGCAGATTGTATGGTTGAGGAACATACTACATTTTTTTTTCCAGATCAGAGATCAGATGCCTTCAGAGGCGGCATTCATTGCTTCCAGATTGCCCCGAGCAGAGATATTAGTGGGGACAGATGGTTTTGTATGGGTCCATACATACTACAAAGCAGTTGCCACAGGGTCACCCTTCCTTGCCGAGCTTTGCATGATCCCATTTGACAGAGTTGCTTTGCCATATTTCGATGAGAGTACTATAGAGTATTGCTGGTTTGCCACTTATTGCCTGGATTCAGTAGAGATCCAGTTTCAGAGTCAGCTTCAACAGCAGGTATATGGTATGGCAGGTATAGCACTTTATGGTTTATTGCACATGTTGTTGTTTGGACTTGTTTATTTATGATAGTACACGGACTTGACATATGATGTTTGATGTGGTGATC
Source organism: Larix kaempferi (assembly GCA_027924585.1). Taxonomy (NCBI): domain Eukaryota; kingdom Viridiplantae; phylum Streptophyta; class Pinopsida; order Pinales; family Pinaceae; genus Larix; species Larix kaempferi. Next base: position 12,268,987 of record BSBM01000050.1, on the reverse strand, counting down.
TTGGTTGTTTATTATGATGTGTATGGCTCTGAGTGATGTCAATCCACCCCATTGTAGTAGACTCATGTATATGCACACTGGTCCCTACCCCACTATTGGTATAGACTTGGTCATTTCGTCCTCCTTGGCAGCTAACCTTGGATCCACCTGTCACTCCCTTCCACCCATCTGACTCATCCATGTTGATTTCTCCTGACTTGGACCTTGATTTGTGACCTTGAGGATCCCCTTCCCCATTGACCTCTGAGTATGCCATGATTCCTTGTCTTTTGTGCCTTGGCTCTTTAGTGTGTGAGATGCATTCTCAAACCTGGGATTTGCTCCTGTCGGTTGCCCCCGATGTTGCAATACAGTATAGGATTGTGTAGACTCACCGGGTGTTCCCCATTGGTCATCGAAGCATGTTCACTTGCCCCCATTACTTTGCAGTATGAGCACCTTGTTATATCTTTTGAGATATGTATGTAGCCCAAAAGGGGCCTTGAAATGCAATGAAATGAAGAAATGTAAAAGAAGCCAAAAAGGCTATGTGAAATGTAAAATCAAGCCAAAAAGGTTAAGTATGAAAGTCAAATGTAAAAGTCCAAGTAATGTGTTTTTGAACACACACAGACACAGGTCAGCCATATGTATCAGCATTGTAATGGTCATTTCCTCACCTAGTCCTGCGGGGCAAGGAGGTGAGATGGAGTAAGGGACAACTAATTCTAAGTGTCCCCTAGAGTCTCAAGTTACGGTTTGTCGGACACCCAGTCATGGCGGCTTTAGAAAAGATCCTCATGGAGTCTTCTGAAGGCACGAATGTGAGTTGCAAGGTGCATGTTAGATGATCAATGGTGGTTTCCCTGCACTATACCCATTTGTGAGGCACCGCCCTTCCCTGTGTATTATCATCATATGCTTATGTCAGTGGGTCTCACCTTCCCTGTTTACCCGAGGGGTCACATGGTCTTGGTCCTCGTCTTCCCGTATCCTTCACCTTGTTTATCCACCTCACCCAAAGTTAGCTACGTGGTCAAGTCTAAAAGTTGTGCATAGCATTGAGTCTTTGTTGGAGGTGGTGGGCCCACCTCACCCAGGGTCTGTATTTATTGAGATATATTTATGTTTTGATCACCATATCGGCATTATATTATTTTAAGTAATGTACTAACATAAATAAGGAAGCCTTGATGCTTCATGTTGTTTACAGGTTTTTAGCCATTGCCATTTTGACCAGATTTGACTTGGTCAAACCAGGTTGACTAGGCCAAAAATGGGCACGAAAAAAAGTTGCGATCAAGATTTCGATTTTGGTCATTTATTATGTCTTGGGTTCCCATATGTGCCTCCAAGTGTCAGAATTTGAAAAAGTTGAAGCGTTGATGAGATTTTTAATTATTATGGATCACCATGGATCTGTTTTAATTACAAATCTTGGATTTTGGGCAAACAGTGCCTAATTGATGGATCGGGATCGTTCAAGTGACCATGTCTACTATATTTGGGGTCTACGATCGCATTGTAGCAGACGGTTCGTCAATACGGGCAATATAAGTGGGTCAAAAGCCCAAATTACATCTTCAGCAATAAAAACTAGCAATAAAATAATATGGAAATCAAAATATGGCAAAGGTAACTATGGAAAAGGGAAAATGCAAAGGTTGGCTAATACAAGGGGGTCTCCTAAGGTAATTTTACTATGTTTGGACATTCTATTTATGTTGTGGGGCCCTCACTTTGCCCAGCTCATCATGTGGGACGAATTTGCCCATAGAGTTGCATTTTTGACTTGGCAAAACTCCATCTTTTTGGTTTTTTATGTATTGAGACTATGGTTTAGTGGTATGGGGGGCTAAAACAGCCCATAGGCACCCCCCAACCACCATTTATATGTATTTTATGGGCCCCACGAAGGGCCCCATCCTCCACATGGGCGTTAGAGGGAAATTCCCCCCCCTCCTTAGCTTGCATCTCCACCATCGATTTGGGTTGGGAAAGAGTTAATCCCAACCATTGATTATGGAGGGAATTAAGGTTGATTGAGAGCCTTTCTCTACTTAAGAGAGGAGCTCCCTCATTTGGAGGTCTTCTTGGCATTTTGTAAACTTGAGATTTGTGAATAGAGAGACATTTTCTTCCGATCTACTTGTGAATATGGTGAAGGAATGTTATGGTGTTGTTTATCAACTTATTGCTAGCGCATAGTTGAATATTTGTGTGGTGTCTCCATCCATCCTTGGCCAAACGAATTGCAGGTGATTCGACCACTTGAAGGGGGACGCAGCTCTTGAGCTAGCAGCTCCACGCTCTCTCTCTCTTTGGGATTTTACAAAGGGAAGCAAACTTACACTTGTTTCTTGCTTTCCTTCATTATTTGTCGTTCATTTGTTGATGATTTCTTGCTATTTGCCATAGTTACTTACTCAGATCTCTCTGGCAGGTATAAGGACGCACTTGGTCAACTGGCTGCATCAAAAACGCTAGGGGAAAACACACTATTGCTTAGCATTTGGTCTTCAGGATTTGTTTTCAGCTCATAGCTCCTCGGTCTCTATCATTTCAGGTAGGAAATCCTTGCTTGTTTCTCTTATTTTCACTTCTATTGTGAATGTTAAGCTGCAAACCATAAAATAAACCCTAAATATAAAAAACTAAAAATTCCACCGTTAAAACTTGTTTTTCTTTTCAAACCCGCTTATGCAATGTAGTTAAATGCTTATATCTAAAGTTTCAGCTTGATTAGACTCCATTTGCCCATAGAACTAGCACTGGTCCATTTGGCAAAAACGCTCTCCTTGGGCGTTTTTTCTCTTACTGTCTAGCTAGGTCACTTTGGGGTTGTGGGTAGTTTTGATTCGGGTCTAAATCACCATTTTATCATTAGAAATCAAGCTATAAATTGCTAGAAGTTCCTTAAAACATTAATTTGTCGCTACCCTAGGTCCCTTATTTCATTGCTTAACCCTCTTCCTTGGGCAGAATCACTCCATCTCTTCACTTCTGGTTTGCCTTAGATTCTTAGTTGAATTTCCAGCCATTTAATTACTTATCTAATCTATTTAATTCATCACATTTGGTTGCTGGTCACATTTCATTTACATACCTATTTCATACTTGTGTCCAACCATTGGCTGAAATTGACCTTAGGATCCATTTGATACTCACCTCTTGTTTGCATCTGTTCATCTTCTTTGGGGGTTTGGGTGTCTGATTTGTTGCTTAACCATCACTGGTTGAGCGGGGTCTCCCCCCTGACTTGGCTACTTGCCTTGTTTGAAGTGAAAAATGCCTTGTCTGGTGTGACTACCGTTCCTTGGGCGGTGGACTTGGCATTTGCTGGCTACACCTACCTGGCTACCTGCCCTCTACCATCTCGAATGAGATACCTTTAGTAGCAGCTAGAGTTAGTGTGATAACAATAACATTTAAGAACCATTGCTTTTTGGGCCTTTGAGTTTCCATAGCCTTGATCCACACGTGTTCAGAAACACTTGTTACATGGAGTTTCCATACCTGCTGAGTCATATACCTGAATGTACACAATCTGAACCATCATCTGTTCACTGAGAACCTGCTATTGCAACTCTGGGCAAAACCAACTGCTCTGTAAATGGCTAAATGGCTACATCAGTCCTCAAATCTGAGTGTCCTGAGACTTAGTCATGGCATGGGAATATACTGCTGTCCATAATAAACTAGTGATCCATCATAGATGCTCATCTCAGCATCCCATATGTAAGGGAACTGGCTGAAAATTGTACTGGAATCTAAAAAATAGCATATGGCAACCCGACTACTATATATGTGATAACAGGCATGAAACCCCATACACCCTTGGGCCAAGTTTGAAGTTATTCAGACAAGTCTTGCTATGGTTTTGGACACTTTTGCCTAGGTCAGTCATGGAATTTAGGAAATTGGGTAATTAATTAGCAAGACACATTTTTGTAAAGTGACTATAGTCACTTGGGGTGGCTAAGTAAAGGTTCTAATGTTTATATTATGCCTTAAGATGATGTAAAAGGAAAATTGGGCCCCCCCATGTGCAAGTTGTGAGAGAAATGAATTTCTCCCCTAGGGGTTGTGCCCTCCTTCACCATGGGCATTGGTAAATTTGGAATTACGCCATGGGAGGGGTCCCACCATAGTAGACCTCCTCCTTTGGGCCTAGCATTGAGGTTTGAGACTTTAAAGGGGGGGTGCCCCCCTCTCAACATTTGTTTCTCTCCTAGCAAGTGCGCCCCCTCTCTCCCTCTTGACACATGGCAAGCATGCAAGGAGCCTCTCTTCTTCATTTTTCCTACTTAAGGAGGCTCTTCCTCCTCATTTGGGTTACAATCTCTCATGCTCTTGCTTCTTTTCCTTTTTTCCCATTTTTCTTGCTCTCATCTTGCCCATTCTTGGGACATTGTAATAGAAAATTTTTGGAGGAGTTTTGGTGTTGGTGATTCTCTTTGATGGTGGCTTTGTTTCTGCACTTGATAGCTTCACAAGCTTGGGAGGCCAAACAAGCAAAGTGTTTTGCTTTGGTAAGATTTTAGTAGTGTTGCTAGAATTATATGAGTTTCCTTTTTTAATAGTTAAGATTTTCATATGCTTGTGCAAGTTTATGGTTTCTTAGCTCTTCATTAGGTACTCACCTTTCTTTCTAGTGTGTAGCAAACATTTCACAAGCTTGCAGGTTACTTGACTTTGAGAGTGGAATTCCTTCGACGGACACCCCACACTCCAAGCATTGAAAGAGCAAAAGAGCACTCTCTCTTCCATTCCTTTTATATTTTCTGCACTTCATTTCTATTATTTTCTCATATATAAATCTGATTCAAAGTATTGTTTACATGCTATTATTCCATCAACAAACTACTCATAAATTTTCAGCTATTTTTGTATGATAAACTAACATAGTCCCAATGTGATTTTGGGCATTTTTCCGTAACTTTTGCTTGCTTGTTTTTAGCAGGTCTGCACACATTCAAGAAGGTTATGCTACCCAAATTCAGCCATCTCCAAGCATAAATGGCCTCCACAAATCACCAATTCGGCCACTTTGGTAAAAATGATCAAAATCACTCTTTTCCACTCTTTTCCTACTAAATATCTAGTGCTGATTTATACAATATTGTAACAAGCCCAAGAGAGTCTCTTGGGCTTGATTTTATTGTATTTCATTTCAAGTTTTTTGGTTCTAGTTAGTTTGCTTTCGGTTGCATGCAAGAGAGGAGGCTTTGCCACCCTTGCATGGTTTCGCAAGTAGCTTGGGTTTAGCATCTTTTACTTTCTTGTTTATTTTCTTTTGCCCACACCTCACAAGTGAGAAGGCTCTGCCTCTCTTGTGAAATCGCGTTGGCTTGCACTCTTTTATTTTTGCCCACACCTTGCATGAGAAGTGGCTCTGCCCATCCATGCAAAATCGTTGAGGCTTGCATTTGTTTTCTAAGTATTTGCTTTAAGTTGTTTTTCCCACACGTTGCATGAGAAGTGGCTCTGCTCATCAATGCAAAATCATTAAGTCTTGTATTTTATTTTCATAAGTTTTATATCAAGCTATTTTATTTTGCCCGCACCTCACAAGTGAGTAGGCTCTGCCTCCCTTGTGAAATCGCGTTGGCTTGTTTAGCTTAGTTCATTTGCTTAAAGGTTAAAAAGTTAACTTAAGCCCTAATTCTCTCCCCTTGCCAGTTTGATCGATCTTGGGTGACAAGAAATGACAAATATTTGAGTTGGCTAGTCTAATAGGCACTAAAAAATATATCTTCATTAGTGCTGAGAAAAACGGACTTGACCTATGGAGCTAGTGGGGTAGAGGCTGCGAGGAGCCTCGTGGCACTTTGTGTCCTCTAGTTGAGCACCCAGCTAGTTTCGGGATTGACCCGTGGAGCTAGTTGGGAACCTTGTGTTCTCAGGTTGAGCACCCAACATTCTCTCTCAAATCGAAGGAGATAGTCTTTTGGGGTAGACACATAGAAGCAGTTCAGTTTCTTTGCAACAAAACCTTAATCCCTTAAGTTAAAGAAAGACCTAAAAAATATTAAAATTTACAGGACCACTTGCACAACATTACTATTGTTCACAATATTTGCTTCCAAAGTACTTCATTTACAGCTTAATCTTGTTATATGTATCTTTGATTCATTAAGTTGTTCATGTTCTACAATTTAATGCTTTATGTGATATATTGATCATCTTATTACAAGCATCTTGCATTAATTTGTTCATTTACTGAAAGTCATTATTTCTTGCTATATTTTGTTAAGTGAATGAGTTAATGCTTTGGAAAAGTATTTGATAAATTGATTATTGTGACTCCATAGCTCGAGTAGAGACGTCATTGGTCTTGTTGGTTAATTGCTTATTTCTCTCTTACAATCACCATTGGTTTATTGTAAAAGGTTTTGCTTGTCATTTAGAATCATTGCATTGTTGCACGTTTGACTGTCATTTTAATTTTTAGTAACTTACAACTCCCAAAAACAAACTCTAAAAAAGAAACCTTAGTAAGTAGGGACAACCCCCCTTGACCTTTAGGAGTTGTAGTCTAAATAGAGGAGTTTAGGACCGAGGTGACATTGGGTTCTTAACTGATAGTTGCCCTTAGGAACACATACAACGGTTGGGAGACTTACCTACGGTCAAGTGTGTTTTAGGTGACAACACACACAAAAAATACTTTGGTGGCATGGAAGATGCACTCCCAACCCTCAGTGGTCTCAATGAAGCTTGGGTGTAGTCTGTATGTAGGAGTGCATAATTTTGCAAAGATCAGGTGTTTGCCTTTATTTCGAAAGTGCGGGGTTTGAGTTTTCATGTCATTTCAAAAATAGAAGGTTTGAAATGTTAGCCCATTTCCATATACAACTGACAACACCCTCACTTTGCCTAATTCATCCTGGAACTCAGTGGAAGATCCTGCGCTTCCAATGCGATGATTGGGTGGTTACACTAGAAATGTGATTTCACCTAACCCCTGTCTCTTGCATAAGTTAGGGTAGGGTAGGTGTGTTTGTGAATAAGTTCATTTATTTAACATTAGCAGGAAGTTGATTTTTTGCATGGTTTGGTAATAGTAATACACTAAGTTTTTTAGTAGTTATATGTTTTTTTTTTTTAATAAGTATGTCCAAGTTTAATGATATAGTGTGATATTTGTAATGCCACCAGAAGCTGATCCAGTTGCAAGTGTGGTTGGAAAATGTCACTAGAGATACCTGAGGATCTCAACAATGCACATGGGATTGTTGTCCCCATGTGGGCCGTTGTTAACACACAATCGACCCCAGGCATATTTGCTGATAGAGAGTTTTGAAGTGCTGAGCTTTTTCAAACAAAAAAATGAAAGTAAAGGGAGTGGAACCTAGTGAAGGAGGGCCATAGCTTTTCTAGGAAAACAAAGAAGGTTGAGTTAGATATGCAGAGAATGCACAAGAGAAGTAATGGAGCCTTTGGAGAGTCAATCTAAGCATTTTGAACCTGATCTTCATTGGAATTTCAGTTTAAGGTTGACTTGAGCTTGTTTGGGTTGAATGGGCTGACCTATGCTAGTTCTGGGTTGACATATATTTGCTAGGGGTAGTTAGTCTACAGAGGCTTTACATTCAAATACCAAAGTCGTTTTAACACTCAGCCAGTGCTCTAATTTGAGGGTATTTCGTGTTGTGCTAGTATTTAGAGTCAACAGCTTGAATCAATCCGCACATTATATACCAGCATAAAGCACAACAAACTGTGTAGAGATCAACAAACGACGCTATCCTGGAGGTATTTTGGAATGTTGAATTTACAGTAGTACTTAGACTTCCAAGGTGAGTGTGCCCTCAATATCAATGATCTTCACGCCCAACTTCAATGGTATTTCACATAGCTGCTAAAAACTCAACCTCTGACTCTAAACTCAAACAAACTCAAGCTCTTGACCAATAAATCAACAAATCTTTCCGCAATGAACACACAATGATAGATCTGAGTGATCTATCCATGAAATTGGCTAGGATGGATAGATTTTGCCATCGAAACCAATGCTTGTCGAGGGTTTCTGTCCTCAACACCAACTAGGGCTCATCGAGCTCTCGAATCAATTCTCAAAGGTGAATAATAACAATGGATACTGAGCCAATTCACTTTTTCTCTTTTTATTTCATTTTTTGACCTTTGCATGTCGCATGCAACTTAACTTATGCATGCATGCATTTTTAATGGCGCATGTCACATGCATTTTGAATTATGGTCGCATGTCACGCATGTCACTTGATATAACTTAAGTGGTCCTTTTTATCCCCTAATGACTTCATATCATTGTTCAAGGTGTGCTTTTATCTAGTGCGGCATCAATCATTAGTTAATTCCTTGCTTGTCAGTACCCGCTTGAACCTATGGGAATTGAATAGGTTAGCGGGATGGTTCCTGATGCTCAAGCAGAAGAAGACATTACAATCCTCCTTGCTCGAAATTGCTTGTCCTCAAGCAATTGTAAGCTCAGATCTTGAAGTACCTGTTTTCCTTCCCATGTGGCATCTTCAATGGGCAATTCTTTCCATCTGACGAGGTAGTCCCGATTGACCTTGTTCCTCAATTTTCTTTCTCGAACCTGCAAGATCTTCTGTGGAACCAATACTGGATGTCCCTCCTCATCAAGTGGAGGTAGCTCAAATGATGAAGTATTCTGTTGACTCACGACCTTCTTTAGGAAAGACACATGGAACACATTATGAATTTTTCTCCCCTCAGGCAACTCAAGCTCATAAGCCACCTCTCCCACTCTCCTGGTAATCCTGCAAGGGCCATAGAAGCGAGGCTTCTTTTTTTCTGCTCCTTCCTTCTTGGGGAAGACTGTCTGTGCAGTTGTAGCCTCAAATACACCAAATCTCCCAATTGGAAGCTACGTTCAACCCTGTGCCCTATTTGCATATAGTTTTTGTTGATTCTGAGTTGTTTGCAAGTTGTCTTTGAGAACCTTAAGAATGTCCTGGCTATCCTAAATCCAATCCTTTGCTTTAGGTACCCTGCTGTCTTCGGATACCAAGTCTGCAAAGTTAAGGCATCATAATCATATAGTGCTCTGAAAGGAGTCATATCGATAGACATGTGGTGGGTAGTGTTGTAGCAATTTTCCCCTAGGTGTAGCCATTTAATTCAAGTCCTTTGCTGCCCTGCTACATAATTTCTGAAATACCCCTCAATCCATTTGTTTACTACTTTTGTTTTCCTGTCAATCTGCCGGTGGTAACTAGTACTAGTAGCCAATTCTATCGTGTTACCGAGCAAATTAGCAGGGCTAATTCCCAGTAAGCATCAATAAGAAGAGTGACCCAATGTCACCTCAGTCACCGTTCTAACTTCTTCGAAAGTCGAAACCTCAAAGGAGAAGTATCCTTAAAGACACCTGTAGAAACACTAAAACAACCATAGAGTGCATTCTATATGCAAAACAGTGATTAGACCAGTTCCTAATGGAGTCAAATGCATTCAACTTCAACCAATGGACCAACGAAGTATGTCACTTAGATCGTTTAATGGAACGTGCAAGTCAATAATGAACCAAGTGATAGTGACCATTCATCAAATGTAGATTTAGGATCATTCACCAATGAAGGAAAACTAATACACAAGTGTTACCACAATCAATATTGGATCAAAAGACTATATTGCCAATAAATTATAACCAATAACAGAATAGGCATTAAGTTGTAATTGTCAAGGTGAATCATATATAAGTACGTAACGTGATAATTCTCGACCAATTACTAATTAATGGAGTGTAGGAGGGCTTGTAACACACTCCAATGTAGAACAATGAGGTTCAACTTTGTTTTAACTTTTTATCAAAATTTAGCATTAAATTGATACACAATCAAACCAACTATTAACCAAATAAGCATTAAGTTGTAGTTTAACAATATCATTTATCAAGAATTAACACTTTAATTATGTCACATTTACCAATTAATTAAAAGATTGAACAAGAACCATTTATGTCATAGTCAAAAAAGGCAATGCATCCACATTTATGTAGAAGTCCTTGTAATAAGATCAATGTAAAGATATAAGCTACCAATTATAAGATCAATTAAGTTGTAGTTTAACAATATCATTTATCAAGAATTAACACTTTAATTATGTCACATTTACCAATTAATTAAAAGATTGAACAAGAACCATTTATGTCATAGTCAAAAAAGGCAATGCATCCACATTTATGTAGAAGTCCTTGTAATAAGATCAATGTAAAGATATAAGCTACCAAATTATAACAAATGAATATGCAATGCACGAAAGTTGGGTTAATGCCAACTATCCAAGTTAGTTTTAATAGAATATTATGAACTGCAGCAATAACTTTCCAATGACCAATAACTTATCGCTTTTCAGATCTGCGTATAATTATAGAACTAAAAAGTAAACCATTAAACCATTATAGAATTATGCCAACCCTTAAACCATTAAACATCATCAAACTAAGTTAGAAGTCTGGCTTTGTATTTAGCAATTCTAGCACAGTAAAACACTCAGAGAATACAAACTCAGTGATCTTTCAAAGACCAAATCAAGCCTTAACTTATCAATTACTAACGTTGTTCTTTATGTGTGTTTTTTCCGTGTATGTGGACAGTTGCAAGATAAGCACACGAGGTCTGCAATTCGTAATTGCAGGCTCGTGTAAGCTGTAGGAGAGACGCGGATAGGGGCAGAAAAAAAGATGGGAAAGCAGCCAAAAAGGGATCTCAGGTGGAAGAGGATTGGGACACCGAATAACTAGAAGGCAACCGCGAAGGGAGGAGGGCCCGGATCGGGCAGTAGGGGAGGCGCAGGCGGAGTGGTAGGCTGCAATTGAGAGGGAGGTCACAGCAAGAGCTACGGGATGTGTAAAGGGAAGGGTCGCGGATGAGGTGCACATGGAGTGGAGGAAGGGAAGCCGCGATGGAGGGAGATGGCTCAGGCTAGCAAGGGAGTGGAGGAAGGCCACGGAGGAGAGGCCGCGAGTTAGGGAAGCTAAACGAAACCGTGGGTTGTGAAGGCAGCGAGACGAGGCAACAGGTTGAAAGAGGTTGCGGGTGGAGGAATAAAGAGCTGGAAGGGCAGCCGAGATGCAGGAGAAGTAGCAGAATTGGGCACGAGCTATGGTAGAGTGCGGCGAAGGGCGGCCTGTGGAGCAGCTCGAGAGGGTGGTCGCAGATCGGGAAGGGTGCAACAGGGAGCTGCGGATGGAAAGAGGGCTGCAGGCTTGCAGCGGGATTTGTGGCAGGCTACGGGTTAGGAAGGGAGGCCATGAGATGGAGCAAACTCAAAGGAAGGGGCTCAGGTGGAGGTGAAGAGGGCCTCGAGATGGATGACCAACGGGGAAGCCTGCAAATATGGCCCTTTTTTAAAAGCAGATTTATGTTTAAGCAATAATCTTTAGGGTTTTTAATATTTGCATTAACAACCAACTCAAAAAAAATATAAATAAATAAATAAAATCAAAAGGAATACTAACTAACATAGACACTAGGCCAATGAATAATATTCACAAATGTACGACTTTAGAAATTAGGGTTTTATGAAGTAGCTGAGCAACATAGGGCTTAAAAAATACTACTAATCACCAAACCTAGGGCATCAATGAGAGGAGTAACCCTCCTTGGGACGGTACTTGGCAAGCTTGGCAAACTAGGGCTCACCTCTACAATCTCTAGGATTCGTAGAGGAAGCCTAGCTCGAGCAAAGCTTGAAGACCTAAATCTCAAGCTTGAATGCAATGGTGATCAATGACGAAAATCTTATGCAAATCAAGAGAAAATGAAGCAACAATGGCTTCCATCCTACCCCAGCAAGCATCACTTTCATACATTTGACAGAGAGACATCAAATAACAAGTATAGATACCTCCAAGTGCATGTGTTAAGCAAACAACTATAGCCTCACCTTAGCAATGGCATGAACAAAAGGAAAACTTCCAAGAAATGCTTCAAACTTGCAAAATAACCTTCATCAAGGAGTGCCTTCCTTCAAAGAGCCCTAGTTAGGGCAAATAACAGACATAATGATCTTATCCCAAAAGTTAATGTCTAAAAATGAAGTTAGGAGATCTAATTTATATGATCTCAAATTCACTTTTACATAAAGTAAGGTAAATTTTACATTAAAAATGTCAACTTAAAATTATAATTAAAATAATATAAAAAATAATCAAAGTAGTGGGTAAATTGGCTGTTTTCCCAGATTTGATCCCTACTTGAGCAAAAATGGCTAAACAAGGCCAAATTTGATGAAATGAAAGGCTAGACTATATAGGGGGGGGTCGTTATGCCCCAACAAATCCCAACAGTGATGAAAACCCTCACCCCCCCCCCTTTAGCAATTAAACAGTCTGCCAAGAGGATGACGTCATCCTCTGAAGGAGGGCCCAAAGGGAGGGCGTTGTTGAACTAGAGGACCAAGGAGGGTGTTGGATGTGCTCCGGAAGATAAGAATGAGTCTAAGTGCTGGAGCAACTGCTGCTGGCATGTTGAAACAAGGTGGGGGGCATGTGACACAGTGACCCACCCCTGGAAGATCTGGACACCAACCTCAGGGTTTCAAACCCTTTCATGAGGCAGTCAGCGATGCCATTAAGCCATAATACTTCCAGAAGAGAAGCCAAAAGGTTTGGCCATGCCCCTACCTCACAATGAGCTGGCTAAACACCCCTCCTGGTCAGAAAAAAAGACACCCTCTCCCTGGGGCACCTTTGCAGATATGCTGGTGCTAGTACCATCGTAACATGTTGCAACCAACTCGAAGAGTCCCTGCCAAAAGGCATTTGTGACCTGCTATCCCTGTCACTAATAATGTTCTTAGGTAACCCATACAATTTGAATACATCCCTGAAAAATAACTCTACTACCTGTGCTGTTGTATACTCTAAAGGAATGGCAAAGAAATGAGCGAATTTGGTTGACTTGTCCACCGCCACATATATGCAATCTCTACCCTGCACCTTCGGCAACCCTGTAATGAAGTCCATGGATATACTCTCCCATTTATGCTCTGGGATTGGTAATGGCTGAAGCAATCCTACCGGATGGGTGTGTTCTACTTTGTTCTGCTGACAAGTGCTGGTTTCCCTCACATGTCTTATTACGTCGTCCTTGAGGCCCTTCGATGAGAACTTCTCTCAAATATGCCTGTATGTTTTCAAGAATACCTGATGTCTTGCCAATGGTGAATCATGTGAGGCCTGCATAATCTTCTTCTTAAGTGCTAACTCGGGAGCCAAATAAATCCTACACTTGTAATAGATGATATCATCTATTACTCTGTACCTGTCCATCCAGTAATTCACAAGCAAACTTATTTTTTGAGTACACCAAGAGGTGAGACATCCATTATGTAGAAATTTCCATGAGAGATAGTGCAGCTGACCGCCTAGAAAGAGCATCAACTACCACGTTTTTTTACCCTTCACATACTCAATCTCGAAATCATATGCTTGTATCTTACTGACCCACTTTTGTTGCCTCTCATTCAACTCCTTCTGTTCTAAGAAGTATCTCAAGATATTATGATCTGTTTTAATTTTGAATTTGCCACGTACTAGGTACTGCCTGAATTTGGTTAAGGCATGTAAAATTGCAAGCATCTCCTTATCATATATCAAATAGTGGCACTCGCAATATTTGAATTTCCTTCTCTCAAAGGCGATAGGATGGTGATTCTACATTAGTACTGCTCCTATACCCTCACCTGATGCATCACACTCTAATACAAATAGCTGAGTGAAATTTTGCAATGCTAGAACATGGCATGAGCTCATCACCTTTTTCATTCTTTCAAAGGTCTGCTGTGCCACCTTCGACCAATTGAATGCCCCTTTCTTCGTCAGATCTGTAAGGGGTACTGTCATCTGTGAAAATCCCTTAACATATCGCCGATAATAAGTATAGAGACCCAAGAAACCTTTCAACTCTGTCACATTCCGAGTTGTAGGCCACTCCAGTATGGATTTAATTTTGTCCACATGAACCTGTACTTCATTTGCTCCTATCACATGCCCCAAATATAACATCATCTCCATCCGGAACTCACACTTGGACATTTTTGCATATAATGATTGCTCTCCCAAGACTCCCAATTCCTCATCCAATTGCTGTAGATGTTCCTCCCATGTTTTTTTGTAGATCAGTATATCATCAAAGAATACCAAAAACTTACGCAACTACTTATTGAATGTATGATTCATGCATGATTGGAAAGTGGCCGGTGCATTTGTGAGTCCAAAAGGAATTACAAGAAATTTATAGTGATCGTAGTGGCAACGGAAAGCTGTCTTTGGAACGTCCTGTTCCCTTACCGTATCTGATGATACCTCAATCAGAGGTTAATTTTAGAAATGTATTTTGCCCCTTGTATTTCATCCATCAACTCATCTATCCTCGGAATTGGGAACCTGTTCTTAATAGTTTTCTTGTTTAATGCCCTGTAATCTATGCACATGCGTAAGGTCCCATCCTTCTTTTTTACCAGTACCACAAAGGATGCAAATGGAGTAGAGTTGGGTCGTATGCAACCCAACTTAAGTAATTATTTAATGGATTTCTCTTTTTCATTTTATACCTCTTGGGGTGTCGATAGGATGTAGTGATGACCGCTTGGGTACCCTCCTCCAACTCAATAATGTGCTCAAAACCACAATCTAGAGGCTTACCTAGAGGAAGATATCTAAACACCTTCTCGTGCTTTTGTAATAGTGCCTGTATGTCTGCTAGATGTTGTGTTGTGCAATCAGAAGGCCTTTTGAATGTGACCAAGCACTCTGCTGCCCACTCTATGTCTCCCTGTCGGAGTATAGCCTCCATTCTCTGTGATGACACTGCCCTAGGGGGATAAGTATGCATATCTCGTAAAAAAACCCTCTGACCATCGGGTCCCTGAAACTCCATCTCCATGGTTTGGTAGTTCGTAGAGTATTTTCCAGTAGAATAGAGCCATTGAACTCCCGATACCACATTCGTATCCGACACATTCACCACATAGAAAGAATTTGTTAGATTATGTTGGATTTTGTGCAACTTCGGAAGATATTATTTATTGTATTTCTATTGTATTTGATTGTACCTCCTAAGGGAGATGAACTTGATATAATTGACAATGTAAACCCTTGAAAGAATCAATGTAAACCGTGGGGAGAAAAGAAGCAAAGTAAAAGATTTAAATTTAAATTATAATTTGCCCCCTAAGTGTAGTCGACATAGTCAAATAGAGAAGTCGGCTCACCTAGGGTAAAAGTCACTTTTGTACTTGTATAAATAAGAGGTAAAGTCACCTCATTATCACACTCACTCATCCACTCCAGTTCGCATCACTTGGGAGAGAGAGAAGTTCGCACAAGCTGGAGAAGAAGACTATTTTGGGGTTTCTACCTTTTGGACAAACTCTGTTGTTATTGTTTTGTGCTTTGTCTTTCTTCTAGTGATCCTATTTATGCAATTGAATTATTATGCTATGGATGTATGAAAACTTACAAATTATAGTTTCCGAGGGTAACATTTAATTTGGGGATCCATCGTGTGCAATCCATACTATGGCTACCTTCTACTGCCACTGTAAACCCCTCAAACTCCTCGGTGGGAATGCCTCGTCTCGTCACCCAAGCAACACCAATAAAGTTGTGGGTTGCCCCACCATCAATCAAAACTCCAACTCTATTACCCTGTATTACTCCCATCACTTTGAGAGTGTGAAACCTGGGAACTCCTGACAAGGTGGCAATAACACTTCCCTTGGTATCATCCTGAAGTTGCTCCTCCTCTACTGTATGAAGTGCCTCCCCCTCGATTTGTTCTTGATCCTCCTCATCCTCCCTATTGTCTGAATATACCTAAATGTAATGAGCCTTCCCCTTCCCAGAACACCTGTGACTTGGCACCCATGGTTCCTAGCAACTAAAACACAACTTCATCCTTCTTAATTCTCTTCAGGTGTCATTGTCCATCCAATCCTTTTTGGGCCAATTTTTTTGGAAAGGTTTTTTATCCTTGTCTTTATTGGGAAAGGTTGGTTTGGGAGGAAACCTGTTCTTCAGAACTGAATCCTGTAAGACGCTGATCTTGCTAATAACATCCTGCAGTGTGGTGGGTTTATAGGCCTTAACCCATCCACGTAAATGTTCATTCAAGGTCTCGGTGAACAACATGACCAGTCGACTCTCCGATATGTTAGTCACCATGACGACTCTCAGAAACTTTGATATAAAAGCCTCTGAACTACCTGTTTGCTTGAGCTAGGATAGCTCTCTGAATTGAACCTCGGGATCCTTCCTATCAAAGCGCTCGACGAGCCTTTGCGTGAAGTCCATGTATGATGTTATAGTGTTGTGGCCCAACTTCACCAACCCGTGGTACCACCACTCATGGGCTTGCACGTCCAAGTGTAATGTAGCAAGTTTTATTGCATCTGCCTCCATTATTGGGTTAAGTTGGAAGTAAGTGTCCAACTTCTGTACCCAAATACTTGCTGTGCAGTCACGTGAATCATCAAAGTTAGGGATTGTTAAGTTTTCCACTGTATGTTGCAACTCAAAGTTCTGATTGAATGCCCTGTTGAATCCCCTCGGCCTGTTCCTACTCTTCATATTACAAAAGTCGACGAAGGACATAGCTGAGTGAAAATCATCTCCTAGGGCTCTGTACTCCTGCAGATATGCCCCAAATGGCTCATTCTGCTCTACTGGCACTATCTGTCCTATGGTTGGGCCTCCCAAAAGTTGCGGCAGGGTGGGCTTGGATGACTTGCTATATATGTGAGGATGACTCTGCATGGTAGTATGCGCATGACTCCCACTATCACTAGTGGATACCCTGTCAACATTTATTGATCTATTGGTTGTTTTGATTTTGACCTGGTTTATCTGCTAACCTGTTTATTGCATTCAACACTTCTTTTTGGCCTTTAGCCAAATCATTCAGTGCATTAATGAGGCTATTGAATGCTATTTTATCATCATCCTCCATTGTTCTTTTGCCTTTGTCTTTCTCTGGTTGAGTCTCTGATTCTTCCCTGTCTATAATCCGATCCTCTAGATTGATGTCCTCTAGATTTTAGTCCTCTTCTTCGGTCCTACCCCTTCTCCTTCTGTAGGTGACAAATGCTGTATCTGCAAGATTCATTTAACTACTTAAAGTTGCATGTTCATGCCAATCCCACAGTTGGTGAGGAACATGCTCTGATACCGCTGTAAGATTCCAAGTAGGGGAATCTGACTTCTTGACTGAGTTTGTTTCACTTGGTTTCTGTAGCTGCTGATTTGGTAGCTTATTGGTTGTTTGCATGGGTTTGCATGATGGTTATTTTTGCATAGGTTAATTGCATATCACATTTAAGCTAGTAAACATTATGGATCTTCTGATTTCAACTTGAAAACCCCAAGGAAATAAGCCAAGCATGTTTATTTGATTAGTAGGTGGAACTTACTCAGTCAACACATAATAATCAGATATCAAAAATATAATAATTCTAACCTTTAATCAGCTATGACAATGAACAATAGATGGCTGTAGCAGCTGCTAATGACACACCTGATTTGTGTAGATAGATGGCTGCTGAAATAAAGATTGGCTCAGAAATAGACCACGTCTTCCTTGCAAGGTATGTGTGACTCGCAGATGAAACACACCCTCCTTAATTCGTGTGCTATGATGCCTTTGTCATCCAAGGATTAAACACGACCCAGCTTGAATGTTACGCCCAGCAGTAAGACTGCGACTCCAACAACACTCACGCCTTTACCACAATCGACCCCTGTCCAATACTAGATTGCAGGCTTATGTAATTGGAGGTTTGCTGGTGATGATAATAAGAAAGAGTTGCTGTCAAGTAAGGGAGTTCTTTAGCGGTTCCAGTCTTGAACAAATGACCACGCCTTCACAACAGTAGAGGCTGGTCGGAATAATACGCTGCTGCTAACATGTATCAAATATGCACTTCACAAGAGTCAACCTTATCCCATGAGAACGCCCTCTTTCAGAAGATACTTGCTGCCTATGAGATCAACTAGGGAACACTAACACGCAGCATTATGATTGAGAGATTCGCTACTCTGACCAAGTATGTGGATCACTGCCCTACAATCAATAACGTGCCCTCTGGCACAAGAATAAACTAACACCAGATCTCGATCTCAGAAGATAGTTTGCGGCATGGATGAATAGAATCACTATCCAGGTAAGTGTGAAGGATTGCTGCCCAAATCCAATGAGAATACACCTTCTTCAATCAATGAAGATGCCTTTGTGTAATGCACCCCTTGTACTCAGACTTCCAAGGTGAGTGCGCCCTCAATATCAATGATCTTCACGCCCAGCTTTAATGGTAATCCACACAGCTGCTAAAAACTCAACCTCTGACTCTAAACTCAAACAAACTCGAGCTCTTGATCAATAATTCAACAAATCTTTCCGCAATGAAACATACAATGATAGATCTGAGTGATCTATCCATGAAATCGGCTACGATGGATAGATTTCGCCATCAAAACCAATGCTTGTCGAGGGTTTCCATCCTCAACACAAACTAGGGATCACTGAGCTCTCAAATCAATTATCAAAGATGAATAATAAAAATGGATACCGTGCCAATTCACCTTTTTTCTCTTTTTATTTCTTTTTTTGACCTTTGCATGTCGCATGCAACTTAACTTACGCATGCATGCAATTTTAATGGCGCATGGCACATGCATTTTGAATGATGGTTCACATGTCACGCATGTCACCTGATATAACTTAAGTGGTCCTTTTTATCCCCTAATGACTTCACATCACTGCTCAAGGTGCACTTTTATCCCATGTGGCATCAATCATTAGTTAATTCCCTGCTTATCAGTACCTGCTCGAACCTATGGGAATTGAATAGGTTAGTGGGTTGGTTCCTAATGCTCAAGCATAAGAAGACATTAGATGACCACAAAAGTAGGTCAATGGGACTGTTTGGTACCATGCTGTCAATACAAAGTGGGAGCATTAAGGTGGCTCCTATAAAAGCAAGATGCATAAAGAAAAGTATGAATTTAACCTACAAACAAGGAGGCAAACTCCAAAGATGGAGAGTCGAACTAGGAAAGAGATGTACAAAGACATTGGATCTAAGATCTGTGATACAAGAGGTGTAACTTTGTCATAGTTCACTGGAACCATCTCTCCTAATATTCGAGGCCAAATGAAGGATACTTAAAATAGATCTTTGTCTGTTGGACGAGCTAGACTAGGTAATGCGATGCTTCCCGAGGTGGGGGTCCTGTCGCTATGACATGGAAGAAATCATTAGGTTGTTGGTATGGGGACGAGATTGTCTATGTCGTTGAGGTCTGACGGATGTGGAAGTGGTCATCTAGATCCGAATTGATCTATGCTGGAAACAATATTGTCATTTGTTTATCTCTTGGAGCCCTTAGAAGATAGGGGCACCAAAAAGAAGGAAGGCTTGTTGAGGTGAGGCTGTTCCAAAATGTAATTGTGACGAGAGGATGAGGGAGTGAAGCTGGAAGGCCTCCTGCAAGTAAAGGGCCAGGCATCTCTGGTCAGGATACCTGAAGAAATTGGTCAGAGTTTGGAGCTCTCTTGGGAGAAGCTCCCTAGAAAGGTAGTGGAATGACCCTCGAATCTCTTAGTAAATAGGGCAACAAAAAATGAATTGGTCCACGATCTCAACCTCGTGTAGGTGGAAAACCTGGCAGATCATGTTTGATTGGTCATTTTGGTGATCTGCCTCCACTTGAAGATGATGAGAACCCACTTTGAACTTGCCTAAAGGAATACAAAGAGCATCTTCCCCATGATAGAGTGTGTAATGGGGCATAACGATGAGGCTTTTCCTCAGATCCCTGAAGTGCTCAATATAAAAGGCCATCTTTGGACATAGCCCACCTTGAGGGTTTGATCCAATGACTTGCATAAACTGCCTAAAGCTATCCTCTAGGGTGATCTTGTTCAACTCTTTCCTAGTAGGTAAGAGCAATGTTATCAGAACCAGACCGGTCATCGAACCAATTAAGCCCAAAATCTTGAACCAGATCGAACTTGAAAAAAATTAGACCAAAAAACCGGTCGACCAAAAAATACATAAGATATTCAAACTTATGTATATATATATATGTATATATATAGATATATGTATATATATAGATATATGTATATATATATATATATACATCTCTCTCTCTCTCTCTCTCTCTATATATATATATATAGTCATGTGCATCCATAATAATCCAAACAATTATACACAAATATGCAAAGTTTCTGATGTATATAGAAAGTAAGGGTGCATATAACTAAAATCCTATCGAGTGCAATCCATATGTGACCCAAAATACATAAACAAAGAGGCTCTATATGGCCTCTAGAGTCCAAAAAACTTCAAAACTTCATGCTACAACAAATAACTACATATAATCAAAATCATTGCCTATATTGGGATCCTATTCGTCAATAGCACCTTGTGCTCCTCACCTCTAGGCTCCAGCCCTTGCCTCTATCTCGAATCTCAAAGTTGATCCTCCAAGGACATTAGTCAACACCCTACAATTTTAATGAAACCTCCTAATCCAAGCATTAAAAAAAGGTAGAAAAAACTTCGCATGCCTAATAAGTAATTTTGCTTGAGTGATGGGTACATTTTTACTAAGGTCATGACAAAGGAGTTAAACAATCAACACCACCAACATCGAGGTACATATTATCACACAAAGTGTAGTTTCCCACAAAAGGATCCTATCCAGGATGGTAGAGGAGGAAAACTAACCGGTGACATCTAAGAGGGCCTCGATTCCCAAGATGGATTGGTTGTCACGCCAATCGAGGCACTCTTCACTTCTTTCTATCCAAGCCACAGATAACAAAGGGGGAGACCTTGATCTACTCTTAAAGAGAGAGATCTAACCCAAACACCAAATCAAGCAAATCAAATGATAAATGTAGAGTGAAGGGTGTAGAATCCTAGATTTAAGGAATGGAGTTACTGTAGAGGCTTAGGGAAGATGAGATATGAAAATTGATTAATTCAATTACAGTAGCTTAAAATTAAGGATAAATACAGGATATAGGTGCTAGGGCAAACGATCAAAATCAACTGCCTTGGGAAAAATGTACTTAATGTTAAAATAAGGAAAATGGTACCAAGGAGTAGATCTGAATTGATTATGGCTTCCTAGCATAGCTTGACAGTAGATTTAACAATATCAAAGGTCATAAACTCAGAAAACAAGGTTTTGATCATCAGGAAGACAAGCAAACAAGGAGGACGTAAGCATGGAGAGATCAGTGCCTAGGGAAATGGGCAGAAGGAGTCCACAGAGCAAGACGCCCTTGAGGACCCACCTGGGGTTAAGCCCAAGGATGAAAACCCATAATTTGTTCGCCGAACAACCAAATAATAAAGCCTAGGGAATTTTTATAAATTTTATCTTTAGGGTTTTGAGTAGTAAAATTAAATGGCCAATGGTTTAGAATTTCAAATAAAAAGATCAAGTGTAGATCTTACCCGGAAAATCATGTAGATGCCTCGAAGGTGATGATTTATCTTTACTCGATCAATTTGAGGTGATTTGACAGTGTCTCCAAGTGAAATCGATTTGCCCAAGGAAGCCTATGTGCCCCTCTCTCCTGCACAAGCAAACTACAGAAGTCAGATTTGATGTTCAGCAGAAAAAGACTATAACGACAAGAGAAATATCAAGAAGCATATCAATGATCACATATACAATTGAAAACCCCCTGATACAAAGCCACTTCAAAAACGCCCAAGTTGTAGTCTCCCTCCTGCAGTGAAACAATGTTCCCACGAAAAATATTTTGGATCCACAGAAATATCTCAAATGCTAGGAGAAGCAAAATTTACAATCCCCATCCAAGAAAAATTCACAAAGAAAATCCAAGAGTCTCTGCAAAATTTCTTTTTGTTTTGAAAGTTCCAAGAGCCAAAGGTGCCTTTTATAATGAGGGGTGTCTCTTCCTTAAATAGGAATGAGAGAGACCAAAACCCTAACCACGTTTTGAATGAGTGGTGGAGATCAAAAGATATAACAATAATAATCAACGACTAAGATGAGCCAGAAATACAATACATGGATCAACTCACAAATAGAGAGTGGCACACTTCACTAAGACGCCCTAGGGGGATGTACCACATGACAAGTGACTAAAACATATGATAAAAGCACATGGTGGGGCTAGGAGTTGATCATAGCCTTCACTAGCATGGCCCCATGGCGCAATAATAAATAATATGACTATGCAACATCATAAAGTTGTTAGATTATGGTAACTTCGGGATGTCCTCCATGGTTCAGATGCCTTACATGGAGGTACATCAGCTGCATAGGCATCAGGATGGAGTAGAGAGTGAGATGCACTCTACTCAGTGGCATGAGCCCAGTGGGGGCTGCATGCGGAGCTTCAGGGGAGTTGACCTTTATATGCATGAGTATTGCATGACATGTCAGTATTTAGTGACTGCATGCAAAAGTGACCTTTTGCATGCACCAGGAATTAGGGTTTTGGCAAACCTAATTTATCGGTGAGATTATTTATAGAGGCAGGGGGTCCCCAGATGGGGTTACTCAGTTGCATTATCAGAGAGAGATACTGCCAGAGTGAGGGGGACGAATCTGCCCATGTGGGGCGACTTTCTGAGATAGAGAGGAGTTGCTGCAGGAGCTAGGAAGGTCAGATCTGAGCTAGACCAGTGACCTTTAGTTCCAGAGAGGCTAGATACCTAGATCTGTGAGCTGAGAGAGCTCATTAGTGAGTTTAATGTGGAGTTTGGAGGAGGCCGAGTTCTCTGAGGAGGAGGACGTTTTTCCTAAGGAGGAGAAGCTCATTGTGAGCTGGATTGATCGATTAGGAGTCCGAGACTTCCAGGATAGCCTTGCCTCGAGATTTGAGGAAGGTTGGGGACGATCGGAGCTCAGATCTGTTGAGATCCAGAGCAGTGCAAGCATTTGACATCCAGAGGGGAGGGCGCACTTGTGCATGCAGAGAGGGCCGATTTCATCAGTGGGTAGTCTTCAGAGTGAGCAGATCAGAGCAATGTTATCGGAACCGGATCGGTCATCGAACCGGCGAAGCCCAAAATGTGAATCGGATCGGAACCAGAAAAAAAACCGGGTAAAAAACCGGTTGACTAAAAAATACATAAAATATTCATATTTTGTAAAAAAACATTTATATTCATGTGCATACATATGAATCCAAACCATTAATACACAAATATGCAAAGTTTCTCATGTATATAGCAAATGTGGGTGCAAATAACCAAAATAGCACCTAGTGCAAATGCAATACATCTCTGAGGTTAGAAGCATCAATGATAAATACATTTTCTCGAATACAAAGGATGGCCATTTCTTAATGAGGATAAAATTATAAATGCACTGCAATATAATGAACTGATAGAACTATTTTTGTTCACATATAATTTGGAGAGTTAGCATTCCCACTGATAGGAACAAATAAATAGGTACCAAACAACTTCATCTATTTTGCCCCTTCACATTATATATTAAACTGTGTCAGAAATAGTAGAACAAGCAAATTTAAGCCCACAATTAGGTTAGGTTAGGTTAGGCATTGATCGGTTAGGTTAGGTTAGAAGCATAGGATAGTTTTTTTCTGTGTTTTTTTTTTGTAAAATTGAGTTCCGTGGGAAAAGTACGGACCGACCGGTTCCGTACAAAACTGGCCAATTCAGCCGGTTTTGACCGGTTCAGTATGGAACCGGCCGGTTCCTTGCTCGGTTTGGAAAAAAATCCGGCCCAGCCGGTTTTATGCCTTGACAGGACCAGCCACCCTTGCAAACCGGTCGGACCGACCGGTTCCGGTCCGGTTCCGATAACATTGGATCAGAGCAGAGAGACCTAAAGAGGGCAGATCTATCAGAGGCACCGTCAGAGCACTTAGATCCAGTTTGACAGTTAGGGCATACTTCGTTAATGCATGCATCAGCTGGATGCATGCAAGTTAGAGGTTGTCCTGTTTAGAGAGGGATTGAGTTACCGGCTGAGGTAATTCTGTATTGTACTGTCTTTTATACTTCTATATGCTCTGGGCTCAAGAGAGAAGATAGCCTTGTTATCACATATATAGTAGTCGGGCTACTATACATTATTTTTCTGATTCCAGTACACTATTCAGCCAGTTCCCTTACATTGAGATGCTGAGATGAGCATCTATGTTGGATCACTATCAGATTTTGGACAACAGTATGTATTCCCCATGCCATGACTGAGTCTTAGGACACTCAGAGAGATGACGGATGTAGCCATTATACCAGTTGTACAGAGCAGTCAGTAGTGCCCAGAGTTACAACAGCAGTTTCAGAGGACAGATGATGGTACAGGTGATGAGCATTCAGGTATATGACTCAGCAGGTATATCATTGTGTTATGGTTATATTGCTTTTATATTTATTCTTATAGCATGTCTTAGCACCTAGTGTCATGATCTGGCGATCATATAGATATGTGGACCTGGTTGATCATATTATATATATTAAATTGTCCCTACTCAGACTTAGAAGTTCACTATTCATACTCATTGGTTTTACCCTCCTTAGGGAGAATAGAGGTGATCATTCCACCATACCTTGGCTTGCTAGTGTTGGCACCATTATTCATTGTCTTCATCCATCCATTACCTACCTTTTAGTTTATCACCCTGACTTACTACTTGATTAGTGGCATGGAGGACTTTTCCCCACTGTAGCCTCTGTATTGGATGAGCTTCCCTGTTTATTGTGTCTCGGCTCTGAGTTGGTGACAAAATTCACCTATGGGAGTTGGAGTTCCTTGTGAATTCCCCCTAGTCGCTAAAGTTGCGTTGGCTAAACCTGAAACTTTTAGTGCTGCCATGAATACAAAGTCTGGAAAAAATGAAAGGCTATATCTTGTATGAAAAACCCATTCATGCAATGTGTTTCTAAACACACATGAATGAAAGGCATGCCAAATGAAAATGGCCATGAAAATTAAATGTTATATCTTTTGGAAATGTAAATACCTAGGTAAACAAGCTGTCTGTGACACACCTAGAAGTGCTTAGGTAAACAAGTGCCTTAAAAACACACCTGCAGCAAAAAGCCTAAATAAATGTAAATCTATGCAATGTGTTTATAAACACACATAGATCAAGGCTATGGAAAATTCAGGCCCAAAAAGCAATGGAACTTAAATGCTATATCAAAACAATTGCTGGCCTTATTTGTATTATGGATTGTGCGCATCTGTTAAAGGTGAATAAACCCTCTTTGAACAACTCATCCATTTGTGAGACACCGCCATTCCCCGTGTTGTTGCTCATTCAGTATATACTATGGTGTGTATTCCCTTTCCCTTTTCCAAAGTGTCACAAAGTTAAGTCAGTCAAGTCATCCCTTAGCCTAGCCAGTTATTTTAGCCTTCACCCTTCACTAGCAAATTGATCACAGCTATGAAGTGAGTATGATCTTGAAAGTCTAGTATGAGTAATAATAATAATTAATGACATTATATATTTGGATTTAGATCGCCAGTAATGATTACTTTGTGTTATAATTGTTATTTGAATAAGTTGTAGAGCATACATTAACCTATGACACTTTGCAGCAGCTTATGATGATGGTCTGAGTTATATTTGGTCATGTTGACTTGGTCAAACCTAGTTTGACCAAGGTCAACCATAGGACATGAGATGGTTAGACCTTGTGATGATATGGATAGATGATATATGGTCTATGTACATGTACATGATGATTTTATGCAGCAGCTACAGAGTTATGATAATGATTCATGGTTTACAGCAGTATTTGATCATTTACAGATTATTATTATTTGACCTGTTCCAGTATATTGGATATATATTTTGATCATGCAGCGATTCATATGGTGTATGAGTACACATCTTGGATAGTTTTGGACCTTCTGATTCCAATGAGACAGTCTGTTTTCAGTTCCGGGCACTTACAGTGATGATTGAGCCTCAGTAGGCTATCCTAGTGCAGTTTTGGTCTGACGGAGACCCTGTCAGAGCAGATGTAATTTTTATCCGGTTTACCTAGGGCGCTGTGCTTGGAGGGGGTGGTCCAGCCACTTTTTTTTACCATATTACCCCCTCCCGGACACACTGGTGCCCTCACCTTGACAGCGCAGGCATTCCAAGAGGCAGTTTGGGGCAGTTTCACGCTTCTCGAGGCATTTCAGGATTGGTAGAAATGGCTATTGAGGAATTCGATTTGGGCTACTGAGGCAATGTCTTGGCATGGGATAATCAGTGATGATGGATTGATGTCTTCCACACCTCCTGCAGCAGTTTCAGCTTCATCGGGGTTGCATCCATCACTTATGGCACTTTCTGATGATTTCTGAGGTCTTTTGAGGCCTACAATTTGACCATAGAGGCACGATTTGGTATATTGATGACTATTTTATTATTATTGTGCTATGGGGATTGACCAAGGGTGGCTAAAATTACCCCTTGGACCCACTATAAGCTTCCTATTATATTTTGTCATCATGATTTGGTGGGATTCCCCTCTTCTAGGGCGATTTTGTCCACTGATATTATATTTTATTAGTGATCCATGTATTTTATTGTTGAGCTCATCTCAACCATTGATTAGACATTTGTATCTTTTAATCTTAGCCACTCATTCAAAAAGTGGTTAGGATTTTGATGCCTCTCCTTCCTATTTAAAGGAGAGAGCTTCTCATTGTAAAGGGACTGGTGGCTCTGGATTATTGGAATAGAAAATTATTATTGCATCTATCTCTAGTGTTGTGGTGAATGTTTTTGGTGTTCGTTCGTTGGTTCTTCCTTTGCACTGAGTTATTGGAGATCTTGTTTGCCATATCTTTTGTACCACGTTTTTGCATCTACAGGTGGAGGCCGATTTGCTTTGAAGAGGAAGTATTGGTAGGGGAGGACTCTCCCTACTTCTTCTTTGGATCTCTTTGTTGGTAACAGGGAGTATTACTGTCCCAGGACCTTCTATTCTATGTTATCATTGCATTTTACTTGTATTTCCTCCATACTTGACCTCTCTGATTGAAATCGATTTTCCTTGGATTGACAGGTAGAGGAGGGTGCACTTGTGGGCTAGGGCATCAATTTGGCAAGCGAAATCAACAATCTCTCATTTGATCTCTGCGGGAATCTTTCTCAACATCAAAGCATCTCTCTTCATCACTCAGGTATGATCTCAAGGTAAGTTCTATCTCCATGATCTATCCACTTGTCTAAAATATTTAAAACCCTAATCAATCAAAACCCCATTTTTACATTTTTTCAGATCTACTAAGATCTAGTGGCTTTTGGGTAAGAAATTTAAAACCCACCTCTATAGTATCCACGGCAGCCCGGATCTATAGTTTGGTGAGGATTGGCCTCCATTTGACCCTCTTTCCAAGGCATTTAGCCTCTCTAAGCAAGGGCGCACTTCCTAGTTTGGGTGGGTTGACCTAGATCTAGTACGTGGGTAGTTGAGATTCCACTTGATTCGTGATCTACACATCCAATAACCTACCCCCAGATTGTCACTTTTCTGATTTTTACCTTGTGGGCCCTATTCCACATTTTAAGGGATTTAATCCCATTTTTTGGACCACTTGGTATCTTCAAGCTCAGATCTAGTAAGATCTAGCCACCGGATTGCCTTGAAATTATAGATCCATACTCTCACTTGCTTAAACTACTTGGATCTAAAGTTTGGATGCCATTGGACTTGTCTTGATTCATTAATCCCACTTTTTAGCCTCCTTGGGTAAAGTCGCACCACCTTGGAGAAGTGAGTTGGTCCACTTCTAGGACGTGGGTACATGAGATTTTTGTGGATTTGGAACGGGCATAATTCAAAACCTAGGTCTAGTTGGTCACTTCATCAAATCTTACCTTGGGGATAGCATTCCTTGTTTTAAGGGATTGTGGTCCACTTAGGTCAAACCTAGATCTAGACCTATTCATCCATCAAGACTTTAATTGCCCACTTGTCTCATACAATAGGAGTTATCAATCACAAGTTAACTACACTTTGACTCCATTATCCCAATTCCCAAGGCACTAGTCTCTCTCCAAGTCAATTCGACTTTCCTAGATTGTTGGATTAACTTGTGGTTTGACCCTTGTGTGGTGAACCAAACCCTTTGATGTCATCATGTATCATGATCAAGCTTGTCACTTGTACTAGTTAGCCCCGATTCAATCCTTAAACTACCCTGCATTGGACACGGTTCCCAAGGTAGTGAATTTTGTCAGATTGAACTAGTACCTCAATCCTGGATCCTATTTCACAAATCACAAGTCACTAATGAACCAAAGCTATACTCATTGAACCCCTCACTTGTCTTGTGACTTCATCCTAAGGTCTAAGATAAACCATACACCTTACTTCACTTAGAATTAACTTGATTTGGTGTCTTGGTTTTGATCTCTCCTGTCGGGAGTAGATCGGGTCTCCCCCTTTGTTGTCTGGGCTAGATAACATAAAGTGAAGGTTGCCTCGACTGGCGTGACAACCATATATTGGAGGTCGAGGTGATCGTGGTTGCACCTTTTGAGTTGCCCTTCCCTATTGCCATCCATGAGTATACATCCATAGGGGTAACTACAGTTTAGGTGATAACAAGCCCCCTAGTTAGCTAGTTTTTCCCGAAAAGGTTCCAGGGTACATCTGTTGTTTATTGTGGTTGATTGCTTTTATATGTTGTTGGTAGATGTAGATCTAGTGGTTTGAGTCTACGTTTTATGAGTATGTACTGACATAGAGATTCATACTACTTGGGGTCTCAAACTGATCTAAAGGGAGTAGTGATCTCTGGATCTAATATATTTACAAAAGTGACCAATAGACCCAAACTGTGGCCCCCTCATAAATACAATAAAATATCCAAATAATAGCCTAGAGTGTGTGTGGACCCCACTGAATGGTGCAAACTGTTTCGGAAGGTGTGGGATGCATCACAAAATTCCTCCTAACAAACCTCATGCCAATTCCTTGCCTCAATTGCCCAAATCGATTTCCTCAGTGACCATTTATTCCATTTTTTTATCCTCAGAAAATCACCCGTAAAAATAATAAAATGCCTGTACCTCTCTGCCTAGTGCCCTGGGAACAAATGTGATTGCATCAAAATGTCTGGGAGTATGGGAATATGGTAATAACAAGTGGCTGGACCTCATACTCCCTCTGTAGCGCCCTAGGAGAACCAAATAAATCTCAAAATGTGCTGACAGGCCATTTTATAATGGCAATAAAGTGATAATCTGAC
This sequence comes from Larix kaempferi, assembly GCA_027924585.1. NCBI lineage: Eukaryota > Viridiplantae > Streptophyta > Pinopsida > Pinales > Pinaceae > Larix > Larix kaempferi. The sequence goes on along the minus strand of BSBM01000050.1, from coordinate 12,239,766 downwards.
TGTAATCTCATCTCGAAGTGCCTAAAATTGATATCTGAGTGTGCCAATGAACTCAGAAAGCCTAAATGTAGTAGAGATGAGTAATCATACACTTTGTGACCACCTGGATAACCATCTGTAAGCTCAACCATGCCCAGACAAATAGAGATAATGGTCCGTAAATAATAATAATAATAAAAACCCATCAAACCATCATATGAAACCTGTGTCTGATGCATGGAATCATCAATTGGACAACATAGGACCATAATTAATCAATATTGGACATCATTGGTCCAACTCATCTCGGATCCTGCAGTTGACTTGGTCAAGTTGGGTTGACCTAGTCAAACTTGATCAAAACAATGACCCAGGCTCAAACCGACTGATGCTGCAAGTGAAAATGGATAAGATATGCTCCTTTAATTATTATAATAGCAAGACTAAAGTATAAAGTAGCATTTTACTAGCGATTAAGCAATTAGTACATCAAATAAAAGTCCAGAATCAAAACAATCAATTACTCATAAAATACCCTCAAGTGTATACTCATTTCATGGACGTGACCATTTTGCTAGGAATGGGTGAAGGTGAAAAATGCAAGGCTAGGACAAGGGAATGACTTTACGTTCTTCAACACTGTGACACTTTGGATAAGGGGAAAAGGGAGACTCACTTAAGCATATGTTGGACATAAAACACACAAGGAATGGTGGTGTCTCACAAATGGAATGAGTTGATTTGAGAGGTGTCTATTCAACTTTTAGCAAATGTCTACAGCTCACATCCAAGTTTGAACCAGCTCTGTGAGGATCTTTTCTAGAACCACCGTGACTGGGTGCACAGCTAACCGTAACTTGAGGTTCTAGGGGACACTTAGAATTAGCTGCCCCTTACTCCATCTCACATTCCAACCCGTAGGCTTCGTGAGGAAATAATCATTACATTTAATCATGGCCATCAGTCTTTAGATTTTGCATATATTTAACCACTGCGTTTTAGGCCTTATGACCCTTTGGATTTTGCATGTGCTTAGAAGCACGACTAATTGCAACTTTTATCCATGGGATTGCATATAAGATATAATAATGAGACACATATGCATGTAATGATGGTAGTTTATTTTGCTTCAAGTCTAGCTGACACAACTCAGGCAACTAGGGAGATCATCCATAGTCAGAACCAAACATCGGGGGCAACCGACCACAGAGGCAAGGCTTCAAATCCAACTCACCTAAGATCAGGAATCAACACCGACGGGTTCTCCTGGCCCAGAAGGATCAAGGCTTCAACAAGTTTTGTTGCGCAACTCAGAGCCGAGACACAAAACAACAGGGAACCTATCCAACACAGAGGTAAAAGTGGGGAGGTCTTCCATATCACAGGCTGAGGTGTAAGTTAGGGTAAAACCAAGTATGAAAGAGAACGGATGGATGGGGAAAGTGACAAGTTATGCCATAAATGGTGGGAATGACCATGGCCATACTACTTAAGAGGGTAAAACCAACGAGTATAATCAAGAAATTATTATTCCGAGTAATTAGACCACTTTAATTCTAGATAGTCAACCAATAAGCATATATATATATATATATCGCCAGATCATGACCACTAAATACCTAGTCAAGCTACTAAGATAAGCAAAACAACAAGGTAGAAATATCCAATGCCTAATCATATACCTGCTAGGTCATACACCCGTATCCATCATCTGGACCATCAATTGTCACTGGAACACTACTGCTGTACAACTTTGGGCACTATCACATTGCTCTGTATGGAAGAAAATGGTCACCTCAGTCATCAAATCTGAGGTCATGAGGCTCAGTCATGGCACAAGGCTTGTCGTGTCTGGTCTGGGGCTACTGGAAGCATGAGTGATCATCAAAAGAATATTGCTCATCATAGGCTGATCTCATAAAAAATGCGTAAAGGCTTGGCTCAAAAATATACATGAAACTGCTCTGCAATCATGATAGCCTGGCTACTATGGATGTGATAACAGTACATTGAGGGGTTGATGCGCTTGATTAAATGCCAATCCCCTACCCTCGTACATGATAGAATTTGGTGGAAATGTTGCAATCCTGAAACCCTGAACACTGTTAAGCTAAGTCACCTGACACGAGGACACATGACACGAAGGACACGAAAATACGAGTGTCCGACACGAACACGGTGACCCCCGGAATCAGGACACGTTTTATATACATATATATATATATTTTAAAATATATTAAAATTAAAAAATATAGACATATAGATCCAATTTTTTTTAGAAACTAGAACATTTACAAATATTCAATAGAAATTAGAATCAATACACATTAATGATTACACATTTGTCATTCACAAATCACAATGAGACACATAGATGCATTGAAATTTGATAGGCATTGGGCAATAAATCAGGATGTCGGAACCATATTTCTCATTAAGTCATCAAAATCAAAATGTATTACATAGATGTCGAAATGCCATTGGGCACTGGCAAATGCCAAATAGACTAATAGTAAATACAAAAAGGGGTGGATCAAGATGGAAGAATATCATATGTCAATAGTCCTCCTCCATGCTTGAATCAACAAACTCATCATTGCCCTGATCCTCATCCTCCTCCTCTCTGCCCATCGGACGATCTACATATGCTGGTGTGGAGGATGACCCCTCCATATGATCACCATCATCAAAAGTGACTGGCTTCTCCACATAAAACCCACTCTCAAGCTTCTCCACACTTGCAAATGACAAAAAGAAATGAATTTTTGTTTTTCAACTCACCTCGGGTGGCCTTTTCCACGGAAACCGTGTCCTGGAATTGGGACACGAGTCGCACAGTTAGGGACACGATTTCCCATCGTGTCCGTGTTCGACACGACCCCACGAGACACGTAGCCCATTTTGAGCGAATCCGGTTTCGGAGGATCTCATCCATTGATCCATAGTGAGATTAGGTATTTCGCTTAGCCAATGAGTTAAACGAAGGATCAATTGGTGGAGAGGACACAATTACATTTCGACAGAGACGGAGAGAAAGAAGTTTGAGAGAGAGAGTTTTGCAGAGAAGACAGAGAAGTAGAGAGTCATAGTGATCGACAAAGCATCCAAGCAAGAGGGTCGTACAAGTTCATAGAGGAGAGAGAGGCGAGGTTAAGCTGCAGAGGTAGTCGTACAGTCGATCGTACAGCAGCAGATCGTACGGATTCCGTACAGCAGGCCGTACAACACAAGAGGAGGCCGTACTGCTCAACAATTACTCAGTGAGTTTGTGTTGGTTCGATTTTGCCAGGTCAGGCAAAAATCGATTTTTCGATATTGTAAAAGCTTCATATTTTCTTAATAAAAATATCCTCTCATACTGCTGCACAGGTTTTCCCATCTTGGGTTTTGTCCGAGGGTTTATACCCAAAAAGATTGTGTTGTCTCTATTGGTGTGATTGATTGGTATTTGCTTCAGTATTTATTTTCCGCTAAATAGTGAAGAAATCCATGTGTGGTTAACAGTAATAATTTGGGTTTAATTAATTAATCCAACATACTCTAGCCCTTGAGTGGATTTTAAGGAAATTTACAAAGACTACACATAAATCCCAAAAGAACATACAAAAAAGGAAGAGAAACAAAAAAAACACAAGAGAGGAATTGTACATTGCTATACACTCTTCATTAGTGGTCAATTAAAGAGTACAAGGATGCTAAAATAGAGTTGGCATTACGAATATTGACATATTAGTTATAAGGAATATTGTTAGGCCAATTAGAATATTGTAGGTTAGGAAGATTGCAAGTTGTTAGTAAGTTTTAAATTCTTATCATTGTTAGATTATTGTAGGCCACACATTTTCTTCATTTCCTCCCTACTTAGAGGAATTGTTTACAATTTCTCCTAAAATGGGTAAATTGTTGTTCAAAAGTGAATTGAGAGACCTACTTTGCCTATGTAGGTAGTGTGGCTTTTTTCCCAACTAAGAAGGTGGTAGTCTACTTTTATTAGGTGGTTCTAGACTTCTAATATGGACATTGGAGTAATGTATTTGCGACAAAGAATGCTAAAAATTCAGAATGGGTACTTTAGGATGAGTAAGCGGGTCTCTATCCAAATTCGACAAGTTAGAAAACTTTAGCCCACTAGCATTGATGACATCATGGAATTTGGATGCCAAGATGAGCTTTTTGGTCTAGGTGAAAGGAAACGAGGCCCACTGCTTGGGTGATTGTATATGGTCCATAGTGGATTTGTTTTAGCTTATGATGTTTTTTCTAGAAATTTTGCTGGTCCAATTGTAATCACACATTGCTGTGAACATGGAATTGGTGAGGGACTCAATATTGGCTATGAAAGAATGTTTACTTGGCCTATGCTTGAATTAGGATTTTGCATATTTTTGGTATGTATGTTGGCCAAATTCTACAAAAAGAAGCAACTTGCTTCTACTTTTCTTATTCGGGGAACATCGATGGTGGAGGAAGACTAAGAACAAATGATTGGTATCTCATAAGAAGCTAAGGGTTGGAAGCCATAACATATGCTGAAGGGATAATGTTGTGTAAATGCATATTTTTACCCTTGATATTGTATGAGGGTTACATGTGATTTTCATCACATATTGGAGATTCGCAAAATGGCACCTATGATCGATACACACCTTGACAATTTTCTTGCATCCATCTTCTTGGCTTGGAGTGGTACTATCATTTCGTTGAGTTGGTGTTTTTGGTTGGGGAATCTAGCTCAATGGCTTATGGTTTGATACTCCTCTCATATTTCATGCCTTTGCTTGGTGGATTACTCTCTTGGAATATGTTTCATGGATGCTAATACTCCATATGTTTTATCTTGGCATCATGATGTTGTTCTTGGAATGCCCTAGTGATTGTGCATGGTGGTGTTATATTATATTGGTTTGTCTCAAAGAGGGGGTGTTCCACATGGCCCCCTTTTCTTATGTTGTGCTAGTCATGACATGATTAGGTGTTGGGACATGTTTTACATGATTGTGGTGGTTGATGATGCCTAGGTGGAGTGCCCTAGCACTTTGGACATTATATTACTTATGGATTGCATCATAGTATGGTTGGAGAGTGCCTAGCATATGTGCCTCTTTTTGCATTGTTCCATCATGATGTACTGAGTTATTTAATGTGGTTTGTTGTGGTGGGAGCTTCCTAGTGTGCACCCTATAAAATTGAAGGTTTTTGGTATATTTATTACTTTATTATGACATAGATTATAACCCTTTGATGAAGTACTCCCCTTATGCACATGTTAAGGGCGATTCTGACCACTCAATGGCTAGTTTGACTGCTTTTACCTAGGTAAAGACTAATTACTTGAGCGCTTTGGCTTATTTTAGTTATTCATGATGTGGAGATTGGATTTATGGTGGAGCACTCCTCATATTGGCACACATGTTGAGGCATTTTATATTTTATGATTATTTTATTACTAGATGATGGGTCGTTCCCTTCTCTAGGGAGTTAGTTATGTTTCATTATAACTTAGCAGGTGGAGGATTATTATATTATTTGTTGACTCCTTCCTTGCACACTTTTGTAAAGTTGTTACACATTGTAAACCATTCTATGGAGGTAGTTAAGGAGGTGTCCTAGGTTTAGGGACCACTCTAGCATTTATGAGTCGTTACACCATGGTGGTTATTTTGTAGACCTTAACAACTTGAAGGGTGAGTTAGTTATGAATTGGGGAGAATGCCCTTGGGTATCAAGGTATTTTGGGCTTGATTGGAATCCGCACATGCTATTTTTGTAGGTTGTTGAGATGATCAACCACTTGATGAAAGGGACATCCACATTTGTGATTCCACACGTTCCATTGAAGGAGGTTTTACTTGGTTCATTGCACACCTTTTCACACATGATTGATGGGACATAGGAGCTTTTCTTGCAGAATTGCACCATTTTCATACTATTTGGTGGGACGTGTCACTTGAGGAGGCATTGCTTGGTCAACCACTTGATTTATGGGACATCTAGCTTGATGGAGCATTAATTGCACACATGTTTATGCTTGATTATCCACACATGCTAACTTGGAGGAGATCTAGGTGGAGGCTTCTTGTTACGCTTGGAGGTTTTACTTGGTCCACCTCATTGAAGGTCCACACATGCTATTTTGAGATGGTTGTTGCACACTTAGAGGATTATTAGTGTAGCGACCTCTCTTGGAGAGGCTTCTAGTGACACACTGGAGCTTGCTGACATGGTCAACCACTTTGGAGAAGCCAAATGGCATAAACACTCCCATTATTTTATCATTTGTTTGACTTATCTCATGGAGTTGGTTATGTGAGCATTATTGTATTGTTTTCCTTGGAGAAAAGCATGGATCTAGGTAAAAAATCATTATTTATTGTAATGAGACAGAGCTAAACTCTATTTAGAGAGTAGCTTGCTCCATTTGTAGCTTATGGTTGGGTCCATGAGGAGTTCTCCTCTCAGAACCTTGTTTTGGAGGGCATAATGAGAAGTTTAATGGTTCATACTTATCAAGTGTGAAGCTAATGCTTATTATATTTCATTGTTGTTGATGTATGCTAGAGATTACTTGCCAGAACATGCTTGAGAGGCCAAGAGAAAGGGTATATTTACTACATAGGAAGGGTTTTATGTGAGGATTTATGTCTCTAGTTTTATGGTTGAATGTATTGGCTTGCTTCTATCAGAAAAATGTTGCTAGTCTAATGCCTCACTAAAGGCACACCATCATAGCATAGTTAGAGTGTGGCAACTCGAGGTCCCCTACAAGTTTATTTTTACATCATGCGACAACAAGTTTAAGGCTGATTGTGGCATGTTTAACAACTTTATTTGTCTTAACCATATATAAACTGCTCTCTTAGTTTGACTTCTTGATTCCATTTTGCCCAATATTGGATAGGCACTAGTCCTAGTCTTCCATCATTCCAATTTTTACTTTACTACAACAATGTTTTGCTAAAGCTAACTCTTCATAATCGCCTTGAGCTTCCTTGTCATAGCTTTAGTCAGCTGAATCTAGTGAATCCCCCCTCGTGCTGGAGGAGAGCCAGCCTAAAGTGAGGGGAAGAGCTGCTATGGTGACAATGGGCAGCATTCCTGAGTTCTCTTGAAGTTGCACTTTGTGGTTGGGACTTTTTACACTTTGAGTGTAGGATTGGGCCGTAGCACGTGTTGCTCTATCATAACTATGTTGAATAATGTGCATGTACCTTCTGCATTGCTTCTTGTGTTGGTGGTAGGGTTGAAGAGCATGGGCTGTAGTTTGATTGACAACCTCAATCATGGCATCAGTTTGGGGATGGGAGGAAGTGGAGAATTATAATGGACATCGAAGAATTTTCCATAATGAACACTAGAAGTGACCAAGAATGAAGGGGTGTATGTGACATAATAGAAGCATATCTCATAATGACTTCCATAAATACACCCCTTTGGGTTCCTTCATTTGAAATTAAAAGGGGTTTATATGTGGTGGCATGCTATATGATGCATGAGTTTTGTTTTTTGTTTGTGTGATAACATTGTGTTTTGTAGATCTAAATTTGTCCTTTTATATCTTTATCTAAATAATGTTTACTACATTTTCATCAAACCTTTGATGAACTTGAATTCTTTTACCCATAGAAATCTTGGTGTTTTTTCCAACTTCGTTTTACAACTATCGTATTAATTATGAATTTATGACAGAATAATTAGGCCTTATTTTGAGATATAATTGTGTGATTCTTCAAACAAAGAACTACAACATGCCCATGGGGATGATTATAACTTTTGTACATCATGAAAAAGATCTTTGTTGAAAGCGTATTTTCTTAATTAAGTTCAACTTTTTTTGACATAATTAGCTTAATGTTTTTTTGGCCAGTGCTTTTACTTTTTAACACCTTTAAAGTGATTTGCAGATCCTTGACAATTGGGCAAATGCAAGGAAAATTTCAGATGATAGTGATTCGTCATACAGGCCATGCTATCCAGGTTTCTCTTGTACCTTTCCTGTTGGTGGTATATAAACATTATTGATATTATTGGACTTTTTCATTTGATTTTTCATCTTTCTCTCTAAATTGTTGCAGGAAGATGTCCCTGATGAATTTGCCTCAGTAGTTCTAAATTTTATTTCTCGCAATCAAATAGGCCCTCATGGAATACAGGTTTGTTAAGATAATATTTATTCCCCCCCTCTCTTTGTCTTGGAATATTATGTTTAAATGATATGTTGTCCTATGCTTGATTATATTCTGAATTTCAAAACCATGTTGCTTGGGCATAATTATCCATCAAATATGATTATATGAAATGATAACCGTTATAGGGTCTCATAAACTTCATAAATTGCAATACATTTGTAATCAGTTGACTACCTAGGTATTGACATATACCACATGCATATTAATTTTATTCCAAATGGCATTTTTTCTGCGAATCAATCATTCCAGGTAAGCATTTGTATTGGTCCAATTCTCTTAATATACTTAGATACGTTCTTGAGTTAGACAATTCAGATTGACATGAAAAGAATAGAGAGAGAAGTAGGAAACAAATCCACAAGTCTAACTATAAGCATATATATTGATGCAACTATAAATTACAAGAAAATTAGAGCATGCTTTAATTATTATGATGTGAGTATATACAAAGGATTAATGTTTGTGGACTTAACAAGGGGACTATATGCCCAGGGTAAGACTCACGAAAAAAGACCAACCTCCACATCTGCTACATGTCTCTACATACTGATTGATGTTGGTTGGGAATTAGGTAAATGACAGTTCAAGCTAATCATTGAAGCAACTCGCTGTATGTCAATGATTTAATTACACAACTATATAAAGATATTTCACTCACACATATCACATTGGTCATGAGTGCCCTTGTCTCTTGTTACTTAAATTGACTATATGGTTGTGGAGCCTTCCTAGCATTCTTGCTCATTGGATGATCTTTATGGTAATGGATGCCTTGTGATGGTTTTCATCTAGAGCGCTCTTGTCCCTTGGCCCTTGTTTAAGATCATAGCATGGTTTGCCATCAATTTCTTGTGGAGCATTCTTGTTTCTTGGCATGAGGATGACATCTTGACTTCATTAGACATCTTTTGGGTTGAACGCTCTCATAGTTTCTCACTCTTGGCACATGCAGAGGCATATCATTGCTTGTGGATGGGGCCATCCCCTTCTTCAAGGTGTTTGTCGGATATTGTGGACACTTGTTCTTGATTTAGATGCTCCTATTATTGATGGATGGTCTCCTTGGTGTATTAATTGATGAGTTGGTATAAAGGTTGGGTGTTGGTTGTTATGTGGACATTCATTGCACACATATTGAGGTTGTTCCCCACTTGATGGAGTATTGCATGTAGATCTATTTGTTGGTTGAGGGTTTGAACCCTTGATGTATGGAAGAGACCTCTTGCACTTGTTGACCTGTTCTACATTCATTGGTTTTCCTTTGATAAGCGCCCACCCAGTAAAGAGTTAACCATAATGGTTGACTTGACATATTTTTCATAAAAAAAACTACTTTTTTTTCTTTTTATTTTCAACATATCTTCCTATGGTTTTACTCAAATTTCGAGTGGGAGCACTTGTTAGATACATAATTCAATTCCGCATCCAACGAGTACCCACACTTTATACTTTAGATGGATCCCACCCCGCGAAAAAATGAGAAATACATTAAAAAACGTGTTACTTAAAACGTTTTTAATGTATTTCTCGTTTTTTATGGGGTGGGGTCCATCTAAAGTATGCAATGTGAGTACTCGTTGGATTCATAATTGAATTATGCATCCAACGAGTGGTCCCGCTCGAAATTTGAGTATAACCATAGGGAGATATGTTGAAAATACGAGGAAAAAATAGTTTTTTCTCTCTTCTTTCAAAATTCATAAATATTATTTTATTGTTTTAATGATTATTTTATTATTTTCCTTAGGAGGCCCTTTTTAGACCCCAAATTTGCTCTAATGCTTTGTAGGATTGTTTACACTCATCTAGCATTTTTGATTGGACGTTTTTGGAGGAGTGTCCTAGCTTCGAGTATAATTATCTTCTGGAAAATTGCCTAGAATTGTGCCATATCAACGCCATTAGATGCAGAGTGGCCATGGGATTTCCAAAACCTGGCTACAATAGAAAATTCGATAAATATTGACGAAGTCAGCAATTGTAGAACTGTCGTGTAAATAGCTGCATTGTATGTTTTTTGTGCATACCTTTTGGAGCCTTTTCATGAAGAGCATTCACCTTATTTGAGAAAGTCCTCCACCTTTTGAGACCTTTTGCTTGGAGTGCTACCTTTGGATATTGTCTTTGGAGGTTAGGTTTGACTTCTACTTGTCATCATTCAACCTCATTCGATGGATGCACCTGCTTCTTGGGCCTTTCTTCTCTTGGATATTGTACTTGTGGCTTTGACCACCGTATTTCATGGATATTGTTAGAGTTTTTCAGGGTTTAGTGGAGGATATTCATTGTTTACCCACCCTAGGCTAGATCTAGGATTTATGATTATTTTATTGTAAAGGAAGTTGAGCTCATTTGCTATATAAGAGATGTTAAATTTTTGTTAGGGTTAGGTTTGGATGTAGAAAATCAAAACTTATATACTTTAATGCAAAAATTCAATATAACAAATCTATACTAGAGCAGAATAGTACAACAGTATCTTTAAACAAGATAGTTTAAAACATAAATTCCATCTCTTTCAACTTTTCAACTTTTCAACTTTAACACTAACAATGAGTCCTTGTGTTAAAGTAATCTTCAGTAACATGTAACCAGCAGTATAAGACAAGTCTAATTAATAAGAAGAGTAAGTTAGGATACTTACTTGGAGTGTGGGACCCTTCCTGTTTAATACTCAGAGGTTTTACTTTCAGAAAGAGTTGCACCTCTCAGAGGTCACTCAACACTAGGAACCAACTGACCCTAACTTAGAGGGTAAGTACAAACCAGAGAGAGAGAGATGAGAGGGTTGAAGTGTAGTCAATCAAGGACAGTTAAAGACAGTTAAAAATTCAGCATAATAGGTCTGATTCTCAAGCAACAAAATAAAGCTTCAAGTGAGCAAAACATAGTCAGAATTTCACTCATGAATTAGACCCTAAATTTGTCTCAAAATATAGATCAAATATCAGTCTGGTCAAAACTTAATTCTCAGCATCAATAAATAATCAAAGACTCAGTCCAAACAGTCTATATAGATTGCAACCTTCACCAGAGAGCTGTCAGCAAACAAAACTTAGATCACATAAGGTCACGCCCTCCACAAGTGTGCACAAAGCAGGGTTTAATAAAATCCTAAGGCCTCACAACCTTCACAAGTCTTGCTCAATCAAGCAAACAAGGTGACATCCCTTGGTTCAGAAGTTGTGTCCACACATAGATCACATAAAGTCTCTTTTATCTATTGGCTTACACAAATGACCTCTTGACATGTTAGATCAAACTATAAGGGTCGTGGTCCAGGTAGATCTGATCATCAAGGATCGCGGCCTAGCAGATGGATTAGATCTAGGTTCACGACTGGCAGAAATAACTTCAAGAGCTCACGGCTAGGTCAAATATGCACAGATTGGGCGTCAAGCAAGACAAGGACAGGAGGTTGAGTTTCTCCAAGGTCACTGTTCAGGTCAGATCAGATATCAGATGCGAGATCCCACTTCAATCAAGCTTCAGTAGGCAGATCGAAGGTAGCAACAACAAGATTAACCCTAAATAAATGTACACAAAACAGATATGAGATAAAAGATGAGTTTCAGCAGGTGGATGACCTCAAAGCAAGTGATCGAGCAGCAGCAGATGAAATTTAGACAAATCGGATTACTGTTGAGCAGGTGGAAGCCCTAGGCAGGTGAGCGAACAACATCATACAAGCTTTGTAACCCTTGACGTTAACAGAGCTGAGATTGATAAGGATGGATGATGATAATGAGAGAAAGGTCTCCATTAAATAGATCTTTGATGACTTCTAGAAGCATCATAAATAATACTTTAATTTTTTTAGGGTTCCATTAAATTAGGAGGATACCAAAAAATAAACACAACTTATAATAATATAAAATGTAAATAAAGTGACTCGAGTGGGTACCAGCATTTAATGTCAAAATAATAAAGTCACATTTAATAACATAAAACATAAGTAGGGTGACAAACAACCATAGTACCTATAGGGCCGAAAACATCAAGATGGTACAAATCAAAACAACTCGAGGTGGGTAGATGACCCCACTAACCACAAGTCAAAGACAAGGTACCACAAGACCAATAATCAACAAGGTGTAAGGACCAAAAAATAAATCAACCAAGGTGGGGAAGGGTATAACCAGTCATCTCTCTCTCAAATTTACACATGTTCCAAATAACCTGAAAGTTCATCATCATTGTATAAGGAAGGGTACACACTGGATGATGTGATCATGTGGTCCTTTAGACTGTTCCTTAGGTCAAATGCTAGTGGCTCCATCAAGGGGTGGCCAATTCCTTGAGAAGACCATCTAACTCAACCATCTCGAAGACCTAGGAGAAGAGGACATCACACATCATCATCTTGGTCCACTGACCAAGATCCACATGGTTAACTGATCAGGTATGTCACTTCGGGAACTACTTGGTTCTCGTGACCAAGAACCCGCCTGGTCTCGGACCAGGAGGTCTCTGTCTGAACCTGCAGGACCGGCTTGGTCCTCATGACCAAGAAACTATTTGGTACCAGACCAGAATACCCTAGAGACAAATAGGGGTCCTAGACACATGCTACGGACTTTGCTATGGCATCAACCTGCTTGGTCCCCGACCAAGAACCCCAGGAGACAGCTGGGGGACTTAGGGTACCTTCTAGTGTCTTACTCTTTGCTCTGCCTGGTTAACTTGACCAGGAGCCCTAGTTAACTAACTAGGGTACCATCCTCTCTGAGAATGGGTCTCACAACTGCAGTAACTTTAACAAGAGAGTCTCTTCCTCATTTATAATCATGGTTGGATTTTAGAGCTCTCTCTTTCTCTCTCTCTCCATCTCTCGTGCGCGCGTGCTTAACTGATACAACTTTTCTTGGAGAAAATCTTGTTGGAAGGGTTCCCTTTTTGATCATGTGTGGCGCTTTGATCTTTCTTGAAGCTTCATGATTGTATGTTGTATTAGGTGTTTACATTGTCATTTATATGCTTTTGCTTGGGCCATTGAAAGGGTATTATTACCTCGTTGGAGAAATACGTTTAAGTTAATCTCTATTTCATCCTTTTTTTGCATGTTCATTTATGCAAGAGTTATGTGTTGTATATTTACCTTGATTCAGATTTTGCAACCTTAAGCATTTATTTATAGAATGCAACCCCAATAGCTTGAAAAGGAAGAGGATTCTTTAGTCGACTCCTTCCCTTGTAGACCCTAGTTCACCTTCAATTTCATCAAAATAGGGTTTGGGTTAGCTCATGCAATTCTACTCTCTTGGTGACATATTAAGCAAGGCCCTCTTAGTTGGTGATTCTTTGAATCCATTTTCCCTTGATTGGATTGGCACTAGTCCTTAGAGCGATCTCTTTCATCCTCCTATCACCTTGTTTATGTTTTATACTACAAAGAGACAACGTTTTGCTAGAGCTACTCTTCACATCACCTTATGCTTCATTGTTCGTAGCCCTAGTAATCCTATCTTAGAGAAGTCCCCATTGTGTTGGAGAAGAGCCAAAACAAAGTGTGAAGATGGTTGGTGTGGTGACATTGACCTCCCCTCTTGAGTTCCCCTTTGGCTAGTATTGCTTCTTTTGATCTTTAATCACACATGCTAGTTGGAGTGGTAATGTAGTCAAAACCCAATAATGAAAGACTTTGCTAAATGTGAGGTAGACCACCAATAAGGGTTGCGGTCACCAAGGTACTCAATTTCTAAATCAACCCCGAGAGCAAGATGTGTCGAAGTCGATGGGAGTAGATCCACTTGGAAGAAAGTAATGAAAAGTCTCTCCAACTAGCACGAAGCACATATATGGATAGTGCAAATAAGTGACATATGTGGTGGAACTTCAAAGTAAAGACTCTCAGCTTGACTCCACTGGCTCAATAATGATCGACAAGACAAGGGATCAAGGATAAAATTTTCGAATCCCCACCATACTACTTTGATGCCAAATAACTCAAAGAGAATAACAAAATAGGACTCGTGATTTCCTTTTGACAACTTGATTTTTTGACCCAACACCAAGCAAAGACATGACCCGATAAATTGAAAAACCACCATCTTGAATTGCAAATCTAAGCATATACAAAGCATATGCTAAACTCAACTTGACCAACGTCACCAAAGCAAATACATGGAAATAAACCTAAAATATCATAGGAAAAATTGAACTTTGGCCTAGGGAAAGGAAAAGCACAAAACATGACTCATCCTACCTAATAGCTCAAAAATTGAACAATTGAGTTGACCTATCCTAGTAAGTTGAACTTTGTTTGTACATCATATATCATGGGAATACATTAGATTTGTAATGACCAACATATTCCAACAGCCAGTACAATAATTGATTTTATGTGCTTTATCAACATAATTATATCTCTAGTGAAGCCAAGCATGGAATCTACTAAGACAAAAATAAGTCTTCACATACTTGATTGTCAAACAACCATGTTCCTCTACTAGCTGAAATCCAAAGCATGATTGCTTACTAGTAAATAAGAAGAAAGTGGAAAAGCTAAAACTTTACCACGATGCCTGCAAAAACACCTCTAACATCCTCATTTCAACCGAATCATGATATAATCTAATATCCAAGCAATGATCAAACTAAGAATCATATCGAAAAACAAAAGTGGGTTGTGAGATCATTACCATACTTTGAGGAAAATCATCTTCTATTTGAATTGAAAGGTGTTCTTTTTGCTGCAATAATTGTTGGAATATTCACCAATATTGAGAGGGGGGGTGAATCAGTATTGGGCACTTTTTACCATTTCAAAATTTAATATCAGATGTAAACTTAACCATTAACAATAACATTCATCATCACATAAACCATACACAGTACACAAGAAATTTTACGTCGAAACTCAAATGGGAGAAAACCACATAATACTTTTCTTATATAATATAAAGATTACATTCATTTGATTTACTAGCTCCAACTGGAAGGAGGCTACAACCCCCTAGTTTATCAGCTCCAACTGAAAGGAGGCTACAACCCCTTGGTTTTACCATTGGCTCCAACCTATAGTGAGGACTCCAATCCCCAGTGAGCTCCAACTCACTAGATTTACCAGCATCAATTAGAAGGAGGCTACAACCCCCTATACTTGTGCCGTCCTGCCACCCTGATATGAATAAGAGAATCAACCTGTATCTGTATCACTGTCTCTGTCAACATGTACTTGTATCACTGTCTCTTTCAACTTGTACTTGTATCACTGTCTTTGTCAACCTGTACCTGTATCTCTATCTCTGTCAACCTGTACCTGCCTCAAATCTGTCTTTCAAGAATGCCCAAAAACAATCACCCATAGATTTCATTTGTATCTTCAAAACCTTTATATCATAGTCATTTCCAACCCCTAGGATATTCCAAGATAATCACCATGATCTATGCCAAGATCATCACCATAAACACCATAACATATCTATGCAAAGATAATCACCATGATTTATGCCAAGATCGTCACCATAATCATCATAACGTATCTATGCAAAAACACCAAAGAAAAAGCTCCAACACATACTCAAGATCCATACCATTTTCAAGACAACAGGATGAACCCTAGTCCATGAGAGGCATGACCATCACAAGGGAGACCCATGTACAAGAACCATACCTTTGACAAGATGAAGAAACAAGAAAGAAACCCTTCACCAAAATAAACTCTAGATCATGTCATCACATAGCCCTTGCAACAAGCTTTCCAATGAGCCAAGAAGTTTGTGATTCCAATATTGTATGAGAAAGTTATACAAATTTTAAGGTTATCAACAATCCTCCTCTTGTACCTTCGCTTATCTCTCTTGTACTTGTGCCTTAGAGATGATGAACATGTTAGAATTTGTAGTTTAATAGTAGTTATGTTATATCTTTGAACAAATTCTACTATATCACAATAAACATAAGCAATAGGATCACTGAAAGATAGACAAGCACAGCATACACAAGAATTTATCCTGGGAAACCCTCTAGGGGAAGAAAACCCAGCAAAACTTCTTCAATATAGATTCTGTCAACAAGTACAATGTCAATACAACGAAGAGCTAAAGCTCTCTCATACAAAGATGCCCCAAGAATAAAAGATACAAAGATAAGACAAGATAGAACCCCAAACATAAGCTTCCTCCAATTGCAGCTACTCTCCCATGCACACTTATTCACTTGGTTGAGCAAACTTGTGATAATCCAAATGGGGAATTCGACCCCCTTATTTATACACTTGTCTAATTGACTTTTTCACTATAGGGCCGACTTCATTGGGGCAGTTTTACCCATTGACTTCTGTGGAGCCGACTTGTCTAATTTTACTTATTCTTTTAGTGTTTTTACATGATCAATTTCAATATGAATATCTTTCGAGGGAACACAATAATATAATAAGAATATCTTCCGAAGTTACCTAATCTTCAGCACTTCCTCTTAACAAGGAAGGTATTCTTCTAACACAAACACCATCACTGCTGCTACAAAATCTGTACTCTAATCATTGACTTGTGACATCTCTCGAATCTATACATCACTAGAAGTTATGTACAAGCAAGCCATCATCTCAATCATGCATCAATCGCTATCATACATCTGGGGGCATCATAGTAGCAACACATCAGCAAGCCAGGAGCGCACATTATGTCATTATGGGACTTTGTCTAGCTCACACAGAATCTAGACACACACATTCTATTGGACACACAGCTCGATTGGATACACATACTCAGTTGGGTACACATACTCGACTGGATACACAAACTAAGTATGGTCACGCTCTCCAGTCTGCCAACGTATGGTCATGCTCTCCAGTCATCACAAGTATGGTCACTCTCTCCAATCTTCCAGTGTATGGTCACTCTCTCCAGTCATCACCAATATGGTCACGCTCTCCAACCTTCTAGAGTATGGTCACGCTCTCCAATCATCACAAGAGCTGGTCACTCTCTTCAGTCATCTCACACTAGCTCCAACTGGATAAGCAACTCGACTGGATACACATACAAAGTATGGTCACACTCTCCAGTCATTAAGAGCCGGTCACTCTCTCCAGTTCTCACAAAGTCTAGTAATCCATGCCTGTAAATGACCACCTTCTACTACCACACCGTTCAGCTACAGCCCACTGAATCTCATATGTGACTCATCCCTCCCTCTTACGAGGGACACCTCTCTGTAGCACGCCAAGCTTGTCCCCGAAGTACTCTAATTTCACTCTTGATAGAGGCTTGGTCAACACATTGGCGATCTGCTCGTCCGTCGCAACATACTGGAGCTTCACTGCTCTCTTCTGTACCATATCTCTAATATAATGGTACCTAATCTCGATATGCTTGGACTTGTCATGAAACACTGGGTTCTCGGACAACTTCACGCAACTCTGGTTGTCATAGAAAATACAAGTCGCATCTAACTCGAGATCTAACAGCCCTACAATTAACTTTCGAAGCCACATTGCTTCACTGCTAGCTGAACACGTTGCAACATATTCTACCTTGGTTGTACTGAGTGCCACACTAGTCTGCTTCCTACTGAACTAGGAAATCATGCCCGATCCCAAACTGAAGCAACATCCTGAAGTACTCTTTCCATCTGTGACACTACCGACCCAATATGAATCAACATAGCCTTGCAGGCTAATCTTTTGATCTGACATAATCAAATGTACCCTTCAGGTACCTCATCACATGTTTTGCCGCAATCAGGTGAACACGTCTCGACTCAACCATGTACTGACTCAAGGTGTTTGCCGCAAAGCATATATCAGGTCTAGTGTTCGTCAAGTACATCAACAAACCAATCATCTATCTATATAATGTGGCATCCAGTGTCTCTGAAGAAGTATCACACATCAACTTCAAGTTTGATGCCATCGGTGTAGCCATGGCCTTACAATCCAACATCCCAAATCTCTTCACGATCTCCATAGCATATTTTCCTTGGCTAAGGAAAATCTCATATGGACTCTGCCACACCTCTAGACCTAAGAAATAGTGCATCATACCCAAGTCTTTCATCTCGAACTATGCGGCAAGCTTCTGCTTAGTTTGTGCAATGAGCTTCTCATCTCCTATTAGAAATAGCCAAATAGGTCATCTACATACAATAGCAATATCATCAGTTTCCCATTCTCAACCTTGTAGTAAAGATTGGAATCTACTTTACTCTTGGTAAAACCCAAGCTCGTTAGAAAACCATCAATCTTGTCGTACCACGTCCTAGGTGCCTACTTCAAGCCGTACAAAGCCTTCTTCAATTTGCACACATGTGTCTTTCTGTCCCGTGTCTTGAATCCCAATGGCTGCTCCACTTACACTTCTTCTACTACACCATTCAGGAAAGCTGTCTTCACGTCCATCTGGTGTATCTTCCACTACATCATTGCAGCTATCGCAAGTATAGCTCTAAACGAAGTGTATCTTGCTACGGGAGCACATGTCTCGACATAATCGACTCCCTCTTTCTGAGAGGAACCAAGAACCTTGCTTTGTACTTCTGTAATATGCTTTATTTTGTAAATCTATTTGAGGGTCACTTGTTCTTCGGAACAAGTCTTATCATCCTTCTCTTGTAGGTCATAGCACACGATCTTTCCTACAAGTCAAATTCAGTCATATGATTAGCAACATTACATACTAATCAATCAATTCAATGTAATGACAACTTCTTATGCATAATGTACACAATCATGTAACCAATACGTCTTAGCCAATGCTTCAGCACAACACTCATCCATATCCCGTATACACACGGTAACTATCTAGATGCCTTCCATCTCTTCCAGAACATACTATTAAGAGTGTGCATTGCTCTCAACATGTTAGCAAAGAGGTTTCATTCTAGAGAAGCAACAATGGATCATGGAATGTTGTGCAACACCATAGGCTACTTAACCCATCATATGTACATTAAGAGTATACTGTTCATTTATCCTAGCCATATCAATGTATTCACTATAACATGCATAATACCCTTCTTGATTCTAGGAATACAGATATGCGTACAACTGTCAACTGTTGTTAACAATATCATTTAAACACTTAGAGATTTAAGAAATAACTCAAATGACAGTTTAAATACTTGTCTTTCATGTGTTTTGTAGGCTCCCTCTTGATTTTTTCCTCCTTACAGAAGTTACTGGGGTTTCTGGAAGCGTACTCTGCTCCATTGTCTGATTCTGAAGACCTTGATCTTCATCTTCGTCTACTCCAGAACTTGCTGAGGTCCTCATCTTTGGTCTTCATTTACTGGATCCAAGATCTCCTGTTGCTTTATTGTCACTGCTTGGAAACGAACTCTTCATGTTCTTGCCTCGTGCACATCCCTTGCATATACCATTATGATCTACGGTGTTATGTGTCATGGCTTGTTCAATTTGTACAAGCCTCAATCTTGTTCTCCAATTACAACTGCATCATTAATAGTCTTTCCTTTGGGCCACATAAGAACTTGCCCATCTTATCCAATGTCGAAGAAGATTCTTCTTCAAACTAGGTACGCATAACACATCCTTCATCTTTATAGGCTTTCCAGAATCCAACCTGTAGGAGGCTTCTCCTACACCTTTAATAGGATACTGATAATCATCTCCAAGCTTCACTTTATGAGGTGAGTCTTTTTGAGTCAAACTGGTGAGAGATTCTTTGAAACCTATCATGTGCTTAGAAGCACCACTAGCAACAAGCCAAGTATCACTTTGTAAGAGCGGAAACCAAAAAATATTCTTTTTCACTTGACCAATCTTCTCTTGCCTTCTTCTGAACATGTTCATCGTCTTCTGCGGCATGAGCATGATACCTTTTATTCTTTCCTTTCTTGACTTGATCTTTTGCATGGGGACAATTCCTTGTAATGTGTCCCATCTCCTGGCTGCTCTAACATTTGACTGTTGAATAATATTTCAGAGACCTGTGAGACTTATGATACTTCTTGGGTTTCTTGTGAGAGTGATCTTCCTTCTTGAACTTCTCTTTCTTCATATGTGCTGCCAATGCTTGGTCATCATCCTCACCCAACTTTTCTTCTCTTGCTACCAATCTAGCTTCTTCTTGGGTACATTCTTCCCATAACTTGCTAAACTTTCTTAGCTTCCTCCTAGAACATATTCCTTGAATAAATGATTCCCATGATCTAGGCAGACCATTTAATGTGGTCATTGCCACTTCAGCTTCTTCAACTGTATCTCCAATGGCTTTAAGTTGTTCTTTGATTTGAGATACCGTTATGAAGTAAGACTGGATCGTTTCTGAGTTTTGCATCTTTACATTCTTGAGTCAAGGTCATCTTCCAGTTGATGTTCTTCCCTTCATATAACTTGGTTAATGTATCTAACATCTCCTTGGGAGTCTTCAAGGATGAAACATGAGGAATCAAGTGATCCTTAATAGAATCAACAATAATCCTTTTAGCCCTAACCAGATTCTTCTTATGTCTTGCTTTGTCTTCCTCTCCCTTTGGCTTTGCAACTTCTTCCTTAACATACTTCTCCAAATCATTTTCTTCTAGAATGAGAAGCATTCTATACTTCCATGCTTGGAAGTTATCAGCCCCTTCAAGCTTCTCATCAAGCTTGTTGTTGCTTGACATCTTGATAATTTTAATATGAGAACCTCAAATGGAAATAAGATTATAGGACTTACCAATTGAGATGTTCTTCCAGGTCCTTCCGAAATTTGCCGACTTAGGGTTTGTCAAAGAAACCCTAATTTTCCAACTTGTAGCTATTGGAATTCCGATCCAAAGAAAAGATGTGCCTCCCTAAGGTGAGTTGAGCAAGTGTCATTTTCTTCTAGATTCGTGGATTGAATTGCCAAAAAGATGATGCCTTAGTTTTCTCGAGCAGTAGTGATAGGGTCAAAATTGAAAATTGTCTGATCTGAGATCTTCCCCCATGGGAAGATGGACCCTCCTAGGGAGAATCGATTTGACCTCCTTTTCAAGTTGATCCGAGGATGGAGGTACTCAGAATAGTAAACCCTAGTTTCCAACTTCCGACAATTTTAGCTGTACAATGGCTTCTTTCATTATGGCTCTGACCCCATGTTAGAATTTGTACTTGAATAGTAGTTATGTTAGATATTTAAACAAATTATACTAAATCACAATAAACATAAGCAATAGGATCATTGAAAGATAAACAAGCACAACATACACAAGGATTTATCCTGGGAAACCCTCTAGGGGAAGAAAACCCAACATAACTTCTTCAATATAGATTCTGCCAACAAGTACAATGTCAATAGAACGAAGAGCTAAAGCTCTCTCATACAAAGATGCCCCTAGAATAGAAGAAACAAAGACAAGATAAGATAGAACCCCAAACATAAGCTTCCTCCAACTCCAGCTACTCTCCCATGCACACTTATTCACTTGCTTGAGCGAACTTGTGATAATCCAAATGAGGAATTCAACCCCCTTATTTATACACTTGTCTGGCTGATTTTTTTCACTATAGGGACGACTTCACTGGGGCAGTTTTGCCCATTGTTTGGGGTAGTTTTACCCATTGACTTCTGTGGAGCCGACTTGTCTAATTTCACTTATTCCTTTCGTGTTTTTACATGATCAATTACAATATGAATATCTTTTGAGGGAACACAATAATTTAATAAGAATATCTTCCAAAGTTACCTAATCTTCAACAAAACATGGGTGAATCAAATGCAATGTGTTCATCTCTTATTTATACATGTCAATGTCACTTTTTAGTTCACTTTAGGGTTAGGTTGGCCCTATAATTTATTATTAATTTTGTCTTCCACATTTTAGGGGCTTCATTAAATGGGTCAATGACCACTTCAGGGCTTCATCAAGGGGCTTTGACTTGTCTTCTTGACCACTTCATGTCTTCATCAAGGGGCTTTGGGGCTTCTTCTCATCATCATGATTATGTGGACACATCATCATTACTTTAGGGGCTTCTTTGCACTTCACATGGTTATGTGGACCCAACACCATTATTCTAGGGGTTTCTTCACCTTTCTCACCAACATTGCTTAGGGGCAACCTTAGGGACTTCTTTAGGAGTTTGCCCCATATTTGTACAACTGAAAGTGTCTTCCCATGAGGGCCATGCTTAAAGCTGCGCGATAAGAGGACCGCTTTGAAGTTATATACACTAGGACTTTGACATCAATGACAACCTTATTCAAGAATAATAGCTCAATAGGGTGTTCATCTTGAGCAAACTCATCTATATAAATGGAAAAATAAATCTAATTTTGATCACAATACTCATGATCAATCCAATGCACCTCATCTTTAGATCTGTCATCAATATTAGAAAGAGTCAATGAATCAAGGTGGCAACTTGGTCCTCCTCCTCATGTTTAGTGTCATAAGTAGAATCCCCAAGATGCTGTCGATGATTAAATACACAAGGTGTGTGTAAAGTCTCTCATAATCCTTATCACTATCATAAGATGGTTCTTTGCAAATATATGCTTATCGTTATTTGGCAACATCATAAAAACAAGAAATGCATCCTATTGTCGATCCAAGTCCTAAAATTTAACTAGTTGCGTCTCTTCTTTCTCCTTTACCATATCAATGGAATCCAAAATAAAAAGAATATTTTCACTATGCGTAGCGTTTCTATCAAAATATTCGAGTTCTAAATCACATATACAGTTATACTTCTTGAAAAAGGAAGCATATGTTCCTTAGGCTTAGTGTTCTCCATAGCATTATGTGTTAATTTTCCAAATCTAGTCCCGATTAACAGTCTCAAATCATTTACAACAATAATTAACTGAAAACATGCTAGATTTTAACAACTACGCAGCGGAATAATAAACAGGAAATCAATCACACATTTAACACTGGATTTACCCTGAAAAACCCCAACTGGGGAAAAACCAACAAACTATAGATTTTATTAATATAAAATCTTGGGCTCCCTTCCTGGGATAACGGCCCATTAAGGAATATACAAATCAGCAAATAACCAAGCTTGCAAACCTCAAGATCATCCCTTCGATCTTGCTGGTTGGCTGCTATCTTCCTTGCTGCCCCTTTTCTTCATTCCTTGAACCTTTCCAACACACTTGGATGGAAGTCCTTCTCCACCCACTTAGTGAGATCCTCTCACTCTATGTGACTGTCGTGTATCATCCTCTCCTCAAGCTTCCTTTTATAACATTTCAATGACCAAAATACCATGGGCCCTAAGTCACTTTTTAGTCATTAGCCAACATTAAGTTAATAATGTGCTTTTCCTAAGTTAGACTTAGGAAAGAGATGCAAAAAGTCACTTGTTCCTTCAAGCAAGTTTCTAGAGGAGGAATCTAGATGACTGCTGCATGCCCAACACTTGGCCTATGCAGAAGTACCTATCCGATGCTACAAAAATCAACATTATCAACTACATCTTTTGATTCCTCATGATGCTCAATGAACAATGGAGTGGAAGAAGGGATACTAGAAACATCATCATATACCATTTCTTTTTCGGGATCAAAAGACAAGGTTGTTTTTTCATTATACTCTCTCTCTTTTTTTCATCATACTCTTTCTCAAAAAAACTCTAGGACAAGGTTGTTTTTTTATTATACTTTTCTCTTTTTCATCATACTCTTTCTCAAAAAACATTCTAAAATGGAAATGCTTTTTGACAACTCGGAACATTACTGTTAAGATTACTCCGCAAGATTAGAGCACCCAAGCTCTAAAGCTTATCCATTCATCCATAAAAGCCGACCCACACACATACTTCACCATAATTTACATGAGATCAATGATATAACTTATCATCAAAAGTTATATCATTACACATTTAAAACGTGTCTAATGAGTTCATTGAACCAAATACTTCAATGACATCAACATTAAAATACAAGTGTCACAAATGTACTAAGTTACCTGATTTTTATCTATGTTTGAATTCAAGGCCAATTAAATTTGAAAAAGTTCACCAATGCATAAAATTATGATAAATTCATCATTAAGTTCAATAAAGATGATTGAATACCATTATGCCTTCTATTATTTAAAAAAAATGAAAACAAATATTTGTTTAACTTAAAATTGACCACAAAATATGGTAAATTGAATGTAAACTTTAAATTTGATAAAAAGTATGTGAAATTAAAATTTGACCACAAAATATGGTAAATTGAATGTTAAATTTAAATTTGATAAAAAATATCTGAAATTGAATATCAACATTAAATACATGCATACATCCATATATATGGCTTTGTTTTTATATTTTTTTAAGTTTTAAGATAAATAAATCTTAACATTTATTTTTGAACTTCTAAAAAATTCCGCATGCCCGATTAAATTTGCCACTACTTGACATCCATCAAAATTCGAAATTAAAAAAAAAACACCACATGCGGTGAGCAAGC
Organism: Larix kaempferi; assembly: GCA_027924585.1. Classification (NCBI taxonomy): domain Eukaryota; kingdom Viridiplantae; phylum Streptophyta; class Pinopsida; order Pinales; family Pinaceae; genus Larix; species Larix kaempferi. The sequence goes on along the minus strand of BSBM01000050.1, from coordinate 12,215,267 downwards.
ACGTGTGAATAGGCAATCAAGTGCTAGCATTGTTCTCTTTTTTTCACTTGGAAAATACGGATTCCTGCTATTCATGAAGAATCAAGGAAACCTCGGTTACATAACATGTCACATAGTGATATTTGAACCCGAGTGGAGAGTATAACAGCATTCCTCCCAACCACCCGATCTACACTCAATTGATCAGTGCTAGCATTGTTCTTGTACATAGATTCAATGAAATTGGATTTTTTTGAAAAAATCACCACATGGTGAATAAACACGTGTGAATAGACAATCAAGTGATAGCATTGTTATTGCACACAGGATTATTGCACATAGTATTCAGACACTTCCTTTATTATGTCTAAAGATCCTAATAGATCCTTATTTAAGTAGAGATAAAATGAAAATGATGATGAATGAGAAAATGAAAAGCTTGTACTTTCCTAACTTAGAAACCCTTATGGCTGACATGCTGCTATATGTGATAACTCGTGCTATGAGGTCTTGCCAACATAGAGGTATAGCACCAAACACAGCCAGGGGGACCCAATCAGATATATGCTAGTGTCCATGTGAACGCAACCTTCTAAGGTTAATGCGGTCCATTTTCCTTTCTAAAACTCACCATCAATAATTTTAAATGTTGTACTTACTTTTTTCTATTTCTTCTTTCTGTACAAGTTTCCTTAAGTTCATATTTTGGGGTGGAAAGGAACTCACGTTTCGGATTTTGTCTTTGTCAACAGTGTTCTACTCTACGAAAGAACATCTAGTTACTTATTTTTCAATTTAAATATCTTTCAGATAATGTGATTCAAGTTACCTTCTATTCATTATTAACTTCTACAGCTGGTTGATTTATGTAGATTCCTGGGCTACGCCGTTGAAGATCAGAAATTCAGCATTTGGCATCTCGTTGCTTTACTTTTATAGCTACTTTTTCTCGTTCTGGTAAATTAGAAGTTCAGTTTGCAATTATCTTATATTATGTTTTTACAAAGGAGGCATTCAATTTCAAGAATGAGTTTTGTTTTGTACATTGATTAGTAAATGTCAAATTCCACCATTCTGGGGTCGACTGGTACTTTTATTCCTTTCTCATGTTGTAAAACATGTTGCATAAAAATGCTTCAATGGTATTTTTTTGTGGTGTTTCCATGTTATCTTGCAACTTGTTATTAACATAGTATTCCCATCATCAAATTATAGCATTATGAATACCATAACATGATGTATTTGTCCTGTAAACTTTCATCATAATGTATGTCTGTTTTAAATGTACGTCATTACCCTTCACACGTGTAGAGTAGATGCAACTCATGATAAGGATCAATTGTGTAAGAAGCAAATGGAGGCTAATCCATGGCGAGCACTTGATCAATGGTTAGGCATTTTTCTTCATGGGAATTGTTGAACTTGAATTGTGCTTTTTACATTGAAAGAGTAGTAACAGTTTGGGGAAAGATTTTGTTGGGGACGGACTGATACTATGAAAAGTAAAGATACATGCACTTGTAATTATATTGGAGCATGTTTATATGAGGCTAAAGTGTTAGTAGTTGTAGCTCGGATGTACTCTTGCATCAGGTGCTTAGGTGTAGGGGTCCGAGATGATGTAGTCTCATTAAATGTCATTAAGGGACTTTAGTAAGTGTATTTATTAAAGTGCTTTTTGATGTGACTTTATAATTTGAAAGTGAGATGTACTTTATTCTGTTTATAAAGTGTACTTTTTAAATATTTAGGGTAAAAAATGACTTTTCGAAAAGAAGAGATTTTATATAGTTACGACTCAAGAGATTTAAGTCATCTTGAGAATAAATCTCAGCCTTAGATCTTGTGGGCCAAGATCTAATCTCATCTCTAAAAGTTGAAAAGACACGGGAGTTACCGTAAGTGAGAATAATAAAAGGACTTCATGAGACTTCATTTTACACACAATTCCAAAGTGAGGAAGTGGAGCGGCACGATATCCAAGAGAAGGAGAAAGGTTGAGTTGAGTGGGAGAGGAGCAGCAAGAGGAAGAGGGCAAGAAGACAAAGAGAGAGACATGCACTTCTAGGAGAGAAGTGGCATACACTCCAAGAAAGGTAGTGCTGTTGTTATTGTTGTTTGTACAAGAGAAAGGGCACACTTTTCAAGGCTAGAAGGGTGCATGAATCCCAAGGAGGCTGCAACATTTCCATACAGTAGTGAAGAGGTGTTTTTTAGTAAAGAAAGGGAGCACGCATTTCAAGACTGAGCTCAACATTTTCTGCAGTCCATACAACTGACTGTAAAGAGGCCATACCTACGCTGTTGGGAGCAGGGAGCAGGAGCAGGAGCGAAAAGTGAAATTTTCAAAAGCTTCCGTTTTGGGAGCGTTTCGGGAGTATTTTTTATATAATATATATTTTAATATATTTTGATGCATATAAATTAAAAAAAACACGTATTATGCCAAATTAGCTATAGAAAACATGAAAACATAGATATTCATATAACCATTTAGTACACATTGATATAACATCAATCATCTAGGAGCTATAACTTATAACATTGTCATTAAATGATCATCATCAAATCATCAATCATCAATCATCAACAACATCAACCTTCAAATTTCAACATATAATATTTGCCATCAAACTAGGCCATAATGTTTACAAAATATGCCAAAATAAACATGAAAATGAAATACAAAGTACTATGAATCTATGATACTATCTACTAAGCTTTCCGCTTGCCACAAGATGTTAAAATTACAAGTTATGTACGTTTTATCGCATATAAAAACCTTGATACAAGAACATGTAAACAATTGTACTGCTTAATTTAAATTTAAATTGATTTAAAACATAAATAACATAATTTTCATCTCTTTCAACTTAATGCTCCATTTAGTCACTGCATTAATGTTTGTCCTCGAGAATCATCAAATGCTAAGTTCAGAAAAATAAAATAAATGAATTACAGTAAAATAAACATGTACTACATTAAAGAATTAAAACAAACATTTGGATCCAACTTATACTCAGATAGTTCTGAGTTTGATCTTGTCACTGAAAGGACAAGTCAAACTGGTTAAACCATATACGTACCTTAAGAGAGAGAGAAGGTTCAGGTAGAATAAAACAAACCTCAAGTTCTTCAATTAATAAGAAAATGACAGTAGTAAGAAAGACACACAGGTGCTGCAGACTACGAAGGCCAAGCACGTAAGCAAACACGCACTCATATGAATTCACACAGAGTTCAATTACAGTGATGAGAATTCAACCTGTGAGGGAGCTGACTGTGGACAGAGAAGCAAGACAAAACGTGAATCAGCAAACATGAGTAAGAAACCCACGAGGTAAATCAGCACAAGAGATGAACCCGTGAAAGGAAAAATAGCACATGAGAGAATGCTGAGATAAACTCGTGAGATAGAGAAACCGTGAGACAGCCAGATACTGAGATAAACTCGTGAAATGCTAAATCCGTGAGACAGGGAAATGCTAAATCGGTGAGACAGCGAAATGCTAAAGCCAGTGCTAAGATAAAAAACGTGGAGCAAAAATGCTAAGTCAAATGCTGAGATAAAATAGTGGAGCGGAAATGCTAAGCCAAAATGCTGAGATAAAATCGTGGAGCAGAAATGCTAAGTTCGTGAGATTCAAAGCAAACCGAGAATAATACCCGAGGAGAAGTAGACGTGAAGAGTAAGCTCACGGTGAGTTTCACGATTTGAATTAGAGCTTAAGATTATACATGGTTTTAGAATTAGAAAACTTAGGATTAGAATAATAATAAAAACTTAGGATAAAACAAAGGAATAAAATAATAAAAAAGATAAAATAAAATAAATAAATAAAAGAATAAGGTAAATAAATAAAATAAAAAGATAAAGTACCAAAGGTCCAATGGTCTTTATTAAAATAATAAAAACATAAAGTCTTTGCTAATAAAAAATTAATAAGACAAAAATATTCATTTAATAAATTTACCATAAAGTGAAGGTCCAAAAAGTCCAATGAAAAGTAAAAGATAAAAAACCATAAGTGGGACAAAACATAAGATAACTATAATAATACATGGTCCTTAATATACCCTTAGGTAAAAATACTCCATAAGGTAGGAGTCATCATAGTCAAATGTGCACACATGTGAGAGTGCTAGGACCAAGTAAGAATAGGACCATGAGTCAACAACCACAAGATCAAAGTGGACAAGCAATCAAATAGGACTAACAGGACCAAAGACTTTTCTCTCTCTTAAGATACATAGTTTATATATATTTTCATCACTGTATAAGGGAGAAGATCCAAACAGATGGTACAATCCTTTTGTTCTTAATACTGCTCCTAAGAGTTAGATACTAGGGACATCGTCAAGGGGTGGCCAATCCCTTGAGAAGCAACCTAGCAATAACCGATTAGGAGAGGGGACAACAATATCTTTCATTCTCAATGAATGGCTTTCAGCCCAAGGCTGAGCCTCAGTCCTAAACTAGGACATGTTGATCAACCATCTGGTCCATGACCAGGATCTCCATTCTCCCAGAGAATGGTCCTCAGCCTCAAGCTGAGCATTCAGTCCTAGGATGAATGTTGATCAACCATCTGCAGGACCTAGGAAGTCTTTGTCTCAACCTGCAAGATCTGCTTGGTCATCATGACCAAGAAACCGTCTGGTTCTAGACCAGAATACCCTAGAGACAAACAAAGGCCCTAGCCACATGCTAGGGACTTTGCCATGGCATCAACCTACTTGGTCCTCGACCAAGAACCCCAGGAGACAACTGGGGGCCCTAGGGTACCTTCTAGGGTCTTACTCATTACTCTGCCTGGTTAACTTAACTAGGAACCCTAGTTAACTGACCAGGGTACCATTCTCTTTGAGAATGGGTCTCGCAACTGCACTAAAAAATTAACACAAGAAACTTCCAATTTCTTTTCTCGTGGTCTAGGTGGAATAGGAGCTGTTGGAAGTGGTCGTGGAACATGAGAAGAAGATGAATGGCCCACACGGGCTGAACTTGGACATTGTGAACTACGTTGCTGGGAATCGCTCTGCACCCTCATGAATCGATCCCAATTCACGCTACGGAAGGAATCGATTCCAGAATCGCGATTCCTCATCGATTCCTTCCGGAATCGATTCCGTAAACAAAAAAATCGATCCCTGGTTTTTTAGGGTTCGATGAGGAATCGATCCGGAATCGTCGATTCTGGATCGATTCCTCATCGAACCCCGATCGATTCCGAGCTAAAAATCAAACCCAATTTCGCTCCCGAAATCGATTCCTTCCGGAATCGATTCCGTAAACAAAAAAATCGATCCCTGGTTTTTGAGGGTTCGATGAGGAATCGATCCAGAATCGTTGATTCTGGATCGATTCCTCATCGAACCCCCGATCGATTCCGAGCTAAAAATCGAACCCAATTTCGCTCCTGAAATCGATTCTGCAGGATTGGTGGATTCCACCCAAAAAAGTTTCGATTTTTGTAAATTTTTTGGGTTTTTTGTATGGGCTAGGTTACTTTGGGCCAATAAAGGGTGAATGAGTCCATTTGGACTCATTCCATTACTCATTTCATTGATTGGGAAGAGCTTTGAGCTTGAGTGAGTTTGCTAGTTGTTTGAGAGCTTTCAGCTTTGAGTGGGAGATTGAAGGGGAGAGCTTGCAAGGGAGATTGAAGCTTCCATAGAGACATTCAACCACCATTGAAGAGCTAAAAGGTAGGCTCTAAAAACTCAATCTTTGTTTGTTTTTGAAAAAAAATTTCACTATGTTAAAAAATGTAAACCTTGCAATGATCTCTTCTCCTACTCTTTCCAATATCTATTGCAGGCAACAAGTGACTCTCATCTTGAATCAAGAAGCATGATGGGTATGTGGTTTTGGTTTTTCATTCCAATTCTTCTGATTATGATGGTGTTGGGAAATAGATATGGTAGTGGTAGTGATGAGGGGGAAGAGGCAGAGAGTGATGCATACCATGGAGAAGAGGAGGAAGGGGAAGACGGTGATGATGATGAGAATGAGGGTGATGTGGGGCAAAAACAAAAAGACACAACACCTTTGTGAAAGTATGTGACAAGGCTTGGGGGAGGCAGAGGGGGTGGAACCACAAAGTTTATATGCCCCCATTGTAATAAAACTTACACAGGTTCAAATACCCGGGTGAGAAAGCATTTGTGTGGGATTATGCCACACAAATGGGGGAGGGAGAGGGGGTGGAACCACAAATTTTATATGCCCCCATTGTAATAAAACTTACACAGGTTCAAATACCCGGGTGAGAAAGCATTTGTGTGGGATTATGCCATGCGATGAAGGTAAGTCTCATGGAGTCAAAACTTGTGACAAAGTGGGAGCTAAAGAGAGAAGCAAATACAAGATGGAAGAAGAGGCCGCTCAAAACAACTCCAAGAGATCAAGGGTTGAATATGAATCCCCACAGAGAATGTTTGGTAGTGGAGTTGGATCATCATCGGCTCGATCGGGACCCTCATCTCCCCATGCAATCTCGCCTATGCGAAGAACATTATCCGATTTCCTTGACATAGGTTGTAGAGACGATGTGGATTCAAAAGTTTATAGGTTTATCTATGCATGTGGTGTGCTATTCAATGTTCTTCGCTCACCCTATTGGCATGAAATGGTACACGCCATCAATGGTGCCCCTCAAGGATACAGAAGCCCTAGGTATGACAAAGCTAGAACCGTGGGACTTGACAGGGAAAGAGCAAAAATCAATGGTGCTCTTGGAAAGTTTACAAATGATTAGTCCAACTATGGGGTATCCATTGTATCTGATGGGTGGACAAATGTTAAAGGCAAGCCATTGATAAATATTCCTGGTGTTTCTGCTAGCGGTGTGGTCTTCCTTTTAGCCCATGACTACTAAGATCGCTACAAGACCGGTATTGGGTGATCATGATGATCCAATTCAGACTACCCATACAGAGATGCCACCCCCAAGCAGAAGCAACTTTTCGGATGTAGGAGTTTTGCCTTTAGCTTCACAACGTCCAAGTTCAGCCCGTGGGGGCCATTCATCTTCTTCTCATGTTCCATGATCACTTCCACCAGCACTTATTCCACCTAGACCACGAGAAAAGAAATTGGAAGTTTCTCGTGGCAAGCGGAAAGCTTAGTAGATTCATAGTGCTTTGTATTTCATTTTCATGTTTATTTTGGCGGTTGGCCTATTTTGTAAACATTATGGCCTAGTTTGATGGTAAATATTATATGTTGAAATTTGAAGGTTGATGTTGTTGATGATTGATGATTGATGATTTGATGATGATCATTTAATGACAATGTTATAAGTTATAGCTCCTAGAATCTAGATGATTAATGTTATATCAATGTGTACTAAATGGTTATATGAATATCTAGATTCTATGTTTTCATGTTTTCTATAGCTAATTTGGCATAATACATGTTTTTTTAAGTTATATGCATCAAAATATATTAAAATATATATTATATAAAAAACGCTCCTGAAACGGAAGCTTTTGAAAATTTCGCTTTTCGCTCCCGCTCTCGCTCCCCGCTCCCAACAGCGTAGGTTGTGAAGCTAAAGGCAAAACTCCTGCATCCGGAAAGCTGCTTCTGCTTGGGGGTGGCATCTCTGTACGGGTAGTTGTAGTCTGAATTGGATCATCTTGATCACCCAATAGTTCAGCCTCCAAGCGCTCTAATGCTATGGCTCCATCCTCCACATTAGCCTCCTCTGGATTGTTGTCCGAAGTCACAAATGTTCTATCATTCTTGGCCGCCTCATAATAACGGGACAACAACCTCAAGTTGTAGTGCACATAAACCAAGCTTTCTGTGCAATCTACATTCAGACTGTTTCTCTTTACACTGTGGATGAAGTTGTAGGTGCTCCAACACCTCTCTGCAGAAGAGCTATTAAAAACCTGTGATTGCACCCTCGTCGCCAATCTATGCAAATATGTGGCTCCAGAGCCATGTATGTTCCACCAACGGATATGATCCAATCTGTCTCGATCTTTGGTTGCATACAGGGAACCAAAGGGTCCATGCTCACTAATGTATTATTCGCTCAATTCACTCCGTACTTGAGCACACTCTTCCTCATCGGGGACCAACTTGTCTAATGCTTGCATATACCCAGCAGCAACCTCTGGATCTGTGTGGGGTTTTTTCCTAACTCCACCCCAGGTGCAGGTTGGGCCAACCAAATTGGAGAATAGTATTTTGGGGTGAGGACATATGCAAGGGCATGGAGTGGAACATTTAGATTATCCTACCTTTTGACCACATGTTTATGAATATGGTCATACAACATTGCATCTCGTTGCTCAACAATGTCTTTGATTTGACCAAGCATGCTATCCATCTGCTTATATACCTCCCCAATCACCGACTGATCTGTATCTGCAAAACGAATCATGTTATAAACTGGCTTGGTGAACTGCAGAACATACCTAACCTGTGACCAGAAATGACCTTCAAGAACAGTGTCCTCCACCTCCTGAAAGTCACTTCTATCTGATGTGCTTTCAGCTCTGTCTTTCAATTCCTGCCATGGATCACTTGAGACCATACTAGCCAATGCCTCTCCTACCTTCAAAAGCCTCCTAAAGGTGAGGTAGTAGCTAGCAAATCTAGTCTTTGCAATCTTCAATAGCTCCAACTTAGAGTGATTGCGAAAAACGTGGTGGGCGATGCTATGATTGGTAATAAATTTGATCATTTTCTTACCTCTCTTATACAAGGCACCAATCCATCGGTAATTAGGGTCCTTCATCTTAACAATATCATGCATCAAAAGGTTCAATGTGTGAACCAAACACCCTGACCAAAATATGTTGGGATACTTATCCTCAATGATTGCTCCTGCTACCTTACAATTAGCAGCATTATCAGTGATGACTTGAATGACATTGTATGGCCCAATCTCCTGAATGGTTGTAAGTAAAGGTTGTGCAATATTAATAGTGGTCTTGTAGCGATCTGAGTAGTCATGGGCTGAAAGGAAGACCGCACTGCTAGCAGAAACGCCAAGAATATTTATCAATGGCTTGCCTTTAACATTTGTCCACCCATCAGATACAATGGATACCCCATAGTTGGACCAATCATTTGTGAACTTTCCAAGAGCACCATTGATTTTGGCTCTTTCCCTATCAAGTCCCACGGTTCTCACTTTGTCATACCTAGGTCTTCTGTATCCTTGAGGGGCACCATTGATGGCGTGTATCATTTCATGCCAATAGGGTGAGTGAAGAACATTGAATGGCACACCACATGCATAGAGAAACCTATAAACTTTTGAATCCACATCATCTCTACAACCTGTGTTAAGGACATCGGATAATGTTCTTCGCATATGCGAGATTCCATGGGGAGATGAGGGTCCCGATCGAGCCCATGATGATCCAGCTCCACTACCAAACATTCTCTGTGGGGATTCATATTCAACCCTTGATCTCTTGGAGTTGTTTTGAGCGGCCTCTTCTTCCATCTTGTATTAGCTTCTCTCTTTAGCTCCCACTTTGTCACAAGTTTTGACTCCATTAGACTTACCTTCATCGCATGGCATAATCCCACACAAATGCTTTCTCACCCGGGTATTTGAACCTGTGTAAGTTTTATTACAATGGGGGCATATAAACTTTGTGGTTCCACCCTCTCTCCCTCCCCCAAGCCTTGTCACATACTTCCACAAAGGTGTTGTGTCTTTTTGTTTTTGCCCCACATCACCCTCATTCTCATCATCATCACCCTCTTCCCCTTCCTCCTCTTCTCCATGGTATGCATCACTCTCTACCTCTTCCCCCTCATCACTACCACCACCATATCTATTTCCCAACACCATCATAACCAGAAGAATTGGAATGAAAAAACAAAACCACATACCCATCATGCTTCTTGATTCAAGATGAGAGTCACTTGTTGCCTGCAATAGATATTGGAAAGAGTAGGAGAAGAGAACATTGCAAGGTTTACATTTTTTAACATAGTGAAAAAAAAATTCAAAAACAAACAAAGATTGAGTTTTTAGAGCCTACCTTTTAGCTCTTCAATGGTGGTTGAATGTCTCTATGGAAGCTTCAATCTCCCTTGCAAGCTCTCCCCTTCAATCTCCCACTCAAAGCTGAAAGCTCTCAAACAACTAGCAAACTCACTCAAAGCTCAAAGCTCTTCCCAATCAATGAAATGAGTAATGGAATGAGTCCAAATGAACTCCAAGACCCTTTATTGGCCTACACTAACCCTAACCCATTCAAAAACAAAAACAAAAAATGCAAAAATCAAAATTTTCATGGTTGAGTCCGCCAATCCCACGGGAGTGATTTTTTTAATCCCGGAATTGTTCAAGGATCGATGAGGAATCGATCTGGAATCGTCATTTTCGGATCGATTCCTCCTCGATCCCTGAAAATCCAGGGATCGTTTTTTTGAGGAGGGAATCACGATTTACAAAATCGATTCTAGGAGGAATCGATGAGGAATCGCGATTCTGGGATCGGTTGCTCATCGATTCCTTCTGAATCGCGAATTGGGATCGATTCGAGGGGGGGTAGAGCGATTCCCAGCACCCTTGGGCCGTACAGCTGAGTATAAGTTGAGTTTGTCATGTTTTCTAAGGCTGCTTGGTACCTGTAGATTGGAGCTGATTTCAAGGCTGTTGAGGGTACATTTAAGGAAAAGAGAACAGTACTAGAGGTCTGTATTGTATTGTTGTAAGTTAGCTCAGATTTTGAGATGTTGAGAATTTAATATTTGTGATAAATACTGTCATTCAATGTTGTACATAATTGTTGTACGTTTTCTGATTATCATTCCTCTCAGCTCTTAATAAAATTCTCTTGGACTAGTTTTCCCTAGGGGTGGGATTTTTCTAGGGTCATTGTTGACCAAAATCATGTGCCTTAACTTGTATGATAGTCTGCTGTTTTTTATGGTTTTCCGCTGCTAAATGTACTTTATGAACAATATATCAGTCAGAGTACATGTCTATTTAATGCTTGGGAAAAGTACATTGGTTTAGTTTACTGTTGAAGTCTGATATTAACGGTTCATGAAGTGTTTGACAAAATATGTCCATGAACTGTGTGTGAACATAATTCAGATTGTGTTTTTCTACATGGTATCAGAGCTAGGGCTCTGAGTGATTCAGTGGACTGTCTGGTGGTAGCTGTGTCTGCAAGAGTATTGATGGTTGGTACAATTGAGTGTGACTTTTTTTGGCACAGGTGAGCAACATTTCTTGGTTTGGGTTTACAACTTGAAATTTGCAGTTTGTACGGTTATGCTTCTAGCCATATGATGGGAATACGAGAAGCGTTCCTTATAGTTTCAGAGACTGGCTCATGCATGCAATGGAGGGAGTTGGATGGGTTGGATTCTAACTCGAGTCAAGAGGTTCTTTGAAGGTGGAAGGAGGGATGCTTGTACTAGAGTTGAAAGATATGCCCTCAGTATCAGCGCTGGAGGATGAGGAATATAGTGTGGTGTTCCAAGATGGATAAAGGCTTCTATATTTAGAGGGAGCGACCTTGGATGCAGTGGTGAGGCATGGCATCAGACAAGGCAAGTTGTATAGGTTGTTGGGCAAGCCTGTAGGTGGGTCCAGGGAGATCTTTGATGCAGTATCAGTGTCAAAGACAGAGGGAGAATGAGATGCTTCAGAGATTGAGGTGGTATCGAGTATTCATCTTCGATCCAGGGAAGATGAGAAAGAGGCTTCTTCCAGTACTGTCAGAGGAGATGACACTGCATGATGCTTAGGAGTGCGAGACTCCTCATAGCATGTGTGATTGGCACAGATTTCAAGCATGTGATCCAGGGCAGGTAGTGAGATAGGTTTCAGATTCAAGGGGAGTTGCTACAGCAAACAGTGTGATGGGCTTGGAGACAAATCTAAGTGGAGGAGATTCCTGCAGTATCTCCCTCACTAAGAGCGAGTGTTAGTTTTTGTAGCTCGGAGGTACTCATGCATCAAGTGCCTAGGTGCAGGGGTCCGAGATGATGTAGTCTCATTAAATGTCATTAAGTGACTTTAGTAAGTGTATTTTTTAAAGTGTTTTTTTTGTGACTTTATAATTTGAAAGTGAGATGTACTTTATTATGTTTATAAAGTGACTTTAAATTATAAAGTGTACTTTTTAATATTTTAGAGTAAAAAGTGACTTTTCGAAAAGAAGAGATTTTATATAGTTATGATTTAAGAGATTTAAGTCATCTTGAGAATAAATCTCATCCTTAGATCTTGTGGGCAAAGATCTAATCTCGGCTCTAGAAGTTGAAAAGACATGGGAGTCACCCTAAGTGAGAATATTAAAAGGACTTCATGAGACTTCATTTCACACACAATTCCAAAGTGAGGAAGTGGAGAGGCATGATTTGCAAAGAGAAAGGTTGAGTTGAGTGGGAGAGAAGGAGCGACAAGAGGAAGAGGGAAAGCAGACAAAGAGGAGAGACACGTACTTCTAGGAGAGGAGAAGTGGCATGAACTCCAAGAAAGGTACTGTTGTTGTTTTTGTTGTTCATACAACAGAGAAAGGGCTAGAAGGGTGCATGAAACCCAAGGAGGCTACAACATTTTCGTGCAGCAGTGAAGAGGTGTTTGGGGGGATAGAACGGGAGCATGCACTTCAAGACTGAGCTCAACATTTTCTGCATTCCGCACAACTGATTGTAGAGAGGCCGTACGGCTAAGTATAAGCTGGGATTGGCACGTTTTATGAGGTTGCTTGGTACCTATAGATTGGAGTTGATTTCAAGGTTGTTGAGGTACATTTAAGGAGTAGAGAACAATACTAGAGGTCTGTACTGTACTATTGTAAGTTAGCTCAAATTTTGAGATGTTGAGAATTTAGTATTTGTGATAAATATTGTCATTTAATGCTGTACATAATTGTTGTACCTGTTCTGAGTATCATTCCTCTCAGCTCTTAATAAAATTCTCTTGGACTAGTTTTCCCCAAGGATGGGGTTTTTCCAGGGTCATTGTTGACCAAAATCCCGCGTCTTAACTTGTATGACAGTCTGCTGATTTTTATGATTTTCCACTGCTAAATGTACTTTATGAGTAGTATATCAGTCACAATACATGTCTATTTAATGCTTGGGAAAAGTACATTGGTTTAATTTACTGTTGAAGTCTGATATCAATGGTTCATGAAGTGTTTGCCAAATTCTCTTGGACTAGTTTTCCCCAAGGATGGGGTTTTTCCAGGGTCATTGTTGACCAAAATCCCGCGTCTTAACTTGTATGACAGTCTGCTGATTTTTATGATTTTCCACTACTAAATGTACTTTATGAGTAGTATATCAGTCACAATACATGTCTATTTAATGCTGGGGAAAAGTACATTGGTTTAATTTACTGTTGAAGTCTGATATCAATGGTTCATGAAGTGTCCATGAACTATGAACTGTGTGTGAACAGAATTTAGATTTTGTGTTTTTCTACATAAAGTAATGATGTTCATTGGGAAGGCTACATATCCTTGGCACAAATTTTTTCAAGCACAAAAACTTCTCCATTCCATAGAACACAAATATACATATATTATGTTTATAAAGAAATTTCCTTTTGGTTTATACGTCTATATCCACATCCTCTAACCTGCTTTCAAGCATATGCCTGTGCCTTATTTCATAGGCGTTCTTTCCAGTGAAGCACGACTCGTTGGAGACTAGCGGGTACTTGCGAGTCTACCCGAGTCAACACCGAGGACAAGTAACCGCACAATACTCGTTGGAAAACTCATCAAACTCAGCTCACTCGCCAAAATCGCACAGACTCGTCAAGACTCGCCATATACTCGGTAGGACTTGCCAAAATGAAGGAAAAAATAACCCTGTTGAATCTCAACCAAAAAATAAAACCACACCTTTTCCATCCTTGCGCGATGCAACTTGCTAACGATAAATTGTGCGATTCTTTCCCCTCGGACGACCTGTTAACCTTGAAGTTTGCTCACTGCTTTCCTTTTGCAGTGGTTGGCCCATGCGTACATTTCCTCAGCTGCATTTCATTTCCCTCCGGACTGGACAGTTACCATGTAGCGCAAAAGTATTCATCTTCTCTACGGCCTGCTTTCATTTCCAATTTTCCAATTCTCCCTTCGACAATGTCAATGTTATGGTAACAATGTCAATGTAATGGTAAGATGATATTTTGGTTTATAACTTTATTGTTTACATAATGATTAAATATCATTTATAAAGTATAAAGGTTAGAAAGTTATAACATTTTTAATTTGTATTAATAATTTAAATATATATTATATATTATATTTTTCAATTTGACAAGTTTTTATTAATAAAAAAATAAGTTTATTTAAATATATATTTTATTTTTATTGATAACCATTAATTTTTTACCAATCCCTCAAAATGTTCTAGTTCCATAACTAACCATTTAACATCAAAGTTTAGCCAAGGTGAGTTGTTGAATTATAGTTTTCAAATTTTATTAGTATATATATATTGTTTACATAAGGACAATATCATTTAGGTTATAAACTTATAGCATTTTTATTATGTATTAATAATTTAAATATATATTATATATTATATTTTTCAAATTTTATTAATATATTGTTTACAGAAGGACAATATCATTTATAAAATTTAAAATTTATGGGATCAATTTTTATTTTTTTATGTATAGATATATATAAATGTTATTTTTGGATATTATGTACAATAATGTTTATTATATATGTATTATATAGATATTATAATAATGTTTATTATATATGTATTATATAGATATTATATATGATGAGTGAATATATTTTAAATATATGGATTGGAAATGTCATTAACCTTTTTTTTGTGTTTAAAATTTATCATATTTTATGTTTTTTTTAATTTGTCGAGTCTATCCCAAGTCTTTCCTCTCAGTATTTTTTAAGGATTCTAATATTATACTTAAGTATAGTATTCTAGGCAATTATTTTGGATTGAAAAAAACATGTATATAGATAGGTAGGCTAATATTAAATATGAAACATACAATTTACTACTGAAATGTGTAAATTTTGGCGAATATTGACAAAAAACATATTTTATGTAAATATAGGTGATATTAGAGACTAAAAATGGCCAAATAACGAATTTATTTTTTGAAAAAAATCCCGAAAAATAGCCAATTGGCGAAATTTTGCCCTAAAAAATTACCCTGTTGACGAGTCACATGCTTGTCGAGTCTTTCCCGAGTCTGAGTCATGCAGCATTGGTTCTTTCTTACATGCATCTTTTGCAATATGGTATTATACAACATCGTAGACCCATCTTAACCCTGGATCTAACCAGAGGGGTAAAATACCCAGGTTCAAACTTCTCGCCATGTAAAAGATATAGAGTTAAGATCACTTTATTCTAGTTTAATTTTTTTATGTTATGGTAATCTATTAAAAAAAATAGGTGGTCATTTTTTTAGACACTAAACATGAGATGTCAGTCTTTCTTTTTATTTTATTTGAGTAGTGTATAGTCGTGACATATAGATCTATTTCACCTTGGGCTATAAGAGCACATCGCTACTCTTGGTGCCAATACTCACATTAATTTGATGATCAAGTGAAATAAATTACTTTATTGTGGCATTTATTTGCTATGGTTGTATTTGGATTCTTGGTGAATAATTTTCATAATATAATTAATCCATGTCTAGAGAGTAAGGTCTTTATCTCATACATAGTTGAGGAGTTCTCTTAATCTCTTTCAAAAACATTGTTAATGAGCACTAAAAGAACATTGTCTATTTTTAGTTATAAAGTTAATTTTAGAGCTTCTTGTACATAAGCTTTCGCATATATTACTCACATTAGTGGGAGTGAGGAAGTATCGACATATATTACTCAAATTAATGAGGTGCAAGTGATAAATAAAATATTTGTATCATGATAATTATTTATCATAATTGGTAAGAGTTGTTTTAAGTTGATTGAAAAAACGGTTGATGAACAATAAAAATACATTGTTGCTTTTTATTATGAAGTTTTTAATTCTGATCACATGAGAAAAGTCATCTCTATTCAGTAATGTGTTCTCTCATCTTGTTGTAAATTTATATTATAAGCATGCAAAGACAACTTTCAATGTGTTGCAGCCTAGCTGGCTAGTACATCCATAGGGAGAAGGCATGTATGACAATGCAACATAAAACGAGAAAGCAAAGCTTCATAGAGTAACTAATAACAAAAACATTAAGACAATGCTACTTAATGGTATAAGAAACATTGCTCTAATGAATAAAGAAATTAAATAACATAGCAATATAGTAATGTAAAGAATAGATCAATGGTTGGCAAGTGAGGGGTGATCATTCTTGATTTTGCAGGAACTTAAGAATTGAGCTACGAATGGGGGTCGGGGATAACCACAAATAATAAGGGAAAGACTTATGCTCTCTTCTAGGGATTAAAATCTTTAGACCCAAATAGAGTCAAGTTTCCTATCATCATTGGAGACTCCCATAATCATCAATTTAATGAATAGCTCTAAAACACCATTTGATGGCAAGCTAAATTGTATCATAGCAAGAATAAAAAAGGAAGTTGTTTGCATTGAAGATATTAAGTTCTTCCATGTTTTGAGAGACCTTAGTTGACAAGTTAATAGCCTCACCAATAGAGTCTTGCAATTAAATGAAGGGAATTTAAGGAAATATGGGAAAATCTCTTTCCACTCCATCCCTTATGTTTAAGTTCGTTGTCATGGATAGTATGCTGCCATGCATTCTTCATATAATGTCATATATGAGGCCACGTTTTCGTAGAAGTGAATGTATATGGGCAAGTGATGTTGGGGGCATCATTCATACAACAACTTCACACATGCATGTCTTAACTCTCAATCGACAATTTGAAGCAAGTGGGTTGATATCACGGTTTGCACGTGGAATATGGTGCTTAGGATTTTCTTTGGAGTGAAGGCAAGGAGGTGTCCTTGGTTGCTTCCCTTGGCACCATTGGTAGTTCAAGTAAGTCATTTTGGGCAACTCATGTGGAGTCATTTTATTGTTGAACTGCTATGCTTTGAGCATATCTTTGGGGCTTTGTATCTGGTTTGGTGTATGTTGGTATTGTTTTGAATTGGATTTTTGGGGAAACCCTAGGCTTAGTCCCTGATTGGATATTGGAGTATCAAGAGCTCAGTTGGTCTGTCATGACAACTTTGGTGTGGTGCACCAGGGATATTTTGAATCTATTTCTTCCTTGTGTCTAGGTTGGTCTTATTTGTGCTTCACCTACTCTTCACTTATGTGGACTACTTTCAATTCGACTACATAAATAGTGAGGTTGAGCTTTCTCTCCTAAATTTGAATAATTTTGATTCTCTTTCACGGGTTGGTTGGAGTTGCCAACACTTGGTCTAATCTATGCATTGTAAGTCAATTATTGTTGTTGATTTAGCGGTGCCCATTAGTATATTTTGGGCCATGGATTACCTTGGGAAACATGGGAATTGTCTTAGAGATATTCATAGGGTCTTTCTCAGTCATGGAGGTTATATCAAGGACAACAGAGCTTCCATCTTTTTTGTGACTAGTAGAGTCCATACCAATAAGCATCACTATAATTCACAAAATGTAGTCTTAATGGAAAATTTCATGCAACATAAAAGGCAAATACAGGTTTTGGAAGCAAAGTGTTGAATGTCGTGAATAATAATTTTCATTCTTAGTACAAGAGCTTAATTGGTATCCTCCAACCTTTGAATGTCAATGGGCTCTACTCGTAGATAGCCAAAAAAGGAGAAAATTGTTCATTAAATGCTTGAAGATATGGACCTAGGAAATCGAGGATCATTGCCTACCAATATAGGACAAGATGAATTGCACGACAAACATATCTTTTATTTGTATTTTTACCCCCGGAGCTAATACTCGTAGAACTCTTAAAATCCTCTACGAAAGATGGCATAACTCTTTTTGATATATTTATCTAGTTGAGACTCTAAATTTTCAACTCAGTGGCATTATATTTTTATATTACTACATTAACCAATTTGGTTGCAACTCATTTTAATACAAAATTATAATCGTTTTGTTTTAAAAAATGTAAAGAATCGATCATTCATCCATGAGAATATTAATATACGGAACAAACACTTTCATTCATAACACAATCATGAATATATCTCCTTAAATTTGTTCTAATCAACATGGTAGATTGAAGACAAGAACACTAACAAAAGAACCCTTGCCTCACCTCAAAGTGTAGGGTTTTTGCATATATACAACATTGCTTTGAGTGCATAAATCTACTATGATATTTTTATGAGTGATTAAAAATGCATTGCAGACAACCCAAAAATAAATTGAATACTATTTGGCTTGGAGGACATGGCCCATCCTTGAAAATGCAATGGGCATCCTACGCTATGCCCATGAAAGAGAATGGATAAATAAAGAAGAAAATAGCTATTGGGAACTAGAAGAAACTACAAGAACTAGAGTAGAACTTGTTGCCATTTAGTGGGTGATAAGCTTTAAAAGTTGATGGCAAGAACAACAAATGTTAAGGTTAAACTTCATGTAGAAATGATGTGTCTGATGTTGAGTAGACTATATTTATGCATGAGATTTCACCACTTAGACCTTTTGAGAAGATTGAGAATTGTTATAATCATTCATCAACATGTTAACATGCATGGTGTAGAGATCACCCTCATGTGAATAGTGTTGATAAGTATAGATTTGATCCTCAAGGGATTTACAACTATTGTCCATCTCCATAATATGTTGAACCATCTTTCACGACTACATCTCTATGACATTGTGTCCTTCCAAATGCTTTAAATCTTTCTAATAAGCCATCCAAATGTAGAAGTTTTGTGGATGCACAAGCTTAATGCAAAACATAAATTCCACCTCCTTGACTAGATATTTTTAGGATCTTAACCCTATGAATTTTCAACCTTAGGGTGGTTATGAAATATAAAATAAAGCAACAATGAAATTCTTATCGACCCAATCTTATAGGCAAATCAAGGAGAAAATATACCAAAGTGACTTGATAAGTTTCAACAGTCTAGGGCAATTTATCATGCATAAACCAAGTTTGCAAACTCAAATTTACAACAATTACAATAGTAAAATAGCCCCTAGCTTCTTCAATTATGATGTTAAATCACTTAACATAATTGTCCTTTACTCGTGTCAAATCAACAAGACATCTATAGTTGTAAATAACAATTTGTGAAGAACGTAGATGGATGAAATTCAAATCTGCCATTTACACAAGTTTGAATAACTGAAAACTTCATTATAATGTTGTACATACCATAGCCTTATCACAAGGCTAGTACAATCCACCAACTCTTAAAAAACCATAACTAGGGAAAACAATGAGAGCTCCAACATGCATGAATCACTCCAACTAGTGCACCAAAGCAATACATCATCTTCTCATCTTCTTTACCAAATACACCAAAGGCCTAATCTCAAATCTCTAAGGGAAGGGATGAAACCCTAACCCCTAAACTTAAAGATGCTTCAAGAAGAATGTGAAACCCTAACAACTCCAAGAGAGAGAGAGAGAGAGTATAAATGAAAATATAAGAGAGAAAATATGACTACTGTACACTCCTCTAGATCACATATCTACACAAGAGTGAAATAAGAACGATGAGTGATTATCATTATGAGGACTCTCTCTCTCTCTCTCTCTCTCTCTCTCTCTCTCTCTCTCTCCAATACAATGTTGGCCTAATCCCTTATAAGTAAA
Organism: Larix kaempferi; assembly: GCA_027924585.1. Taxonomy (NCBI): domain Eukaryota; kingdom Viridiplantae; phylum Streptophyta; class Pinopsida; order Pinales; family Pinaceae; genus Larix; species Larix kaempferi. The sequence goes on along the minus strand of BSBM01000050.1, from coordinate 12,195,584 downwards.
CCTACAATAAACTCATGTAGGCCTACATAAGTGAAGTGCTCTACTCCAATGGTACACCTGTCATGCTCCAAGATTATGTCTATTGGAACTTTCACAGAATGACACTTCAATGTAATTGAGGAATTTCCCCTTCTTTCTAGAAGGTTCCTCAAATCTTAACCCCAAAATTTTCTTCCTTGGGACTGTTCTAAATTAAAATACAAAACAATGGTAGAAGAAGTATAGTAATTCACTTTCAACCATCCCTTCTAGGGAAACTTATTAGTCAATATTCAAATCTAAAAATGTATTTTGCAACAGTATTACAATAGTAAAATCAATTCCTTTATCTTCTTCTTGAGATTTCAAATCACTTAACAATTTTCCCTTTTAATTATGTCCAATCAATGATATCATTAAAATATGAAGAACACATTTAGTGAAAATCAAATTTGAAATTGACACAAAATATGTATCGCTAGAAACTTCCAATATAAGCTTAATGATGAAGCACATGCCATAGCTCTCTCTCAAGGCTACAAAATCCAATGATGCATGATTTCCTAGCTAGAGTAAATCATCAAACCCTAGCTCCACCAAGAAGAACAAGTGCAAGAATCCCTCCAACACTATCCCCAAGGCAAGTCATCCTCCTCTTCTCTTCTTTTTCAAAATCCACCTTAGGGTTTTCTCCCAAAACCCTAGTCCTCAATCTCCAAAGGTAAAACCCTAACCCATGAATGGTGTGGATAATTCTTGTTGACACAAATTAACCGTAAAAAGAGGGAAACAAATCCATATTGGAATAAAAGAAATATGTGTTGATAATAAATGATTGCAAAAGAATAAGAGTGTCGTATTTATATAACGCCTAAAGGCACTTAAGGTGACCATGCGTCCCTTAAAATTCATTGTTATTTATATATATAATATGTTTATTATTATTTAATATTATGTATATTTTATTCATTATTATAATCTTTATTATTAAATGTAATAATAATATTTATAATATAAGGTTCCTAAATACAATAATAATTATTATTATGAATAATAATACTATTATAATTTTTTTTGAAGAGGATATGGACTTGTGGTTTAAAACCCTAGAATTGGACTCATTGGTGGATTGTGGGGAGTGAATGTGAAGATGGGTTGGAGAATGGTTGCATGTGGTAATGGGAAAGATGGATGTGCAGGGGCGTGGTGGATTGAATGGAAGGCACATGAGTATGTTGGTGTGTAGGTGGGAGTGGACAAGTGGAAGGAAGGGGGGCATGGTGCAGTGGTGGAGATGAAAGGGGGTGTGGAAATGCGTGGCGTAGAGGGACTGGTGAAAAGTGCAAGCAAGAGTAGGATGCGATGAAGGACGAGCGTGAGTAGAGAGGTGTTGGCACCCCAACAATTCCCCTTCAAAATTTTGATTTCTCTATGCTTCATCTTACTCGTTCTTGGCTTAAATCTTTTCCCAACCACTCATCTCTTTTAAAGATTACCTATGTTCTTATATAAATTATCATTTTATATTAAGTTTTGGTTTTTGAGACTACATGGAGAAGGTCACGCTTCCAAAGGATTACATTGCTTGAGATTATGGTTTTGAGCAACACGTTGCCAAAAGTTAAGGTTTTGATGGCTCAGATTTTTTGTTTATGGAAAGTACGAAATTCAACGATATGAGAAAGCCTCAACTTTGTTTAAATTGTATACATTAAATACATATATCCAAGAATTCAAAAGTTTGCCAAAACAATGATAGAGGGAAATAATGTAAACTCAAGTCTATCACCTCCCAATCTTTTTATAAATAGATCATTTTCTCGCGTCTGTTATTTTGGTAAAACAACAATCTAACAACTCTATGGTTCTAGATTCTACGTTAGTTGGATGACTCAAAGCCCATTCACTGCGAGATTGTTGGACGAGTTAAACCATCAGATCGTAGTGATTTTGCGAAGATTTCCCACGCATCTATATGGAAGAATCCCACGCATTAATTGATATTTTGTCAGTCCAAGATCGCGTGGCAAATTGTGAAACGCTTCAAATTCCTGAGCTAGTTCCTCTTAATCTGCAGAAAAGGAAAGGGAGATTGGACTTTAGATTGTATATAACGATCCATTAAAATCAAGCAAAGCAATGAAATGAATGCCAAAATATTGAAACTCAATATGAAATTGTTATAGTTTTTATTTTTAAATTTCTATTACAATATATTTACTTATTAGCTTTCCATTTGTACTTTGGTGACAAGTTCTTAATGTATGAAACGAAGTTTTAGAAGCCAACGGAGTTTTAGAAGCCAAAATATCCAATAAAATCTCTGAAATAAAGTAAACGGGTGCCAGCACATAGAGCATTCCCTCACGGTACCAAATCCACCGGATTTCGAAATAAGGATTGATGCCTTCGCTGCCATCGAATACGCATTGGTTTCTGAAGATAATCATGCATGCTAGAATAGGAAGGAAAACGAAGATATTGTGGAAATGAAGTGGGTTTCTGAAGGGTTCTTTCTCGTCTATATAATCAGCAGAGCTTCGCCTGTCATGAGGGTCTACGTGGGCGGTGTCATTTCTGCTATGCCCTATTCCTTTTTGTAATTGTCATTCGAAAAGACTGGAAATGGAGAGCGATGCCAACAATTGAGGATCCTCTCTTTTGGAATTGGTCTATACTTCCCGATCAAAACAATGCAACTGCTTCTTATGTAATACTTTTATGAGCTTTTATGTGAGTTTCTTCGGTGCAAGTATTATATTGGTCTTTCATTTGATGTATTCACCATTCTTCATTTAATTGTTAATTCTGTTTGCAAAATACAAAAGAATTTATTTTGGAATCTGTTTTATTGTGATTTGCAGAAATTCGTAATGAATTCTTTCATATTACAATATATAAATTTTAAAGAATGAATTGTATTTTATTCATTTGAAAATTCATATGTTCAATTTTTAATGCAAATATGATTGATTGGTTTGTTTTTATACATGCATAACTTCTTTAACATTGATTTCACAGTCTAAGTTCTAAGAAATTTCTAAAATTAAAAGATCTGTTTATTTGCTGCTCATAAGATGTCTCTGGTTGGCAGTTATTAGTAGATCTTTATCTCTAATATAAAAACACATCATTCATTAGCTTAAAATTTCATTTGGCTCCCGCGGGATAGGAGTTAAATTAGATTTAGTTTTGCATTTGCATTCTGCAGCTATCCATAGCTGCAACATTGGATTGTATATTTTTATAAGCCTTATGGAGCGAACTTCTTTCTGAAATCTGATGCATGTTTGCAAGAATTTCAGCAAGAAAGTTTCAACTTCTTGCTTATTCATATCCTTTTTCAAATACCTTTAATGTATTTCTTTTTCAAGTCATTCTTGGGACTTTCCAAGAAATGTCTTTGTGGACTTGTACATCCTGTTTATATTCAAAATTTTGTATATATTTTAGACTAGGATAGTGTTTAGCTGGCCAACAGAGCCGCTAAACCCATCGGGTACAGCCATCCCAAACGACTTGGAGTTGCTAAATACTCTTGGACCGTGTTGTTTCCCCCTTGTTGGCGGCAAGTCACAAACACCCATCAATAAGAGAGAAGAGGCAATCAATCGTGAGCATGAGAGGGAGGCAATTGTTATGGAGTGTAGGGTAAAAGTGCAGCAAGGGTGAGTGTAGTGTGGGTAGGGAGTATTGGGGATGGGTTCGTAACATGCGGGAGAATGCTGCAGTAAGGCAAGTGCATGTGTAATGGGGGATGTGTGGAGGCGAGGGAGATGAGAGGGAGTAGTGTGTAGGTGCATAATGGATTTAAGGTAGCAGTTGGAGCAATTGGAGCGTTGATGATGGCCAAAGGCCCAAGTTCAAAGAAACTCTGAAAGAGATAACCACAGGTCGAATAAAAAAAACAAGGCTCTAATACCAAATGGTGTGGATAGTTCCTATTCACACAAATTAACTGTAAAAAGAGGGAAACAAATCCATATTGGAATAAAAGAAATGTGTTGATAATAAGATGATTACAAAAGAACAAGAGTGCCATATTTATAAAACTTCTAAAAGCACTTAAGGTGACCATTCGTGAAAGAATGTGTTCCAAGATGTTCCAGAGAGAGAGAGAGAGAGGACGAATGTGCTCCTCTTTTAGGTCACATCTCTACTCAACAGTGAGAAAGAATGAACAAAAAAGTGATTTGATCATCTCCAACATCTTCTTTACAAGAGAAAACCCCAATCACAATAATCAAGCTCAGGCAAGGATGTCTCCTCTAGACTTCATAACTCCTAGGGTTCATGAGGAAATGTTCGTGACTTCTTCCAAGAAGCTAAGTACAAAGAAAATAATACAAATGATGACATAAATGGAAGGACTCTCTCCATCCTCTATATATATGAGAGATACGGGAGGACAACAATACTATGTGGGCACAAGCCCTTACAAGCTACCTACATAAGCCTTGTAGGCTAACACAAGAGAGATATCGACTCTAAAATACTTGTGTCACTCTCCAAGGTGATATCGTACACAATAAGGGCTCCAATATGATGTAGGTACACAATATAAGTCCACATGCCTCAATCAAAAGTCTCCATGGACTCTATTGATCCTTGTAAGCAATGTACTCCACTGGGTCAATTATCGCTTGCAAGAACATTGTTGAATCCCTAGGTGTCCCTGAGCCATCTCTAATCATTTGAATAGGAATCCAAGTTTCCATATGCCATCTAGGGCTATAAGCCCTCCATGATGCAAATGCTCCTCATTCCAAGTTGGGCTATCTCTAAGCAAGTACTTCCTCCATGTGGCCATCATGAAGGGAGTCCACCAATCAAGCAAGAGAACTCTAACTCCTAAGCTCAAGCACCCACTGAGAAAGCTATCTCAACTACAGATATCCATCATAGACGATCTCTCATGTTGCTATCCATCTTGGACCATCCAAAGGCTAAAAATACATAATGTACCCCAAATACCATGAAGCACCCCCAAACATGGTGTAAACACTTTCAAACTAACCCAAAAATCTAACAATGTCATACACAATAATGGTAAGAAGATGATGTAACTACACAAGGTTTCCACACCCCTTCGTGACAATCCCACACAAACTCCATTGTTCCTCCTAAACCATGTAGTCCACTAGGTCCACTCCTCCCACATGAACATTGCCATAGCCCATATGTCCTCGAGCCAACTTAAAGCCTCCATCCAAGAATATAAGTTATCATACGCTACCTAGGTCTTGGTACCCTCCTCCAAGATGCACATCACTCCTCCTAAGTAGGTTTTCTTGAAGCAAGAAAAGCTCTCCATATAACCATAATGAATGAGGTCCACCAAGCTATAAATATAACAATGCCCTAAGGAAGAATGTTAAGGAAATACTCAAGTATGGTAAAAAAACCATTGAGAAAGCTATCTCCAATGTGAAAATTTATCACATACCATCTCCCATGAACTAATCTATCTTGGATCATCCAAGGGTTGAACATACATCATGTACCCCAAATCTCAAGAAGCACCCCCAAACAAGATGTAAACACTTTTGAATTACCCTGAAAGTTGACACTCCCTCTTTAAAACACTTATCGAATCCTTCTGCGACTCCACTAAACCTGCTACTTGCCAATATGTGCCTATTGCAATCTTGAAATAAACCTTTGTCTCCTGTAAAGAAATTGCCACTCATGTTATCACAACATTTTGATCCTCCAAAGAGTAGTGACCATCTATGATTATGAAGGAACATAACCCTAGAACATAAGCAACATGCCAAGCTCCATCATCCTCTAAGTGAACATATCAAACCAAAATCAATGAACACCACATCATGAGTTGTCCAAGACATCATGTAAAGGTAATCATATCTTCATACAAGATCAAGACTAGTGGAATACATCTATCAAAGTCACAAATATAGAAATCTGCACAAGTTAACTCCTTGATCCTAGAACATAAATCTTGTGTTATGGGTAAAAAATTATGCATTGTCGTCAACAACATGTCATCATGAGAATATCTCTCATATGTCTCCAACCCTCTAGCAATAAAACCCACTTGAACTAGGTCAACTCCCTCATCTTAAGATAATCTTGAAGCAAGAGTAACGTCATGGTTAACTCCCTTTGTTTGAGGGAATGCATTGATCATATCCATGTATTATATAATATTCCCATCAACTGCAACCCTAGAATCAACCTCAACATCATCTTCCATCAACGTATCACACCTATGCTCTGAACAACTAGAAGGCTCATGGATGGAAGAAACCAATGCAACATGACAAGCATATCTCTTGGGAGGTATACACTCCTTCATTGAAGATCTAGGCTCTCCTATATGCTCTTGAACCTCTTAGAACTACAAGACTAATCATCCAACCTCTCATTGGAAAGTATAAGTGTCCTAGACTAGCAAGTAACCCAAAAATGACACCCTCACTCACCCCTCTAGCCAAAGTCCCCTGACTACCTAAACTACATGTTCAGTATTGTCCCTCAAAAGAAACTCTCCATTGTACACTTGTCATACAGGAGACTATAGAATATTCTTCTTCAAACCATGAATAAATAGAATATCACTCAACTATAGAACATTAATTGAAGGGATGTGAAAATACATGGATCCAAATCCTCTCACATGACATGTGGCATCATCACCAAGCTCCATAATCATGTTGAGCCTCTTGCTCATGAATCTTGTTGAATAAACATCTTTCACATGTCATGTGTTTCAAAGATCCATTATCTACATACCATCTAACACTAGAAACTTCGTTAGAAAATAAATAGCAAGCCATGGAAAATCAGTCCTAGCCACAACCTATTTCATATCCTTTCCTTTTGTCGTCAATAGATATGTTGACATAATGCCCAATCTCATGGCATGAGAAACATATCACCTTATTGAAGTCCTTAGTTCTTGTATTTGTCCCATCCTCCTACTTGAAACCTTTCTTGTTATCCTTCGTCATCCTTCTGACAAGGCCAATATCATACACTTCTCTGTGTTGCTCCGAAAAAAAATGCAATGTGATTTATTCCTACACCATATCAACTCAAACATCATGAACAAAATACATCCAAGAAGGAGCATGTCCCTTTAAGACAATGGACAATAACTATTGATCCTCCAATTTTCCAATGGTGACCAATTGATATGTTAATTCATTGATCCTAGTCAAGTAGCTCATTATAGGATCTACCCTACTCATACAAATGGATAAAAGTTGGTTTTGTAGGAGTATCTATCGAGAAGCACAATAGTTTTGAAACAACTCAACTAAAGCATCAAACATGATCTTAGCTGTCTTATTTGAAATGTGTGAGATGAGATGATCCTTCACATGATTAAGAATGATTATCTTCACTTTGGATTCCCTCCTCCAATGAGAAACCAATAGTGCAGTATTGGAAGGTTCTGGATTCTCCTCAAAATGATCCCAAAGGTCACTTCAACCTTGGAAACTCCATCCAACCTGTCATGCTCTATAAGACTGAAAGTCACCTTACACATTTTGAACAAGTCTTAAGTGCACAAAATCATTAGTATATGAAGTAGACAAAAACCCCTTGTAGGGTTCAAATTGTTTTTCCAAGTGACCTAGGGTATCACACCCAACAACATCAAACAAGGTTAGTACCTCTCTAAGCTAATATTCAACTAAAATACAAACTCCCTCTTACTCCTAGAGTGATCTTAACTGCAAAATATTTGATAACATGTAGAAATTTCGTGGATGTGCAAACTTAATGAAAAAAAAATCACCTCTCTGACTATAGGTTTCCCAAATCTTAACCTTGTGACTCAATATTTTTATTCTTAATGAGCTAATCTATTAGGTAAATCAAGGAGAAGACATACCAAATTGACTTGATAAGTTTCAACCATCTAGGGAAATCTTATCATGTATAAAACAAATATGAAGACTCACTTTTATAGTAGTAAAATAGTCCCTAACTTCTTCAATTATGATGCTAGACGTTTACTTGTGCCAAATCAATGAGACATATATAGTTGTAAATAACAATTCATAAAAAATGTAGATGGTTGAAATTCAAATCTGTAATTTACACAAGTTGTGGATAGTTGAAAAATTCAATATACACGAGATGATATTTTTGTACATACCATTGCCTTCTCACAAGGCTAGTACAATCCACTAGCTCAACAAAACCCTAACTAGGGAAAAGAATGAAAATCCTAGCTCAACCAAAGAAATCCAACATGCATGAATAACTCAAACAAGTTCTGAAGACAAGACATCCTCTTCTCTTTTTCTTCACCAAATACACCCTTGGGTTTCATCATGAAACTCTACTCTCAAACCTCCAAGGGATGAAACCCTAACCCTACACTTCAAAATTCTCCAAGAAGATCATGAAACCTTATAGACTCCAAGAGAGAGAGAGGGAGAGACCAAGTACAAAAGAATAGATAAGAGAGAGAGGATTACTAGTGTGCACTCCTCTAGATCACATCTCTACATAAGAGTGAATATAAGTGATTATCATTATGAGAATAACTCTCTCCTTCCTCTCTATATATATGGGAGGTAAGGGAGGCCAATAATACAATGTGGACCCAATCCCTTACAAGCAACCTACAATAAACTCATGTAGGTCTACACAAGTGAAGTGCTCCAGTTTAAGGGTACACATGTCATGCTCCAAGGTGATGTCATACAAAATAAGGTATCCAAGATGATCTAGCTACACAAGGTGTGTCCAAAACCCTCCCTCATAAGCCCACATGGACTCCATCACTCCTCCTAAGTCCTTTATTCCATTGGGTCCACTCCCCCCCATGAACACTAGTGTATTCTAGATGCCCCTGAGCCAATTCCAAGATTCCATTTAGGAATCCAAGCTACCCCGTGCTACCAATCTTGATTCCCTCCTCCAATATGCACAATTCTCTTTCTCCTAAGAAGGGCACTCTCCAAACAAGAAAACCTCTCCATGTGGCCACAATGAAGGATGCCCACCAAGTTGTCAAGAGAACTCCAATGCCCTAGGGAAGAATGCCAAGGAAGCACCCAATTGATGTCAAGCAATTATTGAAAAAGCCATTCAATGTGCAAATTCATCATAGACCATATCCCATGCACCAGTCCATCTTAGACCATCCATAGGATAAACATACACCATGTACCTCAAAACTCATGAAGCACCCCCAAACATTGTGTAAACACTTTTGGAGTAACCCAAAAGAAAACACCAAAAATCTCAAGACTTTGACCACTCTGGAAAACCATGTTGTAAACAAGATATATTGGCAGTGTGATTACCTTGGTGCACCAAATCGTTCCATCCACATAGGCATGTCCCATCTAGTAATACCATTTCCCCTCTTCTTTACTTCTACCAATTTCTTACCAATGTTTGGATCATATCTCCGGGCATAAGCATATTGTAGAGTTATATTTTTGCTTAGGGATTTCTATACAAAGTGCTTGATTGGTGCATCCATGTTATGATATTTCTCAATGTCAATCATTTAATGTGTTATGCAAGGTTTTAAACCACAATATAAAAGTTTTATGTGGCTTGCTTGCTCATTGTATGTACATGATTTCCCTTGGAGGAATTGGCTTCTATGCATAACTTTTTGTTCTCTTGTTCTAGTGCATGATCTCTACACATATTCTTGAAAAAATTTTTATGGAAGCATCACCTTTGAGGCCTCCAAGTAAACACTTTACTTCTTTAGTGTTCTCGATCAAACTTATAACACCATGGTTCTTTTTGAAGCTCTTTGATCGCCATTTCTTTAAACAATTGATGTGTTTAAACTCCAAAACTGTGGCCAATGAATCTACTAAAGAATATTTTTTATTCCAACCTCCTACGCATAACACTATGTCCTCTAGATACCATAGTACCATGCCACAAACTTTTGCTTATTGGATTCATAGTGGATAGGGCATTGATTAAAGTATGTTGTAAGTTATATTCATTCAATTATGTCTCAACATCCTTGTGCTCAACTCACAAGTATTCATTGAATCTATAAGTGAAATAAGGATCCCTGATTTTTCACTTGCTAGCATTGCATTGCAACTCATTTGTTGGGTTTGCATCACCAATGCATGCATCCATCCATTTGTCAAAGTGAATTTGTGAGAATTTAGCAAGGCTTTTGTGGGCCTTTTCACAAATTTATTCACATTTGTACATTAGTGAGCATTTATGTCAATTCAACTTTAGTGAACTAAACCTTAGAGTGGTAACCACCCATACTCTTCATAGCACACAAAGTTGACAATGTGTGGCATGTTAGTATTATGCATGACCGACTTCTCTCTATTCTCCTGGACTGGTTTGTTTGCGATGTTACAAGTCCCTACTATGTCTCCATATGTGTTCATGATTGAATTTTTTTGACCTTGATAGTCATGGGTATTTTCTCACTTATGTTTGATTGGTTTTCCATGGGAGTGTCTAACCTTCTCACCATTTTAATTTTGACTAGATTAGTTCCCACAACCCTTAGGTTGGATTAGTTTGTTATTAATATTTTTTTGGCATTCAAATTCCCCAACCTATGCTCCATTTGACACAACATTTGACTTTTATGTAGTGTGTTCAAAATTGACACTGTGAAGAGTACTATGATTCAAATCTTCGGGTTTCTCTTCATCTTATATATGTTGCTTAGTAACACTACTAGGGTTGTTATCATTTTCATATGAAACTTGTCTGGTTGTAATTCTGTGACTAAATATATTTCTCTACCCACCTCTAACAAACTAGGGGGAGGCATCCAAATTCATCTTGGGTTTTTTTGTTCTTCCACCCAAACTGATTGGAGTGCATTGATTAAAGTCCATATCAATATCAATGATCTATGTAGTGGCCTTTCCTACCTATTTTTCTACATCTACATAATTCATATGGTCACCACTTCCAGAATTACTCTGTCTTCACCATCCCATTCACAACTCTCATTTGTCCCTTTTTCTAACCCTTATGTATCCTTTATTGAATGCACTTTGTTTTTCTACATCTCCACTTGTTGTAGGTTACTTTTGGGGTTCGAAGTTTCAATAAGTTATTAATAATATTAAAAAATCACATGCAATTATGTGAACTATGTTAGACATTTATAGTAATATCCTATATATAAAACCCTCACTCAATACTTATATGATCCTGATTCAAGTTTGGCCTACTATTTATATATGCAAGTATTCCTAGGAGCACAACAATGTCTTTCGTCACTTCAATGCTTTTATTTTCTCTTGAGTGAGTCATTATTATTTAAGCAATCAAAATACCATCCACTCTATTTTTTGCATAGGTCTTTTTGTTAATCTAATTTGGCAAGCCTATCTTCTACAATCTTTTCCTTTTCAAACAAGACAAGCCCATGAAGCACAATCCGATCTGTCTTCTATGTGTTCTATTGATTCTTGTAAAGACTATATTTTATTCTTCCTCTTTTCCATTGTGTTTTCCCTTCTCAAAATATTTGGTCTTTTGGGGCTTGCATCCTAATCAACGTAAGCACAAGATTATAAAATAGTTTAAATAAATCTTCATTTATTCCTTGAAAACACTAACCTAGAAGCTCTTTTTGCATTAACATACTCTTATCAATACAGTAGTCAAGACTCTTACATTCGTAGAACCATAATGGTATTTATTTTCCACTTTTGGGATTCTTATCAGGACATTTAAATTGTGTACGTTGACCATTATGTGATACAACTCAATGGGTATATGTCTTTCCATTTCAATGATTATTATATCATCCATCAAATTCATCCTCAACAATAGGTATGGATCCAGTCTCCCATGAACGCAAATCAATGTGCAATGTTCCCTTTCATGTTAGTTTGTGTGTTGGTTCTTAATGACACAAACCTTTAAAGAAACTTTCATTACACGTCACTAATGGCACAAGGGCTTGGCACTGCAACCTACTTGTCCATTATGTTGGCCAATGGGTTTTGGTCTAATGAATTTTTTATCAACATTGTGGCCAGATGTAAGTATTCATTATCCTAGTATGGCACCATAAATTGTTTGATCTCTTTGGATTCGAATTGTAAAATACCATACATAAGAAGCATTATGATGGTAGTGATCCTGAAGTAATGATCATTCAACTTCGTTGTGGCCACTACCCAATGTAGTTTGATTTGGAGGAAATTCACCAAGTTCAATGGTGATTTTTCTACCACAATCAAGGTGAGTAAAGGAACTTTATCGTATGTGTTTTTTTACCCTATATTATATGATAAATCACTCAATTTATAATCAATAACCTCATATGAAGTATACCTAAAACAACTAAAGTTGATATTTGGTATCAAGGTTGCAATACATGAAAATTGATATTAACTCCAAATTGGATTGGTATGTCTTCCATTCATCCTCATGTGTAGACTCAATGTCCATGCCCTCATCTATAGGAAAAAGAACATTTTTTTAAGTGTGATTAAGAATAAATGTTCCTTTATTTTGATGGAGTTCCAGTCATAACACTCCACTACTTTAGTGACCATGTCTAGATAGATAAAAATCTAGTATCATTAGCACTCCAAGCAACCCATTCTTCTTTATATCATCCAAGATAATTTGATCGTTGACTTCCAATATTGGTGGATTCTATAGAGTTTACACCATTGTGTTGATGCACCAATGAGGCATAAGTTGGAAAGGATGTCTTCTCTAGATGATCATGAGAGCATGTTGAGCTGTAAGTTTAGATAGCTTCTTGGTAGAATGGAAACAAAATGCTACCACACAAAGGGATAATGGAACAAAGTAAGAGAATCTCAAAAAGAGGTTGTGGCTTAATTGGACACATATAACTTCAAATAACAGAACATGAAATTTCTAAAGGAAGAGAACCACCGGAATGAAAATTTTCAATAATGTTTCCAACTCAAAAGGATTTTGTTGCAATAATGTTAATGAGGAAAATAAAACCACAATGCGTTGTCCATCTTGTATTGATAACAATTTTCAAAGATCATTTTCCCCATTATCACCAATGGTTCTCAATCTAACAATTCTATTAGCATATATGTCGATAACCTCATAATACCTAACTACACTCATTAAAACTTCCTTGAAAATTCTTCTGAAATCATATAATACAACCCAAGTTCATAGTTAAATTTATTCTCTCTAATAAACTATGCATACCACTTCTTTTTGTATTGCATGATTTGGGCATAAAATGATGCTTTTTATCTTATGCCATCAAGTGTATTCATTTGCACAAGTCTTTCATGTGTGGAAATTTCAAGAATAATTAATTAATGAAAATTCAATAATTTGACCTCACCCTTGAAATTCTCTGGATCTATTTTCTCTAAAATTTAATTCTTAGATCTTCATTTGAAATATAGATTACAATAGTATATATTATGTGTATGTCTAACCAACTACACAAGGCAATGCAAGAAAATAAACACCAAACAATTGTATTTTAAGGGAACTATGTTTTACAACCTTTAGGGAATTATCCACCAACATATAATAGATATAAAAATAGCTTATTAACAACAAATCTGTTACAAGCACAATTCTTCTCTCTTAGCTTATATATACTTGTCAAATTACCCAACAAAATCTTCTAATTGTTCATGATAAATCAACATACCAAAAAACCCTAGAAACTAATCATTCACCATGAGAATATAAATTGAAAATCAGATCTACATGTACACGGTTTGGACAACAAAGTACACTTGATATATACATAAGAATGAAGTTAAAAGTACATACAATTTTTTTATCACAAGTTGGTACAAGACAGTCCTTCAAGTTCAGTAAAATTTAAGACTCTCCATTGCCTCCAAACCGTAACTCATCTACCATCAATAACAAACCCTAACTAGCAATACAAAAGGCCTAGCAAGGCATCCCACCAAGCTACCTAGCCACACCAAAATCTCCCCAACAAGCTATCATCAACACCAACAAGTACACCCTTAATATTTCATCAAGTTTGCCTCACAAAAGATCTCCAAAAAAAAGTGCTCCAAATATCCTCGATGGTTTATTGAACAATGGAACATCACGAAGAATGGGTGAAAATTTCTCTTGCCAAACTATCAACTGCTTGAGTTGCAACTACTTTTGGAAAAACCCAATTATCCTTTGAGATATAAGTACATTATATTTGGTGGCGGTATCAAGGAAGTGACATAGTTCATTCATAGTATAAACATATCACAACGACAAATCCATGAGCATGTTGAATATTGACGTGGTCGCCTCTATGAGTGTCTCTTTTACCATTGGGTTTTCCACTTAGATTAATGGATTTATTTCTTAAGAGTGATTATCTCATTTTCCTTAGATTCAATCTTCATGTGCATTTCTAACAAATTTACACCTGATAACCAAGTTAAAGAAATGGGTGATGTTCTATTAAGTCTTAGATATTGAGTTGTTACATTTCTATCATTATATAAATGTTGTTATTATCAATCAACTAGGACCTTTGATTGTAATTGTACCCTTGTCTCCTATATATACTAAGGAGGCCCAATATTAGTGATAATCTCATATTGTCTTCTACATTGGATATATTGTAAAGGGAATATATCATTCTCAAGACATGGAGCTATTTTTATTTTTATTTCAATCTATTTGGGGATTTTGGTTCATAGCATTTGGTGTCAAATCATACATTCCTTGGCTTACCTCCTTCAAAATGTGTCACTCTTGAAGTACCTATAGTAAAATTTGAAGGTTTTGGTTCACTCTAAGTTTGTAGTTGTTGTATGTGAAAGTTAGGGTTCTTGACTAGTCCAAAAACTATTCTCAAACAAACCTTCTAGATAAAATTGTCATATCTGAAGATTAAAAGCTCCAAATTGATTACCACTAGTTGAATTAGGAATAATACGAACCATAGTATTTATAGTAAGAAAATTAGTATAAGACCAAAAAAATTAGGCATATGGAAGTCCGTACAAGTTCGCTCTCCTAAAAGGGACAAAAACAACAAGTCTTGGGAAAGTTACCGTAAATTTCTCCTAGCATATCAAAATTTGGTTAAACATGTAGAATTGTAGAGAAGACACATCAACATACTATATAACAAAATTTAAGACTCGGAGGGGCCAAAATTTTGTAGATACTTCAAGAGAAAAGTCATCCAACGATATAGTCCACAAACTAGGGTTTTTAAATGTTAACTTGAAATTTGCATAGCTTTTGATTTGAAGATCCATTTTGGGTGATTCAAAATGTGTGATAAAGAGGAAAAATAGGAGAATTATAGGTAAATATTATTTTTGTCTCGCGTGTCAAAAGGTTCTGTGAAAGTTTCTACACCCATGAAGTCTCTTGGTAGCTCATCATTGACACCAGAGGAAAATCAAGCGATGGATTTTAGGATGTTCAAGACAAAAGAGAAAAAAAAGACATTGTACAAAAGGATGATATTGTAGCTATGATGAGACAAGGACAATTGTAAGAGTTTAGAAAGGATCTCAAAGAGAATGTGGCTAGCAAATTCCATATCAAATATATGGAGGGGGGATTTTTGAATGAGGTAATATTTCTCATAAATTCACCCCCTCAAGAAGAGGATAAGGAGAACAAAGGGTTAAATCCCAATAATATATTGAGAAAATTGAAAAAAACTTGGAGAACAATAGATTTGAGTCCCCAACACTTTATAATTCCTCGCTCCAAGATCCACATCATCATGGGTTCAACTTAGGACCAAGGAACTACTTCATTCCTAAGATTCATATGAGAAAGTTTGGTGGTAATGATATGATAACATAGATATTCAAGATGGAACAATTATCTGATCTACACCAAGTGTCGATTTTACAAAAGGTTGCATCCTTGCTTTTAGAACCTAATTAATTTGTGTGGTACCAATGGCTTTGTGATTGTAAAAAGGACTTTATTGTTTCTTGGTCTATATTTACAAGTGAATTGATAGCACACTATGGAGATATTAAAAGAAACATATTCTTTGTCCAATCAATAAATTTTAAGAAAAGAGGTCCAGTTATAGAGCACATTAAGCACTTTCAAAAGTTGATTCTTAGAGTGAGGAAAATTCCAATGGATAATCTATTGGATCTTTTTATGGAAATTTTAAAGGAAAACATTCGACATGAGGTACATATCTTTGAACCAAAATCAATGGATATTGATTTTAGTTTGGAAAGGGAATTTGAAAGTAAATATATGGCTACTAGAAGGGCTTCTGATAGTACTTATAGAAATAGAAATATCCTACTCCTAACCTCACTCAACCTACAAGGTTGACACCTCAACAAATGGAGGAAAGAAGAGAAAAATTATTATGTTTTAATTGTGACGGGAAGTACATTATGGGGCATAAGCATCGTGATAAGATTAATAACCAAAACAATATCAATATAAAGGACTAGAAGATACTACTCCAACCACATATTTCCATGCAATGGATAGCCTTAGCACTCCTCAAACTCTCAAGATAGAAAGATATATCAAAAAGAAAACGGTAGCAATGTTGACCGATTCTGGTAGTACCCATAACTTCATTAATGGGAAATTAACTAAACTTCTTGATTGCTTTATATATACAACACCAAAGTTTCAAGTAATGATTGTAGATGGAGGTACCATAAATTGTTCATGGAAGTGTCTTAGTATTAATCTCACTATGGGGGAGTATTTATTGGATAGTCTAATGATTGAAATCCAAATGGGTGGTGTTGATGTTGTATTAGGGGTCTAATGGTTACAATCATTGGGAACAATGCCTCTTAAGTTTCAAGAATTTTCCCTAAGGTTCTCCTTAGAAGGAAAGGAAATTGAACTCAAAAGTATCCTAAGGAAACACTCTAAAGTGATAAGCTCTAACAACATCACAAAATTGCTAAAAATGGGACACCATTGTGTAATTGCACAATTGTGATCACTAGATGCTCAAACATCTAGAAACATTGTTTTTGTGGGTTACCAAAGTGTTATTTACAATCATTTCAAGCTATTTGGAGAGATGCCTAAAGATCTTCCACTCGCTTGAGATCATGACCATGTTATTAATTTCAACTAGGAAGTATACCACATAACATCAAGTCTTATGGGTACCCATACACAAAAAAGAATGATATTGAGCATATGATTCAAAAAATGTTAGATCATGGCATCATTAAACCTAACCAAAGTGTTTTCTTTGCATATTACATGAATTACATTAAGCAATTTTGTTTACCATGTTGGATCTCCGTTATGGATATCATCAAATTAGAATGAGGCAAGAATACATCCCAAAAACAACCTTTAGAACACATGAAGGTCATTATTGTTAAGATTTAATATGCTAAGACAGAAAATAGCAGCATTGCATTCCATTTCACAATAATAGCATATACAGGATCACTGAAGAAACAACAAGCACATCATAAACACAAGAGACACAAATTTATCCTGGGAAACCCTCATGGGGTAGAAAACCCAGTAAAGCTTCCTCAATATAGATGACCAACAATATACAAATATGTAACCCTGAGCATAAGCTCCTCCTTCTCCATAGCAGACCTCTCCTCCACAAGTGCGCCACTCTCAAGTGAGTGAGTGTGTGTCAAATGAGGAGTACACCTCCTCTATTTATACACTACTCCGACTTGTCTTTTACACAAATCATGTAGGCTCGTATTTAACCATTGGGTTAAATACCCCACTACAACTGACTGGACCAACCCCTCTATGGTGGTCTAATAACCCTTTGACCCACATAACACATACAAGGCCGACCCCCACTAGGGAAGTCTAATAACCCAAGTTACACATTCCGACGGAGGAATAAACATCTCCGGATATATAATAAGATCTTCAAGGAGGAATGAAACATCTCCAGAATAATAAAGTACAAATATAATATTCTTTGAAGTTACAATATCTCAACACTCCCCCTTAACAAGAAGGATATTATAACAGCATCTGCACGAGCAAGGAGTCATCAACATCATACATGATACATCTATAAATCATTGGAATCTTTCTCAACATCATCAGTAACTCAAGCAGTTACTGGAACATCTTTCAATACTGAAACATCAACATCTTCAGTACTGAGTCTTTATCTTCTGCAGCACTCAAACAACTACAACAACATCAACATCTGGATCCTCACGATCATCAGCATCGTCATCATATGATCATCAGCTTCGGGATCGTCTCGATCTACAGCATCTGGATCATCACGATCTACAGCATCTGGATCATCACGATCTACAGCATTTGGATCATCTCGATCTACATCATCTGGAGCATCATGATCTACAGCATCTGGAACATCTCGATCTACAGCATCTGGATCATCACGATCTACATCATCTAGATCATCTCGATCTACAGCATCTGGATCATCTCGATCTACAACATCTAGATCATCTTGATCTACAGAATCTGGATCATCTGTATTAGTATCCACACCAATACATCTATCATCAAAACATGTATTCTTACTAATACATATATCATCAAAAACATGGATTCTCACTAATACATCTATCATCAAAAGCATGTATTCTCACTAATACATCTATCATCAAAAGCATGTATTCTCACTAATACATCTATCATCAAAAGCATGTATTCTCACTAATACATCTATCATCAATACATAGCAGCATACTCTGCAACACACAAGATCCTATTACTGGATGATCAATCCCTCTCACTTTAGGACATAGGTCCAAGGATGATACAATCCTGATCCACTTACGGGATGATCAGTCCCTCTCAGTTTAAGACATCTCTCATGTCTATGGATGATGCAATCCAGATCAACTTACAGGATTATTAGTCCTTATCACTTTAAGACACCTCACCATGTCTAGGGATGATGCAATCCTGAATCAACTTACAGGATGATTAGTCCTTATCACTTTAAGACACCTCACCATGTCTAGGGATGATGCAATCCCAATCTACTTACAGGATGATTAGTCCTTATCACTTTAAGACACCTCACCATGTCTAGGGACGATGCAATCCCAATCTACTTACAGGATGATTAGTCCTTATCACTTTAAGACACCTCACCATGTCTAGGGACGATGCAATCCCAATCTACTTACAGGATGATTAGTCCTTATCACTTTAAGACACCTCACCATGTCTAGGGACGATGCAATCCCAATCTACTTACAGGATGATTAGTCCTATCACTTTAAGACACCTCACCATGTCTAGGGACGATGCAATCCCAATCTACTTACAGGATGATTAGTTCTTATCACTTTAAGACACCTCACCATGTCTAGGGACGATGCAATCCCAATCTACTTACAGGATGATTAGTCCTTATCACTTTAAGACAAGTCTCATGTCTAGGGATGATGCAATCCCGTCACGTACATTTTGAACCGAGGTCCAGGGACGATGCAGTCCTATCTTCAATTCTCAGAGACATCAGTCTACAGATCAATTCTGGGACCAAAGTCCGGGGAAGATACAATCCCCTACCTGTTCATTCAGGACTACATTCTCGGAGACCCAGTCTACGGCTCACTTTAGGACTGAAATCCAAGGAGGATTAAATCCTCACATGTCCACCAAGGACTTCATTCTCGAAGACATAAGTCTACGGCTCTCTTTAGGATTGA
Source organism: Larix kaempferi (assembly GCA_027924585.1). NCBI lineage: Eukaryota > Viridiplantae > Streptophyta > Pinopsida > Pinales > Pinaceae > Larix > Larix kaempferi. The sequence goes on along the minus strand of BSBM01000050.1, from coordinate 12,176,016 downwards.
AGTCCAGGGATGATCCAATCCCCTCATCTCCACCAAGGACTTCATTCTCGAAGACATATGTCTACGGCTCTCTTTAGGACTGAAGTCCAGGGATGATCCAATCCCCTCATGTCCACCAAGGACTTCATTCTCGAAGACATACGTCTACGGATCTCTTTAGGATTGAAGTCCAGGGATGATCCAATCCCCTCATGTCCACCAAGGACTTCATTCTCGAAGACATACGTCTACGGCTCTCTTTAGGACTGAAGTCTAGGGATGATCCAATCCCCTCATGTCCACCAAGGACTTCATTCTCCAAGACATACGTCTACGGATCTCTTTAGGATTGAAGTCCAGGGATGATCCAATCCCCTCATGTCCACCAAGGACTTCATTCTCGAAGACATACGTCTACGGATCTCTTTAGGACTAAAGTCCAGGGATGATCCAATCCCCTCATGTCCACCAAGGACTTCATTCTCGAAGACATACGTCTACGGATCTCTTTTAGAACATGTGTTCAAGGATGATGCAATCCCCTTGTCACCTTAGGCCTTGTCTAAGGACCATCCACCAACCTCTCTGTCGGCATCACCGATATAGGTATCCACATCATCGACCTCACTGTCGATGCGGGCAATCTCATCATAAGTGATCACATCACTCCCCCTTTCGAGGAGGGTCCTTCTGAACTATTTTAAGTTTGTCTCGGAAAACTTTAGTTGAGGTAGGGGTTTGGTTAGTACATCGGTAACTTGTTACAAATTCGAACTTTAATTCTTTTCTGCACCATATCTTGTATATAGAAATGTCAGATCTCTATGTGCTTTGAATTATCATGGAATACTGGATTCTCTGTCATTTTGGTACAACTCTGTTTGTCACATAGGATCACAGTTGGGTCCATTCTAAAGCCATATCGCTTCACAACTAGCAGAGCAAGCAGCCATATATTCCGCTTGTGCTGAGAGCCACACTAGATTGCTTCCTTCTAAACCATGAGATCATGGCTGATCCCAGACAGTAACATCCTCTCGATGTGCTCTTCCTGTCTGATACAATTTCTGCCCAATCAACATCTGTGTAGAGAAACCATATTCAACCTTGTAGCAAAGGTTGAGATCCACATCACCCATGGTGATCATTAAGCTCATCAATTGATTATCGATCCTGGGAACCCATACAGAACCTAATTCACACTTCTTCTTTAATTACACCATTAAAAGAATGGTCTTATCTAGCCACTTGGAGCAAACATCTCATCATGATTCTCTTCCTCTTTCTAAGAGAATCTTCTAGACACAAGCCTCCTATAGTGTGTTTGATTTGTAAATCTTTTGTTGAACATCCATCGCTTGTTCAGTGTTCATCATTCATCATGATCTTTCCTACAATTCAAAATTAAGTACATGATTAGTAATACTTCATAATCATCAAATCATATTGACATGATAACCTATTATGCATACAGATATCATTTACATAGTTATGCAACTATTTTGACCAATAATTTGGCACAACACTTTCCCATATCCTGTATGCATACAGTGGCTATCTAGATGCCTTCCATCTCTACCAGAACATACTATCGAGAGTGTGCACAGCTCTCAGCATGTCAGTAAAGAGGTTTCATTCTAGACAAGCAACAATGGAATGTTTGTCCAACTTACCAATCATATGCATATTAGTAGTATACTGTTCAATGCTCTATGAATGTTTACACTCAGCATGATATATTCTAGGAATACAAATATGCATACAAGCAATATCATTTACTATTTCAAATAACAACTCAAATACTTATCTTTTATGTTTGTGTGGTTGCCTCCCGCTTGATCTTCTATATGTCTTTTGAACTTCTATTCATTCTGTACCACTGTGCATGCTCAAGTGTGCACTAGTGTCATCCTCATGATCTCATACACAAACATACATTCATTAGTATATTCTCAAAACATTCTAATTCTAAATAATCTTGAATATGTATAGTCATGATCATTAGTATTCAGGGTTTCAACGAAGTCTTCTTTTACTCATGCATATTCTTGTTTGATCATAGTACTCTTCTAGTTAATTAAATCATCAAGACAAGAGACATAATATGCATAAACCCTTGATTACTAACTTTATGAATAAGCATAACCAATCATACCAAGTATACTTATATAAGGGATCCTAACACAAGGTAAGATTCTAACTTGACATAAGAAAACATACTTGGATTAGTATACCTGCTTAGTTATGTACAACATACCTAAACAATCTCTTCAATGATTTAGAGATCCTGAGCTAGAACCTGCATGTCTCATAGGTTAACCATAATATAACAAAGTCATACATACCTCGTAAGTAGAACAAAGATTATGGATGAGTCTTTGTCTTCATGTTGTCATGGTCATGGAACTTGATTTGTCTTTTGTGATGTACCTGTATCTTGTTAGCAGACAACATCAACCTCACACAACACCATAATGCATTAGTACAATCATATAGCCCTAATCAATGAATGTCTTCGATCATTCACATGCATTCATACTATTACTAGGGTGATAAGACAATTCTAACATTAATCAAGATTGTACTAATAAATAATATGAAGACAAACACATCATGAACTTAATCAAGAATCAGATTTCAAGACATACCTGAACCTCCTTAAGTCATACATGTCGAGACTTCTTGCAGTCTTCTTATGTAAGGCCTTAGCCTCAACTCCCCCTGAAACTTGATTTCAATTTTGAAATCTCCAAAATTTGACCCCTCAAGATTGCCGTCGAAACTTCTGGATCTTCTGGACAGGAACCCGAACTAGGGTTTGATGAATCCCACCCTTCTGTCCAATCAAAATGTTCAATCCAAGGCTCTAAACTCTTATTTTTTTGAGGAGCTTCCAGCCGTGGTTACAGACTTCAAAAATTCCAACTTTTGCTGAAGCCCTAATTTTCCATCTTTCCGATCAAAATCCCGAACTGGGGTTTGATCTAGCCCGGTCTTCTACCCAACCAAAAAATTCGATCTTGGTCTCTAAATTTCGATTTTCCTGAGTAGCATTCAGCCATGGATTCCGATTCCAAAATTCTAACTTTGTCTGAAACCCTAAATTCCGGAAGCCATGAATGAAGGTGCTCCAAAAATAATTCTGTTTTGACAGAAATATGTACCTGATTGTTTCTGCTGTAACTCCGAACTTTTCGCTCCACAGGGTCTGAACACTTTTTTTGTGGTATCCTGACCTGTCATCTTTCCATCCCGACAGGTCTGACCTCAATTGGATTTTCTGAGAGAGAGTTATGCAAGTGTCGCAACGTGACCTGTTTATGGGATAAAACAGGAGAGCGAACTTGTATGGCGTTCCATGTGTCACTGGTTCAACTTCGGCCTCTGAAAAAGTTTCTTGAGATATTACAGTCTGTGTACTACCTGTCACTTTTTACGAAATTTCATTTGGATTTTCCTAGCCCAAGTTATGCCAAGTGTCGCAACGTGACCTGTTTATGGGATAAAATAGGAGAGCGAACTTGTACGGCATGCCATGTGTCACGGGTTCAACTTCAGCCTCTGAAAACGTTTCCTGAGATAGTACAGTCTGTATACTACCTGTCACTTTTTACGAAATTTCATTTAGAGCTTCCTATCCCAAGTTATGACCTTTTTTTCCTAGGTCACCTGATTTTGACTGAGATCTGGAAGAGGCAGAAACCCTAACTTGTACTGATCATAACTTACAACGTACAATGAATTAAGGGTTCCCTTTTGACACAAGATACCTGGAGATGTTATCTACGAGCTATAAAGGTTTCAGATCCTGAACCTTCACCAAAATGGATTTATGGTGAAAGTTCCACGATGACTGGTTTTTGCTATATAAAACCCTAACCTTCAAATTGTCGTAAGTAAAGCAAGTGTCGTAAGTGCCATGCATTGCCTTCCTTCAGGTTAGCTCTGATACCATGTTAAGATTTAATATGCTAAGACATAAAATAGCATCATTGCATTCCATTTCACAATAATAGCATATACAGGATCACTGAAGAAACAACAAGCACAGCATAAACACAAGAGACACAAATTTATCCTGGGAAACCCTCATGGGGTAGAAAACCCAGTAAAGCTTCCTCAATATAGATGACCAGCAATATACAAATATGTAACCCTGAGCATAAGCTCCTCCTTCTCCATAGAAGACCTCTCCCCCACAAGTGCACCACTCTCAAGTGAGTGAGTGTGTGTCAAATGAGGAATACACCTCCTCTATTTATACACTACTCCAACTTGTCTTTTACACAAATCATGTAGGATCGTATTTAACCATTGGGTTAAATAACCCACTACAACTGACTGGACCGACCCCTCTACGGTGGTATAATAACCCTTTGACCCACATAACACATACAGGGCCGACCCCCACTAGGGAATTCTAATAACCCAAGTTACCACATTTCGACGGAGGAATAAACATCTCCAGATATACAATAAGTTCTTCAAGGAGGAATGAAACATCTCCAGAATAATAAAGTACAAATATAATATTCTTTGAAGTTACAATATCTCAACAATTATGATTTTTTGGTGATGTCGTTTGGCCTTACCAATGCCCCTTCCACATTTTAAAGCTTGATGAATTCTATTCTTAAACCCTTCCTTAGAAAATTTATGTTATTATTTTATGATTGCACCAAGAGTAGTGAGGTTATCTACAACCTAGTATGGTGGAGATGTCGTCATGTAATGTAATGTAATGTTATGTAACATTAACAAAAATGAAAAGTAATTAAAAAAATTCATGTTAGCCCATAAAATTAAAAAATTAAAACACAAATCCATCTTAAAGCTGGATCTATCAAGCACTGAGAGAGATCAAATTTCTTTAGGTGTAATTTTTTCCTTGAGGTATAAAAAAATTAAGATAAAAAAATTACACCTCAAGAAATCGTATCCCTCGGTGCTTGATAGATCCATTTTTAAGATGGATTTGTGCTGGTGATATACTAATCTACAACAAATCTTGGGAAGAGCATGTACAACATGTTGACATGTTCTTAAAACTATTTGAAGGGCGATAACTATATGTAAATCCTTCCAAGTGTGCATTTGGGTTCAGAAAGTGGAATATTTGTGTCATATTGTATCTCATGAAGGCATGAAAGTGAATCCTAAAAAAATTAAAGCTATGATGGAATGGGATATTCCCAAAAATTTGAAGAATCTTAGAGGATTCTTAGGATTAACAAGCTATTACCTTAAGTTTTCCAAGAATTATGGTCAAGTAGTAGCAACTCTAACATTATTATTGAAAAATGAGTCATTTTCTTGGACTCAAAGCAACCAAATCATTTGAAAACTTAAGGAGGCTATGCGCACAACTCATATTCTAGACATGCTTGAGTTCACAAAAACCTTCCTCGAGGCATGCCATTGGTTCATTTTTAATGTAAGAAGAAAGGCCCTTGCCTTTGAAAGCTAAAACCTTAAAGGGAATAACTTACTCAATTTTTTTTTATGAAAAGTAAATGTTGTGCATACTACTTGCAATTAAGAAGTAGTTCCCTTAAGTAATAGGAAGAGACTTCAAGGAACATACCATTGCAGTCTTAAGTACTTCTTGGAGAAACAATTATCTTCAAAAGTGAATTAAGAATAGGTTACAACGATGCTAGGTTATGACTTTAAAATTATATATAAAAAAGGAAAACAAAATGTTGTGGAAAATGCACTTTAAAGGAAAGAAGATGACACAGAGGGATTACTTTGTGTTGTTTCCATTTGGAAATATGATTGAGTAGAAGAAGCAAGGATAGAATGGAAAGAGGATCAAAAGGAATACACGATAATTCATCAATTATGAGCCTAGACCCTAGTGCATTAGATAAGTTTTTGTGGAAGAATGATTCATTATGGTATAGTGATCACCTATATTTATGTAAGAAACCCAAATCAAATATAAGATCCTTTTGGAGTTGCACACTTCTCCTATAAGATGACATTTAGGGTTCTTGAAAAATTATCACATGGTCAAGAAGGATTTTTTCTAGGAAAGTCTTAAAATTGATGTTAAAATTTTTTTTGGTAGAGTGTTTAGTTTTCTAGCGTAATAATCCTAAGAGACAATCAACATCTTGGTTCTTCTATATCCATTATACATACCAAGTCAGCATTGGGAAGAGGCCTCAATGGATTTTGTCACGAGTCTACCAAAGTTTTAAGGAAAAAATTTCATCATGGTAGTGGTGGATCGATTCATAAAGTATGCCCATTCCTTCTCTCTTTCTCATCCTTTTAAAGAAAGTACATTAGTTGCATAATTCATGGAAACAAGTAAGAATATACATGGGATCCACAAGATTATTGTAAGTGACAAGAGATCTAATTTTCAATGTTAATTTTTGGGTCGAAATATTTTCTTCTTTGGGTACTCAATTGGCTCACAATTCCTCTTACCATCCTCAATATGATGGCAAACTAAAAATGTGAATAAATGTCCAGAAGGGTATCTTTATTGCTTTGCATCTGATAAACACACACAATGAGTCAAACAGTTTCCCTTGGAAGTATGGTGGTACAACACATCCTTCCATAATTCATAAAAAATGTCCCTATTTATGGCACTTTATGGCTATCATCCTCCATCCATCACATCACCCTTGAAAGGGAAATTTAAGGTTCAAGTAGTGGAGGATCACATAGAGCACCAACTAGAGGTTGTCCAACTGATTGAAAGACAACTTGGCTACAGCACAAAATAGGATGAAACAATAAGCAAATCAACATTACAATGGAAGTAAATTTGATGTGGGGAAATGTGTATTTTTAGGCTAAAACCATACAAATAAATATCCCTCAAGCAATACAATAAAGACAATAAATTAGAACACAACTACTATGGCCCCTATAAATGGTTGCAGAGGTTTATAAGTATGTCTTACAAATTGGATCTTCCTCCATCTTCACATATACATCCAGTATTCCATGTTTCTTTCTTAAAAAAGGTAATTTACAACAATATCTTAGTTCAAACTAGTTTACCAAAGATTGATGAAGGGGAGAAAATCAATATACTATAACCTGAAATAATCCTTGAAACACTGATCAAGCAACTGCAAATTGAGCAATCATTGAGTACTTCATCAAGTGGAAGAACTTTCCAATAGAAGAGGAAACATGGGAAGATGAGTTCTTGATCCAAAAACATCCACAAGTAATCAAGTGTTGAGGGAAACACGTGTTTGAAGGGGAGTGGCATGTTAAGCCTCAAATATTGAGTTATTACATTTCTATTGCTAGTATATTAGTGTTATTCTTATTAGTCGGTTAGACCCTTTAATTGTAATTGTACCCTTTGTTTCCTATATTTACCAAGGATACCTACTTTTATAGATCATTGAGGTTTCCTCCTTGAATATACTTACTATTCGTTGACACTTATCATTTTCAAGGCATGTAGCTACTTTTATTTATTTTTTATGTTATTTGGTGAATTTGGTTCATGATATGTTCTTTATGGAGAGAGGATGTTAATCTTTGACATTGGTGAGAACCTTTTATTTTGTATCATCATTCTCTTGCATTCATCCCTCTTCAATTTGTACATCAACTTGTTAAGAGCCATGTTTTTACGTTAAATACAAACTAATTCATTTGATGAGTTGGCCCTTCTTCTTGTGGTAAAAATTCACATGTTTTACAAACCAATGGCACAACCTTACTATTTTCCATGTCACAACATATTTTTTGGGTGTAATTTCAACCTTATATTCTTGATAACCTATATCTATAGAGGGTTTTGATCTCACTACTACCACAGCCTATCTTCTTTCAATGGAGAGCCTTGAAAGTTTTTGTGTCAATGATCTAAGGTGTCGATGGGATTGATCTTAGTATGTTGGCAAAATCAAGAACCTCTATTTTTGTTGGTGTTGTAAAATATTTCCCAACCTCTTTTCAACTTTATATGGAGATCTCAAACTTCCTTATGTTTTTCTAATCCTGTCACGAATAACCTCTAGATGACCCATAAATATCTAAGCTTAATTTCTTTTCTAGTCACTTTTATTTTTCTTCAACCTCTCCAAAAGTTAGATATTGATAGAATATATCATTTTCCTCCTTTATATGATAGTCATACACCCACTTAATATTCATATCTCTTATATAGTCTTTCACTTCATTAGGCTAGGATGATGCACTATGAGAGGCAACTCCCAAAAATGATAATGCATAAGTTGTTTGGGAATATCCTTAGCATGCCTGAAATCTATATAAAGTATGAACCTATGGAAAGGGGGGGAAACACCATGATTTTCTTCCATTTTCCTTCAATTATGTTGCAACTCCATTCAAAATAGTTTGATACATAATCTCTTTGATGACTAATCTGATTATCACATATTAAGGAAACATGTGAGTATGTTTGGAAACTCCCACATGTGAATGAAACTATATCATTTTTCCACATACCAATATACAATAGGTTCTAGTGATTTTATAGCCTCATTAGTGATTCAAGGGCATTTTGCATGACACAACATGATTATCACATATGTTGAAATATTCTAATGCATATTTTGATCTTGAAAGTAGTTGTTAATGAACATGGATAGGTGGTATTTATGGGGTCTATGTAAATTACAATTACATAAATCTCACAAAGAACATACATAGGGATAATGAAAAGAAGAAGAATATAGGTTATTTGGATGACTTGTACAACCTTCTCTAACGTGCTACCAAAATTGTTGGAGATGATCTCTACCCAATTGAACACTATCCCAAATTTTAACACTTGATAAATACTTGGTACATAGTAGTAAAGAGTTGGTGTTAATTTCATATAGCCATGACATAAAGAATACCATGTTTCTTATCTCTTCCTTTAGATATATGTATGCTTTTCTTTTCTTGAAAGTGCTAGTTGGTGTCCATTTCATACAATGAGGACATGAAGACTACCATGTTTCTTATCTATTCCTTCAGATATATGCATGATTTAATTCTTATCTTCAAAGTGCAAGTTCATTCCACCATTCGTTTACCAAATCATACGGATAATGTTTGCATATAAACAACACGACCCACTACGAAAACATCTACACTTGGGGAGGAGGTACAACTCCTATTTCATTAAATTTGTATTTATTCTAGTCCAAATCCCTTCGAAGTCAGGTCAAAAACAACCTTTCTAAACCCCAAAATCAAGGTTTCTAAAGTGCAAATTCTAGTTCCAAAAGTGCCAATTTCAGGTTCCAAAAGTGTACTTTTGCCTTTGATATTGCCACTTTAGAAACAGGTTTTTGCATTTTTTCAATGTGATAATGGTGTTAGATTTCATACATTCATAGCATAATAATTCAATTGCATAAACAAGATCACTAGAAGAAAGACAAAGAACAAAACAATAACACTGAGTTTATCCTGGGAAACCCAAACGGGAGAAAACCCAACAACCTTCGTATAGAGATGATAATCCCGAGTTCAGAGTACAATCATAAAAGAGAAAAGATGGAAAATGTCTTCCAAAAGTAGAAACCCCCAAAAAATCTTCTTCTCCTCCAGCATATGCGAACTTCTCTCTCCCAAGTAATGCGAACTTGTGAAGTGAGTGAGTGAGATAATGAGGTGACATAACCTCTTATTTATACAAGTGTAAAACTGACTTTTACCCTAGGTGAGCTGACTTCTCTACTTGACTAGGCCGACTTCACTTGGGGGGGAAATAATAATTTTAATTTTAATCTTTTACTTTTCTTCTTTTCTCCCCAAGGTTTACATTGATTCTTTCAAGGGTTTACATGGTCATTTACGTCAATTTCATCTCCCTTAGGAGGTACAATCAAATACAATAGAAATACAATAAATAATATATTCCGAAGTTGCACAAAATCCAACATGAATGAAATCTAACACATGTTAGCTTTCCTTCTAGCACAAAATCCAACACTCCCTCTCAACGAGGAAGGTATTCTTCGGTCTTCATCAGCATCGCAATCATATGGGTTTCATCTTTGTACATCTATACTATCTCCATCATCTCTATACATACTAAAGGTTGTCAGCACAGCCTCAGTCCTTTGAGAAGTGTCTCCATGCATCATCTACACCAGTCCTTCGGTGTGTCCAGGAGAATCACTCAATCCTGTATATCTGAGATTATCAGCTATACCATCTCTGCTATACCATTTTCTACTTGTCTGTCTCATCTGTCGATGGGATTTCTCCAATGCCTGGATGAGATCCTAGATGAGCAAATGGGCATGACCATATACTGATTGTCCGACTCATCTGTCTATGGGATTTATCCCATATCTGGCTGAGTACCAGGACTGTACAGGTACCTGTGCAATCACACGACCAACTACTAACTATATGACTCATCTGCCGATGGGATTTCTCCCATACCTTGCTGAGTACCTAGACTATAGAGACAATTGTGTGAACCCGACCATGTACTAACTGTCTTACTCATCTTCCTATGGGATTTCTCCCATATCTAGCTGAGTACCAAGACTGTAGAGGTACCTGGGAAAAAGAAGGGTAAGAATTTCGATGTCATCTTTCCCTCTCACGGAGGGACTCATTCTCTTCTACTCCAAGTCTTCCTCAAAAGTATTCGAACTTCACCCTAGGAAGAGCCTTGGTGAGAACATCTGTAGTCTGGTCGTCTGTCGGCATGTACTGTAACTCAACCGCACCTTTCTGCACCATATCACGTATGAAGTGATACGAAATCTCTATATGCTTCGACCTTTCATGAAATACAGGATTCACTGACATCTGCACACAGATTTGGTTATCACAGTGAATCATGGTCGGCTCTGGAATGTGGCCAAACAATCCTGCCAGGAGTTTACGAAGCCAAACTGCTTCTCGAGCTGTTGTACTAGCATCCATGTACTCTCCCTCTATAGTAATGAGTGCTACCAAGTTCTGCTTCCTGCTGCACCAGGAAATAACTGAAGAACCCAAACTGAAGCAACATCCAGAAGTACTCTTCTTATATGCAACGCATCCGGACCAATCTGAGTCTGTAAAACCCTGCAATATCAGGTCACAATCTGAAGCATATTTCAATCCATATCCCATAGTGCCACGTAAGTATCTGAGCACATGTTTTGCAGCAATCGAGTGAATCTTCCTTGGCTCACACATGAACTAGATGAGAGCATTCACAACAAAACATATATTTGGTCTAGTGTTTATTAGATACATCAAGGACCCAATCAGCTGGAGATACATGGTGGGATTAATCAAATCTGAGTCAGAAGTAGAATCTCTCAACTTCTTCCAATTTGCATCCATCGGAGTGGCCATGGACTTGCAGTCCAACATTCTGAATCTCTTCAGTATATCTATGGTGTACTTTCCTTGTCCTAGGAAAATCTATTTCTGCCTCTTCCATATTTCTAATCCCAAGAAGTAGTTCATCAATCCAAGATCCTTCATTTCAAACTCAGAGGCAAGATCCTTCTTACACCATACAATAAGTTTCTCATTTCCTATGAGAAACAAGTCATCAACATATAGTGCCAATATCAGTGGCTCATCATCTACAACCTTGTAGTAAAGGTTGGGGTCTACATCACTCTTGGTAAATCTCAATCTCACTAGGAATTCGTTTATTCGTCCATACCAATCATGAGGTGATTGCTTGATTCCATACAGTGCCTTTTCAATCTGCATACATGAGACTCCTTTCATTGTACAATAAACCCATTTGGCTGCTCGATGTAAACTTTTTCCTCAATAACACCATTCAGAAAAGTTGTCTTTACATCCATCTGATGCAACTTCCATCCCATAGCTGAAGCAATAGAAATGATTGATCTGATGGAATTATATCGAGCCACAGGAGAAAAAGTCTCATCATAATCGACTCCCTCTTTTTGAGAGAATCCTCTGGAAACAAATATGGCCTTGTATTTTTTAACACTTCCATCTGCTCCATGCTTGATCTTGTATATCCATTTAGAAGTCACTACTGAATTCTCCTCAGGTCTTAGCACAACCTCCCACACATCATTCTTCATGATGTATTGATATTCTTCCATCATGGCATCCTTCCAAACTTGATGTTTGGATTCTTCTTCGTAAGTGGTTGGTTCTGAATCAATGATGTTTCTCATCAGTGCCACATAACTAGAGAACCTCTGAGGTCTTTTGCTTTCTCTAGAAGCACCATGTGGAGCTTCATGCCCCTATGCATATTGTAGTTTATGTTGTCTTTTTCGACCTGCAACATCTATGGGTATATCAACTGGATCAATGGGATCGATAGGTTCATCCTTTTCTGATAACTCCCTCTAAACTGGAGGGGGAGATGATCTCATATCCTTTGGTTCTAGCATTTCTTCATCAACAATCTCCATGTTTGATCCTCTGCCTTTCCTGACAACCATCTCTTATTCAAAGGTCACGTCCCTACTAACTTCAATCTGTCTGGATCCTGGGATGTAGATTCTATAATCCTTTGAAGACTCAGTGTATCCCACAAAGGTTCCCTTCTTTCCTAAAGGTTCTAGCTTGGATCTTTTCTCCTTGGGCACATGTATATATACTAGACATCCAATTATCTGGAGATGGACCACTTCTGGTTTCGTTCCTGTGAACGCTTCTTCCGGAGTAATGTTCTTCGATATCTTATGTGGACATCTATTATGTACATATGCAACGGTTCTGGATGCTTCTTCCCATAAGAACATTTGAAGACTTTTTTCATGTATCATAGCTTTGGTTTCCTCCACAATTGTTCTATTCTTTCTTTCTACAACCCCATTTTGTTGGGGGTTGTAGGGAACTGTGAGCTCCTTATTAATTCCTGCTTCCTTGTAGAAATCATTAAATTATGTAGAGGTATATTCTCCACCATTATCAGATCTCAAATCTCGATCCTCTTCCCTGACATATTTTGTACTTGTTCTTTAAATTCTTTGAACTTACTGAGTACTTATTTAGATCCCTTAGACTTGAGAAACTATATCCAAGTCTTCCATGAATAATCATCAATGAATGATATATAGTAATGATATCCACCCAATGACGCAACTATCATGGGTCTATACAAGTCAAAGTGTACTAGATCCAAAATCCCTTTGGATCTACTCTCACTATCTGGAAAATATCTCTTGGCATTCTTTCCAAGTGCACATCCTTTACATGTTCCATCATGGTCTACCTGGAGCCCTGGTAAACCTATCACTATATTCTTTAATGTTGGGAGAGCTCGATACTTTAGATGAGCTAGTCTTTTGTTCCATAATTCTCCCATATTTGCAGCATCATGCACTAGAGCTTGGACTAGTGGAGTGTTTAGTCTATACAAGCTCTCTTCTCTTATACCAATAACTTTGGCTGAGTTCATGCTTGAGTTCTTGTGCCAAGCAAGGACTTTCCCTTCTGAGAAAGCTACTTTATATCTCTTGTCCTCCAAGGTTGAGATGGAGACAAGGTTTCTTTTCATTCCAGGTACATAGAGCACATCACTCAGGCGCAATGTATCATTTGATTCTAGTTGAAGGGTGGTGGCTCCAGATCCCTTTACAATGTAGTTTGCATCATCTCCAAGTACAACACGGAGATGTGAATCTTTCTCAACTAATTCTGAAAGATTCTATTTATAACCTGTCATGTGTCTAGATGCACCACTATCTATGAGCCAAGTGTCACTAGTGATGGGAATAGTACCTGATAAAGATGATATGAATATAAATTCTGTTTGATCTTCATTCTTTTGCTTCTTGTGATGATTATATTCTTCTACATCAGCGATAGATGCTTCATGCTTCCTTTTTCTTGAACTTCGGAAGCTACTGGCATAATGTCCATATTTTCTTCACCTATAGCATTGAACTTGAGATATGTCCCTCTTCTTATTTTGATCTTAGTGAGGGCTCGATCTCATATCTTGGTGCTTGTGTCTGTGGAACTTCTTTCCTTTTCCCTTACATTTCTTGGCATGGGATACAAATTCTTGGTTCTCCTCAGGTTGAGTGCCATGGAGTCTTTATCATGCTGCAATCCTTGTCTCCTCGTGAGTGCAATCTACCCATAGCTTATCAAAATTTGGTAGTTTGGATCTACCACTTATGATTTGGATAAAGGACTCCCAAGATGATGGAAGACAATTTAGTTCTATGATCCTCATAAATTATGAGACACGAGGCTTCACTGATAGGCAATAACCTATCACTTCTGTTCATATTGGGGTATCGATTTTAATGAAAAAGCGACTTAATATATTGGAAATATATTAAGGGGGAAGAGGCATTGTTTATTAAAATTTTAATTGGTTTCATTAACATAACAATATATGCGGGGTATTGTTTATTGATTATCGTGGAGAAGGGCGGGACAAGTGTGAGCACCTCTGCTTCTGCGGGATGCGCAGAGGCTCTGGTTATTGCGCGGGTTTTTGTGGAGAAATTTGGGTTGATACCATGATGGTGGTAACTCATTCATTCAGATTTCATTTCCAATGGATTGGATTGATGTTACAGAGACTATATGGTTGTTTGTTGATTTGTGTGTTCTTTTGTTTGTTCTTCGGGATGGAATAAAGAACGGTGTGTTGGCTTTTCAAACCATCAGAAACCACATAATGGCCTCCATTTTCCTTGCATCCATGGCTATTACTCTCAACTCCATTATCAACATACTCGCTAGTAGCTATGGAACAAGCACGACCACTATTATCGTGGAGAAGGGAGGGACAAGTGTGAGCTCCTTTGTTGTTGCGGCGTGTGCAGATGCTCTGGTTATTGCATGGGTTTTTATGGAGAACAACAGGACAAGTGTGAGAACCTCTTGTGATGCTACTGTATCGAATGCGCAGAATCTCTAGTGCTACTAGAATTTCGTAGGTGAAAATCCTTATTCCTTCAAAGATATTTTTTACCATTGTTTGAGCATTGTGGTAGCTTGGTAGCTTAGTTGGGTAGTACACAACATGCCCTATTGTTGTTTTATTTTTTACTTCTTAATCCGTGTTCCTTAGATTTTGGGGCTAACCGCACTTCACATTGGGATGCCAGGTCTCACATCATCATCTTATCTTCTTGGAAAAAAAGAGAACATTCTTGCATTTTCTTAAGACCCATCCTCAAGATCTGTGACTACTTTGGAGCTATGAACCCTCTCAGCTACCCTCTTTAGTCCGTGTACCGCATCCCTATCCCGAGTTTCCTATGTGCATCGCCCCTTCTACCTACCTTTATAAGCCTTATGCTTGAGTCCTTTGCATTCACTATTAAGTGACAGAGATACCTTTAAGTATTGATTGTGGTGATCTTAATTCTTTCCATGCCTCTTACTCTGAATCCCAACTCAATCAGTGCTTCCCCCAAGCTTGAATTATTGACCATTCTGCTAACTAACATCGTCAAAATACCCCCAGGGTATGGTCTTGTTAATATGAGGAGGGACCGTAGATTGAACCTTAGGAGCCTTTATAGGAATCTAGAAGTGGTACATCATAGATAAATCTTGAGCTGATACAAGAAATCTAGGCACAGTCCTATCTTTGAATAAACCTTTGTTTCTTGATATCCAGACCCTCCATGTAACTAGAAAGAGGACTACTCTCATAGGTTAAAGATCTCTTTGAGTCAACCAGACTTTGAGATTCTCCAAGACATTATTTTTATCCCATAAAGAGTGAACCCATAGTGAATGCTCAACATCATTCCATACTTTAGTAGTAAATGAACATTCACTAAATAATTGTAAGTTGGATTCAAGGTTGTTCTTGCAAATAAAATACCATCCAGGGGCTTCCATTTGTTTCCTTTGAATTATATTCCATGTTGGAGTATTTTTAAATACAATAATCCAAATAAGAAATATACTTTTGGATGGATCTCTTACCTTCCACATTTTCTTCCACCATCGGTCGTCAAAGAGAGGACTAGGATCTTGTTGAGCTTCATAACCCAAAGTGACATTGTAGTTACCATATTCTCCATTCCACTGCCAAGCTAATTCAGCCGTGTTCCCAATCAGCTTAACATGAGCCTTCTTTAATTCATCTACAAGTATTTCCCAGTGCTGTTCATTTAAACCTTCAAGACCCACCTCCTTAGCTGAAATCCACCCCTGCTTCCAAATAGTGGTATCAACATCCTTCTTAACTTTTCAAGGGTGTAGACTCTGGAGACCTTTAATTTGTAGGTGTGCAATGATACCTGGAGGAAGAAATATGTTTTGACTAACCCCATATTGCATCTACCCCTATCCCAACCTAAGAACCTGTGTCAACTCTTCATGCCAAGTGATCTCCTAGAACAACAAATTTAGTAGTGAGGGTTGTCCAGTGATTGGAGACATGATAAGTATACTTTCTTGTATTTCTTATCCAATCAACTGGACTTCATGGAGCAATATATTTATGTAGTATGATTCTACACCAAATATTTTTATCCGTCAAGTCTCGCGAAAGAGACCTGGTAGCTAGCGGTCTTCCAAATTGATTCAAGTTCTTGATTCCCCACGCACCAAAATTCTATGGCCAATTTAAGATATCCCAACAGGAAAGATGAGATCCTTTTTATTCAAGACTACCTTTGCAGAGATAGTTTGCACAAATTCTCATTAGTTTACCTAGAACTCCTTTAGGTATAGAATCCAACACATGCTGATATATTGGTATAGATTTAATCACTAACTTAATGAGGACCAATCTACCACCACGAGATATCCCTTTGTCACACCATTGTGTTACCCTTTGTTTGATTCTATCTACCATCCATTGCTAATCTTCTTTCTTATACCTATTTGGTCTAAGATTGAATCCCAAATATTTTAAGCCAGCTACAGAATCCTTCAAAGGAATGTTGTAAATCCTACCTAAATTGTTAGAAAGAGTCTCTATCAACCCATATGTGTAAAAGGTAGGATTCTCAAAGTTTATAACCATACTAGTGGCCATAGAGTAGAGGTCCAACAATACCTTTTAGTGTTGGCTTTCAATCTCCAATCTTATCCCAAACAAGAGAATGTCATCAACGAAGAGAAGGTGTGTAATTGAAATATGCCTTGTTATAGGGATTCCTTGAATCAATCTATTAACTCTGGCTTGTTGATAGTCCTATTTAGTCCTTCCACAACAAGTAGGAATATGTAAGGTGATAAAGGACAACCTTGCCTCAATCCATGTGAGGCTTGGAAAAATGGCGATGATAAACCGTTGATGAGGACATAGAATCTAGCAGATGTTACACATCTCACGATCCACTTAAGCAATTCATAGGAGGAACCAAGACGAGACAACAATAGTTCAAGGAAAAGAAAAGAATCACGATCATATACCTTTGGAAATTCAAGTTTTAGAACAAAGGTAGGTAGGGAATATACTTTAATAGAGTGGAGAGCCTCTTGGGTAGGCCCAATGGATTCATAGATGAGTCTCCTCTCCAAGAAATGAAATTGTTCTAGGGATATGAATCTGAAGAGAAAAGGTTTAATTCTCATTGCCAATACCTTGGAAATGATTTTGTATTCACATTTACACAAAGCAATTGGCTTGAACCCATAAAATGAGTACAAGGGGTCCTGCTTAGGTATAAGTGCAAAAAAAGTAGAGTTTAGGCTTCTTAGCATTTTTACCTTGCATTCTAGTTTCTTCGACTATTCTTAGTAGATCATCTCCTACTAGCTCGAAGAAGTCCAGGAAAAAATTAATAGGCCACCCATCTGAACCCTAGCTTCTTTCTTTCTGAAAGGAAGTCATAAATTTAAGCAATTCATCTTTAATGGTTTCCTGAAAGACAACATTGTTGTCTTCCTCTTCAATTACTCTCGGAAAAAAAGGAGATTACTTTAAGAATTTAAAGAATGTTTACTCTATTAGGTTCTTTGATAAGCAAGAGAAATTCTTGACTCTAATATCAACCAAACCATGAAACCCAATAACAGAGTTCCCATTAGGATCCTTCAAATCCCATAGAGTATTTGAACTCTTTCTAAAATTGGCAAATTATTGAAACAAATTGTATTTTAATCTCCAGTTGAAAGCCATGTAACACATCTTTTGATTCTCCAATCAATTTTCTTGTCCAATAACAATTTTGATCTGTGTTCTTCCAACCCTTTAATTGAAGTTAAAGCCTCTTCTTTGAATTGAACATTTGAGTATGTACCATAAAGGGTATTCAAATTTTCTTCAATTTGAAACAGTGGCTTGTCCCTGGAAATTAAACATTCATGAGCCTAAGGAATAGCTCGATCCTTCACCATCTTAGGGGATTTTACAAATTGAACACTCGTCGATTCACCCAACTCTGGATTATACCTTGTCCATGTATCACGAATTGATTTTTTTAAATCCTCCACTGCTTTGTGACTGCTCCCCAAGCTGGATTGTATTATCCTCGAAAACTTCAAAACCCACCCACTATGTTCCATTTCTATGCTTTATGTACAGGAGAAACAAAATTTCAATTTGGGAAGAGATTAGGACAAGATTTCCAGTGGAAACTATAAAATGCATTCAAGACGCAACAATGCAAGTCGCCAATCATTTGCAATTTTGCAAATTGAAGGGAACTTTAAACAAACTTCTAGATTATTTGCACAACATTGTATATGCACCCAAAAGGGGAAGAAGAGGGTATCTCAACAAGATGAACACCAAATGGAACTCATCCCATACTTGATCGAACTTATTCCATTCTCCTCCTATGGTTGTGATATAAATTTATTAGAAAGAGATTGCAATGTGACTAATCAACATTTTGACCAAATGCTACTTTTTTATGCGGGTTAATTATATCAATTCCTATTTTGTTATTCTCATTTTGCTTTAATCCCTTTTTTCCTTTGCGTATTTTGATG
Source organism: Larix kaempferi (assembly GCA_027924585.1). Classification (NCBI taxonomy): domain Eukaryota; kingdom Viridiplantae; phylum Streptophyta; class Pinopsida; order Pinales; family Pinaceae; genus Larix; species Larix kaempferi. Next base: position 12,157,218 of record BSBM01000050.1, on the reverse strand, counting down.
GCACCACTGATATGCCCCATTTATTCAAAGCATTAGATATATTAGGTTGGCACTGGCTTGCATTATATGAATATCATAAATTGTCTGCTCTTTCTTTGGTTCACAATAGATTATCATATGGCACTGGCTTGTCACTCATGGAGATGACCACCTTTCTTGTCTGAATTTGTAATTTAAATACCATATTTAATGAACTTGTTGGAAAATTGGCAGGGGAAAATGCTTCTTCTTCTAGTTATTGAATCATCTCTTACAGACTCTCATTGTCACATGAATAAAAAAGATGTGGATGCTATAATGTTGGAGTTGGATGGAACAACCAACAAATCCACATTGGGGGCCAATGCTATACTTGGATTATCGCTAAGTATATGAAGCGTTGGTGGAGGAGCAGAAGAAATACCTCTCTATAAGCATATTCAGGGAATTTATGGAACAAAGGAGCTTGTCATACCAGTTCCATATTTTAATGTAGTAAATGGAGGTAGTCATGTTGGAAAAAATATGGCAATGTAGGGGTTCATGATCTTGTCTGTAAGCTCTTTAGTTTGGGTATCCAAGTAGTCCTCCTTCAAGGAGAAACCTCTCACCATGAATCTCTCCTTGAAATTTTCCACATTGCCATCCTCATCATGCTTGATATTAAAGATCCACTTCATGGTGGATTCATAATCCTCCACTGTGTCATACCTCAAAACATGCTGGTATTAAATGACCACCTAGTTTCATACCTCTAATATGTATGTCTTTTTTTTCAAATTTTATATATATCATTTTTGGAAACATATTTCATGGATTGACATGGAAGCATAATTAGACATATTTGATCTCCTCGTATGGGTGGAAACTAGGAAGAGGAGATGGTATATATTATAAATACGTTATCACCTCTCTAATTGTAGTTTCATGTCAAGTTACGTGGCCTTCCAATTCCTAGAAACAACTACCTTTCTCTTCAAAATCTTCCTATAATGATGTATATTTTTCTTTAAACTGATTAAGTTAAGAACTAGCAACCTTGAGTTGGAATTCAAGCTCTTCATTCAGTGACACTTGACTTCCTATTTGGTCCTCCATCAATTGGTTCAACTCCTTATTTGCAACAATTTCTATCTATAAACATGCAATATGTGTTTCCTGATTGTAGGAGTTGAGGCCTAGCAACCTCGATATTGTTGTTCACCACTTGAAACATCCATTCTAGATCTTGCTTTTTTAGATTGTATGATATTAAGCTCTGTTTTTCGTTTGTTGATTTATTTATTCAATTCGCATTCAATAGTTTTTGTTTTTTATGAGATAGTTTGATCCTCACCAAGCTTGTTAAATAGTTTCTCAAAATCTCCTATAGAAAGTGTAGAAATTAAAAATTCATTTCATATTTCTCTTTTTCAATCTTTTTAGAATTTTCTTACACAAATGTTGGGCCATTTTCACCTGGAGTTTCTGATTCATTAGTAATTACCCATTGTGTGATTCATCATTCCATTCAAGTTTTTTTTAATTGTGTCCCTCATGTTTGATACATATTGAAGTGAAAAAAATGATTTATATGCCAGTCCAATGCAAAGCTCACTTCTTCCACAAACACTCCTATTTTAGACTTTCCTTGAAGGAGATCACTGCTAACCTTGACATGCCTTTGAATGATAGAATCTAATTCTAAATTCTACTATTGGAGGACACACATGATATATATTTGAACATATGTCTAGATTTTTCGAATACCAAAGACCCACAAGCAAAGAATGACATCAGAACTACACAGCTTGAGTGGAAAATTCTTTCAACAAGCCCCATTATCTTATGAATATATGCATTTAGTGTTGAAGAATTATATGACATTTTATTCTCTTTAAAATAAGTAAATGGACCTATTTTGTTCAACACATATGTGGATGATTACATGATGACATGTGGAGGCTCTTCTATGAGAGTGCTTGGCTTGTTTAGGTGTATTTCATGCTTATGGATGATAAGTGGATGGGTTTCTATGGAGTGCCCCCATGCTAGATTATGTGATGATTGGGAGCCACCTTTTCTCTGTGAGAATTCAATCCTTTCATGGTCTAGATGGCATATTGGTCCAAAAGGGTATCCAAAATAGTTGAACTCTCCCTTGTTTTCTCTTGGCACACATGTGGAGGCATGGTTATATCATTGTATTGATTGATGGTTGAGATTGGGATTCATATTGATGAGTTGGGATGGAGGTTGTTGTTTAGTTTTTATGTGGACATTCATTTCACATTTGTTGAGGTTGTTCCCCACTTGATGGAGCATTGCACATAGATCTATTTGTTGGTTGAGGGTTTGACCCCTTAATGTAAAGAAGCAACCTCTTACATTCGTTGACTTGTTTTACATTCATTACTTTTCCCTTGAGTTCCCACCATTTGGAGGGTTGTTTACACATTCATATAGGCTATTTTTTATGGGATGTTTTTGGAGGGGTGTCCTAGCTTCGGGAGTAGTTATATTTTGACCAAGTGCCCAGAGTTGTACCATATCAACTCCATTAGATGCAAAGTGGCCACGAGATTTTCAAAAAATAATTATAATAGAAAATATGATCAATATTGAGGAAGTTAGAAAATTCATAATTATCGTTTAAAGAGATGTGTTGTCACACAATCTAGCAGTGTGTTGATTGCAAGGATTAATCGGATTCCTGACTAGTGGAACCTTGGGACACTGCCCCAAACTGTCACACAGATAGGTTCCCCTCTCTTTAGGTCTCCTAAATCCATCGAAAGGAGGACTCAAACTAACCACGGGAGGTGTCCCTGATCAAGTGTTTCGAGTAATTATCAGCCAATGCTAGTGTTCCCCGGAAACAACAAGATCGATTTATATGAGACAGGGTGCCTTTCATATTACAAAAGGGATAAACATGGCACCCTGGTGGAACGGCCAAAGATATGATGAATAATTAAAGTAAACTAAAACCCCAGTTACGTGATGTGACCTATGATTGATTTTATGTGAAGGGGATGATACTCAAGATCACTTACAATTAATTACATGATGAGATTTATGATTAACGAGCTTGATTATATTCATATTTCTTAATTTTTGGGTGTTTTAGGGGGGGAATCTGCATTAAAAGGGTATGTTAGCTTGTTTCTATAAGTTTTATGCTCTCTGGACCACAATCAATGGCCAAGAAATCAAACTTTGTAACAACCTCATTGTTGGTGATGAGCCCCAAATTAGGTACTTTATAAGCCTTTTTTATGCCACACAAGCACAATAATGGATATGGAAAATGTCTTTGCTTGTGGGGTTTAATGATTCATTTTGATTATTTGATAGATTAGTTTAGAGGTTATTCTTTTATGCTTAAAAGCGTTCTCTATGAGCTAATTATATGGAAATAAGTGTGTATGAGCAGGCACATGTAATCTAAGAGACAACCATCAATTCCAGCGCGAGGACTGAAAGACCATAAGTGGCTCAGCACCCTTTTTCCTGATTTGTAGAAGAGAACTCGTGTTTAGCATAATCAACATTTAAAGCATAGAGTTAGGTTATGTTTCAAGATATATATATATATATATATATATATATGGGCCTCTTGGTTAGCAAGAGGTTCCTGTTGGCATTTTTGTAGAACTTACATTCAACATATGTTATTCGAGACAATTCTGTGTTAAGACTTTTCTGAACATGAGATTACGATTTTAATGGAAGAAGTGATGTTGTTTCAAGCTTTTCGTTTATAAGACTTTTCCCACTCTTGAAATACGAGTTGGAGAGGTACCCTCCAACACGTAGGTCAAGAGCTTCATTTTGATTTCAGGTATTTCTCATATGTCTTGTTAATTGATTTAATCATCATTGTATATGGAGTACATGACAATGGTTTGAATGACATGGTTTTATTTCAGTTCGACGATTGTTTCATTTCAACACTTTTTATCTGTCGTTCGTCAACATTTATTCTGTAGTTCTACAATACGCTTCCTGTAGTCTTGTACATACATTTTGTGCAGGCGTAATTACCTCTGTTTTCCAACTCGCTATATTAATTTTAGACAATGATTTAGATCTGCGATGCCATGAATATTTCTTTTATCTGAGTTCATTTACATAGGAGTTAATTGTTTTAGTCTTTGGATTTGAATAGAGTAATCGATTATCACTTTCAGCATTGGATTCGAATAGATTAAGTTTGATTAATTTTCTGTATTGAATTTCTAGTTAGACTTCCTGTTTTCAGTATTTTATTTCTAAATCAAGTTTCTCAAGCTTTCAACATTCTATTTCTTAGATTGGATTTATAGTCTTCCAGCATTTAATTCTTAGCATAAAGATCTATTAGTTTCAGCATTTCTAGTTTATAAATTTACAATATTTTCATATTCCTTCATTCGTTGTTTAAAGAGCAGATCACTTCCATTTCCTTTTGGAGAAACCTTCAAGATACACCCCATCATCCTAAAACGACGAATACTATCCTATAGAGCACATACAGTGCTTAACACCTCTTAAGTTTGTACGCTCCCTGGTCGATAATTAAAGTATGCTTCCGGTTTAGCTACCCTAATTAGGTATCCATTCCTGGAGTCCACCACTTTTTGGCGCCGTTTCCTGGGAGGTGCTTAATCCATAGGAGACATTTTTAAAATAAAAAGCACACAAAAACATCCATAAACTTAAAATTTTTACCATGAATGCCTAGACGACAGAGAGATAGATTTGGACACTTTCCGCCTTACCACCCTATGAGCAACAACAGTTCTTATCATTCTCAATTTGATTTCCTTAACTCAGAAGAAGAAGCTGATTCTAGATACGATCCACAAAGAGATAACTTCTTTGTTAGCTCTAGCTCAAACACCACTATGGCAGAGGGAGAGGATGAACCTAGAGAACTGTTCACTTTTCCTATTAGTGTACCTCTTGGAGATGCCAGGATGAAGAATATAAACCCTAATAACCTACCAAACTTCCATGGACTAACCTCAAAGGATCCTGACACATTCCTATTTGATTTTGAGGTAGCCTGTAGGTCATTTGGCTACACCACTGAAGCACAAAAACTAAGACTCTTTCCTTCTACATTGAAAGATCTATCACTCAAATGGTTTATGAGCCTAGAAGGAAACAACATTTTCACATGGGAACAAATGAAACAAACTTTCCTAGAAAAATACAGGGACTACTGTAAGGCAAAAGATACAAGAGATGAAATCTTTAGAATGCAATAAGGAGAAAGAGAATCCTTAGAATATTACGCACAACGATTTCAACTCAGCTACAAACGAGCTAGTCACTGCACCTTAGATCAAGAATCAATGAAACTTGTCCTTATTAGGGGGGTGAAAGAAGAAAATCTAGAAGTTTTGAACCTTCTCGGAGATGGAGATATATTCCAGAAAATTTATGACCAAATCCTGCGAATTTTAAAAAACTATTCTAGATCTAGGAAAGGTAAAAGTGGAACAAGGTATTCACACCCATTTACTGGGGGATCAACATCCTCAGGACCAAATATTACAAAGTATGATTTAGGGAACCTCCTTGGAGATATGAAGACTAATATCCTACAATCCCTGGCCATGCAACTTGATGCACTTCAAATAAAAAAGAAACAGGATGAAATAAACCAAGCCTTGGCAGTATTTTGTCCACGCTGCAGAGAACAAAAAAAAAACATGAGAAGGGACAGTGCACACTAAACACAATAGAGATATGTGGCCTCTGCACTAATGATCAATCCATTTATAAATGTCCTCTGTTACCCTCATGCAAAGATGCTATTCAAGAACCCACAACTGAAGGTGCAATAGAACAACTCTATTTCGTCAATCAAAGGAGAAATAATTTTGCTAGGCCTTACCAACCCAACAACCAAGCCTACTATAATCAAGGAAGTAACTAGCAAAATTGGAACTCAGTACCAGCCCCGTGGCCATCTCAGCCAAGTCCAAACTAGTGGAACCAAATCCAACCATATCAACAACCTTATTACCCACAACCTTACTCTCCATACCCCCCACCTTTCGCTCAGCCAACCACAAATTATGGAAATCAATATCCTTATTCATCAAATTGGAGGGCTCCATTGTAGCAGCAGCAACCACTCATCATGCCACCCCCATAGAACCAACCACCTCCCAGATCTCCACCAATACCTTCCCAACCAATTCCAAACCCTAACAACAATAGGCCAGGACAACAATAGACCTATAACATTGAAATCATGCAATTCCCAACTTATGTAGTGGATACCCTGGAAATAAACGAAATTAATCTCAGGTCTGGGAAAACATTGCAAAACACACACACACAGAATAATCAAGGAGATGAAGCTCACGAACAAACAACACAACCTCAAACTCAGCATCCAAATGAGCCAGACCCTCAAGAAGAAGAAATTTGGCCACAAACACAAAATAGAAACCCTCCATTCCCTGAAAAACTTGTACGAAATACTAAAGAAGAAGAGGAAAATGCAATTTTGAATGAATTGAAGCACTTAAACATTCAAATTCCAATTTTACAGGCCATAAGAGATGTGTCAATCTGTAACAAGTTTAATAAAGATAAATGTTTGAAAAGACCAGGAAGAAGAAGATGTGACCCACCAACCATAAATGTAGTAGTCCAGTTAGCAGATTTAATGCTAGGTATCGTTGTTAACCCCAAATATCTTGATCCAGGAAGCCCTGTAGTAAACGTGACCATCAACAACAAACATATCGCCAGAAACCTAATTGATTTAGGGGCTGCAATAAATGTAATAACTAAGGATACCATGATAGCACTGGGACTACAATTGATGATCAGACCAACAACTACTATCCTACAGCTAGCTGATACATCAACAATAAAACCTAAAGGGATGCTCGAAGACATCATTATCAACATAGAATCCTGGGAATACCCAGTTGACTTTATAGTCATCGAAGTAAAGAGTAAACTTAGTGGATACCCAATAATACTTGGGAGACCCTGGCTGGAAACTGCAAATGCTTACATAGGGTGCAGATTGGGAAACATGACAATCACCAGTGGCCAAGCTAGGAAGAAAATCATGATTTATCCTCCAGCAAGGAAGTCTTCAGACCTAGAATATCAGAACTGGACAGACGATTATGATGACACATCTAACCAAAACATACGACCTGACCTTACAATGGAAGTTTCCCTATCACTAAAAGCCATCGACGAAGATAGTCATTTAGATAGGTTTATTCAAAATGCTTCTTCTAATCAGAATATGTTTGAAGATTTTCTTGGAACAGGTCAGCAGTAAGGAGAGGAAACATTAAACCACGATCCTGATAGAATGTGGGCAGAGGTACTCACACTTGAACAACATCCAATTCAGATAAAAATAGTTGAGATAATGCCTGGCAGGACAGTTAATATTAACTCCAATTTGAAGCCAGGACAAGAACAACAATTACTGCAGGTATTGTCAGACAACAACAAAGTCTTTGCATGGACATATACTGACATGAAGGGTATCCACCCAGACATCTGTAAGCACTATATATATATAAAGGAAGGTGTTGTTCCTATCAGGCAACGATAGAGAAGAATGAACCCATCATTAAAGGACATAGTTAAGCTGGAATTACAAAAGTTGTTAGATGCAGGGTTCATATACCCAATCTCAGATAGTGAGTGGGTATCACCACTGGTCATAAAAAGGAGGGAAGTGGAGGATTTGTGTGGAATACAGAGAGCTCAATAAATCAACCAAGAAAGATCACTTCCCTCTCCCATTTATCGACCAAGTACTGGACACATTAGCTGGGAACAAATGTTTCTCATTCTTGGATGGGTTCAGTGGGTACAACCAAATCCTCATTCACCCAGCTGATCAAGACAAAACAACATTCACATGCCCATGGGGTACTTATGCATACAAAGTGCTTCCCTTTGGGCTTTGTAATGCCCCAACAAACGTTTCAAAGGGTATTCTTAAGTATCTTCTCTGATTTTATTAATGACCAAATGGGGGTCTACATGGATGACTTCACACCCTATGGCCAGAATTTTGACCAAGCACTAAAACATCTAGAACTGGTTTTGAAAAAATGTATTGAGATGAGCTTATGCCTCAGCAACGATAAATGCAGAATGATCATGGAAGAAGGAATCATGCTTGGCCACCATATTTCAGAGAGAGGAATTGAAGTTGATCAGGAAAAATTCACAGTCATCAGAACACTGCCACTACTTGTGAAACAAAGAGATGTGAGAAGTTTTCTTGGAAAAATAGGATACTACAAAAGATTCATTGAGAGTTATAGAAAAATTGTTGCACCAATGTTTTCCCTTCTCACAAAAGCCACATAATTCATTTGGACAAAACATTGTATGTTATCATTTGACAAACTCAAGGAGAAAACAATTACAGCCCCAGTACTCCAAGGACCAAATTGGGCACTTCCATTCCACATCCACTTTGATGCATCAGATAAGTACATTGGATCTGTCCTTGGAAAAGAAAGAGAGAATAATCCCTATGCTATATATTATATCAGTAAAAATTTGGCAGGAGCAGAATTAAATTATACAGTCACAGAGAAGGATTTTTGGGCTGTCATACATGCCATTAAGAAATTTAGGCATTACATAAATGGATACCAAGTGTTTGTCCACACAAACCATTCAGGAATAAGGTATCTCATGAACAAACCTAATACAAGTGCTCGAATCATTAGATGACTACTCCTCCTACAAGAGTTTGCCATCACAATTTTGGATAAGCCAGACAAACACAATGTAGTGGCTGATTTTCTGTCTAGGCTCACCCATGGACAAGACAATGAAGTGGTAAATGACAATTTTCCTGATGAGTATCTTTTTTCAATCTCCACAAGAATCCCATGGTTTGCTGACATAGAAAAATACTTAGTGTTTGGAGAATTCCCACAACATTATAGCCACCAAGAGAAGAACGGGATCATAAGGCAAAGTGCCACCTACACATGGATAGAAGGCATGCTTTTCAAAAACGTACCAGACCAAGTATTGAGAAGATGCATTAGGGAATATGAATTCCATGACATACTGCATGCCACCCATAATGAACCATGTGGAGGACATTATGCTGCAAAGAGGACAACCTATAAAATATTGCAGACTGGATATTATTGTCCAACACTCCACAAGGACACCTATGAATATATTTCACATTATGATGACTGTCAACAAATGGGGAAGCTTACACAAAGAGAATAAATGCCTCTCCATCCACAAATCTCATTGGAACCATTCGATAAATGGGGATTTGATTTCGTTGGCCGATTCAACCCACAATCAAATTAGAAAAGCTACATCCTAGTATGCATTGACTACCTTACAAAGTGGGAAGAAGTAGCAGCACTTGTAGCAGCAAATGAAACTAATGTGGCAAAGTTTTTTATAGAACAAATATTTCATAGATTTGGAGTCCCACGAGAGATAGTTTCTGACCAAGGCCCACAATTTACATCCAATCTAATAGAGGACCTGCTTCGAAGAAACAAGGTTAAACACAAAAAATATACTCCCTACCACCCTCAGGTTAATGGTCAAGCTGAAGTAACAAACGGAGAAATAGAAAGGATCTTGACAAAAACTGTACAACTCCACAAAAGATATTGGGCAGACCGACTAAGTGAGGCAGTCTGGGCTTATAATACTACATGGAAGGAAACAACAGGCTTCACCCCATATGAGCTAGTCTATGGAAAGAAAATAATGTTGCCCATTGAGTTTGAGATCAAAACATTGAGGATTGCAGCTGAGTTGAAATCATCCAACAACAAAGAAAGAAATGGCATGATAAGAACATCAAGCAGAAGTTCAAAGAAGGTGATTGGGCACTACTCTATGAATCCATATTTCAAACATTTAAAGGCAAACTGACAACCAGATGGCTCGGACCCTACATCACTGAAAACATCTATGACAATGAAGTCGTCAGGATTACAACAATAGATGAGGAAACATTCCCCATGATTGTGAATGGACACAGACTCAAACTCTATAAGACACCAAAATCCATAGAAGAGTTCACACAGATACTCTATCAGCAGAATCGAATGCTGATAGAGAGCCTAGAACATCACTGAAAATTTCTTGATTTGAAAAAAAAATGAAAAAATGATAATAAAAAAATAAAAAAAATAAAAAATGAAAAAAGAGATAAAAAATAGAACAAAAGAAAATGAAAAAAATAGAACAAAAATGAAAAAGAAAGCGGACAATACCAAAATCCACTCAGGCTCTCACATATAAAGTTGATGAACTTGATTCATCCCTATGTAGAACAAAAAGCAATTACAAAATAGAAATAGGAAGCAAAATCAAGCGAGCCAGCAAAGATATTCAAGCGAGCCAACAACACATTTCAAACGCACTAGCCAACATTTAGCATCATATTCGAAGGAGAAAACGAAAGAACAACAAATAAACATCAGTTTCAGAATTACAATCAAGTGAGCGAGCAGTCAATTCAAGCGATCCATATCACCAGCAAGCTACCACTACAGAAATCAAATCACCATTTGAAGTATCACTACAACACAATGTTGAACGCAATGAAAAGTCACATCAGCAAGCTTGCACGAAAATCAAGCAAACAAAGGCAGCAATTCCAGCAGAAAGGAAGAAAAAAGGAAAAAATACGCGACTATTAACACACCCAAAATCACTACAGACGCAGTTGATCTCAACTACAGAATTCCGTGCCCATACAATCAAGAACAAATCATACAGTCAGGTACGCACAGCATGAAAGGTAATCACTTAACTCTCTATTTTATTTTCAAATCAAATCATTACACCCCCACAAAGAAGATATTTTCCAAAGCTGAGGATAGCTTATAAGTTAAATTGGCAGCACGGTTCAAAAGTAACCACACAAAATCATGATTACCTACTTCAGACATGTCAGAGATGACAACATTTGCATCTAGCCGCTATATCCCCAAATGATATCCCAAAATTATCAAAGCAGCAGTGCATGGTACAATGATGGAAGGAAATGTAGGGTGAAATAATGAAGAGGAATGTATAAGGAAACAAGTACGAAGCACGATGATTGGGGTAAGTGCGTGAAAACAGCTAAATAAGGCAACATAATCTACAAAAAAGACCCAGTCTTGAAATACAAAGCTTTACAGAAACAAGAAGACTGAAAATTTGTGTTGCCACTCAGCCAGCAAGCTGCCCTCAAACCTGTGATCAATCCCTGCCAGTTGAGGTAAGTCAGTCACAATCAAAGTTTTTGGTTTGTCTATTATAGTAGATGATTCAAGATGACAAAGGGGTTCAAAAAGAGTGAACCAGAGGATCACAAGCTCATTTATGAAAACCCATAGGTTTTATCAATCCTCCGTAATGCAGGTTGGATGCCCTTCATATCAGGTCTAAGAGGGTCTAATACAGAGGTGGCTTTAGAATTCGCAAGGAACTTGAAGCACATCAAATATGAAGAGTTCGTCACCCGGGTAAGGGGACTACGTATCAGATTGGATGAGGGGGAAATTGCAAAATACACAGGGCTGCCCATGGGTCTACACTGGAGCAGGGATGACCGGGAATCCAATAAGAAGGCAAAGGCAGCCTTCTTCGGACCAGGAGAAGTTTATGAAGAAGACAAAAATGGAGTCAAGAGAGTCACAATGCCAACACCCTAGGATGAAATAACTGTTGTCATTCAAAAATATGTAACGTGTACAGGGAGGTTGAGCTATGTCCCTCTCTTTCAATTCTGAATTTTGGAGCTTCTGAGGTACAGGAGCCATATCACATTGAATAACAACATCAGCATTCCCTATTATCTTCTCCAATCTCTGGGAGAAATGAGTAAAAAAGTGGTTCAAGGAAAAGAAGATATGCTAGCCCACCATGGGCTAATCAAATTGATAATTTGTGAAGAGTTAACAGTACATGTTCCAGAAATTTCATGGGAGGAGTTTTTGTTATTCTCAGTAGATGATGTGCAGAGAATGAGGGGTACACCTAATGTAGGCATACCCCTAGCTTCAGGGTCAAAGAAAAAATCCACTTCCATATTAGGAGCCAAGAGAAAGATTGAACTGGATAGAGACAACGAAGTTATGGCCGATACCCTAATTAAAATAAAACATTCAAAAGATGCCTCTCGCCAAAAAGAAGCAGGGGTTTCCACCAGCAAGCAAGGGGTGAAACGGCGAAGTAATAGGATCCCACAGCAGCCCAAGAACGAACAGGAAAAGAAGGAAGAAAAAGTGCCCAGCCCCATAGTTCAAAACCTATCTGACGATGATGACGAGTGGGTAGACCAGGACGACCCAATTACACCAGAAGAATAGGATGATTACCAATGGAACCCCGCTGCTCAAGATGTAAACCCTGTTGATCAAAATGTAAACCCTAGAGCCACTGACCAGCTAGCTGAGGCATTGGCGGAGTTAGCAAAAGTCAGGGAGGAGTTGGCAGCATTAAAAACTGAAGCAAGGATTCAGAGAAGCCAGCCAACTTCACCAACACCCCCACTGTTTGTACAGGAGAAGACCCACATATTAAAGATGCAGCACGCAGGGGAATTGAAGCTGGAAGAACAACAAAATGCAGCAGTGAGGGAGAAATTGGGCCAAGCTTGGACAAATTTGGCTCAGAAGGACCAACATATCCAGCAATTAGAGGATACATTGACTATCACTACAAAAATCTATGATGAAATATTTCAACTCAGACCACCATCCAATATCTATATGGTCTACTTAAAGGAAAAGTAGGGAAAGTTCCAGCTGCAGAGGTTAAAACAAGGCCTGCCTCTGGAATTGAACACTCCAAAGGAATTTGTAGACACTTCTCTGAATTGCACAGAGTTGGAAAAGGATCAATTGTGCAAGTTCTTCTTGCACAACTTTGTGGTGCCAAGCTCACCTAACTGGTCACCTAATCCCTACATAGGCGACTTCCAGCTAAGAGAATTATGCTCCTTGATGAACCATGAGGTGGAGAGGGCATAAGATGATCATCTATATCTTGCAGAGGAGTGGCAAAACCCATTATGGATCAGGGGTGAGGCAACTCATCCTGAAAAATTCATTCAGGACCACCAAACTATCGCCATGGATGAAGAGTTAATTCCTATATTGCTTGAAAAACAGTAGGAGGCAGTCGCGCATTTTGATCTTACCCTTCAATGCACATAAAAGGAGGTACAGGAGGCCATCAGTGAGAGTTGGGAAAGAATTGCAGAGGGTTTGAAGAAGAAGGAGCCTCACTTCCCCCTCAGGTTAGAAAGCGCACTCACTAAGGCCAAAGTATACAAGGAATCCTTGATCAAACACGAGCTTAGATGGATAGGGATGAATATCAGTCCACCATTCTTTCTCCCATTAGTTATCAAAGCACAGATTGACGAGGAGGAAGAGAAAAGAACATGGGCCAGAGATGACCGAACCCATGGCTATCATAGGCAGGCAGGGGCTCCCAGGATCATTGCTTGGGACATCAGAGAAGCTATCCATGAAACAAATGTGTCACCCAAGGATGGGTGAATCCTTCAGTTTGGGGGAGATGATGAGCCCCAAATTAGGTACTTTATAATCCTTTTTATGCCACACAAGCACAATAATGGATATGGAAAATGTCTTTGTTTGTGGGGTTTAATGATTCGTTTTGATTATTTGATAGAGTAGTTTAGAGGTTATTCTTTTATGCTTAAAAGCATTCTCTATGAGCTAATTATATGGAAATAAGTGTGTATGAGCAGGTGCAGGTAATCTAAGATACAACCATCAATTCCAGCGACAGGACTGAAAGACCATAAGTGGCTCAACGCCCTTTTTCCTGATTTGTAAAAGAGAACTTTTGTTTAGCATAATCGCCATTTAAAGCATAGAATTAGGTTATGTTTCAAGATAGATATATATATGGGCCTCTTGGTTAGCAAGAGGTTCCTGTTGGCATTTTTGTAGAACATACATTCAACATATGTTATTCGAGACAATTCTGTGTTAAGACTTTTCTGAACATGAGATTACGATTTTAATGGAAGAAGTGATGTTGTTTCAAGCTTTGTGTTTATAATACTTTTCCCACTCCTGAAATACAAGTTGGAGAGGGCCCCTCCAACACATAGGTCAGGAGCTTCATTTTGATTTCAAGTATTTCTCATATGTCCTGTTAATTGATTTAATCATCATCGTATATGGAATACTTGAAAATGGTTTGAATGACATGGTTTTATTTCAGTTCAGCGATTATTTCATTTCAGCACTTTTTATCTGTAGTTTGTCAACATTGATTCTGTAGTTCTGCAATACGCTTCCTATAGTCCTATACACGCATTCTTTGCGGGCGTAATTACCTCTGTTTTCCAACTCGCTATATTAATTCTAGACAATGATTTAGATCCGCGATGCCATGAATATTACTTTTATCTGAGTTCAGTTACATATGAGTTAATTGTTTTAGTCTTTGGATTTGAATAGAGTAATCGATTATCACTTTCAGCATTGGATTCGAATAGATTAAGTTTGATTAATTTTCTGTATTGAATTTCTAGTTAGACTTCCAGTTTTCAGTATTTTATTTCTAGATCAAGTTTCCCAAGCTTTCAGCATTCTATTTCTTAGATTAGATTTACAGTCTTCCAGCATTTAATTCTTAGCATAAAGATCTATTAGTTTCAGCATTTCTAGTTTATAACTTTACAATGTTTTCATATTCCTCCATTCGTTGTTTAAAGAGAAGATCACTTCCATTTCCTTTTTGAGAAACCTTCAAGATACACCCCATCATCCTAAAATGACGAAGACTATCCTATAGAGAACATACAGTGCTTAGCACCTCTTAAGTTTGTACGCTTCCTGATCGATAATTAAAGTATGCTTCCGGTTTAGCTACCCTAATTAGGTATCCATTCCTAGAGTCCACCAGTTGGTGTCTGTACTCACAAGTTATTGATCTCTCCTTTGTGGCTTGTAGTTAGCAGGTATTTTGTTGCTTCAAGATTGAACCTTCCAGGTGCATGGAAAATGCCACAGGGTGGAGTTAAAGAAGGTGAAGAACCAAGGTCTGCTACGATTAGAGAATTGCAAGAAGAAATTGGGGTCATTTCTGCAGAGGTCATTACAGAGGTACCTAATTGGTTAACCTATGATTTTTCTCCTCTTGTGAAAACAAAGGTCAATTGCTTGTGGGGATGTTAGTGGAAAGGTAAAGCACATAAATGGTAATATTTTATAATATTAGTGCATTTTATCTTTTTCCATACGAGAAGCATTTGAAGCTACGATTCTATTTTTCAACCTGCGAACAAAATGGGGAAATCAAATCGGATACATGGTGCCATGGTTCCTTGGTAAATAAATATCCAATATAGAACAATAAAACATAAGATCATATTTATATTTTCATTAAACATGAAAAGTGTAAAATTGTATGCATTAGACTCTAGAGCACTACTTAATGGAGTCACTAGCCATAGGTTTAATTAAAGGAGTAGTCTAAGACATCGACGGTTTGACCCGGAAGCTAGTTGTCGGAGCCGGTTCCCGGACAAATCATCTTTCTGATTGGAAACCCTCAGTGACCAATACCGGTAGCCTTTTCGTGGGCCCGTTCACCGGAGATTCGGTTTCCAAATGCGTATCTTCATCTTCGGGTAGCTTAGTTGGGCTCTAGTTTGGCAGAAAGACATGATAGACTCGGCCAGGCCACCCTGCTCCCACCCACTGCATCCGGAGTTCAACCTGCCCTCAATTCAAACCTGTCTATCTTCCTCCCCTGTATCCTTTTCTCTCTTCTGCTCTGCATGGTGGATCGACACAGAAGCGTGGCTCTCCATTGACCGCCAACACTGCCTCTTCTCTCTTTTTGCATCTGGTCACCGTTCTTTTGCTCCGCATGGTGGCTCAACACAGAAGCGTGGCTCCCCATTGATCTCCAACAACGCCTCTGCTCACCCTTTGCATCTGGTCTCTGTTCTACAGGTAAAATCTTTTTGATCTATAGGGGAGGCACCTCTATTTGATGATTCCCAACTCCAGCCATTTTCTTCAAAATAGCACCTGTACGATCTGTTCCAAACATGATTGTATGAATTATCAGCCCTGGTTCTACTGTCTTCAGTCTATTCACAAAATGAAGAGGATCTTTCCCATCGTTGTTTCCACCATCACTCAAAAAATAAGTGCTGGCTTTTTCTTATGAACATTAGGATCACTGGATCCCCGATAAATTACCTCTGCCAATTCCAAAGCAGAAGAATAATTGGTTCCCCTTTTTGGAACATATGGAAGAATTTTGTCCACTCTATCTTCCTTCATTTCTTGCATTTCTAGAGCAATAATTGTTGCATTGTCAAACAAAACCAGAGATAAATAATCGTCACTAGTAGTTCTGCGTTGAGTAGTAATGAATCGAACAATAGCCTCAAACACACAGCCCAACCTACAATTGTGTTGACATATAAATTTGGTCATGGTTGGTTTTATATCACGCCTAGACATTGAACTAGACTTTTCAATAACAAAAACCACATGATATGGTATGTTCTTGGAATGGTCACAGACAAAAACATGACCATATGCAGTTATGTAGCTAGTAGAGGATGTCATTGAGCCCGTTCTTTCACTGGATCATGCCATAATTTCTCTGTGCAGTAAGACCTTGAGGAACTACCATCAGTTTCAATATGATCCTCTGAACTGCAAAGATGATTACATAGAGAAAACTCTTTCCGATCTTCTTCAGTACAACGATATTCAAACCGCATTTGCTTCTAGTAAGTCTCATGGGTAATCTCATCTTTTGGCACATCCTTATCAGGGCCATATTTTCTTGTCTCATGTTGAGAGGCATCATAGATAATACTTGTGCAATTGTCATTCATAGGACAATGTATCAAATGAATGTGACCTTGACCTTGTGCTTTGCAATACATGTTACACATCTCTGCCACACCAGATTCCCCCAAAAAATATTTCCTACCCTAGATATCAAATTCCTCTCAGTCTGATACAAAACTAACGTTCCTCATGTTCCCATGAACCGTATGATGAAAACCATAATGATTGATGGGTCGTTGACAAAAATATCCACAAGCTTGACACCTAGCCTTACAATAATGTACAACATCTGGATGAAGCGTGTGAATATGTACACCATCATGGAATATTTTAGAAGATGGAATGGCAATGCAACAATCCTTTTGCAACCCATTTTTTTCAGAGACGTGTTCATAATAAAAGGAACCTCTTCTGCCCTGAAATGAGCGTGTATGTCGCACAATTTCAGTGAAAATTTCACAAATTCCATCCGCTTCACATTTAGTTTGACAAGAATTCTCATTACCACAGAGATGTTCCTCACTTGTCAATTCATGGAAGTGATCTTCGTAACCACAGCTTCTATGGCACCCCTCCATGATGAATTTTTTGGGACAATACCTTTCGTGGCAAGCATGATTTTCATGATTTCCAAACTCAATATGTATAAAACAAGGGTTTTTGCAGCTTGGAAGGGAACACTTCATCTTGCACATATGTTGTGATGAATTGCACTTATGAGGACCTTCATGTACAATCTTCAAGCAACATTTTTTTCTAAAATTGGATGATTTGTCAAATAAAGAACAGATCTCCACACACGTGTGATTTTTCCTTTTGCAATCATGATTCCCTTCGTGACCTTCCAAATTCCAACATTTCTCCACTTCATTTTCTCGGTACAATTGGAGAGAACAGTATGTGCACTTCTGAGCATAGACATGGCTACCCATACAAGAGTGATAAGAGGGATGGCCTTTCTCTAGAACATATTGCCAATAACAAACATAACATTTACAACTACATACAGAGAGTCTCTGTTTCAATTATGCAAGGACTAAAACTACCTCCAGTTGCAACTTTTGTACATCATTACTCCCAGAAAATTCTGCAGTGTTACAAAAAATTCCTTGTCAAGATGAAAATCCTGATTAAGAAGCAAGGTATCACAATTGGTAAGTGATCTTTGAGTAGCACAATATTGTAAAGGAAAACGTTGAAATCCAAACCAGTAAAAATAAACACAGAAGTTAGTTCTCAAAATAAACATTCTTGTTGAATATTGTTAAATTACTCAAGGAAGCATTTAGGACTGAGAGTAACATATATTCTTGCTTTGTTCTCTCAAAACTCCCTAATCCCTCGAATTCCATCAGTACATAGAGGGATTTTGAATCCATCTGAACTTTCATCCAGACTCCATCAGTGCATCTGCCCCCTGCTACATCAAGAAGGGATCCAGACAGATGGTTTAGTAAGTATGACTTGCCACTACTTTGTTTTCCCATTGATGAGACCACCTTGATTATACTATCCCAATGATTCAAGACAGCATCATACAAACCAAAGCGCAACAAAGCTGCTAGTGATATGTTATCTGCATAAGTGAGTTGTGGAGGTATCTGAATCCCATCAAGCAAGGGTTGTAGTCCATTGTTTTCAGCACGAGTTATTTGGATGGGTACAAGACATATATGTTGGCGGACCCAATTTTCCAAAGGCCTTCTTTGATAAAGAGGGAAGAATACATCTATACTGTTTGATCCCGAATCCCATCTTTCAGACATTTGAACTTGGAACTAAATCCTAAGATTTGAAAAATCCTTTCCTTTAACTTTCTCTAAACTTTCAATAAGAAGTTTCAAATATTTTTCACATTTTCTTTGCTCAATATTTTCTCCAAAACTATGAGTTGAATTAACAAAACATGGAAGCTGAGATCCTTGGTACTTCCTCTACAGAGTGCAGGATTAACTGCAAACTTATAAAAAATGTGATAGATGTAGTCCAATGAAGCACAAGAACTTTGAGAGTGTCGATCCATCTTATACTTACAATCTGTTTCTGAATTTGACTTCTATTTTGCTAATTCTTGAAACTCCAAAACTTCTGTTGCTGAAACTATACTCAATATATTAGAAGAAATAAAGCCAGGCACAACATTGGAGTACACAACAAGGTGAATCAGAAAACCATAATAAAAAACCTTGACCTGGAAATCACTGACATCATCAACCTATATATCTAGGAAAATGTTCTTCAAGAAAGTCATGGCATCACCTAACATGTAAACTTTGAGCTCAAACTCTGATGTGGCCTTGCTTCCATTGGCAGAAGTTGAAATGCATT
This sequence comes from Larix kaempferi, assembly GCA_027924585.1. Taxonomy (NCBI): domain Eukaryota; kingdom Viridiplantae; phylum Streptophyta; class Pinopsida; order Pinales; family Pinaceae; genus Larix; species Larix kaempferi. Next base: position 12,138,091 of record BSBM01000050.1, on the reverse strand, counting down.
CCTCTTTGTGATCTGAAAACTGCACATATGTATGAAAAACAAAGAGAAAGGAAACATCACCTGACATGAAAGCATTTAAAAAGTCCGATGAGAGAGTGATATGCTTAGGTTTCATCAATGGTTGTTGATGACGTTCTACCACCTTGACCCTGTTTGTGTGATCGACTAATAGTAATTCAACTTTCCTTGGAATAAACTGCATCCATATTATATTTCTACTTCCAGAAAACAATTCTAGCATGATTTCAACACCTATCCAATGTACATACCGAAATGATTGGTCGAACCTGTATATTACAATCTTGGATACCTTAGCATCATATAAATCCAGGAATCTGGTAAATTCATCAAAAGCCACCAAATCAAAACCCCGTCTAAATATGCAAATAGGATTGCACTCATGTAGCAATGGTCCTAGCTTTGGGGACATGTACAAGTTCAGCGTATTAAGTACTTTGTCATGGAAAAAAACCAACAACTGTCCAGATTTGAGAAATGCAACTTTTTCAGGTCTTCCATCTCAGGATCACAACAAACTAATTTAAACTGGTCCGAGCAAGAGGGGATAATGCAATGCATGGAGTTCAAATTCAACTCATCTAAGTCTTTTTTCTTTGGTGCCAACTCTACAATCATCCATTGTATACTAGGTTTTACTTCTTCTTCACTTGAAAGTCTTAAGTGTACCTCCAAACTACCAAATCTCAAATATGACCTTTCACAAGAGCAGCTTTTAATGTATATCCGTCTCCCGACAGATTTTCTTTGGGATAGTTTTTGTTTTGTTTTGGTCAAAAAGTTTTCTCATTCAGTTTTAAATTGTTGCTCCGAAGCATTTCCTCTGCAGCTTTTTCAGATTCCATTTTTTTTTGAAGCAGGGGAAACATATCCTTCCTAATCACTGCTAGGGTATTTTCCCTGAATTATTTTTTTCCATCTCTTTATATTGATGAACAAAGGTCTTTCCACGTGTTAATGGAAAAAACAACACTGCTCACAGTCTTATCAAATTTAAAATCAGAAAACTTTCTTTGCCATTGGAAACAAGATTCTTGCAATTATAGGGAAAGGTCTACTTTGGAAGATTCTATTTCAGCCAAAATAATATCAAGGTTACCACAAGTCAAAAACTCATTCATGGCAAAGATATCAAAACTCTTTACTTGGTATAAATTGTCGTCGCTCGTGAGAAAATACAAGAGAAGTTGTTTTTCAATAAAATGGATCTCTATCATCAAATTACGGCACTTCATATATTCTACTCGGCGAGCCTTCATAGAATTCATCAATCCTGTATAGATCAGAGTAGTCTATCGTGTCTTTCCACCGAACTGGATCCCAACTAAGTTGTCCAAAGATACGCGTTTGGAAACCGAATCTTTGGAGAACGGGCCCACGAAAAGGCTATCGGTATTGGTCACAGAGGGTTCCCGATCAGAAAGACAATTTGGCCGAAAACCGGTTCTGGCGACCGACTTCCAGGCCAAATCGCCGATGGCTTAGACTACTCCTTAGGAACCAAACAATTTGGAAGAGAAGTTTGCCATTAGTGCTCATTAATTGCAAATTTAAGGTAGAAACTTTGGATCAGGAGCATAGTTATGTGTTTGACGAATTTTAACATTACAACATATCATCAGATCAACTTATCCAATTCCTCTTTGTCCCCTAGTGATGCAGGCAATTATGTACACAATGTAAGGTATAGTTAAGAAACAATGTACCTCAGATGTTGCCAAGTTTCCAACTGTACACAAATGTGTATCCTAGTTGAACTAAATCATAGCTTTCTTATGCTCACAAAAATTCAAAAGTAGATAGTGAAGGAAATTTACCTTGTATACAGTCATAAGAGATTAATTATTTGTAGGATATAGAAGCTCAGCTTTTAGTCTTAAAATAAAATATTATCTATCCCTGAAATGTTCTCATGTCACGGCCCCATTTCAGCTAAAAACCTTTCATATTCCAATTCCACAGATTTCTTCTGATATCCAGAAGAAAAAAGGCTAGAAGACGATGGATGAGTAACCAAACCTCCCATTAATGAACCTCGTGATGGTGACTCAGAACATGCACTATCTGATGGAATTGATGGATGTACATAGCGTTGATATGTAGTAATCCTGGCTTGGTTTGGAGAAAAATGGGTCATAGCATCAGATGAATGGATATTTAGTTTTGACATTGAGGAATCATGCACATTTCCTAACAATAATTAAGATTTTGGTGGCCCTTGCATGCCACTAGACGTTTCTGCGGAATGCAGCGGCATCTGATAGGGACCATATGTGCAATATGAAGTAGCTGGAAGTCTGTTTAAAGTAGCTCCTTGCAAAGGACTGACACTCTGGGATGTTATACCAGAACCATTGTTATCAGAATAAGGATTATATGGCAGTGATGATATAGGCCTTGTTGGACCACTCCATGATGGTTGTGTATAATCATCGGAATGGATGCTTCAACTTTAACACAGGGACCTCTGGGAGTGTCAAGTTGAAAGAAATGAAAATTATGTTATGTATGTTACCACATTGTTTCATATTGATCATGATGTTGTAGCTCGTTTGCTCTAATTAAGTAGTTTCTCTCTGTATCCAAGAAAATCAATTATTTCTTTATTGTTTTTCAAGTGAACTAGGAAGAATACCTCACTGCATGTTGGATTGTAGGATGCCTTTATGTGGTAAAATGTAAGTGCACAAGACTTGAACAATGTTTTTTTGGATTTAATGTCATTTGTCATTGTTACTAGAAGTGTTGAGGACAGTTTTCAATGGTTTTCTTGCTTAATAGGGTATGTCTAATAAATATACTAACAATTCAATGCAATGACTGTTATGAGTTTGCGAGTTTTATTTTTCAATTTGATATGAACAGAGTACACACTTACAAGTGCCGACTGGAGTGCTAGTATCCAAAATTATAAAACTCATCTCACTCAATGTGACTTTCCTTGCTTCATATGGAAATCCTATGAGATGTGTAAAGGGCCTCCATGAATTTTTGTGCTAGACAAGTATAATCATTGTTCTTTTCTTGGACCAAGGAATCATTATCAAGATGTAACCTTTATTAAAACATTGTAGTTCATCTTCTACAACTTGTTTATATGATATATAATATTCCTTATTATACATGTTCTAATTTTGTTCATTGTGCCTTTTCAGGTTTGATGTTGCAGGGGCTGGAGCTTGTTTGACAAGGTACACAGATCCTTCTTTTTTCAAGAAAGAATGGTCCAACTCTGAATTAAGGAAAGCAAAGAAAGATTTGAAAGTGAGGATTGTGGCCAGACTGAAGGTACTTGTTGTATCTAAAAAATAATTTTACAAATGATACTAACATTTTTCTTTCCCAATCAGTATTTTGCCTTCTTAATTTAGTGAATGCTATGTTGGTCTACTCATTGTTCCCATATGTCCCGTGGAGATGATATGTTTCTTTTGAATAAATTTTTCATGTAATGTTGTTGTATTGTATTTGGTATCAAAGGTTTAGACGATGTCTATGACATTAATAATGTGTAACAAAATTATCCCTATTTCTTGTAGAAAAAAAAGTCACTAGCAAACAAGCGTTGGAACATTCTCATATAAGCTAGATTTCATAAACCTCACAATGTTTCTAAAGATCTTATATGTAAGCATATTGGTCTAAGTATCATGATTCATGATTCAATTATTAGTAGAATTTTTTTGGAAAATGCTTAGACTATATTAAAGAAACATTAAATTTAGATCAAGTGTTACATTTGGCAGCCAAAGGATGGCTACAGTGGCTCCCATGCAGAACATAGGCCAAAAAAAAAACACACTAACTTTAATCTACAGAAGAAAAAGGAGTAAATGTAAGTAATTCACATAGCTAAATCCCTCACGCAAGATTCCCACCTTTATTGATGAATCTTCTCGTTTTTGGTACTGGTTGTTGGATTCATTTTAGAGTATCATATTTTTATATTTTTGAAAAAGGAAAGTGGTAAAGCGCAAAAAAACAATTCTAAACTAGGAATATTTGCAAGTGCTGAAATGAATTATTGGTGATTTGATAGTGGTTGGTAATTCAATCTTCTTATATCCCAACAAGGAACAAAGTGTCCTTGGTTGACTTGTTCTTTTCATTATTACATTGTTTTCTCTCGTTGTCTAACTTTACAAAAGTGGTGTTTACTGCATATATGAGGGTTTTTCCTTTTAAATATATTTTCACCTTTCCTAGGTAATCCTCACTTGGATATTAATACTTATTATATGCTTGAGTTTAACTGACCTATATTTAGTCACTAGTGAACATTAATGTAATTTCTCTCCCTCTCCCTCTCTCTCTGCTTGACAATCCATCAGTTTTTGTCGCCATTCTATGGAGTTTTCCAGCTCACATTAGTTTTAAAGGTAGAACTAACATCTTCCCTTTGATGGGATGGCCAAGATAGTATAACTTATTCTGACATGCATTAGCTTTTCAAAATTGATTCTGGTGGTGTTCAAGACAATTATGGTTGATGCTTACTCTAGCATCCATTCATGCCATGTAATTTGATTGGATTATTTTTTTTAAAATGGATTTAAGTATGTGACTTGTGTTAAAAGTGTTAATACTTTCTTCTATATATATTGATGTTTGTCTGGCTTTTGTGACCTTTAATTAAGCAATGACAACATTCGTGTTGCATATTTTTGTTTTCAAACCTGAATTAGCCTACAATACATACATACGTCACATGCATTTTTTCAGTTGTTTATGTTTACTTAAAAACAATGCTACACTCATCATACAGGACCATGATTATTTTTCCATTTAATCTTCTTTGATGTGTTTTCCTTTATGTTTTTTTTCTTGTGTTGGTCTTTAACATTTATTTACTTTTCATGTGTGCATCGATATGTTTGTCTTTATAGGGGTTTTGCATAGGGATGCAGGTAATATCACGCTTGTGATACATGCATATGAGAGATGCTTGCAAATTGATCTAGACTCTCGTCATGATGGTCAAGTATGTTTTGCATTGTTGGTTATTTATTTGTTTGTTTGTTTTCTCGTGGAAAAAAAATTCATAATTTTTTAATATATAATAATGATACATTCAGTAGATGCTCATTAAGCATTGTCCAAAATTATAATGAGGAATGTTATACCTCTCTCACATAGGCATACCATAGCTTCAACAAAAAGATACAATTGGTGTCAGTCATAAATATCTCATAGATTTCATCATATGATACTTTGTTAGAAACAATCATTTGGAATTCCTAAACATGAGAAAATCTGCTAGAACTTCCCAACTTCATATGCAGTCCATCGTTATATTTCCTTAATACGTATTGTTTGTTATATATAGCCTGAATAAACTACCATCTAGAAACATAACAAGTACCTATAAGATACCTGCTAATATGATGTAGGATGGGAAAATTTTGTTACTCGCTCCTCCCATACATAATCTTCCATATTTCTCTGCACATGATTATTTATTTGCATTTAATAAATGCAGTTGAAAGACTTGAAGGACTAGTACAAGGCAAGCCATTATGGATCTATAGTAACTTGGTAATTTTTATTTTGTATGCTTGAATGATGTAAAATTTGTTTGAATATCATCATTGTCAATCAATAACAACTTCTTAAAGGCTGCTAGCTCAATGGTAGAGCACCTGCCTAATTATAGGCAAGAGATTGGTGGTTCGATTCCTTCGTACCCTATCATAAATTAGTGACTAAGAAAATGACTAAATTCGCATATATACAACTATTAGTAGCTAATTTCCAATATCTTATAGCGTGACTAACGTTTAGTCATATTTAGCTTAGTCAGTAATATGTTATCATCTAGTAGTTTATTTAGTTGTATCACTAGTACATTCGGGCGGATTTTTCCATGAAATATTTCCACGTTTTGAACATTCGTGGATTAATACAATGAAATTTAAGATGTCTTTTCATTTTTTTTATCATGGCGGAAAAACCGTGGAAATATCGACGTGTTTTTAATTTTCGACGCACTTTCATCTCTATATCGACAACCTATGGCTATCTTTGCACACCCTCCAAACCAATGCCAGCTTCCAATGGCTCTTGGATTTTTATGCGTGGTTCAACTCATGCATTTGCGTCGATGGATCAACGATCGTCGATTTATAAATACATACTTTTAAGACAATTTTTGACACATTTGCTATATATATTCTTCATCTTTTAAACCTTGCATCTCTTCAAACTGTGCTCACTCCTTTTCGTTATCGTGCCTCTTCAAATCTGATAATTAATCTTTTATTTGTGATTATGTTTATTTCATATTTTTAATTAATTAAAAAAAAATTCTTTGGATTTCCTAGGTCTGCGGGCTTCATCCATCTGGGCTCTCCCTATGAGGGAAACAAACCTACGCCTCTTGCCTCTTCATGGGCATATGTAGGCAAGCACCTTGCGGGCATGATTAAGCTCTTGTGGCTTTAACTTTAGCCCCTGCGGGAATCCTTAAGCCCCTACAGGCTTAACCTTACCTCTTACGGGTATCCCATAAGCCTCTGCGGGCTTAAATTCACCCTCTGCAGGCATCCCTAATCCCCTGCGGGCTTTACGGGCTTTACCTCAGCCCCTACAGGCATCCTTAGTTAAGCCCCTGTGGGCATCCCTAAGTCTCTGTGGGCTTAACCTCAGCCCCTGCGGGCATATATAAACCCTTGCGGGCATCTCTTAGCCCTTGTGGGCATTTCTTTAGCCCCTGCGAGCATAATGGAACTTTTAATCCTTAATCCTTTTTATAAATAATCAAGTTTTTCTCTGCTTTTGGGAGACCAATAGCTCGCACGTGAGAGCACCAAGGAGGGAATTGATACCACAGCTGGATGTCCAGATCACCAAGGAACATGCCCATGTCATCTGGAAAAATTATCAACACAAGGGCACTCTTTGTTGGGCATTTCCAAATGCCTTTTCAACTCTCTGATCTTGACACTTAGCCATTTTTTCTTTAGTTCTTAATATGCAAAATAATATTTTTCCTACTTTTGGCAGCTTGATCTTTTGCATATATGACCATCATAAGGCAAACTAAAAGTATGGATGGATAGCCACCTCAATAAGGACCAGATCCATGTCACCTTTTGAATGTTTTGATACACTACACATCATCTGGCGGGCATTTGAGAATAGAGTACCTCCAAACTGTTAATTCAATACTTAGACAAAATTGTCAAATCCTCGGTCAACATGATGAGATTTTTATTTTCATCACATTTGAAGTGTGAGACACCCAATGGGTAGAGGCCAACAAGGTGATTCCATCAAGACCGATTTCATCCTCTGAAGCTTCTTTCTCTCTCCTCGGCGGGCATTTTACTTGAGTAGTGCAATTCAGTCTGGGAGGCACTTTCGGTAGATCAATATCTTCACCTACAGAAACTCTTTGGACAAACCATTGATATGGTTGGATGCACTATACAACATTCTATAGATCCATACTCTCAAAATGATTTAACACATCAACCACAATAGATGGCGGGAATTTTATTGAGGTGACTTAGGCAGCTTTAGTGATTTTACATTTAGACAATTTTTGCACTTTCCTAGACTTGGTCCAATCTGCCTAAAACATTGTTTTGGAAGATCCATAACTTCTCCCTCAGGCACTTTCAAGACAAGATGAGGGCATGGTCAGGTAGACAAAACACCAACCTACAACATGACCATATGGTGCGGGCAGTTTCTTCAACCTACAAACTATGGAGGGCATTTCCCTAAGGCCACCTGAGCCATTTTTCCAACACTTAGTCATTTCAGGATTTTCACTAAAGTTTATCTTGATACCTTATTTTGGCAGACTTATCACTTTCTCCTCGAACATGCTTGAGGAAAAATGAGACCCTGGTCAGGTAGACCAATCAACAAGCTACATCCTGACCATATGGTGTGGTCATTTACTTTAACCCATGAATAATGGTGGGCATTTTATTGAGGCCACTTAGGTAGTTTTACTCCCTCTGGTGCAAAACAGCCTGAAACCATGTTTTGACAGACTTTTAACTTTGTCATCAAACATTCTTTTTGAGAACTTAGGCCATCGTAGGATAGCCTCTTCAACAAGATATAGCATGATAGTTTCAGATAATTTTTATCAATCACTTGTGAGGTACGGCGTGCATTTCCCTAAGGCTATTTGGACCAATTTTCCAACACTCAGCCATTTTTCAGAATGTCTAAAACTGCTTGAACCCTTGTTTTGGCATATCTATAACTTTAATGTCATAAATCACTCTTTTGAAGAAATTAGACCATGGTTAGATATCCTATTCAACAAGGTATATCATGATATGATGGTGCGGTCATTTTCTTCAAACCATTAATTATGGCGGGCATTCTCTTAGAGCAGTTTTGACCAATTTTCCAACACTTAGCAATTGTTATTGAGTATGCTCTCATTAGTAAGTATGCACCTCATCCTAATGATTGTAAGTATGAACTCATTCTTTCTCTCCAATATGCATAGTATTGTTTATCAAGTACTAGATCTTTGTGGGATGCAATATCTTCTTGTTGATCCATAGTGGTTTTTAATAGGATCTTCCTTCCAATGGTTTAGACTATAGTGAAGAATCTTGCTCTGGTACCAATTGTTGGAATATTGGTCAATACTGAGAAGGGCGAGTGGATCAGTATTGTTAACTATTTCAAGCAAGGAACAGATCTATGTCACCCTATGAATTTTATTAGTACAATGACACCTTCTTGTGGTCATTTCCAATTGACCTTTTTAACTGATGATTTGATGTACACTTAGACAAATTGTGAAACCCTAGGTCAACATGATGAGATTTTTACTTTCATCCAATTTGAAGTGTGAGACAGCCAATGGGTAGAGGCCAACAAGGTGATTCCATCAAGACCACTTTCATCCTATGAAGCTTCTTTCTCTCTCCTCGGCGAGCATTTTTCAGGAGTAGTTCAAATCAAGCTGGGAGGCATTTTTGGAAAATCAATATCTTCTCCTACATATACCTTTTGGAAAAACCAATGATATGGTTGGATGAAACAATCAACACTCTAGAGACCCAAACCCTCAGAATAATTTAATCCATCAACTATTGGAAATGGTGGGCATTTTACTGAGGCCACTTAGGCATTTTTAATAGTATTTTTATACTTAGACAATTTTGTGCAATTTCTAAGGTGGATTTTTTATTAAAATCGAAATCCTGAACCAATGCCACTAGATGATGTAGTATACCTCACTAAGCACACCCAAGCTGATTTCACTCTCAGACTCATCTTCAGTTTCCCTAGGCGGGCATTTTACTGAACTTGGTGCAAAACTACCTAAAGCCCTATTTTGGCAGACCTATAATTTTTTTCCTCAGACACTCTTAAGACAAAATGAGACCATGGTCAGGTAGACAAATCAACAAGCTACATCTTGAACATATGGTGTGTGCATTTACTTTAACCTATGAATTATGGCGTGCATTTTCTTGAGGCCACTTAGGCAGTTTTACTACCTCTGGTGCAAAACATCCTGAAACCCTGTTTTGTCAAGCCTTTAACTTTGTCATCAAACACCCTCTTTGAGATTTGAGACCATGGTAATATAGCCCCTTCAACAAGCTACAACATGATAGTTTCAGATAATTTTTACCATTCACCTATGAGGTACGGTGTGCATTTCCCCAAGGCTATTCGAACCAATTTTCCAACACAGCCATTTTTCAGAATGTCTAAAACTGCTTGAACTCTTGTTTTGGAAGATCTATAACTTTTTCATAAAGCACTCTTTTGAAGAAATGAGGCCATGGTTAGATATCCTATTCAACAAGGCATATCCTGATATGATGGTGCAAGAATTTTATTCAAACCATGAATTATGGCGGGCATTATCTTAGAGTGGTTTTGACCAATTTTTCAACACTTGGCCATTTTTCAGAATGTCTAAAACTGCTTGAACCCTTGTTTTGGAAGATCTATAAATTTGTCATAAAACACTCTTTTGAATAAATGAGACCATGGTTAGATAGCCTATTCAACAAGGTATATCCTGATATGATGGTGCGGGCATTTTCCTCAAACAATCAATTATGGCGGGCATTCTCTTAGAGCAGTTTTGACTAAATTTCCATACCTAGTCAAATTCCAAAGTTTAACAAACTTGGCATTCCTCTACGGGCATCTTAATCCCCTGCAGTCTTAACTTCACCCTCTTCGGGCATCCCTAAGCCCCTGTGGGATTTACAGGCTTTACCTAAGCCCCCGCGGCCATCCTTAATCCCCTGCGGGCTTAACTTCACTCCCTGCAGGAATCCCTAAGCCTCTATGGGATTAACCTCGACCCCTGCGGGCACAGATAAACCCTTGCAGCCATCTTTTAGCCCTTGTGGGAATATATTTAGCCCCTGCGGGCATAATGGAGCTTTTAACCCTTAAGATTTTTTATAAATAATCAAGTTTTTCTCCGCTTTTGGGAGACCAATAGCTCGCACGTGAAAACACCAAGGAGGGAACTAATACCATAGTTGGATGGCCAGATCAACAAGGAACATGCCCATGTCATCTAGAAAAATTATCAGCACAAGGACACTCTTTGTTCGGCATTTCCAAATGCCTTTTCAACTCTTTGATCTTGACACTTAGCCAATTTTTCTTTAGTTCTTAATATGCAAAATAATATTTTTCCTACTTTTGCCAGATTGATCTTTTGCATATATGACCGTCATAAGGCAAACTGAAAGTACTCTTTTGAAGAAATGAGACCATGGTTGGATAGCTTATTCAACAAGGTACATCAGAGACTTTTGGGATAGCCCATTCAAACCCTAGCAGCCAATCTCTCCCATCAGTCACCTCAAAGGTCTGTCAGGGTAAGGTCTCGCACATGGACTTGGATAGGGTAAGGTCTTGGGTCTCTACTCTCGCATAAGGTCTTTGACTGGTAATGTCATATAACCCTCTTTGCAGTACTTTGATCTTTAATTTCGAGGCTTGTGGATATTTCTACTGATCCCGGTGTTAGGGTTTTTTGTTCATTTTTCGCTCCTTTAATTTTCTTTTCCCATGTTCCTTGGTTTTTGCACAAAATGTTGTCTCAAATAGGTTTGTCTTCTGCTTTTTTTCCCTCCACTGGCCCTCCTCATCGTTTGGGAAGGCGCCGTATTCCAACCAATTCTTTGGTTAGTGGCAGCGAGCTCCCGTACGAGAGGATTTGTTACAACAATTCTTCAGAGCTAGCTCCGTGTTATATAATGATGGAAGATAGTAGTTGCAACCCTATTGGAAGGACTAGCGCCATTGATGCACTCACCCGAAGAATGGAGAAGTTAGAAAAGGACATGGAAGAGCTTCAAAAGAAGCTGGAGGAGAAATGTGACAAAGAGGACCTGGAGTCCTTGAAGAAGTCAATCGAGGATACCATGGAGCGGAAGTTCGCAGGTAACAATGCCGAACTGATCATACAGATGCAAAGGCTCCATGATGAACAACACGAAGCCATTGAACGTCTCCGGCGCGAGGGGAACCCAACGACTTCTGTAGGTTTTGGATAGTCCCCTCCATCTGACATCCCACCTTCGGTCTCAGGGGAAAAAGCAATGGAGACTGGTTGAGGGAATCACGCGGCCCATCCACCACGGTTTCTTGATATTTACTTGTCTGATTAGGTTTACTTGTTTCATTTTCTGTTAATTTTCCAAGGCCCTTCTATTCGTCTATATTAATTTTTGGTATGCACACAACTATTATTTTTTTTGTAAAATAGAAGCTCATGTTATTGAGGTTCTAGGGAGTAGGATTCTATCGTATTAGTGATATAAACATTTGATGTAATCAACAACAAATATTGGTCTATTTGGTATATAGATGTATATCAACAATTGTAATCGGAAATATTGACGGAGATATATTAATGGATATAAGATTTATGTATATTCCTCTGGCATTTAAATCTATTTCTAAAAATTCTAGATATATCAATGGATATAAGATTTGTGTATATTCCTTGGGAATTTAAATCTATTTCTATAAGTATTAAAACACTTTGGCCCTGCAAGTAGAACTCTTTGGTTAAACTTCTTGCTTGTGGTAATTTGTAGGATTACTTAATTCTTCCACTTCTCACTTTGCTACAAAGGCTAATAAGTAAAGCATGACTAGTTTCATAGTTTGCACATGAGCTATTGGTTCAAGAAGAAAGCCTCTTTGAAAGCCAATTTGTAACAAATGGATACTTCTATTGAAATATTGCATTATGAATTCTCAATATTCAAATCACTATAACACTAGTAACTATTTGTTGGGCTTGTGATTTGGTTTCTTAAATGTAGTGCAATATTATTTTATATTTTGTTAATTGTAATGTTGTGATTTATCTATTATTTGATTCTATAGTATGTATGTTTGACTTTTTAAATTTAAATCACATTACTAATTATAAAGTCATTATGGTTCTATAAGTAAATTACCATCTTGTTGGAACAATTTCACGACTACTCTATACAACACATCTCTTGTTCTTTCAATCATAGAGTTGATTTATTGTCAAAGAAGGGATTACATTTGGCAGATGGTATTCTTCAAGTTACCCCTTTCACTGATCACCATCCGCGGGAAATGTTTTATGTTCGTCTTTATTAATTAGGCTACCTTTTATGATCCATTTTGTAAAATTGATGCACTCGCTTTAGGGGCTTTTTGGTTAAGATTTCCTCTGTATCTGTGTTATTTTTATGATGTTATCAGCAGCCATGGTTATGATGGTATATTACTGAATAGTGGCAAGCATTATCGGATTTATTGTAAAAGACTGCATAGTCTGTTTTCAAAGTTTCTATCCTTGGGATAGGTTTTATTGTAAGTTTCTTTGATTCACTTAATGAATAACAAGGCACTTTATTTTCGTTGAAAAAAAAGGTTCTATAAGTAAATTAATCCTAAATTAATCTGTTAACTCTTAACTCTTAGATCAAACATTAATCAATATTCTGAGAACTCTTAACTCTTAGATCAAACAATCAATAAAGTCATTTTGGTTCTTTTCATGATTGGGCTTCATGATTGCACGCAGGAAGGGTTCGAAATTCATTTTATCTTTACCCTTCAAATCAAATTTTTATGACATTTTGAACTCTTACTTTAACCATCATAAAACGTTTAGTTTCAGAACATGCCCTTCAATAGTAAAGTGTTATAAAAGAAATTACCTTTCATTATTGAAATTTTTATTAAAGATTTTAATTTTCAATTTGCCAAATGTTTTATTTAGTTAATCTTAGATTCTAAATATTAAGACTCATGCATGCAAGATGGATTCTCTCATTGACACTAATTTAGTTGAAGAAAACAAACAATTCAAAAATACACCATAACAAGGAAACTTCCCTTAAAAAAAATGTCGAATGAAAAATCATCCAAAAAATTTATATTAATGAAAAGCTATATATTGAAAAAAAGCTATGCATTTTTAAAGAGGAAGAATTAACTTCCTCGTTGTTTGGAGACATCTTGGGCTCCGTCAATTACTCTGTTTTAAAAATTACTTTAAATTGAATATTCACATATTTAGTTTGTATATTAATTGTTTATAATTAAACAAAAAATTACATTCATTTTACTCCTGAGTTAGTTAATCCAAACTTTTACCGCCCAACTGATATAATCTAAAGATGGAACTACATCAACTGCTGCTATTGAAGTGACATTAATGACAACCACATTCAACAATAAGCTTTCAAGTGGAGGATTTACACACTTGACCATTGACTCATTTGCGATAAAAGGTCTATGTCCAAGAAGATAATGGCCTGCCAAAACCAGGGATAATTTTAAGGACCCATACTTTTTTTTAAATGTATAAACCTTGGCGAATCTTACCAATTCCTAAAATGTCAACTATAAAATATTTAGCGATATTTTTCTAAAATTATTTCAATTTCTAAGGATTTTCTATAGTTTATATAATAATTTGGCGATTTTTAGAGTGAAAAAAGTTTACCCCATCAAAATTGGGCGAAACGGGGCTTCAAAAAATGCAAATTGGCGAATCGTTTTTTGGAAAAACCATGGAAAAATAGCCCATGGGCTAAATTTCGCCCCTAAAATTATCCTTGGCCAAAAGATCCAATCAACACTAGCTTTTTAAACTACCAATTCAACACTAAGACAACATTGTCAAACCCTAGGTCAAAATGAGGAGATTTTTATTTTCATCAACTTGGAAGTATGAGACACCCAATGGATAGAGGCCAACAAGGTGATTCCATCTAGACCAATTTCATCCTCTGAGACCTCTTTCTCTCTCCTCGACAGGCATTTTTCTGGAGCAGTGCAAATCAAGCTAGGATGCACTTTTGGCAGATCAATATCTTCACCTACAGAGACTCTTTGTACAAACCAATGATACGTTTGAAAGCACCAATCAACGGTCTAGAGACCCATACCCTCAAAATATTTTAAGACATCAACCATAGGAAATGGTGGTCATTTTACTAAGGTCACTCAGGCCTTTATACCAATAATTTTATACTCGGGCAATTTTTGCATTTTCCTAGACTGGAGCAATCTGCCTGAAACACTGTTTTGGAAGACCCATAACTTCCTTTTTAGAAACTCTCAAGACAATAGGAAACCATCGTCAGGTATAAAAATCAACAAAATACAGCCTGACACTATGGGGCGATCATTTTCTTGAGGCCACTTGGGCAGTTTTACTACCACTGGTGCAAAAACAGCTTGAAATCCTGTTTTGGCATGCCTTTAACTTTGTCATCAAAAACCCTCTTTGAGAACTGAGACCATAGTATGATAGCCTCTTCAACAAGCTATAGCATTATAGTTTTAGATCATTTTTATCATTCTCCTATGAGGTACAACAGGCAATTTCCCAAGGCCACTTGGACCAATTTTCCAACACGACCATTTTTCAAAATTTGGACCTCTTTTGTTTCTCTTGTTCTTAATATGCAAAACAATATTTTTCCTACTTTGGCAGGTTAATTTCTTGCACATGTGACTCTAAGGAAGTAACCTATTAATTCAACACTTAAACAAAATTGTCAAGCCCTAGGTCAACATGATGAAATCTTTATTTTCATCAAATATGAAGTGTGAGACACCGAATGGGTATAGGCCAACAAGCTGAATCCATAAAGACCAATTTCATCCTCTGAGGTTACTTTCTCTCTCCTTGGCGGGCATTTTACTTAAGTAGTGCAAATTAGGCTAAGTAGCACTTTTGGCAGATCCATATCTTCTTCCTCGAAGTCTCTTTGGACAAACTGAGACCATGGTTGGGTAGAAAAAAAACCAACCTACAAGATGCCCATATGGTGCGGGCATTTTCTTGAACCCACAATTTATGGCGGGCATTTCCCTGAGGTCACTTGGCCAGTTTTTCCAACACTTAGTCATTTTCAAGAAATTCTTCAAGGTTTATCCTGAAATCCTGTTTTGGCAGGCTTATATCTTTCTCTTCAAAAATTATTAAGGATAACTGAGACCATGAATAGATAGCCACTTCAACAAGCTATAGCCTAGTATGATGGTGCGGGCATTATCTTCAAACCATGAATTATGGCGGGCATTCTCTTAGGGCACTTTTGACTAATTTTCCCATACTTAGTCATATGGAGGGCATGATGATGATGATGATGATGATGATGATGATGATGGTGGTGGTGGTGGTGGTGATGAAGATGATGATGATGATGGCGATGATGAAGATGATGATGATGATGAGCTCCCCCTAAAATTGTGATGATGAAGATGATGATGATGATGAGCTCCCCCTAAAATTGTGATGATGAAGATGATGATGACAAATATATATGATGATGATGATGAAGATGATGATGATGATGATGGAGATGATGATCATGATAATGGAGATGATGATGAATTGGAAGATGAAGATGATGATGATGGATATGATGATGAAGATGAAGATGATGATGATGATGATGATGATGATGATGATGACGAATATGATGATGATGATCAAGACGATGACGATGATATATAATGAAGATGTTGATGATGAAGATGAAGATTATGATGATGATGATAAGGAAGATGATGATGATGAAGAAGATCATGATGACGATGTCGACGACGATGATGATGATTATCATGAAGACGATGAAGATGATGGTGATGACAATTACAAGGATGATGATGATGATAATGATGATGATGATCATCGTCGATGTTGTCGTCATCACCATCATCTTCCCGGTCTTCATCATCATCATATTTGTCCTTGAACGGACTTATGCATAAGATCTCACTATAAGCAATGCAACCAATTCAAATTATGACAAAATCCTAGTTAAATTAAATTGAATTGAATTAAATTACATTAAATTAAAAACATAGAGTTGTTTAACTAAAATTAATTTAAAATGGAACAAAATATAAAATATGCAAATAAAAAAAACCCAAAACAAACTAAACAAAAAATAAATACGCAAATAAAAAAAACAAAACAAAACACAAAATATAAAATATGCAAATAAAAAAACAAAAAAACATAGACGGAAAAGACTCCCGCGCACTAGCTCATTAGCAGCATCCAGAGCAAAACAACAAAGAACAAGTTCACTCCCGCGCACTAGTTCATTAGCAGCATCCAGAGCACTGGTAATTTTATGAGCAGAGCAGTTGTAAATCGAGGAGCAGGGGATACCAATCCATAGGATACCATCGTTCCCAGGGGAGGAAATCCAGCAGTAGTCTAGAGGAATTTCTCATAAAGAATTAAATTTTTATGAAGATGTTGAAAATTCTTTAAATCTTCGTATTTCTAAGGGGGAAATTGCTTTAAACCCTTCTGCTGCGGGTGGGCCGTTTTTGATTGAGGGGACTTCAAGTTCAGCTCAAAATGACCAGGGTAGGGTTAAAAATCCTGATAGGCCTGCTGATTCGGATCCTGCTCGTGTATCTACCTATAATGTTGCTAGGATATTAAATTTCGAAGAAAAGGATATTTTAAAAGAGAGTGGTTATAAACTTGATTTTGGATCATCCTGTTTATCCCCATTGGCAGTTTTTTCTAAGAAACCAGACCCAAATTCTGAGGTTCTCCCTACTGAAAGCCTTAAGTTCAAAAATGTAACAATTAGGAAGTCAAAGAAGTCTCGACTGACGCAAGGTGATGGCCATATTGGCAATGTATTTGTTCCTCTATCTTCGAGAATTGATGTTGCTTCTGATGGTGGTGACTCTTCAAACCCTAGGGCACTTAGAGCCGTGTTTCCCTCAAGCCAGGGTTCTTAATGTTGATTGCTTCATTAAATATTCGAGGGTTAGGCAAGGTTTCCCGGGGTAGGACCTTGTCGAAACTGTTAAATGCTACTAGCCTGGATGTCCTTCTTATTCAAGAAACCATGAGTTTTGATTGTGAGGCTATCCTTAAGTTGGTCAATATTTGTCCTAGGTGGGAGTTTTCTGCTCTTAGTGCTTTTGGGAAGTCTGGTGGGTTGATTGTAGGCTGGAACCCTAATTTTTGCTGCTTTAGTACCTATAAATCTAAATGGGGGATTTTAATGCAGGGATGGGGGATTTTTCATAATTCTCATATCTCTATCCTAAACTGTTATGGGCCTTATTCAAACAGGGTTGAGTTCTGGGATGAACTTAAGGATTTTGGGCTATTAACCTTACCTAATGTTATTCTTGCAGGAGACCTCAATTTCAATTTAAATTGGGATGAAATATGGGGCTCCAAGGCTCGTTATGATGCTTTAGCTGATTATTTTTCTGATCTTCTGATTAAATGTGACTTGGTGGATGTGGCTCCTGCATCTATTCTGCCTACATGGACTAATGGCAGGTGTGGGAAAGAGGGTATACTTAAAAGACTTGATCGTTTCTTGGTCTCTAGGCCACTGTTGCAACTTTTTCATTGATATCGCTCTTGGGTTGGGGAGCATATATTTTTGGATCATTGGCCCATATTTCTGCAGTTTGATGACATTCAGGATCCAAAAAATTTTCCATTTAAGTTTAATAATTCCTGGCTTCAGGATGAGGACTTTTGTGAGACCATTAGACACTCTTGGATTTTGCCATTACAGGATGGGGGCATAAATCCTATGGATGATTTTATATTAAAGCTCAGGAGATTGAAGGTTGTGGTAAAGCAGTGGATCAAAAACAGAAAGAAGCAGGATCTTAAAGAATATATGGATTTGCAGGATCAAATCAGGTTGATTTATCAAAAGAAACTTGATTCCATTGAAGATGTGTCTGATCATGATATTTTAAAGGCTCTGAATGCAAAAAATGAGCTTTTATTGAGTCAAGAAGAAGCTGAATGGAGATTAAAAAGTCGTGCATTATGGCTTGAACTCGGTGACAGGAATACCAAGTATTTTCATGCCTATGCATCGTATAGAAGAAATAAGAAAGCTATCTGGGAACTTAAAAGTGATGATGGGGGCTCTATTACTGGACAGAATCAGCTTCAAGATGCGGCTGCCAATTTTTTTGGCAATATATTCAAAGATCCAGGTGGTAGTGATTTGCTTAAATAGATTGAGATTGCTCGTCTATTTCTAGTTTTCTACAATACTCAGGAAGCAATGTCTTTGGATGATGAGGTTACTCTTAAAGAAATTGAAGATACATTGAAGTTTTTTGCAAAGGATAAGAGCCCAGGGCCTGATGGCTAGACTATGGAATTATTTCTTCACTTTTTTGACTTAATGGGTGAGGAAATTTTAGCTATGGTGGAATATTCCAGGATCAATGGTTATATTTCGGGAGCATTGAATTCTACATTTCTTACTTTGATCTCGAAATGTAACAAGCCCTCAACTTTTGGTGAGTACAGGCCTATTGCATTATGTAATTTAATTTACAATCTTATATCAAAAATTATTGCTGTGAGGATAAAACCTGGACTATCCAAGTTTGTTTCATCAAATCAGTTCAGCTTTCTACATGACAGACAGATTCTGGATGCTGTGGGTATCTCCCAGGAAGTTATCCATTCGATCAAGGTCCGGAACAAAAAGGCATTCCTCCTTAAGATGGATCTTGAAAAAGCCTACGATAGGGTGGATTGGTGCTATCTCAGAATTCTCCTTATTCAAATTGGCTTGTCTCCATTGATGGTGAGGTGGATTATGTCTTGTGTGACGTCCACTAACATTGTTGTTCTTGTAAATGGGATCCCATATGATTTCTTTAATTGGATGATATTCTACGATATTGTCCTTTCACCTACACCATTAGCACATAAATAAGGCTAGCTATGGAATTTGGAGACCTCCTAAGGAGAGACAAACTGGATTTTTAAAAGAGCCATGCATTGATAAAGAAAAGGCTTGGAGCTTCTTCAATGGATTTTTCTAGGAACCCTTGGTATATGTAGAGAGGGGGTTGTACTTTTATTTGATTCTTATAATTACTTGTTAATTAAATATGTTGTTGGGAAAGAAACCAACAATTGAGTTGAATTTTATGCTTTATGGCTACTGTTGAAAACAACAATGGAAAGAAGATTAAAGCATCTACAAGATTTTGGAGACTCAAAATTCTTGGTGGAATGGGAAAACCAATTATGAATAATTAAAAAATTGTGTCTAATGCCAATTATAAACTAGTTATACATGGCATTTCTTTCTCACATATGTAGAAAATTAAATACTAAAAATGATCAATTATCTAAAGAAGTCTACTCTTGTAGGAGGGTACCTTAACTGAACATTGATTCAAAAGGGGGACTATCCTTTTAGTCTCAGAAAGATGGGTTTTTTATACATTTAAAAAAAATCTAGTGATAATACAGGGCCATTGAGTCTTGATACTATTTGATGGATTGCCAAAGCATCCTTGTGGAAACTAAGAAGACTAGACTTATGTATTCATAGGCCTATTTTTATAGATAATGAAATGTAAATTCTAAGTCTATGTCTCTTGAATATAAAAAATATACTCGAATGCACATCTTGATTTCAAACTTTGGAATATTGAATATCATGAATTTTTTTCTTGGAAAAAAAATATGTTTATACATACATTTATGTTCCTCGTAATATTTATGTATTTGTACCTATAGATCATGAGAAGTAGGATAGACAAGACCATGTTCATTCAAATGGCCACCCTTATTCCAAGGGCCGTGCTCAATAGGAGGGTCATGATCAGTCAAAGGGTTGCGCTCATTTGAAGGGTTGGGCTCAGTAGGAGGGACAAGTACAACCTTGGAAAAAGGGCCAAGGTTAGTCGAATGGATATTCTCTACATAAGGATGAGTATGTACCCATAAGAAATTCCTAAGGATATTCTATGGGAAGATCAAATTATTTAGCATTGAATCTTTGACATTGCAAACCACCATGAAAAATTAAAGAGTGATCTAGAGCAGTTCGTCCCCCTACTGAGAGTTGACAAAGTTTGGAGATAGTTCTACACTCTTGCTAGAATTAATGATGTTCATAAAGAAATTGGACAAACCAATAATGGGTTTATTGAATTGATATAGATATGTAAGGAGAAAGTGATGATATTAGATAAATATCATGCCATAGAGGTACAAATGTTTAAACAATAAACCATATCCATGTTCAATTTTAAAGAAGGGCCAAAATGATCAATGTTAAAGGTCCAATATTTCAAAAAACCTGACATCGCTCACCATATTTATTATTGGTCATTAGGGAATATGGGAGGTTTCCATGGAATGACAAGGTACCACATTATTTTGCTAGATTTACTTATGTTGAGTTTTTTTAGAAAATAAATCCCAACTACACAATCCTTCTGTTTAAATACTATGGTGTTGGAAAAGGTCGGACATATAATAGAAGAGGTGCCTTTCAGGATCCTAGTTTACCTCATCCTTTGCTTCCCCTAGTATCTCACCCACCTAGGTTAGCAGGCTTACCTTTAGAGATGGAGCCTTACCTCTCAAGTTGGTCAATATGTGAGGGTTATCATAGTTGATGGCTTGCTTTTAGCATTTGTGGTGATTGATGTTGGTTTGAATAGGTAAAGAACTCAAGCCACTTTTCATGATTCATTTGTTGATATGTGACTTGGAATTGGATTCAATGAACCACGAAGATCTCATTACCTTGCAAATATTTGGCAAGATGGGTGGTGTGAGATACTCACCCATGAGGTCGAGGGTATGGGAATGGTATGTACTTGTAGACATATACATTGAACATTGAAGTTAAATTATGTAAGAACCAAGTTTGTTAGTTGCAGTTAACTCCTTTGATGAATGATAATTCATTTAGGATCTTGAGGAGTGTGGGCTTGGATAATCTGGATGAGGTGTGTTTTCCTATATATTTACATAATTGTTAGGACACCTTTAGCATCATTTATTTAAACTTATATATAAATTTATGTGAACAAACTTTTCTTATATTAAAATGTTGCTCATAGATTCCATTAGTGAGTAATTTTGGTATGGATCAGTCCACTGAAAATATTGATATCGACCAATTCACTCAAAATGCTCCATTCATCACTCAAGTAATGGTCCACAATTTTTTTCTAAGTACACATGTACACATCATTTTCAATTTATTCATGTAGTAAATTTTTTTTTATGTCTAAATTATTAAATTCTTTATACAATTTCATCTTAGCATAAATTTAATTAAATCCTTGTACATGAGTTCTAGGTCACCAAGGAGAAAAATGTACATGTAGATGATGTGACATAGGTTCTCGTACATCTTTGTCACATGCGCACTCATATTGTCTTTGAATTTATGCCATTTTATACATAGAGTTAAGTGGAGTTAGATATAGACTTGTTCATTTTTGGATACTTGTATATGTTTAGATATGTATTTAATTTTGGATTTTTGAGTGTGTGTATATAGATGGTAATTTTTTGTCATTTTGATATAGTGCTTTTAATATTTACTTACTTACATGTTTAAGTTACGTGTGTGTACTTGCATATATAGGTTAAGCAATTTAGCTTTAAAAGAATAAACAAAGATTTAGCAATTAAAACAAATAATAAATGGTAAATTTTGTTTTCATTTTGATATGGTACCTTTACTACATGCTTAATTGCATATAAAGGTTAAAGCAATTCAGTTTAAAAAAAAAACAATAATCTAAATGATTTATTATTTTTACGCTGAAGGCATTTTTTCTGCAAAGATGATCCATACTCCTGTTCATAGATTCCTTGCTCATTCTTCCAATAAAATGCTGCCACGTCATTTCGAACTGTTGCACAAGTTATTTGGGATACCTCCAAAACGTGTCTAGGCTATCTTAAAAGCACTTCTTTCTGCAAAGATGATCCATACTCCTGTTCATAGATTCCTTGCTCATTCTTCCAATAAAATGTTGCCATGTCATTTCGAACTGTTGCCCGGAGTTATCTGCGTCAGGGTTAGAATTTCATTTCATATTTTCCCTTCACGCTACATTTTTTTGACGTTTTGAACTTTAATATTTCCCGTCACTTAAAGTTTTGTTGAAAAAATTACCCTTCAACAAAATTACCTTTAGTTAATTTTTTTTTCTCAAAACCCAGTCAAAAACCATTCTCCACACATGGGATCTCCTCTCCAAAGTTTAGAGCCTATTTCACGCCTACAGTGTTCTACTTGGCTTCAATAGTGACCCCACACAGCTTTGTGATGCAGGCCGGGACATGGAAAGATACACTAATAAATCAAGATGACTTACAACAATAATTGTATAAACAATTATTGCTTTGCGAGGATATTTTTCTTACTGGCGTTCGAATATAACTATTTTGGAACTTTTTAATTGTTATAAAATATTTTTTTTTACTGAAGACTAAAACAAATCAGGTAAAAACATAAAAAAGTTTTTATTCGATTTCACTATAGTTGCAGTTACAAGATTATTCTCAGCTTGACTGTATTTGTAAGCCACTGCAAAAGATACTCAGATGCTTTAATTTAATACCATTTAAACTAAATAATTGACTGACCTCCCTGTCGATCCAAACGTTTTGGTGTAGAGTGTCAAAGCTCGAGTACTGTCCTTTGAGGGCACAGGCATACAAATGCATAAGCTATATGAGTTTACATCCTCGCCTTCAGTCACCTGCAACATATCATGCCATTCCCTGGATGCATGGTCATGATCAGCACAGCAAGTATGGTACCCATTGCTAAGAATTCTCAGTCATCATGTTGTTCTACAACTTCACTGCACTCTGTCCGCAGTGCCAAAATTGTCTCCCAGTAGTGTTCAATAATCCAGACGGACGCAAGTTTTTTTTTTCTTTTTAAATCCATGGCCCCCATTTGCTCTTTCTATTCATTTCTTTCCTAAGTTCTAACTCCACTCCCTTCCCTTCCCCTCCCCCTTGTTATTCCACTGCATCCCTTCCCCTTCTCTAGTTCTTCTTTGCTAGATTGTTTTCTCACCCATTTGAAACAAAAATCCACCCATTTGCAACAGAAATCCCCTCCAAACCATGCACAGGCACTCTCTTATTTTATAGCGTGAGAAAGAGAAAGGCTATAGCTGAAGTAGGGCAACCATGAGTAGTTGGAGAAGCGTGGATTTGAGATCTCACAGGAGTTACGTTGTTGTTCCTTTGCATGGCCTTCCATTTAGCCACAAATGGGAAATGGATCCCCTCGTTTCCCCCCTGCCTGCGGCGTTTCCTTTTCCATATGACCACCACGCGGCGGTTTCTTCGCCCACTTATGTCGCCCAGGCAGACTCGCCCTCATCAATTTTCATGCCATCGCTTCGCTCAATTCGTCAGCTTCCTTATGCTCACCCAATCTCAAGCAACCACATGATAAAACCCAGTCCTCTGTAGAATGACGTCGATGATTAAAATGAAGAAGAAGAGCCCATTCTCAGTCTGCGCCTGGACAGACAGATCCCGTGCTCAAGAAATCCAACGCTCAGCCCTCTTATGCAACCGAGGAAGAATCGGACGACAATGTGACCGTGGCTCTACATATAGGTCCTCCAACCTCTGTTCCCCTGGACTGCGACTCTGTTTCAAGCAAAAACGATGGTTGTTTCCAAGCGAAAGAGAGTCTAGCCATGGGTCAATGGGTAGGTGATTCACATTTAATGTGAAGCGACTAGTTGGAAGGTACCAACTACAGAGTGTTCACGTTAAAGCAAAAGGGGTCTGTTTGTGCTGCTGCACCCCAGAAAAAGTCTGCACGACCTCGATGGTGTCCGTACCCTCTGCTGGCAACCTGTTCAAGATTTAGGCTGGCCCCAGCCCGTGGGGTTTGATATCCAAGTGGTTTAGTGACGGCGCTCACTAGGCGGATTGGAGAGGTCCCCTCCGTTACAAAAAAAAAAAAAAACAAAAACAAAAACAAAAAAAAACATCTTGTTAACCAAATCTAATCACGTTTTAAAAAAAAAATTGAACGTCAAAAATACGTTATTGTTAGTTAATTGCCCGTTTAACTCGATGGCTTGGCAAACATTTTGGCCGTAAATAACAGGCAAGATTCCCGTCAAATTCCAACCCCTGGGTTACCTCCAAAACGTGTCTAGGCTGTCTTAAAAGCACTACCATTAAACGTACTGGTTCTACCTTGGTTCTGCGAAAGGGTGTTCTATACTGCTCTGCCAGCCAGGTATTCACTCGTTTTCCAGTGGTGGTACAACCTCGATCTCAGCAAAACTGCAGAGAGTTAAGGCGAGGAGCTAGATGATAACATTCATTTCGATACAGAAAGGGTCTCGTCTTAGAGGGGTTTTGAGAGGAAATCACTTACAGTACTCACAGACAAATGGTCCCGAGAGATCTGTATTGAAGAGCCCCATCTCAGAATGTTTTGTTTTCAGCAGAGTTCACTACATTCGGCGTGACTTCATACCACTGTAAGTGCATTTTATCGACCTGGAAAGTTTCGGTAAGATTCGATACTATATTAAAATCTTCTGTATACTTGATTGTGTAATTCAAAACTTGCTCTGGGTTTAACTTGGCTTACGAACTTGGAAGGTTACCAAATGGGTCTTCAACACCGTAACCTGGTGTTCCCAGCTCTTCGGGTAAGCAATAGACCGAACTATCTTCTATTTCCTACGCTGGTTAGAGAGCACTCAGAAAAGAAAGGACCTTCGTTTGAGGCCTATGGGGAATGGTCGGAACCTTTCTTGGTTTTGGGCAAGCAAGCAAATGTTATTTAACTTGCTTGAATTTATCCTGGTATCTACGCCATGGAAAGAAAATCGCCATTCCTTAGCAGTAGGATTTTGCCATGTTAGGGTATATATATATATTTTTTGGTGTGCGACAACCTCATCGAAATATGAATTCGATAATGTTTTTCAAGATGAAGCCGACTCAGCGTTTGACAGGGCTTGGGACCCGAAATCGTTTGTTAATTGTAAAATTATTAAATGGTTTCATAAAGTGAAAGACTTGCATTCGAATTTCTTGGGCATTTGTGCTTTTCGATCCATTGATTAAAATAGCTTACTCTGTACATCATCTAAATATTTTATCTGTACAAGGAAGGTGAAAGGGTCTCCCTGATTCCTAGATTTTCCTGTAACTTGCATATAATTCCCGTGGGTCTTGTGCTATTTACTTTTTCGCATGTTTAGAAGCCAGAGAAGTATTTCAAGTTTCGTGTTATTTTTCTCCCTATAATTTCTTAAAGGATGGTGCTCCAAAAACGCACTAATAACTCTATAGCTGCAGGCTTGGGTTCGACCGACTTCATGTACAGTAAAGCAATGTTTAAGGTTTATTTTATTACAGCTCGAAAATAGTTAGCTTTTCAATTTAAACGAGAATAGCTCATAATTTAGCATAACTTCTTATGAAATCTGTATATTCCGTTCATGGCATTTCTCATGATGTATTTGGAAATTTCATTACTGTAATACGTATTCTCAGGGTGTATTTAGCATTTTTTTACTGTTTTACTACTGCGATTATCTCCAAATTTCGTGGCGTCGCAGAGGCCAAAACCCTAGTATTTTACCATGATCTCTTTGTAAGTTTTACTTACATAAAACGTAGATTTATCTCTAAGGGAAAGCATGACTCTGTTTATAAAAAACATATACCTACACTTTAAGAAACTCTTTGCATAGTAAAGGTTTGGAATCCAGAGCTGAAAAGTTATGTGATATTAGGTCATCCATTTCCAAGGGATAAAACAATGGCGGTTTTAATAATTCGCCAATGATAAAACTAGTCCAGACGTAGTATTTAACTATCTGACCCAACTTTGGCCCATGGATTATAATTGTGAAGAGGTGGTTTAAAAAGGCATCACATGCTACAAATGCTTTGCCAATCCAAAGGTTGGTATGCCCTCTTCAACAGTATTCTGGTTGGACAATCGTTAATGCTTTTATGTTTTGGGGTTTATAATATTATGCAATGCTTCTAATCTATGTGCAAAGTACTGAAGAATTAAATCCTATCATGGTTACAAGCAAGGATTAAAACAAACTGCAAACTACATAATACATATATATTGCTATAAAATATTCAAGAAAAGATAGCATTCTCAGAATAAGCATATATATATATATATATAATCACAAGGATAAATAAAGAATTGTCCTTAATTCCAGGCAAGTTCTGCAACCAACATTTGAATAAGTAAATCCAGAAATACAAACATGAGAGAACATCTTAACTATGAAACAAAGAAGTCATAACATAGAAAGTTATTCACAGTGCACACCATAGATATCAGCATAAAATGAACAACAAAATAGGTAAAACTGTTCATACACTAACCATCAAAGCATCTCCAAATGCACAGTTTGGGCTTCTTTAGATTAGTTCCGCCAAAAAAAGTTTACAAAGTTTACAATGAGCTTCACAGCAAAAATCCCATTCTACTCTTCCAAAACTTGTTTTTAGAACTATCCCATTGTTTTTTGGGTTGCCTGACCCTTCCCATTACCCAACTAGATTCGAATACCTTTTTCCTAACTTGAGCTTTACGATAGTTACAAAGTCTTATAAAAGGATGTGTCCTACTCATATGGCCATTCGACCTTCACTTTTTCAAAGATGAAATATTACAATTATGAATTATTTAACTATTCTTTGACATATGAACAAAACTTTTATGAATTGACATTAGAAAAGCACAATTCATAGAGGTGGCCGGCCCCTAGTGGCCATGTAGGCTCGTAAGGTGTCCTAGTGTTTAAGTGAGTCCCAAGTAATCACATAGTTTATTACTTCCCGGGCGATAATACTAAGTCTCTTTTCTAGACAGCTAGTAAAATTCTTGGGCAAGTTGATATCTTGGTTGGGGTTGAGGCATGCTCCATCCGATTTGCTTTGGTCACCTCATTTGTCACTCCCACTAAGACTTGTCTCTGGTTGATGACCGATCTTATTTCTCTTGTTTTACCCTCCACAGGTTGGGGCTTGTATATGTTATTGAGAGGGGCAAGAAACACTGCTCCATCACACAGGTGGCCACCTGGTATGATTTATGGCATTTGTCCGTGGTGATAGATATAATCTCTGTATTGAGGTATTGAGGTATGAGAATTAAACTTCTTTCTGGCTTACTGTATTGCAGGTTGTGGCTTAGTCAGAGGGCCACGATTCCTCACGTTTCTTCCTGGTTTCCTATCTCCTTAATAATCCTTTATCATTCTTCAAGTTAAATATTTGCTTCATCATGACAATAGTTCAAAATGAACTGAAAAGTGCTTGGAAATTAGTCTTTGTTTAGCAAGCTGTAGGGACAATTAGAGAGATTTTGAGGTCAAAAAATGGCCTCCTAAGAGATGTACTACAAAAATATGAGATATATTAAAATATTATGAATTGGGGGTTTTGTGGGGTAGGTATATATGACAAGTCACCTCCCACACTATTTTTTATGCACAATATAAATAACCATGGTTGAGTTAGTTTTCAAAATTCACTAGAAATAAAATTAATAAAATAACAACTCTATATTGATGTGACTAAAATTCATTGTAAATTTCCAAAAAATTATTGTCTTTTAACATTTATTTGTCTTGAACTTGCAAATGAAATTAAGTAATAAAAAATATTTTTAAGAGCTATTTTTTTAACTTTATGTTGACTTTTTATATTTAGTACTTTTCTCATGAATTTAATATAATGTAATTTAATTGAAAATTTATTTATATGTAAAATGTTAATAATATTATTATAATCCACATTGCATTATTATTATTATTATTTATTCATTAAATCTATATCATTATTTACTCATTAAATATATATTGATAAATTAATATCAAAATCATTAATTTATATGCATAACTAACATACATTTTTTATATTAATATCATTCATGAATTTAATTTATTTTAAAAGTACAATGATATATATATATATATATATATATATATATATATATTAGTTTGGCATTATAGTATTAAATAAAATGGATTGAATATATAATTAAAAATTAAAAAATATGAAAATGACAAAAATATTATTTTATGAAAAAAGGTGAAATGAAAATATATTTATATATATATATATATATTAGTTTGACATTATAATATTAAATAGAATGGAGTGAATATATAATTTAAAATTAAAAACATAAAAATGATAATATATTATTTTATAAAAAATGTGAAAGGACTTTTTTTTTTAATTTTGAGTACTTTACTTGAAAATGACAATAATATTATTTTATGAGAAAGTGTGAAAAGATTATCATTATGAGTACTTTACTTTATGACTTAAAAGTACTTACACCACTACCTTGGTTAACTATGTGTTTTCATCCACCATAGAAAATTTGACAAATAAATGTCATCTATTAGAATGTGATTGGTTGTTTTTTATAGTACATTTTCTTTGTTTTGAGGCCATTTTTTGATCTCAAAATCTCTCTAATGATTGCCACATATCTACATATTTGAGAACAACTTTAAAATACATTCTAAAGCTACAAGAGAGAGTCATTTGTTGAAATTCTTTTGCCATATCCTGAAATTGTACAAACACTTCATAAAGAAACAAAATTGAATACAGATAGAAACAACACCAGCTATGCTATTAAAGTGAGTAAAGACAATACAAAATGTTAGGGACAAGTAAGCACATGTTGCCCTGCAACTGCCAATGTGACTAGATTGATTGAATGAATCAATCACGTCTATATGCATGCCAACCTATATCTCTTATTTCAAGGATACACAACGAACTCTGCAAGCAAATTCCCTCATTCCACCATTGGAATGCATTGCACATTTTTAACAATATTTACAATTTACTCAAATGGAACTCTCCTGGGATTGGGTTAGTTCTCTTCTCATGAGGTTAATCCCCTAGCAAGCGTTCATGTTATTTCTCATATCGTTCTGTTATTTAGGTCATTTTTTCTACTTATCTGATTAAATTCAATTTGAAAATTGTAATTTCAGTACTTACAAATTGAGATTCTAAACTAATTTTCTGCTTCGAATCTATCCAGAATATTTGAAATTGTCATTTGAAAACTAAAATTCAACTTGAAAATTATAATTTCAGTCATTTTGTAACTTCAATTCTTACAAATTGTGATTTCTAATTTCTATACTTCGAATTTATCCAAATGTTTAAAATTGTCATTTGAACCATGTAAATTATCATTTAAACAATTCTTCCTTCACCGGATTATACAAAACAATTTAAATACCTTGTGTCAAACGCCACTCCAACCTGGGTTGGGAGGTGTCAGCACCTAGAAAAGCTAGTTGCTGTGATACCCAGTTAAGCTAGTTGTTGTGATACCCAGTTAAAGGAATCATTAAATAAAGGAAAGTTGACCTCCACATATGAATTGAAAAAACATATGCTAATTTAACCAACGAAACATACAAGTGTTCGGAGAATAAAACCCCACCTGGAGCAAATTACCAAACCTACAATGAAATGTATATGGGAGGACAATGGACTTCAAAATAAATTGAAGGTAATGCTTCCCATCACCTTTCAATATATACCCAATGCCTTGTGATTTCTATTCACCAAATTTGAGGTTTTTAAGCCAGCAATGAAACGTATTTGGGAGGGTAATGGACTTCCAAATAATGAAATGTATATGGGAGGTCAATGGATTTCTAAATAAATTGGAGATAATGCTCACCATCACAATCCAATACATGATTTCCATTAACAAAACTGAGGTTTTCCTCCTTGTAAAGTTTGATGAATGTGAGTATCACCCTGCTCAAAACCTCCTTTGGAAAGACTGCTAATTTAGTCATATAATCTTGTAGCAAGCTGCATTTTCTGTTAGCAATTCCAATTTCATCAATGAAAAATTACAATATTGCAAATTTTGACATTTGAAATAGATATACCATCAACATCGGCATTTCCATTTGGGCAACCAAATATTACAATTGCTGCAATGCAAAAATTTCTGCCAGATTTGTAACGGAACTGCACCTGAAAATAACATTCAATTTGCTACCAGGTTAGCCTATTCCTACATCCCATTGTTACCTTCTACGAAGTCGGCATGGAATTTTTTGGCAAGTTACTGTCTAGGCAATCGACCCTTTTGGCCTTTTATCACAAATGAAGGCAAGGATGCAAAAGTCTATGTATGGTATAGGCGAATCACAGTACCTGCTGTTAAAAGTCCGTGGCATGGTAACATTAGAGTGCATCCATCCTGCCAACATAGTTAAGCCTTTTGGAGCACTATGCAAATCTATCTATTTTAACTTCCAGCTGTTGAGATAAGAGATTGAATGTCCAGCACACTACAAGGTATGTTCACTTTGAAATTTTATGGCCCCACCACCAATCAGAGCACTTTGATTGGGATGTGATATGACATTTAGTCAAATGGTTAAAGATAGCAGGCTGAATGACAACCAAATGGATCCGAAAAATACTCCAAAATTCCTCAAGCCTAAAAGCGTCTGATGCAGAGCAGCAAGAAGCATCATAATGAACTCTTTTAACAATCTCAACCTCAAAAGTCAAAACCATAGCTGCTATACTTGTGACTATCACTAATATATGGCATGCACAACTCTTGGATGAGTACTCTAACATTGAGGGTGCTCAAAAGTCAAAACCATAGATGCTATACTTGTGACTATCACTAATATATGGCATGTATAGCTCTTGGATGAGTACTCTGACATTGAGGGTGCAAAATTAAATTGAGATGAGCAAATTTGTATTTTTCTTGGCCGAGCACACTAATATGTTCTCAACTCTAATAAATATAAATTGGTACAACTTAGATTAAATACTGAGCTTTTCGAACAGTGCTTCAACTGGCGTGCATGGTATCTTGAAATTTATTTTTTGAGGTAGTCTTCATTTAATTATAAGAACATAACCCACTCAGAATTGATTCAATGTACATAGTAACTCTATCTTTCATTGGATATCAAGATCTTGTCAAAAGAAATAAACAGAATAATGTAAACGTGGTGACACCATGTAGAATCAATCTTGAAGAAAGACAAACCATCTCAACTTCAACCACCATGAAACCATATAATATTATCAACCATGATGCTTTTGCATGAGTTTCATAAAAAGCAGGTATTTTCATCCTCTGAAACAGGCTAAAAAATGCTGCATTTCTCTCCAAAAACAGGTTACCTTTCATAAAGATGCAACCACCTTAGCTTTAATTAATACAGGCATTCAAATTTCTTATTATATATTATCAAGGTAATGGAAAATAATTCAGTTTGCCAAATTTTGCTAAACGCCACAATTTTTTATGGGCACATTCTATGTTATAACATTCCCAATGAGATTTGAAGTGAACTGAGACCATTGATCTATCCGTCTCTCTTGGTACTCTAAATTTTGCAAACATGTTTTCATACAGAAATTCGACTACATTTTTTTTGGTGTCCAGATTCGCTAGAACATCTTAGTCGAAGGTCGTTGCCACACAGACTATTAAGTCTTCAAACTTCAGTTCACCGTCTATTAAGTCCTCAAACTTCGGTTCACCGTTGCTCCAGAGATGGGGAAATGCAGCCAGAGCCTTGAGCTCAAAGGGAGCTGGTGGTGACGTAATTTGGTATTGAGACAGAGGAGGTGCGCGGAGAGCTTGCTGCAGCTCACGAATACTCAGGGATCGTTGGATCAAAAACTCGACGGTGGTGATTGATTTGTGTTTGGGTTTTATACCACATTGACAGTGTAAAAGAGTTTATTTGTGTTTATAACGACCGTTCTCACTATGCTTAATTGATGCGAAGAACAAAGGTATGGTGGGGGCTCTGAGTGCTTGGATTCCACGAGAAGTCACCATCCCGGAGCCCGGGGCGACCTATCAGGCCCTCTACCTTTTGGAAAAAGTGACAACAACCGTTGATCTGCCAATTGATTATTTTTTAAGAGAAGATGATCTCGACCGTTGTTTTTTTTTTTAAGTATTGGCATGACGGTCATATGGGCGATCGTGGATGTAAAAGAGTTGGCAGATAATGTGTTTGATAAAGTCGACAAATATGGTGAAAAGCCACCGAAAAATTCTACAATTTTATTGTTCTCTTCATAGCATCTATTTCACTATTCCCTTTTTTGTTTCATCACATTTACTTTACTTTCTATTTATTTTAGTTTTCATATCGGCGTTCCTTTGCACCTTATTGGGGCAATTTCTAGTCTTACTCACATGTATATACTTGTACATGATTATCTTACGTGCATGTATAGGTAAGCAATTTAGCTTTCAACGATTTAAGAAAATAATGAATAGTAAATTTGTTGTCATTTGATATGGTAATTTTACTATCTACTCACTTGCATAAGTTAAAGCAATTTAGCTTTCAATAGAAAAATAAACAATGATTTAGTGATTTAAGCAAATAATGAATGGTACAAAAAATTGTCAATTGATAAGGTACTTTCACTATCTACTTACTTGGATGTTTAGGTTACTATATTATTACCTCCATGTATAGGTTAATAGCACACGTTTATCTTACTTGTATGTAGAGGTAGCAATTTAGCTTTCATAAAAATTAAAAAAAATTAAAAGCAAGGATTTAGCAATTTAAGAATGGTAAATTTTGTTGTCATTTTACATGTTTAGTTTACTATCTTCTTATTTGCATGTATAGCATTTTTTTTTTCAGCCAAAAATTTGCATGTATAGCATACTTGCACATGTTAACTTAATTGCATGTACAGATTAAGCAATTTAGATGGACTATATCTACTATTAATGATTTGCATGTATAGCATACTTGCATATGTTAACTTAATTGCATGTATAGATTAAGCAATTTAGATGGACTATATCTACTATTAATGCGCCAAGCACATATATATAGAGTTCATTTGCTAGTAAAGCAATTTGTGATGAAGTACTAAAAAGTTGACTATTGGTTTAAGACAAATTTATAGATAAATTATAAATAATTATACCCTTAAATTTAAAACACAAGTCATTTCAATAAACATATCATTTAATTAAACATCATATTAAAATATTGATTTCATTTCAATAAAATTGAGCATTGGTTTAAGACTTCAAACAAATACTTGATATGGTACTTGTATTACAAGCTTACTTGCATGTATAGATTAAGCAATTTAGGTGGACTATGTCTACTAGTGATGTGTTGAGTGCATATATACAATGCTTTCATTGCTAAAATAGTTTTTCCATACGCTACTATAAAGTTGAGCATTGGTTTAAAACATGGTATATTACAAATTTATAAATAAATTATATTATTTAGTTTAAAACATAAATCATTCTATTAAAACATATCATTCAATTAAATATCACATTAAAATATATATCTCATTAAAATAAAATAGAACATCCAATTAAACATTATAGAATGAACATTATCTACTCACTTGCATGTTTAGTTTATCATTCGCTTATTTGCATTACAACAGACTTGCACATGTAGCTTTCTTGCATGTATAGCATACTTGCACATATTTAGCTTAGTTGCATGTATAAATAAAGTAAATTAGGTGGACTATTTCTACTAGTGATGTGTTTGAATGAATATATACAATGCATTCACTAGTAAAGAGGTTTGTCATGAACTATAGAAAATTAAGCATTGGTTTAAGACATGGTCCATCTACAAATCTATAAATAAATTATATCATTCAATTTAAAATCATAAGCCATTTCAATAAAGCAAAGCATTCAATTAAACATCGTATTAAAACATAGATCCCATTTCAATTAAATAGAACATCCAATTAAACATCATAGAATGATCATTGATTTATTAAGAATCAAAACAAATACTTGTCATTCAATAAAACATATCATTCAGTTTAAAACATAAATCATTCTAATAAAATTCAATCATTCACTTAAACAATAGTTTATAGAATGAGCATTGATTTTCTCTTTAGAATAACATCTAATGCAAATTTGTTAAACATGATTTAAAACATATATCATTTTATTAAACCAAAATGTTCAATTGAACATCTGGAATTAAATAAAACAATTTATTTAAATAGTAAATAAATCATTTAATATAATATTGTTAATTCCAATAGTACAAGTTACTCAAATTTTAATCAACGCGTGAACTATTGAGGGAAATCATAGATTTATGTTATATGAGAAACTTCCACACAACCAACCAAGTAAGTAAAATGTTTTTAATGTCAAATATAGTAATGAAATATTTTTTTAGAAACAACATTGTAATGGAATGTCATCCTTGATATCCATTCATAATGTTCCTACGTAATTTTCAATTTTCTAACCATTAAGTTTTTCGTTGTTTTAAATTAAGTCAACTTTATGCAAGTAATGCAAACCAAATGGATGTATTGGAAGCTTATAACATCTGCTTGAAAGTCCTAAAAGTGAACATGATTCTCAGTTTCATGGGTTTCTCGAAAGAAATAGCCTTTTGATCATTTTTCATATATAAAACCATTATCATCGTCACTGAGTCTTTTAATATGCATTTCTCTTCATGCACTGCATCAAATAATATTTCACTTTCTCTTTACTGTTTGGTGGTGCATAGTGGATACCTCACCTATATATAAGACCATGCCAAATATATCATCATTAGTGATTCGATCATTTTCAATGTACAATGTTTAAAATGTATACGATAAAGAGAAACAAAATATTACACATGTGGTGAAATAGAAACTCTATCACCATCAATGCATAGCCTTGTGTCCTATTATTCCAAGTGCAAGGTTGCAAGTGGTATTTCCCCCTTTGATTAATCTATGTTTGTTTACCAGGTTTAAAATGATGACCAATTATGTTTTTGCGTACCTTTGTGGTTTTTGTGTAGCCTATACAAATTGAACAAAATCGTGATTGCTTCCTTCTATAAAATGAAAACAACACATTTTCGAATGCATATGTTATAATAAAGTGCAAATATCTAGTCCCATGTATGGTGCTCGTGTAAAATGGAATCACTTTATCTACATCCCTTATTCCAATATTCGAAAAGTACCTATGGTTTGGAGAATATAAATATTTGAATGCTCAATATATTTTAAAGGAATTATGGCATTCAAATATAACTAAAAGTAACAAAATATATTTAAAATAAAGTTAAATAAAAGTTGTAAACAAGATATATATGCACTTACTCATATTGCTCGATTGTGGATTATCTTCAACATTTTTACACAATTGAACAACTTTATTAGTTGATACAAATTGGTTGACAAAGTTGCTCATATGCTACCTCTAAATTTATCATTTTACGCATGCTCCTACACCATCATATTCTCATTTTCCATGTCTAGTCTTAAAGAAAGTCCAAAAATGCTTTGTATTTGATTACTTTTAAATGTGATATAACTAAAAGAATGATTACAAGGATTTAAATTAATATGCACAACTAATTGACCATATCCAATGTTGATTGAATTGAACTCCAAGTTGTTTCAACGAGTCATAAATTGCATTGAAACAATGTTGAACAAAATATGTATCATGTGTACAATCATCATTAATATAGAAATTATAGATTTTAATTACATGACAATTATCAGTGGTGATTTATATATCATTGACATTGTGTTGTGAATGTCTATGTAGAACATGGAAAATATATATACATAGTCAAAATGATAATATTCACTTTATCTCTTTATGTGCAACAAATGTGTAATTCGCTACAAAATCAACCACCAATAAAATTCATTGGTGGAAAAACTTAACAAGATTGTTTGATTTGTATATCTTGCCACATAGATCTATTTGAATGCTAGGTGTATTTATGAATCTCATTTTCGAACTTCTTAAAAAAAAATCACATGGATTTTATCCTCTAGCAAATCAATCTTTTTAAAGCACTTGAAGAACAAGAAGGAACATTGAGAATGACATATTCGTAACACTTCTAATTGAGAGTGGCATACTTGTATCTCTATTGATGGTGACATTTGACAATAATGGATCATTAACATCAATTAGGTAATTAGACTAGAATAAATCCAAATTCCCACATTGTTTGCATTTGTTTCTACTAACACATTGTTTGTGGTAAAAATACTCATCACCTTCTATTTTGCATAGAATATGGGATATGAAAGCATGAATTTCTAGAGGAAGTGAATATTTATAAAAGGTTTTACCAAAATCAATAAAAGTGGCATAATGTAATTCAAATTTCACGTAATAACGACAACATGTGTCACAGATAGTGATAGGCCTAACATACCATGATTTAAGTTTCAAAAATTTATTTATTGGGATATTAATACCATAGTACCTCTTTTTGAATTTATTGAACATATCTACTTGATTAATTTCCAATAAATGTTTCACATGTGATTCATACTAGCCTCACGATATTCATTATTGCATCACATCGCTTACATTCAGTGAAACATATAAATGTGTTTTCCACCCAATGCTCATTCCCTATAGCTCTAACACCATATGGAAGTTTATCATTTTAGAGATGCCTACAAATAATGGCCCAACAATCAAATTCATCATTTGCATCTATTTGTACCCTGAATTTGTGTAATTGTACAATGTCTTTGGCATTGTTCCCAATAACTTTTCCATGTGTGCCAATGCAAGTTTTATTGTGGTCACCAGTGAAACAATAGTTGTTTGTATTTATTTGTGTAGAGTGTTAACATCATGTGATAGTGATTTTCCAAGCGGTTTCATTGTGTTAGGTAATATTTCAGATATATAGATTGATTTACCTTTATTTGTTTTGTTGAATTTGTAATACTCAATAATGAGAGAACATCACTTAACTTCTTGGATTTTTATAGCTCAAATAAATTTTGATCTTGTGCTACCATTGATTCATATTTTAAATAAGTTTTGCAAATATTATCAACATGATAGTGTATAGCACATTTAAAAAAATGGGGACCCAAGCCATTGATGTCAATGTTATTTAAGAATTCATCATCAGTATTGATACCACTAAGACTACCAATTTTTTTTGGAATGTTAGATGGTGCACTTTTAGATTCAAAAGTGCGTCAAATTAAGATATATATATATATATATAATTGACTGAATTCAAAACATAAAAAATCAAAAAATTAAAATCAACTATAGATGATAATTCATTGGATTCTAAACATACAAATATTTAAGCCAACTATAGACATAAACATTTACTAAATTTTAAACATGAATTTAATGGTGTACACATTATAATATGTACATTTTTTTGTGAAATTAATCATGAGAAACCTTGTAGGAACTTCTCCTCATTTCGAGGATGGTACTCGAGGTAAATCGTTCAATTGCAATTTTGTCAAACTGACTCGGCAATAACATCAAGTGAAGCCCACAATATTCATAGAAGCA
This sequence comes from Larix kaempferi, assembly GCA_027924585.1. Lineage (NCBI taxonomy): Eukaryota > Viridiplantae > Streptophyta > Pinopsida > Pinales > Pinaceae > Larix > Larix kaempferi. Next base: position 12,100,409 of record BSBM01000050.1, on the reverse strand, counting down.
TCTAGCCTAGAGACTTGACCTTGTGACCTCTTTCTTGTAATTCACAACACTCAACCACTTGAGCTAACCCATTAGTCTATATTATGATATATACATACCTATGCTTGGGTTGATTTCTTGTTATTAAATTTGTTCTTCAACATCATCTCCATCAACATTGAGATGCAAATAAATATTTACATTATTTTTCTTTTCAAATTCTCAAATGTTTTTGTCTTCCTTGTATAATTGTATATTTTATGTTCATATGAAGACAATTTTTTTAAGTATGATCATGTTTCCTTTCGCATGCCCTTTTATTCCCCATGCTTCTTCAATTATAAGCCTCAATACTAATATTCTACCCAACAAACCAAACCAACCACAAAATTAACATAGCATAACCTTCCTAAAAAGACAAAAACAAAATGAAAAATAACAATGCAATGATGTTTGACAACACATTCTCTAACCTCTTCTCCTCCCAACGATAATAAAATCACATTGTAATCATAATATGATTCGACTTGTCCATAGGGTGTAAATTGCATGATAATCATAATCTAAAACGACCCATTTGAAAGGGCGTACTACAAGTATAATCTCAAAAGAATTTGCAAGTATAATGTCAAGCTCCAAAATTTTCTATCCAAAAAGAGATTCAACCTTGAAAGAAATTGCAAGTACAATCTCAAGCTCCAAAATATAATATCCAAAAAGAGTTTCAACCTCAAAAGAAATTGCAAGTAAAATTCCATGCCCCAAAAGAATGCAAAATAATCTCAAGCTTGAAAACATTATATGAGATAATATGAAAATGTGAAATAAGAAAAGGGGTCGATGTTTTATTTGGATATTTAATCTTTCAATTGAAAGTATATATACCAATTTTATGTGAAATAAAACTAGATTTTTTTCCAGGCAACTATTCAATGTGGAATATTTAGAATTAACTTTTTGTACAAAAACTAAGTGTTCAACAAAAAAAATCATTTTTTTCATTAAATTTAACTTTCGGCCAAAAAACTACAAGCACTATTGAAACAAAACAACAAATTTTTTTCCAAGTATTTTCAACTTCAAAAGGAAAAGACACTATGAAATATTACTAATTTGTAGTTGTACCTAATACCATTAAATTCAATTTAACTTTTGGCCAAAAACCTACAAGCACTATTGAAACAAAACAACAAAGTTTTTTCCAAATATTTTCAACTTCAAAAGGAGAAGACCCTATGAAATATTACTAATTTGTAGTTGTACCTAATACCATTAGATTCAACATTGCATATGTTTTCCACCCATACAATTTTTTTATAATTTGTTATGATTATTGAATCTTAATTAATTTTCTACTAAAATTGTATAGATATATCATTTTAATCTTGTCACAAATTGGTGAAATGAAATTCAGTATATCCAGAAATACATTGCTAATTTTTTTTGAAAAATTATGGTGCACAAGCTTTGGTTGTCTTCTCCAAGAGGGTATAGTTTAGATTTTTTGTATTTAATTGGAATGTAAAGAAAAATTTGTTTCTTCCCAAAGTGTTCGTTTCTTCATATGTTAATTACAAAAAATAGTATTGCACTAGTAGAGTCCATATTGATTGTCATATCATATTTTTTCCACGAACAAAATTTTAATATGGAAAAAAATGGTGTCTGTCAACATGACACATTATCGATCATCTGCATTTTTTAAGAACATGTTGTCAAACCATTGGCAAATAGACCTATTAAATGTCAATAAATATTTCACAAAATAGTGAATACAAAGATAACAAAATTCCCTACAAATCATGTTTTTAGTGTAATATAAAATACCAAACATAAATATAAGTTTTGAATGTCAAAAATTGAAGAACCTATGAAAACAACATTTTACTTTGTTAAAAAACAAGCAAAATAAGATTAACCCAAAGGGTGTAAATCACATGATAATCATAATCTAAACCGACCCATTTAAAAGAATTTGCAAGTATAATGTCAAGCTCCAAAATTTTATAGCCAAAAAGAGATTCAACCTTGAAATAAATTGCAAGTACAATCTCAAGCTCCAAAATATAATATCCAAGAAGAGTTTCAACCTCAAAAGAAATTGCAAGTATAATTCCAAGCCCCAAAATAATGCAAAATAATCTCAAGCTTGAAAACATTGTGAAATAATATGAAAATGTGAAATGAAAAAATGGGTTGATGTTTTATTTGGATATTTAATCTTTCCACTGAAAGTATATATACCAATTTTGTGTGAAATGAAACTAGATATTTTTCTAGGTTTTGTGTGAAATGAAACTAGATATTTTCCTAGGTTTTGTGTGAAATGAAACTAGATATTTTTCTAGGCGACTATTCAATGCGGAATATTTAAAATTAACTTTTTGTACAAAAACTAAGTCTTCGAAAAGAAAAAGAAAAAGAAAAAACATTAAATTTAATTTTCGACCAAAAAGATACAAGCACTACAAAAATAGAACAAAAAATATTTTTCCAAGTATTTTCAACTTCAAAAGGAGAAGGCCCTATGAAATATTATTAATTTGTAGTCATGCATAATGCCATTAGATTCAAGGTCGCATCTATTTTCGAGCCATACAATTTTTCTCTAATTTTGTTATGATTATTGAATCTTAATTAATTTTATAATAAAATGTATAGATATATCATTTTCATGGAAAATTTTAGAGGCGAAATTTATCGCAGTGGCTGTTTTTCCATGTTTTTTTCCAAAACAAAATCGCTAATTTACATCTTTTGAAGGCTTGTTTTTATTATATAAACTATATAAAATCCTTAGAAACTGAAATATTTTTAGAAAAATATCGCCAAACATTTTATAGTTGACATTTTAAGAAGTGGTAAGATTCGTCAAGGTTTATACACTTTTAAATAAGTATGAATCCTTAAAATTTTGCCTAATCATTTTAATCTTGTCATAAATCGGTGAAATGAAATTCAGTATATCCAGAAATACACAGCTAGAATTTTTGGAAAAATTATGGTGCACAAGATTTGGTTGTTGTCTTCCCAAAGTGTTGATTTCCTCATTTTAATTACAAAAAATAGTACTTTCAGTCTATATTGATTCCTATAGCATATTTTTTTCCACAAATAAAACTTTAATATGGAAAAAAATAGTGTTTTTCAACATGACACATTAACATATTGTCAAACCATTGCTAAATTGACCTATTAAATATCAATAAATATTTCACAAAATAGTGAATACAAAGATAACAAAATTCCCTACAAATCATGTTTTAATGTAATGTAAAATACCAAACATAAATATAAGTTTCATGCTTTTAATCTAATGTAAAATACCAAACATAAATATAAGTTTTGAATGTCAAAAATTGAAGAACCTATGGAAACAACATTTTACTTTGTTACAAAACAAGCAAAATAAAATTAGTCCAAAGGGTGAAAATCACACAATAATCATAATCTAAACCAACCCATTTGAAAGGGTGTACTACAAATATAATCTCAAAAGAATTTGCAAGTATAATGTCAAGTCCAAAATTGTATAGCCAAAAAGAGATTCAACCTTGAAAGAAATTGCAAATACAATCTCAAGCTCAAAAATATAATATCCAAAAAGAGTTTCAACCTCAAAATAAATTGCAAGTATAATTCCAAGCTCCAAAAGAATGCAAAATAATCTCGAGCTCGAAAAAATTCTTAAATAACAAGAAAATGTGAAATAAGAAAAGGGGTCGATGTTTTATTTGGATATTTAATCTTTTGACTGAAAGTATATATATACCAATTTTGTGTGAAATGAAACTAGGATTTTTTCTAGACGACTACTCAATGCGAAATATTTAGAATTAACTTTTTGAACAAAAACTAAGTGTTGGACAAAAAAACATTTTTCTCATTAAATTTAACTTTGGACCAAAAACCTACAAGTAATATTGAAATATAACAACAAAGTTTTTTCAACCCTATGAAATATTACTAATTTGTAGTCGTACCTAATGCCATTCGATTCAACCTCGCATATATTTTCCAGCCATACAATTTTCTCTAATTTTTTTTTATGATTATTTAATCTTAATTACTTTCTACTAAAAATGTATAGATATATTATTTTAATCTTGTCACAAATCAAATTTGTTATGATTATTGAATCTTAATTACTTTCTACTAAAATGTATAGATATATTATTTTAATCTTGTCACAAATCAGTGAAATGAAATTCAGAGTATCCAGAGACACAGAACTAAAAATTTTGGAAAATTTATGGTGCACAAGCTTTGGTTGTCTTATCCAAGAGAGTATTTTTAGATTTTTTTGTATTTAATTGAAATGTAAGGAAAAAATTGTTTCTCCCCAAAGTATTGATTTCTTCCCCAGATGGAGTGATTATTGATGTGATTGGAGTTGTACAGACGGAAGAAGGGGGTGAATGGATCAAAGAGCCGGGGTTTTTAAATGCGGAGTTGTCTAAAGAAGCTACGATTTCGCCCGGAGTTTGGTTTCTCCGGCGGTCGTCCAACAACTCCCTTTTTTGACTGCCTCCCGTTTACTGCTTCCGTTACGTTCCGTAGACCGGCGTCGAGAAAACACGTCGTCAAAAATTGGTGTACAGGGTCGTACCGACGGGAAACGCGAAGTGACCACTGACGCCGTTCGAAGGTAATGCATGCCATGGCATCGATGCATCTGCCCATGCCGAAGTTTCAAATTTGAACTTAGTAATTGGGCGGGCAATGTTTGAAATTTGAATTTATTGAGTGATTCTCAAAGCAATAAGGTAAGGGAGGCTTCGACTTGATCATAAAAGGCTCCTCTGTACAACACGGAAGGAGGCCAACTCCTCTGAACAACACGGAAAGGAGGCCAGCAATGACTATTTGAACAGGAAAAGGCGCGTGCGAGTGAATAGGCCTGTAATTGTTGGAGCAGGCCCTTCGGGACTGGCTACGACAACCTGTTTGAAAGAACAAGGAGTCCCTTCTATTATACTTGAGAAGGCTGACTGCATAGCCTCTATCTGGCAACGTAGAACTTCTAAGCGATTAAAGCTCCACCTTCCCAAGCAGTTCTGCGAGATGCCGAGGATGCCATTCCCCGATGACTTCCCAACATATCCTTCCAAGAAGCAATTCATCGACTACTTGGAGTCTTATGCAAGGAGATTCGAGCTCAGTCCCAACTTCAACGTGCTCATTCAGTCCGCGAAATATGATGAGACGTGTGGGCTGTGAAGAGTAAGTACTGTTAACACTGGTTGCCCGAAAGAATTGGGCATGCCTGAAGCTGAGTATATTTGTTGTTGCTTGATAGTTTCCACCCGACGGACGACCCTCGGAGAAGGATAAACTCTTGCAATTGAAACATTGATTGTTCAATCACTTACCAAATTGACTTTGGGATGCTTGCTTTTCGTTTAATCGTTTGGACAGGGTTACCTTTACTTGGAGTTGTTCGCTATGAGTACAATCAATTCAAAGAAATGATTATAAACAAGGGGCCAAGGAAAGGAAGGGAGTATTGGGCATGTTTAACAGAGAAAAATGAGAGCAAATAAGAGTGTTGGCTTTGAGTAAAATTCTGTAAATGTCTGTGCCGTCAGCCTATGAATTAAGTGTTCAAAAAGAGAATAATTATTCTGGTTAGTTCTTCTGTAGTGGTGAAGCAAATCGCATCATCATTCATCAGAGTTTAGCATTATCACAACTCTAAAAATGACAAGATTTTTATCTTCTGTTATTTTATTAAGAATTATATCGGCTGAAATTTAATTTCCCATTTCTAGATAATTTCCTCGGTCATTTTCATAGTGTTATATAGCAATGGAGGTTAGCACTGCTTTAATGGAGGACAGGAGTGATGTAAGTTTGCTTTATAATTCATATAATCAAAATATTACTCTCGAATAGATATATTTATTTTCTGATTCTTGAGCATGCCCTGTTGAAATGATTACTAATGTAAGAGTTTCTGATTTTTGTGTAATTTGCAGGTGCATGTGCTTCCCGAAAAATGTTGGTAACATTTACTTTTGGCCGTAGAAATGGCGTTGAAGTGGGTGGATCGCTCCTTTTGTTTATTGGCTGGAAAATGCTCAGCAATACTCATCAATATGGGCTCCAAAGACTGAAAGCAATGGCAAAGATGAAGTTGAGATATAAGGAGTTGTGTTATCACCTTTACATTTAGCTTACACGTATTATTCATATGTAAAAAGTCAAAATTCTATTTATCTTAAAATACATCTTGAAATTCAGAATATTTTGCATAATAAGCTTAAAAATTAATGATTCGTAGCTTTGTTGTATGGTTTTATATGAAACGGGTTTAAAATTCTAATAATTTTATTAAAAAATATAAAATATTCAATATATCTATATATATAAAAAAAAATTAATGGAATATTTATTCTTTGTTAATAAGAAAATATTAATATTTAATGGAAGTTTAAAATATAGATTCTTCATTATAGTAATAATAGTGATTATTGTAATAACTAAAACATGACTAAATCAAAACAATTATATATTGCATATAAATAACATTCTAGTCTTATAGGTAATATATATGTTTGACTATTTCATTTGTGATAGTTGAAATTGATCTTTTGATTATCCAATAATAACAATTTATAAAGACGAATAGAGGTTGATCTTACAATGTTAGAATGATCACTAATTGCCACAAGAGTTGGTCTTCTTTGCCTTTGAAGTTGTTGTAGATGTCTATGTGAATCCTCCACTTTTTGAAATTCGGGATTCTTCTTATGAACAATTTTCTTCCACATAGTCTCTAAAATTTCCTTGGAAAACCCCTACTATGCATTAAGAAAAAATTATAAGTGTTCAATAAAATGTCTATAATGTGTACAAAATTAAACTCTTAAATTGTTTAATTATATTAAAAAAAACAATTAAAAACATAATTTTTAAAATTATAACATAATTTATGTATGTCATCATATCTTTCTTAACCACTAATTATAAATACGACAATAACTATACTATTAGGAAACATTGAATAATACTTCAAATACAATACCATTTGTACCTTCAACAAATAAAAATAAAAATTAATATCAATGAAAATGGGTTATTGTTCTAAAAACCAAAAAAATATCTTTATAAAAACAAAACCATATTAACTAATTTTAGAATCCATTATATCTCTAAGAAAACCCAAACTATTGCTAAGATGTGAGAAAGCTTCTCTATTTAATTAAAGCTTTTCTTATGAAGAATTGAAGCCTTTTGGGGAAGAGAATATTACAATTGGACTGGTTCCCTCACTAATAATTGGAGGGATTGGAGAAAGAATATACCGAAATTAATTTAATATAAAAGAAATTAGTTTAATACATAAGATAAACAAATATGCAAAATATGTTATTAAATGAAGTTTAACAAAATGTGGGATGGAATGAAAATGACAAGACTTTTACGAATGATTTTACAAACTAAATGGTAAGAGCATAGCTCAAACATGAAAAAATACTTACAATAAATTTCAATCTTAAATATTGTTTCAAAAAACTTAAACTAAGTTAAACTTGACCAGTATGGTTGAGTTTTGCAAGACTCAATTGGTTCATTTCCAAACTTATCAAGTTATTTAAACAAGTATAACAAGTTTCACTGAGACTTTGAATTCTCATTTTGATTTGGCTAACCTGAGACTTTGAATTCTCAGTTTGATTTGGCTAAGCTTTTTATCAATTGAAGTCAAACTTAAGAGTACTTCAAAACTTGGTAAGTATTGTAAATATGAATGTCTTCTTTATATGCTTCAAGACTTCTAATGTGTTGATCATCCACCATTTAGCAAAAGGTGGGAAGTTGTGTTACATTTATGGCATATGAACACTAAACAACCCTTACATCTTTCATTATTCAATGAAAGAATAGAAAAATAGCACAACAGAGTGCAATTATTTGGGATATTTAAAAGCCCTTTAAAATGAAGCAAATTTCATCTTGTTCTCAACTAAAAGAGCTTGTCTTCCCAACAAAGCTTTGATTAACAAAATGAAATAGAAAATCAAGAGAGCTTAGAAGTTGTTGGCCATGTCTTGGGAGATGCATTGCACATTTAGTAAGGAGATATATACTATTGGTTATAAAACCCTTTGACAAGTGTATTGATGTCACTTCCCACACAAAAGATGTACCAACTCATTCATTATTCAACACACATGATTTCATTTTGGTAGAGGGCACGTGGTTCATCAAATATTCATGTGATGTGGCTCATAATTATTGTGTTTCCAGGTGTCTTCAACAGAAATATTAACACAAACCTATTTAAATCTAATTCTAATATATAAATTAATAAATTATAAAACATGATTTTAATGGCAATAAACATATAGTATTTTTTATAAGTAGTATTTTAGTTTTTTAGCAAGATTTTTGTTAATAATATAAAGAATCAAGTATCTTTGTTAATACTGTAAAGTATCAAGTTTTCAAAACAAAACAAAAAAGATAACCAAAAGTGAAGTTTTAACTATCTATCATGGACTCAAAGCAAAGAAAGTTCCTCCGAAGTTCCCCTGAAAAAGATTTTGAAGAAAATGGAAACTCAGGCACCTGGAGACACGACAATTATGAGCCACATCACATGAAGATTTGATGAAACACATACCCTCTATTAAAATGAAATCACCTGTGTTGAATAATGAATGGCTTGGTACATCTTTTGGGTGGGAAGTGACATCAATACACTTGTCAAAGGGATCTGTAACCAATAGTCGAGATCTCCTTAATAATGCGCATGCATCTCCCAAGACATGGCCATCAACTTCTAAGTTCTCTTGATTTTCTATTTCAATTTGTTAATCAATACTTTTTTAGGAAAACAAGCTCTTTTAGTTGAGAACAACATGAACTTTGCTTCATTTTAAAGGGCTCTTAAACATCCCAATTAATTGCACTCTTTTGTGCTATTTATCTATTTTTTTCATTGTTGAGATTTTATCAAGTATAGGTAAGATTTGTTATAGGGGGTTTGTCGAGTAGGTCAAATTATGGTTGTGTTTTTACCATCAACGAAGTTTAAGTATTCAAAGAAGAGGTATATTCACCCATTATGAATTAATGCACCCAAAAGGTGGTCATTAAATAATGAAAGATGTAAGGGTTGTTTAGTGGTCATATTCCATAAATGTAACACAACTTCCCACCCTCAACACATTATAAGTCTTGAAGCATATATTAAGAAGACATTCATACTTACAATACTTACAATACTTACAATACTTACCAAGTTTTTAAGTACTCCTAAGTTTGACTTCAATTGATAAAATCTTAGCCAAATCAAAGTGAGAATTCAAAGTCTCAATGAAAGTTGTTATACCTATTTAAATAACATGATAAGTTTGGCAATGAACCAATTGAGTCTTGTAGGTCAACCATACTTGACAAGTTTAACTTTATTGAAGCAATATTTAAGATTGAAATTTATGCTAAGTATTTCTCATGTTTGAGTCATGCTCTTACCTTTTAGTTTGTGAAATCATTCCTAACTCAAAATCTTGTCATTTTCATTCCATCCTACATTTTGTTAAACTTCATTTAATAACATATTTTGTATAATTGTTTAACTTATGTATTAAACTAATTTTTGTGTATTAAATTAATTTTGCTATATGCATTCTCCAATCCCTCCAATTATGAGTAGTGAGGGAACCACTCCAATTGTAATATTCTCTTCCCCAAAGGTTTCTTACCTTTTAGTTTGTGAAATCATTCCTAACTCAAAATCTTGTCATTTTCATTTCATCATACATTTTGTTAAACTTCATTTAATAACATATTTTGTATAATTGTTTAACTTATGTATTAAACTAATTTTTGTGTATTAAATTAATTTCGCTATATACCTTCTCCAATCCCTCCAATTATGAGTAGTGAGGGAACTAGTCCAATTGTAATATTCTCTTCCCCAAAGGCTTCAATTCTTCATAAGAAAAGCTTCAATTAATTAGATAAGCTTTCTCACATCTTAGCAACCGTTTGGGGGTCTTGGAGGTATAATGGATTCTAAAATTAGTTAATATGGTTTTGTTTTTATAAAGATAATTTTTTTGTTTTTAGAACAATAACACATTTCCATTGATATTAATTTTTATTTTTATTTGTTGAAGGTACAAATGGTATTGTATTTGAAGTACTATTAATGTTTCCTAATAGTATAGGTATTGTCGTATTTATAATTAGTGGCTAAGAAGGATATGATGGCATACATAAATTATGTTATAATTTTAAAAATTGTGTTTTTAAGTGTTTTTTTTATATAATTAAACAACTTAAGAGTTTAATTTTGTACACATTATAGACATTTTATTGAACACTTATAATTTTTTCTTAATGCATTGTAGGGGTTTTCCAAGGAAATTTTGGAGACTATGTGGGAGAAAATTGTTCATAAGAAAAATCACGAATTTAAAAAAGCGGAGGATGCACATAGACATCTACAACAACAACTTCAAAGGCAAAGAAGACCAACTCTTGTGGCAATTCGTGATCATTCTACCATTGTGAGATCAATCTCTATTCGTCTTTATGAATTGTCATTATTGGATGATCAAAAGATCAATTCCAACTATCACAAATGAACTAGTCAAACATATATATCACCTATAAGACTAGAATGTTATTTATATGCAATATATAATTGTTTTGATTTTAATAGTGTTTTAGTTATTACAATAATCACTATTATTACTATAATGAAGAATCTATATTTTAAAATTCCATTAAATATTCATATTTTCTTATTAACAAAAAAAATAAATATTCCATAAAAAAAGATTATATATATATATAGATATATTCAATATTTTTTATTTTTTAATAAAAACACTTTAAAATAAAATTGTTATATATTCGTTTCACATAAAGCAAATATAGAAACATTTAAAAAGTTATTATAAACCCGTTTCATATAAAACCATAAAACAAAGCTACGAATCATTCATTTTTAAGCTTATTATGCAAAATATTCCGAATTTCAAGATGTATAGAATTTTGACTTATTACATATGAATAATACGTGTAAGCTAAATGTAAAGGAGATAACACAACTCCTTATATCTCAACTCCATCTTTGCCATTGCTTTCGGTCTTTGGAGCCCATATTGATGAGTATTGCTGAGCATTTTCCAGCCAATTTTGTTGTAAAGGTGATAACACAACTTGTATCTCAACTCCATCTTTTCCATTGCTTTCGGTCTTTGGAGCCCATATTGATGAGAGTATTGCTGAGCATTTTCCAGCCAATAAACAAAAGGAGCGATCCGAGCGATCCACCCACTTCAACGGCATTGCTACGGCCAAAAGTAGATGTTACCAACATTTTTTGGGAAGCACATGCACCTGCAAATTACACAAAAATCAGAAACTTTTACATTAGTAATCATTTCAACACGGCATGCTCAAGAATCAGAAAATAAATATATCTATTCGAGAGTAATATTTTGATTATATAAATTATAAAGCAAACTTACATCACTCCTGTCCTCCATTAAAGCAGTGCTAACCTCCATTGCTCTATAACACTATGAAAATGACCGAGGAAATTAGTTAGAAATGGGAAATTAAATTTCAGCCGATATAATTCTTAATAAAATAACAGAGTAGATAAAAAACTTGTCATTTTTAGAGTTGTGATAATGCTAAACTCTGATGAATGATGATGCGATTTGCTTCACCACTACAGAAGAACTAACCAGAATAATTACTCTGTTCTTGAACACTTAATTCATAGGCTGACGACACATAGACATTTACAGAATTTTACTCAAAGCCAACACTCTTATTTGCTCTCATTTTTCTCTGTTAAACATGCCCAATACTCCCTTCCTTTCCTTGGCCCCTTGATTATAATCATTTCTTTGAATTGATTGTACTCATAGCGAACAGCTCCAAGTAAGGGTAACCCTGTCCAAACGATTAAACGAAAAGCAAGCATCCCGAAGTCAATTTGGTAAGTGATTGAACAATCAATGTTTCAATTGCAAGAGTTTATCCTTCTCCGAGGGTCGTCCGTCGGGTGGAAACTATCAAGCAACAACAAATATACTCAGCTTCAGGCATGCCCAATTCTTTCGGGCAACCAGTGTTAACAGTACTTACTCTTCACAGCCCACACGTCTCATCATATTTCGCGGACTGAACGAGCACGTTGAAGCTGGGCCTGAGCTCGAATCGCCTTGCATAAGACTCCAAGTAGTCGATGAATTGCTTCTTGGAAGGATATGATGGGAAGTCATCGGGGAATGGCATCCTCGGCATCTCGCAGAACTGCCTGGGAAGGTGGAGCTTTAATCGGTTAGAAGTTCTACGTTGCCAGATAGAGGCTATGCAGTCAGCCTTCTCAAGTAAAATAGAAGGCACTCTTTGTTCTTTCAAACAGGTTGTTGTAGCCAGTCCCGAAGGGCCTGCTCCAACAATTACAGGCCTATTCACTCGGACGCGCCTTTTCCTGTTCAAATAGTCATTGCTGGCCTCCTTTCTGTGTTGTTCAGAAGAGTTGGCCTCCTTCCTTGTTGTTCAGAGGAGCCTTTTATGATCAAGTCGAAGTCTCCCTTACCTTTTAAGATCAAGTCAAAGCCTCCCTTACCTTATTGCGTTGAGAATCACTCACTAAATTGAAATTTCAAACATTGCCCGCCCAATTACTGAGTTCAAATTTGAAACTTCGGCATGAGAAGATGCATGGATGTCATGGCATGCATTACCTTCCGACGGCGTCAGTGGTCACCTCGCGTTCCCGTCGGTACGACCCTGTACAATTTTTGACGACGTGGTTTTGTCGACGTCGGTCTACGGAAGCAGTAAACGGGAGGCAGTCAAAAAAGGAAGTGGTCGGACGACAGCGTGAGAAACCAAACTCCGGGCGAAATCGTAGCTTCTTTCTGAATCCATGTGACATGATCCACCGGTCTGAATCCATGTGACATGATCCACCACCTTAGATATGGCTCAGGCGACTTGATGGACAGAATTAATGAAGCATTCAAGGTAGGCATATGTTTGATGAGGAATAAGAGGGTTTGCAGCAATGCGAAGCAATACATGCATCTTTCCATTTTTTCAGTTCTTTCTATGGGTGATAGCATGTCCTGCAAGCGTAGGATGGTGAGGGAGAGGCAGAGAGGTCGGAGCAGTAGAGGTCACTACCATCAGGGCCGCCCCTTGGTTCCAGTTGGGATTGCAATTGTAGAGCAAATAATCTCCATTATCAACGCGACGTTTGATCTGCACAGTCAAATTGAAAATTTCGGTGAGGAGACGAGGAATGTGGTTCGCAACCTTCATCTCAAAACAAGTGGTATTACAGGTTGGCGCACTGATGTTGTAGAACCCATGGGAATTCAGCTTCCTCATTATGAGCTTGGGGAATACGCTGGAGAAGAGGCAAAAAAAAGGTGATATTCGCATCAAAGAGGAAGACCCTATGCTTGAGGAGGGTGCAATGGGGACGACAGTACTGGAAGAAGATAGTGGAATTAGGGTCACGGAGGAAGACCATCCTACAGCAATGCCAAAGTTTGGGAATAAAAGGCGAGAAAATGATGCCTCCATGAGCGGCAACGCAAGTTCGAACTCTGAGAAAACCCATCCTGTAACAAAGAGGGAGTCTAAGAAGAAGCGCAAGGAAATTTCTGCCACCACGAGCGACGACGTGACTTTAGCTCTTGTTCAGCGTGGTACCAATCAGGAAGAGGAGGAAGACCTCGTCACACTCCTACACCGCAAGCGCCTGCACGTAAACGACACTGATGATGCTTTCTATTGATTCGGTGACAAAATCATGGCAACTGGTTTCTTGCATGCAAAAATCGTTTTGACACTCATGCTTATGCACATTGTCTTTGGTCATAAGTTTTACTGGGTGTGCAACAATAGTTCTAAGTTTGTTAGTTTTAGTGTTTTGAACAATTACGTCATTTCAAAAAAAGACTAGGATAGCGACAATGTTAATTTTGGTCTAAAGGGATATAATGATCAAGAAAATCAGGCCATCCAAATGGAAAGGATAGATATGGGATATCGCCAGCTTTTGGGGAAAACTATGCTTATGCAAACTATGTCAAACTATGTCAGAGTCAGATTTAATGAAGTTCATGTTTGAGAATTTTGGTCTCGGAGTGTTAGTTTTCTTTATAATCCTGGGACCACATCAGTCTGTTTTTGTAAATTTGTGTATGATAATATAATTGTTAACTTTAAAAAAAAAGTGTTGATTTCTTCATATGTTAATTACAAAAAATTGTATTGCATTAGCAGAGTCCATATTGATTTTCATATCATTTTTTTTTCAGAAACAAAATTTTAATATGAAAAATAATGATGTCTGTCAATATGACACATTATAATCGTCTACATTTTTTAAGAATATATTGTCAAACTAAATGTTAATAAATATCTCACAAAATAGTAAATACAAAGATAACAAAATTCCCTACAAATCATGGTTTTATTGTAATGTAAAATACCAAACATAAATATATATTTTGAATGTCAAAAATTGATTGTAATGTAAAATACCAAACATAAATATAAGTTTTGAATGTCAAAAATTGAAGAACATATGAAAATAACATTTTACTTTGTTAAAAATAAGCAAAATAAGATTAGTCCAAAGAGTATAAGTTTTGAATGTCAAAATTGAAGAACATATGAAACCAACATGTTACTTTGTTAAAAAACAAGTAAAATAAGATTAGTCTTAAGTTTTGAATGTCAAAAATTGAAGAACATATGAAAACAATATTTTACTTTGTTAAAAAACAAGCAAAATAAGATTAGTCTTAAGTTTTGAATGTCAAAATTGAAGAACATATGAAAACAACATTTTACTTTATTAAAACACAAACAAAATAAGATTAGTCCAAAGAGTATAAGTTTTGAATGTCAAAAATTGAAGAACATATGAAAACAACATTTTACATTGTTAAAAAACAAGCAAAATAAGATTAGTCCAAAAAACGTAAATCACATGATAATCATAATATGAATCGACCCATTTGAAATAGATTCAATCTTGAAAGAAATTGGGAGTACAATCTCAAGCTCCAAAATATTATATCCAAAAAGCGTTTCAACCTCGAAAGAAATTGCAAATATAATTCCAAGCCCAAAAAGAATGCAAAATGATCTCAGGCTCTAAATCATTGTGAAATAATATGAAAATGTGAAATAAGAAAAGGGGTAAATGTTTTATTAGTCCATGCTTAGCACTAGCGATGGGTAGGTCATAGTTTTTGTTGGCTGTCCTTTTTCCAATATTTTTAACTGAATGTTTTTTTAAAGTATTAAATTTTTTTATTAAAATTAAATTTTTAAAATTAATAATTTTTTTTAAAATTAAATTTTATATTGTTGTGATTGGTGCAATGTATAGATTAGTGTTTATAAAAGTAATAATATTTTTAAAAAATTAAAAAAAAAAACAATCATCCATTAATCATTAATGGATATGACATTTAGTTATAATATAATTTTATAATGCAGAAGACAATTAGTAAGTAATCTTTTGACAAATATAAATCTAAAAATAATGTTTACCATGATTATAATCCATAAATTATTTTTCACACCCAACGTCAACATCATCATCATCATTTAATTAATTCAATGATACAAAACACAATACTATATTTATTTTCCTCCCACAACCTCACATACCCCATTTTCACTCAACTAAGAGCTGGGATATAGTTCACCACGAATAGATGTTCATGTTCGACAAAAATGGATTCCTTAGTTAATGGCTTATAATGCTCACTTTCTCGGTGTCCAATGATTAAATTTTTGGAAAAAATAATGTTGTATTGTTGAAAAGGTAAAGGATTCGTAAAGGCCAATGTGAATCACCTCTCTTCCTTAGAAAGGACTCCACAAGTCTATACTTTTTTTAAGATTTGGAATATCTTTATGCTACTTCGAATTTCCTTGAAAATAACATCTAATAGATAATGATACTAGGCGGTGCCTACTTAACCAACGGTCACTATTCGAACATATATTTTCTTTTGGAGACATAGTATATGTATTAACAAAATAACTGAATCCATCATTTTTACCCTCCCGACATTGCTTAAACGCTGTACATTTATCCCTTTATATTAATCAAGTTGGCACTTCCCCATGCCTCTCTTTCCAGGGCCCAATTTATTCTTTAAGGATGACCACTTTTTTCTTTTCTTAATTCCATGTTTTCTCCGTTTCATTCAACTTTTGACCCTGTTTTTGGAGCAAAGCCGCTTGTCCGCATCGAGCAAGGCTACTTCTTGTTGTAAACATATTCCTGTTCGGTGGAAGGCCTTTGGCTGCTTGAAAAAACTCCTTGAATATGTAAACCAACTCCTCCAATTGTTGATTTTGCTACTTTCCATGACTGATTTGTGGAATCTTTACTTCCATGGAAAACCATTTTTCAAATAACCAAATGGTGCACATGAACTTCATCTTTCTTGGAATAAATAGACATATCATCGAAGTACATGACTACAAAATCTACTCATTATTGCTATTCCACTTTAACTCCGAGCAGAGACTACTACATAGGCTAAACAAAGCTTGTAAAACCCATCCTAAGTATGTGTCTGAGTCGCCAACAACAACAACCGCTTTAAAAAGCCAGGGAAACATTTTCACACTAATGGAATAGGCCTTTCTTTCTCCGAAGTTGTGGAGTTCCATATAATAAGTCGAGGTTCTTCGTCGAGGGTTGTTTATTCATGTTGTACATTGAGAGCAGCCTGAAACCACAGTAGGCTATTATCTTCTTTTCTAAAGATTATTATTTTTATTAAAGAGAACATGTACAGATTTGAAAAACACATTGCATCTTTTTTTAAGCATGGATTTAGATTACTTTTACTTGCTCACAACTAATAGTTTTGCTTTTTTATTTTAAAATAAAAAAACACGTATACAAGTCTCTGAAAACAAACTGACAAACACTAACTCAATGTTAAGCGACATGATCACATGCATGGAAACAAATGTCATGCATATAGAGTGTGAGGTTCTCTGAGTGAGTGACACATATGTTTCAACTCACTTACAAATGGATTGCGTAACCCATGCCGACAGGCACGTAAAGTTTCAATATACAAGCAAGGTGCAGAGCACCAATGTTGCAGGGAACTTGTATAAATGGGTGAATTACTGCAAATGATAGAAGTCCCATGAGAACTCCCATTGATATGTTCTCCAGCATGGAGTTCTTTCCTAATAAAAAATCCATGGCCATGATAAGATCGCAGTTCCTGCTCTAGAGTTTGACACAGGTCGTGCTAGGCGCGGAGACTATGTAGGGACTTCTTGGAAGGCCGTAGATAGTGCCCTTTGGACAGGTGCTACCATCTAATTTCAGAGTGTTGCATGTCATCATACTAACATATACATATAAATATTGTAAGATATTGCAATTTATGAATGGTGATCAATATTTGATTACTTATTGAAAATTCTATGATTAGACATCCATTTGAAAAATGACTAGTGAGCTCATGAAAGATGGTTTTCCAATATGGAAAACAATGAAATTAACCAAGTGTTATAGTCTCAAAAAGTGTAAATTGTTTCAAAACAACATCACCTTGCCTCCATCCACAGATAACTGTTAATTTTTCGATAATTTCATTCTATTATAATTCAAGATCACTAAGAGAATAACATGTACAACATATCAATCATAAACACAATAAAACAAGCACACAAGAGACACAGAGTTTCCTCGGGGAAAACCAAGAAGGTGAAAAACCCCCGCAACTTCCTCAGAGATAAGATAAGCCACAAATCAAGATCACAATGATCAAACCCAAAGATATGTCTCTGGCAGATACTCCTCCTCCTCCACTAATGTGCCACTTTCTCTCTTAACTATGCGAGCTTGAGAAGTGAGTGAATGAGAGAGGCACACCCTCTATTTATACATTGACTTGACCTGCCAATAAACCAACAGGGCCGACTTCCTAAAAAATCCTAATAACCCAACCACATGACCTAACTAGGGCCGACCCCACACTGGTGGTCTAATAACCCATCAATACAAATGACGACATTTACAATGTAACTTGCGACACTTGCAAATACAAATGACGACACTTCCAATCAGAGGAATTATACATATCTGTTGGATATACAATAAAGTACAAATGTAATATACAGGTGAATATCTTCCGAAGTTACAAATACATCAACACTCCCTCTTAACTAGGACGGTATTCTCTAGACACGGGTCATCAATACATATTGGTGCAATTCTTCAATTCTAGAGCTGGATCATCATCACTGGATCACGGAGCATCATCATCATCACAGCTGTTGTACTCGACATCTCGATCACTGGGCTATCTTTGAATTCTTCTCGTCATAGGAAGTTCTACAGAGCCAGCCCTTTTTCATGCTGGATGTAGGCCTAGCCTCCTGCAGGTCTTCATCATCACTAGCCATACTATGGAATCCTCAGGACTCATTACGTGCATCAACAAAACCCTGAAAGAGCATCCCGGGACTGATTTACGAGCTTACCGCTCAACCTATCGGATCTCCCAGGATCTTTTACATGTTGACTGTCACAAAACATTAAAAGAGTGTCTTACTTCCCGCAAGAACTCTAAAGAGCATCCCAGGACTGATTTACGAGCTTACCGCTCAACCTATCGAGTCTCCAGGACTGATTACATGTGACCACCACCACAAAACCTTTAAAGAGTGTCTTACTTCCCGCAAGAACTCTAAAGAGCATCCGAGGACTGATTTACGAGCTTACTGCTCAACCTATCGGATCTCCAAGACTAATTACATGTGGTCAAGAAAAACCTTTTGTTAACACCTAAAAAGTGCTCACTAGCTCATTCCCTTATTCACATGACCCATTTGTCCACTTTTCCACCATCTGAGCCTCTGAAACCAACAAAAGGTCACCAAAAGACCTTAGTACACCCCTTTTTCCATTAAAAAAGATTATTTTTCCTGAAAAGCATAAAAAACCCACAAAAAGGGTCCAAATTCTCAAAAATATTAAAAAGGGAATTAAAATATTAATTTTATTCAAAAAAGGAAAAATGAGGGAAAAGTACCTAAACCATGTTGGTCAATACCATTTGGTTTCCACAAAACCACAAATGGTATTCCCCACCACCAAAACCTATAAAAAGGTGGTAGGGGCTCCTCATTTCACATCCATCCATTATCTCATCCTCATGCTGCCGAAATCTTCCTTGAGCATTTTGGCCATTGTAAGCAACCTTGGAGAAGGAGACCTCTTGGAGCTTGGAGCTACTCATCTTGGGAGTTGCTCAACATCAACCTTCACCATTGAAGGTATCACCGCAAGCACTTGCTTGCCCCCCCCATTTTTCAATACAAATTCATTCTTTAAATATTTTCTTGTTCTTGTTTTTTAAATGTTTACATTATTTGCTTATATTCTTGCATAGATCCATAATTAGTTTTGTTTAGATTAGTTTCTTGTTTTAATTCTATTGAAACTGCTGCTACTAGTTAGCAGGTGCCCATAGCACTAAGCCTGGTTGTAAAACCGGGCCAACAGTTTTTGGCGATTCCGCTGGGTTTTGAACAATAGATCTCTAGTTTTGCTTTTAATCTTAGATTTTTATTAGTTTTTAATCTTTAGATCCATAGATCTGCCATCTTAGACAACAGATCCATTGCTGTTCTAAGTTTTGGCCTCATCTATTGCCATTAACATCCCGGAATTCTCAATTTTCGGGTTCGTTTTTCGGCTTCCGTGCACGGCTTTCGCCTCGCGGTTTTTAGCCTGACAGTCGCGCCGGTCCATCGCGGCTTTTGGCCTTTTTTCCGCGCGGTTCACCGTGGCTTTTGTTGCCGGTTTCCGCGCTGCACATCGCGGCATCGCGGTCATTTACCGCGCTGCACATCGCGACTGCGCGGACCCCTTTTCCGCGCGGTTCACCGCGACTTCGCGGCCTGTTTGCGCGCTGCACACCGCGGCTTCGCGGACATTTTCCGCGCGGTCCATTGCGACTGTGCGACCGAAACCCCGCGCAGTCCATCGCGGCTTTGCTGTTAAAACCCGCGCTGCTGAATTTTTCATTCGGCCCATTTCAATTTTAAAAATTAATTTTTACTGTACTTTCTGCCCACATAGCACATTTTTACAGTATTAAATTCTGCATATTTTGCAGCCTTGAAAAAATTTTACTATTTAAAATGCATATTTAGAAGTCTTTTTAAAAAAAATTCAAGAAAGTGAAAGAAGGACTTATTTTGCATCTTTATCTAGATTAAAAATTTTCCTGTTTACTTCTTTAAAATCTTGCCCTTAGCAATTTCCTTGAAAGAAGAAGTCCACTTATTTCTTTAAAAGAATTCTATTATTTGCTTTCATAATTCAAAAGATCCTTTGTTTTTTGAGTTGATATTTGCAAAAGCATTTTAATTTCCATTTATTTGAAAAAGTCATAAATATTTGCTTTTTTATTTTCAAAAGCTCCTTTGTTTTTTGAAAATTTCCTGTAAAGCATTTACCTTTTTCAAGCTCAGTTTACAAATACCTCACGTGCACTCACTCGATCACTTAATTGAACTGAGCCTTAAGACGTACCCTAATTTCAACACACTTTTAACCCCACTTGGGGAACACTAAAAGAACTTTTGTAGCTAGGTAGTATTGGGGGGATAGGTGTTCCAATAACACCCCTCAGTTATTACATCTGAGACATAGAAGTTGTCCAATTAGGGAGCTAAAATCTCTTATTACTTTTTGGCGCAGTCACAACCGGTTTGTGGGAAGGCCTCTCCCCTAGGAGGGTTGAAGTCGCGAGGATGGTTCCGGAAGCCTGAGTGGAATACCGAAATCCATTCAATAACCGAAGGGATACCATTCGCAGTTCTCGGGATATCCCTGTATTGGGATATTGCGATCAAAGGACCAAACGGCAGATTTACCTTTTCTCGATGCGTCATGAACGGAGTATCCTGGTAGCCTTTCTTTAGGATTGATTACCTGGTGTCCCTCCCGGTAGGGGGATATCTAGCCGTTGTCTCAACACTCATATTGTCTGACTTTGATTTCATCACCTTGCAGAGGATATCGTTTGTTTGAGTCACAATACTTTTAGTTAGGTGTTTGCATGATTCAACCCACCTTTGGTCTAGTTACACCTATTTTTTCTAGAAGCCGTTTGCATGTTGGTACTCTGACCATTTGTTGCATTCCTCCACTTATTGTTGCACAGCTGCTAGAATAAGTGCCTTTTTTGAGGTTGATTTTTTGGCCTGAGAGCCTTCTTTTTCACTCACCTTCTTGCACCCTTGGTTTGCATTAGGGTTTTGAGCTTTTTTATATATATCACCACCTGATACTTAAACAGATTTTTTCACAAAAACTTATTTTCTCACCATTGAGAATTTTAGACGCTCTCGTCGTCTACAGGGCGAACTCCCAGAGTTTAGCCTCCTTGGCTCTCCACATCACCGACGCAGAGCCTTATCCCTTGATTCGACACATCGTCGGTCACCAGATGGTCATCCGATTCTGACACGCCTCACTTCACCTCTGATTCTGAGGCAGAATCCGAAAACTACGTTATATTACCACCACCCACCATTATGGCTGGAACACCATTTGACCCACTATTTACCAGCACCATAGGTGAGACATCCACAGACCCTTCTGCTGCGGTGCCATCCATGGAAACGACCACCCCCCTGGGTATGCCCAACATGGGCAACCCTCCACATTTAGGAATGCCCAACACAGGGCCACCTCCTGTTATAGGAATTCCCAACACAGGGCCACCACCTGTTATGGGTATACCCAACATAGGGGTCACACCCCCTCTGGTTTCCACAAACCCTATCCCAGGAATCCCCACTGCTATTCCTAACCCAAGTGTAACCCATGGCGCACTTGGAGGCGCTGGCCCATAACGACCACACCTATCGGAGGGCACATTCCCTCCATACCTAGCATACCTTTAGGCACTATTGGACCCCTACATCATACCACAATGACTAGGCATGTCCAAGTTCCAGTCACTACACCTGCTAGCTTACCGTACATGGCAAGTCTGAACCTGCCAGATTTAGCTAGACTCACTAATGACCCCATCAGACACGATCCTGCGTGGCCTCACATGCCCACCAAACTCCCCTCTGACATCCCTAAGTTTGAGGGTAAGACAGGTGAAGACCCCCAGAACCATATCATGTCCTTCCATCTATGGTGTTCCTCCAACTCCATAGTAGACGACTCTGTCTGCCTCCGGCTTTTACAGCGCACCTTCACTGGCTCTGCAGCCAAGTGGTATATCGAGCAACCCCATGGGACGCATGCCACCTTTACCTCCCTTGCCTCGACCTTCCTGCAGTTTTTCCAGTTACCTGTCCGCTATGATGCGGGAGTCGAGATCCTACTGTCTTGCAGACAGAACACGGCCAGTGGCCACCCATATCACTGACCACATTCATGAGTGGCGTCGACGCCGAAGCCTCTGCAAAATCAAATTAGACGACCGTATCTTCTTATATTGGTTTCTAAAATCCCTCCTCCCTCTCATTGCGAAGGATGTGGCATCTGAAAGACCCCAGTCTGAAGAAGAGGCCATCCTCAAAGCCCAACAGTTTGATCTCATTTACGCCCAATCGGGTTATCTATACACAATCATACCAGACGCCCCACGATGCGACTCTTCACGCAGTGACGCGCCGAGGGCATCTCATGCCGCCGATGGCATTATTGGCCAAATCACACCCCAAGCTAAACCTTTCAGCATGGTGAGTACCATGCCTGCCCCAGACCTCTCTAGGGATACATCCAGTTCCGGAGCGACAACTTCTTACGCTCCAACAAACCAGACACATCATATTCATGGACCCTCTTGTCCGCAACATTGCTATGGACAAGCACCATTAGCATATGTACCTCCTACATACTATAACCAACCTGCTACACAGAACCCCATTCAGTTCTCGCCACAACAGATGCAGTACCCACAGCAAGCTGCACCAGCTAATCCAACACATCCAATAGCTCAAGGGTACCAACAACCCCAACAGGCAACTGGACCACCGCTAGCTCCACCGGCATATTACCCACCGCAACCTGCTCCCGCACCTGCAGCTCCCCACAATCCCCCCAATGCTCAAGGGCATGTGTACGCACAGCAACATCAGCCCCAATACCAAAATAACCAACGCAACCAGGGTGGGAAACCAAACCGTGGAAGAGGACGTAACCTTGGAAACAACCAAAACCATAACCAAGCTCCACAACCTACCCATCCTCCGCAAAACAATAACGAGGCGCCTGCTCATCAGAATCCTGATCGGCCACCTAAGCAAGCCAAAAACGTTAATTTACGAACAAACCATCCTTGTTCTATTTGCGGTGTCTATGGCCACTATACCCACGCTTGCCCACATCTAGAGCGAGCTCGACAACTATGGACAGATGACGCCCATCGTCAAGGGCAGGCGGCTCCTCAGCCACCACCCAACCCTCCACCACCTCAACAACAACCTTTGGTGCTACAGAACCCTTTTCCAACACAAGGAGTGGTGAACACTCAGCCGTTAGCCCCCCCACAGGGCAACGTGCAACCACAACAAATCACTTACGCCGCTCCTGATCAACCCATGTTTGATTCAGGAACTCACCACTTATTAATGATGTCCACTGCCGACGTCAATATCCAAACTCGTCGGAACCAGTATGGCCCTACCACCGAAGCCCCCCCCGCCGATAAGGATACTAACGCTCATCCCACCGATCAGACGTTACGGATACCACCTCTTCCACTTGATGGCGCATCTAAAGCACCTCGTTTCCCACTCCGCTGTATCAACAACAACCCCAATGCACGGGCTGCGTCAAATTACAACATCGTAGATGACCTAGCTCAATCTCCCGCAGCCATGTCTGCGTTAGAAGTCTTAAAAAACTGTCCTACGCAGCGCAAGACTTTACTTTTCGCCATTGGGGCGATTGACCCAAATGATTCGAAATTGATGACCTTTGATTTGGACCAGTCCGAACCACGTCTGCCTTCCACCATAGCAGTCCAAGTTTCTGTTTCTATTCGGAATCTTGTCATCCATCGATGTATCATCGACGAGGGTGCCTCCACATGCGTCATGTCCACATTTGTTTGGAAAAAGTTGGGATCCCCTACTCTCCAGCAATCCACCACTGCATTGCGGGCCTACGACGGCCGGTCAGCTCAACCTCAAGGTTTACTACCCAAGGTCCCCGTCCAATTAGGTGGGAAAACTGTGCTCATTGACATAGAGGTCATTAATGCCCAGCTCAATTATAACCTTTTACTTGGCCGCAGTTACATGTACGCTATGAAAGCGGTCTCATCCTCCATTTTTCGCACCATGATGTTCCCCCACGAGGGACGCGTGGTCAAAATTGACCAACTCACCTACTATGATCCCAATGCCCCTGCAGCACCCGAAAATGTTCTTCCCATGATTGAACAACCCGCTTCTAGTGCAACTACCTCCTTTGTGTCTTCTGTGGGACCCGGACTTTACTCAGATACACCAATGACCTCAACATTCCAGGCCATTCCACCACCGTCACCAGAGACCCATGTCGCAAACCTCTGTACTCTTTCACAGAATACACAAACACCCGGTAGTCAACCACCATTGGTCCCTAGTCACATCGGTGTTACACCCATCCACACCACCCCCTTTCTATTTCCTCCTTCGGGTGTAGTAAGCGCCCCGGTTATGGCTACCCTTAGTCTACCCGGGTTAACATTGGGATTACCCGTGTGGTATATTTCGCCTCCCGTTCCACCGCCGACACCAAACGTCATCCTCCAACCGGTACAACCTATTGTTACCACAAATCAACCTCCTCCTGGTGTCGCAATCCCTCCGTCGTCAACGAAACCTCATCCTAGTCTCAATATCCCTTCGTCGTCAATGAATCCTCCCCCTCTTATCAAGCCCACTGGGGGCTGTAATATCCCTTTTTCAAATTTTATTAAAATGCCCAATTTTCCACTTTTTTTTCTCAATTTCGACCTTTGACTAGTTTTACTATTTTGACCTCCAAATCAACCCAAATGCTCCCAAATCTTCTATAGGAGTGTATGAATGGTATTTAGACTTGAATATAAGGTTCAGGGATGTTTTATGGCCCTCCAAATACTGCTGCAAACTTGATTTGTATTCTGATCAATATATGTAATTTTGACTAGTAATTTGTGCATCAAATCCCCCTCGGGTAACACTGCAAATGGCCTTCCAAATGCCTCCAAACTCCCACAAATTTATGAACAGAGGTATATAATGTGTTAAGTATGTGATTAAGGTCTCATATGCACCATTAATTGATTTTTAATACTGTTCTAACTCTCTCACATTCAACAGCAAAAACCCCCAATTCGACCCTTGGGGAAATGGCACTATTTCACCTCCCAATACAACTAAACTGAGTAAAAATGCTTCAAATGCTCAAGTACAGTACATGAAACTTGTAGAATACATTCATGGCAATATATTTATCACAAATATATCAGAGAATCATCCATACATTCAAAATCATCATCAATACATTGGCTCACAACAAAGTAGTGGGGAAATGGCATTGTTCTTCCATTAAAAATGAGATTTATACATTTCTACTTGGAATTTTGACCTGAAACTTTTTGGAGATGAAGAACAGAGTATTTAATTCATATTACAAAATAAATGGGGCATTAGAATCTCCCCCAAAGAGTACAATAGCTCACCAAAAACGCCCTCCCTCAAGGAGCACGAATATGCCTTCAAAACTGGAAACGGTGGAGAGAAAGTGCTGCACTAAACCAAACCATGAAACTTCCTGTAGCTGCTACCTGCAAATACAAACTCCTTTAAAGCACCATGAAAGACCTGAGTGGCCTCTCCAAACACCAACTTGGATGGGAATCTTTCACCCTCGAAATTGGCTAAGGCAAGAAACTAGTCATCCACTAGCTCTCTCTTCACAAATGCAATTTTTCTCAAATCATCAAAAGCCATTCTCATACTTGATTTCTACATTTTATAACCAACATTAGCCTTCAAGGGGTCGAAATCCTCTCAATAGATTCAATAATTTTCCATTTAGAAAATATTCCTCATTTGCCACTTGTCTCCTAGTTCCAACCTTCCATCTTCTCCCAAATTCGAATTTGAGTCTCTTTAGATTCCTCCAACTCCATGAGCGCCTTCTTGAGCCTATTTTTGGGGTTGACATGTCATAATGGTCAGGTGTAAGAAGTCAGGTCTGAATTTTGTCATAAAATGTCATAGATGCTTCATTATTGTTGTCATAAAACTAGGGAATCTAGCCCATGTGTCCACTAGTCTCCAATTTGACTCTTCCTCTCCCATGGAGGTTACTATTCCTTCCCATTTCGACCTAATATGCTCAATGCCATGTGTTATGACTTACAAACTCACCCAAGAGTGTTCACCTTCCCATGAATTCGAATTGGCAAGAGAGAGCTGCCATGTGTCATTGAAAAATCAAGCTAGTGTGGGTCCCACCACCTCCATATGTCTCCAAAACCACTTGCCACCTAGAATTTCTCTTGAATTTATTTATTCATCATATTTATTAAATTCTTGAACCCTTCTAATGTCTAAATATCATTTATTAGTTTCCTTATTACCATCCCACATGTGCCCATCCAACCTAGGAAACTAGTAGGATTGATGGGATTGTCTTACTATGCACTTATTTGAATGGGGACATTACAGTCCTCCCCACCCAAGATTGTTTGTCCTCAAGCAATTTCAAATTTGGATGCTGCAAAATCTTCTCCTCTTCCCATGTGGCATCTTCATTTGGTAAGTCCTTCCATTGCACTAAATATTCTTTGATGATTCTACTCCTCAACCTTCTTTCCCGTGTCTTCAAAATCTTTTCCGGAACAAGTGTGAGCTGACCTTCATCATCCAAAGGAGGAAGTATTTCTGAAGTGATGATTTTCTGACCAAGAGCTTTCTTAAGACAAGAAACATGAAATACATTGTGGATTTTACTCCCTTCCGGAAGTTCTAGTTCATATGCTACTTCTCCAACCTTCCGCACTACCTTGTATGGCCCATAGTACCTTGGTTTTAATTTTTCTGCTCCATTCTTTTTGAGAGACGTTTGTTTATAGGGCTGCAACCTTAAATATACTAAATCATTGACTTGAAAGGTTCTCTCTTCTCTATGTCTATCAGCATATTGTTTTTGTTGATTTTGAGCAACCTGCAAATTGTCTTTCAAGAGCTTTAAAATTTCTTGGCTCTCTTCCACCCAATCTTTAGCCTTTGGGGCTCTACTATCACCAAATATAATGTCAGCAAATGTAAGTGCATCATAACCATATAATGCTTTGAAAGGAGACATTCCTATTGACATATGATAAGTGGTGTTGTAGCAAAACTCACCCAAGTGTAGCCATTTTTCCCATGCTTTTTGCTGCCCTCCCACATAGTTTCTTAGGTATCCTTCCAACCATTGGTTTACCCTCTCTGTTTTTCCATCAGTTTGTGGATGATAGCTGGTACTTGGAGTCAATTGAGTGCCTACCAATCTAAAAAGTTCTTGCCAAAAAGCACCCATGAATCTACTATCTCTATCACTGACAATGCTCTTGGGGAGCCCATGCAATCTGAAGATTTCTTTGAAAAAAATATCAACCACTTGTGCAGCACTAAAAGATGATGTAACAGCAAAGAAATGAGCAAATTTTGTCAACCTATCAACTACCACATAGATGCAATCCTTACCTAAGGATTTAGGCAATCCGGTGATGAAATCCATGGAAATACTGTCCCATTTTTGCTCCGGAATGGGCAATGGTTGTAATAGGCCGGCTGGACATGTAAGTTCTGATTTGTTTTGTTGACATGCTTTACATTCATTCACATACTTCTGAACATCTTCCTTCATCCCCTTCCAAAAAAATCTTTGCCTCAACTGTCTATAAGTTTTGAAGATCCCCGGATGGCCCGCTAGTGGGGAATCATGTGCTTCTTGCAAAATTCGGTACTTGAGCTTGGAGTTATGAACTAAATAAATTATTCCCTTATAATATATCATCCCATTCAAAATCCTATAATTATCATCCCCTTTGATTCCATCCAACACATCACAAGCAAATTTGTCTTTGGCATATTCAACTAGTAGCATGTTTTTTCAATCCTTGGCAATATCCATGAGAGAAAAGGAAGGCCTTCTTGACAAAGCATCTGCTACTATA
This sequence comes from Larix kaempferi, assembly GCA_027924585.1. NCBI lineage: Eukaryota > Viridiplantae > Streptophyta > Pinopsida > Pinales > Pinaceae > Larix > Larix kaempferi. The sequence continues at coordinate 12,072,198 of BSBM01000050.1, read as the reverse complement.
TTATTCTTTCCTTTGACATATTCAATATCAAAATCATAAGCTTGAATCTTACTTACCCACTTTTGTTGTCTTTCATTTAGATCATTTTGGGTGAGAAAGTGTCTTAGACTATTATGGTCAGTTTTCACCACAAACTTGCTGCCCACCAAGTATTGTCTGAATTTGGCCAATGCATGCATAATGGCCAGCATTTCTTTATCATAGATGGAGTAAAGTTTTTCATGAGGCTGCAACTTTCTGCTCTCAAAGGCTATGGGGTGTTGGCCTTGCTTTAGGACAGCCCCTATTCCTCCACCTGAAGCATCACATTCCACAACAAAAGGTTTAGTAAAATCAGGAAGTGCAAGTATGGGACAACTACTCATTACCTCTTTCATTTTTTGGAATGCTTTTTCAGCCTCTTCATCCCACTTGAAAGCATCCTTCTTAGTCAAATCAGTGAGTGGAGAAGTCAACTTGGAGAACCCTTTCACAAATTTTCTGTAGTAGGTGCATATGCCAATAAAGCCTCTCAATTCGGTAATATTTTTTGGTGATGGACATTCCAAGATAGCCTTTATTTTTTCCATGTGTACCTTCACTCCTTCTTGCCCAATAATGTGCCCAAGATACAGTAGTTCTTTCATCCCAAACTCACATTTTGATAATTTAGCAAATAAGGACTCTTCTTGCAAGATTTTCAACACAATCTCTAACTGTTGCAAATGCTCTTCCCATGTTTTACTGTAAATGAGAATATCATCAAAGAAAACCAAAACAAACCTTCTTAGTTGCTTGCAAAATATCCTATTCATACATGCTTGAAAGGTGGCTGGAGCATTAGTTAACCCAAAAGGCATGACAAGAAATTCAAAGTGGCCAAAATGACATCGAAAAGCGGTCTTTTGCACATCTTCATCTTTCATTCGAATTTGGTGATACCCTGATCTAAGGTTAATTTTTGAGAAGTATTTGGCCCCATGTAGCTCATCCATGAGCTCATCAATCCTAGGAATAGGATACCTATTCTTGATAGTCTTTTTGTTCAAGGCTCTGAAATCTATGCACATTCTCAATGTTCCATCTTTTTTCTTCACTAGCACTACTGAAGAAGCATAAGGGCTAGAGCTTGGTCTAATGAGCCCCAACTCTAGGAGTTCTTGGATAGATTTTTCAATCTCATCTCTAAACCTTTTAGGATGTCTATAAGGTGGTATTTGAATGGGTGAAGTATCCTCCTCCAAAACAATACTGTGCTCAACCCCCCTATCTGGTGGCCTACCATGTGGAAGGTCTCTAAAAACCTTTTCATATTTTTGCAAAAGTCTCTCTATCTCCTTTGGGTGTTTGACAATATTTATAGTTGGCTTGGGAGATGTAATATGACATTCAGCAGCCCATTCTATATCCCCATGCCTCAATATAGATCTCATGCTATTGCAAGTCACTACTTGATTTGGATAAGTGTGTTGCCCTCTCACAACTCTTTGTACTCCTTTTGAATCTTGGAATTTCATTTCGGGAATTTGATAATTTACTGTATGCTCTCCTATTGAATACAACCATTGCACTCCCAAAACCACATTAGTATCAGAAACATCAACCACATAAAAACTATCAACAAAAGTATAGTTACCTACGGTGACTTGCAGCTTTGGAACCCATGTTTTGCATTGCATTGTGTTATGACCGGGAATGACAACTGTGAAGCCATCAAATGGTTCAATAGGTATCTTTCTTTTCTCTACCATATATTCATCAATGAAGTTATGAGTGTCTCCTCCATCTACCAAAACTGAAGTTCTTTGTCCTTGTACCACACCTTTGCATCGGATAGTATGATAGCGAGGTACTGCTGAAAGCACTGCCATTCTTGCTTTGTCCGGTGAAGGCTGATTTTCTTCTTGTCTTTCCTCTTCTACTGCTGTCTAATATGCCTCTTCTTGATCTGAAATATGTCCATCTTCATCCATGCCCCCATCATACCCCTCATTATCAGAAAATACTTCTATGTATTGAGCCTTTCCTTTGGTACATTTGTGCCCCGGTGTCCATGGTTGGAAGCATGTGAAGCATAGTTTCTTTTTTCTAAGTTCATCCCTGTTTAGTCCCTCTTTTTTATTCCTCTCAAATGACTCTCTTTGCCAAGGTTTCTTATCATATCCATCCCTTTGCCAAGGTTTCTTTTCAAATTTATAGCTATGCTTAGGAGGAAATCTCGTTCTAGGAAGCACATTTTGGAGATCCCTAGTCAAGCTCATTGCATCTTTTAATGTAGTTGGCTTGTGGGCTTTGACCAAACCTCTTAAGGGTTCAACCAAACCTTCAGTGAACAGCAATACTAATCTTCCCATAGATACATCAGCCACCTTGACTGATAATTTTTGAAAGTCCAACATATATTCGGTAGGGGACCCAGTTTGCTTCAATTGAGCTAGTTCTTTGAAAGGCAATTCTGGATCTTTTTGTTCAAATCTTTCTAGTACCCTGTCAACAAATTCGCCATATGTTTTAACCTGATTATGACCCAAGGTTTTCAGCCCATGAAACCACCATTCATTGGCATCTCCTTCCAAATGCAAAATGGCCATTTTTAATGCATCCTCTTCCAACATAGGATTCAGCTGAAAATATACATCCAATTTTTGCACCCAAGTGTTAGCAGAATTTTGAGAAGAACCATCAAAAGTAGGAAGTGACATTTTTCCAATAGCACTATTCAATTCTTTGTTTTGGAATGGACTCCTATTGTCTCCCTTCATTTTAATCTTTTGCATAGCATCAATGTAGTCACTGAGTGGTACACCTCTTTTACACTCTTCATTCAAATCATTCCAATCATTTACTAGTTTCTTGTAATCCAATTCAAGATTGGGTTCTTCTTTCGGTGTGAGAAATTTAGGTGCAGTATGCCTTTGTGTGCTTTGAAATTCATCAGGTCTATTATGAGGTCCTGTACTTGAGAAAATATGCTCATTCCCTTTCATCTTTTCCCCTGAGTGTGAACCACTGTTATCTCCTATCATCCCTTTGCCTGAAAGTTGGCTACCCAACAATTCGAAACCTTTCATCATTTGTTTATTCATATCTAGAATAACCATGGTAAGTCCTTCAAAACATGGTTTTAAGGCTTCAATAAATTCCTCCTTATGTCTTAATTTTTCCTCCTCCTCTCTACCCATTGTTTTAGAAAAGAACTCTTTTTCTGCTACTATCTCTTCTTCAACCAAAACTTCTTCAACTACTGATTCAAAGGGTGGTGTTTTATTTGTTCGGATTCTTGTTAATACCATCAGGTTCCAAGACCATGCTCTGATACCACTTGTAATATCCCTTTTTCAAATTTTATTAAAATGCCCAATTTTCCACTTTTTTCCCAATTTCGACCTTTGACTAGTTTTACTGTTTTGACCTCCAAATCAACCCAAATGCTCCCAAATATTCTATAGGAGTGTATGAATGGTATTTAGACTTGAATATAAGGTTCAGGGATGTTTTATGGCCCTCCAAATACTGCTGCAAACTTGATTTGTATTCTGATCAATATATGTAATTTTGACTAGTAATTTGTGCATCAAATCCCCCTCGGGTAACACTGCAAATGGCCTTCCAAATGCCTCCAAACTCCCACAAATTTATGAACAGAGGTATATAATGTGTTAAGTATGTGATTAAGGTCTCATATGCACCATTAATTGATTTTTAATACTGTTCTAACTCTCTCACATTCAACAGCAAAAACCCCCAATTCGACCCTTGGGGAAATGACACTATTTCACCTCCCAATACAACTAAACTGAGTAAAAATGCTTCAAATGCTCAAGTACAGTACATGAAACTTGTAGAAGACATCCATGGAAATATATTTATCACAAATATATCAGATAATCATCCATACATTCGAAATCATCATCAATACATTGGCTCACAACAAGGTAGTGGGGAAATGGCATTGTTCTTCCATTAAAAATGAGATTTATACATTTCTACTTGGAATTTCGACCTGAAAATTTTTGGAGATGAAGAAAAGAGTATTTAATTCATATTACAAAATAAATGGGGCATTAGAATCTCCCCCAAAGAGTACAATAGCTCACCAAAAATGCCCTCCCTCAAGGAGCACGAATATGCCTTCAAAACTGGAAACGGTGGAGAGAAAGTGCTGCACTAAACCAAACCATGAAACTTCCTGTAGCTGCTACCTGCAAATACAAACTCCATTAAAGCACCATGAAAGACCTGAGTGGCCTCTCCAAACACCAACTTGGATGGGAATCTTTCACCCTCGAAATTGGCTAAGGCAAGAAACTAGTCATCCACTAGCTCTCTCTTCACAAATGCAATTTTTCTCAAATCATCAAAAGCCATTCTCATACTTTATTTCTACATTTTATAACCAACATTAGCCTTCAAGGGGTCGAAATCCTCTCAATAGATTCAATAATTTTCCATTTAGAAAATATTCCTCATTTGCCACTTGTCTCCTAGTTCCAACCTTCCATCTTCTCCCAAATTCGAATTTGAGTCTCTTTAGATTCCTCCAACTCCATGAGCGCCTTCTTGAGCCTATTTTTGGGGCTGACATGTCATAATGGTCAGGTGTAAGAAGTCAGGTCTGAATTTTGTCATAAAATGTCATAGATGCTTCATTATTGTTGTCATAAACTAGGGAATCTACCCATGTGTCCACTAGTCTCCAATTTGACTCTTCCTCTCCCATGGAGGTTACTATTCCTTCCCATTTCGACCTAATATGCTCAATGCCATGTGTTATGACTTACCAACTCACCCAAGAGTGTTCACCTTCCCATGAATTCGAATTGGAAAGAGATAGCTGCCATGTGTCATTGAAAAATCAAGCTAGTGTGGGTCCCACCACCTCCATATGTCTCCAAAACCACTTGCCACCTAGAATTTCTCTTGAATTTATTTATTCATCATATTTATTAAATTCTTGAACCCTTCTAATGTCTAAATATCATTTATTAGTTTCCTTATTACCATCCCACATGTGCCCATCCAACCTAGGAAACTAGTAGGATTGATGGGATTGTCTTACTATGCACTTATTTGAATGGGGACATTACAGGGGCAGAGGTCCACAACCATACACTGCTATACCACCTCCTAAGGCAGTTAAACCCCCACCGGTGTTTTGAGCTCCCCCTAAATGCTAGTTGTGCGATGAGATAGGCCATCCAACTCATCAATGCCCACAGTTACCAGCACTCCAAGAGCATATGAATATGTTGGACGATGACGCCGGCATCCCAGTCGTTAGACTTGAGCCACCTCCTCAGCCTCACGACAGATCACTACGCACCAACCATCCTTGTGCCATATGCAGTGTTTACGGCCACTACTCTCACCATTGTCCCGATCTCCCTGACTATAGAGCAGCATTGTACGAGTTAAACATTGTCGATTTGGAGATATCTCCTCCCCTCATCGAGGAGATCTACCCCCCGCCATCATCCTTGTCGGAAGAAGTCAATACAATATATATGATTTCAACAACTTTCAAACCAGAACCCCTTGATTTATGGTCTGACTACTTCAATACTGATGAGCAAATTTTGGAGACACTCACTGCACCCGACTACCCTTGGGATGATATGCATCATCGCTCGTACTTCCTCCCGGAAGCATCTACATCCACCGCATCCAACCAGCTATCGGTCAAATCAAAAGATTTCATACCCACTAAGGTCGATTGGTTAAAGGACCCCATCCCAGCACCGGATGCCTTTGAAGAAGGGAACATGTCGAACATTTCCCCCACTATACAGATAGACATTTCCGCAACACCTGGGAAACCTGAGCTCATCTCGCTGGGCGCATCTTGCACTCAAGCAGAAACTCAGGCGTACAAAAAGCTCTTTCAAGAGTTCCGTGATGTCTTTTCCTGGTCCTATACCGAGATGCCTGGTCTCGACCCCGCAATCATAGAACACCACATTGATACATGGCCTGAGGTACCCCCTGTTCACCAGAAACAGCGACCCATTCATCCTTCCAAACTCCCCGTCGTTAAAGCTGAGGTCGAGAAACTTCGCAAAGCAGGATTCATTTATCCTATTCCGTACACCACCTGGGTGTCAAACCCTGTTCCCGTCAACAAAAAGCAAGGAACCCTTAGAGTATGCACTGATTTCCGTGACTTAAACCACGCTTGTCCAAAAGACAATTTCCCCACGCCATTCATTGACCAACTCATTGATGAGTGTGCCGGCCATGAGGTCCTATCTTTCATGGACGGGTTTTCCGGATACAACCAAATTCACATCCGTAAGGAGGATCAGTACAAGACTTCCTTCACCACCCCATGGGGCACCTTTGCCTACCGCGTCATGCCATTTGGCCTTAAAAATGCTGGTGCCACTTTCCAGCGGGCCACGACCTATTGCTTTCACGACTTGGTCCATATCCTGCGAGTCTACCTTGATGACCTCACAGCTCATTCCCAAAAACGATCAGACCACCTTAACGACCTCCGGCAAGTTTTCCTGCGTTGTCGCAAATATAAAATCCGCTTGAACCCACACAAGTGTGTCTTTTGCGTCCCGGCAAGCCGATTGTTGGGTTTCATTGTTTCCCAAGACGGAATCACTGTCGATCCCCTGAAAGTCAAAGCCATCTTAGAACTTCTGCCTCCTCGCACGCTTCGGTAGCTCCAAAGTCTACAAGGGCGGTCCAATTTCCTCAGGCGCTTCGTTCCTGATTATGCCACCAAAGTCCACGGGTTCTTACGCTTACTTCGTACCCACATACCCTTTGTTTGGGATGAGCAAGCAGACACGGCATTCGAAGCCCTCAAGAAAGCTCTCACACAAGCCCCCTTGATATCCCCACTGGATTTCTCTCAAGACTTCACCCTTTATATCTCGGCATCTGAATATGCTGTATCCGGAGTTTTGGTCCAAGAAGATGCCTCCCACCAAGAGCATGTAATTTATTACGTCAGCCAGACCTTGTCTGGCCCACCTCTGCGTTACCCATACGAGGAAAGATTAGCCCTAGCTGTAGTCTTTTCCGTACAAAAATTGTGACACTACATTCTACTCAGTCATACCATGGTCGTGGCCGACTCCAACCCTATGGTCTATCTCCTAACCCGGCGACTCCTACAAGGTCGTGTTGCTAAATGGGTCATTATCCTCCAGGAATATGACCTCACTTTCAGAACTCCCAAGAGCACTAAAGCCCTCGCGCTTGCTCACCTCATCACTGACCTCCCATCCTCTTCGACATCACCCGTTATCCAAACGGACCTGATTGACGAGCAAATCTTCATCATTTCGTCTGACGACCCTTGGTACGGAGACATTTTGACTTACCTTCGTACGCAAAAATTTCGACCACACATCGATCGTGACGGACGTCGTCGCATACGACATCACGCCCCCCAATACCTCTTGTTAGGGGGCGTACTTTACCGACGCGGCGTTGATACCATCCTACGCCGATGCTTATCCCATAGTGAGGCAAAACAAGTCCTCAATGATTGTCATAGCGGTGCTTGCGGAGGCCATTTCTCCGGCATGGCCACTGCCCAGAAAATCATTCGGGCAGGTTATTTTTGGCCATCATTTTTTACTGATTGCATCACCGCAGTCAAACATTGCCAGAACTGCCAACTCTTTTCCCCCAAAGCAAGAACCCCCCCTGCCCCCCTTCATCCAGTCATCACTGTTGGACCATTCTGCAAATGGGCCATTGACTTCCTCGACTGCAACCCCACGTCAGTCGGCGGTCACAAACACATCGTTGTGGCCGTAGATTATTTCACCAAGTGGGAATAAGCCATGCCGACCTATAATTGCAAAGCCGACACTGCAGCGCGGTTTTTCTTCAACCATGTTATCGCTCGTTTTGGAGTGCCGAAGCAACTAGTCTCTGACCACGGCTCTCACTTCGAAGATGCCGTCTGGAAAGAATTATCAACCATGTTGAAATTTGAACACCATTTCTCTTCCGCTTACTATCCCCAAGGAAACGGCCAAGTCGAAGCGATCAATAAAATTTTGAAGACCATTCTCCAACGTACTGTAGACAAGCACAAATTCAATTGGCACCACATGCTTTTCCCGGCACTATGGGCCTACCGCACCTCAACCAAAATCGCCACCGGTTTTACCCCTTTCCATTTAGTTCACGGTGTCGAATCCGTCCTCCCTATTGAGTGCCAGATCCCAGCCTTACATATCGCCCTTGAACTCCTACCGGACACTTCCCCGATCGAGCAACGTTTACTACTCCTAGAGCAGGCCGATGAAGATCGGCGCACAGCCATTCAAAACATGGAAGCAGCTAAACAACGATCGAAACTAAGTTACGACAAACACGTCCACCCAAGAACCTTTTCTGAGGGAGACCTTGTCCTCGCTTACAATCAAGCTCATGATAAAACCGGAAAGGGAAAGTTCGTGTCTATGTGGCAAGGCCCCTACATCATACACACCTGCCTCAGACAGGGGGCATACATTCTGACCGATTCAGAAGGCAATCCCCTACGCAACCCACGTAACGGGTTGTACCTTAAACGATTTTACCCATAGAAAATCTGATGGACACCATCGTCCATTTTAGTATAGGCATAATTTCTTTGTTCACAAAAAATTAGAAAAACCTAAATATTTGTTTTTCTCTGCATGACCACAGATGGAGCCTCTTCCACTCTACCATGTCGGTTTCGCTGATGGTGCAAGCCGTTGGTCTCCCAATCTCGCCTCCGCAGCTTGGGTAATATACTCCCCTTCACATGAGTTAATTCACATTGACGGAGTATGTTTAGGTGCCGCCACCAATAATCAAGCTGAATACGATGCCGTGACCGGTCTCCTGGCCGCAGCTCTCCAAATGAGCATCCGTCACCTCAACGTTTTCTTGGACTCACAGCTCCTAGTTTCCCAGCTCAACAATGATTACTAGGTACGCGATCCCTGTCTTTTCAGAAAATTCCTCTGCACTAAACAAATGGTTAGACAGTTTGAATCCATTTCATTCACACATGTCCCAAGACACCTCAACAGTGTAGCAGACAATATGGCCAACAATGTCCTCGACTGGCACACCAATCACATCATGTCATATCCATAAACAAAATGCATCCACGTGCATAACATGTGCCTCCACGGGCATATCCATAAACAAAATGCATCCACGTGCATAACATGTGCCTCCACGGGCATAAAACAAATAACCAAATAATGCATCCACGTGCATAACATGTGCCTCCACGGGCATAAAACAAATAACCAAATAATGCATCCACGTGCATAACATGTGCCTCCACAGGCATACATAAATAAACAAACATACTTCATCCACGTGCATAACATGTGCCTCCACGGGCATATACAAAAGACAAATGTGCATCCACGTGCATACACGACAATATATCCAAAATATATACACACATATATATAAACCATGATAGTCAATATGTCATAGGTGCCCTCAGCACCCGATATACAAAAATACATCTGTCATACAAAAATGCTTCCCCATATGCTCATCAGCATTTGGGGGCAGATACAATATCATCTACTCAGCAGGATCCCTAGGCTCCTCCGGATCCTCCTCTACTGGCTCCGCCGGATCAGGACGAGCCCGAACTCTCCGCTCTGCCAGCCCCGCTGGGTCATCCTGTAAACGGATCCTCATCTGAGCTGGCTCTGCAGGGACATCCTGAGCACCACCCCTGTGCCCTGCCACAAACACCGCCATCCTCAACAAGAGCGACCACCACTCAGGCGGCGCACCAAAGCAACCCTCCAAAATATCCCGATCCAGGTCTCTCCAACCATCCTCGGGGAGTCCAGCTAGGATCCTGGCAAAGGTCTGTCTGACACCCTCTATGGCGTCATCGCGAGGGCCAACCCCTCGCCCACGAGCCGCAAATCCTCCACCACGCGGAGGGGGTACCGCTGCAGGTGGATGGGCGACCACCATCGCCCGCCCCTGACGAGCCACGTAGTCAGGCGGTGGCACTGGACCCACATCTGCACAAAGCAAGTAAACCATCACATACTATACAACTATAATCATCAATGATAAACCAAACAACATATGATATAATATCAAATAAAACACAAAACATACCGTCTAAACTCCAGGCATGTCCTGGGGCACGAGGCATCTCTGGGTCACCTCGATAGTCCATGCCGGCATAGGGGTAGTCCTCAATAACCAGGGGTATCTGCTCCCACTGCTGATAAAAATCCTCCGTGAAGAAGCCGCGGACACCACCACCGCCACGAGGCATCATCTGCCCCCATCTCATTATACGAGGCTCACTCACAAGACCAGCACGAATGGGTACCCGTGGCCGCAAGGTCGGCACCCGCTCGAAGAAAAAACAGCATAAAAATGAGGCATAACAAAACTCACCTCCCTCTCGAATGGCCTTGTCCAGATCTCTCCGGACCCCAGCCAGAAACATCTGCCCCCAGGCATAATATGTCCCCCGAAGAACGGAGTCCACCATCATCGTCCGTCCCCTAGACATACGATGTGGCGCAGCCGCACCCAATATCCGCAGTACACATGCCCCAACAGCTCACATATCCCACTCACGTAGGGATCACAGACTAATAGAGCTGTTCTGCAAAACAACATCATCAACACAGAAATTCTGTAACAGGTCCTCCATATCTACACCCGGCGGGATCCTCGGTAAGAGATCGCCCACCTCACCCAAGCGAGGCAACCCAGTCAAAAAATAGACATCCGTGAGAGTGATCTCTAACCTCTCACCCCCAATGATAAATGCACCCTCCGCCGGCACCCACCAACGCACAAGCTTGTTCAGGAGCCGTCTCACTGAACGAATAGGTGGGATCTGAGCGAACTTCAAAAGTCCGCTCATAGCCAGAGTCTGTCTCACCCCCGGATCAGTCTCAATCCTCGCCATAAGATCATCATCGATCTCCCGCTCCCGCCACGAGGATAATGGTCTCCTCAACATCCTGCCAGAAAACAGAAGAAATTTTTAGCCCCAGCATAAAATTTCTTGAAAAAAAAATCCCATCGCGGCTTTTCCACCAAAAGCCGCAATGGCCATCGCGGCTTTTCCACCAAAAGCCGCGATGGCCATCGCTGGCTCCATCAAAAAACCCGCGATGAACATCGCGGATTTTGGCCAGACAGTCGCGATGAACATCGCGACTATCCCCCATGAACTCGCGATGAACATCGCGGGTTCCAACCTCACAGTCGCGATGAACATCGCGACTGTCAGCCTGAAAGCCGCGCGGTTCATCGCGGGAACAGACCCAAAACCTGCGATATTCCACGTTGGAGAGTCAACATGGAATTTCGCGGCCTTCGGGGGCCCGCCGCCAAATAAAAAAGACATAATTGACAAGGCTAAGGCAAATAGAGTTACCTGCAACTCACTGAATCGAAAACCAACGGTGAAATCTCCCAGAAATCAAGAAATAGCTCTGACAGCTCTATCAAACTCGCACGTAACAATGACAAGTCATTTGGGCCCCACGCCCTATTTATAGAAATTCCACCAATTTTCAAACAACCATTGCGGTATCATACGATGTCCATTTTTCAAACCGTTGGTACCGTTGGAATCAGCACAACGAGAACTTCATGCAGATTCCTTCCTTTTCCCGTTTTCATGGGGTCTATTTTTTGACCATTTTTTGGCATCCCTCGTGGCCTCGGTTTGCGTGCCACATCGACCGTTCTCCGTATTGGACGTGTCATATATCACCGGATTCAGTTTTCCGCGCTCGTGATGATGCCCGGGACCATTTCTCGCTGTCACGTCCAGATTGTCAGGGCATTTCTTCCATGCCCCCTCGTCACCTCGGTTTGCGTGCCACATCGGTCGTTCTCCGTTTTCGACATGCCTTATATCACCGGATTCAGTTTTCCGTGCTCGTGATGATGTTTGAGATCATTTCTCGCTCTCACCTTTAGATTTTTCGGGCATTTTTTCCATGCCTCCCTCGTCACCTCGGTTTGCGTGCCACATCGGCCGTTCTCCGTTTTCGACGTGCCTTATATCGCCGGATTCAGTTTTCCGCGCTCGTGATGACGTTTGAGAACATTTCTCGCCGTCACGTCTTGATTTTCAGGGCATTTTTTATGCCCCCCCACATAGCCTCAGTTTGCGTGCCACATCAACCGTTCTCCGTTTTCGACAATCCTTATGTCACCGGATCCAGTTTTCCGCACTGATGACGATGCTTGAGACCTTTTCTCGCCCTCATCAATCCATTTTTGTTCGGTATAATTTTACCCCTTTTTCGGGCCGAGCAACCCCTTTTACGAAAAAGGCACTTAGGGAGTTTCTGTTAAGCTCTTTTCTGACTCCTACAAACAATGAAAAGATTGCCGAGCAACCTTGTTTCCTTTCATGCTCGTTAAACGTATCTGAAAGGGCATCTACCTGGTATAAGTTTACCCCTTTTCCGGACCTTGTAGACTAATTACGAAAAAGGTATACTCTAGTCACATCGGCTAGAAGAGTTCTCCATCCGCATCATTTTATGCTTTTTCGGGCCTTGGAGACTAAACTTACGAAAAAGAAACACCAATAGAGTCCACTTACCGTTTTCAGACTCTCTAAACATGAAAGCAACCATGAGCATGAGCCGTCCTGGGCTCACAAAATCCACAGGACCGTACCATTTCAGAGCACACTTTTATCCCTTCTTGGAGCTCATTAAAACTACGAAGAAGGGATCAATGGTGCCTCTCGGCGCCACGACAGATCACATCTACTCATATGGCAGCTTCCCCATTTGGTCGCATTTGTTCAGAGTATTTTGAAGTATGTTACCCTGAGAATCCCTCGACAACACCCATCAGCTTGATTTCCCCCCAGAGTCATACACACCCTTTAGTCCTTAAAAGCTATGATCCTCAAACCTATAAGTCAGTTCCCTACGCTGCCAGGTCAACCATGTCATCATGCTCTGAACAAAGGAAGTTTGATTATACCCACTATATGACCCCAGTTACTTCCCATCCCCACAAGTATGTCAGTCCTACCATCAGTACTACCACACTTCAGTTCTACACCTCGCGCTCCTATCAAGGAAAAATCATTGCCTTGTTAGTTGCTGGTCTCCCTCTGTCGACGACAACCAAATTTATTCCAGAGGATAGACCTAGAGGTCCCTGTGTCTTGGACTCATCACCATTTATGATGAGTGCCTACGAATCATTTCAAGAAGAGTCCTCAGTGCCTCTGCAAATGGTTGTTTCTCGCATGCTCGACTTCAACACCTTGATCGCATCGTTGAGACTCGCACAGGGCATCGGTTCGTTCACTTATTAGTCGAAGACCCCGGATACCTTCTGACTCCTCCACATTTGAGAGTCTACCTATGGATACAACCAGTTACACTGTTCCTATAGATATCCGGGTTGTGTATGGCGACAATATTCAGATGTACCCCAGTTTTATACTCCCTCGAGTATACAGTTACAGATACTTCCCAGAGATGGATCACAGTCATTACGTCCCTACAGATGTTGGACACCTTCAGTTCCAACAGTTCATCAGTTATTCCAGTGTATCAGTTATTGAGATCAGTTATGATCAGGAGTATATCCCAAAATAATGTCCCCCCTGGACCATTATGATGTACCAGTAGATTCTTTATGTATTAGATCCCCCTTCTTGGGACTAATTGTTATGTACATGTCTTGATACGAGCATGGGAATGCCCGCCTCGTCCACTATCAGAGATTATACCTCATTCATATTGAGGCCATGTAATATTTTTTGTTTTTGCAGCTTCCAAGGGCCGTGGCTCCAGTCTCCAACCGGTTTCTTCTCCTTCCCAAACCCCTGAAAAAAGACAAAAGAACTATGATGTCTATCGGCCATACGATGAGCTCCTGCCCTCACACATCAGGGGGCAATCTGTTAACACCTAAAAAGTGCTCACTAGCTCATTCCCTTATTCACATGACCCATTTGTCCACTTTTCCACCATCTGAGCCTCTGAAACCAACAAAAGGTCACCAAAAGACCTTAGTACACCCCTTTTTCCATTAAAAAAAGATTATTTTTCCTGAAAAGCATAAAAAAACCCTAAAAAAGGGTCTAAATTCCCAAAAATATTAAAAAGGGAATTAAAATATTAATTTTATTCAAAAAAGGAAAAAGGAGGGAAAAGTACCTAAACCATGTTGGTCAATACCATTTGGTTTCCACAAAACCACAAATGGTATTCCCCACCACCAAAACCTATAAAAAGGTGGTAGGGGCTCCTCATTTCACATCCATCCATTATCTCATCCTCATGCTGCCGAAATCTTCCTTGAGCATTTTGGCCATTGTAAGCAACCTTGGAGAAGGAGACCTCTTGGAGCTTGGAGCTACTCATCTTGGGAGTTGCTCAACATCAACCTTCACCATTGAAGGTATCACCGCAAGCACTTGCTTGCCCCCCCCATTTTTCAATACAAATTCATTCTTTAAATATTTTCTTGTTCTTGTTTTTTAAATGTTTACATTATTTGCTTATATTCTTGCATAGATCCATAATTAGTTTTGTTTAGATTAGTTTCTTGTTTTAATTCTATTGAAACTGCTGCTACTAGTTAACAGGTGCCCATAGCACTATGCCTGGTTGTAAAACTGGGCCAACACCTTTAAAGAGTGTCTTACTTCCCGCAAGAACTCTAAAGAGAATCCCAGGAGTGATTTATGAGCTTACCGCTCAACCTATCGGATCTCCAGGATGGATTACATGCCTCTAGTAGAAAAACCTCGAAAGAGCATCCCAGGACTGATTTACGAGCTTACTGCTCAACCTATTGGATCTCCTAGGATCTTTTCTATGCTACATGCACAACTTGTCCATGGCCACAGAGTATCAACCTGATATTCCTCATCATACCGATCATCATCATATAGTGCATCATCATGATGCACATCATCATAGCATCATCCTGATGCATGTCATATGGAGCATCATCCTGATACTCGTCATCATACATGATCGACTTGATCATGTAAAGCATCCACCTTATGCATATCATCACATCCACCTGATCATGTAAAGCATCCACCTGATGCATATCATCACACATGATCCACCTGATCATGTAAAGCATCCACCTTATGCATATTATCTGGAGTATCGTACTGATACTCATCACATATGATCATCCTGATCATCATCATAGCAGTAACTGGAGCATCGTCCTGATGCTCATCACACAACGCTTACATCCACAGCCATGGGAAGGATCCTCCTATCACCATGCTTGGAATGGATCCTGAAAATGTGTCCCATCACTTCTTCCTCAAAGTATCTTCAATCTGAAGAACACCAAGCCTCTCTCTGAAGTACTCAAACTTCACTCTGGCTAGTGGTTTCATCAACACATCTGCAACCTGCTCATCGGTCGCAACATATAGGAGCTTCACTGCTCCTCTTTGCACCATATCCCTGATATAGTGATATTTGATTTCAATGTGCTTCGACCTGTCATGGAACACCGGGTTCTCAGACAACTTCACACAACTCTAGTTGTCACAAAAGATACCAGTAGCATCCAACAGGAGATCAAATAACTTAGACAGTATCTTTCTAAGCCATACTGCCTCACAACTAGCCGAACAAGCTACGACATACTCTGCTTCGGCTGTACTCAGTGCTACGCAGGACTGCTTCCTGCTAAACCAAGAGATCAGACCTGATCCCATATTGAAGCAACACCCAGAAGTGCTCTTCCTATCTACAGCACTGCCTGCCCAATTTGAATCAACATAACCCTCCAGGTTAAACTAATGATTCGCATCATACTTGAGCCCATAATCAATTGTACCCTTTAAGTACCTCAGAATATATGCTTTACAGCAACCAGGTGAACACTTTTGGGATCCGTCAGGAACTGGCTCAATGTGTTCACCGCAAAGAAAATATCTGGTCTCGTGTTCATCAGATACATCAAGGACCCAATCATCCGACGATACACCGTGACATC
Organism: Larix kaempferi; assembly: GCA_027924585.1. Taxonomy (NCBI): domain Eukaryota; kingdom Viridiplantae; phylum Streptophyta; class Pinopsida; order Pinales; family Pinaceae; genus Larix; species Larix kaempferi. The sequence continues at coordinate 12,056,247 of BSBM01000050.1, read as the reverse complement.
AATTGGATCAGATGAAGCGTCACACAAAAGCTTCAGGTTCGATGCCATAGGTGTGGCCATGGCCTTGCAGTCCATCATCCCGAACCGCTTCAGGATCTCTACTACATACTTCCCTTGTCCAAGGAAGATTCCATCTGCACTCTGCCACACCTCCATGCCTAGAAAGTAATGCATCATCCCCAAGTCCTTCATCTCGAACTTGGCAGCAAGATTCTTCTTGGTGTCGGCAATCAACCCATCCTCACCTGTAACAAACAGGTCATCCACATACAATAGTAGTATCACTGGATTTCCTTCCTCAACCTTGCAGTAAAGGTTGGAATCCGCTTTACTCTTAGTAAAGCCCAAGCTGGATAGAAAGTTGTCTATCCTACCATACCAAGTTCTAGGAGCTTGCTTCAAGCCATACAATGCTTTCTTTAACCTGCACACATATGACTCCCTGTCATGTGTCTCAAAACCAAGTGGCTGCTCCACATACACTTCCTCTTCGACTACACCATTCAAGAAAGTTGTCTTGACATCCATCTGGTGTATCTTCCATTTCATCACTGTAGCCAGAGCAAGTACTGTTCTGATGGAAGTGTATCTGGCTACAGGTGCAAAATTCTCTTCATAATCTATTCCCTTTTTCTTGGAGAAGCCACGAGCTACAAATCTCGCCTTGTATTTCTCTATGCTACCATCTGCATCATGCTTGATCTTATAGATCCACTTGGAAGTCACAATAGACTTCCCTTTTGGTCTTGGGACCACATCCCAAACATCATTCTTCATGATCGATTGGTATTCCTCGACCATGGCATCCTTACATTCTTTCTTTACCGCTGCCTCTTCATAACTGGAAGTTTTTTTGTTCATAATGTCACAGTTCAAGGCAACATAGCTCGTGTGTGACCTTGTCCTTTTTCTTTCTCTATGTTCCTCTTCTGAATACCTGTTACACCAAAATGGTTGCCAGATTTGTTTCACAGACAATCTACCGAGAGTGGACTCAAGGCCTAATCTCCCTAGCTTAATGTAAGTCTAGAACAAATAGGACAGAACATAAAATACTTTCCTAGATCGTATAGAAGTACAGATGTAAGAGTAGATCGTTTACCTTAGATTTGCAGATCCCTTTTCTCTTTGTTGATCCAATGCTCCAGCGTCGTCAGATCTCAAGCTACAAGACCCTGTTGAACATATAGATACTAGCAAATAGTGAAAGCATACATTTCATATGATTGATCTAAGTTAACAGTTAAGGAAGAAAACTCTAAACATCATCATCAATGAGACAACAGTTTATGGAAAGAGATTATATTAATTGTATAAAAGTGGGAATTACATAGAAAGGAGAAAGATACGACCAATACCTTTCGACATCTTGGATCAAACCCAAAGAGATGTCTCTAGCAGATACTCCTCCTCCTCCACTAGTGCGCCACTTTCTCTCTTAGCTATGCGAGCTTGAGAAGTGAGTGAATGAGAGAGGCACACCCTCTATTTATACATTGACTTGACCTGCCAATAAACCAACAGGGCCGACTTCCTAAGGAAGCCTAACAACCCAACCACATGACCTAACTAGGGCCGACCCCACACTAGTGGTCTAATAACCCATCAATACAAATGATGACACTTACAATGTAACTTGCGACACTTGCAAATATAAATGACGACACTTCCAATCAGAGGAATAATACATCTCTGTTGGATATACAATAAAGTACAAATGTAATATACAAGTGAATATCTTCCGAAGTTACAAATACATCAACAATAACAAGTAGAGCAAGAAGAGATATGTGTGTGGAAGTGTCAAAATGTCCTACACATACCTATACATTGGTTGCATAAATATAATTATGATATACATTGGTTGTATAAATATAATTATGATTGATGCTTGGAAAATGTGAATCTTAATAATCCACTTTAACAATGTACTTAAACCTATTAATTATTAGGAGCATGTCCAACACAAACTACAACTCTTATCAATTATTAGGAGCATGTCTAACACAAACTACAACTCTTAGACATCCAAATACAATAAACTATAAAAATAATTAACCCATTGAGATGATAAAATTACTACCAAAACTTCTTTTCTCTTTTGTTTTTACTTTTATTTTTTATTTTTATAAGAATTAGTGACCCATACAAAGAGAGCAGAAACATTAGTGACCCATACAAAGAGAGTATAAACAAATTAACAATTGATTTAAAAAAATAAGAAATAAAAATAAAAATAAAAATAAATCTCCTTCATTCACATGTTTTAACTTGGTGGACATTGAAACAATGAATGGTCTATTCACTTGGAATAACATGATAGGCGGAAGCAATCAAATTGAGTCAAGATTAGACAAATGCTTGAAATGCAAGTTGCTTGTCTTTAACTTAATCATGTTCATTATTCACTTTAATTTTGATTATTATTTTAAATTGTGAAATACTTTTTTATAAAAATTTGAGATTAGTGTTAACTTTAATTATTCTTTAAAATTGATATTAATTTTGATTATTCTTTTAAGCTTTAAAATATTTTGTTTATAAAAAATTAAGAAATAAAATAATCATATACTCATATTAACTTTACAAAAACACCATCTAAGTCAAATTTATGAAGCCATTTCCCCTTAATAAAAAAATGCCCCTTAAACAACAACAAAAAATGCAATATCCCATTTTGGATTATTGAATCGTTCCCAAAAAGATACATGCTATTTTTTTTTAAATTATATATATATATATATATATATATATATATAATTTTAAAATTGATTTTTTTTTATTTTATAAAAATATATTAATACAAAATAGACCTGAATGTGACCCTTGGGGATATTTATCTTCGCTGATGAGAACAACTTGGATTACTTCGTCCTTCCCATTGTTGTTAATCAAACAGATACAAGTGCACCGGCACCACAGGTCATGGAAAAGCTTGAGACAAAAGCAGAGAGCGCGGGAACCATCAATAACTCATCTAGCGGATTGTACTTAAATGAGAAATCCATTCACATACATTTCAACAGAATTCTCGATAATTCTCTATAGAAATCTTCTTCATATTATTATCAATATCACATCTTTTCTAAAACCATATTTAGAAATGAGAAATCCATTTATTATTCCAACAGAATTCGAAGACCATTTGAAAAGCAGGTACCAGTGTGGTAATATATTAATTATCAGAAGAATTCGTTATCAGAGATTTTAAAAACAGGCTGCATTGATAAGAGGATCGCGGTAAGCAGGAGAGTCCGCGAGGGGCGATACAGCAGAAGGCGTATGTGGTAGAGCAGGCGATTGCCAACCCAGGCTCGAATCCCGCTGCGTTGGGAGCTTGTGCCCCTTCAAGCTGAGGAGCTTCTGCCCCTTCAAGCAATTCTCAGCAAAGCCGCCTATGAAGTAGAAGGGACCGGATTTAGTGAACCTGAAAAGCAAATCCCCATTCGTGGAATAAACTATATGGCCATCTAAAATCTCAGATTCAATTACAAAGATATGTGGCATCAGGCCCAATGGTTGTAAGCATCCGCAGAGTCACTTCACTTCACGAACGCTGCTCTCAAGGACCAAGAGGATACAGTCTTCCCATTTCAATGTGACAAACAACTATCATTTTTTTTCCAATCCTACCCATTTCAACGTGACAAACAACTACAACAACTTTACACCAAACAATTACAATCACAATCTTCATTGTTCGAAATAAAAGATATATATTCAGTGGAGAGGACTTTGATATGAGGAGCACCACTCGGGTTTTATATAAATGAGAATAGAACTTCGCTCCATGACGGTCGTGAAAATGGTATGGTGAGCCACACAAAACACATGATGCCCTTACTTTTTTAGTAAAATCATGCGTTCGGGATGGAACAAACAACTGTATGGCAGTCGCAAAAATGGCATGCGTTCAAAAAATTATAAAGTACACTGACATTGTTTTAAAAGCACACGGTAACTTTTTAGACTGAGTCCTAAATCGACAGTTCTGTATTTGCTTTACATAACCAAAATTGCGTTAAAATTGAATTTCGATATATATAAATAAACCTTTCTATATATATATAAAAGACAATACACAGTTATTACCCTATTTTTAAACATTGTTGAAACAAATGATTGCTGACTCGAATTTGAATTTGAGGTTACTATCCTAGCAGCAAAGTTAAGGCTATTTAGTATTATTATCAAATTCCACAAAAGATGGAAAGGTAGAAATAATTAAACATGGTTGAAACAAATTATTGTTGACTCGAATTTGAATTTGAGGTTACTATCCTAGCAGCAAAGTTAGGGCTATTATTATCAAATTCGACAAAAGATGGAAAGGTAGAAATAATTATAATAATTAGTCTATAGGCGCTACAATGAGAATTGTAGTGGGAAGCTGCCGCGGCCTTTTAATCTGTAATTAAGGATGAGCGGAAGGGATTCACCTCTTTGGCATATACTTGTAAAAAGATTCGTCGTGCACACCAATTTAACGGTGAAGATCTGTTGTGGATGAGCAGCATACCGAAAGGTCGTTTGGTAATCAAGTTATGGGGCACTGTTTTTTTTGTTAATCCACCTTTTTTTCCCTTAATCAGAGCCTCTTGCCACGCGGGAGAAGGTTAGATGAATCGTTAATGGGTTAAAGGAATGGTTTGTGTTTGAGCGGTTGAGGCTCCTGCTTACAGCGTAGAGCATCAGTTTTCTTTACTTCTTAAGAGGTGCAAGAAAGCGTGACCTGGTTTTGAATAATAGAATCCGGTCAACCAGCCAGCCAACTGGGTTTGCGTTCGTGGAATGCAGGATTACAGGTGAAGGTCGTCCATACCTTGGCCGTGTCCATACCTTGGTCGTGCATGTCCGATCTCTGATGGAGTCGGCTCTTGATTCTGAAGCATTGTCAGATTTTGGTCAGATTTTGGCCACCCTTCCGTAAAAGGTATTCCAGAGGGATTTTATAGTAAAAGGTATCCCTTCTCTTCTTGCTCTGCTTTGTACGTGTAGTGCATGTGCCTAGTAATGTTGAATTAATGAAGTGTTATGAAGAATCAACAATGCATTGTGGTGGATTAACACATAAAATTTACCCTTGGCACTTTACCCTAGCCATTTCACTTTTACTTTGGTTGTTATTGCTCTGGTTGAGATGGAGAAACTCTAGCTCTTGATGAGGGTTTTAGAATTTGGCCGCATGGTATGCCTGTACATTGTTTTTCCATCTCCATTTCCACTTTGATAGCTTGAATGGAAAACGTTTTTGGGCTTGGTTTTGTTAAATTTCCTTTGTAATTCCTCCATTTGAGCAATATTTCAGTTGTATTTTCAAACCCTTAGCTCTGTCAAGTTCTTCAAGCTTGTTCATGGCGCCAGCAGTTCGTTTGGAACCAGATGAGTGTGAAACTGTCCAAGCTTATTTCTCTTCATGTTATTTTTTGGAGAAGGATAGTTGGTGGAAATTTATACAGAAATTTCATGGCCATAACACCAATGTGGCCAAGGCTTTTTCTCATTATTTTAATCTAGGCAAAGTTGTCCAAGTTGTAGACTTGCAATTCCCTCTCAATGAGATGTGGATTGCAGAGGCTACCATCTTGCCTCTTGAGAGAGAAAAATTTGTTTCATAAAATATATAATTAAGGAGAAACCCTGGAACAAGTTACTCGAGTCCAAGAATACAGTTCTTCATAGAAAAAGTATTCCAGTTAATTTTCTTATGAAGGAATGGCTAGACTTGGTGTTCTTGCGTTATGATTTTAACTTGGCCTTCTATCTTTTAAGAAGTCTCGAGACATGACAATGTTTGTTTAACGTGGCCAAAAAAATTCAGAGTGTAGACTTTTTCGTTTTGGATGAATTCAAATTTTGGTAGAAACGGGTTTGTCTCAGTTAAATGATTTTTGGGTTGTTTCCTTTGAGAAATGATTTTAGTCAAATATACCTTAATAACCAGAATCTTGGTTTTAATTTGGGGTTTTTTAAGGAAATCATAAGAATAATGAATTTGACCCAGACGCCCCTTGCTTAGTCATAACAACTTACCTGGGCAAACATAATCATGAAACCCAAACAGTAATCTGTTATAACATTGGAGAACTTGAAATAGTTCAGGCTTCAGCGGCCACGCCAAACTACCAGCTCGGAAATACAAAATTCTCCCGCAGCATGTAATTTTGTCGCCTCAGTGCTTTGAACTCCGTATAGTTTATAGTTTATTAAGAAGTATATAGTTATTTTATTTTTGTCAAATAATTTATTATTATATTTATGAAAATTGGATTTACATTCGAAGTGAATGGTTTTTGTATCTTTACTTTATTGATGTGATAAAATTTCTTTCCACCAGAAAATTATGATAGTATTGCATCTAAAAAGATGAAAACCTAATTTCCAAACTAAAAATTGTATAAAGTATATTTTCTTAAGGCTATTTATTATAAAGAATAGTTTCCAATTGAAAGATAATTTATCATAGTTTTATTTTAAATGGGGAACCTAATTTTCAAATAAAAGATAGTATAAAGTATTGTCTTTAATTTAAGGTTATTTATTATAAAGAATGGTGAGATAACAAGAGTAATTAGTAATAAAAGTGTTTGGTATTAAATGTAGTAAGAAAACAAATAAAATATATATAAAAATATTACACATCAAAGAAATTGATAAAAAAACTTAATTAAATTAAGGATGGTATCTCATTTATAGATGGAAAGGCTACGATATGCTGATCTCCTACTTGATAATATCCATTCATGAATAAACTGGATTTATTTAATGGAGATACATCCTATACAATTATTAACTATCGCTGAAGGTATGGAGTGGGCCAGAGAACAAAATACATAGGGCCTCCGCATGAAAATTGACTTAGATGCAGCTAAAATTGGACTTTATGCAGCAAAGATACAAGACATCAAAGAAATTGATAACTATCAAAGATATTTTGTTTTATCAAAGATATTGTAAACATTGTGAGGTTATCCTCTATGGTGTACTTATGTATGATTCTTTGATAACTATCAAAGATATTTTGTTTTATCAAAGATATTGTAAACATTGTGAGGTTATCCTCTATGGTGTACTTATGTATAATCAAAGTCTAATATTAAAAGCATATTATTCAAAATACTGAATTTGAAATTTGGAGCATAAGAGTTCAAGTGTAAAGTTTTTTTCTTAATGTGTATAAAAATTGAGGTTAAAAAAAAGTTACACCATTATAAATTTTGAAACCTTTAGCGATTCCTTATGATTTTGAAACCTTTAGCGATTTCTTAGAGTGGGTAGGAGCTTAGTTTTCTTTTTTGATAATTACAACGATCTGATATATTAAAAATGTAGTGATTTTATGCACATCTATGCTCAATAAACTTTATGGCATGTTCACATGATTGAATCAACATTTTGTAACTGTGATTCTTCTACCAAATCCTTCTCAAATATAAGACCAATTTCAACGAAGAACAAGTGTTGGTTGATCTTCATAACATAAAATTGTTGTAAAATCAAAACCTAAGTCTCAAATGCATTTGAAAATGGATATTATAACAAGCTTTCATTGAACATATAAAATTTTAGGTTAAACTGATTATACGTTATTTTAAAATGACTATGGGATTTCTTTATGTTTAAGCAATCTAAATGGTTCATTATGTTAGTATCTCAATATATTGAACTCTTCTATATTTAAATAATTTTAATATGACTATGGGATTCATTTATGTTTAAGTAATCTAAATAGTTTATTATGTTAGTATCTTAATATATTAAACTTTTCTATATTTAAATATTTTAATAGTCATTATTTTAAATAATCAATTTCACATATCTTGAGAAAATGATCCATTAGTTTTAATATGCAACATCTCTCTTTGAGTATGAATAAAGTTGTGTTTCATTTCATAAAGTTGTCACTATTTTTTTTTCGATATATTTTTTTAAATAAGTTATACATATGGCTTAAAAATATTAACTTAATCTTTGGTTAAAATAATAAATTAGGATTAAAAAATTAAGGTCAACCATAGGAAACCATGAACAACCATAATCAACTATGAACAACCATCTTCATCCATGAATAACCATTTAATCAACTATGATCATCCATGGACAACCATAGTTAACCATAGTAAACCATGAACAACCATGGTTAGCCATGGTTAACCATAGTCGACCATGGTCAATATGCCTTTGTACCATGGTTGGTAGTCATTAAAGGAATTTATTTATACCATTTGAAAGGGTTTTAATGAGGTTGAGTGGAGATTACATTAACCGGAATCCATGAGGTCCTTATTTTAATTTTATAAAAAATTTGTTTTAATTATATATATATATATAATCTCATATTAATATTAATTTTATATATTGTTTAATTTAATTTTAAATATATATATATAATCTCATATTAATATTAATTTAATATATTGCTTAATTTAATTTTAATATATATATAGTTTTAATTTAAAGTATTAATATTAATATTACATCTTAGGTTAATATTACATTTGAAATTGAGATGAAAGAATGTATTGAATGTATTAATGTTATTTTGTAAAATGGTTAATATTTAATCATCATTTACATTATTACTACTTAAATATAACTATATTGCATAATATGACATAATTTTAATATTAATACTATTAATAATATTGATATTAATAACATTAGTCATATTTAAATTAATAGTATTAATAATATTATTAATGTAGTATTGATATCAACATTAATACTAATATGAATAAAAAATACTAACATTACTAATAACACTAATAATTTACAACCACGGTTTTAATCATAGTCTAACATTTTTATATCCAATGTTATACTATGGTTAAACATATTCAACCATGGTTAATATATTATTTTTAAGCATGGTTAAACATAGTAAACCATGGTTTGTAATGGCTCTAACTATGGTAAAACACTATAAACTATAGTCTAACAATGTTTATCCATGGTTCTTTTGGTTATGTTAACCATGATCAATGATGGTTTAACATGGTCTTCCATAACTAACCATTTGAAGTCAACCATGGTGCACTAAAGTCAACCATGTTTAGCCAACATCAACCATAGTGAACCATGGTTAACCAAAGTTAACCATGGTCAACAATAAGATGTCATCAACCATGGCTAAACATAGTGAACCATGGTTAACCAAATTTCACCATAGTCAACTATGATGCAACCATATGGAATGATGATACACTAAAGTCAACCATGCCTAAATAATGGCCAACCATTGATTAATATAGTCATCTTAGTCAAACAAACTCAACCATTCCTAAACAAAATCAAACAAATCTAACTACTCGCAAACAACTAAAGTCAAACAAAGCCAACCATGCCCAAACAACCAAAGTCAACCAAAAAAATAAAGCCAAAAAAGGACAACCATGCCTAGATAACCAAATTCATCCATGGACAACCATAATTAACCATAGTAAACCATGAACAACCATGGTTAGCCATGGTTAACCATAATCGACCATGGTCAATATGCTTTCTACCATGATTGGTGGTCATTAAAGGAATTTATTTATACCATTTGAAAGGGTTTTAATGAAGTATGCATTTCTCAGAGGTGCACTGGAGATTAGATTGACCGGAATCCATGAGGTCCTTGTTTTAATTTTATAAAAAATTGTTATATATATATATATATATATATAATCTTATGTTAATATTAATATTAATTCAATGTATTGTTTAATTTAATCTTAATACTTAATATATATATATATATATATATATATAGTTTTAATTTAAAGTATTAATATTAATATTACATTTAAAATTGAGATGAAAGAATGTATTTGATGTATTAATGTTAACTTTGCAAAATTATTAATCAAATGTTACTTTGTAAAATGGTTAATACTTAATCATCATTTACATTATTACTACTTAAATATAACTATATTGCATAATATGACATAATTTTGATATTAATAAAGATATTAATATTATTAATAATATTGATATTAATAACAACATTAATATTATAACAATAACAATAATATTAATATTAATCACATTAATCATATTTAAATTAATATCATTAATAATATTATTAGTGTAGTATTGATATCAACATTAATACTAACATGAATAAAAAATACTAACATTAATAATAATACTCATAATTTACAACCATGGTTTAAACATGGTCTAACATTTTTATATCCAATGTTAGACTATGGTTAAACATATTCAACCATGGTTAATATATTATTTTTAAGCATGGTTAAAAACAGTAAACCATGGTTCATAATGGCTCTAACCATGGTCAAACACTATCAACTATAGTCTAACAATGTTTAGCCATGGTTCTTTTAGTTATGTTAACCATGATCAGTGATGGTTTAACATGGTCTTCCATAACTAACTATTTGAAGTCAACCATGGTGCACTAAAGTCAACCATGTTTAACTAATATCAACCATAGTGAACCATGGTTAACCAAAGTTAACCGTGGTCAACAATGAGAAGTCATCAACCATGGCTAAACATAGTGAACCATGGTTAACCAAATTTCACCATAGTCAACTATGATGCAACCATATGGAATGATGATACACTAAAGTCAACCATGCCTAAATAATGGCCAACCATCGATTAATATAATCTATCTTAGTCAAACGAACTCAAGCATTCCTAAACAAAATCAAACAAATCCAACCATGCGCAAACAACTAAAGTCAAACAAAGCCAACCATGCCCAAACAACCAAAGTCAACCAAAAAAAAGTTAAACAAAGACAATCATGCCTAGATAACCAAAGTCAACCAAAATAACCAAACAACCAAAGTCCTACAAACTAAACCAAAGTCAACCATGCCCAAACAATGTAAACCAAGGTTAAGGATAATAAATAATGGCCAACTATACAATGTAAACCAAATTCATATAAACAATTCAAGCAAAGTCAACCAATGTCAATCATGCCCAAACAACCAAATTCATCTGAAGTCAACCATGTCCAAACAACCAAAGTCAACTAAAACAATCAAATTAAACCATGCAAAACAACTAAATTCAACCAAAGTCAATCATAGTCAGCCATACCCAAACAACCAAAGTTAATCAAAGCCAACCAAAACAACCAAAGTCTACCAAACAACCAAGGTCAACCCTATCGAATCAACAAAAGTCAACCATGCCCAAATAATGTAAAACAATTTAAGCATAGGAAACCATCATCAACCAAGTCAACCATGGCCAACCAAATTCAACCACGATTAACCAAATTGTGTTAAAAAAATTCAACCATGTCGATCAAACCAAACAATCAAAATCAAAGTCAACCATGGTCAGCTATGATTAAACATAGTTTAAAGTCAACCACATGCAAACAATGGTTGGCCATGTTTTAAAGTCAATCATAGTCTACCATGATGCAATAATAGTCAACCATGCCCAAATAACCAAAGTCAAATAAATTCAACCATGCTCAAACAACCAAAGTCAACCAAAACAACCAAATTCTTCCAAACTAAACCAAACTCAACCATTCTCAAACAATGTAAGTTGTGGTTAAATATAATAAACCATGGTCACCTAAACAATGTAAACCAAATTCATAAAAATAATATAAACTTGAGTCAACTAAAGTTAACCATGCCCAAACAACGAAAGTCATCCAAAGGCAACCATGCCCAAACAACGAAAGTCATCCAAAGGCAACCATGCCCAAACAAGGAAATTCATCCAAAGGAAACCATGCTCAAAGTCAACCAAAGTCAACCAAGTCAACCATGCCCAAACAACCAAATTTAATCAAAGTCAACCGAAAGATGCAGAGTCAACCATGGTTAACCAAACAATGTAAACCAAATTCAATGATGGTTAACCAAAAAACGTAAACAATGTAAACATGGTCAACATAACAATGTCAACCATAGTCAACCAAATAATGTAAGAGCTAGAGTAAATAAAAGTAAACAATGTTAACATGGTCAACCAAACAACGTATACCAAAGTCAACCATAGCAAACCATACAATGTAAACATGCTCAATCAACCATTGTAAATGATATATTAACAATTCAAACAAAGTCAACCATGCACAAACAACCAAATTCATCCAAAGTCAACCGTGCCTAAACAACCAAAGTCAACCATGCCCAAACAACGAAAGTCATCCAAAACAACCAAATTCAATCATGCCCAAACAACCAAAGCCAATGAAAGTCAACCAAACTCAACCACACCCAAACAACCAAAGTTAATCAATGTCAACCAAACAACCAAGGTCAACCAAAGTCAACCATGGTAAACAAAACAATGTAAACCAAAGTAAACCATGGGTAACCAAACAATGTAAACATAGTCAACCAAACAATGTAAGGGTCAAAGTCAACCAAAGCAAACAATTTAAATATGGTAAACCAAAAATTGTATACCAAAGTCAACCATACTCATTTAGTCAACAAAAGTTAACCACATTCAATGAGAATCAAAAGTTAAACAATGTCAATGAAAAGTCAATTTCGGCCAAATAAGTCAACCATAGTCAACAATAGATAACCATAGTCAATTAGTCATCCAAACTCAACCATGGTCAAACATAGTTAAACATAGTCAATCATTTTCAACCATAGTAGTCAACCAAGGATTGTAGTCAACCAAGGATTGAAGTCAACCTTGGTTGAATTCAACCATTATATTGAGGTCAACTATAGATTGAGTTCAATATTGGATTAAAGTTAACCTTGCTTAAAAGTCAACCATGGATTGGATTCAACCTTACTTAAAATTCAACTATGAATTGAAGTCAAACATGGATTGAATCATTAATGTTCCTATTATTAATGGACTAAAGTCAACCATTGGAGGATGGTCAACCTTTAAGACAACCTTCGCTTGAAGTCAACCTTCGAATCAAATCACCCACTTAAATGTGGTTGATATTCGCCAATCGACGAATATCAACCACATTTAAAAATGAGGTTGTTGCTAGTAAATACCTGCCAAATATCGTATATTTCAATAGAGGCTCCGTCGAGAAGGCCGTGAGGGAGATCGAAGGCATGGCGTTTGCCGGAATCTAACCGGAGAACATTTCGCTCGTCGGCAACGAGAAAATAACTGTAATCGCAAGCGAAATGGTGCGGGACGACGAGGGTTGCATGCAGTGCAATAACTTATTTATTTTCTTATGCTTAGTCTTAGTGGAATAATACTTTCAAACCCCACCAAAGCATAAATAAAAGTATTATTCACATAAATAAATAAAAAATCATAAACATTAACCCCACCAAAGCATAAATAAAAATATTATGCACATGAATAAAAGCATAATTCTAGAGGCCCGTATGAACCTGATAGCGAGGAATTGTAACATCTCTAATGTGTAGAGAAGACTTGGCGTTCTCTGCAATTTCATAGTGGATGAGCCTTTCACTTTGAAGAAACTCGGCACCGAGTTGTTAATCCTGAGTTCAACTGCACAAAATAAATTGTAATACTATATTTATATATATGCAAAAATAGAATTGCAAGATGCTTTATAGATATGGATTCATAACATAAAAATCAATAGATTGATATCCAATAAACAAAATCGAGACCAAAATTTGTGCTTATGAATTCTTCTTATAAATATTTCCCTACAAATAAAACAACAAAAACAAATAAACATGATATATGTTTTACAATGAAATTGAATATGCAGGTTTGTTTGACCTTCCTCTCCTTTTCTGTGAATGTATTTGTTAAAATAACAGTCTAAAAGAAGAAGAAAAGAAACGAGTGGTCATCCTTAAAGAATAAATTGAGACCTGGAAAGCAAGGCACGAGGAAGTGCCAACTTGATTAATATAAAGGGATAAATGTACAGCTTTTAAGTAATGTCGGGAGGCTAAAAATGATGGATTCAGTTATTTTGTTCATACAAATATTATGGAAAGTGCTGTATTCCGTACTCTATAGCAGATTTTGTGTTCGTTCGTTTGTTTGTTCCCAACCGCCCTGCACTGGACATGCATAAGAACCAATTATGACAGAAACGTAGGTGGAGTTTGTGGCAAGCGCAACAATGAGGTTTTAAAATTATCTATAGTTTCTTTATGTTTTTCAGCTATATTTCTCTGCTAGGGTCTTCACTATGTTATTCCTCTCTGATATTTGATAAGTTCCCTGAAACTGTTCTCAAGCAAATTGTTTTCAAGCATATTGGTAAACTGGCTATCTACATGAGTATTTATAGTTTGTAGTTTTTGTATAAGAGTAGTTTTGGATTTTTGTTTAAAATTTGGAAGCATTTAAATTGTGGTTTTCAATTTATAAATGTATTCGGTGCCCTCAAATAATTCTATGACACTTTGATCACGCAATTTCAGTAACTAATTTATGAGACTTCAAATTTTTTAAAATTTTCAATCAAAATTTGAACAAACCAAACCAAAAAATATCTTAAAAATAAAAATTATTTAAACTACCCCATTATCTATATATATATATATATATAAATATAATAAAAATTATTTAAATTACCCCATTATATATATAAAAGATTCAATTGGCCCGAAGGAGGATGAAGTTTTGGGCTAGGGTTATGCAGCCCTCTGGGGATGCAAAAAAACCTTGCACACTTCCCACTACGTGACAGGACTGACGGCGGCTCGATTTTTACCGCAGTGGTACAAACTACTAACTGTACTCTCATGGATTACCACAGTGTTGATGTGGTCGATTATTCTTCGGATCCCTTCGAGGGTAAAAAGATTTTTTACCACTCCCCATTTTTTACCACGCGGTCAACCCCTTTTCACTCTGCAGTAGATTTCTCGCCGGGCATTACCTCACTGTTGGCATCCGAGAACGGGCATATGGGGGATATGATTACCGGGGTTGGAAAACCCCTAAAGGAATGGTTTTCTGATGGCTTCCAGTCTTGGGAGGCTTCGGTTACCCTACCCTTTGACCTAACCTCTGCACGCCCTCTCAACCTGGCACTTGGGGGTTCACCATTCACCCTTTCCAAACTGCCTCTGGTCACTTGTTTAGGTTTTTCGACACCCGTCGACTCGATCATTGCACATCCGGCGACTCAAGTGGAGGACTGGGAACTCTGCCTGACCTTCACGTCAAACTTGCTCGAGAGAGGTTGGCCTTTCAGGGACATTTCAGAACATCTGCCGCCACCTTTCGATTTACCGGAGGTAACAAATCCTCATAAATCTAAATATTTTATCTCCACGCTTATTCAGTCTCCAACATATACATGCTTCTGGAATCATCACTTCTTCAAACCCACGCAAGTCTCCGGAGGGCTCACCTCCCCGCAAGCCAAAGGGGAAGTGCCTTAAGAGCTCGTCGGAACCCATCAATCTCATCCATGGAAAACACGTTTCGGTGGCAAAATCCCTGCACATGGCGAAAACAACGATTGTTGGGAGAGCCAGGGGTAGATACCCTAGTTTGGACGATTTGGAAAAGTGGGTCTCAAAAACTGGTCGACCTTGTTGGATTATAAGCTGGAGATTATGGTTCTCTCCAGGGGATGGTTCGTTTTTAAACTAAAAAGCAAGGAGGATGTGGAACGTGTTCTTCAAAAGAATTGAAACCTTGGAAACTCCCCTATACTCTTCAAAAATTGGACGCCGATGTTCGATGCTGATACTGAGAAATTTGATGTCATTCCAATTTGGGTTTGTTTGCCAGGCCTTCCTTGGGAATTTTGGAATCAGGATTCTTTTAGAGACATTGGGAATTCTCTCGGTGCCTTCATTGATGTGAACATGTCATTTACCCAGACCAAAAGGATGTCGGTGGCCAGAATCCTGGTGTCCATCAATGTCAAAGCTGGGCTCAAGGAATAGCTCAATTTCATTTGGAGGCAGGAGACGCCTATTCAACGGCTGGATTACGAAGGCATACCCTTCCATTTTCATAGGTGCCACGGCTATGGAAATATGGATAAACACTGTCGGATGTCATTCAACAAAAAAGTGGATACCTCCCGCAAACGGGTGGATGGTAGCAATCCGGGCGAATGTGAGGGCTTGCTGAAGACGGGCAAGCTGTTGGAAACCATGTGGGAGGTCCACACCATGAAGGAAAATCTCGGCACTGCTCTAAATCCCACGACTGGTCGGGATAGCACTATATAGCCCCCTCTTCAACCTCTGAAGGTCACATGTTTCGCTGGCACAACTGCGGAGCCATCTACTCTTCATATTGACTCTAAATCTCTCCATGTTTTGGGTAAGGCTGTTGTTTCTTCCATACCTATTTCCATACTTGAATCATATTTTTTAAATTTGAATCTGGAAAAGGAAGGAATTTTTCCCTTTCTCCTATGTGGACCTTGGTTCCCCCATTCCCCTTGATCCCCTCTCACCCTCTGTTGTCACTACCTCACCCACCGTGTGCAACTCTACCCCACATACCCACCCTTCTCCTTTGAAAACCCCCATCCACTTCCACTTACAATCCTGATATGTCCCTGTACTCCCAGCTCTCCTTTACTTAGGGCTTGGACTGGGTTTGAACCCTTTACCCCGAAAACCTACCAAATGCAGAGGATGTCCCACTCTCTTATCCTCGGCACAACATAAGTCTATCCTCGATCTTGCGGATGGGAAACAGAAAACGATTATAGGGGCGCTTAGAGAAGCGAAGGCCCATAAGGGGGTTACTCAATGAAACTTCTCCTCCTAAATTGTCGGGGTTTTGCAAGTAAACCCAAAAAAATTGCACTGAAAAGGTTGATATCTACACAACAGTCGGATATTTTGTTACTACAGGAAACGATGGGATTGGAAAGCGATGTTTTGACTTCTCTCAATTTGTTATTTCCATATTATGATTTTGCCACCTCTAGTGCCATGGGCCATTCGGGTGGTCTTGCTCTGGGATGGAAATGTTCTTCTATTAACTCTCTAAACACGTGGGGTTTTATTCCAAGGTTGGGTGTGGAATTTTTCCATGTTGGCCTTAACAGATCCTTCACTGTACTCAACATTTATGGTCCTTATTTGGAGAGAGCTACCTTCTAGGACTCTCTTCGCAAGAAAGTCTTTTTCTCTAGGGATGATTTGATCATTGGTGGTGATCTGAACTTCACCCTTGGTTCTCATGAGATATGGGGACCCCTTGCAAGATGTGACTCTCTCTCCGGATATTTTAAATTGCTTCTACGGGAATCTCATCTCATTGATGTACACCCTACTAAGATGAAACCTACTTGGACTAATAGAAGAGAGGGTGATGAAAGGATTGGAAAACGTCTTGATCGTTTTCTGCTGGATGAAAATCTGGTGAGCCAAAACTTGAGATTTCGTCCATGGGTCGACTCTGGTGGCATCTCAAATCACTCTCCCATATGTCTTGAAATCTTGGGATCCACAAAAAAACCTCCCGGTCCCTTCAAACTATGCGCATCCTAGCTAAAAGAGGAGGAGGTTTCAAAAATCATTAAAGTTGCATGGATCCCCTATCAACCTGAAGAAGGTTCCTTTATTGCACCTCATTTTGTCAAAAATCTTATTAGAGTAAAAAATCTGCTGAAAGACTGGGCTTTTCAAAAGAAGGTATGAGACAAACTTGAATTACTTCATGTTGAGGGGGATATCTCCAGACTTCAAGACTCTAATGGGGGCGGTTTCCTTTCACAGGAGACTTCTGCGCTTTCAAAATATTTGGAAACTAGACGAAACAAACTTCTCTTAGAACATGAGGAAGTATGGAGACTTAAGAGTCAGGCCATCTGGTTGGCCGCTGGAGATGAAAATACTAAATTCTTCTGGGCATATGCTAAATGTCTTAATCTCGAAATACCATCTGGGAATTAAAGAATGTAAATGATGAGGTCTGCACATCCTTTGAGGAGCTTGCCGAGTTGATCGCCTCCCACTTCAAAGCCCTCTTTTCAGAGAACAGAAGAGCTAGCATTGCTGAAGTCATTCGAATTTCTCAATATTTCCTTGGAGTTTTTACTAATGAAGACAATTAGAATCTGATGGAATAAATTACTGAAGATGAGCTCAAGGAAACCTTACACAGCTTCCAAAAATATAAAAGCCTTGGACCATAGAGTTCTTCCTTGAATTCTTTGAGACCATTGGAACGGACTTACTTCAACTCATGGAAGAGTCTAGAATTGGGGGTAATGTCCATCTTCCAATAAATGCCACCTTTATTGCTCTAATACCCAAATCTGACAAGCCAAATTCCCTAAATGGCTTTCGGCCTATCTCACTCTGCAACATCACCTATAAGGTGGTGACGAAGATCATGGCAAAAAGGCTAAAAAGTGTTCTCTCTAAATTCATTTCAAAAGAGCAATTTGGTTTTCTGGAAGGTAGGCAGATACATGGTGCAATTGGTGTCGCAAATAAGGGCCTTCACACTCAGAAGCTGAAAGGATTAAAAGGAGTTGTCATAAAAATTAATCTCTCAAAGGCTTTTGATAGAGTAAGTTGGCTTTATCTGATACTGTTAATGACTCATCTGGGATTTGATTATGCTTTCATCAAATGGACCATGACTTGCATCACATCTGCCTCCTTTGCTGTGATCATCAATGGTTCTCCCACTTCTTTCTTCTGTGATGAACGGGGTCTTCATCAAGGATGCCCTCTCTCCCCCCTAGTATTCCTTCTAGTGGCGGAAGGTCTGAGTAGAGCCATCTTGAATGCAAATCAACAAGGTACTTTCCATGGAATGAGCATCACCAACAATATTAGACTCACACACTTACTCTTTGTGGAAGACATATTACTATTATGTGATCGCACAAAGAGGGATGCGGAACAACTGAATAATATCCTGAATTTATTTCATGAAGCGACTGGTATGGTCATAAACTTCCACAAATATTCCATCACTCTCTATCGATTAAATGATGAAGAACGTCAAAGGTATTTATCTCTCTTCCCTTTAGAAATCCTAAACTTGGATGAAGGCCTAAAATATCTTGGTTTTCACTTAAAACCCAATGGATACAGATCTTGTGATTGGAATTGGTTAATTGCAAAATTGGAAAAAAAGGCTAATGATCTGGAGTCACCGTTGGCTCTCAAGAGCTGGTCAACTTGTGCTCATCAAATATGTCCTCGAGGCCATCCCGGTTCTACTGTATGTCATTGGCATGGATCCCTAAAGGAATTCTTGAAAAGGCCAGAAGACTTTGCTTCCAATTCCTATGGTCTGGACACTCCGAATCTTTTGTCACTCCTTGGGTAAATTGGGAGCTATTTGCTTTGTCGAAGTCTTTGGGGGGCTGGGAACTTAAACATGTCCATTTATTTGCAAACTCCCTAGCTGCAAAGGTTGGCTGGAGGATTATTACTACTAAAAATTCGTGGATGGAGGTGGTTGAACAGAAATACATTGCTCCCATATCTCTCACAAACTGGATTTGAAACCCTACTAATCCAAACTCTAGGATTTCGTTCATTTGGAAGGCGGTGCTTGCCTCCCTTCCTCTTATCATACAAGGACTTGCTTGGAAGGTTGGGAATGGAACACATATTCATATTGGGAGGGACCCCTGGCTGGGGTGTCAAAACAAACACATCCTCCCAAACCCTCTCATATTGTTGCTACAACAACAGGGAAATCTCGATCACATTTTGGAGCAACCCTCCACTACCAGTTGGCATCAGGGATGGAAGAGCCCGGATGATCTAAACATCCCAGATGAACACACCAACACCTGGAATGCTTTTATTATTTCTCTTAGAACTTCTCATGTTAGAATCTCTTACACAGACGATGAACTCATTTGGGCCCCTTCCTCAAACGGGAAATACACTCCAAAGCTGGGTTACAAACTGCTGATGGAACAAAGATAACAAAATGTAGAGAAAATTTGGTGGTGGCAGAAGATTTGGAAATCTCATTGCCCGGCTAAGTCAAAAATATTCATGTGGTGCACACTTGCAAATCGTATCCCTACGTGGGATCGCATTAAGAAGAAAAATATTGAGGGGTCGGGCTGGTGTTTGCTATGCAAATAGGAGGAAGAAACAATCACACATCTTTTCATTGGCTTCCCTTTCACGCTTTGTTTATGGACTGAACTGACGATCCTACACCCGGCTACAAGATAGTGTTATGGAGATTTTGTTGAAGGGGCTTGGAAATCTTGGCATGATACTCGGGACACTGCCTACATCCGAGCTCTACCACTAATTGTCAACTGGGGTATCTGGATTGCCCGAAATAAACTGGTATTTCTTGGAAAACCCTCCACTCCATCTCTACAGGCTCACCGCAGCATCTCTATTCTCTCATTTTTTCCTCAGGAAAAGAATCTTTCTATACCTCGCAGCATCATAGAAGAAAGAATAAACACTCTGCAGCCGTGGGCTTATTTTGACGAAGCCTCAAAAGATGACATCTGTGGTGGGGGTGCGATTCTGCACTTAACACAGAATCATCTATTCAAAATTCACATGGGCCTGGGACAAGGCTCTAACAACTATGCCGAACTCTATGCTTTGAAATTCCTGATTTCCTTCGCCTGTGAAAAAAATTGCACTTGTTAGCAAATTTTTGGTGATTCTATGATCGTCATAAATTGGCTAAATCAAACATAGAGATGCCATAATATGCTATTAAACACGCTGTTAGCAGAAAATTTGAGATTGACAACATTTTTTGACACTTTCTCATGTCAACATGTCTATAGGGAAAGGAACAAAGAAGCCGACCAGTTATCCAAGATGGGACTGAACTTACAACTGGGCTGCTGGAAAATCATGGAAATGAACAACGATATCTTCCATGAATACTGTCATCGACCCTTTATAGAGGGATTAGAAACTCAAAATATCTAATTTCCCTAAGCTATGATACATATACACTGGTCTTTTTGGTTTTTTTGAACAAGTTTCTCACAAACTTGATGTAAATATTTTTTGGTCTTGGAGTTCGAGAGAAAACTCAGTATATTTTTTGCTGACAACACCACTATATACTCATGATACTTGAAGTTGAAAAGCTTACATCATAAAGGGCTCATAAAATCCCTTCGGCAATATGCAATTTGATTATTATTAATGAAATTATGCTTTTTTCCCTGTAAAAAAATATAAAAGATTCAATTCAAAAAAAAAAAATTAAATATACTTCAAATGTTTAGATTATCCCATTATATATATATATATAAGATTCAATTCAATGAAAAAAAATCAATATACTTGAAATGTTTAGATTATCCCAAGCATCCACGGTGGGGTACTATTTAGTAGATATCAATTTTACCAAATACTATGGCAATATTAACAAATAATTAATACCCTTAATTACAATTTTAATATATGATTATTTTATTTTTTAATACAATTAATTTAACTTTATTTTATAAAAACAAAAAAAAAGATAATTATTTTGGTGAAAAAAAGTATAAAATTTTATTTTTATTTTTATTTTTTAATTCAATTAATTTAACTTTATAAGGTTATGAGAGGAATTGGATCGAACTTAATTAGTTTCTTTTGGTACAGATGGAGCAAAGTGTGGATTTCGGCGATTTTGAGAGGCGGACGGACTGACGGAGCTCATGGCCGCAGTAACGTGGGGGTTCTCAAGCCTCCCCAGTAGATATGTCAAGGGGGCTCCAGATCAGAGGTATCCCAATCCCATTGGAGGCAAGGGGTGGAGAGGGAACTGGTAACCAGGTTCCGAATCAAAATATTCCATCAAATGAAAGGAGGTTGGAACAGTGTATCCCTAAAACTACCCAAATCCCCTCCATGCAGATTAGATCGAGTAAGCTAAGGGAAATAATTCAATACATGAAATATCATGCTCTAATAAGGAAGTTCGTGGGAATGTTTCCTTCTGAAAAAGCCTTAGTCTAGTGGATAAACTCCACCTGGAAACCACGCGGCCACCATGATCTTCAACTAGGATCCAAGGGATTTTTCACCATTAGTTTTCTAAGCTTGGAAGACGGAATCCGGGTGCTTGATGGAGGTCTATATTTCTTCTATTCTGCGGGTTTTTTCCTTAGGCCATGGAAGGAAAAGTTTTTCCCTGATAAAGAAGATATGAGGGTCGCTCCTGTGTGGATCCATCTGTATTCTCTCCCAAGTGAGTACTGGGACTCGGAAATTTTGGAAGATATCGGGAACAAATTGGGCTCCTTCATTAAATTATCAAATAAAACTGCAAGGATATGTCTATATATGGATCTGTCAAAAAAACTACCAGAGGCCATCAAACTATCATGGGAAGATGAATATTCCGTCCAAACCCTAGACTATGAACAAATCTCGTTTAGATGTCGTCGATGCCACGCGTATGGGCATATGTTCAGAGAATTCCCCCTGAACTCTCCTAAACCCCTACCCAAGAAAGCCTAGGAAAACATGGATCAGGGATTCACTAGGGTTCCAACGCGTAAAAGAAGCGATAGAAAATAGGAAAATATGGAATCTCCCAAAAAGATATTAGTTTTCAATCCATTTGATGCCCTAGTTGACCAACTTGAGGATGTAACAAAATTGTCCCCTAGTGATTTTCAACATGACCAGAACCAACAGGATGAGAAGGAGGGGGGCGAAGAGATAACAAACAAGAAGGCGAAGGAGGAAACCAACCCAAATCCATTTCTGGAAAGGGAGGAAGAAATAGAAGATATGGATATCGGAGACTTAGATCTAGATGGCATAGAATAGGCATGTGAAGACGTTGAAAAAATTTATGTTCCCCAGGAGCAAGTCATCCTGCTGAAAGAAGAAATTATCAAAGCAAGGGAAACTAACCATATGGGAATAAATCTTGGTTCCCACAAGGATTACAAACAAAAGCATGAGGGATAGCCAAGAATCCCAACAGGAAATCTAACAGGCAATGCATAGTGACATTAGGACTGAAGTTCGTCGAAATAGGTCAATACCCTACCATTAGGGATTCTTTAGGTCTATAAATCCCTTTGTTCTATTCTCCAATCAATATTGTATCCTGGAACATAACATATATTAACAATCCTCAAAAAATTAATATTTTGAGGAAAAAGGTTCAGAAGGTAAACCCAGCAATTGTTTTTCTTCAAGAAACCAAATGCTCGGCGGATCAGCTACAGGTAGTAGGGAAGAAAGCATGGAAAGGGAGCGAAGGGATGGGTATTGACTCAATAGGAATGGCAAGTGGACTTAGCATCCTATGGGATCCCAACAAAGTCTATCTCTCTGGCTTCAGCGGAAATCTTCATTCCATATCTACAGAATTTGGAGTGATTGGTTTTCCTGTCAACGGGATCTTAACAAATCTTTATGGCCCTCATCTTCCTCAGGAAGAAATGAATTTCATTGAGTCCATTAGGAACATCCACAAATGGATGGAAGGGAGACATTGGATCCTTGGGGGAGACTTCAACCTCATCACTACCCTGGAGGAAAAGAAAGAGGGCAGACGGAGACTGGAGGAAGAATGTGGGTTCTTTAGAGACACCATTGAGGATATTAAGCTGGTGGATGTTGTTCCTAGTTAGGGCATGTTTACATGGAATAAAAAACGAAGGGGTGACCTCCATATTGTCTCTTTCCTTGACAGATTCCTAGTCTCTGAGTCGGTTATGGAGCTAGGGATCAACATCTCGGCATCGATACTACCTTCTGTTGGGTCGGATCATTGGCATGTGGAACTTTGGTGGAGTGGGTTGGGCTCTCAGTTCAAAAAACCATTTCATTTTGAACAATTCCGATTAGGTCACCTAGATTTCAAAGAAAAAGTTGGCCAATGGTGGGTTGAATTAAGTAACAGAGAAGGTCAGAGCATGTACAAGTTTTAACAAAATCTCAAGGCTCTAAAGGTGAGAATCGAGAAGTGGAATAAAGAGGAATTTGGGAATATCTTCTCAAACAAAAACACCTTGGAATTGAGGTTGGCAGAGATACATGTCTGGGGCATGAATGACAAATATTCGGTAGAATTACTGGAGAAGGAATCTATCACGACCAACAAGGTACAGGAGATGGAGCGACAGGAAGAGATTCTTTGGTATCAGAAAGCCAGATTCAGTTGGCTAAAAGACAGGGAGAGAAATACCAAATTCTTCCACTAGTCGGTTATCCAAAGCCGCTCACAGAACAAAATTCCCATGATCAAGAATTCTAATGGGGACAGATTGGAAACAAGGGAGTAAATTGAGGAGGAATTAGGCCTATACTTGCAGGACATTATGATTGAGCTCATCTTAGACAGAAGCAGAGATATTGAACAGATAACCCAACATGTTCCTACTGTGGTTTCTCAAGATCAAAACAACCTTTTAATGAATCCAGTGACTCTCTTGGAAGTTGAAGAAGTGGTAGATCAAATGGCCGAAGGGAAATCCCTAGGACCGGACGGCTTCACAGTCAACTTCTTCCACCATTTTTGGGACCGCATTAAGACTGAAGTCTGGAGTATTGTGGAAAACTCAAGACGCACTTAGAAAATTCTTTCGGCCTTCAATGCAACCTTTCTCACACTTCTTCCAAAGAGTGAGGGGGTGGACTCTCCTGGTAAATTTAGACCCATTTCCCTTTGCAATGTTATCTACAAAATTGTTACCAAGGTTATTTCTAACCACCTCAAACCCATCCTACTGTCTTTGATTTCTCCTGAGCAGTCAGGGTTTGTGAAAGGTCATCAGATAATGGATGGCATTATCCTTGTTCATGAATTTCTTCACTCTCTCAAAACCAAGAAGATACCTGGGATTATGTTGAAACTTGACATTGCTAAAGCCTACGACAAGCTTGACTAGCAGTACATCCGAGCAATGTTAAGAGTGTTTGGATTTGGTGAAGGATGGATAAAATGGATCATGAGACTTATCTCAACAACATTCTTCTCCATTCTTATTAACGGAGTTCCATCGGGTCTCATTAATCCATCCAGGGGCATTAGACAAGGGGACCCCTTATCCCCTTTTTTGTTCATAATTATGGCAGAAGGGCTGAGAAGGACCATGAAGGCTATGTAGGAAAATCAAGAGATGAAGGGGCTTCTAATCCACCCGAGAGAGGATCGACAAACCCACCAACTGTTTGTCGATGACACAGCGTTGATGGGACATCCTTTGTTTCAAGAGGCCCAGAAGATCAAACAATGTTTGGTTAACTTTGGCAAAGCCTCGGGCTCAAAGGTTAATGAACGAAAATCCCAAGTCTTTTTCTTTAACACCCCAAGGGTTACCAGGAGAAACATTTGTTGAATTCTTGGATTCCAAGAGAGCTCTCTTCCATCCAAATACCTCGGGGCCCCATTAGCAGACTCTATTACTCGAAAGGGTTCGTGGTACGAACTGTTGGACAAAATGAGGAAGATATTATCCAATTGGACACTTTGTCCCCTCAATTTTTCCAATAGAATCGTCTTGGTCAAATCCTTGTTGCAAGCTATTCCGGTCTATTTTTCTCCACTCTAGCTGCCCTGAAAGCTATTTTAAAAGAGATTAGGAAAATCCAACATAACTTCCTTTGGAATGGAACTAGTGATCAACGGAAATGGGCCCCGGTGAATTGGGACACCATATGCTCTCTGAAGAGCCATGGAGTCCTTGGTGTCACGACCAAGAAAAGGTTAACTATGTAAGTAGGGAAAATATTTGGTGGAGATGAGCTACTCACAACCAGGAACCATGGGCCAAACTATGGCATATGAAATACGTGGCTGGCTGGGAAAAGGGTAATCGTATATGTTTCTCCAAGGAGAAGTCAAGCTCCCACATATGGAAAATTTCCAACTAGGGGAGAGGCCTGGTCCATGCTAACATCTTTTGGGAAATTCGAAATGGTCAGCATGCCTTAGTTTGGGAGGATTCATGGCAACAAATTCAACCTCTGGTACAAAGTTTAGAAGCACCTCTACTCATACAAGAATGCATAAATCTTCATAAATCAAGGTAAAACAAGGGTGAATGACTTATGGGTGAACTCGGATATTCAGTCAGATTACAGAGTTTGGGCCCCTAGGGACTGGTGGGAACAAAAGGGGCTAGAGGAGGAAGTCGACAGGATAGAAGAATCCCTAAATAACAGGAAAATTAGGTTCCATACGAGGGATGACAGACCTCGCTGGGGTCTCAAACCAAAGGGTTCATTCACCATAAAAGAAGCTTACAATATATGGACGGGATACAACAATCAACATCAAGAGAAAAATGGAAAAACTTGTGGGAAGCCAAACTATGGCCCAAAATATCTACATTTACCTGGTTATTGATTAGAAGACGAATCCTAACTGGAGACAATCTCAAGAAAAGAGGAATGCAAGGTCCTTATCGATGTTTCATATGCACCAACGATTAAGAAACGTTGAACCACCTCCTGGACTCTTGTCCTTTTGCTGCAAATTTATGGGACGCGGTGCTACAGCTTTCAGGAGATCCGATAGGCTTAGAGAACGCCCGGACCAGACCCTTTCCTCCTAGTCGAATGACCCCTTCTAGAAACCCATTTTCAATCGTCTCTGGAAAATATTTCCAAGATTTCTGGTTTGGGAGATATGGTGGGAACGAAATTCCAGAATGTTGCAAGGAAAGATGGGAACTGAAGACATGGTCTGGAACACTATAAGGAACAAGATGATTGAAACCGTTAAAATGCAAACTTGGGAAAGCTATGATTGGGAGGCTAATGTGTCTGAATCCATCATCCTAAAGGCTTGGGGTATCAGTGGGCCATTACAGTGTTTTGATCGTCCCTCGAGGGCTTTGACGGAAAAAGCTAGACCGGATTTATGGTCTCCTCCTCATGCTGGATTCTTGAAGATCAATTTTGACGGGGCCTCTAAGGGGAATCTTGGGCCAACAGGGTTCAGTTGTATAGTAAGAAACCACAAAGGGGAATTACAAAAGTTCAGAATTGGCTTCATAGGTACCGAAACCAACAATGCAGTGGAAGTCGAAGGATTAATACATGGCATACAAATGGCCATCTACCACAGTTGGACCCCTCTCATCGTAGAAGGAGACTCTCAGGTTGTCTTAGACATGGAAACAAGGATTAATACGGGACTTCCAACTACTCTCAGGTTGTCTTAGACATGGAAACAAGGATTAATACGGGACTTCCAAGTGGCATCTTCCTAGAGATTAGAAAGTCAGACTGAGAGGTTGGCAGAGATCATGCGTCCTACGTTGGCAGTCACATTTAGCCATGTCTGAAGGAATGGCAACAAGATGGCTGACATGTTGGCTAACATCAGGATTAATACCCATCGATCCATTAATGAAAGTGCATGGGAAGCATTAGGTGATGAGATGGCCCAAGACAAATGTATGGCGATCATGACCCTTGACACGTCGCTAAATTGTGAAGATGGAGAGCAAGGACAATAAGCAGGCCTCTTCCAGCCACGTAAATATTTGGAAAGCAGGATAGACAAATGGGGTATTTCGGAAGGTGGTAAATAGGCCTTAATTACCATTAATTTTGTCCTAACCAAAGTCTTATCAAAGCAGCAGTTTGAAGGTGAAGTTATGATTCTCAAGGGTGGCAGATCTTCCCCCCAGCTTGGGATATATCTTGACAGGAATACGGAGCCCAAGCAGATCTTAATGGCTTGTACTAGAACAATCATGGCCCAAAATGGAAATTTCCTATATATTGGATGGAAAGGTTACGGCAGTAGTCGTGATAACAAGGTTCTACCTTGCATGATGTTTATGTTTGTCGTTCTGCTAACTAGTGGAGGGGATTTTTAGAGGGTGAGATATATGGATAGACAGCGAGTGGGGGAGGGTGAGAACATAATGAATCGGCGAAGATTGAGGCGGAAAGGGAAGGAAATACCTACGGGCGAAGGCCGAAGGGTCACTCAGGCACAGAAGAAAGCAATGTGGGAGGCACGCATGTTTGAGTTGGGATTTCCGTCGGTCTTCCAGCAAGAAATAAAGGATGTGGAACAAAGGTTATGGCGGGAGATAGATAAGGATACCCTTCAAGAGGAGTGCTGAAAAAATGGAGGATTGGGTCATGGACCCTAGCAACAACGTTGCTCGCCTGAGTCTCTATGAGCGGACGGTCGCGCTCTTCTGGGTAATGAAGAACCTGATGAGGTATGTGATGTGGGAGTGAATAGAGAATACTGAAGGAGATTAAACCCTTGCTCAATGGTGGAAATATCATCACGTCGAGACAAGGGAGATGCACCTGAAAATCGATGCCATCATGAACACTTTGGGAATTTTCCTCCCGATTGTTCTTTCTTCCTCTGTTGGCGGCGGACAGCAAGGTCTCTTTCCAGACTTCCCATATATTCTGCTTTGAAGGTTTTTGGGTCGGGGATATGTGTTTTTGAGTCGCATGTGGGTCTGAGGTCTATGTCAATTTTGTTTGCCTGTCGTATTAGCTCTTGGAGGCACCACAGTTATTGTATTGGTAACTTCTTGCATTTTAGCTATTTCTATTATGAAGGCATGTAGTGACAATAAGTCTGAAATCATTGCATGGGACCTCAATTTTTGTAATCTTGGGTTGGTACTCTGGGACGGGACCTTTTATGATGTATCTCATGTTTTGAGGCCAGATAGATCATAAGTGCAGTCATCCAACTGGGCATTGACCCTTTTTGTTCACATGTAACCTTTCTTCCTTCTATATAATACAAAAATTCCTTAAAAAAAAATTTAATTTAACTTTATTTTTAAATTTTTAATTCAATTAATTCAACTTTATTTTTGAATTTTTAATTCAATCAATTAAGCTTGAATAAAAATATAATTATTATTTTTCCCAATCACTCTAAACAAATTCGACTATTAAATGGAAAAATAATATACATAATTCCTAGGATTTTATATTATTGTTAGAGAATTATATAATATAACTATTATAAAATTGTGTTTTGTAATTATAGATTTTTACATATAGTTTACTTGAAAATTATATAATAAAATATGAAAAAACTTGTTCAAATTACAAAATTTATGTAGGTTGTTAGTTTCCATTGCCCTTTCTATGCTTAATCATGATGACTTTTCTCTAGTTTTGACATTTACATGACATTTGAAATATGTGCATTTAAGACTTTAGAAATAATTCTCAATTTCGCATTTATAGTGAGAACCTAAGATATATCCAACAGTATTTATAGAAATTGAGAGATATGCTAAGGTATATCCAAGCGTATCCATAGAAATTCCAAATATAACTAGAGATATGTTAAGTTATATCCAAGACTATTCATAGAAATTGCTAATACAACTAAAAATATGCGAAGGTATATCCAAGAACCTCCATAGGAATTGCAAATATAACTAGAAATATTTCTTTAGCACAAATAAAATTGCAAAATAGGGTATAATTGTTAACACCCAAAAAGTGCTCACTAGCTCATTTCCCTATTCACATGACCCATTTGTCCACTTTTTCACCATCTGAGCCTCTGAAACCAACAAAATGTCACCAAAAGACCTGAGTACACCCCTTTTTCCATTAAAAAAGATTATTTTTCCTAAAAAAGCATAAAAAACCCTCAAAAAGAGTCCAAATTCCCAAAAATATTAAAAAGGGAATTAAAATATTAATTTTATTCAAAAAAGGAAAAAGGAGGGAAAAGTACCTAAACCATGTTGGTCAATACCTTTCGGTTTCCACAAAACCACAAATGGTATTCCCCACCACCAAAACCTATAAAAAGGTGGTAGGGGCTCCTCATTTCACATCCATCCATTATCTCATCCTCATGCTGCCAAAATCTTCCTTGAGCATTTTGGCCATTGTAAGCAACCTTGGAGAAGGAGACCTCTTGGAGCTTGGAGCTACTCATCTTGGAAGTTGCTCAACATCAACCTTCACCATTGAAGGTATTATCGCAAGCATTTGCTTGCCCCCCATTTTTCAATACAAATTCATTCTTTAATATTTTCTTGTTCTTGTTTTTTAAATGCTTACACTATTTGCTTATATTCTTGCATAGATCCAGAATTAGTTTTGTTTAGATTAGTTTCTTGTTTAATTCTATTAAAACTGCTGCTACTAGTTAGCAGGTGCCCATAGCACTAAGCCTGGTTGCAAAACCGGGCCAACAGTTTTTGGCGACTCCACTGGGGTTGAACAATAGATCTCTAGTTTTGCTTTTAATCTTAGTTTTTTATTAGTTTTTAACCTTTAGATCCATAGATCTGCCATCTTAGACAGCAGATCCATTGCTGCTCTAAGTTTTGGCCCCATTTATTGCCATTAACAGCCCGGAATTCTCAATTTTCGGGTTCATTTTTCGGCTTCCGTGCATGGCTTTCGCATCGTGGTTTTTAGCCCGACAGTCGTGCGGTCCATCGCGACTTTTCAGCTTTTTTCCGTGCGGTTCACCGCGGCTTCGCGTCCGATTTCCGCACTGCACATCGCGGCTTCGAGGTCATTTACTGCGCTGCACATCGCGACTGCGCGCCCCTTTTCCGCACGGTTCACCGCGGCTTCGCGGCCTATTTGCGCGCTGCACATCGCGGCTTCGCGGACATTTTCCACGCGGTCCATCGCGATTGTGCGACAGAAACTCGCGCGGTCCATCGCGGCTTTTCTGTTAAAACCCGCGCAGCTAATTTTTTCATTCGGCCATTCCGATTCAAAAATTATTTTTTACTGTATTTTCTGCCTACATAGCACATTTTTACAGTATTAAATTCTGCATATTTTACAGCCATAGAAAAAATTTTACTATTTAAATGCACATCTAGAAGTCTTTTAAAAATTTTCAAGAAAGTGAAAGAAAGACTTATTTTGCAGTTTATCTAGGTTAAAAAAAATTTGTTGTTTACTTCTTTAAATATTTTGCCCATAGCAATTATTGAAAACGAAATCCATTTATTTCGAAAAGAAGTAATATTATTTGCTTTTAAATTTCAAGAAATCCTTTGTTTTTTGAATAAGTCTTTGAAAAACATTTAATTTCCATTTATTGAAAAAAGTCATAAATATTTGCTCTTTTATTTTCAAAAGATCCTTTGTTTTTTGAAAATTTTCTGTAAAGCATTTACTTTTTTCAAAGTTCAGTTTACAATACCACACGTGCACTCACTCGATCACTTAATTGAACTGAGCCTCAAAAAGAACCTTAATTTCAACACACTTTTAACCCCACTTGGGGAACACTAAAAGAACTTTGTAGCTAGGTAGTATTGGGGGGATAGGTGTTCCAATAACACCCCTCAGTTATTACATCTGAGACATAGAAGTCCAATTAGGGAGCTAAAATCTCTTAGTATTTATTGGCGCGGTCACAACCAGTTTGTGGGAAGGCCTCTCCCCTAGGAGGGTTGAAGTCGCGAGGATGGTTCCGGAAGCCTGAGTGGAATACCAAAATCCATTCAGTAACCGAAGGGCTACCATTCGCAGTTCTCGGGATATCCCTGTATTTGGATATTGCGATC
The DNA here is from genome assembly GCA_027924585.1 of Larix kaempferi. Lineage (NCBI taxonomy): Eukaryota > Viridiplantae > Streptophyta > Pinopsida > Pinales > Pinaceae > Larix > Larix kaempferi. The sequence continues at coordinate 12,024,932 of BSBM01000050.1, read as the reverse complement.
AAGGACCAAACGGCAGATTTACCTTTTCTCGACGCGTCATGAACGGAGTATCCTAGTATCATTTCTTTAGGATTGATTACCCGGTGTCCCTCCCGGTAGGGGGATATCTAGCCGTTGTCTCAACACTCATATTGTCTGACTTGGATTTCATCACCTTGCAGAGGATATCGTTTGTTTGAGTCACAATACTTTTAGTTAGGTGTTTGCATGATTCAACCCACCTTTGGTCTAGTTACACCTATTCCGTATACCACCTGGGTGTCGAACCCCGTTCCCGTCAACAAAAAGCAAGGCACCCTTAGAGTATGCACTGACTTCCGTGATTTAAACCACGCTTGTCCAAAAGACAATTTCCCCACGCCATTCATTGACCAACTCATTGATGAGTGTGCGGGCCATGAAGTCCTATCTTTCATGGATGGGTTTTCCGGATACAACCAGATTCACATCCGCAAGGAGGATCAGTACAAGACTGCCTTCACCACCCCATGGGGCACCTTTGCCTATCGCGTCATGCCATTCGGCCTTAAAAATGTTGGTGCCACTTTCCAGCAAGCCATGACCTATTGCTTTCACGACTTGGTCCATATCCTGCGAGTCTATCTTGATGACCTTACAGCCCGTTCCCGAAAACGATCAGACCACATTAACGACCTCCGGCAAGTTTTCCTGCGTTGTCGCAAATATAAAATCCGCTTGAACCCACACAAGTGTGTGTTTTGCGTTTCGGCAGACCGGTTGTTGGGTTTCATTGTTTCCCAAGACGGAATTACTGTTGATCCCTTGAAATTCAAAGCCATCTTAGAACTTCCTCCTCCTCGCACGCTTCGACAGCTCCAGAGTCTGCAAGGGCGGTCCAATTTCCTTAGGCGCTTCGTTCCTGATTACGCCACCAAAGTCCACGGTTTCTTACGCTTACTTCGTACCCACATACCCTTTGTTTGGGATGAGCAAGCAGACACGGCATTCGAAGCCCTCAAGAAAGCCCTCACACAAGCCCCCTTGATATCCCCACCGGATTTCTCTAAAGACTTCACCCTTTATGTCTCGGCATCTGAATATGCTGTGTCCGGAGTTTTGGTCCAAGAAGATGCCTCTCACCAGGAGCATGTAATTTATTACGTTAGCCAGACCTTGTCTGGCCCACCCCTACGTTACCCATACGAGGAAAGATTAGCCCTAGCTGTAGTCTTTTCCATACAAAAATTGCGACACTACATTCTACTCAGTCATACCACGGTTGTGGCCGACTCCAACCCTATGGTCTATCTCCTAACCCGGCGGCTCCTACAAGGTCGTGTTGCTAAATGGGTCATTATCCTCCAGGAATATGACCTTACTTTCAGAACTCCTAAAAGCACCAAAGCCCTCGCGCTTGCTCACCTCATCACCGACCTCCCATCCTCTTCGTCATCACCCGCTATCCAAACGGATCTGATTGACGAACAAATCTTCATCATTTCGTCTGACGACCCATGGTACAGAGACATTTTGATTTACCTCCGCACGCAAAAATTTCGACCACACATCGATCGTGACGGACGCCATCGGATACGACACCATGCCCCCCGATACCTCTTGATAGGGGATGTACTTTATCGACGCGGCGTTGATACCATCCTACGCCGATGCCTATCCCATAGTGAGGCAAAACAAGTCCTCAATGATTGTCATAGCGGTGCTTGCGGAGGCCATTTCTCCGGCATGGCCACCGCCCAGAAGATCATTCGAGCAGGTTACTTTTGGCCATCATTGTTTACTGATTGCATCAACGCAATCAAGCATTGCCAGAATTGCCAACTTTTTGCCCCCAAAGCAAGAACCCCCCCCCGCCCCCCTTCATCCAGTCATCACTGTCGGACCATTCTGCAAATGGGCCATCGACTTCCTCGACTGCAACCCCACGTCAGCTGGCAGTCACAAACACATCGTTGTGGCCGTCGATTATTTCACCAAGTGGGCGAAAGCCATGCCGACTTACAATTGCAAAGCCGACACTGCAGCACGGTTTTTCTTCAACCATGTTATCACTCGTTTCGGAGTGCCGAAGCAACTAGTCTCTGACCACGGCTCTCACTTCAAAGATGTCGTCTGGAAAGAATTATCAACCATGTTGAAATTTGAACACCATTTCTCGTCCGCCTACTATCCCCAAGGAAACGGCCAAGTCGAAGCGATCAATGAAATTTTGAAGACCATTCTCCAACGTACGGTAGACAAACACAAGTCCAATTGGCACCACATGCTTTTCCCGGCACTATGGGCCTACCGCACCTCAACCAAAACCGCCACCGATTTTACCCCTTTCCATTTAGTTCACGGTATCGAATCCGTCCTCCCTATCGAGTGCCAGATTCCAGCTCTACATATCGCCATTGAAATCCTACCGGACACTTCCCCCATTGAGCAACGTTTACTACTCCTAGAGCAAGCCGATGAAGATCGCCGCACAACCATTCAAAATATGGAAGCAGCCAAACAACGATCCAAACTAAGTTACGACAAACACGTCCACCCAAGAACCTTTTCTGAGGGAGACCTTGTCCTCGCTTACGATCAAGCTCATGATAAAACTGGAAAGGGAAAGTTTGTATCTATGTGGCAAGGCCCCTACATCGTACACACCTGCCTCGGGCAGGGGGCATACATTCTGACCGATTCAGAAGGCAATCCCCTACGCAACCCACGCAACAGGTTGTACCTTAAACGATTTTACCCATAGAAAATCTGATGGACACCACCATCCATTCTAGTATAGGCTTACTTTTTTTTTTCACAAAAAATTCAAAAACCTAAATATTTGTTTTTCTCTGCATGACCACAGATGGATCCTCTTCCACTCTGCTATGTCGGTTTCGCTGATGGTGCAAGCCGTTGGTCTCCCAACCTCGCCTCCGCAGCTTGGGTAATATACTCCCCTTCACATGAGTTAATTCACATTGACGGAGTATGTTTAGGGGCCGCCACCAATAACCAAGCTGAATACGATGCCGTGATCGGTCTCCTGGCCGCAGCTCTCCAAATGAGCATCCGTCACCTCAACGTTTTCTTGGACTCACAACTCCTAGTTTCCCAGCTCAACAATGATTACCAGGGACGCGATCCCTGTCTTTTCAGAAAATTCCTACGCACTAAACAAATGGTTAGACAGTTTGAATCCATTTCGTCCACACATGTCCCAAGACACCTCAATAGTGTAGCAGACCATATGGCCAACAATGTCCTCGACTGGCACACCAATCACATCATGTCATAACCAAAATGTGCATCCACGTGCATAACATGTGCCTCCACGGGCATATCCATAAACAAAATGCATCCACGTGCATAATATGTGCCTCCACGGGCATAAACAAATAACAAAATAATGGATCCACGTGCATAACATGTGCCTCCACGGGCATACATAAATAACAACATACTGCATCCACGTGCATAACATGTGCCTCCACGGGCATATACAAAAGACAAATGTGCATCCACGTGCATACACGACAATATATCCAAATATATATACACATATATATATAAACCATAATAGTCAACATGTCATAGGTGCCCTCAGCACCCGATATACAAAAATACATCAGTCGTACAAAAATGCTTCCCCATATGCTCATCAGCATTTGGGGGCAGATATAATATCATCTACTCATCTGGATCCCTAGGCTCCTCCGGCTCCTCCTCCGGCTGCTCCTCCGCTGGTCCCGCCGGGTCACGGCGAGCCCGAACTCTCCGCTCTACTGGCTCCGCTGGATCGTCCCGCGCAGACGTATCCTCCTCTCAGCCGGCCCTGCCGGATCATCTCGTCCACCGCCCCTGTGCTCCGCCACAAACACCGCTGTCCTCAACAAGAGCGACCGCCACTCAGGCGGCGCACCGAAGCAACCCTCCAAAATATCCCGATCCAGGTCTCTCCAACCATCCTCGGGGAGTCCAGCTAGGATCCTGGCAAAGGTCTGTCTGACACCCTCTATGGCGTCATCTCGAGGGCCAACCCCTCGCCCACAAGCCGCAAATCCTCCACCACGCGGAGGTGGTACCGCTGCAGGTGGATGGGCGACCACCATCGCCCGCCCCTGACGAGCCACATAGTCGGGCGGTGGCACTGGACCCACATCTGCACAAAGCAAGTAAGTCATCATATACTATCCAACTATAATCATCGATGATAAATCAAACAACACATGATATAATATCAAATAAAACACAAAACATACCGTCTAAACTCCAGGCCTGTCCTGGGGCACGAGGCATCTCTGGGTCACCTCGATAGTCCATGCCGGCGTAGGGGTAGTCCTCAATCACCAGGGGCATCTGCTCCCACTGCTCATAAAAATGCTCCGTGAAGAAACCGCGAACACCACCACCGCCACGAGGCATCATCTGCCCCCAACGCATCATGCGAGGCTCACTCACCAGACCAGCACGAATCGGTACCCGTGGCCGCAAGGTCGGCACCCGCTCGAAGAAAAAACAGCATAGAAAGGAGGCATAACAGAACTCACCTCCCTCTCGAATGGCCTTGTCCAGATCTCTCCGGACACCAGCGAGAAACATCTGCCCCCAGGCATAATAAGTCCTCCGAAGAACAGAGTCCACCATCATCGTTTGTCTCCCAGACATACGATGTGGTGCAGCAGCACCCAATATCCGTAGAACACATGCCCCAACAACTCGCATATCCCACTCACGTAGGGATCGTAGACTAATAGAGTTGTTCTGCAAAACAGCATCATCAACACAGAAAGTCTGTAACAAGTCCTCCATATCTACACCCGGCGGGATCCTCGGCAAGAGATCGCCCACCTCCCCCAAACGAGGCAACCTGGTCAGAAAATAGACATCCGTGAGAGTGATCTCTAACCTCTCACCCCCAATGATAAATGCACCCTCCGCCGGCACCCACCAACGCACCAGCTTGTTCAGGAGCCGTCTCACTGAACGAATAGGTGGGATCTGAGCGAACTTCAAAAGTCCGCTCATAGCCAGAGTCTGTCGTACCCCCGGATCAGTCTGAATCATCTCCATAAGATCATCATCGATCTCCCGCTCTCGCCACGAGGACAATGGTCTCCTCAACATCCTGCCAGAAAGCAAAAGAAATTTTTAGCCCCAGCACAAAAAAATTTCAAAAAAAATCCCATCGCGGCTTTTCCACAAAAAGCCGCGATGACCATCACGGCATTTCCACCAAAAGCCACGATGACCATCGCGGCCTCCATGCAAAAACCCGCGATGAACATCGCGGATTTTGGCCAGACAGTCGCGATGAACATCGCGACTATCTCCCATGAACTCGCGATGAACATCGCGGGTTCCAACCTCACAGTCGCGATGAACATCGCGACTGTCATCCTAAAACCCGCGCGGTTCATCGCGGGAAAAGACCCAAAACCCGCGATATTCCACGTTGGAGAGTCAACATGGAATTTCGCGGCCTTCGGGGGCCCGCCACCAAACAAAAAAGACATAATTGAAAAGGCTAAGGCAAATAGAGTTACCTGAAACTCGCAGAATCGAAAACCAACGGTGAAATCTCCCGGAAATCAAGAAATAGCTCTGACAGCTCTATCAAACTCGCACGTAACAATGACAAGTCATTCAGGCCCCACGCCCTATTTATAGAAATTCCACCAATTTTCAAACAACCATTGCGGTATCATACGATGTCCATTTTTCAAACCGTTGGTACCGTTGGAATCAGCACAGCGAGAACTTCATGCAGGTTCCTTCCTTTTCCCGTTTTCATGGGGTCTATTTTTTTACCATTTTTTGGCCTCCCTCGTGGCCTCGATTTGCGTGCCACATCGACCGTTCTCCGTTTTCGACATGCCTTATATCGCCGGATTCAGTTTTCCGCGCTCGTGATGATGCTTGAGATCATTTCTCGCTCTCACTTTTATATTTTTCGGGCATTTTTTCCATGCCCCCTCGTCACCTCGGTTTGCGTGCCACATCGGTCGTTCTCCGTTTTCGACATGCCTTATATCGCCGGAATCAGTTTTCCGCGCTCGTGATGATGCTTGAGATCATTTCTCGCTCTCACTTTTAGATTTTTCGGACATTTTTTCCATGCCCCCTCGTCACCTCGGTTTGCGTGCCACATCGACCGTTCTCCGTTTTCGACATGTCATATATCACCGGATTCAGTTTTCCGCACCCGTGATGATGCTGGAGATCATTTCTCACTCACGCCCATCTTTTTCAGACATTGCTTCAAAATGCCACTCATCACCTCGGTTTGCGTGCCACATTGGCCGTAGCCCTTTTTGGACAATCTTTTTGTCACTGGATCCAGTTTTCCGCACTGGAGATGATGCTTGAGACTTCTTCTCGCCCTCATCAATCCATTTTTGTTCGGTATAATTTTATCCCTTTTTCGCGCCGAGCAACACCTTTTACGAAAAAGGCACTTAGGGAGTTTTTGTTAAGCTCTTTTCTGACTCCTAAAACAATGAAAAGATCGCCGAGCAATCTTGCTTCCTTTCATGCTCGCTAAACGTATCTGAAAGGGCGTCTACCTGGTATAAGTTTACCCATTTTCCGGACCTCGTAGACTAATTACGAAAAATGTATACTCTAGTCACATCGGCTAGAAGAGTTCTCCATCCGCATCATTTTATGTTTTTTCGGGCCTTGGAGACTAAACTTACGAAAAAGAAACACCAATAGAGTCCACTTACCGTTTTCAGACTCTCTAAACATGAAAACAACCATGAGCATGAGTCGTCCTGGGCTCGCAAAATCCACAGGACCGTACCATTTTAGAGCACACTTTTATCCCTTCTTGGAGCTCATTAAAACTACGAAGAAGGAACCAATGGTACCTCTTGGCGCCACGACAAATCACATCTACTCATATGGCAACTTCCCCATTATTGGTTGCCTTTGTTCAGAGTATTCTGCAGTATGTCACCTTGAAAATCCCTCGACAGCACCTATCAGCTCGTCCTCCCCACCAGAGTCAATATATACCATTCAGTCAATAAAAGCAATGATCCCCACACCGAAAAGTCAGTTCTCTACGCTGCCAGGTCAACCATGTCATCATGCTCTGAACAAAGGAAGTTTGAGTCTACCCACTTTATGACCCAGTTATTTCCCATCCCCACAAGTATGTCAGTCCTACCATCAGCACTACAGCACTTCAGTTCTACACCTCGTGCTCCTATCAAGGAAACATCATTGCCTTCTTAGTTGCTGGTCTCCCTCTGTCGACGACAACCACATTTATTCCAGAGGATAGACCTAGAGGTCCCTGTGTCTTGGACTCATCACCATTCATGATGAGTGCCTACGAATCATTTCGAGAAGACTCCTCGGTACTTCTCTAAATGGTTGTTTCTCACATGCTCGACTTCAACACCTTGATCGCATCGCTGAGTCTCGCACAGGGCATTGATCATTTCAAGTTTTTTCGTCGAAGACCCCGGGTACCTCCTGACTCGTCCACATTTGAGAGTCTACCTATGGAAACAACCAGTTACACTTTTTTCTACAGATATCCGGGTTGCGCATGGCGAATGTATTCAGATGTACCCCAGTTTCATACTCCCTTGAGTACACAGTTACATTACTTCTCAAAGATGACTCATAGTCTTTGAGTCCCCACAGATGTTGGACACCTTCAGTTTCAGCAGTTCATCAGTTATTCCAGTGTATCAGTTATTGAGATCAGTTATGATCAGGCGTATATCCCAAAATAATGTCCCCCCTGAACCATTATGATGTACCAGTAGATTCTTTATGTATTAGATCCCTCTTCTTGGGACTAATTGTTATGTATATGACTTGATACGAGCATGGGAATGTCCGCCTCGTCCATTATCAAAGATTATACCTCATTCATATTGAGGCCATGTAATATTTCTTGTTTTTGCAGCTTCCAAGGGCCGTGGCTCCAGTCTCCAACCGATCTCTTCTCTCCACTAAAACCCCAGAAAAAGACAAATGAACTATGATGTCTATCGGCCATACGATGAGCTCCTGCCCTCACACATCAGGGGGCAATCTGTTAACACCCAAAAAGTGCTCACTAGCTCATTTCCCTATTCACATGACCCATTTGTCCACTTTTTCACCATCTGAGCCTCTGAAACCAACAAAAGGTCACCAAAAGACCTGAGTACACCCCTTTTTCCATTAAAAAAGATTATTTTTCCTAAAAAAACATAAAAAACCCTCAAAAAGGGTCCAAATTCTCAAAAATATTAAAAAGAGAATTAAAATATTAATTTTATTCAAAAAAGGAAAAAGGAGGGAAAAGTACCTAAACCATGTTGGTCAATACCATTTGGTTTCCACAAAACCACAAATGGTATTCCCCACCACCAAAACCTATAAAAAGGTGGTAGGGGCTCCTCATTTCACATCCATCCATTATCTCATCCTCATGCTACCGAAATCTTCCTTGAGCATTTTGGCCATTGTAAGCAACCTTGAAGAAGGAGACCTCTTGGAGCTTGGAGCTACTCATCTTGGGAGTTGCTCAACATCAACCTTCACCATTGAAGGTATTATCGCAAGCACTTGCTTGCCCCCCATTTTTCAATACAAATTCATTCTTTAATATTTTCTTGTTCTTGTTTTTTAAATGTTTACACTATTTGCTTATATTCTTGCATAGATCCATGATTAATTTTGTTTAGATTAGTTTCTTGTTTAATTCTATTGAAACTGCTGCTACTAGTTAGCAGGTACCCATAGCACTAAGCCTGGTTGAAAAACCAGACCAACAATAATGAAACCAAAACAATGTAGAAATATCTATATTATAGACCAATCAAGTAGAGCATCCACTAAGACTACAAAACAGAGCTCTATGCATGGTAGAAGCAAAAACCTCGATTTTGTGAAAAGAATCCAGTATAGTTTTTTTATTTGATGTAATATTTAATAAATTCCTGTTTAAATATTTGGTAAATATAATGTGGTATTTAAGAAGGGCATATTACAAATTTCATTTAAGGCTTATGACTAGTGCTTCCAATGTTTATGTTACTTTAATTTGTATTGAAAATATTTTTTTTAATAGAATTATATATATTTTTATTAAATTATAAGAAAAAAAATATAATCCTTGTTGTGGACTGGGTAGGTGATTAATTCCTTTAAAAACAAAGAAATAAAGGTGACTAATTCCTTTAAAAACAAGAGCTACGAGGTGGCAATGTCCCCAACGTTGCTACCTGGTCCAAGTTGAAGTGTTTTAACAATTGTAGATAAAAAATTGGATTTGATCTTAGCTAATCATGTTCAAGATTGATATTTATATAACTAAAAACATCTACTTCATTTTGAAAAAGAGATGAGTAGAATCTGAAAGCATCATTCGTTGATTCTGCATGATTCTTTATGAGTTGATTGCATGTCAATTAAGACTGTATTGCATGATGACTTGGGCATTCAGCCATTGCTGCAAATGATTAAGTCAAGCATTTTTAACTACACTTGCATGTAGAAGAGTTGTGTTTTTCCATGAATATTTGGAACCATTATCATTGACTGGGGAAGATTGTTTAGGAACATATGGCAATTGGTCAAAAGAGAAAGGAAGGAATTTTGAGCAAAAAATGTTTGAAAACTTGATTTTGATTTAAACTTTGTAAAGTCTAGCTAGTTAGCTTGTTGTCATTGGTTGAATAACGGGGTTACCTAATTCATATCACAGCTGCAAAATCCTCGAACATTAAAAAAATGATCAATGTTATTGATACAAACTCTCTATGATATCAATACAAACTCTCGATCCTATGCATGGTATGAATACTAATATTTTCATGGCATCCATTTTAGAATTTATCAGCTCCAGTTATTGAATGAAGGATATGATCCAGTTATTGAATGAAGGCTATGATCATATTTGAAAAATAAACCAAAACAATTCAATTAAAACTAATGCAAAAGCAAAGTAGGTTTAGTCTAGATTTGGATTTTTTTTGACACTAGAATTTGGACTATATAACATTGATATGATGCAGACAACAGTTTGATATAAGAGAGTAAATATATATATACATGAACTAAAGCTAATCAACATATCCAAGATAAAATATCAAAAGCAAAGCAGGTTTAGTCTAAATTTGGATTTTTTTCTGATTTTAGAATTTGGACTATATAACATTGATACGATGAAATCTGCAATTTGATATAACAGTGTAAATATACACACATGAACTATGTGAATGTGCTGCACATGAAAACAACAGCGCATAGGACAGTAAAAGCAAAGGATCTTTATCCATGATGTGAACCAGGAACATGATGTTAAAAAAAGGAAAGTGCATTCCATCATGACATTGACATGAACGCATTGCAACTAGGAAAAGCATTTCATGGTAGTAATGATAATAGATATAAAGGAAAAAATTTATTTGCTTTGTCTATGTGATCAGCTGCAGATATATTTGTTGTGAAAACATTGTTTGAAAGCATTGATACAAATGGAAAAAACTCTATTTGATATGTATATGCTACTAGCTATAGATATACTTGGTATCAAAAGATCAGTGGATAAGTTTCAAAATAATTGCTCATGAAGTTGTGCAATATGTGGAAGCAAAAGCTGTGTGAACAGTAACAAAAAAAGCTCTGTATTTTGTCTCAACCAAAAAAAAAAATCCTGCAAGAAGTCACCCCATCCAGCAATTGTTTTTGTGACCCTTTGCTCCTGTGGATGGAAACAGATTATTGTCAGTGCTATGAACAAAATCGAGTGCAACAAATATGTAAATCTATTGAATGCAAAAGCATTTGTTTTAGATTTCTATTTTGGATATAGAAGAGAATTATATTGATGGTGACTTGTACAAACCCAAAATTATCTGTTTGTAGAAGACAATCAAATATCAACTCAGTAGTTGTTTTGAACAACATATGTAAATTGAAGAAAACAAAGGTCAGTGCTGGAAAAAAAAAGGAGACTGTGGCAAGTGGGCATATCAATGAACATGTAACTTAGAACAGAGCTAGTTCTCGATGTATTGTCAATGCACAATGTTGAGCAAGATAGTTGCAATTTCCTTGTAAATCAGGGAACGATACCACAGTTGCAAAGTGTTTTTCCTGGCATGTTTGATGTCATTTGGTCCCATATTCAGATTCTATGTTTTCCAGCCACATTTTGAAATTATTGCAGAAGTTGGTAGCCAATAGCACCATATTGAATGGTCTTCATATACATAATCGGAAAACCAGCACAAGGCAATGGCTAAAAAAGAGTTTTATAAACCAAAAACACTATAGAGGACATAAATAAATATAATTGATTTCAATTCTAAAGAATATTGGTGTGGCTGTGGCTCATTAGTAAAGACAATAGCCTGCTACGCCAGGTAGGAAGAATACAAAAATGATAATTTTCCTTTTGATAGGAGAGTATAATTTTTTTGTAGTATCATAGCCAATTGGATAGCAATTTCAAGGTCCTTTGTCTCTACAGAAACAGGGTAGCTGCCATGCATGAGGTTTTCTAATTGTATGGACAACAGAAACTTAACATATCAATATTGATTTTTGGTCTATGAAAATAAATGCATAGCACAGGATGCTATACAGTTTTTCTATCGCATGGGAGGCTATTGTCATTGGAAAAAAAACTAGTGTTATGGGTGTTTTGGAAGACACCACAGAACAAGTACAAATTAGCAGAATTCCATACACTAAAATGAAACAATTGTACAATAAATCAGACCAGCTCTGTCATGTGCCTAAAAACAAATGAGCCCACAGAGAGAAAATGTGGAGCATATAAAAAATGCAATATAGGAAATCTATCAATGCAAAGCAAATTGTGATGTTAACGCATTGCTTTTTCTGCTTGTTCAAAATCAAAGCAAGTGGATGCATAAGAACAATTAGAAATTGAATATGCAAATAGGACATTGATATTCAATTGCAAGAGACAGTATTTGGAATTTGGATGACTGTAGTGTTCATAGGTCTGGGCAGTTTGTTGGTAGCTATAGAATGCAACCCAGATTGATGTCTTATATTGGGATCCATAATAGGCAGCAGAAAACGAAGGTGCAAATACATCGTACATGGTTTCTGTGCAAGAACCAGTGTTTGTTTAAAATTTGGATGGCCGGAAAGATGAAGAAGGGAAAAGTGTCGAGTAGAAGTAGTTTTCAAACATCGGGAAGTAATTGAACAATTTTCTTATGCAAAGAGCAAATGATTTTTCAAGTGCATTGACTGTGTGCAAGATCATGTTCCCTGAAAAAGGAAACATGCCAATACAATAACAGGATGCGAGCTATTGGGCATTTGATTGTGTCTGGAAAGCGATGGAGCAGATAAGCAATACAGAATGCATCTGCGGATTTGCAATGTCCTATAGAGGGATTGATTGTTTGTGTTGTATGCATATTTGCAATGTACTATGGAGATTCAGTTTGCTGGTGTGCAGATATGAAGTTTTCTTGTTTGCAAGTTTTCTAGTATCATAGGACACAAGAATCAAGGGCATGACATATTAAAAAAACGGTAGAAATGAAAACTGACAAATTTTCAATGCAGCCAACCATCGATTCATATTTGTTTCAATGTTCGAGAGAAGTAGCAGAAACCCTGATGCAAAACAAAGGAAATTAGCATTTCAAGATGGATCTTTTAACACTAAAATAACAGCAGAGCTTAAAAGCGGAAAGAAGAATCAAGGAAGAATCTAGAAAACAATCCTGGAGCTGGTTTGGCAACAATAGGTAGAGGCTCCAGGTATGTTCACATGTCGCAATTCCAATTAGGCATAGTCCGCCAATTCCTTCATATTGACCTAAGAATTGGCTCAATTCTATAATAACTTGTTGCATAGAAGATGACACCGAGAACGCTATCGGTGCTCCTCCTGCCTTGGGCTGCTCTAGAAGCCATTTTAAATTGCCAATGTTAAGAATTATATGCTTATTCAAATGCTTTTCCACCGTTTGGTGCAATTCTCTAAAGTTGACAGCAATGTGGTCTTTATCTTTGTTTATGGAACAAAGAACATATATCTATGTTTCAATAGGAAGGAGTTGCACACCCTGAAGCTGCACTGGGGGTTCACCTTTTTCTATTCTTTGCACAGGTTCTTTTATTACAGCTACAAGCTCTTTCTCCCCTACGAGAACCGGATTCTTCTTCTTAACCTTTAGAAGGATTTGTACGAGTTTTCTAGTATCATGATTTCTATTGGTGGTGGCTTCAGCACCAACTCCTGAAGTTTGAAGTTGAGGACTCAAATAGGGATTTGTCTGTAAAATTGGGAGAGAGCTCGTATCAACCTATTCTAAGTTTCTATTGCTGCAATCAAAATGCTGTTGTCTTCTTCCGAAAATTGAATGCTAAATACCTAATCTGAATCCCACCCAATCAATGGTATTTGAAGATATTTTTTATGTCTGTAAATAAACAATTTTCTTTGCAATGAATATTGGCACTGCCCTTTATCTATGCATAGTCATTGCACAGAGAAGACAAACAGTTGCTAGAATGTGTTTTCCCTGGAAACAAGTGCATTGCAAAAGGGTTGAATTACATTTGATCTGTATATTCTATTTTTGCTGAGAAATTTTGCAGCTACAAGGGCAGAACTATTGGATAGGAAAAGAGGGCATACTAGCTGACAATGATCAAAAGGTCGTCGCAAGAAAGAAGAAGTATACATGCTATCTACAAATACAATGACAAGTACAAATTAAATCCATCGATAACATGATAGACGTACATAGTTAAATTGAAAAGCACAGTTTGCAGCGATAAAACAAATTAGGTTAGAGAAGCATAGTAGAAAACATAAATATACAGCTATTTGCATGCATTGAGCGGATATGTGTTTTACAGACCTTTTGCTCAGAATTTTTTAAAGTTGATTTTAGAATGTTTTAAACAAGATGCATTTCTTTCGAAAGAGTAATTATGCACTTGACATTTTAAAGAGATGTCAAATGATGGATTATAAGGCTATGTACATTCCTATGGTAACAAATATGGAGTAATTTGTTGATTTTGATTCAGATTTGATCGATCTATCAAGTTATAGACAATTGACAGGTTTCGTAGTGTAACTACCAAATCCGAGATCCAATATTTGTTCTACAGCTACTAGCTTAAGCTAGTATATGTTGAAACCCAAGCAATTTCATTGGATTTTCGTAAAACATATGCTTTACTATGTCAAGACTATAGTGTTTTTTGGTAGAACTAATGGTGATGACAGTTTGTGCTACATGGGATTTACAAATTCTGGTTGGATAGGTGATGCCAATGACCAAAGTACCACTTCATGTTATTGTGACACGATTTGCATTTGCAATTTATTATCAAAGTTGACAAATTAGACTTTGGACATGTCACAAAAAATGTAGCAAGCACTAAGTGCATGATCTGTAGCAGAAAGGTGTGCCAACACATGAACCAAAAAATATAGCGCAGATAGAAATGGACAGCATTGAGAAAACATGCTATGCACTGCACAGATGTTTATAGAATGTGCAAATGCATGTTATTCACCCACATCCATGAGCATTACAAAGCATGCATGATTTTAACTTAGGCCATGTGCCAATGCATGGGAAAAGACCAAGCACAAAGATCCTTGACAACTGCAATGAAATGAATATATGAATTTGCAATATTAAATAAAAGACATTTGTATTTGTATTCTGGCAATGAACACCACATGGGATGATGTTAACAATTCACAACAATTGCATACTTCAGAGAAAAACAGATAGCTATAAACAGGTAAAAAACCATAGGCAGTTGACACCCCCGGGAAAACTAATGGATGCTAACAATGAGCAACAAAATATAGAGACTAGGTTCTGTTTTTTTTTTTAAATTGACTGTATCATGTTCTGGTTCATAGGGATGCATCTATGCAACTAGACATTTGCAACACAATGAAGGACAACTTTTAAAACCATGTTTTTTTAAAGTTGATAACAACATGGAAACCGTAGAAAAAGAAAAAGGAAAAAACAACTCTATACCGATGCATTCCAAAAGAGAAGAGACCAAAATAGATGCATGTGCCTGGAAGAAACTATGAACTGAATATGCATTAAGCAAAGAATTTTTGTTGGTTTTTTTTCCTTTTAAAAACAATAAGTTTTGCCAAAATAGACAAAGGAGGTTTTTGAATTTTCTTATTGTAGATACCATATGTCGAAAAATATGTTGGTAAAATTTGAAATCTTTGTCAATATTTATTGTTAAAAAACTCATGCGCAATGGGAGGAAAAAAAAGTATGTAGGAGCCTTGATTTTAGAAGAAAACACTACCACCACAATATTTCTACACAGCCTAAATCCTATTAACACAAGTCATTTGCAAAATATTCATGTCATTTGTACATACAGTTCGCCATAAATGCTTTCAATCACAATGTTTTTTTTCATAGGGCTTTAAACGAAGCATTGCTCGAATTCTGTAGTGAAAGAGTTGCACGAAGCACTAGTGAAAAATTCATGGGCATCTTTTGTGATAATGTACTTATAAAGGGAAGCACTCATGAAAAATTGAGAGATGATGAGATTGACAGTATTCTTGTAAACGTGACCAAGTTTCTTCAATATGTGAGTGATAGAGATTTATTTGGGAAATTCTATAGGAGAAAACTAGCTAGTATGGTAAAAGTCCAGATGAAATTCATGAGCTCAACATATTTTCAAATCTGAAGCAACAATTTGCTGACCAGTGGCACCAAAGATGGAGCGCATGGTTAGATATATGTTACAAGCAGAGGTTCCAGGAAATGTTACAAGCAGAGGTGAACCAAGTTAGTTTTGAGTTATACCTGACTAATAATCCAAATATTAATACTGAAATAAAATTGGATGTTGGGATACTGAATTTTGCTTTCTGGCCAACCTTCAAATCTTCCAAACCTAATTTACCATTTGAATGCATTCAAAGAGTTGTATTCTGCATATACTACACACCGAAAACTTACATGGCTCTATTTGATGACGACCTGTAATGTCATGTGCAAGTTTGATGCTGGGCCAATAGAAATGTTGGTAACACTATACCATACAATTTTATTGTTATTGTTTAGTAACTCTCAAAAGGTGAGTTATTTAGACATCAAATCTCAATTGAATTTGGGAGATGAATATCTTGTACTACTACATTCAGTTGTAGTATTTAGAATTTTATAAAATTTTGCTCAAGGAGCCGTATACAAAACAAATCTGTCCGAGCGATGGATTTGAAGTCAATTACAGTTTGACAACCCGAAGAAGAAGATTAAGATTCTACTTCCATACGAAGATGAAGAAAAAAATGGATTATTAAGAACGTTGACATGGATAGAGACCACAGAATTAGTGCCTTAATAGGGCCATAAATTCTGCTTGCTAAAAACTAGGACGGTCACAAAGCTTTCCCACAATCTGGACACAGAAATCTGCGCAATGCCATCGATGTTTCGTGAGACCTGTGCAACCAGCTTTTTCACTGAATCAGAGGATAGTAGACAAAGAAAAAAAGATATAGGAACGAGGTTGAAATTGATGGCATTCTGCAGAGCTAGTTATTGCAAAAAAAACAAAGAAAGGGAATTTGAAAGAAAAATAAAATAAAATCAGTGGAAAAGCTTCGAGCGGAGTCTCCTCTAGAGTCCTGGTGGAAGCCGAGAAAAAAAAGAGAGCATCAATCCACCTCCAGAACCAAATCTCGAGGCCCATTCTCTACAAGAGTCAAGTATGATAGCACAAATCTTCCTAACCTCCAGAACCGCCTAACTGAATCTTCCTACTCTACAGGAGTCAAGTATGATAGCACAAATCTTATACAAACAATGATGGAGACAAAGCATCTCCCCACGAGAATTGGGCCCTGAAGCCCTAAAAAAAAACCCATATGCAAATTGTTGGATGTCTGCTTGTATCAGTGCCAAAAGCTGTGGTCCGTGATGCTGTGTCCAAAGGTTTTTGAATTCGTTTGCAAGGTGAACATACATGATCCAAACATGTTTAATCAAATAGGCAGAGGCGTAGAGTTCACAGCCAATGTCAAATTGCCGAAGCAAACCCCTGAAATGCAACGAAAGGGTTTATGTATCAGCAATTCAACCATGTTAACCCTGCTGCGCAGAAAATATTTAAACTAATAATGACCACTCCATTGACAAACCAACAAAGGCAATCGATAAACACACATGTCCAAGATTTCCATGGTTGGTTTGGTTAGAGCTGGAGGAGGATAACGCAGGTAATTGTTCAAGATACATGGCCAAAGACATCTGTTTGTAAATTGCAAAATACTGGAGAAGATAGACGGGAAACACATACAATAAAATACATAAAGAAAATACGAAAAGGAAAAACACAATAGCCACCGACAGAGTCGTCAAAACAACAATATTGAAGCCAAATCAATGGCTCTTGTCCATACCATTAATAGAGCGAAACCCTACTAGAGACCAAGACATGCATATTCATTTAAAACAAGAAACACGTACCCGATAAGATGCCACGACGACCACAGTTGGAAGCGCGGATGCAAGTTTCTTTGTTAATAGCACGATCATGGACGAGCAATCACGAATAGCGGCATCCACAGACAAGCATCGATGAACAGAAACAACCAGGAACAGGGGCAGAGCCTGGCTTCTTCAACCCAAGTTGCAGCAAATGGGAAAACGCAACAAAGCACCGATGACAACGCAGACAACAGGAGACGCCTTCCTCAGCAAGAAACAACACCAACGAAAAAATATCTTGCCAACGCGAGTCGGAAATACAGACAAGGGAAAAGACCACGGAAAGAGAAAATAGCTCTGCAAAGGGCCACAAATTGCACAGTGAACTGCAATAAATAGAAATGACACCATAACCACGCGGCCCCATAACCAAGAAATAAATGTACCGGACAGCACAGTGAACTGCATGTCCCGGCCGACCGCCTGTCAATCGCAGAACGCTAGCGTTTTGACGAAGGGCAATGCGGAAACCAGGAGCCCTCTCTCCACCACGGCACCCATCCGCCATACCGCTCCTTGCTTCACTTCCAAAATCCACGACCTCGCAAAACAGACCTGTGAAAAGCCGAAGCCATGAGCAAACATGCCGTCGAGACAACCATCAGTAGTAGAAATGACACCCACCATACCGTCGGACCCAACATTGAAGCAGACGAGAAACACCATACTTGCCGTTGCGGACAATGGCATTAACCACCCACCACCCACGCCATGCAGGTGTAATAAAATCCGAACCAAACCGTATTTATAATAGCTAATGAAAAAGCGCTGATGAAAAGAAAAGAGCGCTGCAGGATTTTGGGGCACACAACCCTAAGACTACAGCAAAACAACCAATAAGAAATGAGAAAAATCACCAAGCAGAGATTAAAAAATAATTCGATAAAATATAACTTTGCAAAAATCTTTGGACACAAATTTCGTGCCATCTTCCACCTCCACTAATATCCCCACCGAAAACATAATATCAAGAACATAATAAAGAAATAAATTAACACTTATTAACTCTTATATTTTAATAATGAATAAACAATAAAAATAGTATCATAAATATTAAGAGTTATTTTCTAAACACATAAACCATATGTTAAGACAGAGACTAACTACCAAATGATTAGTTGAAAATTCTAGGTCATGTATTATATTTATTCTTCACACTCCATGAAAGTGAGATTTTACTTTTAATACATCTGGTTCACCTATTTTAGCTATTCTCCCAAAGATTTCTACGGCCATGGCTGCTCTATTTTCCTACAATGACACTGTCCACTACTACAATGCCTTACCCAAAGCACGGATCGCATCCCTGTGTGGCCAGCTCAAGGGTGCCAACGTCATCTGTGTAGAATCTTGGTATGAAATAAATTAAACTATTTCTTTTGATATTTCTAAGTTCTTTGTACATATTTCGTGTTTTACTTCTAGGACTTTTAAAGAATTGTGGTGACAGTAATAGATTATGTTCTCCCATTGTATTCTAAATCGGCTAATAATATCAATGAATAAAGTAAATTTTTTTCAAAATTTTCTGTTGGGTTGATAGTAAATATTTTTTTTTCCAATTTCTTGTGCATATATATAAACTATTTAAGAATTGCAGATTTTGATAATAAATTATTTCTTTTAAATTGTATGTACACATCAAGTTTTTCAGATATACATATACTATTTTATATTCACTTCATTTTAAAGTAATAATAGTTCAGACTGTTCAGTGTTCTTATCTCAATATTTAAAAATAATTAAGAAGTAATAATAGTTCAGACTGTTCAGTGTTGTTCAATGTTCTTGTCTCGATAAAATTACATATATAATTGAAAAGAATTATATTATGCTTTGCATGGGCATCTACCTGCATGACTTATCATTGTGTCTACATCTTGAATTGCCACAAAACCTATTTGTTTTGCGGTTAACAAAGTCTCTTTGTAAAAGAATTTGAGTATTCGGCATTTCTCTTTTTTTTACATGTAGATGAGTTGGCGCGCGCTTTGTGGGCGAGGGCGCCTTGATGCCACTAGTCTGGGGTCGATCCCGGGTGGGGACGGCCACAACCGACTACCCCAGCTACCCGACCATAACGATGACCTAGTATTCGGCATTTCAGCGTATATGGAGGAGCATTTCAAAATTTGGTGTATACAGAGAAATAAATGCATTTCCTTCCTTGTGGGATTAAAATATTTCAATATTTAAAAAATCTAAATGTGCTAAAAACTCGGATTTGGAAATGATTGAAAAGAGTTTCAATAAACTGTACTACGTGAACCATTGTCAATAGGACACCCGAGAGACTCCCCCTCGGTAAGTGTGTCACTCACAGGTTCTCCTTCATAGACACACTCCCCAGGGGGAGTATGTCGAGTGCTTAGACTACTGCTGCGCCATTGTCAATAACAACAGCAACGCCAAATGTAGCGTTTATGTGGAGAGGTTTGGCCTCATATCTTCTTTGATCTTTTTTTCATGGTTCAATTTTCCCTGGTTTATTTTTTATTCAAGATATGCTTTCTATTTATATATGCAATTCTATTCAAGATATGCTTTCTATTAATATCTTATATATATAGTTTTTTATTCAACACACGTTTCAACTACCGCTCAAAACTAAAAAATGGCAAAAACTTGAATATGTTTGCCTACTCTCACTTCATTTCCCTGATCTTTTCCTATATTTGCTTCAAGACAGAGATGAGTTCAACTCGAATGGCATGCTAGCCAAGGAAAAAAGGTGCCTACGAGCCATATCAACATCTCTCATTGTTTGCTATTTATAGCAGAGTGGTGCAAAGACAAAGAATGTTTGTAATAAATTCAATTTTGCAAAGAGCTCCATAATGTGCCAAGATTTATATATACACTTAACTAAAATTGTTGTAATAAAATACTTTAATGGTAGGGACTAGCTGGTTTGCAGCTATTTTTCTTGTTTAGGTATAAAAAAAACATTTTTTTCATTAAATTGAACTTTAGGCCGAAAACATAGGAGTCAAACATAACAACACAGTTTTGTCCAAGTATTTTCAACTTCGAAAGGAGAAGACCCTATGAAATATTGCGAATGTGTAGTCATACCTAATGCCATTAGATTCAACATCAAATCTATTTTCCACCCATACAATTTTTTTCTAATTTTGTTATGATCATTGAATCTTAAATAATTTTCTACTAAAATGTATAAATATATCATTTTAATCTTGTCACAAATCAATAAAATGAAATTCGATATATCCATAAATATATAGCTAGAAATTTTGGAAAAATTATGGTGCACAAGCTTTGGTTGTCTTCTTCAAGAAGGTGTTTTTAGATTTTTTATATTTAGTTGGAATGTAAGGAAAAATTGTTTATTCCCGAAGTGTTGATTTCTTCATATGTTAATTACAAAAAATAGTATTGCACCAGCAGAGTCCATATTGACTCTCATATCATATTGTTTTCCACAAACAAAACTTTAATATGGAAAAAAATGGTCTCTGTAAACATGACACAACATTTTTTAAGAACATATTGTCAAACCATTGCCAAATTGATCATTAACAAACACCACTACTCCAAATTTAAATTAAATATTGGTGAAGGTACAAACTCAATGGTTGAATTACTTGGCCTGTGGTGTTTGCTTAAAATTGCAAATTACTTTGGTGTGGATTCACTAAAAATATTTGGTGACTCATTGATGGTTGTGAATTGGGTAAAAAGAATACACCGGATAAAGACTTTATTGGACTATCGATCACATATACACGGAACTAAATGATGTGGTTCATGCTTTGTCCAAGGAAGCACTCACTGAGCAAGAGGGATACCTTTTCTGGGAAGAGTGGATTAAAGATAAGTTGGAATTTAAAGGATCTTCTCCTATTTTTTAGGATTAATTTCTCTATTTTTAGCGTATGCATGATATCAATAATGTTTTATCTTTTATTGACTGTCTCGATGGACTAGTTACATTGGGTTGGGTACCCGAACTTGGATACTAGATTGTATGCTTTTTTTGTAAACTGGTGGTGGATGGTGAACATTTTTTTTTATTTGTTTTGAAGACTATGTATGGAGGAGTACTTTTTATTTCTATAATAACGAAAGTACAAATTTTTTCTTGTTGAAAAAACCATTTCCAAATTGACCAATTAAATGTCAATAAATATTTCGCAAAATGGTGTATACAAAGATAACAAAATTCCCTACAAATCATGATTTCAGTGTAATGTAAAATACCAAACATAAATATCTAGCACTTGGTTTTCCTTGTTGTCCTCCTCAAAACATGCATCCATTTTTTTATTGCATTGTAGGGAGTAGACCAATTATCATGACTTCCAATTTCAAAATAGAATTTGCCTTAAGCCCCTACAATTTCTTCCTTTGAGCCAGATGAGTTAGAAGTAGGAGCAGAAGATTTGAGAATACCTGGAGAGAGATTATGGAAACCAACAATATGAGTCACATGAGAAACCATAGATTCCAATTTCCTTTGCGGATATAGGTTGCGTGCATTTTGAATGAGGCTACGTGCATTTTGACTGCACCATTTTTTGGCTGCATGGAGATCCGGACCCTGGCAAGTTCTGACCTCAGCATTGCTCCCTACGAAGCTACGTGCAATAAGGAAGTTGATCAGATCAGAGGGGCCCTCTCACTTCTGCTCTAACAGCGACATACAGAGAAATCTCAAGAAAGAGGTGGAGGCCGAGACAGCCATGGCCCCAGGGGGAGGACCGGATCCTCCTCCACCACCGATTCCTTCGGAGCTCGCAGCCTTCAAGAGACTAATCAAAGCCCAAGGAAAACGACCAAATTCGAAGATTCAACATAAATTTGTAAAAAAATTAGATGGAATTCCTACTGTGGCACTTCCGGTTGAACGACCTTGCATATCAGCTTTGAATCTTACAGAGAGAGGCCTCATTGGTCAGTTCACTAGACTATGGCCATCTCCAAAATCCATAGAATCATGGGTGCAGCGGAACTGGAAACCCCTTATCGCTGAAGACATCAAAAGATACCTAGTAGTCAAGGGATATTTCGTATGAACATCTTCGAGAGCACTGCGGATCGGGATCTCATCTTCTGGAATGGGCCCTATTTTATGGGACCACAAGGCTTGTACTTGAACAAATGGACTCTGTATTTTGATCCTACCCAGGATATTCCCTCGGTGGTCCATGTATGGGTCAGGCTCCCACATCTCCCACTCCATTGTTGGAATCTGGAATCACTTGAAGCCATAGGGAACACCCTAGGACGGTATATAGATCAAGCAGAAAAAAAAAAGCAATGCATCTGTGCACGGATATGTGTGGAAGTGGATCTCGAAGTAGGACTACCGGAAGCTATAAATCTAACCGTACTAGATTGGTTCCATGTTCAGGAGCTAAACTACGAACAGATCCCTTTTAAATGCAAACATTGCTGTGAATATGGCCACTTTGCTCGCCATTGCAAAAAAAAAACAGAGGAAGATACTGAAAAATACAATGAAGATCACTTGAAACAAGTCCAGAAACAAGCATCGATAAAACCTACATCCAAGACAAAAGGGAAAGGGAAGCCATCCGGGACATCGAATCCACCAACATAGAAAGGTCAACAGGAAAATGCTCACCCTAGGGTAGAAGCTTCACAAAATCAATTTGAAGCCCTAAGCACATCGAACGAACAGACTACATCTGAAGAGAAGGAAGAGGGAGAGATACAAGTTTAAGTTGAGGAAAAACAACTGACTCCACAGAAAGGGGTTACCTCTTCACCTTCATATGCTAAAATGACAAAAAGAAAGCCCGCAGAAGCAATCTCATCCTCAGAAGAAGACTTCTCAGAGAGACCCTCAAAGAAAGCAGGGAGGAAATCAAACAAAGAAATAAGAGAGGAGGAGGCTGAAAGGCATAAGATGCAAGGAATCCAAGGAACCATGGACATGGCCTATGGCCAAAACACCAGATACAGGACCCCTAAAGGAGGTCCACCACCTTTAACTAGTAAGTAATGAATCTGGTCTCTTGGAATTGTAGAGGATTGGGGAATCCTTCGAAATCGAACGAAGTTCAATATCTCCTCAAGATTGAAACAACAGATATCCTTATGCTCCAAGAGACCAAAATAGAAGAGGAAGCTCTTCTCTCTATAAGAAGATCCAAATGGAAGAAGAACGCAGGTATGGAAGTAAGT
The DNA here is from genome assembly GCA_027924585.1 of Larix kaempferi. Taxonomy (NCBI): domain Eukaryota; kingdom Viridiplantae; phylum Streptophyta; class Pinopsida; order Pinales; family Pinaceae; genus Larix; species Larix kaempferi. Next base: position 12,001,287 of record BSBM01000050.1, on the reverse strand, counting down.
GCTAGAGGGTCCTCTGGAGGGCTCGCTACTCTATGGTCCGAAGAGAAGTTCATCCTGGAAAAATCCTTTGCAATGCAGTAGTGGATCTATACTGAGCTTCATCACATTCAAACCAAGCTCACCTTTGCGCTCTTCAATTTATATGTACTAGATCAATACTCCGAGAAAAAAGATTGCTGGAAAACTCTAACAGACTTTCTGGAAATCTACACACCTTCGAACATTATTTTGGCAGGGGATCTCAATATCACTATGAGCCCAAAAGAAAAAGAAAAAAGGGGGAAACAATTGCAGAGACCCCATGCTACATCTGGTTGAAGATCTGATACAAAAATGGGATTTGGTTGATATCAAACCCAAGAGGGGAAAATATACCTGGACTAATAATCGGACGGGAACTCAACAGTCAACATATTGCAGCTTGACTCGATCAATTCTTAATCCAGAGCACCCTCCTTCTCAAAAAAAAAATATTTTCTCTAAATAATCCCTAAGCTAGCATCCGATCACAAGCCAATCCTCTTGCACTTGAACAATGAGGAAGATCTAGGGCCAATTCCTTTTAGATTTATCCCACTCTGGATCAAGCAGGAAGGATTCATGGAACAGGTGTCCAAAGCCTGGGACATTCCCATCACAGGTCCCTCGAGTTTTGTATGGGAGCAGAAATTAAAAAATATAAAATATGCATTAAAAAATGGATAAAGAATGCGATTAAGGGCCCAACGACAGATAGGAAGGAAGTTGTTCGGGAGTTGTCTACACTCCAGACGGAGATGGATGACCAGGGTATCTCTCCCGTGGATCTAATTCAGGAAAAAAAGGCTCAAGCGAATGTATACCGAACGCTCCGTCAAGAGGAAGAGAACTGGATATTAAAATCATGCAGCCTGTGGCTACAGGCAGGTGATCGCAACACCTCCTTCTTCCATAAACAAGCTAGATCCAGACAAATTCGAAATCAAATCTTTGATATTACACTGGAAGATGGAGAAATCATCAAAGGATTCGAAAATATCAAAAGGGTCGCAGAAATACACTACCACGAGTTGTATAAGGAGGATAGCTATCACGATGAGGATATCACGACTGACTTTCTATCACACATCCCCAATCTAATCAATAACGCTGAAAATCAAATGTTGTTGAAGCCTTTTACCGAAGAAGAGATAATCAGTGTGATCTGGGACATGGAGTCGGATAAAGCCCCTGGGCCAGACGGGTTTTCAATCCATTTCTTCAGAGCATGTTGGTCCATTATCAAACCAGACCTCATCTGAATGATCAGAGGCTTCCACAAAAAATCTAAGATTGGAGGTAACACTAACTCCACTTTTCTCGCTCTGATCCCAAAGGAAGTGAATATGGGGTCCTTCGACAGATACAAACATATCTCGCTCTGCAACGCCTCGTATAAAATTATTTCTAAACTTTTAGCCAGCAGGATCAAGCCACTACTGAGCAGGTTAATCTCCTCCAATCAGGGATGGTTCATTAAAGGAAGAAAAATCTTGGACAACGTGATCCTAGTGCAGGAAGCAATGCACTCCAGCAAGCTCGGAAATGAAAAAGGTATGATCATAAAACTCGATATGGAAAACTCCTTCGATAGAGTCAAACTTTCGTATCTTTACAAAGTCATGTCCTCCTTTGGATTCAGTAAAAACTTCATAGATCTCGTAAAAGCATGCATTGACAAACCTTGGATTGCTCCCCTAATAAACGGAAGACCCACAAATTTCTTCCAAGCTACACGTGGAATTATTTAAGGGTTCCCATTATCCCCTTTTCTTTATATATTGATGGCGGACTCTATGATTCGGAAGTTGGAGGTAGCAAGAGAAGTTGGAAAAATCCTAGAAATAAGACTGGCTAAAAGTATTCCCTCCGTAAACCATGCTCTCTTTGCGAATGATTCTCTCTTCCTGGGAGGAGCATCACTCAAAATTGCCAGTGCCTTCAAAGAGATTATTCAGAATTACTGTCAGGCAATGGGAGCGATGGTAAATAACAGAAAAAGTGCCATCTACGAATGGAATGTAGAGCAGCACACAATTCATAGAATAGCTCACCTTATGGGATTCTCAGGGTCTACTACATGGGATAAAATCAATTATTTAGGTTTACCCCTATCCTTGGAAACAAACAAAAAATCCCTATGGATAGATGTTACGATAAATATCAAGGCAAAAATACATGCCTGGGGGGAGAATGGCTCAATCATGCAGGAAATTCGATCCTCATTAAATTTGTGATATCCTCACTCCCTATCTATCAATCATCCATTCTCATGGTGCCTAAGTCAATTATGGACCAAATATCACGACTTATTAAAGAGTTTCTCTGGAAAGGAGGGAAAGGAAACCAAAAAAAATTCCATCTAGTCAGCAGGGATATTGTTAAAAGGCCATTGATGGAAGGAGGACTCCAGGTGAGAGACCCCTACTTAGTCAATCTGGCTCTGGGTGGGAAAATCCTTTGGAACTTGTTCTCTAATCGTGCCCACCCGGTGAGTAAACTATTGTGGGAAAAGTACCTCAAAGGGGGATCTATTCGTAATTTGCACATTGAAAACACCCCTAAAGGCACCTCAATTTGGAACTTATGCAGAGCTGGAATTAAATACTTCCAAAAACAGTTTTATCGCATCCCCAGAAATGGGACTAAAACCTATCTTTGGACAGATAGAATCATTGGCAATCCCCCTCTTGGAAGTACAGAATCTCTTTCAAACATCCGGGATTGGATCACACAAAGAGGACTAGTTACATTAGCAGACATCTCCTCTTGGGATAATAATGGAAATTGGGTGGCTTGGTCCTTGCCAGAAGTCCCAAAAAGATTATCAATTCAAAAGGCAACGCTACTGCACAGTCTCACCGGGATGGCCCCTCTCCACAGGATAACGAAAGACAAGTAGGGTTGGGTAAAATCGGGAGTCTACTCAGTCTCCCAAGGTTTCAAAGAGCTTCAGGCAACTCAAAAACCTCTGCACACTCCTTCTCTCTAGAAGCTAGTCTGGAACACATATGGCATTCCAACAACCTTTTCAAAAAATCCTGTATGGAAAAACATTTGGATAACATTGCCCAAATTCATTTGTTGAAACATCTCGCTGGCCAGGAACAGCAGAATCTTCAATAATCAAGAGAAAAATCTGGATCAAGTGGTCGTTAAATCCAAGGTTCATCTCATAGAAGCAGTAAGAAACCAAGTGAAGGAAATGGATCACACTCTCACTATACTTGAGAAAAACTGGATCGGACAGACCAACCACATTCAAAGGGAGAGCACAAACAGAAGAACAACCATCACACCTCCATGGATAATTAGATTATCGGACAAGGACTTCCAGAAATGGTGGAAGGAACAAGAGAAATCTACTACCTTCTTTGATGGAGCGTCTAAAGGAAACCCAAAAGTCGGTGGAGCTGGTGGGGTGATATTTTCTCTGGAGGAAAACAAGAAGTCAATTTCAGCTGGGGGTTGGAAAAACGCTCTAACAATCAAGCAGAAGCGCTGGCTCTTCTAAAAGGATGTCAGCTGGCTCTAAGAGAGGATTACAATGAAGTATAAATCTTCGGTGACTCGCAAATATTGATCAACAAACTGAATACCAAGAACCAATCTGGAAACCTCAAGCTAAATAGGATCATCGAAAGGATGCATAACACTCTATTAAGATTCTCCAAGCATCATATCTACCACATCCTACAGGATTCAAACAAGGCAGCGAATAAGTGGGAAAATTTAGGTTGAAGATTAGCTCAGGAACATCTATCAATAAGAAAAGGCCATAACAACTTAGAAGCATTCGGTAATCAATCGGATCCTACAAACCTAGTCAACTTGACCCAGCGCATTATTCAAACTCAGACAATTCCAATAAAGATTGGCAATCTTAAACACAATTGCTTTGGATGTGATCGCTTTCATTAATACCATCTCAATTTGGTGGAAGGTCATCGGAGGAGCAGTTATTGTTGTCATGCTTCCATTAGTTTCACACAGCATTCGATCTGCATCAAATGTACTCACTCACTTTGAGACATCTCTTGTTTCGACTGGAATACATAACAAGGCATTTCTTTCTTTCCTTGTTAGTCAGTATTCTCTCTATGGTTATGATGTTGCAGCACATCCAACAAAAGAAACAAAAAAGTGCAAAAATCAATGGTCCAATTTCCATACTCTCGAGTCTAGGAATCATATCAGTTTTTGGATGGGCCTACATCTTAGCTCTTACTTTTAGCATTCAGAAACCTCACGTATCTATATGATACAAGCAATGAAATAGCTGGCACATTTATACCAACACAGATTCTTTATGATGCATTTCATGGACGGTATCACAGTTCCAGCGGTGTAATAGTTCTGCTCTTTGTTATATGGGGTTCTCTCTTCTTTGGAGGACTTTCAATCACAACAAGTGTTGCAGAGCTAACAAGTGCAGGTTATAGGAACGCAAAGAGCAAAGCAATGACTATTTATAAATACGAAGTAGGAAAGCAGAGGCAGAGGAAAACAAAGTCAAGCGCAATTAATATCAAAATGTTGATGCACACTAATCAGAAAATGTAATCAGATCGTAGTTAGACAGAGTTTATTATGATGCCGCACACTCAGAAATTCTAATCAGATCGTATGATCGTAGTTGGATAGAGTTTGAAAATTATGATGCTACACAGTCAGAAATTGTATGCAGATCGTATTAGGCTTCGGCTGCGACCTCCATTTTTTCCTTTTTTTATAAAATTAAACGTTTTAGGGGAGAGAGTTCTATAGTTGAACGGGAACCGGTAGTGGTGATAGAACCGGTGACTGTTACAACCCAAAAAGTGACCAAGAAAATGCCAACTGTCAAACACATATAATAATATAAATATATAAAAAGTTTCCTATTTAAGTTCATAAGTGTCATTCTGTACATTAGGCCCACAGCTGTCAACTATAGGACAAAAGGTTGACAACTGAGCAGTCTTGACAAAACCAAAATCAAATCCATCATGTCCCTTCCAAATCCCAACATGCACTGACACAAACATCTAATTGGACCTCATCACTCCCCAGCCAGCCCAATCTACAAGGACGGATTGCCCATCACATGGACCCCATCGAACAAGCTTCAGGGTACACCCAGACCAGCATCGAGAATCACTTAACCACCAAGGCATCCCACCTGCACATCTATCAAATGTCACCTGCATAATAAATGGAGAATGAGTGTCAGCTCCAGGTGCATTGTTGTTCAACAAAGTATCCCAATCAATGCAATTACTGCTGCCAACTCCATTAAAATCATCAAATCAACTAGAAAACCAAACAGAAGCATATGTCCATAGGCATTTCGAAGAGCACATGGATCGACAAAGCCCCATTGATGGCCATTGGATCGAGGCCAACTCAATCTTGAGCCACTCATCCAACTCCAGCCAGTTGCAATCCATGCCTTCTCAAACTTGCCAATCAAATCAAACACCAAAATGCTATAAAGACACTACAACCTTCAAACAAACTTCATTTTTTCTGCTATTCGAAATTCCCAGACCTTGTTAAACTCACCTCTATTTCCAAGCATCAAATTTCAGAGTCCAGGCATTGCATTCAAGCAAAACACAGTTGCAGAGTTAATTCAAGACAACATTCAGAGTTCCGGTATTGCATTCAAGATAAACTTGTCTTTCAATAACGTTTTCAAGTAGCCAGACTATATCTAGTTTTATGCAAGAACCTGCATTGAACATGTAAATCACATCAAGAGATCCTTTTGAATACACCAGATCCTAGGGTCGTTTTAACACTTTGTTTCAACACAGCTATTATAATATTCCAGATCCATGTGAACTTACACAGCTAGTTCTAATTCCGTAGGTGGGAGCACTGTTATGGTTTTTGGTTTTTAATGGAGCACTGTCCCTAGCCCTGTCCTTGCCCCTGTTTGTTCTAATTCTGTGGGTGATTGCAGTCATGGCAAGAGTCAGCACTACTCGTGCAAGGAGGTCAAGTAGGAGACTTAGCGGGGATGCCCAGCTACGATGCACCTCGTCCGATGAGGACATAGCACATGATGCTGATAATAACAATGCACACAGAGATGATGAAGAGGCAAATGATGCAGAGCGTAGTGGTGTTATTCCACCATCAACCACAGTTGAAGAGGCAAATGATGCAGATCCTGGAGGTTTTATTCCACAATCAACCACATTTCAAGGTGCAACTGCCAGTAAGAAGATTAGTGCCATCAGAGGATGGACACAAGAAGACATGAAGGCTACCATAGATGATATAGAGTTCAATGGTTTTTCTATCAGAGCAGCTGCTAAAAAACATGGGATTCCACCAACATCAATCTATTACTGGATAAATGGCCTGACCCATACCAAGCGAAAAGGACCTCTTACAGTGTTGAGTGCAGAAGAGGAAGAAGAAGTTGTGGTTTGGTGTGAAGAGATGGCTCGACTAGGCCATGGTCTGGAGTTGGTTCAACTCAAATCCACTGTTGCACAAATCTGTCAAGGGAGGCCAAACCCCTTCAAAGATGGATTTCCAGGAAAATCATGGTGGAGAGGATTTAAACAAAGGCATCCAGAACTTGTGTTACGCACAGCAAAGGGGCTTGACAGGGATAGGGCTTTCAATCTGCGCCCTACAGTTGTGACCAAGTTCTATCAGACACTCTCTGATGCATATGAGAAACACTCATACAGAGGAGACCATATATGGAACTGTGACGAGACTGGATTGCAGGCAGGGAGGAATTGTGGCATGCGGGTAATTGCCAAGAGAGGGAGCAGGAATGTGCCCAAAATTCTGCCAAAAAGTAGGGAGTGGATAACTATTCTTTGTTGTGTCAACGCAGTTGGAGCATCAATTCCAGGTTTTTATCTGTTCAAGGGAAAGAATCAACTCAAAAATTACATTAAAAACTGTGAACCTGGCGCATGCATGGCTACACACCCCCATGCTTGGATGACAAAAGAACTGTTCTTGAGTTGGATTTTCCACTTTGCTTCCTCTGTCCCTGGCGGTGTTTCACCTGAAAACAGACACCTTTTGATTTTTTATGGCCATGGCAGCCACGTTGCTATACAAACCATTGAGGAGGCAAACAGGCTAGGCATTGATCTGTTGACACTGCCTGCACATACCACCCACAGGCTGCAACCTCTAGATGTGAGTGTGTTTGGGCCTTTCAAGTGTTGCTTCAGGTCTGAGAGAGCGTCCTGGATGGCAAAGAACCCGGGGGTAGAGGTGAAGAGGTTCGAATTAGCAGAACTTGCAAGCAAAGCTTTTGCTAGGGCACTCACAACATCAAATATCAAGGCTGGTTTTAGGCGGACAAGAATATGGCCTTTCAATTATGATGCTCTTCAACATGACACGGGATGTAGTCAGGCTTTTGATGTTCAGGGGAGAGAGGATGCAGATGCTGCAGATAACATCATATCACTCTCTCAAGGTCATTTCCAACCACTGGATGACGACAACGAACACGTAAGTGAAAGTCGGTATGGCACCGAACCTGTTGGGGAGAATATAGAAGTTGTTGGAAGGACAGAAACAGAATTAGATGGCCAAGGGATTGTTCATAACAACGTTGCCGATTTGAGTGTGAATGGAGGTGACCAAGCAATGGTAAACAACAGCGAGGAGTTGACATTTCCAAGCCAGCCAGAACAACCCGAGGGGTTGGCAGAGGCGATGACAAATATGAACAGACACATTGTCACCCCCACCAACGATGAAAGCCTTAACCTGCCTTCGATGCCAGTAGTCCTTAACAATGAAGCTGTACATTATTATGTGCCACTTGGGGGTGGTGGAGATGAGATTGAACAAAATGAAGATACAGTGGACCAAGAAAATGATGATGAGGCACTCCCACCAAATGAGCCACTACTTGGCCAGTTCCTTAAGTTGCCAGTGGAGAAAGTTGCAACTCAACTATCTAATCCCACTGCTGAGCATCTTAGATTAAGCAGGAGCTCACAACTACTAATATCAGAGGACTACATCACCCTACTGATTGAGGCTGAGCACAAGAAAAAGGAGATGCAGGATTTAAAAGAGAAGAAGAAGGCCCTGGCAAAGGAGAAGAAGGAAGCAAATATTGTTGCAGCAAAAAATCGAAGGAAGGAAAGGCTTGTAAGAGTGAAACAAAGGGAGGAAAGAGAGCGACGGAAACAATTGGCAAGGGAGGAAAGGGAATAAAGAAAGGCAAATCAGAGGAATCCAAATGGTCTGGAGAGGATAGAGGTGGTTGACAACTCATTGGATCAGTTTTCAGAGAACAAAAGATTATTCCAGGACCTTATTAACATACAGATACCCCAATACCACCAGGCAGGGGGAAATACTGTGTATGCCTTCCAAACTCCAGTGAACCCAGGGCAATTAGGCTCAAGTCATAACTATGGTTACTCAATTCCTCCTTGGCTACAAGGAGCAACCTGGCCCGCACCAAATGTTTGCAGCTCAACACAACCAGGTCATGCATCAGTATCTAACCCAACTAGTTTGGGTAATGAAGGCAGTCAACCTCCTCACACATAGGGTTTTTTGTTTGGCAAATGATAGATGTTTTGTGTTTGGCATACACATATGAAAGGAAGATTTTGTTGCTGGGGGGAATTTTGGGTGGTTTCCTAAGTTTTTGTTTGATTCCAATCTGACAATGGATATATGTTATAGGCATAACCACAGTAAATGTATAAAGTCCCAACCCACCATGGACCAACCATATGTATAAATCTCGAATTGCTACTATGTTGAACAAGAATATGCCCTTTATGTCAAGTACTGTTTTCTTCATGTCTCTGTCTATTTACTGGACTACATTCCTTACTAAAACTGATTGTTATATTTCTTGGTTGGCAAACTAATTTGAATGTTAAACTAAATTGGATGGTAGACCAACCTGATTGAACATTTAAATTGAATGCAAGTTTTTTCTGAATGCAATACTAACTTGAATGCAAATCGACTTGAACTGGATTGATAGTAAGCATTGCAAACAATCACCGAGCACACAGTTAAAGATTACTTAGGTTAGAGCACACAGCAAGAATGAAAGCAGGTGGTATCACTAATTCCATGTTGCATATTGCATTACTGCCGGAAGAGTAATGACAAATTTTTAAATGAGAACCAAAATTCTAGAAAAATACAAAATGAGGGCTAACTGTAGATAGGAAAAACACATATGCATGTCCAACATTCAAATACTCCTTCATATTCTCTCATACTCTCATTAACAACCCTAATCAACTCCAATAAGAAATTAACAACCATTCCTTAAGAATTCAAGCAATCACTGAAAGCAATATAATCATTGAAGGGTTTAATGGAGCACTGTTATGGTGTTTTTTTATGTCAGAATTTCCCGTAACCTTCATACCATTAAACCATATCTGAATTTTCCATAACCATGAAACCTTCTCTCAATTTTAAAATATACTAAGTTATCAACCAATGAAACAATGAAACCATATCAAACCCTAATCCTATAATGAACTCCATTCACAAATTAACAACCATTCATTGCGAATTCATACAATCACTGAAACAGTCACTGATCCATAGCAAACCCTAATTAGCATGAATGGTTGTTAATTTCTTAAAAGGTTTCATGCCTCCAAACCCTAATTGCAAATTCATACAATCACTGAAACAATCAATGAACCATAGCAAACCCTAATTTGTTAAAAGGTTTCATGCCTTCAATTCACAGTCCAAATTATTCATCTAATTTGCATGCCCAAATTATTCATCTCAAGCATGCTTCAATCCTATAATCAACTCCAATAAGAAATTAACAACCATTCCTTCAAAATTCAAGCAATCATTGAAAGCAATATAATCACTGAAGGGTTTAATGGAGCACTGTTATGGTGTTCTTTTTTATGTCAGAATTTCCCGCAACCTTCAAACCCTAATCCTATAATCAACTCCATTAACAAATTAACAACCATTCATTGCTAATTCATACAATCATTAATAATAAATTTCTACCCTAACAGTGTGCCATTAATAATCAATTTCGACCATAACAATGCTCCATTAAAAACCAAAAACCATAACAGTGCTCCACTAAAAACCAAATACCATTACAGTGCTCCATTAAAAACCAAATACCATAACAGTGCTCCATTAAAAACCAAATACCCTAACAGTGCTCCATTAAAAACCAAAAACCATTACAGTGCTCCATTAAAAACCAAATACCATAACAGTGCTCCATTAAAAACCAAATACCATTACAATGTTCCATTAAAAACCAAATACCCTAACAGTGCTCCATTAAAAACCAAATACCATTACAATGCTCCATTAAAAACCAAATACCCTAACAGTGCTCCATTAAAACCCAAAAACCATTACAGTGCTCCATTAAAACCCAAATACCATAACAGTGCTCCATTAAAAACCAAATACCATTACAGTGCTCCATTAAAAACCAAATACCCTAACAGTGCTCCATTAAAAACCAAAAACCCTAACAGTGCTCCATTAAAAACCAAAAACCATTACAGTGCTCCATTAAAAACCAAATACCCTAACAGTGCTCCATTAAAAACCAAAAACAATAACAGTGCTCCATTAAAAACCAAATACCCTAACCGTGCTCCATTAAAAACCAAAAACCCTAACAATGCTCCATTAAAAACCAAAAACCCTAACAGTGCTCCATTAAAAACCAAAAACCCTAACAGTGCTCCATTAAAAACCAAAAACCATTATGGTGCTCCATTAAAAACCAAATACCCTAACAGTGCTCCATTAAAAACCAAATACCTTAATAGTGCTCCATTAAAAACCAAAAACCATTACAATGCTCCATTAAAAACCAAATACCATAACAGTGCTCCATTAAAAACCAAAAACCATTACAGTGCTCCATTAAAAACCAAAAACCCTAACAGTGCTCCATTAAAAACCAAAAACCATTACGGTGCTCCATTAAAAACCAAATACCCTAACAGTGCTCCATTAAAAACCAAATACCTTAACAGTGCTCCATTAAAAACCAAAAACCATTACAGTGCTCCATTAAAAACCAAATACCATAACAGTGCTCCATTAAAAACCAAAAACCATTACAGTGCTCCATTAAAAACCAAAAACCCTAACAGTGCTCCATTAAAAACCAAAAACCATTACGGTGCTCCATTAAAAACCAAATACTCTAACAGTGCTCCATTAAAAACCAAATACCTTAACAGTGCTCCATTAAAAACCAAAAACCATTACAGTGCTCCATTAAAAACCAAATACCATAACAGTGTTCCATTAAAAACCAAAAACCATTACAGTACTCCATTAAAAACCAAATACCATAACAGTGCTCCATTAAAAACCAAAAAAAAAAAACCTACGACGTCGTTTGAACAGGCAACCGGACCCAAACAAACCGAACACAGACAGAGAAGGCAAGCAAATCACACCGAGAGAGTGATTGTGTTGAAAACACAATGCAAGAGAAGTCGGTAGGATCGAAATCCTACCACGTTTTCTGAACAGGTGGCCACCGCCGAGCACGAACCAGGAGCGGAGCAGGTACCAGGAGCCGAGGACGAAACAGGAACATGAACACCAAGAGCCGAGGATGAACCAGGAGCAACCCGCAAACAAGCAGGAACAGGAGATTCCCACCGGGGAACCCACGCCACAGACCACGAACACAAGAACAACACCACACCAGTTATCCAACGCACGGCGACGACCATGGAGGCAGGCCACTCCACCACGAGCTTCGAGCCAGTTAACAACAACAAACATCTATGCTCAAACAACAACAACCTCCGCACGAACAACAAACGTATGCGGACCAGAACACCCTGACAGAGCTTCCAAGCAGCGGCCTCATCGAACAACAGCAGGAGGTGGCATCGGAGCAGCAGCGGAGCCATGGCGGACAGCTTCCGGGGTGGCCGAACACTCACCTTCCATCCCCGAGCAAGAATGAACGGGCCTTGGGAGCGACTACAGGGAAAGGGACAGCTGGCACGCGTCCCGAGGTGCCATAAAGCGCATTAAAGCGCTAGCTACCCGGGACGACGTGGAGCAGCCACCTGCAGTGGTCCGGCCCTCGACGAGTGGCGTCCGCGTGGCATCCCGGGTGGCCAAAGTGGGGCCGAACCACTTCTGGCCTCCCTCCCCTAGTGAAAAAAAAAAATACCAAACATAAATATGAGTTCTAAATGTCAAAAATTGAAGAACCTATGAAAACAACATTTTACCTTGTTAAAATACAAGCAAAATAGTAATTGTGATTCATGTTTTCACTTAAGGTCCAACTTTCTAATTTTGCTCCAATGTCTCATCTACCTATACTTTCATTTCAGGGTAAACATGTTAATGTTATTGTAACTATGGAAGATATTGACTTGTATTTTATATTGTATTTATTATTGTATTTTATTTGTACCTCTGACGGAGATGTTTATTCCTCTGGTCGGAGAAGTCATTATTGTATTTGGGTCATGTAAATTCATTGAATTAAACCCTCCCATGTAAGTAGGGGCATTAGTTCCCCTACAGTCTTTTGTAATGGGGTTTTTAAGTCCCCCAAAGGAGTCGTCCCAATCAACTTTAGTTGAGGTTGACTTGTCAAGTGAAAAAGGTAAATTGAAAGGTAAAGTATAAATAGAGAGCTAGGCTCTCTATTTATTCATTCATTCACTCACTCTCAAGTTTGCATTAGAGAGAGAGAGGACAAGTTGGCACAAGTGGAGAAGAAAGAAGTTGTTGAAGACCATCTCTATTTTTGGGGTTTTACTTTTGTGACATTGTATTGGTGATCATTCTATCTCTGAGGAAGTTGCAGGGTTTTCTCCTTTATGGTTTCCCTGAGGAAAATCTTTGTGTCTCTTGTGTTATGATGTGCATGTTATTCTTTCAGTAAGATCCTAGATAATAATTGATTAAAAGTAGAAAATCTAGCATGGTATCAGAGCTAGCCTAAAAGAGGGAAATGTATGGCACTTACAACACTTGTTTCACTTGCGACAATTTGAAAGCTAGGGCTTTGTATAGCAAAAACTAGTCATCATGGAATTTTCTCTCTAAATATGTTTTTGCGAGGGTTCAGTATATGAAACTTCTACAGGACGAAGATCACACATAGATGTAGCTTGTTTCAAAACATCAACCCCATATTCGTTGTACTTTGTGAGATATGATCTGTACAAGTTGGGGTTTCTACCTCTTCCAGAATGCATCCCTAAACAGGTGACCTAGGAAAAAAGGTCATATCTCTGGCTAGGAAGCTCCAAATGGAATTCCATAAAATGTTACAGTTAGGGCACAGACTGTAGTGTCACAGGTCCGAATATCAGAAGCCAACATTGAAACAGTGACATGTGTCACTCTGTACAAGTATGTGGGCTTGGAAAGATCACAGGTCATGCTACCACAGGACGAAGTTTCAGACCCTAAGGATCCGAAATTTCAGATATACACCAGAAACAATACGTCACATATGAAATGGCTCAACGGAGGAAATCAAAGAAGATGAGGAAGAAGTTCTCACTTAGGGTTTTCAGTTTTTTAGGTATGGCAGGACCTGATACAATGTTGGAGACACCTGATGCAACATTGGAAACTATGAAAATGGATTTGGAATCCCTTCATCATAGATATTAATATTCCATCAAAATGTTGCGGGAGGAAAGAGATTGAAAATTAGGGTTTATGGGTTCTACAAGTAAGAAGAAACCCTAGAAAAGTTGGGAGACTCGTAGGGAAGCAATGAAGGAGGTTTAAATGGCACTGTTGTTCTATCATCCTAGCACCATGAATCTATATAATATGTTTACAAGTGATCTACCTTGGACGATTAGGGTTTTACCCTTATAGAGAAGACTACAAGCAATCTCGACAGGTATGACTTGAGGAGATGCAGGTATGTTTTGAAATCTATTTTATTTAGCTGATGATTAAGTTCATAGTATGTTTGTCTTCATATTATTGATGTTAGTACAATCATGATTAATTTTAGACTTGTCTGATCACCTTAGTAAAAGTATGAATGCATTTGAATGATAGAAGACATTCATTGATTAGGATTATGACACTTATGATTGTACTAATGCACTTGTGGTGTTGTATGAGGATGATGTTGTCTGCTAACATGAAAGGTACATGAAGAAAGACAAATCAAGTTCTAGATCAAGAATATATGACCATGATGGCATGAAGACAAAGACTCATCCATAGTCTTTGATCACATAGAAGCTCTACTTACGAGGTATGTATGATTTGGTTCTACTATGCTTAATTTATGAGATATGCAAGTTACTAGCACAAGGTCTCTAAATCATTGAAGAGAACAAAGAAGATATTGTTTGGGTATAACTAACAAGCATGCTAATCCAGGTATGTTTTCCTATATCGAATTAGAATCCTACTTTGTGTTAGGATCTTAGATAAGTATACTTTCATATGGTTGATAATGATTATTCCCGAAGATAGAGTTTAGCTAATCAAGGCTTTATGCATATTGTGTTTCTTAGTTTGATTAATGATATGACAAACTAGAAGAGTCCTATGGTCAAATCTGAATATGCGTGAGTAAAAGATGTACTCCATGAAACCTTGAATATTAACGCTCCTGATAAATTACCTGTGTATGAAATGATTATGACCGTACGTGTTTAAGATTATTTAGGATTATAATGTTTTTATCTTAATGAGATTATACTGATGAATGTGTGATTATGTATGAGATCTTGAGGATGACACAATGATGAAACTAGTGCACACTTAAGGGTGCATAGTGCTGCAGGATGGATAAAAGCTCAAAGACACAAAATCATGATACTATCATGACATGGAAGGGAATTAGAGATCCAGAGGGAGGCAACCTCCAAAAAGCAAATATCTAGAGGGAGGCAATCCCAAGGAAGCAAAGATCCAGAGGGAGGAAACCCCACAAAACATAAAAAGATAAGTGTTTGAATTACTTCTTAAATCTCTGAATAGTTAATGATATTAATAGTTGTATGCATATTTGTATTCCTAGAATCGGGAAATGTATCATGCATGGGGTAAACATTCATATAGAATTCAACAGTGTACTCAATAGTGTTGGACATCATTCCATTGTTGCTTGTCTAGAATGAAACCTCTTTGCTAACATGTTGGGAGCAATGCATGCTATTGATAGTATGTTCTGGTAGAGATGGAAGGCATCTAGATAGTCACCGTATGCATACGGGATATGGAAAATTGTTGTGCCAAAGCATTGGCCAAGATAGTTGCATAACTATGTGAATCATATCAGTATGCATAAAAGGTTACCATTAAAATGATTTGATGATTATGAAGTGTTACTAATATTGTAATTGGTTTTGATTTGTAGGAAAGATCATATGCTATGATCTACAAGAGAAGGATGATGAACACTTGTTTCGAAGAACAAGTGATGATTGTTCAACAAGAAGTCTTACAAATCAAACATACTACAGAGGTACAAGGCAAGGTTCGTGGCTTGTAGTTTCTCACATGAAGAGGGAATTGATGGATACACTTCTACTAGAGCTATACTCACGATAGCCGCAGTAATGAAATAAAAGTTACATCAAGAGAACATGAAGGCAACTTTCCTGGATGATGAAGTGTATGTGGAGCAGCCACTAAGATTTGAGGCACATACATGTGTGAGGCCTTGGACAAACACCCTAGACATGGGACGACATATGGACTTGTTTCCCAGCCGATAATGAGAATATCTTTATATATATATATATTCTAGATCCTAGTGACATTGTGAAAGACCTATGATATGGATAAATTCTTACAGAAGATTAAAGAAGGCTTTGTACGAGTTCAACAGGCACCCAGGATCATTAGTTATTAGATGAGT
Source organism: Larix kaempferi (assembly GCA_027924585.1). Lineage (NCBI taxonomy): Eukaryota > Viridiplantae > Streptophyta > Pinopsida > Pinales > Pinaceae > Larix > Larix kaempferi. Next base: position 11,985,422 of record BSBM01000050.1, on the reverse strand, counting down.
TTGATGATCACCACGGGTGATGCAGATTTCAACCTTTGCTACAAGGTTGAGGATGGTTGCTATATATACAGATAGCTTGATTCTCGCAGAATCTCACGGATGGATGAAGAGAGTGCATGATGTTAGACACAGAGGGAGGAATCCACCTCAAAGGGAAAAGATATCAGAGTTCAAGAATCTTGGCATGATTCTTGTGATTAGACATGTGGTTGAGATCAGATGATATTTTCCTTATCCAAGGAAAATATGCAGATGAGATCCTAAATGGATTTAGTATGATGGACAGTGGCTTCCATAGGCTACAAACAGATTATTGGTTCATTGATGTACTTGATGAACACAAGACCGAACATATGCTTTGCTGTGAACACTTTGAGCCAGTTCCTAACGGATCCAAGACAAGTTCACCTGGTTGCTGCAAAGCATATAATGAGGTACCTGAAGGGTACAGTGGATTATGGGCTCAGATATGACGCAAATCAAAATGTTAACCTATAGGTTTATGTTGATTCGGATTGGGAAGGCAGTGCTGTAGATAGGAAGAGCACTTTGGGGTGCTGCTTCAGTATGGGATCAGGTGTGATCTCCTGGTTTAGCAGGAAGCAGTCCTGCATGGAACTGAGTACAGCCGAAGCAGAGTATGTTGCAGCTTGTTCGGCTAGTTGTGAGGCAGTATGGCAAAGGAAGCTACTGTCTGATTTGTTTGATCTCCAGTTGGATGCGACTTGTATATTTTGCGACAACCAGAGTTGTGTGAAGTTGTCAGAGAACCCAGTGTTCCACAACAAGTCGAAGCACATCAAGATCAAGTATCACTATATCAAGGATATGGTGCAGAGAGGAGCAGTGAAGCTCCAGTATGTTGCGACGGACGAGCCGATAGCCGATGTGTTGACCAAGCCGCTAGCCAGAGTGAAGTTTGAATACTTCAGAGAGAAGCTTGGTGTACTTCAGATCGAGGTTCCTTCCAAGGGGAAGTGATGAGTCCGAAAGACGCAGATGTACAGGAGCCATTCTCACATGGTGGTAGGTGTGTCCTCCCATGGTGCAGATCTAAGGGTTGGGGCCATTCCTACATGGTTGTAGGTGTGTCTTCCCATGGCCTTTTATATAAGTGTTGAGCCATTCCAGCATGGTTTAGGTTTGTATTCCCATGGTTGTTGATGTAAGTGTTGTGCCTTTCTAGCATGGCTCTAGGTTTGTCTTCCCATGGCCGTGATGTAAGTGCTGAGCCTTTCTCGAATGCTTGTAGGTTCGTCTTCCCATGTTGGTTGATGTAAGTGCTGTGTGATGTGCATCTGGGCTGTGCTCCATGTGACGATGAGATGATTTGAAGATGATGAGGTGATAGTAGGAGATGCAAGTTTTTGCAGAGGTAAGATAATAAGTCTTGGGTTGTACATACGTGATGGCTTACTCGCAGAGATGATGAAGACCTACATGGAGGCTAGGCCTACATCCAACATGAAAAAGGGTTGGCTTTGTAGAACTTCCTATGACGAGTAGAATCAAGAGATATCACCAATCGATGGTCGACATGACGAGGATTGCAGCAGCAGTGACGACGACGATCCAGTGTTGATGATGATGTTCCAGCATTGTTGATCCAGCGGCAAAGACTTGTGTCTAGATGTTTTGATGACTGTGTCAAGAGAATACCTTCCTAGTTAAGAGGGAGTGTTAATGTTATTGTAACTGCGGAAGATATTCACTTGTATTTTATATTGTATTTATTATTGTATTTTATTTGTACCTCCAACGGAGATGTTTATTCCTCCGGTCGGAGAAGTCATTATTGTATTTGGTTCATGTAAATTCATTAAGGTAAACCCTCCCATGTAAGTCGAGGCATTACTTCCCCTAGAGTCTTTTGTAATGGGGTTTTTAAGCCCCCTAAAGGAGTCGGCCCAGTCAACTTTAGTTGAGGCCGACTTGTCATGTGAAAAAGGTAAACTGAAAGGTAAAGTATAAATAGAGAGCTAGGCTCTCTATTTATTCATTCATTCACTCACTCACTCTCAAGTTTGCATTAGAGAGAGAGAGGACAAGTTTTCACAAGTGGAGAAGAGAGAAGTTGCTGAAGACCATCTCTATTTTTGGGGTTTTACTTTTGTGATACTGTATTGGTGATCATTCTATCTCTGAGGAAGTTGCAGGGTTTTCTCCTTTATGGTTTCCCCGAGGAAAATATTTGTCTCTTGTATTATGTTGTGCATGTTATTCTTTCAGTAAGATCCTAGATAATTATTGATTAAAAGTAGAAAATCTAACAAAACACACCATAGAGAGAAGGCCAAGCCATGCAACAAAACTCAATATTTCATCAATGTGAAATATATAGCAACTTATTTATGCGTATCGTGCATATAGAAATTGTTGTATGTCCACTTGAACAAATGTTCTCACTATGCATATAAATTATACCTATCATTTTTCACCTTTGCATTCTTCATTTCACAATTGTCGACTCCTAGTGAAATTTATAGCCTTATCTCTAATTATGGCTATCACTTCTTGGTTTTGTGCATATCACTCAAGAGGAAACAACCCTAACATGCAAAGACAAAAAAAGAAACCCTACAATTTCCATGTGGCATCATGCACCTCTAGGAGCCATGTTGGTGATCTTTGTAAGTAGAAATGATGCCAAATCAGAGTTAGAGGAATCTAAGGAAAAGATGGCCCAAGTAGTAATATCTTCCAAGCATGGTATTCGTTATTAAATTGCATGCTTACTTTCAAAGATGGTATGTCTTGCCACACTCATTCCCTACTATAATTGTCACACCATCATAGTAGAAATAAGAATCCCATTAATTCATTATGTATTTTTTCACAATTCAAGCACATTAAATCAATTCTCAGTTTGGTCAATACCTCTATTGAAATCTCGTGAAAAACATCTTCCAACAATTGTGAACTCTTAAATGAAATACCATATCAATTTAAATATGGCCATCCACCCATTGATGTATTTGTGCTTACATGTAACACCCCTCCATCACATATTTGCATTTGTCTTAAGGGGCATAACTAGGTTATAGTGTAAGTGCGGGACACACTCATAATGGTCGCACGAGTGGGTCTTACCCCTACACAATAGTCCCTTACCTATGGTTTTTTCATGTAGTTCATGTGGTGGTCTATTTCGTCTACATCAGCCAAGAGACACATTTGTAAGTTTGTATTAGGGTTACATGTATGCATCAATTTCCTTCTACTTAGTTTACTATCACAATTGAGATCATTTGTGTATATTGGTAAATATTAACTATCAAAAATAAAAATATTGTTTTTAGTTTCATTAAAACCTAGAATTAAGTTTGGGGTATTACATTTGGTATTAGAGCCATATTCAAATCCTAGGGCCTTTGGATTCTCCACGAGAGAGATATTGAAGCTCAAACATGTGGGGTTGGAAAGATGACAGGTCATGCTACCACAGGCCGAAGTTTCAGACCCTGAGGATCCGAAATTTCATATATACACCAGAAACAATACGTCACATATGAAATGGCTCAACGGAGGAAATCAAAGAATATGAGGAAGAAGTTCTCACTTAGGGTTTTCAATTTTTTAGGTGTGGCAGGACCTGATACAATGTTGGAGACACCTGATGCAACATTGGAAACTATAAAAATGGATTTTGAATCCCTTCATCATAGATATTAATATTCCATCAAAATGTTGCGGGAGGAAGGAGATTGAAAATTAGGGTTTATGGGTTCTACAAGTAAGAAGAAACCCTAGAAAAGTTGAGAGACTCATAGGGAAGAAATGAAGGAGGTTTAAATGGCACCGTTGTTCTATCATCCTAGCACCATGAATCTATATAATATGTTTACAAGTGATCTACCTTGGACGATTAGGGTTTTACCCTTATAGAGAAGACTACAAGCAATCTCGACAGGTATGACTTGAGGAGATGCAGGTATGTTTTGAAATCTATTTTATTTAGCTGATGATTAAGTTCATGATATGTTTGTCTTCATATTATTGAGGTTAGTACAATCATGATTAATTTTAGACTTGTTTGATCACCTTAATAAAAGTATGAATGTATGTGAATGATAGAAGACATTCATTGATTAGGGTTATGACACTTATGATTGTACTAATGCACTTGTGGTGTTGTATGAGGATGATGTTGTCTGCTAACATGAAAGGTACATGAAGAAAGACAAATCAAGTTCTAGATCAAGAATATATGACCATGATGGCATGAAGACAAAGACTCATCAATAGTCTTTGATCACATAGAAGCTCTACTTACGAGGTATGTATGATTTGGTTCTACTATGCTTAACTTATGAGATATGCAGGTTACTAACACAAGGTCTCTAAATCACTGAAGAGAACAAAGAAGATATTGTTTGGGTATAATCAACAAGCATGCTAATCCAGGTATGTTTTCCTATATTGAGTTAGAATCCTACTTTGTGTTAGGATCTTAGATAAGTATACTTTCATATGGTTGATAATGATTATTCCCGAAGATAGAGTTTAGCTAATCAAGGCTTTATGCATATTGTGTTTCTTAGTTTGATTAATGATATGACAACCTAGAAGAGTCCTATGGTCAAATCTAAATATGCGTGAGTAAAAGATGTACTCCATGAAACCTTGAATATTAACACTCCTGATAAATTACCTGTGTATGAAATGATTATGACCATACGTGTTTAAGAATATTTAGGATTATAATGTTTTGATCTTATTGAGATTATACTAATAAATGTGTGATTATGTATGAGATCTTGAAGATGACACAATGATGAAACTAGTGCACACTTAAGGGTGCATAGTGCTACAAGATGGATAAAAGCTCAAAGACACAAAATCATGATACTATCATGACATGGAAGGGAATTAGAGATCCAGATGGAGGCAACCTCCAGAAAGCAAAGATCAAGAGGGAGGCAATCTCAAGGAAGCAAATATCCAGAGGGAGGCAATCCCAAGGAAGCAGAGATCCAGAGGGAGGAAACCCCACAAAACATAAAAAGATAAGTGTTTGAATTACTTCTTAAATCTCTAAATAGTTAATGATATTAATAGTTGTATGCATATTTGTATTCCTAGAATCGGGAAATGTATCATGCATAGGGTAACCATTCATATAGAATTCAACAGTGTACTACTAATATGCATATGGTGGGTAAGTAGTCAATAGTGTTGGACAACATCACATTGTTGCTTGTCCAGAATGAAACCTCTTTGCTAACATGCTGGGAGCAGTGCACGCTCTTGACAGTATGTTCTGGTAGAGATGGAAGGCATCTACATAGTCACCGTATGCATACGGGATATGGAAAAGTGTTGTGCCAAAGCATTGGCCAAGATAGTTGCATAACTATGTGAATCATATCAGTATGCATAAAAGGTTACCATTGAAATGATTTGATGATTATGAAGTGTTACTAATATTGTAATTGATTTTGATTTGTAGGAAAGATCATGTGCTATGATCTACAAGAGAAGGATGATGAACACTTATTTCGAAGAACAATTGATGATTGTTCAGCAAGAAGTCTTACAAATCAAACATACTACAGAGGTACAAGGCAAGGTTCGTGGCTTGCAGTTTCTCACATGAAGAGGGAATTGATGGATACACTTCTACTAGAGCTATACTCACGATAGCCGCAGTAATGAAATAAAAGTTACATCAGGAGAACATGAAGGCAACTTTCCTGGATGATGAAGTGTATGTGGAGCAGCCACTAAGATTTGAGGCACATACGTGTGTGAGGCCTTGGACAGACACCCTAGACATGGGACGACATATGGACTTGTTGCCCAGCCGATAAGGAGAATATCTTAATATATATATATTCTAGATCCCAGTGACAATGTGAAAGACCTATGATATGGATAAATTCTTACAGAAGATTAAAGAAGGCTTTGTACGAGTTCAACAAGCACCCAGGATCATTAGTTATTAGATGAGTTTGATGATCACCACGGGTGATGCAGATTTCAACCTTTGCTACAAGGTTGAGGATGGTTGCTATATATACAGATAGCTTGATTCTCGCAGAATCTCATGGATGGATGCAGAGAGTGCATGATGTTAGACACAGAGGGAGGACTCCACCTCAGAGGGAGAAGATCTCAGAGTTCAAGAATCTTGGCACGATTCTTGTGATTAGACATGTGGCTAAGATCAGATGATATTTTCCTTATCCAAGGAAAATATGCAGATGAGATCCTAAAGGGATTCAGTATGATGGACAGTGGCTTCCATAGGCTACAAACAGATTATTGGTTCGTTGATGTACTTGATGAACACGAGACCGGACATATGCTTTGCTGTGAACACTTTGAGCCAGTTCCTAACGGATCCGAGACAAGTTCACCTGGTTGATGCAAAGCATATAATGAGGTACCTGAAGGGTATAGTGGATTATGGGCTCATATATGACGCAAATCAAAATGTTAACCTACAAGGTTATGTTGATTCGGATTGGAAAGGCAGTGTTGCAAATAGGAAGAGCACTTCGGGGTGCTGCTTCAGTATGGGATCAGGTGTGATCTCCTGGTTTAGCAGGAAGCAGTTCTGCATGGAACTAAGTACAGCCGAAGCAGAGTATGTTGCAGCTTGTTCGGCTAGTTGTGAGGCAGTATGGCTAAGGAATCTACTGTCTGATTTGTTTGATCTCCAGTTGGATGCGACGTGTATATTTTGCGACAACCAGAGTTGTGTGAATTTGTCCGAGAACCCAGTGTTCCACGACAAGTCGAAGCACATCAAGATCAAGTATCACTATATCAGGGATATGGTGCAGAGAGGAGCAGTGAAGCTCCAGTATGTTGCGACGGATGAGCCGATAGCCGATGTGTTGACCAAGCCGCTAGCCAGAGTGAAGTTTGAATACTTCAGAGAGAAGCTTGGTGTACTTCAGATTGAGGTTCCTTCCAAGGGGATGTGATGAGTCCGGAAGACGCAGATGCACAGGAGCCATTCTCACATGGTGGTAGGTGTGTCCTCCCATGGTGCAGATGTAAGGGTTGGGGCCATTCCCACATGGTTGTAGGTGTGTCTTCCCATGGTCGTTGATATAAGTGTCGAGCCATTCCAACATGGTTGAGGTTTGTATTCCCATGGTTGTTGATGTAAGTGTTGTGCCTTTCCGGCATGGTTCTAGGTTTGTCTTCCCATGGTCGTGATGTAAGTGTTGATCCTTTCTCGAATGCTTGCAGGTTTGTCGTCCCATGTCGGTTGATGTAAGTGTTGTGTGATGTGCATCTGGGATGTGCTCCGTGTGACGATGAGATGATCTGAAGATGATGAGGTGATAGTAGGAGATGCAGGTTTTTTGCAGAGGCAATATAATAAGTCTTGGGTTGTACATACTTGATGGCTTGCTCGTAGAGATGATGAAGACCTACATGGAGGCTAGGCCTACATCCAGCATGAAAAAGGGTTGGCTTTGTAGAACTTCCTATGACGAGTAGAATCAAGAGATATCACCAATCGATGGTCGACATGACGAGGATTGCAGCAGCAGTGATGATGACGATCCAGTGTTGATATGATGTTCCAGCATTGTTGATCCAGCGACAAATACTTGTGTCTAGATGTGTTGATGACTGTGTCAAGGGAATACCTTCCTAATTAAGAGGGAGTGTTAATGTTATTGTAACTGCGGAAGATATTCACTTGTATTTTATATTGTATTTTATTTGTACCTCCAACGGAGATGTTTATTCCTCCGGTCGGAGAAGTCATTATTGTATTCGGTTCATGTAAAGTCATTGAGGTAAACCCTCCCATGTAAGTCAGGGCATTAGTTCCCCTAGAGTCTTTTGTAATGGGGTTTTTAAGTCCCCTAAAGGAGTCAGCCCAGTCAACTTTAGTTGAGGCCGACTTGTCATGTGAAAAAGGTAAACTGAAAAGTGAAGTATAAATAGAGAGCTAGGCTCTCTATTTATTCATTCATTCACTCACTCACTCTCAAGTTTGCATTAGAGAGAGAGAGGACAAGTTCGCACAAGTGGAGAAGAGAGAAGTTGTTGAAGACCATCTCTATTTTTGGGGTTTTACTTTTGTGACATTGTATTGGTGATCATTCTATCTCTGAGGAAGTTGCGGGGTTTTCTCCTTTATGGTTTCCCCGAGGAAAATCTTTGTGCCTCTTGTGTTATGTTGTGCATGTTATTCTTTCAGTAAGATCCTAGATAATTATTGATTAAAAGTAGAAAATCTAACAAAACACACCATAGAGAGAAGGCCAAGCCATGCAACAAAACTCAATATTTCATCAATGTGAAATATATAGCAACTTATTTATGCGTATCGTGCATATAGCAATTGTTGTATGTCCACTTGAACAAATGTTCTCACTATGCATATAAATGATGCCTATCATTTTTCACCTTTGCATTCTTCATTTCACAATTGTCGACTCCTAGTGAAATTTATAGCCTTATCTCTAATTTTGGCTATCACTTCTTGGTTTTGTGCATATCACTCAAGAGGAAACAACCCTGACATGCAAAGACAAAAAAAGCAACCCTACAATTGCCATGTGGCATCATGAACCTCTAGGAGCCATGTTGGTGATCTTTGTAACTAGAAATGATGCCAAATCAGAGTTAGAGGAATCTAAGGAAAAGATGGCCCAAGTAGTAATATCTTCCAAGCATGGTATTCGTTATTAAATTGCATGCTTACTTTCAAAGATGGTATGTCTTGCCACACTCATTCCCTACTATAATTGTCACACCATCATAGTAGAAATAAGAAGCCCATTAATTCATTATGTATTTCTTCACAATCTAAGCACATTAAATTAATTCTCAATTTGGGCAATACCTCTATTGAAATCTCGTGAAAAACATATTCCAACAATTGTGAACTCTTAAATGCAATACCATATCAATTTAAATATGGCCATCCACCCATTGATGTATTTGTGCTTACATGTAACACCCCTCCATCACATATTTGCATTTGTCTTAAGGGGCATAACTAGGTTATAGTGTAAGTGCGGGACATACTCAGAATGGTCGCACGAGTGGGTCTTACCCCTACACAATAGTCCCTTACCTATGGTTTTTTCATGTAGTTCATGTGGTGGTCTATTTCGTCTACATCAGCCAAGAGACACATTTGTAAGTTTGTATTAGGGTTACATGTATGCATCAATTTCCTTCTACTTAGTTTACTATCACAATTGAGATCATTTGTGTATATTGGTAAATATTATTAACTATCAAAAATAAAAATAAATATTGTTTTTAGTTTCATTAAAACCTAGAATTAAGTTTGGGGTATTACATTTGGTATTAGAGCCATATTCAAATCCTAGGGCCTTTGGACCCTCTTAACATTTTAGAAATTGGTTGAAATGCAATAGCTTGCTTGTAGTTGAGGACTTAGTTCTGAAATGCCTTTGTAGAGGTGGGCAACTTGGTGATAAATTATCCAAAGCCCTACCCCTTGTTGGTACTCATGTTTGTGTTTAGAAGATGAGATTACCCTACACAATTCCCTACATACATAATTTTCGCACATTTATTGGCCTAGCAATCAAAATATGAAAACATAGCTAAATTTTGTGGGATGTTTGACTCCTACATTAGAATTAAATGAAAGAGAGGAAGACTTCACAACGAGCATTTATCATATCATTCCATGTTTCAACACCAAGTTAGAAACCAAGAGGACTGTCGTTGCATGCTAGTATTGAGGATAAGAGTTCATCATCTTACTGTCACCCAATCACTCCCAAAAAAACTCTTTCAATGCACTTATAAGATATGGTGTGGTTATAGGCTACTAACAACTTGGAGTACTTGTTGTTTGGATGACTTGAGTATAAATCCTTGGGGGGGAGTTCTTATAGAAAGACTATATCCAAGACCAGGTAAATATCCTAACAACCTTGACGAACCATGGTTGCAGTGAATTGTAATATAAGAGGCTACATTCATGGCATTATAGCCTTCACTATATTGCCATTTTGTTTCTTTTATCGCTCATCAATGAACAAAGCATGTCAAATCAAGCATCTCTATTGCGATCTAAAGATCTCTCACATCATGTAATCCTCCTAGAGTTACCATGGCCACCACCCTACATCTTTAGATAACATTTTCTCTCCTCTCTTCTGCATTTTTATAGGGGCTTCCTATGATGGAGGAGCTTTTAGTGAATACAATGGCAAAGGATATCCTTTTAGGGAGCCTTTATCTCCAATACTCAGCTGAAAAACAATGATCTATAAAGACCCTTCGAGGAAATGTGTGAAGTTGGAAAATTGATTGCCTTGTGCTCTAAATGTCCCAAGGGCCGATCCAAATGGAATGTTGACATGGATGTTGATGATAAAGAGGCAACAAACTACCTTGCAATTATCTTCCAATTCCTTCCTCTATCATCTATTATTTAACGTCTTGGTCTTATCTCCTTAAGCGACCTATATTTTCCCTTACCGATCTAACAAAACAACCCCCTAAATATTCAAGAAATGAATTGTAATTGTCTCCTTCTCATGATTTGGGAGATCCCCCTCCTCCATGAGATCTATGCCTGATCTATAAGTTCCATAGAGCTTATGGCTCTTATTGCGTAAAATTATATTTTCTCAAGGCATGCAATTAACAGAATCTTTACCAGAATTGTTTGAGAAGCCCAAAAGTTGTAAGTTGTAGAGATAACAAGAAATTGCGGGTTCAATTTAAACTTTTAATCTTGTGTAATCTTTAGAAAATAAAAAATAAAAGTAAAAATAAAAATTTCACAAAGAGGAAAACCCATTACTGCCAACGATGGGAATCGAACCCATGACCATGTGATTAAAAGCATGGTGATATGTGATGTCTTAACATCAACCAATTCCTCTGTCCCACTTGATGGCATTACTCATTATTAACTGCTTGATGGTGGACATGCTTCTTGGCGGTTAGTGGTAATCCTACAAGAGCATTATTATGTTAAACAATGGTTGCATTACATCTAGTTACTATGTTAATCTTGCCAAAGCATTACTATGTTAAATAATGGTTGTGTAACATTTGGTATTTGCGACATAAATCAATCGAATGAGGAAAATGAATTGTTAGATGTAGTTTCTATTTCCAACCAGGAACCCCATTGTTCTATGGAAAATCACTAGTATTCAATTTATAAACAGTCGATTGGATTACTAAGGGACCATACACATCACCGAATATGAAATTCACCAAGGTTAAATGTCTAAAGGCAATTCACACGTACCAATTTCCTTTTGATCCTCTACAACAGTATTATCGTGCTTTGTTAATTCGTTGGCTTCTGATTCCTTTGAAATTCCAAGCCATCTCAATAAATGGCAGAAAAACCATACACCAAAACGTTCTATAAATCTAAAGATATTTGTGTAGGATTTGCCCTATGGTCCACCGAATAAATAGTATTAACTGTTGGATTTTGTACAACTTCGGAAGATATTATTCATTATATTTTATTGTACTTTCATTGTACTTGTTTATACCTCCTAAGGGAGAAGAACCTTATGTAATCAATTATGTAAACACATGAAAGAATCAATGTAAGCCTTGGGGTGCAAAAGGAATTAATAAAAAGATTAAAAATAAAATATTTATTGCCCCCAAGACAAGTCGGCCCCATAAGGGATTTTCTGGTTTCAGCACTTGTATAAATATGAGGTTAGTGCTCCTCATTTGTTCATTCTCACACTTGAGATTGGCGCATCACTTGGGAGAGGAGAATTTCGCATCACCTAAAGCAGGAGGCTGATTTCTAGGGTTTCTACTTGTGGAAAACATTTCCACACTTTCTCTTTCTTCATTTGTACTCTGATCTCAAAATTATCATCTCTCTGCGAAGGTTGTTGGGTTTTCTCCCATTTGGGTTTCCAAGGGTAAACTTTGTGTTGTTGTTTTGTGCTTTGTCTTACTTCTAGTGATCTTGGTAATGCATTTATGTTTTATGCTATGAATGTATGAAATTTAACATTAACATTACCCTATCCAAACAATATATATCAAAACAACATTACACTATATCCAATAACTTGCGTAGTGTTATTAACTTACAGTGATCCATAAATAAACATAAATGTATATATGTTTGAAGCTTTAGTAAGAAGCAATGAAAACATGAAGTATTATCACTGATGCTTTTGGCTCGAATATATTGAATATACACCATATGTCCAACTCGTTAGTGATCCTTGTTCGTGCATGGGCTTTTGCTCTATTCGTGTTTGGCGTTGGCTTAGCTCTTGGACGCATGTTTTACAAAGTGTTACAAGGCTCGATTAACTTGGAATGATAATAGGAGGTTGGACGCGGTGATATAAGCCAACTCAGCAAGGAAACCATATTCAAAAGAAGAGACAAAACATTGTACTAAAATCTTCATGGGATATCCGTAATGATCTTCTTTCCAATGTAGAAAAACAACATTTTTGCAATGAACTCGAGGTATGCCAGAATGCCAAAGCCGATTGGTATTCTGAAAGGCATGCTACAATGCTTTATAAAAGAGCAGCAATATAAAGTGAAGAATGCCATGTTTGTAAGTCCATTCTCTTAGAAGGGCTTGTCTATTGTAGAATTCAGAAAATCACGGTCAGCCCAGCAGGTCTCACATATTTAAAGAGAGGTAGAAAGCAGTCTACCAACATACAATCTGGCTTGTTTTGTCTCATTAAAGGAAGACGCCAGGGAGAACAGTGTCTGCACTTGTATTTTCTCTTCTTATCCCAGCTATAGTAGTGGCAGCAGCCAATATAGCTGCTCTGTTACCACCCCTGCCTTCTTGGCCATGAGGAATTTTAGATGGCACTTCCTTCCTGAGTGATGGAAAATATAGTCAATTGTCCCATTCATGCTGCAGGGATCTACCTCATCGCCGTGTTCTCTTACTCTTTTGGTTTGACATTTGATGTTGAGGTTATGGATGGATTATTCACATGTGTTCAAAGGGTGTTGCCAAGTCCACAAGAACGTGCGGAGATTTCTAAAGAAATGGAAATATATAGGATGGTCGATAGAACATTTAGCTTTGAGATGGCTATTCAAGACATGAAGACCAAAATGATAGGTAACCTTCAAATTCATTTTGTTTCAAATTTCAAAGTATCTTCTTCCTTTGTTTAAACTTTCAAAATTCAATGTTATTTCTTATGTTTCTCTTATTTGTTGTGGATGCTTGGGGGACAAGCTATGGTTCAAGAGTACCCAATTTACAAAAGCTTGTCATTCGGATGCTTAGCCAAACATGTCGCTCATTAAGATGTGAGCACAACTAAAGTGTGTTTGAGAAAATACACATCAAGAAGCACAAGAAGTTTAAAAAATTCAAATTAAATTTTGAATTTTTTTTTTTAACAGAAACTAAAAAAGCTTGATATTATAAAAAGGTTGTGCACAGCCATTTAGTACAGAGCATAAATAGAAGCCTGAAATCTGATGTAGTTTGAAAAGAAGTGACCAAAAATTGCATTAACATGGATCTACAGTAGTTTCTAATCTACTTCCTAGATTTAACCATTACAGAGAAGGGATAAACCCTTACAAACTGGAAGTTAAGCAAAATGCAAAAAAACATTCAAACTAGCCAAAAAGGGACCAACCTTGCTATTCCTGCTTGCCTTGGAGGCCAAACATAGGTTGTAGAACTGAAGTTTCATCCATTGGGCGCACATACTCTGATGGAGATTCTTGGCAATGGCTACATTGGGTCATCTTGGCCATCTTCAATACTTCCTCTTTGATGATGTCCAACAAGCCCATCAGTTATCTTAGGTTTCTGTCCAAATAGTCAATGAGAATCCTAGCATGTGAGCTGCTACGAGATGTATCTCATATCATCAGCGGTTTCACGGTTTTCCTTTAACCCAACACAGACTGCTTCATAAACCTTGCGCAAATGTTGCTTGAAATCCTCAACACTGGCTTTTAGAAAAGCCATACCTTCTGCCAATCCTGCCATTACTTTAGGGGGAGGATTCCAGAACTGGACAAGGTCTTCAAATTGCTGAGACGAGAGAGAAAGGGCTTCCAAATGCTCCCATGACCGCTGCAATAGAACTTCTTCAGGGCTGCAGGCCTCCTCACTCGCTTGAACAAACAAAATGCTTGAAATACGCTGCATCTCGACCGGACTTGACTTCCCATGTACGCAAACAGCATCCACAAGACTTGCATTAATGGTGACTTCAGTGCACCTACCGTCGAAAGGACAGGTGGGAGGCATGCCAAGTGAATTCCAACACATCCCCCACGAAGAAGGGGATTAGGCCACTTCATTTCCATAAGAAACCTATGTATGTTGAAAACGCCAATAAGATAAGTGTGGCCGAGGTGCTTAGGGGATAGGCTTAGTTTTTTATCTCCATTTTCATATTGAACCACTCCAAGAGGTAACCTTACTCCTTTATTTGCAAGAGCATCAACACTAGAGTTATTCTCCCTCATAATGTGTAGGAAGGAAACCTCAGAGGGATTGTTAAGAAGAGCAATTCTACAATATAACCTTTTGCCTCGAGGAGCTCCTTTTTTATATCATGTTCTCATCTTTTGGATGACATGTCTGGAATCTCCAAAAACCATAAGGTTAACAATGTTTAAGCTCAATGTGAGTTCCATGCCATGAAGGAGGGCCAACGATTCTGCCTCATTATTTGATTTTTGCCCCAAACCCCAAGCAAAAGAGCTAACTATTTTTCCTCCGGGATTGAAAATGATCCCACCCGCACTTGCCTCCCCTGCAAATTAAATTTTGAATTCATTTAAATTATAAATTTATAATTTTATGCCTCGTCACCCTTTAAATTATGTATTATAAATTATAATTTATAAATTATGACCTGCAGACAAGTTGGAATCCCGGCACCTTAATGGCATGGTCTACAATTACTACAATCTTCAGTTGTGGATGAAGCAGCTTCATAAAACACCTAACATGGAGGTCATTTCATTGGATGGGATTGACACCACTACTACATGGAGGGTGGAGAGCGAGAGGCCTATCATGGACTTGACCACTGATCGACTATATGAGGATGTACAAGAGGAGGTGGTAGGGGTGATGGCGATAGAAGAGGTGGCTATTGACACTAAGAGTGTACCACCACATTCACAAACACAAACACAATCAAAGATAATGAATTGGACTTGGGCCTAGCAATAGCACTAGCAAAGAACGTCAAACTCTAGCTTCTCCCCCTTCTAGAGAGAACGTCAAACTCTAATTTCTCCCCCTTCTAGAGGACATCAGAGTCTAGCTTCTCCTTTTATTAGAGCACATTAGAGTCCACTACCATCCATAGGGGCCTTATTCATCTAAAGATAAAGACATTACTAGAGCCACCATTATCCTTGCTCATAAATGGGGCAAAGGGAATTGCTAGTTCATTTATTTGATTTAATAGTACTATGTAGTATGTAGATCATAGTTGACTCATGATAATGAGATACATTTATTATATTTTTTGATAATATTTTGAGGCTTAAGAGTCAGTTCTCACTACTCAGGAGTCAATAGATGATTACTAATGATATGTTATGTATCACTATACATCTTTATATATCTTATATGTCAATGTTATCTTCGTATTTATGTGGCAATGTATTTATTTAAAGTTGTTGCTTTAGATGTTTAAAAAAAAAATGAATATTTTGTTTTTTTTTTAAGTTTGCCTATATTTTATGATATTTCCTCGATGTTGCTGATAAGTTGTTTTTCAGACCCTCGACAATATTTTCATCGACACGATGTTTGCAACATCGGTTCATAACAAGTGCAAATATGTGTATTACGTTCTAAAAGTTAACAGGATCTTCCTCAAATTGATTGCAAAATTAAAGGGCCTTGAATGTTAGGACAAACTATCAAAAGCTTGTTCCACCAATAGGTGTTTATATCTTAGACTTTGGGGTTGACTACCATCTATGTTTTTCTTAAATTGAAGGAGGATGGAACAAGTGTACTATCTAGATTGATTTTATGGACGTCGCTCAAAATTCAAAATAAACAATTAAATATATATACATATATATATATATAACTGGTAGTTGATGCATGCATGGATAACTTGTAATTCATGAATGGATAACAGGTAATGACAAACAACTCATTTAACTAAAGAAGTTAACAGGTAGTTGAGGCATAGATAACAGGTGATTACAACTAAGTATGGTGAACAAGTAACAGATAACTTGTTCATGGCACTTAACTTGTGACCTATCGAAATTCACTGGCCACAAGTTAAGTGGTTGTGCTAGTGTAAAAAAATGCACTTTAAGGTTTAGCTACAAAGTACACTACACCAAATGACATTATGGTTAATCTTGAGTTAGATGACATGAGTTACTGATTGTGTTTTGTGATACCACTGATTACAATAATAATACCAGAGTAGAGATTTACGTATATTTTTTCATGTTTTATACAGTATCGCTACTTTGCATGTAAATGCATTACTCTATAGTTACAACATAGATGCAATATGCATTCAAGTATTAACATGCATATGCCAAACTCAATGGGCTAATTGGAGGGGATTCACGGACATTTTCTTTTGTTTCCTTTCTTAGGCCGCTAAATTCCTAAGCAAGGGTTAGAATCATAAAAATGTGCCAAAGGTTTCAAATATAGGTTCTTCCAAATAGTACCGTACAAGCATGCAGTCTTTAAAATGAACCAGAGAGAATACCTAACATGTTCTATATATTCTAATTCTAAATCTACTAAGAAGGTTGTTGTGGTGTGTTAAAATATTTTCAAGCAAATCCCTGGGACAATAGAAACCATGTTTCCTTTCGATAACTTTGAAAAGCAAAAATAAGGCAGCTAATTTATACCCAGATGTAGCTGTTGGTGTTGGTAGCTACGTGAGGTATCCTTACACAAGTCGGCCCAGCAGAAAGAAACAACAAAACAGTTATTCTTGTGCAACAAGGCAAGTCGGCCCCAGCTAGAACAAGAAGTCGGCTCCACAGTGAAAAAGTCAGCCACCAAATCAGTATAAATAAAGGTGACGTCTACCTCATTTACACCTCAAGCAAGTTCGCTCAAGCTATCTGATCTAGTGTGCAGGAGAGATAAGAAGCAGCAGCAGAGGAAGTCTCTCTTTGGTTTTTGAGATTGCTCTTGTATCTGATATATCTGATGTACTTGTATTATGTACTGATTCTCTAAGTAAGAAAGGGTTGCTGGGTTTTTCCTGAGTTTGGGTTTACCCAAGGGTAAACTATCGTGTCTCTTGTGCTTCCATGCATGATTATGTGTAGTTAAAGTTGAAAGAGATGAAAATTATACTGCTATACCACTAAAATCGAACAGTAGCTACAACTCATGAATTGTACAGTGAACACTCCAAGTTCGGGTCAAAAGATTTTCATTGGAATCAGAGAACAACGTTAATCAAGAAGCTTGTCCATACTATTTGACCAAATCAAAAGACATGTCAAAGGATGGTCCCCGACAGAAGATGCGGGTTCATTTTAAAATTTTCAGTCAGAGAATATCTGCTAAGCAATAGTATTCCCCATAATTTGTCCAAATCAAAACACATGTTAAAGGATGATACTTGATCGGAGATGCAGGCTATATTTGACTCTTTGAGAAACTTCCCTTGGATAAAAAGGCACTAAAGTCTAAACACGAGGCTTCTCCTCAATATTTACTATATCAAAAAGATTGCCAGAACTGAGAAAAATAATCCACGACAGGAGATACAAGCTATACTCTTTTTTTTAAACACTGCTTATAGCAACTTACAGCTGTCCTTGCTAAACTGCCACATTATGAAATCAAAAATCACCCAGGAGTTTCACCTGGCCTCATCCATACCCACTAGGGGGGTTTTGAACCTGAGATGCAATGAACTTCTGATTTCAGGATCACAAATTCAGATATCTTCAAGTTAATTGTAAGTACATGGGAAATGTGTAATAATCTCTATCTGCCCCACTCAACTAAAATGGAGATTGAGCATGAATTAAAAGGCATGATAGGCATCATGACAGGCATCATAGGTTTGAATGGATGGACATTGTTTGGAATTGAATCCCTCAAGCTGAACTAGCAACACAATGAAGATATGAAGATGATCGTCCTGTGAGGACAAATTTGTATTGTATATGTGGTCAATCTATTAATTATCTTATAAGGTAATGCTCCAAGTTTTTACTGTAGAATAACTGCTTAGCGTATAAGACAATCAATCGCAAAATTACAAGAACCTTGCTGCTTGTAGTGTAGCCAAGTTTCCATCATTTTCTATTACAAAACAGATGTTACCTTTAAAATACCATACTGGTGTGCAACATGTAGGTAATAACTAAAAACATCACTAGCTGTCCCTTCCTTTTTTCCATAAAATTTCTGTATTATTAAGGAAAGTTACAGAACAAACAAAAGTATAGTAGAGGGAGTTTACTAATTTCAAGGGGTTGAAATTATTTTTATAGTATATGGAAGGCTTTCGAGTGCCACTTGTTTGTCTGAATCAATGTAGAAAGATTGTGCTTTTGTTCCCCAATAAGCATCATAGGCAAGTTACAAGTTATGAATGGGGCCATGCAAGGCAAGTCGCTGCAAAAAACCATGCTGGAACTAATGGGGAAAAAACAATGTCCATATCGTCTCCAAAAAATGCCCTGAAATCTTCTTAGTTTGTCTCCATTAAGTAAAATAATTATTATGTTATCCATATAACATTATGTAGCCCTCGAGAAACGTTCTTGTAGAACAGTACTAATACATAGAATATTCACATTGACAAATCTACAGCCAAACTATATCCAGCAAAGATCCTCTGCCCGGAATTAGGAAAATTTAATCCAGTTATATGACAAGAAAAAGTCAAAATGTATGCAAAATGAGACACAGTGGATTTGCTTGGATTACATAGATCTTGTTTGACAGTATTATAGCAAAAAGAGACATATTAGTGAGATTTCTATTGATTTTCCTCTGAATGTAAAGCCAGAAGATACGTTCCACCATAAGCAAATATGTGCTGCATAATTTTGCATTAGTCAAATTGCATTTTGAATTTAGCTGAAATTTTGCATTAGATACAATGTGTCTATGATACCAAAAACACACGAGAACAGCACAAACCTCTAAGTTGAAATTCTTTCACAAATTTTTATGTTTCCTCTTTTTGCATTTTCTGCTGGGTTCTAAATGTCAAATTTGAAGATTGTTAAATTGTCATTTAATTCACATCGAAACGGGACACAGATCCACCAGAGTTTATATAAAACCAGGATCCTGATACAAGGAAACTATAATATATTTATTTATATTTTGCCAAATAAAATCCCATGTATTAAAAACATTAAAAAATCAGATCTCCAAATATATTTTGCTCCTTGCTCTCTCAAACTTAGAAATGCAGACTGCTATGAAAAAGCTCAGATTTATGTTTATATAGTGCGAGAAGGAGCTATATTTTATAGGCCAAAGTTATGCTTTGGGGCCCCAAGTGGGGATCCAAGATGCAGGATCCAGATCAGGATCCACAGAAATGCAGATCCCAGACCCTCTCCATAGGTAGATCAGGTAACATTGTTTGACACATTTGATTGCTGTGGAATGTCAGAATTTGTCATACAAAGGTGAAATAATTGCAGTCTACAGATATGTCATTTTGGACATGTCAATCCTTAATAAGATAACCAAACAGTCCAGAGACGCTTGAGTGTGTAAAGGAATCATATTATGCACCAGGCAATAAAGGCCCAACTCATACATTGACAAGCACAGATGTTCACAGAAGTAGAGTGTAAGCATACAAATCAAACTCATTTCAAAATTCTACAATCTGCAAAGCCAAGATATCTTAAAAATGGATTCCATGACACTAGCCTTGAGAGGAGATTAAGCAAGGCTATAGTTAGTGTGGAAAGAAAGGTAATGGACTGCATCAGTGAAGGTCGAGGCATGGAATGAGCAAAAATTCTGAACATTAATGGAATTACAAATGGCATGATAAAGTTGTCCCTTGATACATATGCCACCTGTATTTTGAAGTGCACGGATTATGGAAGTGGACATTTTCTTTCTTACCCCTAATGATATCATTTTTTGTAGATTGAAGCTCCATAGGTGGGATCCTGCTTACCATGGGGAGAAAGAATATGCCGACCCTGTGGTTAATGGGAAATTGAGAATAGAGTATAATAGAATCCAAGAATAAACATAAAGAAATTTTCTAATAGGGTGTTAGTTCACTAGTAAATAACAGAGTATTGAGCCATACACCAGGGTTACATTCTCGTTGTGGCCTGCTCCACCCAAATAGACTAGGTTTCCAAGGGAGGGCCAGGGTGATGTTGGTGGAATAGATACCCCTCAGACCTGACTCCTAAACTGTAAGAAGTCCAGTCTATGTGGGAGGCAGGAAACCTAGAACGTTGAGACAAGGATTGTTTTGCAAAGATCCATTCCTAATCTCCGGAGTTAGGTGAGAGACTTATATTTAGACTAGAGCCCTACTTAAAATGGATTCATCTGCCTTGCCCAGGAAACCCTGGATTAAGCATTGTCTAAAGCTTGTGGGCTGGTCTGCCACTTCAAAGATTTTTGGCCCTGTCTTACGGATCTTCTTAAGTGAATCTCACAGGCTTGGAAAGTCCTCCTTCATGAGGAAGCTAATATTTATCCTTATGCTCATGCGGTCTTCATAGTGGAATTTGACTCTTCCAAGGACAGATACAGAAAAGTCCAGCATTATTGTTAATCCAAGCATACACATAATGAGATTTTCTGAGAGGTTGTTGGTTCACTAGTAAATGACAGAGTGTTGAGCCATACACCAGGGTTCCATTCTTGTTGTGGCGTGCCCCACCCAAATAGAATAGGTTTCAAAGGGAGGGCCAGGATGATTTTAGTGGAATAGATACCCCTCAGACCGGGGTCCTAAACCATAAGAAATTCGGTCTACGTGGGAAGCAGGAAACCTAGAAAGTTGAGAAAAGGATTGTTTTGCAAAGATCCATTTCATATCTCCAAATAAGGTAAATTAGGTTAAAGATTTATATTTAGACTAGACCCCTATTTAAAATGGATTCTTCTGCCTTGCTTAGGAAACCCTGGATTAGGCAATATTGTCCACAGATTGTGAGCTGTTCTGCCACTTCAATGGTTTTTGTCCCTATCTTATGGTTCTTCATAACTGAATCTCACATGTTTGGAAACTCCTTCACGAGGAAGCTCATATATCCTTGTTCTTGTGTGATCTTTATAGTGGAATTTGACATACAATATCTTTCATTGTGGGCCTTGATTTATCATTTTATGGGACATACAGGCTTATTCATCAAACCTTTGGTCCCCATTGTTTGACTCCACTTCTAATTTGTTAACTTCAGTGCCAATGTGGCTCAGGATCCCCAATCTGCCTTTGCACTTTTGGGGATCTGAGTCCTTGGTCTCCATTGAAAATGCACTAGGGAAGTTCCTTTTCTGGTCCCCAGAAACCAGCAGCAGACATATCACAACATATCCCAGATTGAGTGTAGAGGTGAAATTTGAAAATGGCATGCCTGAAGATATCTTGATTCAGATAGCAGATAAGGTCTGGAAGCAAAAACTATAATATGAACAGGTAGCTTTCAGATGTTGAGCGTGCTTTGAACATGTTCACTTGGAGGTTTCCTGCCCAAAGCAAAGTGTGAAGACTGTTAAGTCCCTCAAGAACCCTCCTGGAAGAAAGATCAGAAAAGAGGAACCGCAGACCCACTTGGTAAATGGTGCTGACCATCACTTGATTCAAGTAGTAGACTCCACCAAGGATGTGGGGAACCCAAAGAAGAAAAGGAATTGACTAGCAACGAAAACTCTGTGTACGATGTAAGTAGGTCAGAGCAGGCTATGGTAGCTCCCCCACCTAGTGTTCCTTCTGGGGAAGTGCGCCAAGGGGAATGGACAGAGGTCAAGAAGCCAAGCGGAAAATAGAGCACAACTCCCAGGGGTGCCTCTGAAGAGACAATTTATCTTCAGAGAATCCAAAAGCAATGTTCAGATTGGGGTCAGAGGGTCAGAGGGTTCAGGCCCCGTAGAGATGAGTAGTAACAGCAAAGTTAGGGGAAAAGCTGGACAGCTCCAAACATTAACCTTTTTAACAAACAGATGATCCTGTGATTTCAATGGAACTGAGATCTCGTAAAACATATTAAGATAGCGTACTTTCTTAGTTTCATCTTGCTGTATGTTGACCATCAGGTATAGCTTAGTTTCATCTTGCTATATGTTGCCCATCAGGTATAACTTAGTTTCATCTTGTTGTATATTGCTTAACAGGCATAGCTTAGTTTTATCTTTTGCTGTAAAAAGAACCATTTCTTCTATTTTAATAAAAAGGTGGATTTGTTCCTGTTTCAAAATAAAACCCATATAATGGATGCATTTATTTTTAAGGGCATTTTATTTACAGCCGGCCAAAAGCCTATTGAACGCGTTCTGATGGACATTGATTCTATAATTTCAACCCTAGTTCAGATGTTGTGCAAAATCCTTGCAATCATCTTTGAATACCAAAATTATTAAATTAATCCAGAAAATTAAATAGAAGAAAGAAATTCAAAAAGTAAAAATTAACCTGGTACTCTTTAATTGCACAGCATCTGACCTGCATACGAGGATCCTATACACAAATAAATGAATTAAACCCACGGGGTCTCTTAAAACTAGGATGCCCACACAGTTCATCTGAGGAGACTCGAACCGTTGACCTTACTCGAAGACCATCACCGACATTAACCCAGACCCCTTTCAACGGATTTACACGCGTCCTTCAACTGCCCGACAAGATCCTGCAGCTGTTCAACGGTGCAGACAAATTCAAGATTACCCTCCGAACGCGTGGTAGAATCCAGAATTTTAAGTCCCAGAAAATAGAGAAGCTCTTTGCAAGCCTTGTCCTCCGACGCAGATACGCAGTAATCGAGGCTCCAGTCGACGCCTGTAAGACGCGCTAGGGGACCATGGTTATTAGCAGTCCGAGCCAAAAGCTTTCGTAGTTCCTGCTTGTTCTCCAGGAATAGGTCGCCGAGAGGCTTCGATGCGGAATCTGATAAGGCACAGCCTTGTGTGAGATATAGGAGGAATTCGTGGGAAGACAGGTCTCTGCGGGCGGCCTCCAAATATATGCAAACAAGCGCTGAATATGTTTGTTTGATGAGGTCGATCGGGATTTCATGGAATGGTGGGGCTGAGAGAGCGGACTCTTCGGTCTCGTGTTGGAGTATTACTGAAATGGCGGCCCTGGCCAGAGATCTCAAATTCTCCGGGGTGGCACTCGAATTGCCATCACCATTGGAAGAGAATAGCTCAAGAGCGTTTGTGACATCTTCTCCAATCTCCATGGCTATCTACCATACATTATCTGTGCATGGTCTAAATGTCGTTGCAGAATGCCCACCTCCACACCCTAATTTACTCTCGTCAGGATGTATAGAGAGTAGTGGCGCTTTAACAGAACCTTTTTTTTGCACGGTAAAAAAAACAACTTTTTATTAAAAACAAAAGTTGTATCACATTCCACATCAAGGCCGGTAAAAACAAACAACTTTTTATTAAAAACAAAAGTGGTATCACATTCCACATGAAGGCCATGGAGAAGCTAGATCTTCTCTATAACCCAATATTGGGAGGATCCAAAATTGACACCTCACAAAACATCACAAGCATCAAGTTTAATTACAAATTGCATTTAGCTTCATACTATGCTGGAAACTAATATAACATACTTCTGCAACATACCAAAAAATAGATATCCAAGATCGCTAAAAAAACACCAAAGATAAGACAAACAGAAATTTTAGTCTTTGTCAAAGAGGAACAAGCTGTCTGAGGATACAAGGACTCCATCATAAAGCTATTCAACAGTTAAAACAACATCCATTGATCCAATAACCTTTTTAAAGAGTTGATCGGCAATAACATTGAACTCCCTATATATTTGTTTGAAATTTACAAAGTCAAAAGTTGAAATAAGATACTTGACTTTGGAAATCCAGTGCTCAAGTAACAAAGAGTGTAGGGAGGAAGATCCAATGGCCCAATTGATCCTTACTTTTAGTAAACCATAATAAGCCTCATAGGGCAAGGAGTTCAGCTCTCGTATTAATACCTTTGCCCACTTTAAAAGACAGATGGAAGAAATGGGGCGAATCCAACTTTAATAATATTCCAGCACCACAATACCCACCCTGCTCGGTGCCATCAAAGAAACCACAAGGAAAACAAAAGACTGGTTTAGATGCAAGTGATCCCCCAGAAATCTTCAATGGTACAGAGTTGTGATAATCCCTATATAAAGAAGAAGCCTTTATACTTGCAAGAAAGGGGTTAGGCTTCATATTCTAAAAAAAGTAAGCATTTTTTGCCCTCCAGATTTCCCAAATGATGAAAAAGATCATATTTGTATGCCTTCTCTGGTATGCAAACCAAAATTTCATATTATCCTCAAAGTGATCAAGATTCCACGCACAATGGAAGTTAAAGAAAATATATATTTCATTCTGGGTGATCTAAAAAAAGGAGCATTTTTCGAATAAATGATCCACAGTTTCGAGGTCAGCAAAGCAAAAACAACACACGCTAGGCCCGATCATTCCCCTCTTCTTCAAATTCTACGAGGTGAGAATTTTATTTTGAAAACAAAGCCATTTGAAACAGGTGATCTTTAATGGTAGATGTTTATCCCAAATTTTCTTTGTCCACCAAGTTGGCGTAGCATCCAACTGTGGCGAGATTTTCTTCCTATGAGTAAGATGAAAATCCCTTGGATGATCAAGTGGCTCCCTTAACCCAAATCCAAGACAGAAAGAGAACAAATAGAACCCTAAACTCCTAAATCAAGCATGCACAAGCATTCATATGTGAAAGTGGAGAGAAAAGGCAAATCTATTACCTTTTAATTTGAAGATTGTCCAAGCTCTAGCTCCAAGCTTGATGTCCAAGACTTGAATATCTGCAAAATAAGATAGAAAACAACCCTCCAAGCACAAGTGCATCAACAAGATCTAATACAGCATATCATATATCAATGAAAAGACAAGATATGGGAGAATAGGCTAAATTCTATTGATATGAAAGCCATGAAAGTTTGTACATCAAAATATATTATACCTGACATTGTTGCAGCATGATCATCCTCCAAGCTCTCCTTCAATATCCTTGCAAGACTCTTAGAATTATAGGTTTGATGCCTCCAACATCAACCCCCTTAGCTCATGGATGGCCTTCTTCTTATAGGATTTGGGACGCCAACCACTAAGAGGATATTGTGGATCTAAGTGAGGAAGATGTGGATCAAGGATCTCAAACATGCCAAGGAGGAAATGTGAGAGAGGATTCGAAGGGGAACCTCATCCCATGAAAATCTCCTCGATATCCAAGATCCAAGATCTAAGGCAAATGGCTATTCAGGGATTTTCGCTCCCCTGTAACTAAGCATAGCGCAAAACTGTTGTAATTTTCGCGCCCCCATAGGTATGTAGAGCGTGAAAATCTTGTATTTTCACGTCTTGCACCACTAGAAGGGCGGGAAAATATCTCTAGGAGGTGGATAAATGGGTTAGGTGAAGTGGTTTTTCGACCTTTAAGTTGTTGGATTGGTTGCCAACATGATGAAGAAGGGTCCTAACACCCCTAGGAGGCAAAAACATCATGTCTATCATGGTGATACGACATGAAGACGCTCAATGGTAAACATAAACAATAATGGAGTTTGCAAGGATAGTTGAAAGAGAACTGGAGAAGAGATGCAAGCAAACATAAACAATATGCATCATAATCCTGAGGCGGGCACACCAATGCTCAGAACAACTGACTCGAAGCATGGCTGCTGACCAATACATTGCAGATCCATGATAGGACTCAACACATGACTGAAATCATGGCTACTAGACTACAAGCATAGATCCATGATAAGACAATGACACAACCATGACCAATACAAGAGTGGATATGTGTGACAGTAGATCAATGAGGTCACCCACTTAATGTCAATGTGGGAACCTACTCAAAAAATAACCAATGCAACCTGGATGTGTGAAATAAACTTCAGAGCTATCCAGGGTCTTCTACCCGATCCCAAATTGATACGAATCTTACCATGTGATTACAAGGTGTTGAAGTCGAACATGGTATAAACCACTTGATTATTGGTGAATAATTTAAACCGTTAACAAGTGTGAGGGAAATCATCGATGATGACAATGATCCCCAAGGTATCTCTAGTACAACCCAACGAATGTGAATAGATGTTTTGACGTCGAACATTCGAGGGATTATTCGATCAGAGGTCAATGATGGAAACCTACTGTCGAATACGAGGAGACCTTCCATTGAGGCATGCAGGTACCAAGGTACTAAGGTTGGTTTCTAAGTCTAATTCTTGGATGATGTGTTGAAGTCGACAGGAATAGACTCGTCGAAGGAGGGCCATGATGAATCCCACATCATTGGCACGAAACCAACATAGGAAAGTGATATGAAGTAACGAATCAGATGAGTATGGAATGACACAAGGATGTAAAGACTGGCAATATTGCAGAAGCTTACTCAGGTAAAATTCCCTTGAACACGCATGGCATGACAACAATGACTTGGCAGCATTGATCAATGAGGCAGAGGTCAATACATAATGCAACGATGACTGAGACACTATTCTGATGACTTAAAGGAGCGGGATGAATCATAGAATTGATATGACTCGGAGACAGGCAGATTACCCAATTGTATGACGAGACGCAAACAGGTGTCGTGTTCAAGGGTGACACCAACTGCCATAAAAAGCTTTCAAAATGGACTTAGCTTATTCCTCCCCAATCCCCATCATGCTTGATGAGTACCTCTTTGTTTTTTAACGAGCTCAAGGAGGATAATAGATGCTCGATATAGCTCACCTTTATATGAGTCCAACCTTGCACATTTTACGAACCCAAGGAATGAAAGGTTCGGTCCCATAAGGATCCTTCGATGTTTAATTTTTATGAGTCCAAAGGAGGTAAAATCGATGGTTTTTCGTATTTAGGGAGTTTGAAATAACCTAAAGAAGACTCCAAGATTTGACTTTTTTGTAAAAGTTAGTCCGTAGACCCGAAAAGTGTAAAATAATATATAGAGGAACTCTCCTAGTCAAAGGTTGACTAAGGTGTGCATTTTTTGTAAATAGTCTAAACGGTCTAAAAAGGGGATAAACTACCACCAAATAGATGACCTTTCAAATACTTTTACAAGTGTGAAAGAGACAAGTTCACTTGGCGATCTTTTCTTATTTCGAGAGTTTAAAAAGAGATTAAAGAAAACTCCAAAGGGTTCCTTTTTCGTTAATTAATCACCCTAGTCCGAAAAATAGATAAAATAATACTAGGCTGATACTTTCCTCATCGTTTTACGAGCATGAGTAAAGTATACTGAGCTCAAAACTTTTTACTTAAGTTTAACAAGCACGACCCAAGTGTGAAAAGTGCTTGGAATCTCTTTCATATTTCAGATCCAGAGCACGAAAGAGAGAAAGTAAGCTAAAAAACGACCAACAAATGACTCCACCGGTATGAACACCTTTAATGAACCTGCCTAAACCTGCTCAAAAACCCTATAAAATAACATTAGAATATAAAAATATGTGGAAAAAGACTTTAAACAAAGGTCATAAATGCGAAAGGAGTTAAAAAATAACTAGTTTCGTGATAAAAAGAGAGTAAAATGTAAAACTAGTCATTGTTACTTGGTCATTTTTACCTCAAGGAGAGTTTTACCTTTGTGGGGATCCAAATTTCAATTGAAGATGTCGGGAGATCCAGGGCACCATTCGAGTTGTCATTCGAAGCAGCTTAGTCATCTTGCCCTACTTTTTCTTTTGATGTCTTAATTTTGCAATTTCATGTTGATTTGGGGGGAAGCAAGCACCCTAGGGAAAAAATTTATGTGCCCAGAAATTTTCGCGCCCTCGCTATATCCCGAAGCGCAAAAATTTAGGAATTTTCGCGTTATGGTGAATGGTGGGGGCGCGAAAATTATTAATTTTCACGTTTTAACCAACTGCCAGGGCACAAAAACACCTAGAATGAAATTTTGAAGAGCTTGCCCCCTTCTCATTTGGAAAAAATTGGTTTCAAGACTCTAATCACAGGTTCCTTTGATGATTTTCAAGAGTTTCCAAGAGATAAGAGCGAGAATGATCGAGCGGAAAGAGAGAGAGCACGAAGGGGAGGATCGTGATGCCCTCAATGATGATAACACCTTGTATGCACTAAGAGAGTGTGGATTGTTGAAGTTCTTCAAGACATGAGGAATCCGGAAACAAGGGAAACTTTTGAACCACGTAATAGAAATGTGGGAACTGGATCTACAAGATTTTCATATAGGGGATCATATCCTTGAGATAGAGCTCGAGGATATATATTTCTTGACTAGTCTCTCTAAGAGAGGGGCACGATTCAATTTGGTTGGACATCACACCACCGAAGAGAGTACATAGGACTACATAGCCTAGTATTGCAGACAAGGATCTCGTAAGAAAAGCGGAAAAGTACTCATAGCCGATGTGATAGATCTTCTCTTGAGGACGATTTTGTACACTCTTGCTCAAGTGGCTGGAAGTGTCAGGCCTCATCATGCTACCAAGGCTCAAATTACTTATGCCTTGGAATGTCTTGAGCCAAGGTTGTTCAACTGGTGTGAGGGGGTCCTGGTCAACATCAAGGATAAAATCACCAAGTGTCACAACGAAAATATCAAGCAGTTTGGATATGGGAGTATTCTAGTCGCCTTCTTCTTAGAGAGGGTCCCACTACTACTCCCACAGGAAGAGAGGCCTCGTCGTCCTCCATCTGAGACACAGATGGGGAGATGGAGTGATTATGCTGGGCGGTTAGGCAGGCCACAAGTTCTAGCATTTGGTGAAAACTTATTTTCCTGGTTAGAGGAATAGATTGTGATGATCGAGGATTACCCTTATGCTGGGGTAGAATTATGAGGTGACATCAACTTGGATTTACCATAGGATGAAGACCGGGATGAGTCAGGTATGGGACTTTTAAACATGTTTTTTGAATTATCTCACACACACACACACACACACACACACATATATATATATATATTTGTTTTTTGTTGTTGCGCAAAAGACCTGATATGTGCATGTGTAATGCTGCAGATTGTGGACCAGTGAGGCCAACAGGATCTTCACCATTGCAACGACGAGGAGAGGAGTATCAGGCAAAGGAGGACGAGGGAGGGGGACTTCGTGATGTAGAGAAAAATCTTGAGGGTTTGACCATGGGTGTCCCCCCTATGAGATTTCCTAAGGTACCTTATCACCTCCAAAGTCATACCATGGGTGTGCCAGAGCGTATTGGCATATTACTCCGCCGTGTTGCCAAGGCGGTGGTATACTATCATGAGCATCGTGCTCCTCGTGATTAGATCTCAGCAATATTTCTTTTTAGCATTAGTGGCATTTACACGATATGTAAGCACTAGTGCCAATTTTTGTACGGGCAGTGGTCCCAATTTTGCCTTTTGTCACATTTTGATACTATTTGTGGCATGATCAAAAACTTTTTACATGATTTATACATGGACCTATCTTTATTGTTTATCTCTAATGATTTGTTTTTTACATTTTTACATGTTTTTTTTTTCATGGTGACATTGATTATGTATGAGCTAGATGCCAATTTAACACATAGTTAACTAATGAGTCTGCCACTGTGTTGAATTACCTTGGTATATGTTGATATGAGATATAATCAAATGATCTTTCAATTAGGCGTATCCTTCGATATAAGCGAAGTAATACGGGATCGCAAATGATATAGATGCGATTTAGTTGAGATACCACGAGTTGAGAGTCTAGGTAGACTATAAGATGGTGAATCCCAAGAGAAGATACTTCAGTTAGAATCCCAATCATTGCATGATATTCCACTATGTTATTCATGGTGGGACCTAAGCAGATTCCACCTGAGGATATCAACTCTTCAGTAGGGGAATACAGTACCCATGCTGCAGAAGCGAGATTCTGGGTATGTCGACTAGCACCGTCTGCAAATCCGAAGTATATTGACATCTGTGCATGAAAGCACAAATCAAGATAAATAGTTGTGAACGAGACAGGATCCTGACATGCAAAAAGAAATCAAAATCACACCATAAATACACTATACAAAGTGTTTACACAGGATGACCCTACACATAAAATCTCTTCAGGTAAATTCCATTACGAGGCTCTCCCAAAGGTATTCCATCACAATCAACTAGCTCATAATCTCCTTTCTCTAACACTCGTTTGAAAATGTAGGGACCATACCAAATGGATTCCA
The DNA here is from genome assembly GCA_027924585.1 of Larix kaempferi. Classification (NCBI taxonomy): domain Eukaryota; kingdom Viridiplantae; phylum Streptophyta; class Pinopsida; order Pinales; family Pinaceae; genus Larix; species Larix kaempferi. The sequence goes on along the minus strand of BSBM01000050.1, from coordinate 11,955,113 downwards.
ACTTGCCTTTACCTAGTTTGTCATGCATTTGATAGTAGGTTAAGACTAGGTCGCCTTCATTAAAAATGCGAGGTTGGACGGATTTATCATATTGAACCTTAACTCACTTTGTGTGAGCCTCGTTAGCAAGTGTGGCGTCGCGACGAGTTTCATCAAGCTTAGTTAAGTATATAAATTGTTCTTCCTCGGTGGGAGTGTTCGGCAAGAGTTCAACAACTAGTTTGAGGGATGGGATTTCACATTCAATCGGGAGGATAGCTTCCAGGCCGTAGACCAATTGGAATGGTGTGAACCTAGTCACATTTTTTACGGAAGTCCTATAGGCCCATTGTTATGTGGAATTCTGCCCTACGGATAAGTCAAAACTCCCTTAGGCTAAAGTAGGATCTAACTAACTCTAGACTAAGAACAGACAAAACAAATGCAACCTTGAATCCCTAGATCTAACATACATTTCAGTATTAAAATGCTGAAGAGAGCAAAGGATTTTAACTGACCTTATGTCCAAGTGCTTTTTTTTGGGTGTTTGCTCCAAGCTCCAAGTCTTCACCAATGAACCTGTCAAAGAGTAACCAAAATACAAGTATGCACTATTCTCTAGCAATCTGAAACATGAGTTAGGATCTAAATCTGTAAGAGATACAAATCATGTGATTAAAACAAGATTAATACAAACGATTTGGGAAAACAAGACAAGTTATTCCATTACAACTTGAAGATTACTTACAAAGGGTGCTTGATGCCCAAGCCAATCCTCCAACTCCAAGTGTCTTCTCCTCTTAGCTATCTCCACAATGCTGCAAGACCATAAGTTTGGTGCTCTCAAGAGTCCTCCCCTTTCCCAATGGCATGCCTCTCTTTTATAGTAAATGGTGAGGTTAACCAACAAGAGAGATAGATGGATCTAAGGAGGGATAAGTGGATCAGGGTTTCTAATCGAAGGAGGTGAGTTGGGATCGAATCAAGGAACCCAATCTTCCATCATCTTCGAAAAATCCAAGATCCCACAAGTCAAGGGAAAAAACCTATTAAAAGGGTGCCGCGCTTTGCAAATGATACAGAGCGCGGCACTGTGCCGCGTTTTGTCAAGCTGTAAGGGCGCGGTAGTGTATGGAAATAAAGTCCAAGGTGGGTCAAAACTTGGCAGGGTGGATTTACCTTCAAGGTTGACTCATCATCTGTCTCTTCTGGAAGGTTCAAAACAGTAGTAGGGGAAGTGTCGTCGAAATGTGTTGTGATGGGGATGCGACACCGTGAAATATAGAGGTATAACAGATGCCCCCTAAAGTGTGAGGTCAGAAGGGACTGATGGCCGAAAGACTTTACGAAATAAATGTGCAGAGATAGCATCGAGGAGAGCGACACGGAGCTGAAATGGAAACAAAATGTTAGATATACCACCGAGGCGGGCATTCCCATGCTCGGAAACAAATGACTCAAAACATGGCTGCCGACCAATACATTGCAGATCCATGAGTACTGATATAATGTAAACTGCGGACAGATCATGGCTACTATGAACAATCGTAGATCCATGAGACAATAATGACACAGCCACGACCAATACAATAAGTGGATCTGTGTGACATTACAAGAGACATCTCCATCGCAGCCTGGACGCAGTCAAGATACAGTGATGCACCCAGGGTCTTCTACCCGATCGCATAAAGATACGAATCTAACCATGTGATTACAAGGTGTTGGAGTCGAACATGGAAGAAACCATTTGATTACCGGTCAATGATGCGGACCGTTAACAAATGCGAGGGAGATCACCAACAATGACAATGATTCCCAAGGTATCAATAGTACATCTCAACGAAATGCGAATAAATGAGTTGATGTCGAGCATTCGAGAGATTGCTTGATCAGAGGTCAATGATGTGAACCTGCTGTCAAACACGAGGAAACCTGCCATTGAGGCATGCAGGTACCAAGGTACTAATGGTTGATTTCTAAGTCCAATTCCTGGATAGTGATTTGGTGTCGACAGGAATAGACTCGTCGAAGGTGGGCCATGATGATTCCCACATCATCGACACGAAATCGGCACATATGATAGGATGATGAAGTAATGGGATATGTACTGACACAGCGGAGGCCTGACACAATGAATGACTCGATACAATGCAACCCTTTGAACATATAACGGCATGTAACAAGACTTGGCAGCAGGGATTATTGATGAATAGAGGATAGACGTCAGATGAGTGGACTCGTGGCCAGGGAGACGACCCATGATGATGACTATGACTCAATGAAAAAACGGACACCCAAATGTAGACAAGAGACGGACACATGCCATGTTCAAAGGTAACGACTGACAAGCTGCCATAAATAAACTTGACTTGTTCCCCCATATTTCCCCGACATGATGGACGAGTACCTCTTTCTTGTTTTACGAGCTTGAAGAGGATAACAGATGCTCGGTGTAGCTCATCTTGTGGATGAGTCCAATCTCACATGTTTTGCGAACCTGAGAAAGGAGGGGTTCGTCCCAAAGTGGGTCCTTCGATGTTAATATTTTAACGAGTCCAAGGAAGGAAAACTCGGCAGTTTTTCATATTTAGAGAGCCTAAAAAACTTAAAGGAAGCTCCATAATGTACTTTTTCGTAAAATTTAGTCTCTCGATCCCGAAAAAGTGTAAAACGATTCCCGAGAGAACTCTCCCAGCCGAGATTGACTGAGGTATACCTTTCTCGTAAATAGTCTAGACGGGCCGAAAAAGGGGTAACCTATCACCGAATAGACGACCTTTCAAATACTTTTACAAGTGTGAAAGAGTCAAGATCACTTGGCAATCTTTTCAATTTTAAGGAGTCTGAAAAGAGCTTAACTATGGACTCCTATGGTCTTTTTCGTAAAAATTAATTATTCTGGCCCGAAAAAAGAATAAAATACAACCAGGATAATACTTTCCTCATCGTTTAACGAGCATGAGTAAAGCTGACCGTACTCGACACCGTTTACTTGTGTTTGACAAGCACGACACAGGTGTGAAAGCGCTTGGAATCTTTTTCAAGTTTTAAATCCAGAGCACGAAAAAGATAAAGTGGGCTCAATATGAAGGTCAAACTACGAACAAATACCAGTATGACTGTATCCCATTTTTACCGCAGATCCTGTCAATAAATGCTCAAAAATCGGGCATTAGTAATATGAATAAGGGTTTATTAATTTTGAAATAGTAATTAATTAATTAAAAAATGTGGAAAAATGCTATATAAAACATGGTAAAAATAGAAATTACTATTCATTTGTGATTTTTACCCAAAGGAGACATTTTTACCCATTTTGGAGCCAAATTTCAAGGATCGATACCGAGAGTTCTGGGAGACCATTTCGACCGCCGTCTGTGCCAGGTAAGAGTGCTTGAACTCCTCTTTCATTTCATGCAAGAAATTTTTACTTTCACCAGGGAAAAATTAATTTTTTGGCAAGCCCTTTTGGCAAGAATCGCCTGCCGTACTGCCGCGTGGAGCCCCTATCGTGAAACGCGGCACTGTTCAACAGTGCCGCGCTGTAACTCCAAAAGGAGGCGCGGCACTGTGGACTGCCGCGCGGCATGGTGTCCTCCAGGCGCGGCACGTGCGAAAATTGAATTCAAAAAATCAATTTTTCCTCAAATTTTTGCTAGAATCAAGTTGTTAAATAGTCATTAATTACTTTGTTTGCTTTTTTGCAGGGATTTGCAACTTGTTTGAGGCAAAATGGTGAGTTGGAAAGAGAGGGAACATGAAACGGATGATTTTAGGGCCGAAAATCACTTACCCACCGTGACCGCATTGAGAGAATGTGGTTTGTTAAAGTTTTTCAAGACTAAAGGAATCCGCCAACAACCCAAACTACTTACTCACCTCATTCAATTGTGGGATCCTGATATCGAAGCTTTCCGAGTAGGAGAGCACGTGCTTGAAATTCAACTTGAAGACATCTACTTCCTCACGGGTCTCTCGAAAAGAGGGGCCCGGCCGAATCTTACCGGGTACAGTGCTTCAGACTCAAGCACGGATGATTTAATTGCTCGATATTGTCAGGTGGGTTCGAGTAAGAAGAGTGGGAAAGTGGCCATAAAAGAGGTCACAAATGTTCCTTTCAAAACTTTGCTATTCACTATTACACGTGCAGCGGGAAGCGTGAGCCCACATCAGGCAACCCGAACACAGGTAAATCTCGCAGCAGAGTGCATGGGAGGAACGGTCTTCAACTGGTGTGATGCAGTGCTGTCCCATATGAAGGAACAGGTGCACAAATGTAGAACTGGGAAAAATACCCAGTTTGGCTATGGGAGTATCTTGGTCACTTTCTTCCTGGCAAGAGTGCCATTACTACGTCCGCAGATATCTATGCATCCTCGCCCTCCTACTGAGCCATGGATGGCTCGATGGAGCGACTATGCCGGGCGCCTTGGAGGGCCTCAGCGGCTAGCTTTTGGAGAGGACTTCTTCTCTTGGCTAGAGGAGCAGATAATCATGATCGACGACTATCCCTATTCAGGGGTAGATTTCCGCGAGGATATTGACTTGGCTTTGCCGGAAGATGATGACTGGGATGACTCTGGTATGACCTTCATGGATATGTATTTTTTCTTTTTGAATATTTAATTTTTAATGCTTTTTTAGAATGTGTAAAAGACTTCTAATGTATATTCGTATGCATGTTGCAGATCGTGGACCACAACGACCAGCTGGATATTCACCACTACGTCGTGGCGGTGTAGATCGTCGAGCTGATCCTGTCGAAGAAGAAGATGAAGATGAGGCAGGAGGTGTGCGGGATATTGAGAGGAACCTGCAGGGATTGACCCATGGGATCCCTGCTATGCGGATGGATGATGTCCCTTACCCTCTCCAGCGTCATACTGTAGGTGTACCCGGTCGTATCAGTCGACTTCTTCGGAAGGTGGTTCGAGCTGTGATGTGTTACCACCAGCGGCGGGAGGAGTCCGATGAGGGACGTGATAGGTCTCCTAGGTCTCCATAGATGGTCTTTAGATCTTTTTGCGGCATGTACACGATATGTAGGCTTTGAGGGCCAATTTTTTGTATATGGGATTTAATCCCCAATTTTGCCTTTGACACAAACTTTATGTATTTTGGAAAAAACACTTTTATATACAGTGATATGGACCTATTTATGATCTAAATATTTACAATGACTTGTGCATTTTAATTTTTAATGATGTGTTTATGTATGGGCAAGATGCCAATCCAAAATGTAATTAGCCAATGAATCGGCAATACAATTGAATTCTCTCGGTATGTGTTGATATGTGATAAAATCAAATGACCGTTCCAAGAGGCGTACTCTTCGAAATAAACGAAGTAATGTAGGATCACGAACTGTGTAAACACGGTTTAGATGAGAAACCACGAGTTGGGAATCTAAAAAGACCGATAAGGAGTCAATCCCGAGTGAGGCAACCTCAGTTAAGAGACCAATGACTGCATGGTACTCTGCGATATTGTTGGTTGCGGGACCTAAACAAATGGCTCCTGAAGAAAACAACTCGCCAGTGGGGGAATAAATCACCCATGCTGCGGAAGCGAGATTCCGGGTATGTCGGCTTGCACCGTCAGCGAATCCAAAGTAGGTAGACATCTGCGCATAAAAGCACGAGTCAAAGTAAGAGTAGATACATAAGATCCACGCGCACACTAAAAATAAAGCAAAAAGCAAACTAAGTACATTATGTACAAGAAGTAACCCGCGTGGGGTAACCTCATGCGTAGAAACGCTTGAGGTATAGCCCGTTGCGGGGCCGTGCCAATGGCGTACCATCACAGTCGACTAGTTCATAGGCTCCTTTTTCTAAGACACGTTTTATGATGAAGGGGCCGTACCACATAGATTCAAGCTTGCCTTTTCCAAGTTTGTCATGCATCTGATCATATGTAAGTACAAGGTCACCCTCATTAAAGATCCGAGGTTGAACGGATTTGTCATATTGAGCTTTGACGCGTTTTTTGTGAGCTTCATTAGCCAAAGCGGCGTCGCGGCGGGTTTCATCTAGCTTGGCTAGGTATAGAAACCGTTCTTCTTCGGAAGTAGTGTGTGGAAGTAGCTCTATGGCTATCTTGAGTGATGGAATTTCACATTCAATCGGGAGAATGGCTTCCAGGCCGTACACCAATTGAAATGGTGTAAACCCAGTAGCACTTTTCACTGAGGTTCGGTATGCCCACAGTGCTGAGAACAGAGCTGAGTGCCAATTGGATTTTTGGGTACCCACAATGCGCTGAATCATTCGTTTCAGGACCTTATTGATGGCTTCAACTTGGCCATTGGCTTGTGGGTAATACGGAGTTGAGTTTTCGTGGCGAAAACCCAATTTGGCACTTAGTTCTTCGATCATATGATTCCTAAAATGGGAACCATGATCGGTCACAATAGACTGTGGGACACCGAATCTAGCTATGATATGATTGAATATGAATTGCGCTGCTGTTTTGCCGTCTTCAGCATACGTAGGCATCGCTTCAGCCCATTTTGTAAAATAGTCCACAGCTACTATGACATAGCTATGCCCCCCGGCTGAAGTGGGCTTACAGTGCATAAAATCAATGCCCCATTTGGAGAAGGGGCCGACGGCAATAACAGGATGGAGTGGAGCAGGATGCGAGCGTGCTTTGCTATGAAAGAATTGACATGGCGGACACTTCTTGACTGTTTCAATGCAGTCTTTGAAAATCGAAGGCCAGAAGTATCCCGCTCGCAATATTTTCTGGGCCGTAGCCATCCCAGAGAGATGACCACCACATGCTCCAGCATGGCAGTCATTGAGAACGCGTTCCGCCTCATCTAAGGTCAAACAGCGTCGAAGGACAGTGTCGACACCACGCCGATACAAAGTATCGTTCACTATAAGGTAGTATTTTGCGTGATGTCTGATACGTCGTCGTTCATCGCGGTTGAGGTCGGGACGGAAGCGTTGGGTTTGGAGATATAAGAGAATATCCCCATACCACGGATCAGACGTGCTAATGAGGAACAGTGATTCGTCGGGAAGAGAATCAATGGGCTCGGATTGCTCAGTAGCACGGGGCAAGTGACAAATTAACTCAGCGAAGACCAGAGATTTCTTAGACTTGGATTTGACGAATTCCAAGTCAAACTCTTGAAGGATGACAATCCAACGGGAGTACTTGCCCCCAAGCACTTGTCGTGTGAGGATATAGTACATCGGATTGAAATCGGCGATGACGGTGGTCCGGCGGAGTAAGATGTAGTGACGGAATCTCTGGACAGCAAACACTGTTGCCAGAGCCAGCTTTTCAACATGTGAGTAGCGAGTTTCAGAGTCGAGAAGACTCTTGCTGAGGTAGTACACCACATGTTCTATGCCGTTGTGATCTTCCTGGACTAACACCATACCAATGGTGGAAATCGAGGCTGCGAGATAAAGGATGTAGTCCTGTGTGTAATTGGGGGGTTGAATCACAGGATCTTTAGTTAAGGCTGCCTTTAAATTGTCAAAGGAGCGTTGGGCTTCATCATCCCATATGAAGGGAACATTCTTCTTGAGAAGCCGCATGTAGCCTTTTGTTATCTCAGACAGATTACAAATAAAACGGCGTAGAAAGTTTGCATGCCCTTGCAAACATTGAAGTTCTGGAATATTGGTAGGTGAAGGCAGGGCTATGATAGCTGCTACCTTTGCGGGATCTAGACGTATCCCGTCTTTGGAGACTATGAAGCCCAACAGTTTTCCGGCTTCTACACAGAAGACGCACTTATGCGGGTTCAAACGTATATTGTAGCGCCGGCACCTTTCGAAAATGGCACTCAAGTGATCTGGATGTTCTTCCCGAGTTCGAGAATGAGCGGGAAGGTCATCGAGATATGGCTCTACGATATGTTTGATGTCATGGAATGCGTAGGACATCGCCCGTTGGAAAGTTGCCCCGACATTTTTGAGGCCAAAAGGTAACTTCCGATATGCGAAGATCCCCCAAGGGCAGATAAAGGCCGTTTTGTGCTGGTCGGCTGGGAGGATATCGATCTGATTATAGCCAGAAAAGCCATCCATGAATGAAAAGATAACACTTCCGGCACAGTTATCGATGATCTGGTCGATAAACGGAGTTGGGTAGTTGTCCTTGGGACAAGCTTTGTTCAAATCACGGTAATCAACACAGACTCTAATCGTTCCCTGTTTCTTGGCTACAGGGACGATGTTGGATACCCATTCTGTCAATGGGACAGGATAGATAAAACCAGCACGCAAAAGTTTTTCAACTTCTGCTTTAATGGCGGCTGCCTTACGAGGATGAACGGGTCGAAGCTTTTGCCGAACAGGTCGGGCGCCAGGGAAAGTTGGAATTTCGTGGACTACAATCGATGGGTCGATTCCTGGCATCTCTTCATAACTCCAAGCGAAAACATCGCGGAAATTTTTAAAGTAGGCATTATAGAACTCCGTCTCAAGAGGAGTACATGTTTTGCCAATGTGTACGTTTTCCACGATACCAGGCTTTACTGAAATATCAATGGGAGTGGTTGCCATGAGATTGGCCAAGTTTCCTTCAGAAAATACTTCGTCGAGGGAAGTGGGGAACTTGGTTTGAACCATCCCAAGTGAAGCACTGGATTTGGTATCGGGCTCGAGTGACTGAATGGTGGGGAATGAAGATCGATGATGAAAATCTCCCCATGGTGGCTCATTACCGCACATAACCTCTATGATTGATTCGTCAGTAGGAAAAATCAAGTTGAGAGGATCAAACAATGGTGGGCGTGTATGAGTTTCAGTCGAGAGCTGTGCCACTGTGTGATCAGTAGAACAGTCGACCCAATCTGTGGCTGATTGGATCGCGTCATAAGATGCAAGGTTTCTGTTCAAAGGCATGGAATTGCCATAGCCTTGGATCTGAGTAGGACTCGGTATCACCCATGAATCATCAGACGGGGTGACATGTGACGAAATCATGTTGACTGGTTGAAGATGGGTTCCCAGCTCTGGAAAAACTCCAATGAGGGATGAATCCTTCATGAGACCAACACCTATGTCTTGGAACCGGTACCGAGGTTGATCCAATAACGGAACGGTATTGGTGGAGTTTGGATGGGAGTCTGGGATACAGTAATCCAATTGATCAATAGTGACAATTTTCCCTTCATGAGGAAATTGTACAATCCGGAAGACTGTAGATGCTATGGCAGTCATGGCATAGAACCAGTTCCGACCAAGTAGGAGGTTGTAATCCAAAGGTGCATCTACGACTTCGATGTGTACGGATACTGTTTTGCCCCCCAGTTCAACACCGATTGAGGGGATGAGTCCGTATGGTTGAAAACCATGTCCATCAAACGCTCTAAGAGTAGTGGGAGAAGTTGTGACCTCAGGCGAGCCGAGAGCTCTCCAGCAGTTCAAAGACATAATCGACGTGGAAGCACCCTCATCTAACACTGTGCGGTGGATAACATTTCCACGGATTTTCGTATGCACCTGGAAGGCTAACTGGTGAGAAAGCCTAGGTTTAGCGTGCTCCAAGTTAAACAGGATGGAGTTTGAAGTATCTGGGTCCAATGCCCCCAGTGCTGAAAGTAGGGTTCTACGCTGCGTGGGGCAGTGTTGGAGAACCTCGAGAGTTGACATAACGCAAGGTGCTTGAGCCAAATCTTCAACAATGTTGTAGTTTTGGGCAGCTCGCGCATTCGGATTGAATGTCGCCTTTCGTATGGTGCCCTTAGGTGGGCGTAGCACTGTGTCCATAAGTGGTCTCTCGATATGGAGGTGACCATTAGGGGGGGGAATAGGAATCGGATCTTCAACAGGAGACTTGCCTTTAGCTGTCTCCGATTGTTTGGTTGAACTTGGAGGATTGTCATACGTCTTTGAACGAGTGGTGATATTAATCTCCTCATTACTTGTCATTAGGATCTCGCGGTTTGTGGACGTCTCTCCACGGGAAGGATTGGTCGGGTTGCCCCCTTGTGGGGATTCTTGGGCAACCATTTGCTGTTGCTGTTGGGGGAAAGGGTCAGTTAGTACTGCCGGTCTAGAGGATCCTTTAACGAACTTATGGACCTCGTCCTTGTAGGGACAGTCACGCGTATAATGATCATCTTGACAAATCAAGCAGGGAAACTTAGCTTTTCGACGTGGTTTTTGATCATTCTGGGTAGGTTGTGGTTTGGGGTTCTCCTGCTGGTTCTTCTTGGGTTTACCACGGTTGTTTTTCTTCTTTCCTCCGGAGGGTTGTGATGTAGATTGGATTGCATTCACTTCGGAGGAGACAGCAGGAGAAGTGGAAGCTTTTGAAGCGGCCTGGGTAAAAGCGGGGGAAGCAGAAGCTTGTTGCCCCGTCAAGTTGGTAGCAGGCTGAGCCTTAACTGAACCAACTATACCATCAATGGGTGGTTCAGTAGTATTTTTTGTAGGATCAGTGTGAATGCGGGAAGCATGTGGAAGAAGTTCGTGTAAAGTACCGGATTGAGTATATACTAAATCCATGTATTGTGCTGCCGAGATGGCTTGTTCTTCCGTAACAGGTCCGCGCATAGCAATATCTCTGGCTATGGGAGGTAAAAAGGATTTTGTAAACCAATCAGCAAGTAGCTGATCTGGGATAGGTGCCTTTATTAGCCTACGACGTCTTCGCCACTCATGGATGTGATCCGAGATGTGTGTAGAGGTGGTTTGACGCAGTGAAGTTAGCAGTTCTGTTCCAGTCTCATATCGGATGGGAAGCTGGAAATGTGTCAGAAACTGCATAGCCAAAGTGTTGAAATCACGAAAAGAGTGTTGTGGCAGCTCGATGTACCATTTTGCTGCCGTTCCGGTAAGCGTACGTTGGAAGAGCCGAAGTCGGATGGAATCATCCATCAAGGAGTTTGATGAACACCAAAGATGGAAGGTCATCACGTGGTTCTTGGGGTCTTCCCCGGGCTTAGCATCGAACTTGGGAATGTCCGATGGTAGTTTGGCTGGGATAGGTGGCCAGTGAGGTTCATGCCAAATAGGATCGTTAATAAGCCTCGACAAATCAGGTAGATCAAGTGTGGCCAAGAAGGGAAGTTGACGGTTGGTCTGCGGGTATGAGTAATAACCATGTGGTGCAGGGAACCCTGGAGGGCCTTGCATAGCATGCTGTTGTGTGTTATACCCATATGTGTTTCCCACGGGATACTGCTGAAAGTTCTGCGGATAATAAGCCATCTGGTTAACCGGTTGATTGTAAGCAACTGGTTGGTAAGTGTTCTGCTGAGTGGGTATAGTACCCTGAAGCTGTTGATGCCCAGGATTGGTTGCTATTCCTTGTTGGGAAAAAGTTCCTTGGAATTGTTGTGTTCCAGGGATGTTGCCACCATACTGTGTAAGTGGAGAATTTCCCATAGCAGGGTTGGGGGGTGGCTGCGACTGTGGTGTCCATGGAATGTTCGTTCCTGCTTGAGGAACGAGTGGAAATTGAAGTGACGGGTTCCAAGGAGTTGTGGCAGCCGAAGGGTAAGGGAAGCCAGAATTCAAGTTGGGGAAAATCTGAGATTGCCCCCCAGCTTGGTTCCAGTTTCCGAAAAGTGAGTACCCCCCACTCTGTGGGATTTGATGATCCCAAGAAGGAAGCATACCTGACAGGGGTGGTTGAGAGTAAGGCCCGGTGGGAACACCGGAATAAGGTTGCCCACTGCCAGGTGGATTGTACATACCAAACTGAGTAGAAACTGCTGGTTGGGAAACTTGTTGGAACGAGCCAATAGGTTGTCCGCCAGCAGTTAGGTTGGATGGCCCTATGTGAGGAGGCTGTAGACTGGGAATTGGGTTCCCAGCAAAAGGTTGTCCTCCGATTGGTTGGGTTGATGGCCCACCAGTTGGAGGTTGTTGACTAGCAATGGGGTTCCCAACAAAAGGTTGCCCCCCAGCTGGTTGGGTTGATGGCCCACCAGGGAGGGTTTGTAAGTTGGAGTTAGGGACCATTGCAGTCGGTTGTCCACCTCCTGAAATAGTATAAATGGTGGCTGAAGGTGATCCTCCTGTCGAAACGGAAGATCCAGCAGTATGACTAAGTGTTCTTCCGCCGCTAGCTAAATATGATAGCATGGATTGGCCAACGGCGCCAAAAGTACCGATTAGCGGAGGCGGTCGTCCGTATTGGACAGGTGAGGACGGAGAAAAAACTGGGTTATCCCTCATAGAATGTGCACCAAACATTGGTGATGACAGCAAATGTGGGGAATTTAGCCCAGGAGTATCAGCGTCGTCCATCACGTGTTCAATAATAGGAGAACCATCGAGAACTGGATCCGAGTTCATATCCTGAAAAAGATTTTGGGGATCTGGCAGGAACCTAGGTGTAGTAAAGTCCGAAGGTCCTGAGCCGTCTGCAAAGGAATGATGAAATTCTGTGCTAGACGGAACGTTGGGATCCCTATAGTCAGAAGGACGAGAAACAGGGGGGTATCTAGACGCTGTTGAAAGCATTTGCTCTGTGTTGCGTCTAAATTGTGCCGATGCTAACGGAGAGTTCGCTAGGCTAACCATACTAGACTGAATGGAAGCCATAATTTCGTGTCCCGGTGGGATGTTGGGTAGATGAAAAGTGCGAGGTACGTTGCTAGAAGAACTTGTCTCCTGAGGATGAACACTGGGTGATGTAGTAATAACAGGCGGAAGTTCCGTCTGGGAAGTAATGAAGCCATAATCAGGTTCAAAAGGTGTGTCAGGTAGACGAGTACCTTCAACGATCTCAACGTAGCCGCCTGGGACTGAAATTAGGCCAGGTATGTCCTGGTCGGAACCTTCTGTGGTGCCAATAGATCCGTCTATATCATCGTGGAAAATGTCTGATGGACGGGAAGTGTTGGCTTCCGGTAGAAGGATGACCTCTGGTCTAGTACTCTGGGTCGTGCTAGGTTCAGCTGCTGTAACTGTGCCCACTGTTACAGATGAATCTGGGATGACAGTGGGTGAGGTGACAGTGGAAGCCTCAGACATGCTAGTGGTCATAGAAGCTGCAATGGATTCTGAGACTGTGCTGTGTGTGGCCGTTACAGGCGTAACTGAAGATGTTGTACGGATCGGCGGTGGGATGTTGCCTCGACCAGCACCGCGGCCAGGAGGAGCAGGAATGCGTGATGCAGGCGGACCAGAAGTCCGTGGCGGTGGTGGTGGTGGAGGGCTTAGGCCCTGTTGTCTTCGTGATCTTCTTTGTTGATCTGACATGATGACAGGAAAATGAAAATCGGAGGCAGTACCGTAAACAAAGAACTCAAAAACTCTAATGCAGCCGAGTGTGCAAAAGAGGAGCTAGAAAAAGCGAGGCTCACAGGCCAAAAAAGCAAGCTCTAAAATCTATACTGAGACCGGTGTCTCAATAAGCGAGCTAATCAACAAAAATGGCCAAAATGCCAACAAGCAGTCCCTACTAAGAAAAAATGACCCTCTACAAAGATGAGACGCCAAGCAAACTCCTAACTAAGAGCTGGAGACCTCAACAGGCTGTATCCTTCGCAAGGTGATGAAATCCAAGTCGAACAATACAACATGAGAGACCGATATAAGAAGGATATCCCTCTACCGAAAGGGATCCTGGGTAAAAGAGCCCTAGTAGAATAGATACTAAGCCACCTCGTTCATGACACGTCGGAAAAGGTTTTGGGCACTTCAGCCTTCTGAAGAAGACAGCGATCGATGTTGCCTTAGGGCTAAGTGGAGTGCGGTATTCCACAGAGTCCGTCCGGTTCTCAATCTCGCGGTCGTTTAACCCCTGAACAGTTAGAAACAGTCAGGAGGCCCCTCCACAAACTAGCTGTGACCGTGTCAATAAGTACTAGAGGATTTTAGTTCCCTAAAGACAACGACTATGTCTCAGATGAAAATGACAAGGGGGAATTATTTTGATGCCTATCCCCGGTGTCCTACCTAACTACCAAATTCTTTTGATTTCCTCAAGTGAGGTTAAAGTTGGTTTAATTAGGGTGATTAATTTTAGTGGCTGTCTTTACTCAATCGGGTAGTGGACGTGAAACTTGATGGTGTTATGACGACTCAAACCATGCAAATGAGAATGAATCATAAACAAGCCTTTGTCTTCGATGAAATCTAGCTAAGGTAAAGATAGAGGTTCTTCGATCCAATATGCATAACAATTTTCACAAGCACTCAAAGTAAAAGATTTTTCTTTTCTTTTCGATTTATAAACCAAACCAAACTGAAGTAAACACGCTTTTCAATGCACTGATTTTACAATCTACAATGCTTCTATGATGAGACTTTTTATGGCAAAATTAATGGTTCATTTCTCTATGCAAAATGCCACTAGACTTTTTCAAATTAAACAACAAATTTGCTCTCAACTAATGACCTTTTTAATTTACTGAAAATGATAATGACAATATGACTGTAAAACTACAGTGTTCAGTAATAGAAGACAGTGGTGTTGAGTTGGTTGTGGGAAAAAGCCAAGTCAAATGCAATCAAATTGAAAAAATGACGAATATGTCAAAAGTGCCACTTAATTCAATCAATCAATCAAGCTCACAAACCATGTAATAAGCAGATCAAACAGACTGGAAATTAACCAGGATGCTAACAGGCAACAGTAAAGACTATCTAAGGCAGGGAGAAACTCAGGAAACCAAGCAAAAATTAAAAAAATTTACCTACTTGCAGACACTACCGCGGGCTATAGACTGCCTGAAGCGCGGCACTGTGTAACTGTCGCGCTGGTATGAACGCCTAGAACGCGGCACTGTGTAAATGTCGCGCTGGAAGTGGTTCAGAGGGCGCGACACTGTGGCAAGAGGGAAAAAAAAAACGCAACTGGAAAAGAAAAAATCAAGTTTTCAGGGTTGTTGCTAACCCAGGGGACTCAGTAATTAAACAGGGAGATAAATACTGCGAGGAGGGGTGAATAAGGGTCAAAAAAGACCAAAATTCAAGGTGGTTTGAAGTGCAACAAAAGACTGATAATTCAAAGATAAATGACTGTGAATTTGAACCAATCAAGCAGTAATCAAACCCAGCGGAGTCGCCATTCTTGTTATGTGGAATTCTGCCCTACGGATAAGTCAAAACTCCCTTAGGCTAAAGTAGGATCTAACTAACTCTAGACTAAGAACAGACAAAACAAATGCAACCTTGAATCCCTAGATCTAACATACATTTCAGTATTAAAATGCTGAAGAGAGCAAAGGATTTTAACTGACCTTATGTCCAAGTGCTTTGTTTTTGGTGTTTGCTCCAAGCTCCAAGTCTTCACCAATGAACCTGTCAAAGAGTAACCAAAATACAAGTATGCACTATTCTCTAGCAATCTGAAACATGAGTTAGGATCTAAATCTGTAAGAGATACAAATCATGTGATTAAAACAAGATTAATACAAACGATTTGGGAAAACAAGACAAGTTATTCCATTACAACTTGAAGATTACTTACAAAGGGTGCTTGATTCCCAAGCCAATCCTCCAACTCCAAGTGTCTTCTCCTCTTAGCTATCTCCACAATGCTGCAAGACCATAAGTTTGGTGCTCTCAAGAGTCCTCCCCTTTCCCAATGGCATGCCTCTCTTTTATAGTAAATGGTGAGGTTAACCAACAAGAGAGATAGATGGATCTAAGGAGGGATAAGTGGATCAGGGTTTCTAATCGAAGGAGGTGAGTTGGGATCGAATCAAGGAACCCAATCTTCCATCATCTTCGAAAAATCCAAGATCCCACAAGTCAAGGGCAAAAACCTATTAAAAGGGTGCCGCGCTTTGCAAATGATACAGAGCGCGGCACTGTGCCGCGTTTTGCCAAGCTGTAAGGGCGCGGTAGTGTATGGAAATAAAGTCCAAGGTGGGTCAAAACTTGGCAGGGTGGATTTACCTTCAAGGTTGACTCATCATCTGTCTCTTCTGGAAGGTTCAAAACAGTAGTAGGGGAAGTGTCGTCGAAATGTGTTGTGATGGGGATGCGACACCGTGAAATATAGAGGTATAACACCCATAGAGTTGAAAATAGTGCTAAGTGCCAATTTGATTTATGGGTCCCCACCATGCGTTGGATTATTTTTTTCAAGACTTTATTGATTGCCTCTACTTGTCCATTTTCCTGGGGGTAGTAGGGGGTTGAATTTTTGTGACAAAAACCCAATTTGGCACTTAGTTCAGCCATCATGTGATTCCTAAAATGAGAACCATGATCAGTTACAATGGCTTGAGGGACTCCGAACCTTGCAATGATATGATTGAATATGAAGAGTGCTGTTGTTTTTTCGCCTTCATCATATGTAGGCATAGCTTCAACCCACTTGGTAAAATAGTCAACTGCTATGATGACATATCCATGCCCCCGGCCTAAGGTAGGATTACAATGCATAAAATTGATACCCCATTTCTCAAAGGGGCCGACAGTAATCACGGGATGTAGTGGAGCTAGATGGGAGCGCTTCTTGGAGTGAAAAAATTGACATGTGGGGAACTTATTGACCGCTTCAATGCAATATCTAAAGATGGATGAAAAGAAGTATCCTACGTGCAAAATCTTATGGGTTGTAGCAATCCCGGAGAGGTGACCGCCACAAGCTTCGGAGTGACAGTCATTAAGTACACGTTCGGCTTCATCCACGGTTAAGCATTGACGCGGGATGGAATCGATACCAGAACAGTATAAAGTATCACTAATGATGATATAATATTTGGCGTGGTTTCGGATGCGATGATGCTCGTCGCGATTGAGATCAGGCTAAAAGCATTGGGTTTGAAGATATAAAACAATGTCTCCATACCATGGATCAGTCTTGCCAATGAGGAACAATGACTCATCAGGAAGAGGGTCAATGGGATTAGATACATCATTGGCACGAGCAAGGGCACATATCAGCTCAACAAAGACCAAATATTTTTTAGATTTATCTTTTGCAAAATCCAAATCAAACTCCTGGAGGACAACAATCCAACGGGAGTATTTTCCCCCTAACACTTGACGTGTTAGGATATAGTACATGGGATTAAAGTTGGCAATAAATATGGTCTTCCAGAGTAAGATATAATGTCGGAATCTCTGGACAACAAAAATGATTGCTAGAGCCAGTTTCTCCACATGTGAATAGCATGTTTCAGAATCAATAAGACTTTTACTGAGATAATATATCACATGTTCTTGACCACTACTGTCTTCATGTACTAACACCATTCCAATAGTGGAAGTAGAGGCTGCGAGATATAATATGTAATCCTGTGTATAGTTGGGGGGTTGTAACACAGGGGCATTAGTCAGGACCTTTTTTGGATTATCAAAAGATCGTTGAGCTTCATCATCCTAAATGAATGGGACATTATTTTTTAGTAGTCTCATATAGCTCTGAGTGATCTCGACGAAATTACAGATGAAGCGGCGTAAAAATTTTGTGTGCCCTTGCAAACTTTGGAGTTCCAGAATATCAGTGGGTGAAGGTAAGGCTAAGATAGCTTCAACCTTCAGTGGGTCGATGCGAATACCATCTTTGGAGACTATGAAACCTAACAATCTGCTGGCTTCAACATAGAATACACATTTGTGAGGTTTCAAGCGGATATTGTAGTGGCGACACCGTAGAAATATGGCACTAAGGTGCTATGGATGGTCTTCTTGCAAAGTAGAATGAGCAGGTAATTCATCCAAGTAAGGATCCATAATATGCTTGATATCATGAAATGCACAAGACGTGGCCCATTGAAAAGTAGCCCCAGTATTTTTTAGGCCAAAAGTTAACTTTCAATATGAAAAGGTTCCCCAAGGGCATACGAAAGTTGTTTATGCTGTTCAACTGGGAGTATCTCTATCTAATTATAGCCAAATAAGCCATCCATAAATGAAAAGATGACATTGTCGACACAGTTATCGATAATTTGGTCGATGAAGGGGGTACGATAGTTGTCTTTAGGACAAGCTTTGTTCAGGTCCCTATAATCAACACAAACTCTAATCATGCCCTATTTATTAGCTACAGGAACGATGTTAGACACCTGGTCTGTCAATGGGATAGGATAGATAAAACCAACTCGAAGGAGCTTTTCAACTTCTACCTTAATGGCTGTAGTTTTTCTGGGGTGGACGGGTCGTAGTTTTTGCCGAACAGGTCATGCACCGGGATAAAATTTGATTTCATGGACCACAATAGAAGGGTCAATTCCTGACATTTCTTCATAAATCCATTCGAAAACATCACGAAACTCTTTAAACAAGGCTTTGTAAAATTCCACTTCAGTAGGTGTACAAGTTTTTCCTAGGTGGATGTGTTCCACGATACCAAGTTTCACAGATATGTCTATAGGAAAAGTTTCCATAATATTAGCTAAATCTCCCTCCGAGAACACATTGTGAACGAGGATGGGAATTTGAGGATTTTGGACAACATCATGTGAAATGATGGATTTGGTATTGGGGTCTGCCACGTGGATCATAGGAAGGAAGGATGATCGATGATGGTGATCTTTCCATGGAGGTTCGTCGATGCTCATGATTTCCATGATAGACTCGTCAAAGGGAAAAGTATGTAGAAGGGAATCAAAAGTGGGCAAGGATGAATCGATCCAAGATGGAAGACGTTCAGGGTGTGATGCCACTGGATGGTGGTCAACAGATTCGATATGATCTGAAGCAGATTGAATCACATGATAGTTTGCTTCATTTAAGTTAAAAGGCATGCAATTGCCAATGGTTTTGTATTCAGAGGGACTCGGTACAACCCAAGAATAATGAGGTTCATGGGATTGAAAGGTACTCGAAGAGATCATGTTGATAGAATAGACTAGGGGTGGAAGCTTTGGAAAGACTCTTAAAATGGAAGAGTCTTTCAATAGACCAACACGAATGTCTTCATAACGATGTTGAGATTGTGTCAACAACGGGACATTATTGGTGGTGTTGGAATGAATATACGGTGTGCAAAATTCCAATTGATCAATGGTAACAATTTTTCCTTGATGAGGAAACTTAACCAGGCGAAAAACTGATGATGCTACTACGGTCATGGCATAAAACCAGTTTTGACCAAGTAGGACATTGTAATCCAATGGAGCATTTATGATTTCCACGTGGATGAATACATTTTCCCCCCCCAGTTCTACTGCAAGTGATGGCATGAGTCCGTATGGTTGGAAACCATGGCCATTGAAAGCTTTTAAAGTGGTAGGAGACTGAGTTACCTCTGGAGAGCCAATAGCTCTCCAGCAAGACAAATACATGATAGAAGTGGAGGCACCCTCATCCAAAACAGAACGATGGATTTTATTACCATAAATATTAGTGTGAATCTGAAAAGGTAGTTGGTGGGAAATTCGTGGCTTAAAATATTACAAATTAAACATGATCGTGTTGGAAGTATTAGGATCAACGACTCCAAGTGTTGACAACAAGGTTCTACGCTGACTAGGGTAATGTTGTAGAACTTCGAGAGTTGACATTGCGCAGGGTGCTTGAGCTAAGTCCTCCACAATAATGTAGTTCTAAGAAGCTCGTGCACTCAGATTGAATGTCACTTTTAAAATGATGGCTTTTGGTGGGCGCAACACAATGTCAGGAATGGGCCTTTCGATGTGAAGCGGGCTAGTAGGTGGAGGAGTGGATGAAGAATATTCCAAAGGATATTTATCTTTTAAACTCCCATTTTTGTTCGAATTTGGAACAGAGACATAGGTCTTTGTTGTGGTGGATAAATGAACAGCCTCGTTACTCATCATGAT
Source organism: Larix kaempferi (assembly GCA_027924585.1). NCBI lineage: Eukaryota > Viridiplantae > Streptophyta > Pinopsida > Pinales > Pinaceae > Larix > Larix kaempferi. The sequence goes on along the minus strand of BSBM01000050.1, from coordinate 11,935,465 downwards.
AATATATCGGGTCGTGAATGACTCTGGTTGATTGGGGTCGTTTGTAGTTCCCCCTTGCAGAGGAGTGTGTGCGATCATGTGTTGTTGTTGGGGTGGGAAAGGGTCAATTAGCACTACCGGACGAGAAGAACCTTTCACAAATTTGTTGACTTCCTCACGATAAGGACAGTCTTTTGTATAATGGTCTTCCTGGAAAATAAGGCAAGGGAAAATAGCCTTCCTCTTGGGTTTATTATCAACATTAGTTTGTTGGGGTTTTGGATTTCCCTGCTGAGGAGAAGGTTTCTTGGATTTCCCTTTATTGTTCTTCTTTTCCCTTCCGGATTGTTGTGACGAGGATTGAACCACATTCACCTCGTAGGTCTGAGCAAGATAAGTATTGTTTTTGGATACAACCTGATTTTGAAGTGGAGACGAAGTATCGGGTGGTCCAATAGGTTTTGATGCAGGATGGGCCTTCACAAAACCAACTAATCCATCAATAGGAGGTTCGTTAGTGGGCCTGGATGGATCACTGGTGGGGCGAGCAGCATGAGGGATCAATTCATATAAAGTTCCAGATTGGGAGTAAACCAAGTCCAGATATTGATCACGACTGATCGCCTGTTCTTCTGTAACAGCCCCTCCCATTGCAACATCCCTAGCAATAGGTGGCAGTAATGATTTTGTAAACCAATTAGCCAATAATTGATCAGGGATATGAGCCTTAATAAACCTTCGACGTTTCCTCCATTCGTGAATATGATCTGAGATGTGAGTAGAGGTGGATTGTCGCAACGAAGTCAATAGGCCCGTGCCAGTTTCGTACCGAATGGGTAGTTGAAAATGTGTCAAAAACTGCATTGCAAGGGATTTGAAATCTCAAAAAGAGTGTTGTGGCAACTCAATATACCATTTAGTTGTCGTCCCAGTGAGTGTGCGTTGGAAGAGCCGCAATCGTATGGAATCATCCATCAATGAGTTCAAAGAACACCAAAGATGGAATGTCATAATGTGATTTTTTTGGTCTTCCCCAGGTTTTGCATTGAATTTTGGGATATCCTATGGTAATTTGGTAGGGATAGGTGGCCAATGTGGTTCATTCCAAATGGGATCGTTAATTAATCTTGACAAATCAAGCAGGCCCAATGTTGCTAGGAAGGGAAGTTATCTATTGGGTTGCGGGTAAGAATAGTATTGATGGGGTGATAGAATGCCCATAGAGCCTTGCACTGCATATTTTGCATATTATACCCATATATGTTACCCGTGGGGCACCGTTGGAAGTTCTGTGGGTTGGGGACCATGGGGTTAACCGATTGTTGATTATGAATCATAGGATTTACCAGTTGAATCTGAATCATAGGATAAACCGGTTTTTGTGAGTTCTGCATTATGGGGTTAAATGGTGTAGATACAGGGGGTGGTGGGGCCCATGTATTATTTACAAATCCTTGATTGGATGGGTTTCCCATACTTTGAGTAAGGGGAGGCGTCGGAGGAGGTGGAACCCATTGATTGATTGTTGCGCCTTGATTAAGAGGCGGTATGGGAGGGGGTGGGATCCATTGATTATTTGTGATGCTAGGGTAAGGTAGCCTGAGATACAAATTAGGGTTGGGGGGGTAAAATTTTTTAAATTGATTTGTTTTCCCCCCAGAAGGATTCTGGTTACCTACCATATGTTTCCCCCCGGTAGGTGGTATTTGTTGTCCCCATGAAGCAGATGGTCCTGGAGGAGGTTGGCCACTGGGCCCGCTTGGGGCATTAATAAATGGTTGGCCTCCATAGATGGTGTAAATCATGGCTGAAGATTGACTTTCAGTCACAATCGATGTGCCAACAGTGGGAATATATGGTATTCCAACTGAAACATTAGAAGGGATTGATCGTGCAGGTTGAGTGTCTGCAATAGTAGTACCGACTTGTGAAGATGAAAATGCACCAATTCCATAAGTTACAGGTAATGGAGGGATGTTCTGATTCGTCCCCTGACTAGGAACAATAACTAAAGAGCAACCAAGAATTTCACTTGGTAAAATAAGTGGGAAAGGTCATAGGGGAGTTTCTGGGGTTAACTGCATTGGTGTTGGAAAGGTGTGAAAGTCATTGAGGGATTGGCCCAAAGTCGTGTCCCATAATGATGATGATGGATCGAAAAAAAAATCCGTTCCTGAGTCGTCAGGTGGAGGCTGGGAATAGAACCAATTTGTGGGTGCAGATCGACCCACAAACAAGATACCATAGGTCGAATCATGGGAAGCGGATTGGGGAATTCTCGGATTATAAGTGTCTACCACTTCAAATGTAGGAGGCAATGAGACTTCTGAGTTGGGGGGAGCCATCATTTGTGCAGCTTCACGTCTAAACCTATCCATTGTTGCGCATTCACAAGATAAACTGGCAAGTTCTGCTCGTATAGATGTCATAATTTCTTGGTCCATAGGACGTTCAGGGGTTGGCATTCCTAGATTTATCCTACTAGAGGATTCAGATTGATAGTTGGGCATAACATAATTATTAGGGATAACGGGTGGTGTTTCCAACTGTACAAGTGGTTGGTTAAAATTCACAGCTAATTGAATAGTCGTAGAAGGGAAAGGATCAGATTCTTCAATAACTTCAATATATCCTTCGGGAAGGTTGTTTTGTGATGGCATCTCCGGGACTATACTAGTTTCCAGAGGGTTATGAACCTCTGGCATGACGTCGGCTTCTGGTATAAGACTATTTTCTGGTATGACATTAATCTTAGGTGCTACACTGACTCCTAATGTTACCCTAACTTCAGGTGCTACACTGACTACTGGTGCTACACTGACTTGTGGTGCTGCACTAACTTCTGGTGCGATACTGACTTTTGGTGCTATAGCAACTGGTGGTGTCGCATTGGTTTGTCCCGAGACAACCTCCCGACCAGTTGGTCTGCGAGTAGAAGGAGCTTGGGTATGTGGAGGTATTTGTTGACTAATTCTAGGTACGGATGGTTCAGGACTCGGGCCTTGTTGTCTCCAGGATTTCCTTGGATCCGCCATGGAACATGACTAAGTGATGTGGTCGAAGTCTCGTTAAAAAGAACTCAAAAACCCTCAGGAAACTGAGCGTGCAAAAGGGGATCTGGACGAAAAAGAGGCACACGGGACAAAAAGCAAGCTCAAAAAAATTTACTATAACCGATTCCATAGCAAGTGAGCTATAACAAAGAGGCCAGAAAGCCAACAAGAAACACTAAAACAAAAAATACCCTCTACAAGGTAAAAGAGCAAGCAACCTCCTATCTAAGATATGGATACCTCAACAGATCGTATCCTCCACAAGGTGATGAAATCCAAGTCGTACAATACGAAATGAGATACCAATATAGATGAAGGGACATCCCTCTACCGAAAGGGATCCCTGGTAAAAGAGACCTAGAAGAATGGTCACTAGGAGGCCTCGTTCATGACACGTCTGGGAAGGTTTCCTGGAGCTTCTTCCTTTTGGCCCTTGTACATCCAGTATGGAGGACGAAAAATACAAGGAAGACAATGGATTGATGTCCTTATGCGCTAAGTGGAGTGTGGTATTCCACAATGTCCGACTGGAACTAGTCCTCGTTTCTTACCCCCGTGGAATGGGAGGCCCCCCAACAAATTGGTGTATAACCGTGTCAACAAATACCAGAGGATTTTAACACCCTAAGAGAAAAAAAACTATATTTCAGATGTAAAATGGCAAGGGGGAATTATTTGGATTCCTATCCCCGATGCCATACCTAACTACAATATTATTTTATTTCCTCAAATGAGGTTAATGTGTGTTTAGTTAGGGTGTTTAATTTTAATGGTTGTTGTTTAACTCAAGGGGAGCCGAAGTGCAACTCGGTGGTGTGTAGACTCGACTCAAACCATGCAAATTTGGATGAATTATGCCAGTCTTTTTTCCTTCAATGAACTTATAGCTAAAGTAAGGAAGAGTTCTTTTCGTTCCCAAATGCAAAAACACAAACGTAACTTATCTAAAAAGAAAATATCCACTTTTTCTTTTCTTTTTCAAATTACATGCCAAATCAGTCCATAAAACACTCTTTCACACCAAATGAATCCAAAAATTTTAAACAAATCAAATACAATTTTTTTGTTTTCTTTTTTGCTTCAAATGAGCCTAAAATGACAAGATAAGGGAAAGAAGCTTTCGTTGTCTGCAAAATGATTTAATATCAAGCGAAGAAGTAAAGGAAATGAAATATCTTGAAATTTTTCCAAGCAATTTTCAAAGTTTAACAAAGCATAGATTTGCCACCATCAAAGTAATGATTCTTTTGAATATGGAAGAGCAATCCTTGATTTTCAATAAACTTCTCAAACATGCAGTGAGCGTGCAATAAATCCCTTTATTTCTAACAAATATGCAAGAAAATTAATACTTTTACAATGTTCAAATCAAGAAGGTACGTAAGGGATCCAATCTTTCTTATCACTTCCACTAAAAAATCCAAACCATATGAATGTAAAAGTAAACAAAACAGCAACCTTTCAGACCTTCAAACAAGGAGCAGAGGAGATTGTAAGTTTTCAGACCAAACTCAAAGGTTTGATAAGGTGATGAAATGATAAAGGAGGCTTTGATGGTCCTCCAATTTACAAGACACTTCTAACACTTGCAAATTCACTCCAAGAACCAAATGAGGGATGAAAAGGACCAAAATGCAAAGATCACACTGGGATCACAGATGGAAAAAACAATCTAAAAGCAAAAACCAAGTACCAAGGCAAGTTACAGGGAATTTTCGCTCTTTGGCAGACCACTCAGGCGCGAAAATCAGGAATTTTTCGCGCTCTGGACTATTGTTGGGGCACGAAAAGTAGGGAGTTTTCGCTCTGTAATGCACAAATGGGGCGCAGAAATTTCCTGTAGAGTTGGAAAGGGCGAAGGTATGGGATTAAATTTGCCAAAATTATGAGGTCTAAACTCAAAGAGTCGAGGAATGAAGGCCAGGAAGATCAGACAAGTCAAGACTAATTGATTTGCAAAAGAAAATATCCAAATCTCAAATATTCAATGGCTTAACAAACAAGGGAAAACTCCCCAGTGGAGTCGCCAATTTCTGTGGTGAGATTTTCTTCCTACAAGTAAGATGAAAATCCCTTGGATGATAAAGTGGCTTCCTTAATCCAAATCCAAGACAAAAAGAGAACAAATAGAACCCTAAACTCCTAGATCAAGCATGCACAATCATTCAGATGTGAAAGTGGAGAGAAAAGGAAAATCTCTTACCTTTTAATTTGGAGATTTTCCAAGCTCCATCTCCAAGCTTGATGTCCAAGACTTGAATATCTGCAAAATAAGATAGAAAACAACCCTCCAAGCACAAGTGCATCAACAAGATCTAATAAAACATATCATATATCAATGAAAATACAAGATATGGGAGAATAGGCTAAATTATATTGATGTGAAAGCCATGAAAGTTTGTACATCAAAATATGTTATACTTGACATTGTTGCAACATGATCATCCTCCAAGCTCTCCTTCAATATCATTGCAAGGCTCTTAGAATCATAGGTTTGATGCCTCCAAGATCAACCCCCTTAGCTCATGGATGGCCTTCTTCTTATAGGATTTGGGAGGCCAACCACTAAGAGGATATTGTGTATCTAAGTGAGGAAGATGTGGATCAAGGATCTCAAACATGTGAAGGAGGGAATGTGAGAGAGGATTTGAAGGGGAACCTCATCCCATGAAAATATCCTCGAGATCCAAGATCCAAGATCTAAGGCAAATATCTATTCAGGGATTTTCGCGCCCATGTAACTGAGCATAGTGCGAAAATGTTGTACTTTTTGCACCCCCATAGGTATGAAAAGCATGAAAATGTTGTATTTTCATGTATTGCACCACTAGCAGGGTGCAAAAATATCCCTAGGAGGTGGATAAATGGGTTAGGTGAAGTGGTTTTTCGACCTTTAAGTTGATTGGCTGCCAACATGATGAAGAAGGGTCCTAACACCCCTAGGAGGAAAAAACATCATGTATGTCATGGTGATACGACATGAAGATGCTCAATGGTACACAACGTGTCAATCTGAGGTATAACATGAACTCTGACTCCATAATCCATTCATATTCCAAATGTGCATTGATAGCTCCATCACTTTTATTATATGCCTAGACCAGCTTATCCTCGACTAAGCTTAGGCATATACCAACATGATATAACTTGTGTACAAATGAATCCCACTCATAAGCAACAGTCAATCACAACTTCAAATCCCGCGAGGTGTACCATTTTACCATATCGTCATTCTGAATAATTGCCATCGATTTAAGGATGAACAAATTTCTTCTATGAAGCTCCTTGATTAGATCATAAGATAACTTGAAACCACCTTCCATCCCAATCACAGGTTCGATCCCCATAAATATTTGTGTTCCTCTGCCCACATACCAGTTGATAGCCTGGTTTATGATTGGGTAAGACTTAACAAGGCTATGCTAAATAAGGGAACTATTCTTTACGTTCTTGTGTCCAAAGCAAAACTAATAAACAAATGGAAGTCTTTTAAATTACTTCACTTTAACCACCATTCCCCATAAGCTTTCATTTGAAATACTCCTCCAAAAAAATTTGGCACATAAATATCTGTTGAAGAGTCCCGAGTTCTTGATACCCCAACCCCCCAAAAGATTAGGTTTTGACAAGCACTCCCAAGATGCCAAGTGAAACTTAGAAGCATTTAGTTTTCCAGACCAAAGAAACTGAAAAATATGTCTTCCAATCACAAAGATCACAAAAATTGGAATAATAAATAAAGAGAACCAAAAGACCAGTATATTTTTTAGAACGGATTTCACCAATACAAGTTGTCCCCCCAACGACAGCCACCTGAAATACCATAATGTGATATTCTTCTGAACCTTTTTAATAATCCAATTCCAATCTTCTGTTTTGTAACCATTTGATTCAAATATTAACCAAGATATTTAAACCCATCTTGTAAATTGGACATCTTGATTGAAAGCAAAGAGCCTATTTGATCAACAATATTTGGATCCTTACAAATATGGATAAAAATAGATTTATGAGCACTGATCTTCATACCTGAAGCGTCACAAAAAATGGAGAGAATTGAGTGAAAGTATTTCCATTTAGATATACTTCCTTCACCAAATCCTTCACCAAATATGAGAATGTCATCTACGAATAATAGATGAGTAATATAAAGAGAGCTAACAACCTTGATCCCACTAATACTTTTTTTTTCCTTTGCCCTTTTTATTACCATACTGAGACCTTGTATAGCCAGGATGAATAAATAGGGAGATAGGGGACAACCCTATCTAATTCCATGATTTCCTTTGAAATAGGAAGTTGGGGATCCATTAATAAGAACATCGTACCTAGTCGAAGTGATACAAGCCATTATCCAGTTAACAATCTCCACAATCAACCCAGTCTGCAATAGAATAAATCTTAGATAGGTCCAGTCAACTCTATCATAGGCCTTCAGAAGGTAAATCTTGAGAACAAAAGCATTACTCCTTTTCTGTTTGACTGAGTGTAAACACTCTTGCGCAACCCCCACTACGTCTAAGATTTTCCTATTCAGCAAGAAACCAAATTGCTCTTCCAAAATACATTAGCCAAAAATAGGTTTAATCCTTTAAGAAATGATCTTAGTGATGATCTTATAGAATATATTACACAAGGAAACTGGGTGGTAGTCATTAAAGTCAATTGGCCTATCCTGTTTAGGAATGAGTGTAATATAAGTAGAATTAAGACTGATAGGGATCGGTTCCCTCCTCCTAGTTTCATCATTCGCTTATGCAAGTTCTTTTCCAAACAAATCGAAAAAGTGTAAATAGAACTCCACCGTCCACCCGTCAGGGCCAGGACTTTTATCCTTAGCAAAATATTTTAGTGCATTCAGGACCTCCTCCTCCTTGATAGGCTTACCAATGTCCAAGCAATCTCCTATGCTGAAGAAATGAGGAAAGTTTTTAATTGTATTTAATTGATTTTTCAAGTTATTGTAGTTTCTACTGGTGAACACATCTAGAAAGTTTCGAACAACAACATTCTTTAATGAGGCTTGATCACAAACAAAAACTTCCTGCTCATGAGATATGTCCCAAATGGCGTTCGTTAGTCTTATTTGGTTTGCAAAGCGATGGAAAAACTTCGTGTTATTATCACCAGCAAGGAGCCAAACAACCCTATCCTTTTGTTGCCAAGTTTCCTCTATCTGTTTGAGTATGGCCATTTTTCTAACTTCTAGTGACCCGAACTTTTCCTTCCTCTCTGCAGAAAACATTTTAGTGTCACGACAATTGGATAATAACTGGATTTCCTCCTCAATCTCCCCCAATAATTTACTATTTTCAGCTTTTTTCTCTCGTTCCCATGATATCGTTGCTTTTCTGATCAACGATAAAATTTTTATTATACTAAACATAAGGGAGAGCTTGACTTGGTAGGAAATAATCTCCCATTGTTGATGTATCATATCACAAAAGGATTGATTGCCCAACCACACAAGATTGAATTTGAATGGATAAAAGGCAAAATTATTGTCAAAATCTAACTGGAGAATGACTGCCTTGTGATCCGATATACCAACAGAGTATGACCAAGTCCGATATCTACCAATGGAGTCACAAAGAGTCTTAGACATGAAGTATCAATCAATCCTTTTGGCAATTCCAGCTCCACCACACTATCCATTTGACCATGTATGCACTAGAACATTAGGGACTACATCCACTAATTTCGCTTCCTCAAATAAAGATTAAAAATAATCCACTAATGGATCGCGAATATTCCCATCTCCCCAGGTCTCATGAGTAGTCAAAGTAAAGTTGATGTCACCAACCAAAATAAGAGAATTGTCCCTCAACAAACCTTTATCTGAAATCTAGTCCCAATTTTTTTTTTGTGCTGATAGGGGCCATAAATATTCAAAATTATAATCTCATCTTTGTAACCCTTAAGATTTCCTTCGATAAGTGCACTTGCAATAGGATGATAAGCCTTCATATCAGCTTTGGCTGGGTTCCATTCTACGAGGGTCCCCCCCGACAACCAAAAAGAATCCACAACACAGACCCTCCAATGAAGTTTTATCTTGAGAAAAAAATCACAGGCCACCAGGGAAGAGGACATGGTCTCTTGCAGTAATACAACACTTGGTCTAACAGTCTCCAAAAACCATTTAAATGCAGCACGTTTAGGGCCTATGTCCATCTCAAAGATGTTGGAAGACACTAGATTCATAGGATAACCCCTTCACGGGCCACATCCACTCTACGAGCCCCAGTGATAGGAGAATCAGAAGTATCGGGAACCTTTGGAAGTCCCTTATCAAATAGAGAGATTAACTTCAGGTTCGGGTTCATGTTCTTACAACCCATCTTGTCTACATCCCCTAAGTTTTTACCATTACCCCTCCCACCCTTGTTATTTTTAGGTTTTCGAATGGTGACATTTCCATTAAAAATGGAAGATATATGTATAACATCTGAGCCATTTGGGGCACAGGCAGAGTAAGTTGGGAGAGGGGAGCCTAATAAAGACCCACCATCATAGGTAGAGATGGGTGTGTCTATGGTCAAAGAAGGAGATCATTCAATCCCAAGAGGAGTGGGAGGCTTACCAGAAAGTGGAGGAAAGTCCGAGGGATTTAAGGTATTAGGGTCTGAAGAAACAAAATGAATGGCATTCGAAATAGGAGATATCATGGGAGGTCACAACCCGTTATCCTTTTCAGAAGGAGGAATAACCTCTAAATACCCATAGGTAGACTCCAACCCCAGTCCAAAACCGGACTTAGTATCCAGGGAAGGGGTGGGCGAGGCTAAAGGGGACTGGATAGCCAATGATAAGTCGTCCTCCGTGACCCTGTCAATAGACAATGGTCTCGAAACAGACAAAGAACGAAAAATGTCCTTGACAAATAATTTTTTTAACAGAATAGGGATAATTTATGCAAACTTACCAACAAAAGAAGAGGTCAATTGTTGATCAAGAGGTAAAGGGAAATTTAAGCCCTCATCCAATTCGTCCAGCTCTGATAGAGGTTGTAAATCACCAACTGACGCCTTCTGGACCCATACAAGCCCGAATTTACATTGAGCTTTTGAAATCTTGATCTCATGATAGGAATGGCAATGGAAAGGGAATTTCCAATAGTCCAGTGTTGGAACAAAGGAACCCCCCTCCCAAATGACTTCCAGCTCCCCAGGTAAGCCCTCCTCCGAGTCGATTTCAACCAAAATCCTCGGTGAGTTTCTGTCATCCCCCATTAATTGTTCGTCTTCAATGAGAATGAATCTGTCGATAGAGTTGGCCACTGCCATGAAGCCATTAAGGTTATGACATTGAATAGGAAACCCAAGCAAAATAACCCATAAGTTCCTTTTCGTGAATTTTTCTTTCCTGGGGTCAAACCCTGAATGCCATCGGGATAACACCAATGACCCATGACCCAAGAGCCAAAATCGATTTTCAATGTTTTGTTTGTCATCTTCAGAGAGGAATTGAAAGATAATCCATCATTTCTCTAGCATCAAAACCCGATGGATGTTCGATATGAAGGGTTTCCATTTGAGCCTAATCCAGCTCAATATTTCTTGCTTGGTAGGTTTAATGTATTTGAACCTACCCACTAGGGCATGTTGAGACAAAGCCATCACCATTTCAAAGGTGATGTCTTTCCCCAGGACACACAAAGGTCGTCCCTTCTTGTCTTTTTCAAAATTTAGAAACTGATTTCCAACCAATCTGCCCCTTCCTGGAGAAGTAACATGAGGAGCAGCTCTGTGTTTTGATCCTTGTTCAGAAGCCTGAGAAGTCTCATCAACCCCATTAGGACCGATTGCCGAAATATTCCTGAAAACCCTAGAAAATCCGGATGGAATGTATGGTTTGAAGATAACCTGCTCCTTAGGGTTAGTTTGTACATGCAAGGAATATTGCCTCGCACAAGGACATTTGGAACCTCCACCTGCCAGTCTCTTATCACCGGAAGAGCCGAAGATAAGAGAGGTGACAAGTGATAAACATGCCATTCCTCCATTTTTATTCTATAAGTTCTTATCACTGAAGTAAACATCACCGGCCATACTAAAAAACAAAGAAAATTACCGGAAAAAACTAAACCCTAGACCAAGCCCGATAAACATGGAAAACAATGGATTTTTTACGAAGAATTCCCACTTTTTTAATCTGGTTGGTATTGGGCTCATCATGGGTGACGAGCTTGACTCCAAAACCATTGTTTCCCACTCTTGACCAAGGAAAGTCTAGGGTTAGCATAGCTAGGGTTTTCAGACCAACCATGAAAATGAACGCCAAGTTGATGCTGAAAATATCATATAGACAACCTTATAACTTATTTTTTATATAGATTATGTTTTAGTAGTCTAAATGAAAAAAATATGTATTTTGGGATAATTTTACTAAAAATTTATGGGAATTGCTAAAATTATAAATATTAGTCTCGATGTAACATGGGTATTTAAAGGCATCCAATTTATTTCAACATTTAACAATGTAATTTCAATAATGAAAAATTTTAATTTGACCAAAAACTATATTGGTAGATTCAATGATGGTAGTAAGAAAAAGTCAACATCATATAACATTTAGACTACTACTTTTTTTTTAATAGAAGAGGGAGATTAAGGAAGCAAACATATTCATTATACAACCAATCATTCATTATTATAATAGGGACAATACCACTATGAACATCCCACTGAAGCTTGTAGTAGAAGTTTTCAATATCTTATTAGTAGGATGAAGCTTGTAGTATATTTTTTTTCTTATTCCTTGATACGGGGTTAAAATGGATTTATGTTAGTCTATTTTTGTACTTAGAAGTTTTTATACACATGTCATGATGCTTATACCAATTATGGTAACCAAAATGGAGTGGCATCCCCTACTAATGATTCAAAATGAATCATTATGTAATTTGTCATATGTCTTGGTACTTTATGGGTGAAAAATTGAATGTATTGGCTTGTAGAGCCCATCTTAGGAGCAGGTCCTAATTCAATGATTTGGGGTCCAAAACCTTGTAGACCCCACTTTGAATTCTTAAATAGACTTTTTGGGATCAAAACTTTGTTGGCCTAGCTTCCACCCTCTCAACACTACTCTACACATCAATAACTTTCAAAGAGTGCAAAAATCACCTCAATTGGAATTTGTATGTAGAAGTTATGCTTTTTGTAATTTGACCTATTCTGTTGACCACCATGATACCAAGTGGATGCCATGTCACCTCACAGTACCCACACATGTGGAGCTAGTCACATGTGGACTTTCAAGAATATTCTAGAGGATTTGAAACCCTAACACTAATTGGAGGTGGAGGCATGCAAAAACCCTAATCGTAACCCTATACAACTATTAGACTATGTTAAATATTGGGCTACTAAGAGAGGAAGGTGTAACGTACCCACCCATCCATCTAAGGCAAGGGAGGGAACATGATGCCAATCTATGGGGCATTTTAAGCAAACTCATCCCATTCATTGATTCATGCAATTAAAAACCCATGTGTGCAGATGCAAATTCAACAAACATGCACAGAGGAGATAAAATCATCCACACACATAATTTCATATGCATTCAATATATAAAAAACAGTCATCAATCTAAACATTGCAGAAGTAAATGCATAAACAGCAAGACACTTATCTTTATGGTGAAATGGCCCCAAACAACTATCTATATTGCTGCAACGTTCCTCCCAACCGTAGGTCTCTGCCCAGCCTGTATTATTTTAGCACTCAGAGACCACCCCCGAGCTGGGCATGATATCTACAAGGAAAAGGGACTCTCAAGCTCATACACAGCCAAATAATCATTTGCATTTAAGCCAAGCCAGTCCACAGTTGGGTTTATCAGGCTAAATCTGAATCCTCTTCATTTGTGGATGCTTCCACTCAAGCTCAAGTCAAAACAATGAAAACCCATTTCAACCCCAACAATCCCCTACACACAGGAAACTCATAAACTGGGCATGGATACACATAACAGCAAAATCCCAAGTGTTGGGTATGAAGGGAAAATGTGGGCAACCAAAATGAAGTGAGGAATGGGGAAAAAAACCTTGGGAAGGCAATTTCGTTTTCAGAAAACGTCCATGGGAATTCAAAGAGCTGCAATGGTCTCTACAAACCCCCAAATCGTGCTCTCTCTTTCCCAACAGGTATATAATACAAAAACGAATTCCTAGCAATGCCAAAAGGGAGAAAAACACTGGAAATCAGTGGAGAAAAACGCATAGGCAGCTCCCAATAGGTATGCAACAAAAAAATGCCCTCTTCCCAGCTAGAAGACCTAGAGAAACCAGAAAAATGTGTCTAGAAAACGCCCAAGTAGTTCCAAAAACGTGAGAGAGTGAAGTCTGATCCTGCATAAAGGCTTGGGAGGGCAATTCGCGGGTGTTTTCTTGCCCAAGAAGGAAAAATACGAATTTCCATGTGGGTGGCTTGCCCATACTCGAATTTGGACAGCCATACCTCCCTAATCCCCAAGGAATTAACTATTTCACCTAACTCTTGGAAGAAATGAATGATTGGGCACCAAAGTCAACATGGGTAGTTGATGGTTGACGGGTTTTCTCATTGACACTTGGCTTGAATTCATCGGCTCAAGGGTTTGAATATTTCCCTCCCAATTTCCTTGTAACATCATGCCCCCATCTCTTGTTGCATTGCATAGCTAGTTGTGGGCTTTTATATTAAAATGCATATTTACAACTCCCATGGTTCACTAGCACATCGGTAGCATAATATCAAATACTTGCCTCTTCTAGATCGAGCGTTCACTAGCGGGGCCTTGGCCTTAAGCTCCACGCTAGGAATCATACATAATATGCATACATCATTTACATTGTGGCCCAAAATATTACAAGGGTCAAAATGGGGGACATTACATTCCCCTCCCCTTGGAATAACACCGTCCTTGGTGTTCCAATACCTAGGAATACATACACGCTATATACATGTCCAAAATTCACAAAATATGGTAGGTCTGTCCTGCATTTCACCATTTCCTTGGGTTTTCGGGATCAAGTCCTTCAGCCTTCACAAACTGTTCCTGCTGGCCGGAACCTTCTAGCTCTGCATGAGGTCATTGTTCCAAAACAATCCCTTCCGTTTCTTTACCTTCATGCTGATCTACAAGTCTGGAAACTTTATGGCAGCTACCCTCTGGATGCTCCATTGTTGGGCAGTCACGGAAGCAATGATTTCCTCCACATCCCCAACATTTCATTGGTTGCTTAACCCTTTCCTGCCCAAATTCCTTTGAGTCTTCCCACCTGGAACATTTTTTAATCGGCCGATTGGATGAATGCTTCTTCATGGATCCACTTCCCTTGCCTTTACTGATTGCTCCCAGAATGCTTTTTACCTCTTTTTGCAGGCGAATAGAATCCTGCAAAACCTTGTGGTTCATCTCATTCTGTTGCCTCTGTAGCTTGAGCATCTCTCCAAGATTTTCTTGGGTCCTAGCAATTATTTGAAGAAGACTTTTAGCCAACTCTATTAGCCCTCACTGTTGCCATGGTCAATGGAAACAACTGACCACACTTTGCTTACTGGCAACACTTTCTTGTGCCGGCTGCAACCAATTGTTTCACCCTTTTACCTGTGAAATTTATCATGGAAATCCCTTGTTAGGACAAGCATAACATAAACATTAAAATTAGTCAATTATTTTCCCAATTGACATGGAATGTCCACGCTTTATTCATGGGACTTCCACACTTTTCATGCTTTCCCAACATACACATGAACTCATTCATGTTCATCCTTTCACAGGAAATTTACTATTTCAGTATTCACAATTCATTTCAAGCAGTTAAACACAATCTATTTTCAGCCATGACATGCACTCAACAATCTTTTGTTTTATAAATGCATCAATCGAAAGGAAAGAGAAGAGTAGGAGTTTCTCCCTCTTAGTCTTGTTCTATTATGGAGCTACACCATCGCTGTGGTTTCATGCTCCTTAGTCTCTTTCACTTCAATGTGAATGCTTTGACTTTCCTTTCTTGGCTATGACACTTAGTGTCTAAGGTCTGTCTAAGTATTTTCAGCTAGGAACCCTTTTCCATAGTTGCCTACAGAACCTTTGGCTACTATGACCCACTCATGTCCACTAGCACCATCACTACTGCTCATACTGAGCTCTTTAGGATGGTCACATGTCCATCTGCATTCCTATGATGCCTTCCTAGTCCTTGCTTCCAACAATGCCTACACTCAAACGTTGAATCAATTCACATATTTAGTTTATTTTCATAGGGTTTATCTCTAAACAAGAGATTAGGAAATCATAACCAAATCATATACACACGTATATATATAAGCAAGAATCTGCAAGATAACCAAATACTTATCTGTATTGGATGTCTTCACTTTATTCCACGGAATCCTTCTTTGCTTTACGAGCCTTGGATTTCTCGTGGATACAATTATGAATGTTGGGCCAGCAAGTAGGCTACTCCACAATCATTCGAATAGGAAATTCCAGGCCAGTACACCGACTAGGTTTATTAATCATTTCCTTTAGCAATATGCTAGGCCAGTGCTCCGACTGGTTTTATTAATTAATTAAGGAATGTTGGGCCAACATACACGTTGCTTTACAATATCAAGTAGTTAATTCCCAACTAGTCACTCTCTGGACTTATTAAGAACTTTATAGCGTTCAACCAGTTACTCCCTGGATTTCCCCATAATTTATATCGCCCACTCATTTACTCTCTAGATTTACCAGTAACTTATAGTTCTTCCAGGGTCTTGCTTTCCTGCAATGACCAAGGTTTCCAACAAAGAAACAATAGTGTATCAGCTTAGCTGTTAGAAGACTTATACCTGAAATCTTCATTATTCCAAACAAGACATAAATGAAAACGAATACTTATCTGTATTGTGCGTTTCCCCTCTGGTCCACAGGATCCTGCTTCGCTTTGCAAGCCTTGGGATCGCCTATGGACTTGGATGTAGTTAATGCTTCACCAGTACACCTTCACGTCGGCTGGATTTACCAAGCATTTGGTGGTGCCCAACCAGTCCCATACCTGGCTGGCCCTCTCCATTGCTGAGCCAACACATTCGTCTGGGTCATCGACCAATGGAAGGAAACTGCGCCACCTGACCATTATAGGTCAAGGCTCTACTATGGAGCCATAGGCATCTCAGGGTTTTCAGTCAATCTTGGCACCCACCCTCCTACTGCTGTCCCAATAGAGATTTTATGCCTTCACCAATGTCACCACACCTTCTTGCACCACAACCCTTCATACACACAACTCTTCATTCATACAAGGAGGTCACTCCTTCTCTGGTGCAAATCGGTAGTTCCTTTTTGGAACTTTATAGGTGACTTTCTTGACTGCAGGTTAGCATGATCCCACTCACACAAGGATGATACCTCTTCTTATTACACAGCTCTTTGGACCTATCCATCCCTTCTAGTAATATTTCGTGTGAGCATAAAAAGGTTACCAATTCCTATACAGTCCGTTTGCGTACCCTTCTTCACTTTGCCTCTTAATGTGTAGTATCAATCTGCATCTGTGTAGGTTGACAACACAAGAAGGATAAGCAAGCTCATCAGTATTGCTGTTCAATTTTGTAACCATAATCCATATCATTCACTATCAAGTATTGAAACACCAGGAATGCGTCCATTCCCTTAAGGTGTAGTCAATATTGAAAACCCTATCATGACCCAACACTTGAAAATGTGTGCACCCCCTTTCCGATGTGCGCCATGTAGGCCCTAATCATACTCAAGCAGTCAACAATAATATAAATAAGATAGAGCATGCTCTGCATATTAACCCTAATAATTTAGACATTCATGTTCTTGTATAGGGTCACATAATACTCATTCATTTTGCAGATATATCTCACATGCCTTTTGGGCATAGCTTTACCATCTCACTCTCATGGTTTACCGTCATGCTATTAAGCTGAGATATTATCAATGGCGTTTCACCCGAAGCCCATTTCCAAATCATGGGGTCTTTCTCATCTAGTTTGGCTTTTGCATGCCATCACTCCTAGTCTTCCTGCAATGTGTCTTCTTGGTACATTTATCAAATAGCCAAACAGTTAGCAGCATTTAACAATAGAATTCAAATTTGGTTTCTTTAATCAGTCAATGGCATTGATAATTAAATTCAAGTATGAATTGCAATTATGTCCTCTACGAAAATTGATTCGCTTAGCCATGAGTCTGTTCTCATATCATTTGGCTCCTGCTCACGGTAGATTCCAATCTTCATCATGGACTTACCCATATTTGCCATGGCCAAAACAATCTACCTGAAACCTGAAACTTCCATCAGCCAAACGCTTTGTAAGTCTCTATGCATATAATATTTCATTGCTGCCACAATCACTGAAGCATTTTAATATCACCAAAATCATCTACTTCATGTGAATCATTACCATACTAGAGTTGCATGGTTCAATTACATCATTTTATGCAATCATTCTCTTGCATTCACAGCAGCTCATGAAATGCTCTTAGGATTGACAATAGTTCACCATTCCATCTATTATCTAGTTGTAATGAAACATACACCACAATCATGCATTCACACAATGCATCTCAACATGTGCACCTATACATATGCATGCACTTTTACATCACTCACATAATCTTTTAGTGTGCAATCACTCAATGTATAACCACAAGATTGTACATAATATTTTAATGCACATCTCCTCAATGCAACCCTGCATTAATTTATGAGTACCATGCATTCAAACATATTATGGCCTAACCATGTACTACCATGACAGTGCCATAAGTCCTCACTTGCTTTGGTTGTTAAACTCACCATCGTCATGGCATGACATAATTTCATATAAATGCATTGAGATTTCTAAGCAATTATAGGGTGTAAGGATCATTGCCTTCACTTACCCATACCTCACCATACTTGGTAGGTTAGCAGTCCCATTCGGGCATTCAATACCATATGCAAACCAAATCATCATAGTTCAAAACATAGTTGAAGGGATCTTACCAAATCCTCTTTCAACATTCATGCAATTAAGCACAATTAACCATTACCTAGATGGCTGTTATTAACATCGCTTGATGTTACCTGATCCGTTGGCCTCTTACCAAAGCTACTTAGTCTTTTTGCCAACATCATGATCACGGTTTTGTTGCACCATCCTTTCTTCATAAGGTCGTTGGTCACGTGCAACAACGTCATCAACTTCTTTATCCATGCTTTAGTTGCCTTTGGTCCTATAACCAATGCGAACACAATTGATTATTATCAACCACAATCATTATCTTAAGTGGCTCATTGCATATGTAAAGCCTCACTATTTTACCAATACACAATATCATATACACGCAAAACATTTTCACATGCACTGTGCAATGTTTATTGATATGCCATCTAGTGCATATCCATCTATGTAATCCTTTGCATTTTTAACATTCTTATGCCATAGTTTATATGCATGACAATTTCATAATTATAAATATGATAACAAAACAGGGTTTAAGGAATTCTCCCTTTCCAATCCCTCATCGTAGTATGGAATCCCTCTTCCACATCATAGCTGATCCAATTTCATGGGCTCTCTACCATGCACCCAAGCAATTATTAGCTATGATCTTCTCACAAAGTAGAAATTCAATATATGTATTCACGTGTATAACATTCATTCATGATATTTTCCAAGCATACAATTATTATGGTTTAAGGTGAGAGATTTCCCTTTCCTCAGCGTTGCCTTACTGTTCCCATTGCCTTTCCCCGTTTGGCGAAAATATTAACGGTAAAATGGATGCCATTACACGGATGTTGAGATTAAAATTGCTGCAGAAATTTAGCTTTTATGGTGCCGCCCATGTCGTGGAGTTTTAAGCTAAAATCTGTCGTCGCGCACCGCGCGCGTCGCAGATTTTAAGATTAAAACTTTTATTTTGGCTGACACCGGTGCAAGGCTTATCCTTAAAATCGCCGATGGACAGACTGCTTTTCTAACGCAAAGTTGTCTCCAGCCTTCGGTGCAAGTTTTAATCAGAAGACTGCCATCTTCGGCGCAAATCCTAACTCTGCCTCTTCGGCGCAGGTCGTAAAGATAACTCTGCCGCCAAATGTTCCCTTCAATTCAACCATTTTTTTTATCCTTTCTCGCGCATGTCTTAAGTTTAAAACTGTCAGCTTATGGCGCCCATCCCAGCCTTATTTTGGTCGCCTTCGGCGCAATTACTAACAACATGCCGGGCGCTTTGGCGCAGGATTTATCTTTAAAATTGCCGCGGGTCCTATCGCCAAGTTTGCCGCCGCGCACCGCGCATGGCACATACTTTACCCTTAAATTTGCCGCGGGTCCGATCGCCAAGTGTTCTGCCGCGCCAAGCCTCCATCGCAACTTTAAAGTTAAATTTCCACCGCCGCGCGCAAGCCTCTATCGCAATTTTAAAGTTAAATTGCTGCCGCCGTGCACAAAACTTATCATTAATTCTGCCGTCGTAGCCTTAGCAGCAAACACTTAGAAAATTTTCAAAATAGTTAGAATTTTTCTTGAAATATGTCCCTCGTTTCTTTACAGAGGTAAGCTACTTACAGATTAAACTCGCATAAAACAGTAAAAGTGTTTCAAGAAATATTGCACCTCTTTCATGTCAAGAATAAAACAACAAAACAACAACAAAATAAATATAAGAAGGCAGAGGTTGCGCCTCCTTTCTCTCCTGCATGGAGGCAAACAGACAAATAAAAAACTAAATGCTACTGTATTGGGGACAATTTAAAGCAAGCATTCAACCTGAAAAGGGATTTTCTCCCTCCTTCCTCAATTTCATAGCATGAAATCAATGCAAGCAATTTTGCAATAATCCCCAAAACAGTCATAGGAATGATTTCCCATCTTAATCAAATAGGAGCTATGAGATCTTCAGGTTTCTCTAATTCATTTAACTTCAAATACTACATGCATATACACACAATGATTTATATCTCTATGAAGGGCCCAACAGCCGTAGTGTTGAACCTTAAGCTCTGATACCAACTGTAATGTACCCACCCATCCATCTAAGGCAAGGGAGGGAACATGATGCCAATCTATGGGGCATTTTAAGCAAACTCAACCCATTCATTGATTCATGCAATTAAAAACCCATGTGTACAGATGTAAATTCAACAAACATGCACAAAGGAGATAAACTCATCCACACACATAATTTCATATGCATTCAATATATCAAAAACAGTCATCAATCTAAATATTGCAGAAGTAAATGCATAGACAACAAGACACTTATCTTTATGGTGAAATGGCCCCAAACAAATAGCTATGTTGTTGCAACGTTCCTCCCAACCATAGGTCTCTGCCCAGCCTGTATTATTTCAGCACTCAGAGACCACCCCCGAGCTGGGCATGATATCTACAAGGAAAAGGGGACTCTCAAGCTCACACACAGCCAAATAATCATTTGCATTTAAGCCAAGCCAGCCCACAGCTGGGTTTATTAGGATAAATCTAAACCCTCTTCATTTGTGGATGCTTCCACTCAAGCTCAAGTCAAAACAATGAAAACCCATTTCAACCCCAACAATCCCCTACACACAGGAAAATCATAAACTGGGCATGGATACACATAACAACAAAATCCCAAGTGTTGGGTATGAAGGGAAAACGTGGGAAACCAAAATGAAGTGAGGAATGGGGAAAACAACCCTGGGAAGGCAATTTCGTTTTCAGAAAATGTCCATGGGCATTCAAAGAGCTGCAATGGTCTCTACAAACCCCCAAATCGTGCTCTCTTTCCCAACATGTATATAATACAAAAACGAATTCCTAGCAATGCCAAAAGGGGGGAAAACACTGGAAATCAGTGGAGAAAAATGCTTAGGCAGCTCCCAACAGGTCTGCAACACAAAAACGCCCTCTTCCCAGCTAGAAGACCCAGAGAAACCAGAAAAAACGTGGCTGAAAACGCCCAGGCAATTCCAAAAACGTGAGAGAGTGAAGTCTGATCTTGCATAATGGCTTGGGAGGGCAATTCGTGGGTGTTTTCTTGCCCAAGAAGGAAAAATACGAATTTCCATGAGGGTGGCTTGCCCATACTCGAATTTGGACAGCCATACCTCCCCAATCCCCAAGGCATTAACTATTTCACCTAACTCTTGGGAGAAATGAATGATTGGGCACCAAAGTCAACATGGGTAGTTGATGGTTGACGAGTTTTCTCATTGACACTTGGCTTGACTTCATTGGCTCAAGGGTTTGAATATTTCCCTCCCAATTTCCTTGTAACATCATGCCCCATCTCTTGTTGCATTGCATAACTAGTTGTGGGCTTTTATATTGAAATGCATATTTACAATTCCCATGGTTCACTAGCACATGGGTAGCATAATATCAAATACTTGCCTCTTCTAGATCGGGCGTTCACTAGCGGGGCCTTGGCCTTGAGCTCCACGCTAGGAATCATACATAATATACATACATCATTTACATTGTAGCGCAAAATATTACAAGGGTCAAAATGGGGGACATTACAGAAGGGGTTCCATTCTATTTGTATTGTTGTTGTTCCATGGTTGAAAAGAGCATTTGGGGGTGGGATTTTGGAGTAGAACAAAGGAAGTAGATGGTCATGTAACATCCATACTAACCACATTGTCCATGGTAAATCCATAGTGAGTGCCCCTTTCTTTGTATTTGCATTTCATCACTAAGAAGAAAAAAGCAAAGCACCGGCTTCACCTATTGGAGTTTCCCGAGGTACATGTTGTGGTCATTATGTGAATGGTGTATTTCATTATTTCATGCATTAAGTTAGTAACAATTAAGATCTAAAGTAATACATTGCATAATGAGGAATTTTCATAATATTGTAAGATATGTTGTGAATAATTGTTCTAGTGAAATATCCACTTTAGTTTATAGATAAACTAGCATAATGATTGACTAATTGTTGATTGATATTCCACTTTCCCGACATTACCCTTGTACCTTCTATGTGGCACAATTCCATGGGTACCTATGTGTGTACAATAAAATCTAATGCATGAATATTGGTGTCTTGGAATTGCTTCTACCAATATAAATACTCCCCTACTCTCTCCCTTCTCTCAATACTCAACAAATGTAATGCCCCATATTTTTTTAAAGAAATGTAACTACAGAAGATATTCTAAATGTACTTGTTTGTTGTATTATTGTATTCCTCCTTCGGGATATGTCATTGATGTAATTGATAATGTAAGAGTCATTGAAAGAGTCAATGTAAACCCTAGGACTTGTGTCGGCCTAGAAGAATCCAGAAAATAATATTTTATTATGTACTTAACAAGTCGGCCCAGTCAGTTAGGACAAGTCGGCTCTGTTGGGGAAAAGTCACCTCAACTGAGGAATATAACTAGGAGGGTTGTGTTTCTCATTTGACACACTCACTCATGCACTCAAGTTCGCATAGGAGAGAGAGAGAGAGAGAAGTTCGCTAGTGAAGGAGAGAAAATGCTTTTGTCTTGGGGCTTTATCTTGTACTTGGTGAATTCTATATTGAGGAAGTTTTGCCGGGGTTTTCTCCCTTTTGGTTTCCCCGAGATAAATTCACTATTATTTGTGATTGTTGTGCTTGTCTTTCTTTCAATGATTATATTGTTTAATATTATTATGCTAGACAAGTAAAAACTTAACATGGTATCAGAGTAGGCCTGAAATAAAACATTGTGCAGCCACTCCAACTACAGAAACTAGGGCTTCTTATTCCAGGAGCTCTCTCCACAGATCAGTTGAAAAAGAGGGTGCATCTAACTCGCCTCACTAGGGCACATCTTTATGTCGAAGCAGAATTTAATTCCGAGAATTTTCATTTATGAGTCCACCACTACAGCCCGAAGAACTGGGGAATCAATTTTTTGGAATATCTGCTCACAGATTTGGGATAAATAATACATTGCTCAACTTGCCTTAAGGAGGCACATCTTTTCATCCAGTTAATTTTCCAAGATCCCGAAGTTGAAAAATTAGGGTTTCTTTGTCAAACCCTAGGTGAAGGTAGAATCATTTTTTCAAAAGGACAACTTTTCTGGTAAGTTCTATCTCCATTCTATTTCCATTTGATGTTCTAATATTAAGCTTGATGAGAATATTGAAGGAGATAAGAACTTCATGGCATGGAAATATAGAGTCATGCTCATTCTTGAAGAAAATGACCTAGAAGGCTTTATAAAGGAATAAATTACAGAACCAGAAGGAGAAGAGGCCAAAGCAAGACACAAGAATAATATGATCAAGTCTAAGAGGATCATAGATGACTCTATGAAAGATCACTTGATTCCTCAAGTGTCCTCAAAGAAGACTCCAAAAGAAATGTTTGATGCTTTGACCAGTCTGTTTGAAGGAAAGAACATTAATAGGAAGATGACCTTGAGAAATCAACTCAAGGGTGTGAAGGTTTAGAAGTCTGAGACTCTGCATTCATATTTCACCAGAGTATCTCAGATCAAAGAACAATTAGAAGCTATTGGAGACATGGTAGAAGAAGTTGAAGTTGTGATGACTACCTTGAATGGTATTCCAAGAGATTGGGAACCTTTCGTTCGTGGCATATGCTCTAGGAAGAGATTAATCAAGTTCAAACAACTATGGGAAGAGTGTGTGCAAAAAGAAGAAATAATAGTAGTAAGAGAAGAGAAACTAAATGATAATGAAGATCAAGCTTTGGAAACTTATGCCAAATGAAGAAACAAAAGAAAGAATGATTACATTCTCATGAGCACTCTCCCATAGACCTCAAAGATCTCAAAGGAACAAAAGGGTCAAGAGAGACTTCTCCTCCTTTGAATGTTTCTCTTGTTGCAAGATGCGACACATTGCAAGAAATTGTCCTCTCAGAGCTGAACAATTCAAGAAGCAAAAAAGAAGATTCCATGCTCATGCCTCCGAGGACGATGAACATGATGACGAAATCAAGACCAGAGAAGATGAATATTCCAGTGAAGAATATGTTCTAATTTCAGCTCTCATTGGTTCAGTATCTCATGGAGGTGACACTTGTTTAGTAGACAATGGAGCCTTCAAACACATGATAGGATACAAAGAATCTCTTTCACATCTTGTGCATAAAGACTGTCCACACAAAGTAAGGCTTGGAGATGATTACCAATCTCCTATAAAAGGAATGGGAGAGGATACTTACAAGTTGGAATTTGGAAAGTCCATGAAGATGAAGGAAGTCATATATGTTCCAGGTTTGAAAAATAACCTTCTTTCTATCTCAACATTAGATAAGAAAGGTCTTAGAGTTGCATTTGTAGATGGTGAAGTTCTTATGTGTCCAAAGGGGAAGACAATAAATGATGCAATTGTTATTGGAGTTGAAGGAGGAGGAGTATGTAAACTCAAGGGACATGCAGATTCAACACTAATGACTAGTACCATGAGTCCTTGTGAATTATGGCATAGAAGACTAGCTCATTTACACTACAAAGCATTACCAATAGTGAGTAAAGTGGTGTTTGGATTACCATAAATCCAGGTTGATCATGAAAGAGTGTGCAAAGGATGTCCACAAAGAAAAAGCACAAAGAACCCATTTCCAAGCAGTGATAGAAAACCAAAAGGAATATTGGGCATCGTACACTCCAACATTTGTGGACCAATGTCAACTAATCCACAAATTTCAACTAATTCATTAAGTGTGTATGTTTAATATGCTTCCTTTATTGATGATTATTCCCACAAAACATGGATTTAATTCTTAAAGAATAAAAGTGAATTATTTGAGAAGTTCAAAGAGTTTAAGGCTCTTGTGGAAAACCTCTCTGAAAAGATGATCAAGATACTAAGGTCAAATAATGGAGGAGAATACACTTCAGGTGATTTCAAAGAATAATGTAAACAAGCAGGGATTAAGAGGGAGTTTACCATACCCTATAATCCACAACAAAATGGAGTAGTTGAAAGGAAGAATAGATCTATCATGGAAGCAGTGAAGGCCATGATCCATGATCAAGACCTACCCGTTCATCTATGGGCTGAAGTAGCTAGAACCACAGTTTATGTGCATAATAGAATCTCTCACAGTGCTCTTGGAAACAAGACTCCAGAAGAGATGTTTACCAGTGAGAATCCTGAAGTCAATCATTTAAAGATATTTGGGTGTCCAGTATTCATACACATTCCAAAGGAGAAGATATCAAAGTTGGAACCTTCAGGAAGGAAGGGGATATTTGTGGGTTACAGTGAGCAATCAAATGCTTACCGTATCTACATCCCAGGATACTTCCAGATTGAACTTAGTAGAGATGTTACATTTGATGAAGATACAACTTTCAACAAGTCTAAAAAGACTCAGGCGGATGAAGAGGAGCATGGAGCTCCTAGAGTTACAGAAACTAACAATGCACCAGATAGGAATATTGAAGAAGAACATATACCAGAGGATCATGATATGACAGAACCTCAAAGACCCGAGGAACCAACTCATGAGATAAATCCACGAAAGAGAAGACCAACTTGGGCACGCGAAATAATCCAAGATGCAGGAAAATATGGTGCCCCAAAAGGAACATGTAGAGAAATCAAGAGACCAAGGATATACTCTAGTTATGTAGCCTTGATGTGTAACCTTGTTGAAGAAGAACCCACATGTTTCGAAGAAGCGGTAAAGAAGAAGGAATGGTTGGATGTTATGATTGAAGAGTACCAATCCATCATAAAGAATGATGTTTGGGATGTGGTACCAAGACCAAAGGACAAGTCAATAGTTTCGTCAAAATGGATTTTCAAAATAAAACATTTAGCAGATGGAAGTATTGAAAAGTACAAGGAAAGATTCGTAGCTCGGGGGTTCTCTCAAAAGGAAGGAATTGATTATGAGGAGAATTTTGCTCCTGTGGCTATATATACTTCAATTAGAACCATCCTTGTCTTGGAAGCTAAGATGAAATGGAAGTTACACCAAATGGATGTGAATACAACTTTCCTGAATGGAAAGACAGAAGAGGAAGTATACATCGAGCAACCAGAAGGATTTGAAACAGATGACAGAAAAACACATGTATGTAAACTAAATAAAGAACTATATGGGTTGATGCAAGCACCCATAACATGGTATGGAAGAATTAATGATTTCTTGATGAGCTTGGGATTTACCAAGAGTAAAGCAAATTTCAACCTTTATTATAAGGTTGTAGATGATGAACCCATGATATTATTATTGTATGTGGATGATCTATTCTTGATAGGTGAAGATAAGCCCACCAGTGAATGTAAGGAGAATCTTGCTTTAGAATTTGAGATGAAAGACCTTGGGATGATGCACTATTTTCTAGGTCTTGAGGTGTGGCAGTTTCCATATGAGATTTTCCTAAATCAACGAAAATATATTGTTGAGATCCTAAAGAGATTTGGGATGTTAGCCTATAAGGCCATGACTACTCCGATGGTGACAAACTTGAAGCTCTTGAATGATGCTTCATCAGAGATAGTAGATGTTACAATGTACAGACAGATTATTGGATCATTAATGTATTTGACCAACACTAGACCAAATATATGTTTTTGTTGTGAACACCTTGATCCAGTATATGGTAGAGCCTAGACATGTTCACCTGATTGAAGCAAACCATGTGATGAGTTACCTAAAAGGTACGTTGGACTATGGACTCAGATATGCATTAGATAGTGAGTTCATATTGTACGGATATACAAACTAAGATTGGGCTTGAAGTGCTGAGGACAGAAAGAACACTTCAGGATGTTGTTTTAGTTTGGGATCAGTAGAAATCATCCCTGTGGTGCTCTTAGTACAACAAAAGCTGAATACGTCGCAGCATGTTCAGCTTGCAGTGAAGCAGTTTGGCTTCATAATATGTTGGCATGATTGTTTGATGCAGAGATAGATGTGAACGATATTCTCTGCGAAAATCATATTTGTATCAAGATGTCAGAGAATCTAATGTTTCATGATAGATCGAAGCATATCGAGATCAAGTTTCACTGTATACGGGATATGGTGCAGAAGGGAGCTGTAAAGATCAAGTATGTTCCTACAGAGGAACACGTTACTGATGTGTTGACTAAGCCTCTGTCTCGCATAAAGTTTGAATACTTCTGAGATAAGCTTGGTGTGGTCCGAAGGGACCTCCCTCTAAAGAGGGAGTGAAGATGACGTTGGTTTGATAAGACCTCCTTTGAAAGAAGGAGTGGAGATGATGATTGGTATGATAAGACCTCCTTCAAAAGAAGGAGTGAAAATGATGATTGGTCTGATAAGACCTCCTTCGAAAGAAGGAGGGAAGATGATGTTGGTCTGATAAGACCTCCTTCGAAAGAAGGAGCGAAGATGATGTTGGTCTGATAAGACCTCCTTCAAAAGAAGGAATGAAGATGATGATGGTCTGATAAGACCTCCTTCGAAATAATGAGTGAAGACGGGTCTGAAAGGATCACCCTCAAAAGAGGGAGTAGTTTCCTGGAGCCTTGGTATGGAAGCTCAGTCAAGATTGGTACGTCAGCTTGACAAGGCCTGGTTGATCATAAGGATTGGTATGTTAGCACTGGCTAGATCATAAGGGAATTGGTATGTTTGGCTAGGCTTGTTTGGTCCAAAAGGATTAGTAAGATAGACAAGGCCTGTTTGATCCTTGGGTATATTGGTATGTTTGGATAGGATTGTTTGGTCTGAAAGGATTAGTAAGTCAGCATTGTCTACCAGAGTTCCCACCATAGTGCATATTCCAGATGATGACGATGTTCCAACATTCACATGTTGATGATTGATGATGTTCCAACATTCACATGCTGATGATTGATGGTGTTCCGAAATTCACATGCCGATGATTGATGATGTTCCAACATTCACATGTTGATGGTTGATGATGTTCCATCATTCACATGTTGATGGTTGATGATGTTCCAGTATTTACTTACTGATGTTTGATATTGTTGTTCCAGTATTTACTTACTAATTTTTGATGTTATTGCTCCAGTATTTACTTACTGATGTTTTATGTTGTTGTTCCAATATTTACTCATTGATGTTTGATGTTGTTGTTCCAGTATTTACATATTGATGATGATGATGATGTTCCAACAATTTCCTGTTGATGATGATGATATTGATGTTCCAGTAGTTTCTTGCTGACGATGATGATGTTGATGTTCTAGTAGTTTCTTGCTGACGACGATGATATTGATGTTCCAACAGTTTCTTGTTGACGATGATGATGTTGATGTTCTAGTAGTTTCTTGCTGACGATGACGATGTTGATGTTCCAGTAGTTCCTTGCTGATGATGATATTGATGATGACGATGATGTTGATGCTCCAACAGTTCCATGATGATGATGTTGATGATGATGATGTTGTTGATGACAATGATGTTGATGATGCCCCAAACATATGATGATGTTCCAAAAACTTCCTACTACATATAGAGTTTCACCAGTCATTTGTACAACTATTGATGTTGATGACGATGCCCGTAGAATACCTTCCTAGTTAAAAGGGAGTGTTAACGAAATGTAATTGCGGAAGATAATCTAAATGTACTTGTCTATTGTATTATTGTATTCCTCCTTCGATAGATGTCATTGATGTAATTGATAATGTAAGAGTCATTGAAAGAGTCAATGTAAACCCCAGGACTTGTGTCGACCTAGAAGAATTCAGAAAATAATATTTTAATATGTACTCAACAAGTCAGCCCAGTCATTTAGGACAAGTCAGCTCTATTGGGGAAAAGTCACCTCAACTGAAGAATATAAATAGGAGGGTTGTGTTGCTCATTTGAAACACTCACTCATCCAATCAATTTTGCATAGGAGAGAGAGAGAAGTTCGCTGGTGAAGTAGAGAAGTTGTTTTTGTCTTGGGGTTTTATCTTGTACTTGGTGAATTCTATATTGAGGAAGTTTTGTCGGGGTTTTATCCCTTATGGTTTCCCCGAGAGAAATTATGTGTTGATTGTTGTGATTGTATTTCTTTCAGTGATTATATTGTTTAATGTTATTATGCTAAACAAGTAAAAACTCAACAATTTTGACCTTTAGTAATTAAAACCCTAAATGTGATTTATCTTTTTTTTTGTAAATTGCAGAGAGGAATTATATTAAAGTACAAAAAATAATACATGCACATGGTAATCTGGAGTTATAAGGGAACTATGAGGCCTCTCATAGAGCAAAAAACTCAAAATATGGTCCTTGTAGACTTGTCCACATATAGACTGATAGTCTATTCCTTCATCGGTGTGTAGTACATAGAAGAAATTACAAGAGACTGCTAAAAAAGTAAAACTAGACCTTCTACAAAAGAGCCTGTAATGGCTTCTAATATGGACACAAACACTTGAACAAAAAAACTTGTTGACCCAAAACAAAGTGGCCATCAGATCTGTAGATGAGCTAGAGAAAGAAAAAACATAGGATTACTTGGAGAGGCCGTTGGTATTTGCCTCATCGACCTTCTCCTCTATGATAGGGCAGCGATAATGACCAGAGCTAGAAGAGCTACCATTAACATTCTTGTCACTGGAACCCGTGGAGTTGTCAATGGCCACCTTAGCTTCAGAGATTGAGCATCTTTCTATGGTTGTCTTTGTAGGCAGGGGTTCCGTTTTTCTGAGGGAGGCCAGGATGGAAGGACCAATGTGTTCCACCTGCTTACGCTTGTGGCCGCTTATGGAATACACATTAGTGTAATCCGCAGGTTTCCCAAGAAACTTGTCATGCTGAGTGTTCTTGTTTTCCAATTGCTTGGAAATTTGTGAAGAAGTAGGAGAAGGGGTAGAGTGCTCAATAAGAGCAAGAGCAGGAGGAGGAGGAGGGGAGGGGTCATTCCCATGCCAAGGATCCTATGATTGTAAGAGAAAATTGGCCATCATATTCTTAAACATCCAGAAATTCCTACGCCTGACCCAAGTCCTTTGAGTGACTAGATGTTGTAGAACCAATTCATCCTCCTTGTCGTCAATCATCGTTCTCAGGTGCTCAGGGATTAAATTATCATATCTATTGAAATTGACTCTTCCTTTCCCATTATTTCCATGATTATCATGTCCACCACCACCTTGCCGAGGAACACCACGAATCCTTTGGGACATTTTCCCTAACTGAGATGTCAAATTTGAATTCTTGTGCGTCGCAGAGAAAATCCAGGGGGGTGCGGGGCATAGCCCGAGTGCTAAAGAAACAGGATAGATCCAAATGCATAGGCAAGAGAACTAGTCCCAAACTATCAACAGACGCCCATCTAAAAACTGAGAGTGAACCTCGTCGATACTCCAGCTTCTCAGAGGTTGAATGTAGAAATAATTCCAACCCTGGGCCCTTAAAACAACGCTTGCAAAGGCTATTAATTTGCACGAGGGAAGGAAAGAGTACCAGGTACCAGAGCCACCTTGAAAGGTGGTTCAAATGACTGATAATTTAATGGTCATTAGCATAGAGGGAGAGGCCCTATTAATTCACATGGAGTGAGGAATGAGCTGAATCCATGTGGTTGGAGGAAGAGACCATCGTGGAGTTCTCCACGCATGTTGACATATCACCCACATTCGGGACTTGGAAATCCCGTTATGCTAAGGAGAGGCAGTCTAATTTGAGAGGGGAATCAGTAAGCATGGAAGGATCTAGATATTGGAGGGAGACATTGCTTGATACACCTTCATTAGCTAGTTGATTTTCCATTGCATTAGCTTTCCTTCGAACATGTTGGAAAGTTATGGTCCCCATTACAGGAATAAGGGCTGCCATTCGAGAAAGGCCAAAGTTGAGTCTCCATTTAGGGGAGAGTTTAGTGATTTGGGAACCACATTGAATTTTCCTAGAAATAGAGATGAGAATTTGAGAGTCTCCTTCTATTATCACAGGAAGAAAGGATCGAGAATAAGTTATTTGAAGCCCGTTTAGAAGCGTTTCTAGTTTCACCGCATTATTGCTATCATGGCCCAGATTTCCAAAGTAAAGGAGGATGATTTTCCCTGAGTTCTCTCTAAAGACTCCACCGAATCTGTTATTGGACAATCTACTCGAGTGGGCGTGAGCCAGATCTCCCTTGTTCAATGCGAATCTAGAACAAATAAGGACAGAATACAAAGCTACTTTCCTAGATCTAGTTAGAGATCAAGTACTTAGACATCTTACCTTCAGATTGCAGATCTTCTTCCTCGTTGTTGATCCAAATACCACGGTCGCCATATCTTTAGCTGCAAGACCTGTCAAGACATATGGAAACAATACAAGCAGTAAAATATGTCTAAACAATAACTGATCTAAGTAAACAGTTAAGGAAGTAAACTACAAACATTATCAACACAATAACATTTGTGGAAAGATTTTATATTACTGTATAAAAGAGGGAAATACAAAGTAGAGAGATGATCACAACCCAAGCCTTAATGCTACAATCCTCCTCCAACAAGCCAAGCCAATGCCTCCAAAGGAAGTGCGAGTCTCCCAAAAGATGGATAAGGATCTCCTAAGCTAATTTCACCAGCATGTAAGTGCTATAGACTTCCTCCCTTTGGAATGGAGAGGGACCTTGAATTTATAGGATCAAGTGGATAGAGTAGGATGAGAATCACGGGGAGAGGGTTAAGGGACCCTCCCTTGAGGTTAGGGAACCGTAGGACAACTCACCTAGGAGTTAGGGATAGGGATCCACCTCATCCAAATTCTAGAACATGCTTTAAAGCTACCTTTATCCCATTTAACCAACCCCGGCGCACGTTGCATGAAGACAACCAGTGCCTGAGAAGGAAAATGCAGGGCTAACCAAGACAATCTGCACCGCCAACACAGTCTATCAGAATATACTCTGCGCCGACCGTAGTTGGGCGCTACTTGCTCAAAGACAACATGCACCGGCCCAACTAGAAATGTGGATAAAGGGCATCAAATTACTCTACATGACTTGCTTGATCATGTGAACTTTAGGGATTGAGGCACTGAATTAACAAAGGGCTCTTGATGACGAGATTTAGGTGTAACAAAATCCAGCAAGGGAAGGATTTACTTTAGAAGCTCCATCAAATTTGAGTTTGAGAAAACCATAAGGAGGACAACTCCAAAAGCTAGTACTTGGAGGGATGGTAGATCTAGTTATGTTGTTGGAGGTGGACGTCTGAGGAGTGATTTTCCAATTGTCTAAAATCGCGGTCTCCAGAGGGTTAGCTTTGTAGTCTTGTTCAAACCACTTGTGAAGAAGGAGAGTTTCCAAAATGTGATCTTTGCACTTAGATTGCACTAGGTCCTCGTTTTTGTCTTTGCCTTCAAAAACTCTAGAGTTGCGTTCCTTCCAAATATCCCAGACCACGAAACCTGGGGCTAGAGTCCATAACCGGTTGAGGATGTTTTTTTGGTATGGTTTGTTAGTCCAATGTTTAAAGGTTTGGGTAGGATTACCATGCACTCGATTAGTCCTTCTGCAGAGGATATCCAATTTGTCCCATAAATTGTTGGAGAAGGAGCAGGAGTTTAGTAAGTGCTCCATGGTTTCCTCCTAATTGTTACAAAGAGAACATCTAGAAGTACCATGAAATACTTGCTTAATGAGATTGTCCCAGGAGAGGAACCGCTTGTGGATGATGAACCATAGGAAGGTAGTCACCTATGGCTAGGTATTTATGTTCCATAATTTATCCCATATGGGATCTCGCTGGTCAATGTGGTGTTGAGTGTGTAGGTGATAAGCCTCCTTGACAGTAAATGATCGAATGGGATTATAACCCACCTAATGATGTCTAGTTCTGGATAAATGCAGATTTTTCTTTTTTGCATCTCCTTCCATATCCTTTCCATATCCTCATTTTTCAGTTCTATGCCCCACTGCCTTGGGTGTGTCCAGATCCTAAAATCTTGTTGCGCCTCACCCGACCAATAATATTTGACTGAGATCTTTTCAGAGGCCTGTATGAATTCCTATAAGAGCGAAATTTGGAGTAGGTGATGCAAGCTAGGAATTCACTGCCAGGAATCTGTCTAGAAGTGGGGAGAGGACCCATTTATGATTTCCCAAAAATTGTGCTACTGGACTAGGTACCTCTGGGAATTTGTAGCATTCCACATGAGAGAACCCTGTATGGACAGATTGAAACGAATGATTTCCTGTGGGTCCTAGTTGGGAGCATATTTCCAATTCCAAAGTTGGGCCCACAATGTGGAGTTTTTTGTCACCCAATTCCACCAAATTTTGGCATTGAGGATTTCATTGCTGATGGCGAGATCTATCAAGCCCAAAGCTCCGTTTGATTTGGGCATGTAGACCATGTCCCATTTAACAAGAGGCCATTTGAAGTGATTTTTTTCACCCCCCCAAAGAAAAGTGCATTGTAGAATCCAGATAGATTTTAGGACGCATTTTGGTCTTGCAAGAACAAAAAACAGGTAGAGTGGCATGGACTGAAGAACTAACTTGATAAGAATAAGATGCCCAACTAGGTTGAGAGACTGGAAGGTCTAAGAAGAGAGTTTAACCTCCAACTTGTCTAGCGGTTCTTTCAAGGAAGAGTATTTAATAGCAGAATCAGTTAGCGTAGCTCCCAAATATTTGGAGGGTAGGGAGTAAATAGAGAAGCCGAGGATTTTGGCTATGTTTCTTTGAGTAATGCTAGGGGTATTGAAAAAAATATGTGGGATTTTTCAAGATTGATTGAAGTTCTGAAGGCATCTGAAAATACTTTTAGGATGCATTTCAGGGTTCAGGATTCTTACACGGAGGGATGACTCATAAGGAGGTTACCATCCACAAATTGCCGGTGTGTGAGAGGAGGATTGTCATGTAGAGTGAGACCTTCGAGGAGGCCATTATAGCTATGGAACTTGAGCAAGCGTCCTAGGCCTTCAACCATTAGGATAAAAAGGAAGGGTGACAAGGGGTCTCCTTGACGAATTCATTTGGTGGGGGAGAAGGTGGTTGAAGGAGTGTCATTTACCAGAATGGAAAAAAAGGAGTGGAAATAAGGGAAATGACCCAATTAGTCTAGGAGCAAGAGAAACCAAAGGCAAGGAGTATTCTTTCGATATAGTTCCAGCTGAATTTATCAAAAGCATTGGAGAGGTCAAGCTTGAGGAGCATACTTGGGTTTTTGGAGGTTTTGAGGGAATGAATGGCCTCATGAGCCAGGATGATCTCGTCGAGGATTTGTCTGCCTTCTACATAACCAGTTTTCTTAGGGGATATGAGGGAAACTAGAAGCAGTTTGAGGAAGTTAGCAATAAATTTGGAAATGATTTTGTAAACAACGTTGCAGAGGAAGATGGGTATATACTTACTTGGTGAAGCTGTGTTTTCCTACTTTGGAATGAGAGTGAGGAAGGTAGCATTGAGAGCTGGAAGAAACCATTGTTTCTTGCGCGATTCTTCCACAATCTCCCAGACTTCATCCTTGAACATGTACCAATAGTGACGGAAGAAATCGATGGTGAAACCGTTCGGACCTGGGGCTTTTCCTTCTACCATTTGTTGAACCTCTATTTCCACTCCCAAAGGGGTGATGGGTTGCATGAGGGTTGCATTATGCTCATCCATTGTAATACCCCAATTTTGACCCTTGTGAAATATTGGCTTTTAATGTAAATATTGTATACATGCGATGTATGTTTCCCTAGCATGGAGCTAAAGGCCAAGGCCCCGCTAGCATATGTTTGGATTTTACTTAAAATGGACAAGTATTTGACATTTTGTTGTCCATGTGCTATTAAGCCAGGGAATATTGTAATGTGATGTAAATATTAATATTTCAATAAAATACCAAAACTGGCTATGGAAGCAACGAATGAGAAGGGGCCATGTGTATTCCACTAGGGAGTTGTGAGGGGGTTGTGGGGATGAACCATATGCTACCAAATGTCATTGTGAGAACCCAATTGAATTTCCTTGCTGACATTTAATTCTGTTGTAAGGAAGTTGTTGAAGAATTCAGTCCATGGCTTCAATGGAGCATGGGCAGCCCAGAAATTTGTATGGCAGGTATGGGCTCTGTTTTTCTTGTACCACAAGTCACTCTACCTCATGGGAATGGGTTCTTCCTCATTCCCATTCCATGGTGGAAGATCCCAGCATCAGTTTCAGTTTGCATCCAATTTTGAATGCCCAGTAGTGAGAAAAACCAGAAATCGCAACTTTGCAAGAACCCACGTTTTGAAGTGCGATAACCACCTAGAATTTGGTATTGATAGTAAAATCCAATGGGGGATCCATAGATATGAACCTTGCGGAGAATTTGAGAGTATTAGATACCCCGAAATCCGTAGGAAAACCCATTTTTTATAGCCCAGAAGTCCAGTGATGGGATTGAGTTATTTGATCACCGAATTGAGAAATTCCAAGTGTGAATTCTAGAAAAGAGGTTGGGAATGCTTGATAAACCCAGTGAAGGCTGGAATCTCAAGAATTTAGTAGCTCGGACCTTTCTATACCCATCATGAAGAGCATTGGAGGGAAGGGACGCCTGAGGGACTGCGCAACAGAGAAGGGGACCTTTCTTGTGTTCGGTGTGGTAGGTACTGTGGGTGCCTTGACTGTTTGAATTACCTTGAGATGCCTATAGCTCTGTGGTTGAGCTCACTGGCTTAGCATTTCCCTCCTTTGTCTTTTGTATGCTTGATAAACCCAACTGTGTGTTGGCTTAGAATAGCTATTGAGTGAAACCATGGCTATGAGTGAGCCCATTTAGTTCCTCCTTAGTGGATACACAACCCAGCTCGGGGGTGATCTCTCAGCTGAAAGAATATAGGATGGACAAAGATATATGGTTGGGTGGAACGTTGCTCTCACACAGCCAGTTGTTTGGACAGCTTCATCTCAAAGATAAGTGTTCTCCGTGTTTAAATTATATGCATTATGTGTTCTGCAATGTGTTAATTCCGAATGATAATTATTGATGTTAATGGAATTGATATGAAGTCTGTGCATAGCATGAGAAGGGGATTGATTCTCTACATATTGATTCATCATCTACTTGGGATAGATATGTTGATGCATTTTTGTTTGTGTGTGTGCAAATATGATTTAATTCCACTGTGTTTATATTGAGTATGTTTTTGCAGACAAAAGTTTTTATTTATCCATGAATTTCTTAGTAATGTATGGGGCTGAGATTGCCAATAAGCCCGGTATGTTGGTCATGTTTCCTTCCTAGCACTGGATTGATGGAAGGGGACGTGACATCCGTTATTATTTTTGGACTATGAGTGGTGATCTGGTCAATAGAAGATCACCTGTTCAGGGTGTCTTTTGTTAGTAGGTCCTTGTAGAAAATGACTAGCTCCTACTCTATTTACTCATGCGTCTCCACCCCGTTTCCATCCATCTTCTTGAGAGAGTTTATTTTATTGTGCATTCTATGTTGTATGGTTGAACGGTGAAAGAAGGTCATGTTGTGCTCTCCTTCCTTCAACTAGTTGATTCACGACTTTTGTTTCCATAGAATCTCCTCCTGCCTACATTGTTCATCAATTTGGGCCTAAATGTCTGCTTCTTTTTTGTCTGTCTCCTCTATGTGACCTTCATTGATCATCTGCTGTTGGAGAGAGATCATTTCCTGATCCAGGGCAGTCCTAGCTGTGAAGATGTTTCCAAAAGTGTCCTTATTCCAAATCTTTAGATTTTGCTTGAGGAGTTTTAGTTTTTGCTGAAGTCTGTGCATCCTAGAAGATCCCGATACATGGAAACTTGTCCACTAGTTTTTGACTGTTTCATGAAAGTTAGGGTGGGAGATCCAAAATTTCTCAAATTTGAAGGGACATGGTAGGAAGGGTCTTTATCCCTACCAAATCAAACTGATCGACAAGTGATCAAATCCGGCAGAGGGGAGGACCGTGGCTGTTAGATTCATGTCCGTGTCTAAAATGTCTTCTGAGAGTAGGAAGAGGTCTAGTTTTGAAGCGATCTGATGAATTCCTCCTCTTTGATTGTTCCAAGTGAAAATACCATTGGTGGTTTCTACATAAACCAATCCATTGTTTTCTATGACTATTTTGAATCTATCATCTTCTTGAGAAAGGGATATACATCCCCCTTTTTTCTCCCGAAGGTTGGTGATCATATTGAAATCTCCAGCTAGGATCCAAGGTTGTCCAAGAATTTTATTACCGTACCACTCCAAGTAGTCTAGAAGGGTAATTTTTTGCTCCAGAGATTGAGGCCCATAAACATTGGTGAGATGTCCATGAAAATTTGTACCCAAAACATGAAAAGAGGCCGAGATAGAGTTTCTTATGACTGTAAAGTCATTGACATTTACCTCTTGGGGGCCCTAGATCAGTGCAAGACCACCCAAGGCTCCATTTGCATCAACATCTATCACTCTGCTGCCTTTCTAAAGACATGCCATGAGGGTCTCCAGAGTGATGCTACTACATTTAGTTTCTCGAATGAGGAGCATTGAGGGATTTTCCTGATGGATTTTCCGGTGTAGCATTTTGTGTTTTGTAGAACCGTTGATTCCTCTCACATTTCAAGAGATAATTTTCATTGAGAAATTGGGGTGGAGGAAGGAAATAACTTAATAAGCTGGGCTTATTGCCATGATTCTACAAGTCTGGTACCAACATTGTTCACACGTTCTAGATCAGTTTTTCTTCCTTTCTTCTTGGGATCCCTTGAGGGTTTCTTTTGGATTTTTTGAGAGAGATTCAAGATACCCAGCTTGGATTTGGATTTGTATTTGGCTAGAGCCTCGTTTAGGAGGTGAATCTGCTCGGAAGTAATTGCATTAAAGGTTTTATTTCTGCAAGCTTCCTCTAGTCCTAGGAGGTCGAGGTCCCCTAGGTCAATATCACTCATGTCCTCATCAATGACTATGTCCAGATCATGATTTGTATTCTTTGGTTGGGTATCTGGGGGCGCATCCTTAAAATACATCTGTGGGTCTTCAATGTTGATTCCTTGGATGGATCTATGTGTTACTTTTTTGGGGCTTGTTGGTCTTCTGCATGCAATGTTTCAGGATCCTCCAGTTGCTCTGAGAGCACTTCGAAGTTGTTGCTAGTGATCACTATAGATTTTTTTCTTATTGTGGTATTCTTTCGATTTTGGCGACACATGGGTGGAACTTTCTTGAAACCCTCCTCATCCAAGGCCTACATTTTCTTTGGATTGGGAGTAGGGTTGTTTTGTGGACAGTCTCTAAAGAGGTGTCCATGTTCAGGAAATTTACGACATCTAAATGATATATGCTCATAGTCTATTGGCTTGATCCATTCTAGGTATTCATGGACTAAGAAAATTGAGTCTGGAATGGCTCGAGCTATATGCATGTAGACACAAATTCTTGCATATGAGGTATAACTGTTAGTTCTAGTTTGATCCACTATCTTGACAAACTCTCCTAGGGAGTTACCTATTTCTCTTAGATTTTCCTCATCCTAATAGGCTTGAGGAAGAGAATATATTCAGACCAAAATCGGATCCCAAGAGAAATTTTCAGTGTTCAGATTGAAGCTTTCGATCCAGTTACGAATAAACAATCCTGTTGAGTTGAAGAAGTATGGCCTTCCTTCCATGACTTTATCTTTGTCCTCTATCCTAGAGAAGATAACTGTAAAAAAACCTTTAGATCCGAGTTATAGGTTGGAATGGGTTTTTGGATTCCATTTCACAGCTATCCATCCCATCAGTGCTCTTTCAATTG
Source organism: Larix kaempferi (assembly GCA_027924585.1). Taxonomy (NCBI): domain Eukaryota; kingdom Viridiplantae; phylum Streptophyta; class Pinopsida; order Pinales; family Pinaceae; genus Larix; species Larix kaempferi. The sequence continues at coordinate 11,896,845 of BSBM01000050.1, read as the reverse complement.
TCCAAAGACCCATAATCTTGCAGATGAGTGCATGGTCCTTCATGTACCGGATTCTAGCATTTATCCTTTCCGGGGGAAGTTTTATACGGTGTCGATGTGCAGATTTGGCGATGCATGTACTGGTTGTTTTATTCTTGTATAAAGACGAATCCGTTGAGGGAAGCGTGAGTGTTTCAGTGTCCTTTGTATCCTATTTCCGCAGACTATTGTTAGTAGATTCATTGGGAGGCTCATCTGATACTTGAGTCATCGATATCTCAAGGATTTTTGGGGGAGGGATGGATGCCCCCCCGTAGAACTAGCCATGGTGAGGCCAAGGCCGTAGCATAGAAGAGGAGCAGGTCAAAACGGAAGGAAGGTGAACGATAGGGTTTTTTCCAGGCAGTGAGCGACGATCATTTCAAAGCAATATGTGTCTCTAAATGTGATTTATGTTACCATTCATTTGCTTATTATTTGTTGTACTTGATTGGGATTATTAAGACTAATGTTAGGTGAACATTTGAACATTCCCATGTATGAATAGTATATGAATTTTACCATTTCATGTTATTAATGGCAATGGATATGTGCTTTCATTTAAGCAGGAAAAGTAATTTAGAATATGGTACGTGGATGCTAGTTCAATTTATATTGTGAATGTTGAACACTTATGTAAAATAATATATGTGCTTATTTACATGTCATTTTATTGATATAGATTTCACATTTAACAATTAGATGTGTTATTGCATAAGATATATGGTGTTAGAGGGCTAACCTACATACAAACATACAATGAGATAGTCAAAATCTTGTAGAGTCAAGGTATCTTGGATTGTTATAGACATTGGGAGGATAATGATATGCTATCAGTTTTTTTTTATTAATTACATTATGATTACTAAACATTGCTTTGATTGTGGGTGAGTGTCAGTTTTGATAGGACCCATAGCTTGTCCAGAGTGGTTGTTCGATAACATGACTCTTAGAACAATGATTGCACAATATGGTTGATGAAGGGTGTTGAAGATAGTGATATCAGGGGGTGGAGACATTTCCCATCTTTTATCCTTCAAAACCTGGAGTCATGGGAGGGTTGTACTAAGCATGCTCCCCTAAACATGTGATGGAAATTATTGGTTGCCTAATGGGGAAGTTGGTTGATGTAGTCAACACATCCACCTAAGTGTTTTATTTGTGGTTAGATCAGTAATTCAATGCCACAACATATTGCCACAGAGGATGGTATGGAGAGGTTAGGGATGGAAGTAGTGGTGACTAGGTATGTGGAATACTTCAGGATACAGGTGAGACCCCAATGGATTGGATGCAGTTATTCATAATTATTATAAAACTTCATGATTGTATTCCTAGTTTATTAGATGTGTTTGTGCAATTCAATTATAATGTTTTTGAATGAAAATAATGAATGATAATTGATGCATGATTTAATTGTTATTCCGCATGTTGATTTCCAGCATATAAGAACTATGCATTTGGGTAATTGGATGTTGATTATTAGTACCCATGTGAGAGGTGTGTGTGACGACCATGTATGCACACCTTACACGAGTACATTAGTATATTTGGTCAATCCAGTATTCATTATTAATTAAGTTGAGATTTAATTGTATTATTACTATGTGTATATTATAAATATATAATTTCATGGTTTACAAGGATTGTTGACATATTTGATACATTCAAAATTTAATTTAATTGATTGGATTGTTGAATATATATATATAAGGAAAAATGTCATTAAGATATTACGTATATGTATAAAGTACATACATGATATAATAGATTATATGTGAAATATCTTCATTAGCTTATGTGTTGGGAGGATATTAATGTAATAATGGGATATATAGGATTTGCGTAGATTATAGATATGTTTTCCTATTGCATTTAAAGTGATTCCACATAAAACAAGATTTGACAACCATGATACATTGACTTTTATAAAATTCTTAACCTAAAACCAAGGAAGGTGGTGGTGGAAATGGATAAATAGAAGAGGAGAAGGGTAGACACGGGGGGATGAGACTTGGGAGGAGGAAAGGGTTTTGAAAAAAACATGGAAGAGTTTGAAGAACTATTGGAAGAAATACTATGGATCTATGTGCATCACTAATCTTCTTGGTGGATCATTTGTCTTAGAGTCACAGGCATAAAGGGCCAATAAACCGAAGGGTTCTTGGAGCTAGGATGTCGGCAAGGCTCCTAGTTGGCAGAGTGGCATAATCTCATTCTGAGCATGGACGAAGAAGAAGATTGAGGCTAGCTTGCTATAGTTGGATTTCTTCACCATCCCTATAAGAGGTCGAATTTTATTTATAGAGGTATTTTTCTTGTGAATTTAAACTACTATTTATGGAGATATTTTTCTTGTAAATTTAAATTGTTTATATACATTGTCGTTGCATATATTTATGCTATTTTAAGCTATGTGAATCTCAATAAAATACCATTTATGCTATGATAAGGGAATAGGGTTTATTGTGTAAAACTTACTCTCAAATAGTTAAGCTTCTAAAATTGAAACGAAAAACTAAAAACTAAGATTCACTGTAGAAAGGGGAAAATTAGACAATTTTTAAATAGAAATCGTAGTTAAAAAATAATACCCAATCAAGGCTTAGCGAACCTTGATGGGTGTTACAATAGACCTAAGGTTAACATGGATCTATGCTAATTTAGGTATAACAAAGTACCCATCATACCCTTGGGGTTACCTCTTACCCACGTTAACCACCAAATGGGGTGTATATGCATATCAACCAATGTCATTTGGATTTAAAACACTTGCATTTTTATTGATCTAAAATGGACCCACAATAAACATTGGATGGTTTTTCAAGTGTCTTGACACAACGAAGAAAAATAAACAAAATTAGAATATTGGCTACAGAAGTGAAGCTCAAGGATACAAAGTTGATGATGAGGTTGGAGGATGCAATAGATAATGTGAAGGGGCCACACTTGTTTAATTCACTACCAATCACCTCCAAAGTATTGCATTTTTAATGAAAGAATGAAATGATTAAAAGAAAGAGTGCCAATGAAAACAAAAAATCTAATTGGAACACTACCAACAAAAGTACAAAAGGAGGAAGAGCATTGGAGTTTGAGAGTTGTAGAGTTGGGGATGCTTGGTCGTTTAGGAGCTCCCAACAAGCCGATTATGCCTATAATTTTTTTTCACAACAATGGAGAAGGGGTTATTTGGTAGAGAAGAGAGGGATTGTTGAGAAAATTTATGGGTTGGTAATCTATAGTGCTCCAAAGAGCCAAAACACCATTATAAATTCTACAATTGCCTAGAATTTAGGCTTGAGCAAAGCCATTTGATGTTAGAGTTTTTCCTTTCGGTTTTCTCTAGGGAAATCTCAATGTCTATGGTATGTTTAATTGTTGTGTGAATGTTATTCTTTGCACGCTTGCTTAGTTCTAGTGTTAATTAACTCCAACGCCATTAATTAAGTTTATTTTGTTAATGCTTGGTCGTGGGTTTAATGTATTATTGGTTCATTGTGAAACAATGTACCTCTAATTGGATTGTTGGTTTTGCACCTACAACACTATTGCATATTCATTTGATCTTTGGCAAGATAATTAAATTGTAAAGGCGTCATATGCAATTTGATTTTAATTCTCGGTACATTATAAATCAATTTATTAACTTGTTAGGTTGAAACCTCTCTATAATTTGTTCTCTAGTATGAAATATTAGCTCAAGTACTTAGCTATCACTCAATTGGTACATGTCATTATTGAAAGTTATAAACATGTTTAAGTGTAACAATGCATATGATTCTTAAGCAAAACAAAGAGTAAACAATGAAATTCACACACAATACATAGAGATTTACCTTGGAAACCCTGAAGGGAAAAACTAGCTTAACTTAGAGCTTTACCGCTCCCTTTGTTTCTTTTTCATTGTATTATTTCAATCATTTACAATACAATATATAGGCACTCACTAAGCTCTGAAACACTAATTCCCAAACCAGAATTAGATTACAATGGGTTGAAGACCATTGGCTAAAAAACAACTAAAAATGAAGCGAAAACAACCCAATTTTTTTTCCACGGGGGCCCAATGGCCCCCATCCCCATAGCTTGGGGGGTTGGTCCCCCTTGGACCCCCTTCATTCAAGGGACAACCCCCAAACCCCTGGTGGAAGGGGGGTAGTCATGCAAAGAATATAACACATACAAAACATTCTCCCACTTGTTATTTTCTATGCATATAGGGAGTACATGATTTTACCATATAAATAATCCAGGGCACGAATTCCCATTGCTTCTCTACACCAAGAAAAATTCTCAATGCCCACAGATTTTGTCAATGAATCTGCAAAATTCTCCAAAGTGTCGAATTTCTCCAGCAACACCTTCTTGCTTTCAACCATGTCTCTTACAAAGTGATACTGCACAACAATATGCTTCATTTTTTAGTGATAAGAAGGGTTATTGGCCAGGAATATTTCACTCCGACTATCACAATATAACCTCACAACTTGTTGTCCAAAATCAATGTCTAAACACAATCTCGACAACCATAGAACCTCTTTACTTGCATGAGTGACTGCCATGTATTTAGTTTATGTAGTTGATAGTGATACTATAGCCTGTTTCTTACTCATCCAACTGATAACACCTCCAAATAGGTTAATCATGTACCCACTTGTAGATATTCTATGATACAAATCACTAGCCCAGTCAGCATCAACAAATCCTATCCTATCCAGCTCTTCCTTGATAATAGATTGCACTATCTGTAGTTCCACACAAATAATTCACCTATCATCAAACCAAATGAAAATCGAGGCACATGTTTCCGAATCTCTCTAATTTGGAGAGGTTCACTCAATAGTATTTCCTTGTAAAGGGATTTACAGTTGTCCAATTTTGCTTTCCCACTTTTGACATATACCTGCCCAAAACTTCCACTACATGGGAAATGTCTGGTCTAGTGCATACCATGGAATACATCAAACTTCCAACTACACTAGCATAAGGAACATGAGAGATGCCTTCTTCTTCTTATTCAGTCTTGGGGCATTATTCTATAAATAACCTTATACCTACATGAATAGGGCCTTTTACTAGTTTACATTCCTACATATTAAACCTGTGTAATATTATCTCAACATATTTTCTCTGGTTCAACCAAAATTTTCTTTCTGTACGATTTCTTTTGATCTCCATCTCCAAGATGAAATTGGAAGCACTGATATCCTTCATGTTGAACTTGGAGGATAGTTGTGGTTTCACCTCCTTAATAACCTCCATGTTGTTTCCAACTAACAACATGCCATTGACATACACCACTACATAAACAAAATATTTTCCAACCTACTTGCAATAGGCATGGTGATCATCTTTGCTTCTCACAAATCCCAGTCCCAATACATATGTGTCGAAATTCTAGTACCACATCCTTGGAGACTACTTTAGACCATAAAAGAACTTCTTTAGTTTTCAAACCAACTCCTTCCTCCCCTTTACTATAAATCCTTCAAGTTTCTTCATGTAGATTTATTCCTCCAGGTCCCCATGCAGGAGCACTGTTTTTACATCCATTTGTTCTACCTCCAGATCAAATGTTGTAGCAAGAGACAATAGAAATCTAATGGCAGTAAATTTTGCAACAGGGGGAAATATTTCACCAAATTCAATTCCCTCTACTTGAGAATAACCTTTTTCTACCATTCGAGCCTTATACTTCATGACTTTTCCTGTTGCATTTAGTTTATTTTTAAACACCCATTTGCTACCAACAGGTTTATTTCCATCAGGAAATTCGACCAAATCCCAGGCCTCATTTTTCTCCAAGGCCTCCATTTCTTATCCCATGGCCTTCTTCTAGAGTATGCATTATTTAGAATTAACTACCTCTTGAACAGATCCATGTTCATCATTAATAGAAGATAGAACAAAAACATAACGAAAATCAGGTGGACTATACCTTTCATCTAGCCTCTTTACATGGTCAGACCTCCTCAAGGATGGAGTTTGTGGTTCCACCTCATCATTTGATTCATATGACTCTTCCTCTTCATTTGAATAAGATCCCTCATTCTTTATCTCAAAATCCATTTTCTCTAGTCCTTTTTCTTTTGGTTCATCTTCATTCCTAAAGTGCTCTCAACTTCTTTGAAGACCACATCTCGATTGTACATTATTTTCCTTGTTACAGGATTCCACAGTTTGTAACCTTTCAGTCCATATTTGTATCCTATAAAGATAAATTTCTCTATTTTATTATCCATCTTGCTCCTTTTCTCCTTAGGAACATGCACAAAAGCATCACACCCAAAAAATCTCAGATGTGCAACATAACGCTTCTTACCAGACCATACCTCACGAGGATTCTTTTCAACCAATGCTAATATGGGTGATCGATTCGTCAGATAACATGTAGTGCCAACAACTTAAACCTAGAATTCTTGTTCTATCCCTGCACCATTGAGCATATTCCTCGCCTTATGTGGACGAAGTATCCTCTAAGTGATTTCATCCCCTTTCCGTGATTCCTTCCATTAAAGGCATCTTAACAGTTGGTCTAGCAGAGCATCATGATACAAATCTTTAAGCTGCATCTTGAACATATGAGATGTGAAAACTTTGAATGGTTTGATTTGATACATAGGTCTTTTACAGTCGATTACATTTCATGGTGCACCAACATTAAATTTTCCTTTCTATATTTACACCCTTCTCTAATCACTAACGGTTAGCAACATGAAGATCATACACTTCAGAAATATTTGTAGTGTTAATGATGAATATTTTGGAAAATGGTCAATAACATTTGAAGGATTTTCAATGCTACATCTATAAAATACACACCCTAATTTTTCCTTGCTGGCCTTACTTCATTTTTTTTACTGGATTTCCAGTCCTTGCAATTGTGTGTTTCCACTTTTCCACTCTTTCTTTTGATAACATAGGTTTTCAAGTTATCAATATGGCATCTTCTAATGCTCTCACTCCCCTCTATCATAGTGAATCGAAAGGTTCTATTTATCCAATTGGTGATACTCCCTTTGATATTGCGCTTGCTATGCATGATGCACTTCTCCTTCAGTGATTACAAGAGGTTCTCTTGAAAATGAGTGCATAGTGACCATTTTTTGGTCCCTATATCACTCCTTGTTACAAAAATGCTATGAACATGCTTTAGTTACTAGATTTTGATCTAGATGAAGCATTGACATGTGCTATCATAGTTCTAGTGTAATACCTAAGATTGAGTGGATAAGTACTTCTTTGTTTCTAATCAATACCTTAGAAATATTTTGGGTATTACATTTGGTGTTGAAGTCACTTATGAATTTTTTTTGAACTGATCCATAATAACTAGTATCTAAGAGTGGTTGAAGTAAATAAGATTTTCAAGCTATATGGTTTGGATTTAGATATTATGGTTTTGAAGACACTCATGAAGGCTCTTTTGCATATTTGTTTTCACCTCGATCCTTTGCATGTGTGTCGATGTGATCACCAGGTTTTTTCTGTACAAGTACTCCAACTCTTGTATTTAGATATGTATCAATGACTCCTATTAGTTGGGCCCAACTTTATTTGGATGAGTTGACTTGAACAACCTATGCCTCGATTCATTATGGATGACCGTTTGAAATGGGATCCATCATGCTTTCTTTTTACTTTGATGGAACTTTATATGCTATGTCACACCGTGCCATCCAAACTTTTTTCCCTGGCATGATTTTGGATTCTATGTATTTGATGCATTGCTTGCATGCCTACCTCACATTTATAAGTCCTGAGATTGAAACAATGGAACTTGGAACCATTACTAATGCTTCATTCATTCTCCTTCTTCTACCTATGGTGCATACTCCATGGTCACCTCTTGAAACCAATTATTTTATTTGAAATAGAGCAGTATGGTTGCATCATGAACATCATTGTCTAGTGATTTCTTAAAACACTCTTGATTCCTCATTGAATATGAAAAATTACTCGACTTTGGAAGCTTCACATGTGCTCTACTAGAATATGAATATCGATTTGAGATGGAATTGAATATGAAAAAGTGCTCGACTCTGGAAGCTTCACATGTGATCTACTAGAACATGAAGATTGTCTTTAGATGGAATTTAAGCATGTTCAATGTGGTATGAAATATGTGAAAATACATGATTTGGAAAAGGATATATTGATATTGACATAGTCGGTGACTTCTGCTTTTTCCTTTGCACACGTGAATACTTTTATTGTCATCTTTATGGTATGGCTTTCCAAGCTATGTCTTGCCATCTATATTCTCATTTGTTTTGTCAAAAAATTGGGGATTTCTTGCTTATCTACTGAGGGTAAGGTATATCTCTTGGGATATCGTTAGATTGAAGTAAGAGAGAGAAAGGGAGAGAAAATATAAAAATGAAACAAAACTCATGACACCTATGCTAACGAAGCACTGCTTCTCTAATCTCATAGCGGAGTCACCATCCTTATGACTTCTATTGGTTTAGGAAGTAGTTGTAGATAGTCCCAGCCATAGTAGAAGTTGGTTCCACAACAACAGTAGTCCATAACATGCCTAGGTACACATTCCTATGCTTTTGCGACCCCTCTACATCATTCCTATTCCCACCCAAAAAATGTCATTGTCCTCTAACTCTCTTTATTTTTTCTGCAGCCCCTGTCGGATGAAACCCTCCTAGTCAATCCACCTTTCCACCAAGCTATTCCCTCCTTCCTTCCCGATCCATTATTGTGGAATATATATCTCATACGACATATCATTTTTCCACTAGTACATAGGTTCCCATGTTGGATTCCTTGCATCCATCACACCCGATCCTGTGTGACTCGACAAACATCCCAACACAAAATCTAGATCAATAACATACCTTCGTCATGTAGAAACCCCAATATCACTCTAGCACGCATTAGTACTTTTATCCAAATCATTCCCTGTGCATGCCCCTTTTCCCTAGATCCACCATGTGCCACCCTCTGTGAGAGCATGCATGTCCCTCTCCAATTCCCAACTCTTCAACGCCATCACTTGATTCAATAGTTGTTGTGACTCATCCATCATCATGCACTATATGATGAAGATATATAAGTTCCTTGTGTCCTCCTCTTTAACCAATATTGAGAATTGATGCCTTAAAATATGCTTGAGCATGTTTATGATTGTTCTGCTTATTTTTTAGACATGAATAATTTGAACATACTATGCTAGTTGATTTGGTTAATGATGCCTTGAGAATATTAGATGAAAAAATGTTGGATATTCTTTATGATCAGATTCGATACTTGGTACATACTTGTCAAGTTTAGGAACAAGAAAATGTGACATTGAACTCTCAACTTACAGAAGTATAAATCGCACTTCGTGCTGCATGATCTAGAAGTAAATTCAAAGAAGATCTGAGCATAACAATGTTATATTGGGAAAGATATTTGTTAAAAATGAATAGTGTGCTTGCATAAGAGAATAATACACAACAATCCACATATATTAGGGAAAACAATATCACTAAATGCATGCAATAATTTGAATCGATATACTTCAATAAGATGTGTGGAGACAACTTTACACCAATATTTAGATGTAATTTCAGGTCTTTAGTAGAAGCACACCAATCTTGAAAAAGTGCACACTTCTCTATTGTAATTTTGTCTCAGTTCATAGGGTGTCACATTATACTTTAGCATGAGCACAATACTCTTCAACAATCTATCTTGGATTCACCAAAAAACAACGCTATTAAAGAACCACTATGCTTTATCCCTAGCCTTGAAGACGATACACATCTCGAATATCGATGTTGAGATTCATGAGTATTTCCTTTCTTTGAAAGTTGAGTATATTTCCTTATAGTTAGGTAAAGGATGGATTTATAGTTATATATCTTTCCTCACATTTGGGAAAGGATTTATCTACAATTAGGTACAAGTGGGTCTATCCTTACCATTTCTTTCTTTATTGCTAGAGATTTCATTCCTTTAGTTGCTTGGATATTTTAATTGGGAAGGTAAGGCCTTGTGGGACAAGGGGATTGATTTCCTAAATATTATGATTGAGAAGGGAGGGCCCTGCAAGGCAAGAGGATCGCTTGTCTAGACATTTTGATTGGTTAGTTACATTGCTTGCTTGCTTCTCTCTATGCTATCACTATGTTATTTTATTTGGATCCATCCCCTTTCTTTATCATTTCTCTATCCTCTATTATTCAAATCCTTACCCTCCTATGTCAGGAAAGTGGCTTTGCTCCTTCCACTCCATTAACTAACAAACAAATGGGAAAAATGATTGCTATTTTTTCACATTTTCATGAATTTCCTCATGTTTGGAATTCATTGCTAATGACCTTTATATTTATGAGGTAATTCTATCTAACGATTTCTTTATTTCAAAGGTGAGTTTTGAATGAATTTTGATGGATAAGGTAAGTATTTGAATGACTCTTTTTTTTAATGAGATAAGGGCTCAAATGACTCCTTAAACTATGAGGTAAGTCTTCAAACGACTAATTATCCATTCAACATATACTAAGTTGTACCCTTGCTTTCGCAATCAAAATATCCCACCCAATCAATATCTAAGAAACATAAAAGTTCCCTTTCCTTATGATCCTTTGGGTCCACTTAGAGTAGTGATACAAGAGCAAGCCACCTATTGTGTAAAACTCCCTATGTCTACCAACCTATAATGCATTAGTGACTTAGTATAAGGGAGGAGAATTAGTTTCCTTGGATGACTGACCAACACTATAGCCTTCAAATCAGGATTAAGTGCTCATGGTTGATATGGTGCACCAAGGATGGACCCTCGCCTTGAGTAAGCTACCTTCATGTGACCATTCAATGTTTACAACTAACCACCCTACACATTATGATGACTGCAAACATCATTGTGTCCGAACAAGGGGTGAGAAGATTAATGGATAAATCCATTGGTGATGACAAGTATCTTACAAAGCTATTATTCAAGGTATGACACACATCTAACGACCGTCCCAAACCAGAATGGATTGGATAATGACAAACCCAAAATTATCTCCATATCGACTCACTCTAGCACTCTGCCTTCAATGAATAGTAGGATGGGGATCCACTCTGATTCACCCACACAGATCTTCCCAACCCAGATTGGAATCACTCTCTATAATGTCTACATCCATCAATTCGACCATGAGAGGGTATTATGAATTTCATGCTTATAAATTTCTCCCTATGGGCCTTAACACAAATTCATAAATAATAAATGTATGTGCAAATTCATAAATGTAAAACACAACAGAAATAAAACTCTATCCACACATACATCATGGATAAACAAGCATATTTGTCACATGAAGAAAATAAAAACCATTCCAAATTCATATACAAAAAGAATACTTATCTTTTAACAAATAAGATCCAAGAAACTGGTTGTGTAAGAGTGATTTTCGACCCAAACGTAGGTATCAATTGCAAATACAACCCACAAGCTAGGCTATGAGGCCACCAGGGCGAACGAAACACCAGCATGCTTCTCTCTATCATCCCACAGCCCATTTTCTATCATGCTTGGCCAAACTACTCACCTCTGATCATTTAGAGGGATCTGACTTAGCCATCCTAGCCATGAAAATTTCTTCTACTACCCCACACAACACAAGGAAGGCATTTCCATTCACTACTTCACAGTTCCCTCAGGAAATCAGACCCTTACAATTCTTACTAGTGTGTTAAGAAAGTGTCCAACTTGTTGTAGGCAATTGGAGAACCTCTTGTAACAACTCATGGATTCTCAAGCATTCAAGAGCAACAAAAACTAAATGGGTAAAGGTTCCTTTCTTGCCCCACCTCTATGCTCACATACAACCATTATCTTTCTCTAATGTCTGTAATTTTTCCTTTACAATTTGAATTTTTGGTTATTTCTTCATCTGGTATGGTAATGGTAATGGAATGAATAGCATGAGAGAAAATCTCCGTAGTGTAAAAATATCTCCTCCCAAAAAATGGGTGATAGACTTCAAAGGAGATGAGAGGATGGTGAAAGAAAACTAACATAACTTTTGACCATAGGAGAAAGGACTTTTGTAACTGCCGTAGAAGTATATTCATCTCATGCTTCCATAACTACATGAGAAGACTTATCCCACCATCCTCACACATGTATTCAATGATTGGATTTAATAGTCAACATGAAGTAAATGGGCTCATTTAATGGACATGGCAGCTAAAGGATGAGTTCCAGGGTCGACACTTGGCAATAGAGAATGTAATCTACCTTAGGCCCCATTTCCTCTTCCGGTGTAGTGGAATCATATCTCCTCTAGTGATATTTACACAACCATCTTGTACCACTTTATTATTTTTCCAACATGATATTTATATATCTTTTGAGTTATCATGACAAGCCGACCGCATACTCTATATATAAATATTTACATTATACATGCGTAGACATTCACTATTCGGGGCTTAGTCTTGAGCTCAACACTAGGAATCGATACTAGTTAATACATTCCAAGGGTAAAAAATGGGGGTATTACAGTCCTCCCCCCCTTGGAATAATAATTTCCTTGGTGTTTCCTCAATATCAAAACAAAAACGGATATCCCTCTCCCATGGAATCCTCTAGCTCCCATGTAGACTCATCGAGACCAAAGTGCTTCCATTGCACCTTTACCTATCTAATGGCTTAGTTCCAGAGCAATGTTACTTTCATGTCAAGGATGCATAATGGATCTATTTGGAACTCCCCCTTGGTTTCCACTTGGATGACATCTGAATCAATCACATGGTTAGGATCATGTACATATTTATTAAGCAAATAAACATGAAAAACATTATGAGCTTTAGTGTTAGCAAGCAATGACATTCTATATTAAACTAACCCTATTCTCTCAAGCACTTCAAATGACCCACAATATCTTGGTGACTTCTTGGCACAACTTCCAAGCTTCAAGGAACTCTTCCTCAGCCTCACCTAGAGGTAAACATGACCACTAACATTAAATTTCCTATGCACTCTAATCTTATTTGCATAGATTTTCTGTCTATCTTGGGCCGCCTTTAAATTCTGTCTAATTTTTACAACCTCTTGTTCCATTTACTTAAACATTTTTTCCCCAAGAAAAATTGTGTTCACTAGATTATCCCAAGTCACTGATGTCCTACACCTTCTGCCATACAAATATTCAAATGGATTCATTCCTAGTGATGTTTGATGCCCATTGTTATATGCAAACTCTACCAAGTGTATATAATCTTCCCACTTGGATAGTTTATCCATCACATACATGTGAATCATGTCTTCAATCACTTGATTTACTCTTTCCATTTTCCCATATATTTGTGGATGGTATGCAATACTAAAATTCAACTATGTACCCAAATCTACAAAAAAGACTTCCAAAAGTTAAAAGTAATCTTTGTTTCTCAATCAGATACAATTGACTTGGGTAACCGATACAATTTGAATATTTATTTCATGAATATCCTTGCTATCTCATCAACCTTATGAGTATATTTAACTGGAATAAAATGTGCCTCCTTGGACAATTTATCCACCACAACCATGATGGAATCATGCTTCTTTGGAGTAGTTGGTAATCCAGTAATAAAATCCATAGTTACCACTTCCCATTTCCTTTCTGAAATTGGAAAGGGTTGTAATAAACCTACTGAGTGTTGATGTTCAATCTTCACTTGCTAGAATTTCATACATCTAAAAATATACTCAACAATGTCTTTCTTGATTTCTGGTAAAAATTATTGCTTCCTTGCTGTAGTAATTGTTTTCTGGTATCTTGGGTGGCAAAATATGGCATTTTATGGATTTCATCCATAGCAATCTTTCTCAAATCTACAACATTAGGAATGTACATTCTATTTTCATAAGTAAGAAGTCCATTATTCTTCAAATGGTATCCTTTATATCTGTTTTCCAAATTATGCTGTTGTAATTCAACTTTTAATTGAACATAATGTTCATCTTCAATAAGAGAGTAAAAAATCCTTTGCCTTAAATCTAATTGACAAATACTAATAGTTGCTACATGCATTGCATGCATTTTTTTGTTGAGTGCATCAACCACTTTTTTTTCTTTCCCCTTTATATGTTTGATCTCAAAATCAAAGTCAGATAAAAATTCCAACCATCTTGTTTCCCTTGCATTTGGTGTTGGATGCTCAAACAAATATTTCATACCATAGTGGTCTATTCTAAGATCAAATTTCCTGCCCATCAAATAGTGCCTCCACATTCTCAAAGTGTGCACTATGACAGCAAGCTCTAAGCCATGGGTAACATAATTCTTTTCATATTCCTTTAGATTTCTTGATTCATAAAATACCACATGATTGTCTTGCATAAGAACCCCTCCAATTCCTTGTTTACATGCATCGATACACACCACAAAATCCTTTTCCATATTTGCAATTTTCAAAATTGGAGCACGTGTAAGAAGCTTCTTCAACAACTAAAAGCTTTCTTCAAATTTTTGTGTCCACTCAAATTTTATTCCCTTCTTTTGCAAAGAAGTGACAGAGTGTGCAACTTTGGAGAATCCTTCAATGAACCTTGTGTAATAACCAACAAGACCCATAAAAAATCTCACACCCGTTACATTTTTCGGGGTTGTCCAATTCATAATGGCTTCAATATTTTATGGATCCATTGATATTCCTTCCTTTAAAATAATGTGACTAAAATAATGAATTTTCTTTTGATAGAAGTCACATTTTCTTAGCTTTTCATACAACTTATGCTCTTTTAGCACTTGCAAATTCATTCTCAAATGTTCTTCATGTTCCTCTTCATTCTTAGAATAAATAAGAATGTCATCTAGAAAAAGCAAGCACAAACGTATCCAAGTACTTGTTGAAAACACTATGTAGCTGGTCCATTAGTGAGACCAAATAACACCACTGCAAATTTATAGTGTCCATACCTTGTTCTAAATGTTATCTTCTTCCTTGATTCTAAGTTGATGGTAACCAGACCTCAAATCAATATTTGAAAATACCTTTTCCCCTCTCATTTGATCAAAGAGATTATCAACTCGAGGTAAAGGGTACTTATTCTTTACTGTAACTTTGTTCAGTTGTCTATAATCAATACATAACCTAAGTGTTCCATCTTTTTTTTTCACAAATAACATGGGTGCTCCCCGTGGAGAGACACTTGGCCGATTGTACTTCTTTTCCAATAATTCTTGCAATTTCATTTTCTATCTCTAGCAATTATGGTGACTCATTCTGTAAGGTGTCTTAGATACTAGTGCAACTCCTAGCACATGATCAATTGTGAAATCAATATGTCCCTTCAGAGGAACTCCTGGAACTTCATTAGGAAACACATCCTTGAATTCTTGTAAGACTCGATAGTCCTCCAACTTGGGAACTTCATTTTTTGTTCTATTCAATACATGGGATGCATACAATTGAAAACCCTTTCTAAAGAACTTATTCAAGTACAAAGTTGAAATATGTCTAATACTGCCTTGGGAATGCACTTTTCTATTCTTGGGTTTCCTTTTTCATCAATGCATTAGAAGGTCTTGTTGTAGAAATAAAGTTTAATTTTATGTGATACCAACCAATCCATTCCGATGAGAACATCATAAGAACCAAGTGGGAAAACATTCAAATTTTCCCATGTGATGAGTCCATACATCTCTAATGGACATTTCTCCTTGGTTCTAGTGGCTAGTTGGACCAACCATGATTTTCTATGCTTTGTTTTCGTAAAAGCACAAGTCTCAACAATTTTAGTAGTGACATGACCGTGAGTAGATCCAGGGTCAACCAAAATAGAAATAGATTTCTTGGCAATCTTACCTTGAACCTAAACCATAGCTGATTGATGGTTTGCTTGGTGGTACTCTAGTGCATCTTAGGTCCTACAGACGATTATTGCTACATCACCTACAATTTCAACCTCTTGGATGTTGTGAATACATTTGGCACATCCATTCTGATGTGAACAATTTCTAGGCAAATGGTCATTTCCACATCCCTAGCATTGAAGTGGCTCTCTTGGATTGTATCTCATTATCTTAGCTAGCTTAGCCACACCTTGTGTTTGCCACCTTTGATGATTTCTAAAATAAGGAGGCTTGAATCCCCTCTTTCTTTGGTCAAACTTCTCCTTCTTCTTGTCCTTCCATGACTTATGGAATTATGGCTTGTTTTTGTTTTGAACATAACAATATTTGCATTCCTTATGGTTTCATTTAGAGTTTGAGGCTCATCAAACTCAATTATGTCCTTGTATGATTGAGGTTAAATCCACTTAGTAAATGTTGAATTTTTACTCTATCATCTCTGATATACTTAACATTCCTCAAAAACTCCAAGAATATATTGGCATATTCATCCATGGTCATTTGTCCCAATTTCAACTTATGGAACTCTTTGATTTTGTCATCATAGTACCTATCGGGGGGCACTCGAGGGAGGGGGGGGTACTTTTGCTTGAAGTATTTCTTTAATTGCTTCCACACAATATTCCTTTCCTTGAGCTTCTTCACTTACCTAATGTGATCCCACCATAGATATTCTCTTCCATTCAAATTAAATATGGACACTATTTCCTTCATGTTTTTGGAGTATTCATGGACTTAGAAATACTCCCCCATCCCAAGAAGCGAAGTCTCAACTTCCCGACCAAATTTTACTTCACCATCAAAAGTAGGAGGTTTGGAGTTTCAAAATTCTCCATGTGAGTTGTTCTTTAAAGACCTCTTCCTCTTGTTCCTATGAAATGAAGAGCTTGAATCTTCCATGGAGCCTTTAGAGGTATATGATTCACTAGAACATATATGGAGTATATGTACCATCTCTAGAAATACTTCTTAATATATGATACCTCTTGTGGGAATGTCTCCTTGAGATACTCCCACTCTTTTACTCATTTTTTGAGTGCTTCCCATGGTGAATTTTCCTCTAAATTCCTGTTAATATTTGGAGCATGGTTTCATTCAATTGGTTATGTTATTCCTAAGCTCTAATCAACCTCTCATTATCTACTCTGCAACTTTGTAGTTCCACTCTTAGGCTTATCATGGTTTATGTAATAACTATAGGAGTTATTTGATTTCTTTGACCATTAGTTTATGTCTCTACATTCTCAACATGTACGTTTTCTCCCATGGTATCTATTTCAATTGCATAAGGATCTTGTGCATCATCCATGATGATAGTTTTCTTGGTCCAACCAAGACAAAATCCTTCCCAAATTGCACTATATTGAATGCTAACCCTTAATTGTCCTTGATATGATATTGTATCTGCAAAATTGTTCATATAACTAGTACTACACTTGTTACCTTCATTACATTCTCAAAAATTCATAAGAATGAATTCTCATGCACTTTGGAAACTACCCATATTGACATTTTTTTGTCAAATCAATGCTCCATGCACTTTTCTGTTTAATCTCTAGAAACATATGAATCACCCTTTTAGAATATGGTTGTGAACATTTTTTCCCCTATGGATAAGATTTCCAATGACTATAACCATGCTCTTTTACGATCTCAAAGCTACAAGTTACAACCTTTCAAAATTGCCAAAATTCCTCAATTTTGCACTTTTCCTATAGGTGCATTTAGTTTGAGAAGCCAAATTTATCCACTTATAGATAAAAATATAGGAAGAAATAGAAATTTTTTTCTACGGGGCGGTGATAATACTCATGATAAGGATTACTCAGAAACTTTCATATCTTCAATCCAATACTTCAATCAATTTATATAATTTTCTGAAATTAACTACTTTTAAATTTTGCATTTACTCCATACTTATTTTTTAATTAAAATTCATACTGCTGATGTGGAATGTCACATGGATTCTTATGTGGTAGTAGGGTACTACATGTCATGACACGTGACTTACAAATTCCCCACCTATGCAGATGTAGAAGGAACTTACCTCATCATCGTATCCAATGTCTTTCCTTCCTGCATCCCACAAAAGCATTGTGATGCGAAGGGGGAGAACATCTCTCTTGTACTTGCACGCATCAACCTCTACACTCCACATCCCGCATGTTGAGAAAACCTCCTGCATGACATGCTCCCACATGAATCACTTATTCCACACTATGCATTCTTCATATAGAGAAAACCTCTTGTATGACTCACTTCTTCCGCACTCCACATTCTATATGTGGAGAAAACATACTGCATGACTCACTTCTTCTGCACTATGCATTCCACATTTTGCATGCAGAGAAAACCTCTTGCATGACATCCTCCCACTGTTTCAAAAGAATCACTTAGTCCCGCCTAGGTGGATGTCGTCCACGCATTTGACCCCTATCGGGTTTTTCCACCTATATGCTCATTAGTCCACGTGGATGATCGACATCATCACTCCCTATCCACATGGCACTTATGGGCCTACCTCAAATTTTCCAAATTTCCAAATTTTCTGAATTTTCCAAATTTTGAAATTTTCATAAATATGTAAAATTTCAATTTTGCAATAGGGGCTTATTACAAAATTACACCTGTTATTTCCTCCATTTTGGAAATATCTCTGTCACATAACATAATAAATTTGTTCACTAATAACTCTACAATTTCCAAATTTTCTTAAACCAATCTACCATTCCTACTGGTAGACCATTAGATCTAACTTATGGATTTATTAAAATACCCTCTAATAATTTAAATCACAGATTTTTCATTGAAGCATTTTGTCAACACTTCCTATGCAAGCTCTGTTTTTTGCATGTAATTTTGGATTTTGGTCCATATGGCCTCAATGTTGCAACCAAGAGCTTTGATACCACTCTATAACATCCCCATCCATCAATTTGACCATAGGAGGGGGTATTTATGGATTTCATGCTTATAAATTTCACCTTATGGGCCATAACACGAATTTATAAATAGGAATTGTATGTGCAAATGCATAAATTTAAAACACAATGGAAATAAAACTCTATCCACACATACATCATGCATAAATAAGCATATTTGTCACATGAAGAAAATAAAAATTGTTCCAAATTCATATTACAAAGAGAAACTTATCTTTTAACAAAGAAGATCCAAGAAGCTGGATTTGTAAGAGTGATTTTACACCCAACTGTAGGTATCGGCTGTAGATACCAACACCAAGCTAGGCTATGAGGCCACCAGGGCGAAGGAAACACCTACATGCTTCTCTCTCTCAACCCACAATCCATTTGATCTCATGATTAGCTAAAAGTATAACCTATGAGAATTTACATGGATCTCACTCAACCATCCTAGCCATGGAACTCTCTTCTAGAACCCCACCTAACATAAGGAAGGCATTTCCCTTCACTGCTCCACAATTCCCTCGAGAAATCTAACTGTTACAGTGCTTGGCAGAGTGTGTAGGAACAGTCCAACCCACTGTAGGCTATTGGAGAACCTTGTGTAACATTAATTCATGGCTTATCAAGCATTAAAGAGCAACAAAAACTCAATGGGTAAAGGTTCTTTTCTTTCCCCACCTCTATGCTCGGATATAACCATTCTCTTTTCTCTAATGTCTACAACTTTTTCTTTACAATTCCAATTTCACGTTATTTCTTCGCCTGGTATGGTAATGTTAATGTAATGAATAGCATGAGAGGAAATATCCGTAGTGTAAAAATATATTCTCCCCAAAAATTGGCCGTGATAGACTCTAAAAGAGATGAGAGGATGGTGAAATACAACTGACATAACTTCTGACCATAGGAGAAAGGACTCTTGCAACTGTCATAGAAGTATATTATCTCATGCTTCGATAAATACATGAGGAGAATTTTCCCTCCAACCTTTCACATGCATTCAATTATTGGATTTAATAGTCAAAAGGAAGTAAATGGGCTCATTTAAGGAACATGACAACCAAAGGATGAGTTCTAGGGTTGAATAATAACCCTTTCCTATTCCCCTCTAGTGGAATCATATCCCCTCTAGTGCTCTTTACAAAACCATCTTGGACCATTTTATTATTTTTCCAACATAATATTTACAAATCTTTTGAGTTAGCATGACAAGGAAACAACATAGTCCACATATAAATATTTTCATTATACATGCCTAGCCCTTCACTAGTTGGACCCAAGCCTTGAGCTCCACACTAGTAATCCATACTAGCATATTTACATTATTTACATAATTTGGTTTAATAATTTCCAAGGGTTAAAACTGGGGGTATTACACTCTCTTAGTCATGGATTTGCAGCGACACAATCCTCCATAAAGAAACTCCCCATCGATGGAGCAGACGCTGATGGCACCATCAACCTACTTGGTCAACTTAAAATCTACCAAACTGGGATGGTGATTGCAAGAGGAAATTGGTATTTTTTGGTCAACCATCAACCTACTAGGCAACGCTATACCATATTCTCAAGAATCCACTCTCAAATACACATTGGTATTTTTTGCTTGCTTATAGGATATTGGGTAGGATCATAAGCAAAATCAAGGGACGAAGCAGAAAATAAAAGAAATGAAGAGATTGGAAATATAGAGCATATGGACGTAGGAGACTCCAACATAGAAACATCTTTCAACTCTTCGATTCCATCCATCACTAGAGGCCATTTTCCCCTTAATGAGTTCAGTTTAGGAAACTTCACCCCCTCAAAGTTTAAAGCAGTCACAATCTTAGAAACATTTGTCTTAGATAATATGAAGAGATGAGTGGTAAGGAAATCATAGAAAAAACTTGAATTGCTAGGGATCCTAGAGCTTATAGTCACCATCGAGATTCTAATGATAAAAAAGAAGGGTTGTTTGATCCCAAGCACTGAATCTAATATGAGAAATATGATCAAGGAGATGGAAGGATACAAGAGAAGGATAAGTAACCTAGAGGAGGAGTTATCTTATTAGAAGGAAGATATGACTAGCATGGCTAAGTTCAAAGCTTGTGCTTTTGATTTACAAGATTAGTTAAACATTACATAGAGGTTGATGTACAATGATCTACAAGAATTTCAAGGTTATGCTACCTAGTTTCTTACTTTTCTAGATAATGGAAAAGAAAAAAAAGTGATATTGCATGGAGCCCAAATAGGCTTGGATGCACTAAATAAATGGTAGATAGAATAGAATGATGCACCCAAAGATCTTCCCCAAGTGAGTGATAGGGAAAGTCAATGCAACTACGTAACAAATTAGAAATTTGCTAATCAACAAGTGCATCCTTAGAAAGAAACATCACCACCTAGTTGAGTAATTGTAAGAACTTGCACTTCACTACCGAAAGAGTCATTGAATGATGTCAACTAACCCCACTCAGAGAAATGAATTCACCTTGAACAACAAATGAAATTTTAAATGACTTGCATGAGACAATTAAATGCAAAATTATAGATATAGGGATAATCTCAAGGATCTCAAAGGAGACACTAAAGGAATATATTGCAACCCCTTTAAGAGACATCAATTTGATTAATTCATATGGTAGAACACTCAAAAGAGGCATGGTACCCATGTCAAAGAAGTTAGTCTCTCATGGGGTTGTCTTTGAACATTTAATCTTTAGGTGCACATTAAGAATATTATCTCAAGATGAAGTATAGGAAACATATCTAGATGATAAGGCACATGGTTGGCTATGACTCCAATTAAAGATAAAGTTTATTGTAAAATATTTCCTTTGAACATACTAAAAGAAAGCAACTAAAAATTCATAAGCTGCTAAGAAGGAAGTTTAATATTCTATAAAGCGATTATGAAAAGGGATTAAGATGTGATTGACTGTGGGAAGAAAATGGCTTATGGTACTTGATTTTTTTTTAAAACTCTTTTATGAAACTTTAATGAGGAGAAGCCTCTAGGGCCAATTTTGCAGGAGAAGCTTGGATTCTAGTGTTATGGGTAGTAAAATATTTATGATGCTTGTTTATACTAGGATTGTTGTGAGACTATATCATTTATGTTATAGAATTTTATGTGGAAGTTTAAATTATGACTTTGCTCTATCCAATATGTATTCTTTGAGATAGTGAATGTAAGACTTTGAATAGTAATTGATAGCATAATCCTATATTGTGTTCACTAGTTAGAAACATGCTCCTAGCTAGGATAGGTAGGGTAGAGCTACATCCTATGTATATATTAGAATTTTTTTTTGCATTTGCATTCCACTTTCCATTTTACCATTAAAATAGTAATGGTTGTCGAGCCAGAATCTGGATGGGTTCCCTATTTTAAAAAGTGGGAGGTTTTATTGAGATTTTACATCAAGGAGAACACGTGGAGAACACCTACCATTGAGAAATGATTTTTTTTACCTTAACACCTCCTTTCCAACATTAACATCGTCGCCATAAGAGGAGGAAGGGATTCCTGCTGAATTGTTGAGCAAAGAAAGGAAATGTGTTCTAGTATTCTTGAGGGAATGTTTAGTAGAGAAAGGGTTATCCTAGTGTCATATTTGTGCTAAAGAGGAAGGTGTCAAAATGGTTGAACATGTCCTCCAACTTGTCATGGTAGATCACATGAGTTGGTATTATGGTATTCTTGAATCAATGCAAGGATGCATGAATGAATGTAAATTTGAACATTGTCACATATGTTTGATTGCATTGTGCGAATGCTTGTTGTTTTGGTAATATATATATATATTGAACCATATTTTATTGAATTTAATATGTTGATAATTGAAAGTGATTGAATTATTCCTTAAAAAAAAATTGTATTTGTATTTCAGAACAAAAAATAAATACACTCTTCAAAGTGTCTACAGAAATAAATCTTTTTTATCACTACTATGACAGATAGCAAAAAAATTTGAGCTAGAGCTCTACATTTTAGAGTTCTCATCATCACAAATGTTCAGAAATAGATCCTGATTGTTACTATTATGGTAGACAACAAAAAATCACGTGCTAGAGCTCTACCATTGAGATACAATGAAGTGATTATATTCACGAATACTCACAATTTATTTGGTTGAATGAAATTTATGTCCCGGAGGACAAATTCTAGGTAAAATTGTATTGAATATGGCAATGAGTGTAAGTCCATAGTGAAGATTGGTTGCCATTGCATGCAAGGGACAAATATTATGAGAAGGATTTTATAGTTGTGAAATTTGAATTTTGTATGAAACAAATCTAAAATTTTAATTGAATTTTTTATGATAGAATCTGATAGTAACTGTATGTGCATAATACATGTGAGATTATGGGTCTATCTAGTAATGATAGATGATGATTGTTAAATATGGAAATCACCGGGAGGATGTTATTGTGAGGTTGCAAGTGGGATGCCCTCGTAGTAAGGTTCTATAAGTTGTTCTCTTCTTATATGTGAAAACCTTGGTGAGATGGATCGCCTGAAGGATTGTTTAGCAAAGAAGGGGATACCTAAGTATAGAAGGGTGAGTGTGGAAAAGAAGACTCTAACTTGGATGAATTAGCTATGAGAGATTCATGATATGTGCTAGATCGGATAAACAAATTTATATATTTTTGGGATGTTAGAGAAGACAATGAGGTAAGTCTTGTTCACGGTAGTCTTGTGGAGAAAAGTTATAAAACATAAAAGTATTGGGTTTATTTGCACACGTTATATTGTTTTAAACGTATATGCTTCGATTATGAGTTTAAATTCCTATGGATGGAATTTAGGGAAGCTTGTTGCAAAAAAATGTGGAAGAAAATTGTAGGATTTAAGATAGATACCATTCCTAGAATGTCCATAGTAGATGAGGCAATACCTTTAGGAATGAAACCCTATTATTTATGTTCATTGAATATCTTGAGACTAACTCAGTTAATGCTACTAAAAATTTTGAAGAAAATTGGAGGGTTGGAGAGAGATACCATGCATGGAGTGTCTACAGTAGATGAGGCCATAACTTCATACATGTAACCCTATTTTCACTGCTCATACATTGTATTGAGGCCTGTTACCAACTGAGTGGCACACAGTTGGAATTCCAGAGAGCCACCAAAGTTTGCACAAATAAAAGTGCATTTCAGAGTTGATAAGTTCAAATCAGGCCTTTTCAAGGCCCCTTTTTAATTTTTTATCGCATGTTCATGCCCCACGGGGTTTCTAATAAAGTGTGTTAGCATGGTGGTCTTTTTAAAGAACTTGGATTCCTAAGACTTGGCAACCAATCTGGGTATTCCAAGGAGTTTTTTCCCTTGTTAATTATGCTTTGCGTATTAGCTGAGTATAATTTTTGAGTTTTTCTCCAATGCCTCCAAAGATGGAATGCTCAAGTTGGTGGTTAGGCCTTGGGGGGTTATTAAATTTCATGTGTCAAAGTATATGAACATGTTAGACACTTAAATAAAGTCATATGGACATGTGCTAGTGTTCGGGTACACAGGGTACCCAAAAGACCGAACACCTAGAGCAACCACTTCACACAAACAGATCACAGATCGATACATCGATGTTTTGACTTGGTTTAAACCTTCGAGAGGGAAACACTCCATGGCCCCGACCAAATAGATTATACGGAGCAATTTATTATGCAAAGAAAGAAAGTTACAAATGAGCTTCTCATAATCGATCAACTAAACAATGATCCTCCATGCTCTTTAAATAAAGATCATGGACCAATCGTGTGTTAAGCCACGAATCAAGGTTAGGTATGATCTAAGAGAAGTTGAGCTGTCGGATCACAACATATTGTGACCGTCGGATTAAATATTTACAAATGCATACTAATGCATGCTAAAGAAACGCACTTTTCCTAACGGATATATTACACAAGTTGATCTTAACTAACTCCTAAGTGTCTAAATATCCTAACATCCCCCCTTAAGAACAACTTGGGATAGGATTGAAGGATTTACAAAAGTGACACTATTAAGAGAAGGAAGGAGGCATTAGAGCCTATCCCCCCTTAATGACAAGTTCCTGAACTCCTAACATAGATCGAAGTTTAGAAAACTTCACTTCTGTAACAGACTTGGTGAAGATGTCTGCAACTTGATCATCTATAGGACAAAAGAGCAATTCAAGAACACAATTATGAACAAGATTTACGATGAAGTGCATATGTAGCTCAATGTGTTTGCTGCGTTGATGTAGGACTGGATCTTTAGCAAGCTTGATGGAACTTTAATTGTCGCACCAAAGTGGAGTAGGCTGCTGCTGCTCGAATCCAAACTCTGAAAGGATCTGTCGAAGCCATAAGGCTTCCTGACTGGCATTAACTGCGGCTCGATATTCTGCCTCTGCTAAAGAAAGAGCAAGAGCTTGTTGTTTCTTACAAGCCCAAGTGATAGGTCCAGATCCCAGACCGAAAACATAACCTGCAGTAGGCTTTCGATCATCAGGATCGCCGGCCCGATCTGAATCAGTGAAACCAACCAACAAAGCTTTCCCCCTTGTACTGTAATGAATCCCAAACTGAATTGTACCTCGAATATATCGAAGTATTCTTTTAGCTGCTTTCTAGTGAATTTCATGAGGTGTTTGCATATAACGGGCAACACAACCAACGGCAAAGGAAAGGTCAGGACGGGAATGAGTCAAGTATAAGAGACTACCAACAAGCCGATGATACAAGGTGGCATCTACTTTAGGTGAAGTGCAAGTGGCAGAAAGTTTGACTCCAGACTGGAAGGGAGAAGGGGCTGGTGTACAATATTCCATGTGAAAGCGACGAAGAAGGTCACAAGCATACTTAGACTGAGAAAGAAAGATTCCTTCTTTGGTTTGCAAAACTTGGAGACCAAGAAAATAATGCAAATGTCCTAAGTCTGACATTTCAAAATTTTGCTTAAGACTGGATTTCACATGGGTTATAAGCTTAGGGTCACTACCAGTAAGAATAAGGTCATCAACATATAGAACAAGTATGATAAGATGGTTTCCTACTTTCTTGGTATAGACATTGGGGTCAGAATGGCATCTAGAAAAACCAGTGTCAAGGAGAAAGCTATCCATTTTGGGATACCAAGTTCTAGGAGCTTGCTTAAGGCCATATAAGGATTTCTTAAGGCAGTAGACAAGGCTAGAGTTATTCTAAACATATCCAGGAGGTTGTTCCATGTAAATTTCCTCCTGTAAATCACCATGTAAGAAGGCAGACTTGACATCCATTTGATGGACTTCCCAGTTATGTAAGGCTGCAAGGGAAAGAACAAGGCAGATGGAGTTCATTTTTGTGACAGGAGCAAAGGTTTCATTGTAGTCAATCCCTTCAACTTGGGAAAAAACTTTGGCAACTAACCTTGCCTTAAGTCTTTCAACACTTCCATCTGATGCATACTTAGTTCTGTAGACCCATTTACATCTAACAAGTTTTCTTCCTTTTGGAAGAGGTACAAGATCCCAAGTATCGTTTTCCATTAAGGAATTATATTCTTCATCCATAGTTGCATCCCAATCTGGATTTATTGAAGCTTCTGCAAAAGTTTATGGATCATGATTCTCGGAAACCTGAGCCAAAAGAGAAGAGGCTCGCTGAAATTGAGAACATGTTCGACGTTGATCTCTAGGATCACTGGCAAGATCACTAGCTGCTTCACATGTTGAACGGACCCATCGAGGAAGCACTTGTGCTAGTGCAACTGGAGGAACATGAGCAGGTGGAGGTGGATTTTCATCCTCACTGTCATCATTAGAAACTAGAGTTGGAAACTTGTCAAGGAAGTTGGAAGAAGAAGAAGGCACAATCGCCGAATCAGGCTGCAGGCCAAAGAGGGAACAATCGCCGAGTTAGGCTCACATGCCAAGAGATTTTCATCAAATTTAACATCTCTTCTAATGATTACATCATGAGAATGTGGTTGAAGAAGTCTATAACCTTTTACATCTTCAGAATATCCAACAAATATGCACTTTTCACTTTTAGGTTGCAATGCTTTCTGTTTTTCATCCAGAATGTGAGCCCATGCTTCACTACCAAACACATGGAAGTGACTTACATCTGGTTTAATTTTACTCCATGCTTCTTTCGGTGTGATACCTTGTAAAGCTTTAGTGGGGGTGCGATTAACTATGTAATTTGCTCAATTTATGGCTTCAACCCAAAATTGAAGACTTAGTCCCTTAGATTGGATCATACAATTAGCCATTTCTTTTAAAGTGCGTTTCTTCCGTTCAGCTACACCATTTTGTTGTGGTGTATATGGAACAGTGTGTTGCTATTGGATTCTTTGTTCAGTGCAGAAAGTAGTGAAATTTTTGTTAACATATTCTCCTCCATTGTCAGATCTTAACTTAATAATTTGATGACCAGATTGTTTTTCAACAAGGGCCTTGTAGGCCAAGAACATGTTAAATACTTTGCTCTTAAGTTTTAGGAAATAAACCCAAGTGCAGCTGGTGTAATCATCGATGAAAGTTAAGAAATATTTGAAACCAGAAAACGAAGCAGATGGAATAGGACCACACAAGTCACTATGCACAAGCTACAAGGGAACCGAGGCGTGCCAAGAGGCACGTTTGTCAAAACTGTCCTGATTATGTTTTCTGAGTACACAACCGAAACAGACACCAACCCTGCAAGATACCATCGGAAGACCTGTCACCATATTGTCTTTACATAGTTGTTGCAATGAGCGATAATTTAAGTGACCAAATCGCTCATGCCAAAGTTTGCTCAAGTTATCACTATGAGCAACAAAAACTGAAGGAAAAGGTGATGACCCAAAGTTGTTAAATTTGTACAACCTAGTAATATCATCAACAATTCCGGTAGCTAAGACCTGTTGAGGATCTTTAAAATCCTTGATTACAACTTGGTGAGGTGTAAACGTCACAGTTTTACCTTCACCAGAATGAGTGATTTGATAGACTGATAACAAATTGCAGGAAATTCTTGGAACACATAGTACATCACTAAAATGACCATTATCTACTGGAACTGTTTTAGATCCTACAACACTTAGAGATCTATCATCACCAACAAATATTTGTTTGGTGTTACATTCATGCATAGTAGAAAAGATGGCTTGATCCTTTGCCATATGATAAGATGCTCCAGAATCAATGAACCATTCATTTGAAGTAGAAGAAGAATATGCATTATAAGAATAACCAGAAGCACAAAGTGCATTGTTTATGTATATGTAACTTCGGAATGTATTTCATCTATGTACTTCATATATATTTATTGTACCCTTATAAGAGATGTGTTATTCCTCTGTAAGGAAGTGTCGTCATGTGTATTGACAAGTGTCGCAAGTGTGTAAACTTGTCGATGGGTTATTAGACCACCATGTGTGGGGTCGGCCCTATTTTATGTAATATGTAATTGATGTACCTAACTAGACAAGTCGGCCCCATAAGGATATTGGAAAAACAGGTTAAGTATAAATAGAGATCGGGAGATCTCTATTTGGATCACTCGAAAACTCATACTTCTCTCACTCAGAAAGTGGTGCACTAGTGAGGAGGAGGATCATCTGCTACTAGGAGACTATCTCAGTGTATTTTGGTTGTACTTTGGTTGAGCCATTGCTCTCTCTATCTCTGAGGAAGTTGTGGGGTTTTTCACCTTAGAGTTTTCCCCACGGAAACTCTGTGTCTCTTGTCTCTCATGCTTTTGATTCTTGTGATGCTTGACATGCTTGATATGATTGTTATGCATTGATATACTGTACATGTTATTCTCTCATTAAAGCTCCTAGAGTATATTGAATTAATGCTCAAAATTTAGCATGGTATCAGATCTAACCTGAGAAGAAGACATTTTGTAGTGACGGAAACTTGAGTTTCTTGTTTATTGGGTTTCTCTCTATAGATTTTGGAAAATCAGTATAGTAGATTGACTCTACTCATCAAGGAGAATCTATCTGTCCAATCAGAATTCAATTCTGAGCATTTTCAGATTTGACCCTAAAAATTAGGGTTTCCACAAAAATAGGAATTTCTAAAATCTGAAGACATAGCTGGAAGATCCTTGCAAAAATCGAAGTTTAGAGCTTTGGATCGAGATTTTTGGCTGGGTAGATCTCCGGGAAACTCAAACCCTAATTCAGGGCTCTCCCTAGTGAACCCGAGAGGACAAAAAGGAAAATCTGAAGGGTAAAGCTTTGCTGATCTCAAATTCTGAATACACCAGGCTGATCATCTCATCGAGGCGCATCTTTTTATCCTTTCAGAAAGTTGAAATTCACATTTTGAATTTTTAGGGTTTTTCCAACAAACCCTAATCCGGGACCAGATCCAGTTTTCAGCATTTCAAGTGGTAATACCTAAATCTTTTCTATTTCCATTTGAAGTACTCTTTAAGATGTCTCACCACACCAATCTTGAGGATAAGCTTGAAGGGGCTGATAACTTCCGAGCTTGGAAGTATAGGATTGGGTTAATCCTGGAAGAGAATGAGTTGGACTCATATATAAAAGAAAACATCCCTGTCCCAGAGGATGAAGAGGCTAAGGTATTGCATAAGAAGAACTTGGTCAAGGCAAAGAGAATCATTGCTGATTCCATCAAAGACCATCTCATACCCCATGCGTCTTCTCTAAAGACACCCAAGGAGATGTTTGACTCTTTGACCAAGCTATTTGAAGGGAAGAACATAAATCAGAAGATGACCTTGCGAAATCAATTGAAAAGGGTCAAGATGTTGAATGGAGAAACCATTCAATCCTATTTCTCCAAGGTCTCTCAGATCAAGGAACAACTTGAAGCTGTAGATGAAGTAGTGGATAATGGTGAAGTTGTTATGACCACTCTGAATGGCCTTCCTAGGTCATGGGACTCCTTTATTCAAGGAATCTGTGCAAGAAAGAAATTGATCTCTTTCAGTAAACTGTGGGAGGAATGCTCTCAAGAAGAAGCTAGGCTTGTAGCTCGTGAAGAAAAGATGGGAGGTGAAGATCAAGCTCTTGCAGCCCACACCAAAAGAAGCAAGCCCAAGAAGGAGCACTCTCACTACAAGAGATCCTATCACAACCAACAAAAGAATAAGAAGGATATAAGATGTTTCACATGTAATGAGAAGGGTCACTTTGCTTCAGAATGTCCCAAGAACAAAAGGGATAACATCAACTCCAGCAAGAAGAAGAAGGGAAACAAAAGAAGGTACCATGATCATGCTGCCGAAGATGATGAACCTCCAAAGAAGAAAGCTAGGGCAGAAAGTGATGATAGTAATGATGACTCATCAAGTGAGGAAGAGTATGTTCTAATCTCTGCTCTCACAGGTACTATCTCCCATGGTTGTAATGATTGGTTAATTGACAATGGTGCTTCCAAACACATGAATTGTTTTAAGGAATCTTTTGTAAACCTATTTGAACATGAATCACCCCACAAGGTGAAACTTGGGGATGATTATCAATACCCAATCAAAGGAAGTGGTGAAGCCTCCTACAACCTAGATTCTGGAAAATATTTGAATATGAAAGAAGTCATTTATGTACCTGGGATCAAGAAGAACTTACTCTCCATCTCTGCATTGGATGCAAAAGGTATGAAGGTTGCATTTGTAGATGGCCAAGTCCTAATGTGGCCAAAGGGTAAAACAATCGATGATGCAGTAGTGATTGGAGAGCAAGAGGGAGGATTGTATAAACTGAAGGGTCAACCTGAACATGCCATGGTACATGACTCCATGGAGCCAAGTGAACTTTGGCATATAAGACTTGCTCATATGCATTATAGGGCACTTCCAATTGCAAGCAAGGCTATAGAGGGTCTTCCTGGAATCAAGACCAAACATGAAGGTGTTTGCAAAGGATGTGCAAAGAGTAAGAACATTAAGAAGGATTTCCCAAGCAGTGAAAGCAAGGCAAAAGGTATCATGGAAATCATCCACTCAGATGTATGTGGTCCTATGTCATCTAGTTCTCTGAGTGGGTATGTTTACTATGTCTCGTTTATTGATGACTTCTCCAGGAAGACTTGGGTATACTTCTTGAAGAAAAAAGATGAGGTGTTTGATAAGTTCAAGGAATTCAAAACCTTGATGGAGAATCAAATTGACAAGAAGATAAAAACATCCAGATCCGACAATGGTGGAGAATTTATCTCAGGTGACTTCAAGAAGCTTTGCAGTGATTCAGGGATTAAGAGGGAGTTGACTACTCCTTATAATCCACAACAAAATGGAGTTGCAGAAAGAAAGAATAGAAAAATCATGGAAGCAGTAAGGGCAATGCTGCATGACCAGGATCTACCTATGCATCTATGGGCAGAAGCAGCTAGAACAGCTGTATATGTACAGAACAGAACACCCCACAAGATATTGGACAACAAAACACCAGAAGAGGTATTTTTTGGTAAGAAACCCGAAGTCAGCCATCTCAGAATATTTGGTTGTCCAGTATACACACATGTCCCAAAGGAAAAGAGGACCAAGCTAGATCCTTCAGGAAAGAAGGGTATCTTTGTGGTTTACAGTGAAAGCTCAAAGGCTTACAGAATATACTTTCCAGGGTTCAAGAAGATTGATGTCAGCAAGGATATAACATTTGATGAAAACTCAGCATTCATCAAATCAAGGAAGGCACCTATCGAAGTTTATGAAGAACCTAAGGAAACTAGATTTCAAGACACTACCATGACTGAAGCAATTCCAGAAGTTGTTCATGAGTTTGAAGATCTGCAAGAACCTGTAGATCCACCCCGTGAGGATAACTCTCACAAGAGGAAACCGGCATGGGCTAGAGAGCTCATTCAAGATGCAGAAAGATTTGGCATTCCAGAAGAAGAACACAGAGCAAAGAAGAGAACCAGATCACATACCAGCTATGTTGCTTTACTCTGTGACATTATGAACAAAGAACCTTCCAGTTATGAAGAAGCAGCGGAAAAGAAAGAATGGAAGGATGCCATGGTTGAAGAATACCAATCAATAATGAAGAATGATGTTTGGGATGTTGTCCCAAGACCTAAAGAGAAGTATGTGGTGACTTCCAAATGGATCTACAAAATCAAGCATGCTACAAATGGCAGTGTAGAGAAATACAAGGCAAGATTCATAGCTCGTGGCTTCTCTCAGAAAGAGGGAATAAATTATGAAGAAACTTTTGCACCTGTAGCCAGGTATACTTCCATCAGAACAGTACTTGCCCTGGCTGCAGCAATGAAATGGAAAATACACCAGATGGATGTCAAGACTTCTTTCTTGAATGGTGTAGTTGAAGAGGAAGTATATGTGGAGCAGCCACTCGGTTTTGAAATACATGACAGGGAGTCATATGTGTGCAGATTGAAGAAATCCTTGTATGGCTTGAAGCAAGCTCCCGGAACTTGGTATGGTAGGATGGACAGTTTCCTATCTAGTTTGGGCTTTACCAAGAGTAAAGCGGACTCCAACCTTTACTACAAGGTTGAGGAAGGGAATCCTGTGATTCTACTCCTGTGGGTGGATGACTTATTTATAACAGGAGATGACAGATTGATTGTAGATACTAAGAGGAAGCTTCCTGCCGAGTTTGATATGAAATATTTGGGAATGATGCATTATTTCCTAGGTATGGAGGTGTGGCAGAGTGCAAGTGGGATCTTCCTTGGTCAAGGGAAGTATACTATAGATATCCTGAAGAGGTTCAAGATGATGGATTGCAAGGCCATGGCCACACCTATGGCATCGAATCTGAAGCTTCTTTATGATGCTTCATCTGAGCCGGTTGATGTCTCTATGTATTGTCAGATGATTGGGTCCTTGATGTACCTGACAAACACGAGACCATATATTTTCTTTGCGGTGAACACATTGAGCCAGTTCCTGATGGATCCGAGGAGTGTTCACCTGGTTGCTGTAAAGCATATTCTAAGGTACCTGAAGGGTACAATTGATTATGGGCTCAAGTATGAAGCGAATCAAAAGTTTAACCTGCAGGGTTATGTTGATTTAGATTGGGCTGGCAGTGCTGCAGATAGGAAGAGCACATCTAGGTGCTGCTTCGGTATGGGATCAGGTGTGATCTCTTGGTTTAGCAGGAAGCAGTCCTGCGTAACACTGAGTACAGATAAGGCAGAGTATGTTGCAGCCTGTTCAACTAGTTGTGAGGCAGTATGGCTACGGAAGCTACTGTCTGATTTATTTGATCTCCCGTTGGATGCTACTAGTATCTTTTGTGATAACCAGAGTTGTGTGAAGCTGTCCGAGAACCTAATGTTTCATGACAGGTCGAAACACATAGAGATCAAATATCACTATATCAGGGATATGGTGCAGAGAGGAGCTGTGAATCTCCTGTACGTTGCGACGGACGAGTAGATTGCAGATGTGCTGACGAAGCCACTAGCCAGGGTGAAGTTCGAGTACTTCAGGGAGAGGCTTGGTGTTCTTCAGATTGACGACACTTCGAGGAAGAAGTGATGGACACATTTGCAGAAGCCATTCCAAGCATGTTGGAAGGAGGATCCTTCACATGGTTGTGGATGTAAGCGCTGGATGATGAGCATCAGGACGATGCTCCAGTTACTGCTCTGTGTATGCATCATGTTGGATGCTGACTATGATCAGTTGGATCATTTATATGTATATGTATGTACGCATCATGTTGGATGCTGGATATGATCAGTTGGATCATTTATATGTATGTACGCATCATGTTGGATGCTGGATATGATCAGTTGGATCATTTGTATGTATTTTGTATATGCATCATGTTGGATGCTTGGACCATGTATCTGTATATGTATCAGGTGGATACATTCTATGATCAGGTAGATCATGCATGTTGATATGTATCATGTATGATCAGGTGGATCATGTATTTGTATTTGTATCAGGTGGATACATTGTATGATCAGGAGGATCATGTATGATGATATGTATCAGGTAGATACTTGGTATGCATCAGGTAGATGCATTATATGATCAGGATGATCATGGATGACGAGCTTCAGGATGTTGCTCCAGATGACATGCAACAGGATGTTGCAGTGATGATGATCAGGATGATCATGTGTACATCAGGATGATGTATGGTGAGTATTAGGTTGATACTCTATGGCCGTGGATCAGGTTGTGCAGATGAGCATATAATTTGGCCCTGGGAGATTTGGAGATAGTCTTGCAAGGTTTTGCCTATGGCATGTAATTTGGCCCTGGGATATCTGTAAATTTTTTTTTCGAGGTTTTGCTATGGGAGGACATATAATTTGGCCTTGGGAGATTTGCAGATAGTCTTGTAAGGTTTTTCCTATGGCATATAATTTTTCCCTGGGATATCTGGTAGATGCTCTTTTGAGGTTTTGTCCTATGGCATATAATCTGTCCTTGGGAGATCCGATAGGTTGGGATGTGTTCCCGTAATAAGTCCTCGGATGCTCTTGCGAGCTTTTGCCATGACCACATATAATCTGTCCTTGTGTGATCCTATAGGTAGAGCTGTGTGCTCGTAACAGCCTGGGATTCTCTTGCAAGGTTTTGTGGTGAGGTCACATATAATATGGCCTTGGGATCTCCTATAGGTAGAGCTATGTGCTCGTAATAGCCTGGGATGCTCTTGCAAGGTTTTGTGACGCACATAATAAGTCCTGAGGATTCCACAGTATGGCCAGTGATGATGAAGACCTGCAGGTGGTGGGTCTACATCCAGTATGAAAAAGGACTGGCTCTGTAGAACTTCCTATGACGAGTAGAGTCAGAGATTGGTTGAGATAGCAGCAGCAGTGACGATGATGATGATGATGCATCGATGACGATGATCTTGAGAAGAAGACTTGTCTAGCAGATCTGTGTCGAGAAATACCTTCATAGTTAAGAGGGAGTGTGGATGTATATGTAACTTCAGAATGTATTTCATCTATGTACTTCATATATATTTATTGTACCCTTATAAGAGATGTGTTATTCCTCTATAAGGAAGTGTCATCATGTGTATTGACAAGTGTCGCAAGTGTGTAAACTTGCCGATGGGTTATTAGACCACCATGTGTGGGGTCGGCCCTATTTTATGTAATATGTAATTGATGTACCTAACTAGACAAGTCGGCCCCATAAGGATATTGGGAAAATAGGTTACGTATAAATAGAGATCGGGAGATCTCTATTTGGATCACTCGGAAACTCATACTTCCCTCACTCAGAAAGTGGCGCATTAGTGAGGAGGAGGATCATCTGCTACTAGGAGACTATCTCAGTGTATTTTGGTTGTACTTTGGTTGAGCCATTGCTCTCTCTATCTCTGAGGAAGTTGTGGGGTTTTTCACCTTAGGGTTTTCCCCACGGAAACTCTGTGTCTCTTGTCTCTCATGCTTTTGATTCTTGTGATGCTTGACATGCTTGATATGATTGTTATGCATTGATATACTATACATGTTATTCTCTCAGTAAAGATCCTAGAGTATATTGAATTAATGCTCAAAATTTAACATGCATGTCCATGAGAGGTAGATTCTGAAGGTGAATCTCGGCTGATGTGGTGCTTCTTCATTGATGCTTCCAAGGCTGCCATATTCTTGAAACACTTAGATTCATCATGATTATCTTTCTCGAAATAATTGCAATGACGCTCAGTCTTCTTGCCTTTTGGCTTGGATCCTTTGTCATTTTTTAAAGAAGGAGCTGACTGAGAGGGTTTGGGACTCTTGTTTGACTTATTATTGCATAAATTTTGTGTCTTGGGAGGCTTGGACTTTTCTTTCTGTTGGGACAATAAGGCTTTCCCAGATGTATCTGCATTGTTAATTATTCCAAGATGGATGAGCTTATCTTTCTCTCTAATCAAAGAATCACAAAATGATTCAAGACTAGGCTCTTGATAGCTAGATGCATTCAAGGATTCTTTCATGGAGTAAAATGTATATACAAAAACAGAATATTCAGGTCCAAGTTTGGAAAGAATATGATAAATGCATTGTTTGTCTTCCCTCTTAATCTTGCATTCTTCACATAAGAGTTTAAGAGTTTTGTACTTAGATAAATAATCTTGTATGCATGAAAAATCACTTGGATTTAAATAAATCAACTCATTTTCGAGTTGGTGACCTCGAATTTCATTGTGTTTACCAAACACAGATTCCAACTTGTCCCAAGCAGCATCAGGTTCATCAATTCTAGATATGTGGAATCACAAATCAGTAGAAATTGACATCCTAATCAATCCACGAGCTTCATCACATCTATTTTTCCATTTGATTTTCTTATCATTATCAGTGGGTTCTATTTCTTTCCCTAAGGTAATTATGAAAAGTCCTATATTTCATAGAACATCCTCCACACGATATTTCCATGAGAAATAATTGGAACTGGTAAGTAGAATATCACAAGGGGTAGCCATATTTGTAAATTAATGGGTGTAAAAGTAGAAACCAATAGTCTTAATGCAAAGAGCTCGAAAAAATAGGTGGTTTAAAAAAAACGACACTGAAAACTGACTCCGTATGATGAAGTTATGCTTGAACAAAAACAATGTTGAAGATGTCCCCAATAGTGACATGGCAGATAGAGAGCAACCAGCTAAAAAAAGGACCCCCCTCTTCCCAAGATGAACCTTTGACAAACACTTTACAAGAAAGTTGCTTTAAGTGAATCACTTTTGTAAAATAAGTGATTTCACTTTTACAATGATGTTACTTTAAATAGTGCAGCAATAAAAATGAACTTAAGTGTCTCACTTTTTATTTTTATTTTTTATTAATTAATTGAGATGCACTTTTACAATAAAGTAACTTGAAAATAGAAATTGCATGCACTTTTTCTTTTAAAAGTAACTTCCTAAGACTTGAACTCAAGACCTATTAAGGAATAAAGCAACTTTGAATCAAGTGAGCTAAATTAAAAGGTGTGTAAAATATGGGAAAGAGGAAGGTTGGTTTTTTTTTTCACTCTTCTTGCTCGGTTTTCGTGTTTTCCTTTTTTGCTGCAAATCACACCATAAACCAAAACAAAAAAAATTTCCACACTTGTGGGGTTAGATCTCGTTAACTTGCCCGGAAAGTCTATGTTTTCTCTTTTTTTTTTATTTGTCGAGATCGCAGAAGGTGCACGGCAAAGAGCATACGAAGCCGAGAAAAACCCTTTCCCTTTCTGTTTCTGATTTGCCGAGATCGCGCAAGGTGCACGACAAAGAGCATACGCAGACAGGGAAAGCAACAATCTGAAACTAAAAAAAAATTAATAATAAAAATTGATAAAATATGAAATACTTTTTTTTTTCTTTTAAAACATAAATTAAAAAAACGTCACTGTAACATTATACCTTCAGATCTGATGAAATACGCGTTTCTGAAGCAAGCGGGAACTGTTTTCAATCAAACGAAACCTATTTCCCAATGGAAACGGTGCTCCAAACGCAATGGAACACCTCCCACAGCTCAAAAATGCATAGAAATACCAGAACCAGAAACCCTTTCAAGTTTCGGCAACAACAGTTCAAGATCTAGATCATAACCGGAAGCGGCTCTTCATAAAAGCTCTGATACCATGTTCGGGTACACAGGGGACTCCCAAAAGACCGAAAGCAACCACTTCACAAAAACATATCACAGATCGATACACCAATGTTTTGACGTGGTTTAAACCCTCCACAGCCTTGGCCAAATAGCTTCTACAAAGCAATTTATTATGCAAAGAAAGAAAGTTACAAATGAGCTTCTTATAATCGATCAACTAAACAATGACCCTCCATACTCTTTAAATAGAGATCATGGACCAATCGGGTGTTAAGCCACGGATCAAGGTTATGTATGATCTAAGAGAAGTTGAGCCGTCGGATCACAACATATCGTGACCGCCGGATTAAATATTTACAAATGCATATTAATGCATAGTAAAGAAACACACTTTTCTTAACGGATATACTACACAAGTTGATCTTAACTAACTCTTAAGTGTCTAAATATCCTAACAGCTAGGTCCCTAGGTGTTTTTTTTAATGTTTTGGAATAATAAAATTTTCCTGTAAATTAGGCCATTTTTTAATGGTTTAATTCAGAAAATTAAAAATGTAATAATTAAGTGGTTTGTGGGAAAAATATGACAATGGGATGCTCGTTTTCTAAGCCAGAGCACCCATTTAACCCATAAACCCACTTTTCTTAAGTTTTGAGTAAGTATTTATCTCAAAAAATGCTATATACTCGAAAAGGCCAAAAAATACATAATAAATGTAAAATTAAGACATAATAAAGGAAAAAGACAAATTCCTAAATTAGTGGAAAGTGTCCGAAGTTGATCGAGATTTCAACTAAAGTGACTGAGCAGTTGAGTACATGTTATCTGAGCTCCGAAATAGACAAAACCAATCAAGGGATTGAATCTCTTGAGAAATGCGCCCCCACTCTGCATGTGCGAATTTGCTAGTTGGCATCTTATGATTGGTGGTGATTATCACGAGGTTTGGGATACCTACTTATTCTAGAGGTGGAGAAACCTCCTTTCATTGGAATTCAATCATGGATCAATCAAGATCCAATCACTTCTAGTGAAACTCCCTCATCAAGGATTCACCCCTCTCTTGGGATTTGTGCCCTAGTTTGCATGAGTTTTCTATTTAATGAGAGCCTTTGCTCCATTGTTTAGATTAGAAGGTCGAACCTCTTCTTGCTTCGATTGTAATAATTTTTTCATTGAGTTTATAAGAAGTCTTTGGAGGCTTACTTTGGTGTTGTCTTCAGTGTTGGAAGTTCCATGCGTTGCTAAGTATGAGGTAAACTATATCATTGTTGCATGTTAGTAATTGTTGGGATTGCATGTCTTTTGAAGGGAAGTTATCTTTATTAAAGATTTGTAAGTAATGCTTTACAGGTTGCTTTCTTTGTCAATAATATTAGAATGCTTGAGATAGTGTGACTTCTTGTTTGAATTCATTGTTTCATATGCTTTATTTTAACTATTTACACATATGCTCTTAATCCCCTTTGCTAGCGTTGTAGTGATTTTGCAGGTTGCTTAAGCTGGGGGATTCGATGAGCATGTTAGCTCATCTCTTTATTCAATATATTTGAACAAGGCAGTCGATCCCACAGGTGCATCAAGAAGTAGACTACATAGCCCATCTTCAATACTCGAACCCCATGGGTTCAAACTTCTAGATCCACCTTTTTCTCTTCTTTCTCGGTTACCATTCATTTTCTAATTTAGATCTCGTTTTAAAATCTATTCTGATAAGTAGATCTAAATAGTAGCAATCTAAGAATTTAAAATTTTATTTCATTATCTAGATCTAGATTGCTCTTTTCTTATTTTTGCAAAATTTAAAGTATAGATCTAAAGAGGCGAATAGAATAAATTTTAAATCTTTCAAGTTTTTATCAAGCAAATATGGTGCTATTAATTTAATGACCATCTCTTAAAGAGGCAAGCAAATATCCTGGGAAGGCAAGCTTTCCAGCTTGCCTGAGTTGTTTTTAGTCTTTCTTTTGCTAGTTAACTTAGGAAAAATTTTACAATTTTTTTGTAGTATTGACAAAGACACTCTTAAAGTGTTTTTTGGATCTTTTAAAACTAATAAAGCTTTCCGGTTTTCTGTTTATTTTTAGTAGGTTTGAGGAAAATTTGGTCAAAATTTGATCTTTGGAACCACTTGTGACCATCCAGACAACCTTTGCCTTCTTCTCTCAATTTTTTCTAGCTTTTTTGTAAGCTGTTTGGTGCCTAATAATAAAGGACCAACAACATTTATTTATTGGGTTATTGTAACTTAAAAAATAAAAAGAGCAAACATGCTATTTAATTGCCTTCCCCCATCCCCCCAGGGGGGATCTGATTTTTTTGGTGGTTTTTTTTTTGCTTTTTTTCTTATTTTTTTCTTAGCTTAGTTTCTTATGCAAGTAGTAATTAAACAAAATTCACGAGAAAAAAATCCATCCCTAGAGGGATGTATATATTATATTTACTTATTCATGCTTTGTCATTTTTTACAAATTTTCAATAAACCTTAAAATTCACGCCCTTGCTTTCCCGAAGTACCGGACCATTTTTGGGTGTGTGGAAAAGAGACTCTTGGACTTTAGATTAGTTAAGTAACTCACTTTTTCACATTAAATAAAATTTACCAAGGCTTGAGAGATCTGAGTATGCTCTTGACTGTTGCAGCTTATTCTGAACAGTTTGGTCAATCGGAAAGGGGATTTTGAGTGGCTAGTTTTAATAGGGAAATCCTACAAAGTTTCAATCTTAAGAACTCGGGAGGTTGAGTGAGGATAACTATAGAGTCAGCAGGTTGTCGTAAGTAGGTTTATCCTCGCCTGGTTGGACCCTTGGTATAGTTGTCACAACGTCGAGTTCAAAGGAGCAATTCAGAGTTGGGACAAACAAACAATCAACCCACTCCTTTAATACTCATTAATAAATATAAAACTGAAAACAATACTTTGTAGTACTTTCACGACACAACACACCAACATCATATCTACAATATCAACACTGGTCATCATACATTATCATGGTTTAATTTAAATCTACAAAATGTCGTGAATGGATTTAATATAATGTGTTGTTGTACTTAAAATAAATTGCAATTGTTTATTTGATTCAGTATTTTCATATCCATCATTAAATCCTAGAAGTTGGTTTTATTCTTTTTTGTAGTGTAAAAACCTTAGATTCATTTTATAGGGACCACTCCCCTTGGCTTCGCTAGGAGTAGCCTAGACGGAGGATTCGAGTAATCAAGTGACAACACTTGACTCTGACTTGCCCCCAAGGACACACCGAGCGGCTTGAAGGTTTCCTGTTGCGTTCCCACCAAGTGTGTGT
Source organism: Larix kaempferi (assembly GCA_027924585.1). Lineage (NCBI taxonomy): Eukaryota > Viridiplantae > Streptophyta > Pinopsida > Pinales > Pinaceae > Larix > Larix kaempferi. The sequence goes on along the minus strand of BSBM01000050.1, from coordinate 11,856,306 downwards.
TAGGCGACAACATTTTGGCACTGTTGCCGGTGATAAACCTTTCTATTCCCGGGCCACGACCTTTGTTTATTTTTTGTTTTTACTTTTTTTGATGTATCTTGTGAATTTTTAAAACTTGCTCGCTCCATCTGGTGACTCCACTTTTAAATAATTTAATGAGGTATTCAACAAGAAGAATCTCAGAAGGATTATTCACTCTCATCCCTGAGCCTGAAAAGGTTTATCGGAGAAGATTGAATAAACTAAACTCTTGGAGAATCCTCAAAAATATCGGACTTGAGTCTGCTTTAGATATCCACCTTTTATTTCTGGAATTTGATTTAGAAGAAAATAAAACGGGTGATTTTTTCAGTCCTTTAGATTTTACTACAATAGCTCGTTACCCTCATGTTGTGACTTAGAAAGCAATTGAAAAATTGCCTTCTTTCAAGGGTAATAATGCAATAAGTGCTAAGGTATATCTAAATATTTTTTCACAATGTTTTAATAAATGGTGTTTGAATGCTAAATATGAAGATGTGCAGATGAAGCTGTGTGATCTATCTCTAGAAGAAGATGCCTTTGACTAGTTTTCAGAACTAGATGATGACAGCTACAAAAAATTCAAAGAATTTGAGAAGGGTTTCATAGCTATATGGGGAGATAAGAAAGAAGATAGATACCTTTTGGTTTCCCTTAACAACATGAAGAAGAATGACAACGAGACCATGGAAGAATTTAATAAAAGATTCAACAATCTCATCTCTAGCCTCCATGCTGAAATTAAACCTCCTGATGGCTCAATCCTTATATATTACATGGAGTCATTTAATGGAGAGATGAGGTATCATCTTAGAGACAAGGAACCTGGTGATCTGTAACGTTCCCTAACCTCCCAAGTGGCCTTCAGAGGCCATGGGAGACCCTCTGATTCATTTTTTTTGTTCAAATTCAACCAATTCCACACACAGCCACAATGGGATTGGGTCCGCAATCCCCATTGCGATCCGCAAACCCCTTTCCACATTCCGCATGTGGGACTCAGAAATCGGATTGCCAAAACCAATTCAAAATCGAATTTGTGCTTCCAACTTCCGCAATATGCATTGCGGAAGTCGGAAGCCATTTCCGGCCTAAAAAATTAGTCCATCCGACTTCCGCAGTTCCGCAATCCGCATGTGAAACTTGGAAGTTGGACTACTCCAATCCCGACGACAATTTCTTCCCGCAACCTGCATTCCGCATTCTATATTGTGGGTGTGGAAATGCAAAATTCCACATTCCAATTCCTGGAATATTTTACCTTCCGCAATCCACATTCCTCATTGCGGGTGCAGAAATGCGAAATTCCATATTCCATCTTCAGGTAATTTTACCTCCCGTAATCCGCATTCCGCATTCTGCATTGCGGATGCAGAAATGTAGATTTCCATATGCCCCAATGGATTATTCCTGACCTCTGCAATCTGCGGTACGCATTGCAGATGCGGAAAAGACCTTGCGGATGCAGAAGGGTCAAGACCAAAGTCCCCTGCTCCAACAAGATTCCAGGGCAAACTTCCAAGGTTCATATCTCCCTCATCCTTGTTCCAAATGGGACAAGGTTGGTACCATTGGAAATATCTTGGATAGATATACCCAATGGTGCAATCCCCACCCATCTACACACTTCAACCATGTCAAATTTCCAACTGAAGTTATGTTCATAACTCTACCTAAGTGCCTTTATCCTTCTGCTAGTGGTTTTACCTCCTTCCTGCCATGAATTCTTCCTTGACCTGCCCATGGAGGGGATTTGAAACACATTAGGGGTTATCCCCTTTATTCCCCAAGTCCAGGTGAGGTGAAGGCATCCCTTTTAGGGGTGGATATAGTGCATAATTGTTAATGTAATTGTAACTTCATAAGATATTCACTTGTATATTTTATGTTGTATTTGTATTTTATTATTATACCTCCGACGGAGATGTTTATTCCTCCGGTCGGGAGAGTCATTATTGTACTTGAGTCATGTAAATTCATTGATGTTAACCCTCCATTGTATGTCAGGGATTTAGACCCCAGAGTTGAGTCATCATTGGGTTATTAGACTCTCCTCGAGAAGTCGGCCCAGTCAGTTACACCTAGGGGCCGACCTGTTTGGGGTTAAGGTCAAGTGAAAGTAAAAGTATAAATAGAGAGGGTTATACTCTCTATTTTCTCATTCACTCACTCACTCAATTCGCATTAGTGAGAGAGAGGAGGAATTCACACAAGTGGAGAAGAGAGAAGCTGCTGAAGACCATCTCTATATTTGGGGTTTGCTTTTCTCCTATTGTATTGTTGCTCATTCTATCTCTAAGGAATTTGCGGGGTTTTCTCCTTTATGGTTTCCACGAGGAAAATATTTGTGTCTCTTGTGTTTATCCTGTGCTTGTTATTCTCTCAGTAAGATCCTAGATTAATTTTGATTAAATTGTGAAAAACTAACAATAATAAACATATATAATGGACTAAGCTATTTAATCATACCAACAAACTGCAGGGGTTAGCCATGCATATATTTCATGTAAACAATTAAGTATTCCAACATGAATTCAATCCTATATTCAAGCTTACACATAGCTTCCTATTGATCCATTCCATGTAACCATTCAAACATTATCCTAGAGCATGACAAACATAACATAACAACTAGATATTCATGAAATAACATCATTTAACACATAGAAACACTTAACTTTGGAACTGAAGCTGGCCCAAGCAACTGGCTAATTGAGGACAACGTTCCACCCAACTTTAGGTCTCTGTGCAGCTTGTAATCTTCAGATGAGAGACCACCCCCGAGATGGGCTGTGTATCCACTAAGGAGGGCTAAGGAACTCTCTCACAATCAAGGTCTCATCCCAATGCTAAACCAACCTATAGTTGGGTTTATCAAGCAATCCAGGGAACACAGAGGGTGCTGCTAAGCTAGTGATCTCTACCACAGAGCTGCAGGCATCTCAGACCACTTCAATAAGCATGACACCCACATTACCTACCTCACCCAACACAAGGAAGGCCCTCTTCTCTGCTACACAGTACCTCAAGGCCCCTTCCCTCCAGTGCTATTCAGGGTGGGCATAGAAAGGTTCAGCTGCTGTTCTTCATGAGATTACAACCTTCACTAGGTTTATCAAGCAAACCCAACCCTAAGTGACCTTTGACTCTGTTATCCAAGCAATTTCCTCACAGGGCCGCGCCCTAAACTCTTCCTTGCAAATTCAGTCTTCTGCAATCGATTTAAGGGTTCTCATGGGCTCTCTGGGCTATTCAAGCTCTGCAATTCATCCTGCAGACCGAACGATGGATGTCCCAATCGATTTCATTCTTGCACAGGGTTTCCTTGGTGTTCCCCGCTCTGAACATTCAGCTTACATAGGAAATCATGATTTTCATTTGTTTTCTTCACAGCTAGGTTCTATAGGTGCATGAATCCCTTGGGTTCTTGGTCAATCTAGGTTTAGAAAAATAGGATGGTGAATTCACAGGCATGGAGTGGGTTAAGGGACAAGCAACACACAGGGCCATAACCTACCATACGGATTCACAGGTTTCCCCATACTCCATCGAATTCATGGGTCCGGTTTCCTCAACAACCCTCTTACATTTGCATTAATTTCAACATGGTGAGTCAAATGGGTTCACAATTGGACATGTGGAAGCATGGGTACCAATCCCATAACCCCCTCACCTCCCCCTAATGGATACACATGGCCCCTTCTCATTGGTTGCCTCCTTAGCCAACTTCTTGGATATTTTATTGCCATAATTAATAATTACATCATTTACAAATATTCATGGCTTAACAACTCGTGGATAACCAAAATGTCACATACTTTCCTATGCAATTAAAACATGAACATCCACTAGTGGGGCCTTGGCCTTGAGCTCCACACTAGGGAAAATACACATTGTATTTACACAATATTTACATTGATGCCAATAAACCATAAGGGTCAAAATAGGGGTATTACAACTCCCTCTCCCTTAAAACAACACCGTCCTCGGTGTTCTCAAAACTGATCAAAAATGGGAATGCCTCTTTCCTTGCATCCTCCAGCTCCCATGTGGCCTCTTCGGGACTAAGGTGCTTCCATTGCACCTTTACCTGCCCTATGGCCCTGTTCCGGTGCAAAGTGAACTTCTTTTAAAGGATGCATATAGGCTCCACTTGTAACTCTCCCTCTGGTTCCACCTGTATCACATTCCAATCAATTATGTGATTAGGGTCATGTACATATTTCTTAAGCAAAGAAACATGGAAAAAATTATGTGCTTTCATGTTAGCAAGCAATGAAATCCTATATGCAACTGGTCCTATCCTATCAAGGACTTCAAATGGACCACAATATCTTGGTGCCAACTTGGCACAACTTCCCAAATTCATGGAACTCTTCCTTGGTTTCACTCTCAAGTAGAGATGATCCCCAATTTGAAATTCCTTGTGCATTCTTTTTAGATATGCATAACTCTTCTTCTTGTCTTGTGTTTCCTTCAAATTCCGTTTGATCTTAACAATATCTTTCTCCATCTCCTTAATCATTTCTGGTCCAAGTACTACTCTGTTCACTAGGTTGTCCCAATTCACTGGAGTTTTGCATCCTTTTCCATACAACACTTCAAAAGGACTCATTTTCAATGATGCTTGATGTTCGTTGTTGTATGCAAACTCTACCAAACGTAGATATTATTCCCACTTGGATGGATTTTCCATCACATACATCCTCAACATGTCTTCAAGAATCTGATTTAATCTCTCAGTTTGACCATCAGTTTGAGGATGATAGGTTGTGCTAAACTTCAACTGAGTTCCTAGTTCCTGGAAAAATCCTTTCCAAAAATTAGATGTGAACTTTGTGTCATGATCTGAAATTATTTCCTTGGGAAACCCATGCAATCTGAATATTTATCTCATGAAGATATTTGCAATGTCATTGGCCTTTTGAGTGGACTTGATTGGAATGAAATGAGCTAACTTTGATAGCTTGTCCACCACTACCATGATTGAATCATGCTTCTTCACTGTCATTGGAAAACCTATTATAAAATCCATAGAGATCACTTCTCACTTCCATTCTGGAATGGGAAATGGATGCAACAATCTTGCTGGATGTTTATGCTCTGCCTTGACTTGTTGGCACTTTTGACACCTAGCAATGTACTCATCTATGTCTTTCTTCATACCATGCCAAAAATATTGCTTCCTTGCTACTGTTATAGTTTTCTGATATCCTGGGTGTCCAGAATATGGCCTTTGATGTATCTCATCCATCACAAGCTTCTTCAAATATGCACTATATGGAATGTACAGTCTGGTACCCTGATAGATGATAACATCATCCTCACCCAACTGATATCTTGCATACTTTTCATCCACAATACCTTGTTGCAATCTCTCCTTAACTTGAAGGTAAACCTCATCACTGATTTGAGCTTCTAGGACCCTAGCCTTCAAATCTGACTTACACACACTTACTGCTATAATATGGAATTTTTTGCTAAGTGCATCAACAACCTTATTCTCCTTACCTTTGACATGCTTAATATCCAAATCAAACTCACAAAGAAACTCCATCCATCTAGTTTGTCTAGCATTCATATTTGGCTGGTCAAACAAGTATTTTAAACTCATGTGATCGGTCTTGAGTTCAAATCTTCTTCCAAAGAGATAATGCCTCCATCTCTTGAGAGCATGCAATATGGATGCTAGCTCTAAGTCATGGGTGGCATAGTTCATTTTATGCTCATTTAACTTCATGGATTCATAGCATATTACAAACCCTTATTGCATGAGCACTCCACTGAGCCCTTCAATGCAAGCATCTGTGCATACCACAAAATCTTTCATTGGATCTGCAATCTTCAGAACAAGAGAATTGGTAAGTAACTCCTTCAGCTGTTGAAAAATATTCTCATATTTTTCAGACCATATAAATTTGATATTTTGCCTTGGCAATGAAGTGATTGGGTGAGCTATCTTGGAGAATCCTCCAGTGAATCTTCTGTAGTAACCTGCAAGACCCATAAAATATCTAACATCTGTTGCATTCCTTGGAGTAGGCCAATCCATGATGGATTCAATTTTCTCTGTATCTATTGCAATGCCTTTTGCTGATATAATATGACCCAAATATTGTACTTTCTGTTGATAGAAGTCACATTTACTCAACTTTGCATACAGCTGGTGCTCCCTAAGGACTTGCAATACCATTCTCAAATGCTCATTATGTTCTTCTTCATTCTTTGAATACACAAGAATGTCATCCAAGAATACAATCACAAACTAATCCAAATATTTTCTGAAGACACTATTCATGAGACACATGAATGTAGCAGGTGCATTGGTAAGACCAAATGGCACCACTGTGAATTCATAATAGCCATACCTTGTTCTGAAAGCAGTCTTATGAATGTCTTATTCCTTAATCCTCACTTGATGGTACCCAAACCTCAAGTCAATCTTTGAAAACAGTCTAGCTTCCTTCATTTGGTCAAACAAGTCATCAATACTTGGCAATGGATACTTGTTCTTAACTGTCACTTTATTGAGCTTCCTGTAATCAATACGCAACCTCAATGTCCCATCTTTCTTCTTGACAAATAACACAGGTGCACCCCAAGGAGATACACTAGGTCTGATATATTCTTTATCCATTAATTCTTGTAGCTGCGTCTTCAATTCTACCAATTCTGGTGTGCTCATTCTATAGGGATCCTTGGAAATTGGTGCTGCTCCTAGAACAAGGTTAATGGAAAATTCAATGTCTCTCTTGGGTGGCATCCCTGGCACTTCATCTGGGAATACATCCTGCAACTCTTGTAACAACTTAAAGTATTCTAACCTGGGTCCTTTATATTTTGCCTCATCTGATATATGCACAACATATAATTGGCAACCCTTTTTATAGAACTTTCTCAGCTATAAGGATGCAATATTCCTTACGAAAACATGCTTTGGAATTCCTTTTACTAACCTTGGCCTTCCTTCATCATAAAGGCATTCAAGTGCTTTCTCATAACACTCCAACATGACTCTATGTCTTTCCAATCAATCCATGCCAATTAGGGCATCATATGATCCTAATGGCAAGAAATTTAATTTTGCATGTGTGAGTCCATTCAATTCTATGGGGCACTCTTTCACTACTTCACTTACCTTCCTCTTGGTACCTGTGGCTAATTGAACTAGCCAAGCTTTACCATGCTTTACATTACCAAGAGAACAAATTTCAACTACCTCAGGAGACACATAACTATGAGTAGACCTTGGATCAATCAAAACATAAATAGATTGCTTAGAAATATTACCTTCAATCTCCACCACTGTTAATTGATGGTCTGCTTGGTGATTATCCAGTGCTGCATAAATCCTAGGTGTTTCCCTTTCGATATATCCCAATTTAGTTGCTCCTTCAATGTTGTGCAAGCTCCTTGGATTTTCCTTCCTATGTGGGAAACATTTAAGCATATGATTTCCTTTGCATACCCAACATTGGAGTGGCCCCTTTGGTGTCTTTTTTGCTGCTACAGCTGACTTGAATTCTCTCCTTACTTGCTGGCCCTGTTATCAGAAAATATACCAAAAGCGGACTCAAGGCATGATCTCTCTAGCTTAATGCAAGTCTAGAACAAATGAGACAGAATATGAAACTACTCTCCTAGATCTAGTTAGAGATCGAGTAATTAAGCGATCTTACCTCATATTCGTAGATCTTTATCCTCGTTGTTCCGAGCTTCATGGTCGTCAGATCTCAGCTGCAAAACCTGTCAAGACACATACGAACAATACAAGGAGTAAAACATGCCTAAACACTAACTAGTCTAAGTAAACAGTTGAGGAGGTGAACTATAAATATCATTAACACAATAACATTTATGGAAAGCGTTTATATTACTGTATAAAAGTGGGAAGTACAATAGAAGAGAGGATTACAATCGATGCCTCAATGTCACAATCTCCTTCCGACAATCCAAGCCAAAAATCTTAGAGAGAAGTAGATGCCTCCAAGACTAGGGTGCTAAACTACTGAGATAATTTCACTAGCTTAAGAGTACCATAGACTTCCTCCCCTTGGGATGGAGAGGGGTCTTGCATTTATAGGACAAAGTGGATAGAGTAGGTTGATGATCATGGGGAGAGGGTTAATGGATCCTTCCCAAAGGTTAGGGAACTGAAGACCATCTCACCCGGGAGCTAGGGATAGACATCTACCTCATCCAACTTCTAGAATTCGCTCGAAAGCTACCTTTATCCCATGAAATTGACTCCGACGCATGTTGCATGAGGGAAACCTGTTCCAGCGCATCTTGCTTAAATACAACCTGCGTCGACCTAATTAGGAGTGTGGATAAAGGCCATCAACTTGCTCTAAATATCTAGCTTAATCCTGGGACTTCAGGGATTTAGGCACCGAGGTTACAAGGTGTAGATTTTGGGTGTAACAGAATGCCCCCCAAAGCATGAAGCTAGTAAAACTAATCAAGTAAAATACTTTGATATAAGGAATGGAAAGTACTTGTCGGAGAGAAGATGCTGCTGCAGTACAGCTGAATCTTGAGAACACAGTCTCATATGACGCACAACATGGCTGCCGACCAATACATTGAAGATCCATGGTAGTAATGACCGACTGAACACAATCATGGCTACTAGACACAAGCGTAGATCCATGATGAGATGATAACACAGCCACGAGCAATACAAAAGTGGATCCGTGTAATAATGACTCAAACAATCTCCATCGCAACCTGGGTAAAACATGACTCTCCAGGGTCTTCAAGTCGAACCCGCACTGATACAAATCTAACCATGTGATTACAAATGTCTTGATGTCAAACATGGTAGAAACCACTTGATTACCGTTCATTGATGTATATCATTAACAAGTGCGAGGGAAATCACCATCAATTTCAATGATCCCCAAGGTATCACAGTACACACCATTGAGCATGAATTGATGAGTTGAATTCGAATGCTCAATAGGATCTTTCAATCAAGAGTCAATGATGTAAACTCATGTCGAAAGCGAGGTAACCTACCATTGAGGCATGCAGTCCCAAGGTACTTGATTGGTTTCTAAGTTCAATCCTCAGATGATGATATGAAGTCGACGAGGATGAACCCGTTGAAGGAGGGCCATTATGAATCCCCCATCATCGACACGAAACTCGATAACAGATGTTTGGAGTAGATCAGATGGTATAATAACATGCAAGACTGACTCAAGGTAGATTGACATGATGGAAGGTGTACTGAATCAAAATGATGAGCGGTGAATACATCTCTTGAAGATGGGCATGGCATGACATGGCGGTATTGACCTGACGAGAATGACGCCAACTACTAATGCAACTGATGGTAGAAGCATTCTTTGGGTGACCCAAAGGAGTAACAAAACTCATGAAGTTAACAGGACTCGAAGACAAGTACTGAATGAAAATGCAAGATGAGTGCCATGTTCAAGAGAGACTAAGTACTGCCATGAGTAAAGGTGTAACACACAAATCTTTCCTTTTTCCGCATCATGACTGATGAGTGCCTCATGTGTTTTTAACGAGCTTGATGAAGGTAACCAGATGCTCGGTATAGCTCACCTCATAGATGAGTCCAATCCCAAATGTTTTTCGAACCTAGGAAAGGAGGGGTTCGTCCCATGGCAGGCCCTTCAATGTTGAGTTTTAACGAGTCCATAGAAGGTAAAATTGGCATCATTTCATGTTTAGAGAGTCTGAAAAGAACTAAAGAAGACTCTAAAGGTCCTTTTTTGTAAGGTTAGCCTCTTCGCCCGGAAAAGGGTAAAACAATGCGAGAGAGGACTCTTCCAGTCATGATTGGATGGAGTATTTCTTTTTCGTAAGTAGTGCCCCCTGGTCCGAAAAAGGGGTAAACTATCACCAGGAATATAACCATTCAAATACTTTAACAAGCGTGAACGTGACAAGTTCAATTGGCAATCTTTTCGTATTTTGAGAGCCTGAAAAGAGATTAAAGAAAAATCCGGGGGGTTTCCTTTTTCATGGGAGTTTAATGAGCCCGAAAAAGCGATAAACTATAACTCGATGACTTATTCTCATCGTTTAACGAGCACGAGAAAGAACAAAGTGTTAGCTCGGTTGTCATTTGATAATTTACATTAATGAGTGAAATAATGACAAAAAGACGCTCGGAGAGTGTTCATACCTAAGGATACTTACTAGATCGGCACCACGTCGAGAAATGGCACTAATGAGGCACCTGTAGCTCATAAACTAGGTCAAAAGTGGTTAACCAAATATTAAATCTAATAAATGGCCCCAACTATAGTAAAAAACCCACTAATTATCATTTTTTTGTTATAAAATGGATGAAATAGTAAAAATAAATTACAATTGTTTTTTACCAAATTGGGAGAGTGCAAAGTGCCATTTGGATCCGAATTTCAACTACAGTTTCAGGGAGCTATGATCCATCATTTCGCAAGCCGTCTGTGACAGGTAACCCTAAAACTTCCCATTTAACTTTTCAATGGATTAGAATTTGCTTTTTCATGTTTTTAGGTAGTTTTTGAGTGTTTTAAGTTGGTAGAAATGCATTCACGGGCCGGCGTAGGCAGCCCATTCGGGTTCTGCGTCGGCGGCGCACTGTCAGAATGGGTGATCTGCACCAATGCAAATGGCCAAATGAAACTCAAAAGCTAGCAAAAAATAAAATTTTTGGGTGGAGGGGCAAAGTTCTAAACATGTTTAAATGGTCTACTTGACAGGTTTGGAGTGATACAATGGTCCTTGAATGGCGGGAATGCGAGCATGAGCTCGAGGATATGCAAGTGGAAAACAATCCACAAAGTGTTGTAGCATTGTTAAACTGTGGGATACTTAAGTACTTTCGAGTGCCAGTGATGATATCCCAAGTCCAGCTACTGACATACTTGGTCCAATGTTGGGACCCCCATTCAACAGCACTTCTGGATAGGTGAGCACAAACTTACCATAGATGTTGAGGACATCTATTTTCTGACAGGATTATCCCGGTGAGGGAATCCTGTGTCTTTGACCGGGTCACGGGGTGGCGACTGTTCGGTTGAGGACATGATAGTTCAGTGGTGTACTTCCGGTACAACTATTGTTGGTGGGAAAATTCCCATCAAGCATGTCGTGGACATGAGCTTACGAGCGATACTCTTCACCGTTGCGCGAGTTGTTGGTAGTCGAGTTGATCACTTGGCCAACAAGTCGCAAATGATGTATGCTGAGGAGTGCATGACTCCTACTGTGTTTAACTGGTACGAGGGGCTTCTTGTCAGCCTCAAGGATCAGTTGACCAAATGTCAGCGTGGGGCGCTGAAGCAGTTTGGATATGGCTTGATCGTGGTATCTTTCATGATGGAGCAGGTACCTCTCTTGCGCCCGCAACTGGACTTCGAGGATCGGGAGATGAATGATCCTCACATGATGAGATGGGCATATGCGATGGCTTGCCATGGTGGCAGGGGGCCCATCGTAAGTTTTGGTACCAGGTTCTTCTCATGGTTGCAGGCACAAATCCTCATGATAGAGGATTATCCATATGCCGATACAGACTTCCGGGGAGATCCCGACCTAGTGCTTCTAGAGGGGACGCAGTGGGGTGACATAGGTAAGAATCACTACTTGTGTTTTTATATTTTATATATTTTATGATTTTTTGTAGTAGTGTTGATAATGTTTTACATGTTTCTTTGCAGACGTGGGTCCGGAGAGACCATTGGGAGTCTTCCTCCAGGTGTAGAGTGCTAGAGATGGGGCCTGCGACTCGTCATGCTCTTGAGGAGCAAGAGGCACTCGAGGAGAAGCTCCAAGGGATGAATTCTGATATTCCAGAGCCCGCAGTGCATGACTTACCCCTCCGATATTAGGATTTGACAGTTGGGGTACCAACTCGTTTCGGCACGCTACTCCGAAAGGTGGCGAGGGCCGTTGTCTGTTACCATGCTCAGACTGGGGCTGAGAGGCCTAGGGTCGTCCGTCGTAAGGTTTAGGCACATGGCATGTACATGTATACTCTGAAATCTTATGGGATTCATAATTTTTGTAGAGATGACTCTTACTGAAAGCTAGCATGCTTCAGATTTTTGTATTAGCACTACCATTTTGTACTTTTGTATGGATTTATATATATACAGACATTTCTTGCGGCTTTATACATTATGTGTTTTAATGGATGATTGATGTGATCTTGTTTTACATGTTTGCTTATATAATGGATTATTTACATGTTATGTCTGCTTTTATGCTTTACACAAATGTTATGTATGTGCAATTTACCAATCTAAAATGAAGTTGGCCATGGAGTCGGAAACGGCGTTCATGTCTCATGGAATGTGCAAGTATTGAATAGATTCAAAGGACCTTTCCAAAAGACAAACTCATCTGTAGAGACGGAGTAGGGTAGGGTCACAGATAGCATAAATCCGGTTGAGATGAGAAACCACTAGTTGCGAATCCAAATGGATAACAACGTGGTCCATACCCAAGGAAAGAGCGTCAGTTAGGGTTCCAATCACCGACTGATATTCTGCAGCGTTGTTGGTTGCAAAACCTAGACAACTTCCTCCTGAGCTAATGAGCTCACCAGTCGGGGAATAAAGTACCCAGGCTGCCGAAGCAAGGTTACGGGTATGCCGGCTAGCGCCGTCCACGAATCCGTAGCAATTTTCCATATGCACATGCAGACATAACATGGTATAAGAAGCGAAAACAAGATCTAGACACACTAAACAAAAGCGTCACACCACACAAAAACACACATGCCATGTACAGTATATACAACGTATTTATGCATGAAAAACTTAGCCATAGTACCTCTTCAGGTAAAGCCCATTGCAGGGTTCACCTAAAGATATCCCGTCATAGTCTTCTAGCTCGTAGGCTCCCTTCTCCAGAACACGCTTTACTATGTAGGGTCCATGCCACATGGACTCCAACTTTCTGCCCCCAGCTTATTGTGTCTTTGGTCGTATGTGAGGACCAAATCACCCTCGCTATAGACGCGAGGTTCTACGATTTTTCATACTGCGCTTTGATGCGTCTCTTATGTGCCTCATTGGAAAGAGCAGCATCACAGCGAGTCTCGTCGAGTTTTTCCAGGTAGAGGAAGCGTTCTTCCTTGGCAGTAGTGTTAGGGAGAAGTTCAACTGCGAGTTTGAGGGAAGGAATCACGCACTCTATTGGAAGGACTTCCTCCAATCCATAAACTAATTGCAAGGGGGTAAATCCAGTGGCGGTCTTGACGGAAGTTCGATAAGCCCATAGTGCAGAAAAGAGCATGTTGTGCCACTTGGACTTGTGCATACCCACCATGTGTTTTATCATGGTTTTCAAGACCTTGTTAATGGCCTCTACTTGTCCATTGGACTGTGGGTAGTAAGGTGTTGAGTTTTCATGGAGAAAACCCAATCTAGTGCTCAATTCATCAACTATGTGGTTCTAAAAGTGAGAACCATGGTCGGTAACTATAGATTGAGGAACTATGAACCGCGCTATAACATGATTGATTATGAAGAGTGCAACGGTTTTGTCGTTGTCAGTGTATGTAGGCATAGCCTCGGCCCACTTTGTGAAGTAATCCATGGATACTATGACATAACCATGCCCCTTGGTTGAGGTAGGCTTACAGTGCATGAATAATGCCCCATTTAGCGAAGGGGCCAACGACAATAACCGGGTGTAACGGGGTTGGGTGGGTGCGCTTTTTCGTTTGAAAATGTTGGCATGGAGGACATTTTTTTACGGCCTCGATACAATATTTAAAGATGGACGGCCAATAATATCCCACGCGAAGTATCTTCTGGGTTGTAGACATCCCAAAGAGATGACCGCCACACACCCCAGCGTGACAGTCATTTAATATGTGTTCAGCCTCCTCATGAGTGAGACAATGTCGAAGAATAGAACTGATACCACGGTGGTACAACGTATCACTGATGATCAGGTAATACTTTGCATGGTGGCGTATTCTACGACGGTCATCATGAGATAGTCGAGGGATAAAACATTGGGTTTGAAGATATAAAGTGATATCTCCATACCACGGATTAGACGTGCTGATGAGGAACAATGATTCATATGGAAGAGAATCATTGGGCTCAAATTCTACATCAAGACAGGGAAGATCACAGATAAGCTCGACAAACACCAAAGAATTTTTAGACTTAGCTTTTTCGAATAGGAGATCAAATCCCTGCAGTATCATGATCCAACGTGAATACTTTCCCCCAAGTACTTGACGTGTCAAAATGTGGTACATGGGGTTTGAATCGGCGATGATGGTGGTGGTGCGAAGCAATATGTAATGTCGAAAATTTTGGACGGAAATGACTTCCGCGAGAGCGAGTTTATCAACATGTGAGTAACGAGTTTCGGTGTCAATAAGACCCTTACTTAAGTAATATATCACATGCTCCTGGGCATTGTTGTCTTCTTGTACCAATATCATGGCGATTGTGGTGGCAGAAGCGGAAAGATAAAGGATATAATCCTTGTAGTAATTGGGCGGTTGGAGCACAGGGGCATGCGCAATAGCATGTTTGAGACTATCGAAGGATTGTTGTGCTTGCTCGTCCCAAATGAATGGGACGTCCTTCTTGAGCAGTCTCATGTATCCCTGTGTCTTTTGCGCGAAATTACAGACAAAACACCTTAAGTAAGTTGCTTTCCCTTGCAGACTTTGAAGTTCTGTAATATCAGTAGGAGGTGGGAGAGCGATAATGGCTTCCACCTTCAAGGGATCAATGTGGATCCCTTCTTTTGAGACAGTTAAACCGAGGAGGCGTCCAAACTTGACGCAAAATATACACTTGTGAGGGTTCAGGCGAATGTTATACCACATGCATATGAGGAATACCGTCGTCAGATGATCGATGTGGTATTGACGCTGCCGTGAATAGGCAGGGAGATCGTCCAAGTAGGGTTCCACAAAGTCCTTCACATCATGAAAGGCATACGACATGGCCCGTTGGAATGTGGCACCAACATTTTTTAGGCCAAAAGGGAGCTTGCGATAAGAAAACGTACTCCAAGGACAGATGAAAGTTGTCTTGTGTGTATCAGTCAGGTGGATCTCAAGCTGGTTATAACTGGAAAAGCCATCCATAAAATAGAAAATGACACTTCCAGCACAATTGTCAATGATTTGGAGTCGGGTAATTGTCCTTAGGACAGGCCTTGTTGAGATCCTGATAATCGACATAGACACGAATGGTACCCTGATTTTTAGCTACAGGGACGACGTTTGAGACCCATTCGGTGAGTGGGACAGGGTAGATGAAACCAACCTTCAAGAGTTTTTCAATTTCTGCCTTAATCACCGCAGTCTTTCGAGGGTGTACTGGTCGTAGCTTTTACCAGATTGGTTTAGCATCAAGATAGGTTTGAATCATGTGTGAAACAATAGCGGGGTCTATCTCGGGAATCTCCTCATAGGTCCAAGCAAATAAGTCTCGAAATTGCTTGATCAAGGCCGTGAATGTTGTAATCTCTTCAGGGGAACACTTCTGGCCTAAACGAATGTGTTCCACTACACCAGGAGTAATCAATATGTTGACCGAAATGGTAGGTTCAATGTTGGCCAAGTTTCCTTCAGAATCTGTTTTACACATGAGTATCGGGGACTAAGGGCAAGGGTGGACATCCGGTGTAAAGATGGTGGTGATGCTATTCTCTACAGTACCTAATGAGGGAAGGAAAGATGATCGATGATGGAGGTCTTCCCATGGAGGGTCATCCACACTCATGATTTCCATAATGGACTCATCATAATGGAAAGTCTGGAGCAGAGGATCAGGTAGGGATGATGTCCGTTGTAGAGAATAGGACATGGACGCCATAGCTAAGTGGTCCTCGGATGCTGACTGGATAGCCTCATAAGTGAGTTCAGTGGGTGAAAGAGGCATGTTGTCTCCAATCAGGTGTGTAGTGGCTTCATTAGGTATAAGACATTGATCAGTGGAGTTGGGGATAGATGAAATCCTGGAGGAGATCATGTTCATTGTGGAAACATGATTAGGGGGATCCGAGGTTGGAAAGATGCCCATAAGGGATGAGTCCTTTATGAGGCCGACCCCCACACTCTCATATAGCTGTGAAGATTGTCCAAGTAAGGGGACATTATCACCGAGATGAGTAGCAGTGTCAGGTGTACAGAAATCCAGTTGGTCAACAGTGACAATTCAGCCTTGGTGGGGGAATTGTATGATGCAAAAGACAGATGATGCGACCACAGTCATGGCGTAAAACCAATTACGAACAAGCAGAATATTATAATCTAACAGGGCGGCGACCACTTACACGTTAATGGTTGCGGTCTTACCCCCAACTCAACTGCTAAGGCTTGTAACATCCCATGAGGTTGAAATCCACGTCCATCGAATGCTTTCAAGGTGGTGGGAGAATGGTTCAACTCGGGAGAGCCAATGGCTCTCCAACACGAAATCGACATGACCAAGGTGGAGGCACCTTCGTCCAAGATAGTATGATGGATTGTCTTCCCAACAATGTTTGTGGCAAATTGAAAGGCCAACTGGTGGGAAAGCCTTGTCTTAAAGTACTCCAGTTGGAACATGGTGGTTTTAGAAGAATCCGGATCAACCACACCAATGGCAGCGAGGAGAGTCTTGCGCTGGTTAGGGCAGTTCTGCAAGACTTTGAGCATCAACGTAGCACAAGGAGCTTATGCTAGGTCCTCTAAAATATTGTAGTTTTGAGATGCCCAAGAATTAGGATTGAAGACCGATCTTCGAATCATGCTCTTGGGTGAACGCAACATTGAATCTAAAGAAGGCTTCTCGATGGTGAGAGAAGCATGCAGTACGGTGACGTCGGGAATCGAAGTGGAAGATTTTTCAATATTACTTCCAACGGGTTCCTTCAGAGGGACAGATTCATATGAACGGGAATGTGTATTCAAGTTGACGGTCTCACTACGCATCATGAGAACATGCGCGGTGGAGGATGCCTCTCACTGGGAAGGAGAGGTTTGTGTGATCAGCTGCTGGTTTTGAGTGGGGAAGGGATCATTGAGAACTGCGGTAGTAGAGTTTCCTTTGAGAAACTTTTGCACTTCGTCTCGGTGGGGACATTCCTTTGAGAAATGGTCTCCACCACAAAGCAAACAAGGATACTTCAACTTCTTCTTCTGTTTGGTGTCTTTGTGGGTGGGATTGGGCTCCTGCTTAGAATTTTTCTTAGGTTTCCCTTTGTTTTTCTTCTTACCACTGGATTTCTGAGATGAAGCTGATTGCACAGAATTCACCTCTTCGGTGGAGGCAGGAGTAGTGGACTTGGTGGTGCTGTGGCCAGCCTATGGTGGTGATGGGGAAGAAACTTAGGGGTTCGACGAGCCACCAATTTGAGTAAAAGGCTAGGAGGTAAGGGAACCAATGATGCCACCGGCCTATGGTCCCTTGGGTGGTTTCGCAGGGTCATACGTAGGGTGAGGTGCGTCAGGAACAATTTCGTACAATGTGCTGAATTGAGCATAGACCAAGTCTAAGTAATGGGCACGAGAAATGGCTTGTTCCTCAATGACGGCCCCTCCCATAGCTACGTCTTGAGCTATGAAAGGTAAAATTGACTTTGTGAACTAGTCAGCTAAGAGTTGGTCCAAAATATGAGCCTTAATAAGACGTCGTCTTCACCGCCATTCATGAATATGATCTGAAATATGAGTGGCAATGTTCTGGCGAAGGGAGGTCAATAAGTCCGTACCAATCTCATAGCGAATGGTCAACTGGAAGTGGGTCAAAAATGACATAGCAAGAGAGCGGAAATCCGAAAAGGAATTGGGTGGTAGCTCAATATACCACTTGACAGCTGGGCCGGTGAGAGTCCATTGAAATAACCTAAGACAGATTGAGTCGTCCATCAAGGAGTTGGATGAACACCATAAATGGTATGTCATCACATGGTTTTTTGGATCTTCACTTGGATTGCCTCAAATTTGGGAATATCTGATGGTAGTTTTACCGGAATAAGTGGCCAATTATGTCCATGGAAGATGGGGTCATTAGTTAGACGAGACAAGTCAGGTAAGTTCAACGTAGCAAAAAAGGGCAGTTGTTGGTTCGGCTGCGGGTACTGATAATACTGGTATGGCATGTATGGACCAATGGGACCTTGTATTGACTAGTTGTAGGGTGTCCCCAGAGGGAACTGACTATAAGGGGGTGTGCCTCCTGGACCATATGTGGGTCCACCACCATAATAAGGTGGTCCATTACCATAATAAGGTGGTCCATTACCATAAGGTGGAGGTCCACCTCCACCCCCAGGAGGGGGTGGGCCGCCTCCAAATGGGGGAGGTCCACCGCCGCCACCGGGATAGGATGGACCTCCACCACCTCCACCAAGGTAATGTGGACGACCACCGCCTCGACCGGCAGGAGGTGGTGCTCCACCGTCGCCGCCTCCTCCACCTCCACTAAGATAGGATGGTCCTCCGCCACCACCACCAGGATGGGATGGTCCTCCACCACCACCACTAGGATGGGATAGTCCTCCTCCACCACCACCAGTATGGGATGTTCCTCCACCACTACCAACAGGATGGGATGGTCCTCCACCACTACCAACAGGATGGGATGGTCCTCCACCATAAGGTGAGGGTCCGCCACCACCAGGGGGGGTTGGCCCTCCGCTTCCTCCTGAAGGGGGAGGGCCTCCAACTCTGCCGCTAGGGGGGGTGGGCCATGGTTACTAGAGTGAAGTGGTCCTCCACTAGAAGGTAGAGGTTCGCCTCCTCCGGAATTGTGTGTGGGCCCGCCACCTTCAATGGGAGGTGGGGGTGGACCAAACGGGGTGGTGGGACTTAAGGGACTGTAAATGGGGGTCCGGGTTGTAAAACATTTTGTTTCCCCCATAGAGTGTACGGATTTACGGGATAAGGTATCTCATAGAGTGTGTTTCCAGGATTGAGTTATCCCGACATAGGATTAAGATAACCTGGATACGCTTGACTCCATGGTGGTTGAATTACATTGGATGGTCCCCCGACATGGGATAATCCTATGGTGGAAGGTCCGGCCGGTAAGGAATTTCCAATGGAAGGATCGATGGGAACTCCTCCTCCAGTATTATGGTGAGGAGACAGGTGTTTCCCCCTAGTAACAACTTGCTGACCACTAGTCAAAGGTTGACACAACATGGGTTTTTGATTATCTATTGCAGGATTAACATTACATGTAAGGAAGGTAGGGGGTAAGGAGTACCCTCCCCGAAAGTTTTGGTGTGGGGGAGGGATGGGCAATGTAACCGCGGTAGTAATAGGTGTGTTGGACTATTTTCCTCAACAGGTTGAGTCATTTGAGGTATAGAACTGGTCTCCTATCTAGGGGGTGTATGTGCAGGATGTGAGGGTTAACCAAGTTCAGACGTGGTCACGTGTTGGGTGGATGATTCTTGTGAGTCAAAAGATAAATAACGACTTGGGAGTGGTTGGTAAGGAGGTAAGGTCGTGTCTGAATCCCTTCGTAAAATACTTTGTCTTCGAAACCCCTCAGCCATAGCACGTAATCGAGTCAATTTCTCATGATAAGGTGCTAGAGGGTCGTCAGGAGTAGTCCCATTGGGTGGGGATGCAATGGAAAAATGAGCCACCGGGTGGCCTAGAGAGGATGTCCAAAAAGCTGCAGTTGGACCAACAGGGTCATCCTGGGGTGGATTTAACCATTCCATCGATCCAGGCTCTCTTGGTAACATAGGAGGTGTGCCTTGTGAAGTGGAATTTTGCGCCTCTTCACCCTGTGGGGGGTTGGAGGTAGGTGAATCTGGAGGGAACATGTGTGCTCCAATATTCAAAGTAGGGTTTTCTACTTCAGGTGACACGACCGAGGCGTGTGGGTCCATTCTTACCTTTGAAATTACCTCCTGGTTAAGGGGATATTCGGGTGGTAAGTTCAAAATTCTGTGGGACCTTCTCCAAGGAAATTCATCCAGAGTGACTGAAATAGAGTTTCTCCTAGGGTAATCTAAACAAAAGAAAAGCAGTCCAAAAAAACCTACACAAACTAAAGCCACAAGCAAACTTATGTGATAGGTGTGGATTCAAAAGTCTGGAACCTCACGGGATTGTCAAGGCTTCGTAACTCGCTATATACCACAGGGTCCAACAGTAAAATGCAACAAGGAGGATTGGGACCGTACCCTTGCCTGAATACCCGACTACCTGGATGACACGTGTGTAGTAATTTCCCCGAGTGCTATTCTCGGTGTATTGCTTTTCCAAGACGGCCAAATGGATAGCTCAGTTGGTTTCAGGAATCCTAATGGTGTCTCCCGATATATGCAAGGTACGTGGGAGCTCAAATCCGTAGTGGTGTTGTCTAATGCACAACCATACGGCACGAGACCTTCCTATATACTACTGAGTATGTGAAACACCTTTCTATATACGCCAAGTATGTGAAACACCTTTCGATATATGCCAAGTACGTGAAGTACTTGGTGGGTACATGAAAGAGCTTCGATATACCTGGTTGGTACGTGAAAGAGCTTCGATATATCGGTTGGTACGTGGAAGACTACAATACCCCTGGAATACAGTGCTGAAAAATAACTACAGCTGCCACATTTTACAACACCGGAACACGTCTCTAACTTAACACACAAGTTACTAAAAATTTTACCCTAGTTCTACCGTTAATTTTATCTGGATGGTTAGGTGAATGCATGAGGTGAGTACATAAATGTAAACATAATACAAGCCCTAACTACATGCAAAAAATGTACTTTTCTTTTGATGAACTCTATGTATGGGAGGGAGAAATCTTTTTCCTTTTTTTACCAAAACAACAAAATGCAACACAATCCCAAATCTCTACCAAATTTGACAATGAAAGTATTCTTTTCGTTTTTTCCGTTTTTCCAAGCAAAACACAAAAAATAAACAATCATCACAACCAAATCTAATCATTTTCTTTTTGACTTTTCGAATCAAAACAAAACTATGTGATGAAAAGAGAGAAATTTCCTATCTAGAGCACTCTAACTTTTCAAATTTCACTATGATGGCTTTAAAAGCATACAAAACCAAGAGTGCATACAATTCTTTCAAGCATGGAATCACTTTTGTAAAAACTTGATCTCACTTGAATCTTTCAAGAAAATGAATGGCTCATAATTCCCGAAAAGCACAAATGACTAACTTTTCTCTCAAACTTTTCAAAATGAATGATAAATTCCAATGCATGAACCAATTTCTATAACAATTTTCAAATGCACTTGAAAAACATTAAAAATGATGCACTCTTAATTTTCCAATGATATGCCAATATTATAACTTGATAACAATGATGCTTTTAAGTATGAATAACTGAAAAGAAAGATTAGTTGCAGCACTCAAAACACTCAGAAATTCTCAAGAAAATGACAAGCAATCATATGGACTGAAAACACTCGAATCACTCAATCAAACAACCAAATGCAAGCAAAGTTAAATAACATGTGCAAAGGAGGTTTGGTATCTAAGCCAATGGAAGGACTAGATCGGGTGAGGACAGCAGGGAAAGTAAGGTCAAGCGGATGAAGGTGGGGGAGACCAAAGTGTCCACCACTACTGAAATTCAAACTCGTCCAAAATGGAACCCAAAATCACTCCAAAACAACCCAAGAAAAACCAAACATCAACAATGAAGCATCACAAAGGGTCCATGACTGGAAGATACAGTGCAGAGAGGGTCTGTAAGACGAACCAAAACTCAAACAATGGAGAGGGACAACTCAAACCCTAGGCTTGAGTGGTCGGCGCAGGATTTAGTCAGGCACAGAGCGCCCAACGCATATGATCCACAGGGGTTTAGTGTCGACAGCGTAGAAGGTAAACAGGGCTTCAACATCGGTGGCGCAGACCTCAAAAAGAAAAATAGCGCCAGTGAAAGGCGGGCGCTCTGATTACACTGCCCAGGTGCGCCAGGCGAATTCCCAAAGCAAAAAAGAAAAGGATCTCCAAGGATGAGCAATGAAATGGTTTAATAACTAAACCTACAAACTCAGAGAAAGCAGACAGAACCTTCAACAAGAAGATTTGATGGTGAACAAGGCTCAGGAGGCAAAAGAAACGGCTTGCAAATAAATCAAAGAATATGACATTCAACTTGAAAACTTGAATCAACGTACATTCCCCAGTATGGTCGCCAAATTTGTTATCAGAAAATCTACCAAAAGCGGACTCAAGGCGTGATCTCTCTAGCTTAATGCAAGTCTAGAACAAATGAGATAGAATATGAAACTACTCTCCTAGATCTAGTTAGAGATCGAGTAATTAAGCGATCTTACCTCAGATTCGTAGATCTTTATCCTTGTTGTTGTTCCGAGCTTCATGGTCGTCAGATCTTAGCTGCAAAACCTGTCAAGACGCATAGGAACAATACAAGGAGTAAAACATGCCTAAACACTAACTAGTCTAAGTAAACAGTTGAGGAGGTGAACTATAAATATCATTAACACAATAACATTTATGGAAAGCGTTTATATTACTATATAAAAAGTGGGAAGTACAATAGAAGAGAGGATTACAACCGATGCCTCAACGTCGCAATCTCCTTCCGACAAGCCAAGCCAAAGCTCCTAGAGAGAAGTAGATGCCTCCAAGACTAGGGTGCTGAACTACTGAGATAATTTCACCAGCATAAGAGTACCATAGAATTCCTCCCCTTGGGATGGAGAAGGCTCTTTCATTTATAGGACCAAGTGGATAGAGTAGGTTGAAGATCATGGGGAGAGGGTTAAGGGATCCTTCCCAAAGGTTAGGGAACTGAAGGCCAACTCACCTAGGAGTTAGGGATAGACATCCACCTCATCCAACTTCTAGAATTTGCTCGATAGCTACCTTTATCCCATTAAATTGACTCTGGCACATGTTGCCTGAGGGAAACCTGCGCCAACGCATATTTCTTAAATACAACCTGTGCCGGACTAATTAGGAGTGTGGATAAAGGCCATCAACTTGCTCTAAATAACTAGCTTGATCCTGGGACTTCAGGGATTTAGGCACTAAGGTTACAAAGGTGTATTTTTTGGGTGTAACAAGCCACGTGGAATATTTCTGGGTTGATTTATGAATGGTGGTTTGAATCCACTTCTCTTTTGTTCAAACCCTCCCCTGGGATTACCTTTCCATGCTGGATGCATCTCTGGTTTAGCTTTACTCTGCTCATAGCAATGCTCTGCCATTCTA
This sequence comes from Larix kaempferi, assembly GCA_027924585.1. Taxonomy (NCBI): domain Eukaryota; kingdom Viridiplantae; phylum Streptophyta; class Pinopsida; order Pinales; family Pinaceae; genus Larix; species Larix kaempferi. The sequence goes on along the minus strand of BSBM01000050.1, from coordinate 11,833,118 downwards.
ATGGCTTCATCCAAGCATAGTGGGCTTACAAACTCTATTCTATCTCTGTAATTATGTGGTATACTACCAATGAAACATTGTATTTTCACTCTTTCATCCTTGGTGTAGTCCACATACATCAACAACTCAAGAAACTTGTGGACATGCTCATCCATGGTATTCTTCCTTAATATGATTTCATTGAACTCTTTTATTTTGTTATCATAATACCTAGCTGAAAGGTATTTCTCCTGGAAGTATCTTTTAAACCTTTCCCAGCTTATTCTTCTTTCACCAATTCCCTTCACTTGCATGAGGTGTTCCCACCAAATTGAAGCTCTTCCACTAAGGTTATAGATGGAAAACCTAGCCTTTTCATTCTCTGAATACTCATGCATCCTGAAGTACTTTTTAATTCCAAGAATCCATGCTTCTGCTTCTTGACCTTCTTTTCTTTCACCAACAAAAGTGGGAGGCCTTGCCTTCCTAAATTCACCCTGTGGAATACCTCTGTGCGAGTCTTTCTGCTCTTTCTCCTACTGGAAGTATGTCATGGGATTCCTTAGGAACTCTCAAGATCATCTGACATGTTGGATGAAGACCTAAGATGGGGTGTTCTGTGCCTTCTGCTCACAGAACTCCTTCTAGGGCTTGGATTCCTTCACTTAGAACGGACCATAGACTAACTTCCTGCATTATGTTCTTCTCAGCCTTCATTTCTTGGATTAGACCCACCATTTATCCTCTGATGCATGTCTATGAGGCTCTGCAAGATGGCCATGTTGACTTGGTGTTGTTCTTCTTGTGCTTTCATCAACCGCTCATTGAATCTTACCATGGTCTTGGCCAAGTTTGGGGGTGTTACTTGTGCCCTCCTTCCATCAAACTCAACCTTTGTATGTGCTTTTTGCACGTTCTCACCCAACACATCGTCCTTTGGCTCAAACAGATCCTGTGCATCATTAAAGGTTACCATTTTCTTGCCTTTCTGTGCGTTGCCCTGCTGTACGTTTCAACGATTAATTGCTGCAACCAATGTGCATAATAGAGGCATCCATTAGACATTACAAGCATGCAATTAAACCCTAACATATCCATTCAAACCTAGAACTATTCATTTGGACAATTAATTAATCAATAACGTTTGTCAAAACCACACCATGGGCACATTTCTTGACCGTAAATCCATGCATGGCTTGGCCCTAACAACTCCCAGTGCTGCAACTGAAGCTCTGATACCACTTTTTCACGTTCCCTAACCTCCCAGGTGGCCTTCAAAGGCCAGTTGAGACACTTTGATTCATTTGTTTTTGTTCAAATTCAACCAATTCCACACACAACCGTAATGGGCTCGGGTCTGCAATCCACCTTTCTGCATTCCACAGTCCGCATGCGGGGCTCGGAAATCAGATTGCCAAAACCACTTCAAAATTGAATTTGCACTTCCAACTTCCGCAATTTGCATCGTGGAAGTCGGAAGTCAGAGGCCATTTCCGACCTCGAAAATCAGTCCATCTGACTTCCGTAGTCCCGCATGCGGAACTCAGAAGTCGAACTACTCCAATCCCGACGACAGTTGCTTCATGCAACCCGCATTCCACATTCCTCATTTTGGGTGCAGAAATGCAGAATTCCACATTCCAATTCCTGGAAGATTTTACCTTCCGCAATCCGCATTCCGCATTGCGGGTGCGGAAATGCGAAATTCCATATTCCATCTCCGGGGAATTTTACCTCCCGCAATCCGCATTCTGCATTCCGAATTGCAGATGCGGATTTCCATATGCCCCAATGGATGAATCCTAACCTCCACAATCCATGATCCAGATTGCGGATGTGGAAAGGACCTTCCGGATGCGGAAGGGTTAGGACCAAAGTCCCCTGCTCCAGCAAGCTTCTAGGGCAATCTTCCAAGGGTCATATCTCCCTCATCATGGGTCCAAATGGGACAAGGTTGGTACCCTTGGAAATATCTTGGAGAGATCTACCCAATGGTACAATCCACACCCCATATGAACAATCCAACCATGTCAAATTTCCAACTGAAGTTCTGTTCATAACTCCACCTAGGTGCCTTTATCCTTCTGCTAGTGATTTTTCTTCCTTCCTGCCATGAATTCTCGCTTCACCTGCCCACAGAGGGGCTCTGAAACACATCAGGGGTTATCCCCTTTCTTCCCCAAGTCCAGGTGAGGTCAAGTAATCCCTTTGAGGGGTGGATACAATGCATAATAAACATATATAATGGACTAAGGTATTTAATCATACCAACAACCTGCAGGGGTTAGCCATGCATATATTTCATGTAAACAATGAAGTATTCGAACATGCATTCAATCCTATATTCAAGCTTACACATAGCTTCCTATTGATCCATTCCATGTAACCATTCAACCATTATCCTTGGGCATGACAAACATAGCATAAAAACTAGACATGATACATGAAATAACATCATTTAACACATAGAAACACTTATCCTTGGAACTGAAGCTGTCGCAAGCAACTAGCTAAGTGAGGAAAAAATTCCACCCAAACTTAGGTCTCTGTCCAGCTTGTACTCTTCAGCTGAGAAACCACCCCCGAGCTGGGTTTTGTATCCACTAAGGACGGCCAAGGAACTCTCTCACAGTCAAGGTCTCATCCCAATGCTAATCCAACCTATAGTTGGGTTATCAAGCAATTCAGGGAACAAAGAGGGTGCTGCTAATATCGTGAGCTCTACAACAGAGCTACAGGCATCTCAGACCACTTCAGCAAGCATGAAACCCACATTACCTACCTCACCCAACACAAGGAATGCCCTCTTCTCTCCTGCAAAGTCCCTCAAGGCCCCTTCCCTCTAGTGCTATTCAGGGTGGGCATACAAAGGTTCAACTGTTGTACTTCATGAGATTACAACCTTCACTAGGTTTATCAAGCAAACCCAACCCTAAGTTACCTTTAACTCCGTTATCCAAGCAATTTCCTCAGCCGCGCCCTAAAATCTGCCCTGCAAATTCGGTCTTTTGCAATCGATTTAAGGGTTCTCGTGGGTTCTCTGGGATATTCAAGCTCTGGAATTAATCCCACAGACCGAACTATGGTTGTCCCAACTGGTTTCATTTTTCACAGGGTTTCCTTGGCGTTCTCTACTCTGCACATTCGTCTTACGCAGGAAATCACGATTTTCATTTGTTTTCTTCATGGCTGGGTTCTGCAGGTGCGTGAATCCCTTGGGTTCTTGGTCAATCCAGGGTTAGAAAAATGGGATGGATAATTACTAGGCGTGGAGTGGCTTAAGGGACAAGCAACGCATAGGGCCATACCCTGCCATACAGATTCACAGGTTGCCCCATACTCCATTGAATTCATGGGTCTAGTTTCCTCAACAACCCTCTTACAATAGCATTAATATCAACATGGTGAGTCAAATGGGTTCACAATTGGACATGTGGCAACATGGGTACCAATCCCATAACCCCCTCACCTCTCCCTAATGGATACACTTGGCCCCTTCTCATTGGTTTCCTCCTTAGCCAACTTCTTGGGTATTTTATTGCCATAATTAATAATTACATCATTTACAAATCTTCTTGGCTTAATAGCTCATGGATAACCAAACTGTCAAATACTTTCCTATGGAATTAAAACCTGAACATCCACTAGTGGGGCCTTGGCCTTGAGCTCCACACTAGGGAAAATACACACTGTATTTACACAATATTTACATTGAAGTCAATAAACCATAATGGTCAAAATAGGGGTATTACACGATTTAATGAAATCCCAAACTTTAGCTGAGAAGATTGATAAGAACATGCAATCTTCGGGAAATTCAAACATCCCAGGTTTCACCAGAGGTAGATCTTCATCAAGATAGTCATATAGAAAAGATAAATCAGTAGCAGCAGGCAGTAAGGATCTATCCAAAGACCCCATGATAGAGTTAACAAATGTCATCAAGGCCATGGAAGCAAATCATGCATCCTAGATTAATGCCATGCAAAATAGACTAATTTCCATAGAGAGAGACAAGTCTCATGATCTTGCCCATAGATTTCCACCTAGACCAAATCATGAGTGGAAATCAAAGTTTCCATCCAGTAATCAAAGAATTATGAATCAACTCGAGTTAACAAACATGGTCATGGAAGAGGTTCCTCCCTTTTGTAGAGCTTGTAATGAATTTCATGAGGAAGCTTCTTGTCCAAACTTCAACTACATCAATGAGAAAATTTATCCTGAAACAAACAACTTTGTGGGATATCCTAGTCAACCTGAATACATCAACACTGTTGGTAGAACTTACGCCATGTCTAGAGAAATTTGGAAACAAGCTAAAGAAATGGCACAGGATAAGGACAATGTAACTAAGATTTTTGGAGAAAATCCTACCCCTAAAGAAATCAGAGAAATGGATAAATTCAAAGGCCACACTTATCAGAGAAGGATGACTTCAATTTTGACCAAGTCAGATCTGCATATTCCAAAGGTAAATCATCCTCCTCCCACAAATTTGAATATTGATCTGGTTAATTGGATGGCTAATGCTAAAATGCTTGTTTCTGTAACTGAAATCCTTAAGATCCAAAGTCATAAGGATAAAATAATAAAAGCATTACAAGCACCTAGTGAAAATGTTGTTGAAAATCCCAAGGAAACTATTTGTGATAAAGCTAAAGAAAAGGTCCCAGATAAAACTAAGGATAAAGCACAAGAAAATCCTAAAGAGGTCATTCCTGAAAAAAAGAAGGAGGTCATTCCTGATATTCCTAAAAACGTAAATCAAGACCGTCTTGTCATATTACATAGCATGGATCCTCGTAAAGAAGATCATCCCCCATTCTATGTATCCTTATTTGTTAACAACATGTTGCTCCATAATTGCATGCTTGATTCCAGAGTTGCATCCAACATCATGACCATAAAAGTCATGGAGCAACTGAACCTGCAAATCACAAGATCGTATTAGAATGTTTGTGCAATGGATTCCAGGGAGATTGATGTCATAGGTATAATAATGAACTTGCCTATAAAACTAGCATCCTATTCTGACATAAATTTGACTATGGATCTGGTGGTCATAGATGTTCCAAGCACATGGGGAATGTTATTATTTAGAATGTGGGTTGCCTCCCTTGGTGGCTATATTCAGATGGATTGGACCTATGACATGGTTCCAACCAATGAAGATGCTCATGTCAGGTTGTATAGGGAGAAGGAAAGAAAATTTCATGTTGAAGACCCTAATGTGTTAGATAATGAATATGACCATGAATAAGATAGTTTTGGAAACTATGCCATTTTAGAAAACTCCCTAGCTCCCATAGAAGAAAAAATCAAAGATGATAGAATCAATGGAGTTTCGAAAATGAGCTTTGATGGTGCATATTCTAAAGAAGACAAAGGGGATGGAATTGTCATTACCTCTCCATCTCAACAAATCTTTAATTTTGCTTTCAGACTTGAGTTTGATGCTTCTAGTAATGTTGTTGAGTATGAAGCACTCTTGCAAGGCCTATAAATAGCTAAGGATACGGGTATAGAGATCTTAAGTATAAAAGGTGATTCAAACTTAGTTGTTTCTCAAATTAAGAACATCTTTGCATGCAAGAGTGAGCGGTTAAAAAAGTACAAAAATGCTTGTTTGGATACCATGGAATTGATTGATGCCCTAAACATCATAGCAGTACCTAGAGATGAGAACAAAGAAGCCAATCAGTTAGCAGTAGAATCCTCCACCCTCCAGCCGACTGATGAGTTAATGAAAGGAAACATAAAGTTTGAGATTAACTTTAGACCCTCCATTCCATACACAACATAGACCATTGGCAAGTGTTCAAGGATGACAAACAGACCTTAGTTTTATTCATAATGTCCAAGAATTTTCTAATTGTAAGATAATTTACAAAGAAGAAAAGTATAATTACACCAATAAGGAAGGTCACCCTAGGAACATTGTCCCAAAAAGCATAGTGAAATGGGAGCACATTTTTTACAGACAGGCTAGGCATAAGCCCGCAAAGGAAATTTTAAAAGCTGGAAATCATATAGAAATCAATATTGGGATTGAAACTAAACCTAAGCTAATAAAAATTGGTAAAGGTACAAGTGAAAAGGAAAGAAATGACATTATAAGCTTAGTTCGGGAATATCGAGATGTTTTTTCCTTTTCATATGATGAGCTCAAATCATATCAGGAAGATGTATTCCAACACACTATCCCATTAAAGGAATATGCCAAGCCCTTTTGCCAGAAGTTGAGACATAGTAATCCCAAGCTATCCCCCATTGAGTTAAAATAGCTTCAGAAGATGCTACCAACAGGAATCATCGCCCCAACTATACATTCCTTATGGTGTTAAAATCTAGTTATCGTTAGAAAAAAGAATGGGAACCTTAGGCTTTGCATTGACTTCAAAAACCTAAACTGAGCATGCCTAAAAGATAACTGGGCATAGCTTTATAGAATTCTGAACTTAAGTACACTATTATGGAAAAACAAGCATATGCATTGGTCAAGTCACTTAAGCATTTCATAATGTACATTGGATATTCTAAAGTTATAGGGTATGTACCTCATGCAACAGTTAAGGATATTTTAGCACAACAAGACTATCTTGGTATAAGGGGTAATTGGGTCTCTAATATATAGGAATATGACTTAGAAATCAAGCCCACCAAGTCAGTAAAAGGTCATGTTTTAGCCCACATGATGTCTGAGGTAAATGAGCAAGCATTAGGGATGGTATGCCAGAGCAGTGAGTCAATACATGTCATATCAGCTGAGCTTCAACATCTTGAACAGGTTCCATGGTATGCAAACATCATTTATTTTCTAACCAACCTCACTTGCCCAGATCATCTACTTGGCCACAAAATGAGGGTTTTAAGGTTGAAAGCTACAAAGTTTTGTATCACCCAGGAAGGGCTGAGTTGGAAGAATCCCGATGGTCTAATTCTTGGATGCATTGATGAGCCAGAGTCTAGAAAAATCATAGCATAATTTCATTCAGTATTTTGTGGAGGACATTATGCGTCCAAGACAATTGCCCGTAAAATCCTCAGAGCAGGGTATTATTGGCCCACTCTTTTCTTGGATTTTCATAAACACGTCAGAAGTTGCCAACAATGCCAAATTTTCACAAGGAAATCGAAGTTAGCATCCTTGCCTCTAAAACCAGTAGTTTTCCAAGCCCCTTTTCAGCAGTGGGGTCTTGATTTCATTGGTTAGTTTAAGGATAACTCTAGCAATGGTCATACTTGGATCCTAAATTCCACTAATTATTTTACTAAGTGGGTGGAATCAATCCCCACGAAAGAGGAAACCGATAAAGTCATCATGGAATTTCTAGAAGATAAGATCATTACTAGGTTCGGTGTGCTAACTAGAATCACAACGGATAATGCTAAGGCATGCAATTCAGCCGAGATGTATTCTTTCTGCTTTAAGTATGGCATCATCTTGTCACATTCATCTAATTACTATCTCCAAGGAAATGGTCTGGCCGAATCCAATAATAAAAACTTAATGACCATTGTTAAAAAGATATTTGGAGATAAGAAGAAGTCTTGGTATAGTAAGATCAGATTTGCACTGTGGGAAGATAGGATCACAAAGAAGAGTTCGACCGGGAAGTCTCCATTTGAGTTAGTATACGAAATTGATGTTACTTTTCCTATCCACCTGAAGTTTCCAGTGTATCAGTTACTTAAGGAATGTAGTATAGATCAGGATGTAGATCAGTAAAGAATCAATCCGTTGGTTGAGCTAGATGAGATTAGACGAAAATCAGTAGATCATAGCATTAAGAATCAGGATAAGGTTAAGAGAAATTTTGACAAGTCATCCAAACCAAGAGTATTTCAAATTGGTGACACGGTTCTTCTTTGGGACAAAATAAGGGAGAAGCCGGGTAAGCACGTAAATTTTGACAGTTTATGGATGGGCCCTTATCTCATCCACAAAGTGGCTGGCACAAATGCTTTCTTCCTTAGCGATATGGACGGAGAAAAGTGTACCTTCCCATTCAACGGAGGGATTCTGAAGTTATTTTACAACGAGAATATATGATGCCCATGGGGGCATCTTTGTATCATGCTTTTCTAAACCTTTCTCTTGCATTTTATTTCCTTAGTTAGATTTACTTTTTATGTATATTATTTTTGTATACTAACTTTAATTTTTGTATATTAGTTAAATTTTCTTTTGCACAATAGTTTTATTTCAGTATAATAAATGTCACAACTTAAAGTTTCATTTGGTTATTTTTACATATACATGTTACTGATGCACTTATGTTTCCATGCAGGAACCGAGAGATTCTGGATTTCTCGAATGATATCCTTCCCTAGAAAGATCAATCACATGTCCCACAGTTGGAGCCAGATGTTACCAACTGATTTGCACACAGTTGGAATTCTAGAGAGCCGCCAAAGTTTGCACAAATACTTGTGCATTTCAGTGTTCAGAAGTTCAAATCAGGCCTTTTCAGGGCCCCCTTTTTTTTTTGTTATCGCATGTTCATGCCCCATGGGGTTTGGAATAAAGTGTGCTAGCATGGTGGTCTTGTAAAGAAATTGGATTCCTAAGACTTGGAAATCAATCTGGGAATGCCAAGGAGTTTTTTCCCTAGTTAATTATTCTTTGCATATTAGCTGATTATAATTTTCGAGTTTTTCTCCTACACCTCCAAAGCTGGAATGCTCAAGTTGGTGGTTAGGCCTTGGGGGGTTATTCAAGTTCATGTTTCAATGTATATGAACATTCTAGACACTTAAATAAAGTCATATGGACATGTGCTAGGTCCCTAGGTATTTTTTTTAATGTTTTGGAAAAATAAAATTTTCCCATAAATTAGGCCATTTTTTAATGGTTTAATTCAGAAAATTAAAAATATCATAATTAAGTGTTTTGTGGGAAAAATATGACAATGAGATGCTCGTTTTCTAAGCTAGAGCACCCATTTAACCCATAAACCCACTTCTCCTAAGTTTCGAGTAAGTATTTATCTCAAAAAATGATATTTACTCGAAAAAGCCAAAAAATACATAATAAATGTCAAATTAAGACGTAATAAAGGAAAAAGACAAATTTCTAAATCAGTGGAAAGTGTCTGGAGTTGATCGGGATTTCAACTAAAGTGACTGAATAGTTAAGTACAAGTTATCTGAGCTCCGAAATAGACAAAACCAATAAAGGGATTGAAGATCTAGGCAATAGTCTCTTGAGAAATGCGCCCTCACTCTGCATAGGCGACTTTGCTAGTTGGCATCTTATGATTGGTTGTGATTATCATGAGGTTTGGGATGCATAACTATTCTAGAGGTGGCACAACCTCCTTTCATTGGCATTCAATCATGGATCAATCAAGATCCAATCACTTCTAGTGAAACTCCCTCATTAAGGATTCACCCCTCTCTTGGGATTTGCACCCTAGTTTGCATGAGTTTTCTATTTAATGAGAGCTTTTGCTCCATTGTTTATATCAGAAGGTCGTGCCTATGCTTGCTTCGATTGTAATAATTTTTTCATTGAGTTTAATAAGAAGGATTTGGAGGCTTACTTTGGTGTTGTCTTCGGTGTTGGAAGTTCCATGCTTTGCTATTATGAGGTAAATTGTATCATTGTTGCATGTTAGTAATTGTTGGGATTGTATGTCTTTTGAAGGGAAGTTATCTTTCTTAAATATTTTTAATTGATTCTTTATAGGTTGCTTTCTTTTTCAATAATAATAGAATTCTTGAGATAGTGTAAATTATTGTTTGAATCCATTGTTTCATATCCTTTCTTTTAACTATTTACACATATGCTCTTAATCCCCTTTGCTAGTGTTGTAGTGATTTTGCAAGTTGCCTAAGCTGGAGGATTCGGTGAGCATGTTAGCCCGTCTCTTCATTTAGTAGATCTGAACAAGGCAGTCGATCCCACCAGTGCATTAGGAAGGAGACTCCATAACCCATCTTCAATACTCAACCCCCATGGGTTCAAACTTCTAGATCCATCTTTTTCTCTTCTTTATCAGTTACCGTTCCTTTTCTAATTTAGATATTGTTTTAAAAGGTATTCTGATAAGTAGATATAAATAGTAGAAATCTAAGAATTTAAAGATTTTATTTCATTATCTAGATCTAGATTGCTCTCTTCTTATTTTTGCAAAATTTAAAGTATAGATCTAAAGAGGAAAATAGAAGAAATTTTAAAGCTTCCAAGTCTTTATCAATCAAATCTAGTGCTATTAATTTGCTTTCCATTTCTTAAAGAGGCGAGCAAATATCCTAGGAAGGCAAGCTTTCTAGCTTGCCTTACTTAGTTGTTTTTAGTATCTCTTTTGCTAGTTAACTTAGGGAAGTTTTTACAATTTTTTTGTAGTATTCCCAAAGTCACTCTTAAAGTGTTTTTTGGATCTTTTAAAACTAATAAGGCTTGTTGTTTTTCTATTTATTTTTAGCAGGTTTGAGGACATTTTGGTCAAAATTCTAGCTTTGGAATCACTTGTGACCATCTGAGCAACCAGTGCCTTCTTCTCTCAAATTTTTCTAGCTTTTTTGTAAGTTGTCTGGTGCCTAATCATAAAGGACCAACAGCATTTCTTTATTGGGTTATTGTAACTTAAAAAATAAAAAGAGCAAGCGGGCTATTTAAGCACCTGCCCCCATCCCCCTAGGGGGGATTTGATTTTTTTTGTGATTTTTTTTGCTTTTTTTATTAGCTTAGTTTCTTTATGCAAGTAGTAATTAAAAAACATTCACAAGCACACAATCTGTCCCTAGAGGTATGTATAGATTAGATTTACTTATTCATGCTTTGTCATTTTTTACAATTTTTCAATAAACCTTAAAATTTGTGCCCTTGCTTTCCCGAAGTACTGTACCATTTTTTGGTGTGTGGAAAAGAGACTCTTGGGATTTAGATTAGTTAAGTAACTCACTTTTTCACATTAAATAAAATTTACCAAGGCTTGAGAGATCCAAGTATGCTCTTGATCGTTGTAGCTTAGTCTGAACGGTTTGGTCAATTAGAAAGGGCATTTTGAGTGGCTAGTTTTAATAGGGAAATCCTACAAATTTTCAATATTAAGAACTCGGGAAGTCGAGTGAGGATAAATATAGAGTCAATAGGTTGTCGTAAGCAGGTTTACCCTCGCCTGGTTGGACCCTTGGTATAGTTGTCACAACGCTCGGTTTGAAGGAGCGATTCAGAGTTGGGCCAAACAAACAATCAACCCACTCCTTAAATAATCATTAATAAATCTAAAACTGACAACGAGACTTTGCAATAGTTTCACAACACAACACACCAGCATCATATCTACAATCTCAGCACTGGTCATCATACGTTATCATGGTTTAATTTAAATATACAAAATGTCGTGAATGGATTTAATGCAATGCATTGTTGTACTTAAACTAAATTGCAATTGTTTCTTTGTTTCAGTATTTTCATATCCATCATTAACTCCTAGAAATTGATTTTATTATTTTTTTGTAGCGTAAAAGCCTTAGATTCATTTTATAGGGACCACCCCCCTTGGCTTCGCTAGGAGTAGCCTAGACGGAGGAGTTGAGTAATCGAGTGACAACACTTGACTCTGACTTTCCCCCAAGGACACACCGAGCGGCTTGAAGGTTTCCTACTGCGTTCCCCCCAGGTGTGTATTAGGTGGCAACAAGGCCAAAAGTTTTATGTGCTAAGTTATTACTAGAAGGTAGACAATAGGTAAACACAGAACATCATTGGAAGGGACAGGTACTCTAAGGGATTATTGACCAGAGGAGTAGGTATTCCTTCTAGTGTGTGGGGTATTGGAGAGAGTGCCATGGTTGGTATGATGGCTATATGAGGGCTTGGAGAGTTTGATAGTGAGAAAATGGCTTGTCACAATACTAATGGATTGGGTTGAGTGAGTTTATAGTCCTGCAGGGGATTCCTTCACCTTGGTCGTATAATGGTATAGATAAGGGGTTAAATCCTTAGCAATTCTTATGGATAGGTGGAAAATCACTCACCAACAACCAATTTAGTGGACATGGCTTTTTTTGGAGATAATTATTCACAGTTATCAAATTCTGGACTGTTTTTCATTTTTTCTAATGTATTGAAGAAAATGGGAATGAATGAATTCAGAATATGCAATGTTACTTTCACTACTAATTTATATTTGCATAAGAATTTTGTATTGTATTGTTTTTAGAGGTTAAATCTAGCTTCGTATATGGTTAATGAAACTAGGGAACCTTGTGGTTAGTTCTCGATGGCCAGGGAATGCATCTGGGGACGTTACAATGCTACTTGAAGAAGGTGATTAGGGATTTATTTTTCTCCAACCTTATAAGTAGGCATCTATTAAAGAAAAGAGATACTAGAGGCTAGCGCTCAAGTTATATGGTCCCTATCAAATCAAAACAAATTGGACAATTTTCCTATAGAGTGGCTCTCCCTATACATTGCAAGATCCACCCAGTGTTTTATATATCATGTTTGAAGAAAGTGGTTGATCCAAATTGTCTCGTTAGGAACATACCCTCCTAGAATTGGAGGGATATGGTTTCAATCGGTTGTAGAAATATAAATACTATTAAACAACCTAATATTTTATGCAACCATCATTTTTCTCTTTAAAGAAACTTTGGTCGAAAGTCAAAGAGACCACTTGGAATATGAAACCAAATGTCACATCATTATGTGTACATTCTCAATGGAAAATAGAGCATTCACGCTTATTTTTGTACTTGGGTGTTGTAACAATGGTATTAGATCCCTATAGTTCTTGGGGCCTGTGAGATAGTTTTGTCGTGCCTGGGAAAATTTTGTCAGACTTGCTATTTTTAGTCTGTATCTAGTCTATTTCTCCTCTAGACCTGCTAACTTTGTCTACTATCCCACACACTGTGGTATTCTACCTCCTCCACTAGTTCTACATCTGCATCTGGCCTCCATCTCCTCTAGACCTTCCAACTTTTTCTACTGTCCTACATACTCTAGTATTTTTCCTCCTCTACTAGTTCTATGTATTGTAAGTTGGATTGTTTTACATCTACGGATTGTTACCTCTGTGTATGGATTTGAACTGTTACATCAATTCCATTTATTGTCTACCAATATTGCATCTATTCTAGTACATTTACCTCCATCTGGTAAATTATACCATATTCCTCTCTATGTATTACTTGTGGATTCACCTCTACGTGCCATCACCTGGGAACTATTACCTCTACAAGCTTTGTGGAAACACTATCATGCATCTGGATATCCTCTGGCTGCTACCTCTGTGGATACTCACCTCTGATATACGTTACCTTTGAGCCTTACCTCTATGTATGGTATCAATCTCTTTTATCCATCATGTATCATGCTATTGGTATTCACCTCTGTGTGAGGAATGGTCAAGAATTGAGGGTTGTCACTACTCTTACCCTTCTCAAATCTCATCTTCACAGTGCAGGTGTGGTTCATGGGAGGACCTAGTAGCAACAACCAACAAAAATCACCTTCTTTGTTGGAAAATTGGAATGCATATGTCTACTCAAAGTCAAAAGATGCAAGAGATCTGGAAGATGTGGTGCCTATATCCTTCATCCCTTTGATCGGAACTGCAAATCATTTAGTTATAGGAACCTTCAGCATTGTGTCAAAAGGAGTGCAGGATTTTCCAGGAAATTTTTAGTTAGCTTCCAGCACCATGCCTTCAAGAACATCCATCATGTACTTCAGCTTGCTTTTGGCCATATGTATCTTATTCATTTGTATTTCTTTCACCACGTTTCTTCCAGTAATGGTGGTGATGCCTCAAAAGTTTGCAATATGATTTACTCTTGGATGCATATTTATTATAATGTCTTTTTTTCTACTTTAAAAGGTGCAAGGAATAAATTTTCCTACATGGGTTCCAAAGAGAGATTTCCATTTATGTGTTAATGGTCCTTCATAGATATATACTTATTTTATTTGGTGTACCGGTGTTGGCCTTGCCATACTATGTTATCTCCTATTTCCTTAGAGGGTCTCCCGGCATGAGATTTCTCTCATCAATAGTGTTGAAGTGCTTTGAGTGGGTGATGTGACTGGTATTTGGATTTTCAAGCTCAAATCATAACTTCATTTCCTCGGATTATTAACGGATACTTGTGAAAAATGTGCAACTTCAAACCATATTCTTTGCAAAGTGCTCATCAATGAATATTTCAACAATTACCAATATTGTGGAGAAGACGATAGAAGATTGCTCTACAGCTCTTCATACATTATTTAGGAATTCTATTTGCTATCCACAATTCGATAGTATGCTTCAATTTTTTTTAGGGAGAATACAATGCAACAACCGATTCTTTAGCACTAAACAAAACATTGGCAAAAAGATTTCTTTAAAGATCTCATACATGTCTTGTTTAGAAGTGGGGAAAATGGTTCAATCTCATCCCTTTTCTCGATAAAATCATCTATTCTTATAAGGGGTTCTTGTCCAGTAAAGAGTCTGGTGGACTTTGAGAAAACAACAAATACAAACAAATTGTTAGATGTATGCATGATTGTTGGTCCTCTAAGGGAATATTGCACGCCAACTTGTCAGGCTGTTATTGCTAAAGCTTCTATTCATTTGCTATCAAGAGACTTGAGCTCACTGTCAAAGAATGCTACCTTAGAATCGCCTATAGAGCAAGTCATTGTGGATGATTGCAAATAGATCAATCTACATCACCTCAAAAAAAATTGATAATATCATGTGATGTTTTTGTTGATTTATTCAATTTGACAGAGCAGTATCTTGTTCTGTTTATTTGTAGTTATTTGAATGTGGGTAGAATCACTTGGAAGTCCCTTATTATATTGGAGGGATGATTTTTGGTGGCCAACTTGTTATGTGGGAATGGAAAACCTACATGATGTATATTTACATTCACTTTTTTCGTTAATGATTAGATATAGAAAAGAGTGTGTTTATTTATTTTGTTGTAACAAATATTGTGCAACTACCTCATCCATCCACAAGGTCAAACCGACATCGAACACACTAGATGTAAACTAATGCAATCACTCTCTATAGGAGATAAAATATTATCCTACAAGTCCAACGGAAGCTGCAAGACCGACCTAATCCTAAGGTGCAAGCAATAGACCCCTCTTTGGTAGGAAGGTGGACAAAAGAGTACTTCAACTTGTTCATCAAGGTGATAGGGCTAATCGAACTAGCAGCTCTAAATAAGGCATCACTTTACCTTCCACGCTTACAAGGTAAAGGAACTTCCATTTTTAGGCACTTCACTTTGGAATAGGCTTAATATCATCTTTCCCATATCTTTTGTCTATAACCTCCATAACCTGGTGTACTCGTAGCTATTGTCGATGGTAGCCTTTGAATGAGAGCAAATCCAAACTTTCATTATAAAATGTTTTTGGATCAATTCATACATATTTTTTGTAGTACTTGGTGGAAATAAAACCATCAGAAATAAAAAGAAGTTGCATTGCAAGGAGTAGTTGGTTGATAGTATTGCATAATACATTGTTACCGGACAATCTACCAAAAGCGGACTTAAGGCATGATCTCCCTAGTTCAATGTGAATCTAGAACAAGTCAAACATAACATAACCTACTTTCCTAGATCAAATAGAAGTGCAAACAGATAGATAGATCATGATGGGGTGTTGGGTTGACCTCAGCCAACTCAACCCTCAACCTCCCAGGATCCGGGGTGATTCATCAGAATCAGTCCCTGACTCATCCAGAAACCAACCTAGTCCTTCTACCACATAGTCCTGACCTTCAAAACAGGATTTTCGCAACCTCCTGGGGTCTCAAACCCTCGAAAATGGCCTTCCACAATTTCTTGCGGGATTACCCTCTTTCCACAACTACGGCGTTCTTTCCGCAATTACCTGCTCCACAACAATCTTTCAGCAATCTCGGGTTGTAGGTTGGAGGGTGTTCTTCTTGCGCTCTCCAAAAAATATTTCCACAAACTTCTTTCCGAAATACCTTTTCCGCCACTTGCGGGTTGTGGGTTTCGGGGTGTTCACTATCGTCCTCGAAAATCCATTCCGCAAAACCTTCCCGCAATGTCGCTCCCACAACACTTCACCGTTATCCGTCGCACTTCTTCCCTTTTCAGGCATGGTCTTCACCGTCGATCTTTGCGGGACTCATCTCAGCTGTTGATTTATGATCAAGGAGGGATCCTTCACTTCAGCTTTGTGGGAATGATAATTTTCGTGCAACTTCACTTCGGGTGATCTTTCGCCATTGTCGATCTTCTGTTTGGCTTCGATCTGATCCGTTCAATGTTGCTAAGCCAAATCTACTTGGTTTGTTCATGAAATCTCAGCCGATTGATCATGGAATGATCAACACCACTTCGGTCCTCGTTTGGTTACTTGAAAAACTCCACACAAACAAGAATCCTCCTTAACAATTTACTGGTGATTAGTCTACAAACACATTGGGGTTCTTCTCTACACACAAAGATCAAATGAACGCAACACATAGGTTCTTTCATACAGAAATCAAGTCAATAACACACACAACTTGACCTGACAAAAAATCAAAGCGTTCTTGGTTCAAATACACAGAAGGATATCTTGAACACACAATTCTTCCAATTTTACTTACATACAATATGAAAATTGCATTCTTGATAGAATGACCCCTAATCCAGAGCTGACCAACCAACCCTTAACTCATTCTATTCTGTCCTACTTATGCATTCAGCTCCCTAACAGTATTTCGAGCCACTCAAACAACCTAACAACCTAACAGACTCCACAACGGCGGGTCTGCATCATTACTTTTCCGACTTTCTAAACTGGCCTAATCTCTACGTAGGGAGTATCAGCTTGCCACTAGTACTATCATACCAAAAATAGACAATGCATAATTTACAGCATGTGTGAGTCCAAAGGATAACAGAAAAATAGATCATCATAACAGCTCAGGTTGTCCACATCAGAACATTTCGTCTCCAGCTAGTCACAACATGTGATCAAGTCATCACATTACTGACTCAACAACGATGCTCCTGCATCAGACTCCCAAGGTTAAAGTAGCTGAACCCCTGTTCAGCAAGTCTGTTACTAAGAAACCCTTGGTTTCCGATTGTTTAGCATCCATCCATGTAGAATCTTCTACAGGATGTCCCTTCCACTTGATCAGGTACTCCAAATAGTCCCCCTGTCTGGTGATTCTTGCAACTCTAGTCTCCAATATATGCTCAGCTTATGAAGGCTAGGCCATAGGCATCTGTTTCAGCCACTGTAGGTCTTCCACCTTTGGTACTTGCCCTGTATCATCTGTCACATAGGCATACAAGTCTGCAACATTAAAAATAGGTGATATACCAATTCCTATTGGCATTTCCAGTTCATAGGCATTTGCTGAAAATTTTCTGAGTATCTTGCATGGTCCAATATTTTTCATCTTCAACTTGTTGTACTCTGCTTTTGGAAATCTCTCTTTCCTCAGATGTGCTAATACTAAGTCTCCCACTTCATAGTTATTTTCCCTTCTCTTGGTATCTGCTCTAGCTTTGTAACTGCCGTTACTATGCTGCAATCTTGCCTTAACTTGCTCTTGTATCACACTGATACTTGCTGCAAAATATTCTCCATCCGCAGTCCTCCTTTCTAATTGACCCAAGTCTCAAAGTTCACATGCTCCTCTTGGATGCATTCCATAAATAATTTGGAATGGACTCATCCCCGTACTTCTATTTGGTGAATCATTATATGCAAATTAAGGTTGGCTTAATACCTTATCCCATTGCTTGGGGTTTTCTCCAATTAGACTTCTCAACATGTTACCTAGAATTATGTTCACCACCTCAGTCTGGCCATCAGACTGTGGATGATATGCTGAACTGAAATTCAGCTTAGTACCTAACTTTTTCCACAATGTCCTCCAGAAATGACCTGTGAATTTCACATCTCTGTCAGATACAATACTCTTAAGTAAACCATGTAGCTTTACAACTTCATCAAAAAACAAGTTAGCAATGTGTGTGGCATCACTAGTCTTATAACATGGAACAAAATGTGCCATCTTAGTGAATCTATCCACCACCACAAAAATAGAATCATATCCCTTCTAAGTTTTTGGCAAACCCAAAATGAAATCCATACTCACAGAATCCCAAGGCCTAGTTGGAATAGGCAATGGTGTGTATAAGCCGGTGTTTTGGATTCTTCCTTTGGCATGCTGACATACCCTACATCTGCTCACAAAATTTTCAACTTCAGATCTCATCTTTGGCCAAAAGTAAAAATGACTCAACTGACCAAAAGTTTTATCACTTCCAAAGTGTCCTGCCATTCCTCCATTGTGTTTCTCCTGTATTAAGTTCTCTCTCATGGAACACTTGGGAATACATAGCTTACTGTTCTTAAAGAGTAAACCATCTTGTAACATATACTCAATCCATGTTTCTCTGTCTGTCCCTACAGGATTTCTACAAGCTCTATATGCATTCTGAAAATCAGTGTCAGTCCCATACAAATCTCTTAAATGTTCAAATCCTACAACTTGGATCTGATTCTCTTGCACCATCAACTGTCTTCTACTTAAAGCATCGGCTACTCGATTTGACTTCCCACTTATGTTCTTTATCACAAAGGTGAATTTTTGCATGAACTCAACCCACTTAACATGTTTCTGGTTCAACTTAGGTTGTTGTATGATATACTGCAATGCATGATTATCTGAAAACAAAACAAACTCACTAGGCATCAGATAATGTCTCCAATGTTTTAATGTTTGAAAAATAGCATAAAATTCCTTATCATACAAGGAATACTTCAGTTTGGCCTCATTCATTTTTTCACTAAAATATGCTACAGTTCTGTCTTCCTGGCTGAGTACAGCTCCGATTGCTACTCCACTAGCATCACACTTCACTTGGAAAGGGTGCTTGAAATCTGGTAATTTCAATACTAGTTGTTCAGTAATATTATTTTTCAAGAACTGAAAGCCCCTTCCAGCCTCTACTGTCCATTGGAATGGTTGTTGATCCTTCCTGATAGTTTCAATGATAGGTGCACAAATACCACTAAAATTCTTTATAAACTTCCTATAAAAACTTGTCAACCCATGGAAACTTCTTGCCTCAAAAATGTTCTTTGGTGAAGGCCAATCAATGATTGCCTACACTTTCTCTGGATCCATCTTCAATCCATCACTTGAGATAACACAACCCAAGTACACTAACTCTGACTTCAGAAAGGTACACTTCTTCACATTTATTAGCAACTTTTCCTGTTGCAGTCTCTCCAAGACATATCTCAGATGCTTCAAATGCTCTTCCTCTGATCGACTGAAAATCAGAATATCATCAAGGTTATCAAAAACTTACCTATGAAATCTCTCAAGACTTCATTCATCAATATCATGAATGTGCTTGGTGCATTGGACAGTCCAAATGGCATAACCAACAACTCATACAACCCCTCATTTGTCTTGAAGGCTGTATTCCACTCATGTCCTTCTCAAATTCTAATTTGGTGGTATCCACTCTTCATGTCTAGTTTTGAAAAGCATGTTGCCCCACTAAGGCAATCCATCATGTCATCTATTCTTGGTAATGGAAATCTGTATCTGATGGTGATCTTGTTAATTGCTCTGGAGTCAGTACACATCCTCCATTCACCATCCTTCTTTGGTGTCAGTATTGCTGGTACTACACATGGACTCAGACTCTTCTAGACCAATCCCTTGTCTACCAATCCTTGTACTTGCCTTTTGACTTCTTCATTCTCTTGAGGTGTCAATCTATATGCTTCCTTATTGGGTAAACTCACTCCAGGAATGAAATCAATGTGGTGACTTATATCCCTCTTCGGTGGTAACTCATTGGAAAAATCATCTACCACAATGTCACTAAAATCTCCTAGCATATCCTGAACCTCCTCAGGTATATCTGTAATATTAGTCTTCATCACTACCACTGTGGGTCTACATACTACAACATAGTTTAGTTCCTCATCAATATGTTGCAAATACTCTTTTCCTGTCAACATCAGGATCTTTGATGTCTGCTGCTCTGTTGAGCTCTCTCCTTGTAAAGGATGAAGAATATGTTTTACCCCATCTTGGATAAAACTATGACAGTTACTCCTACCATCATGTACTACCTTTTTATCAAATTTCCAGGGTCTTCCTAGAATAATATGACAAACATCCATGGGAATAACATCACATAAAATCTTATCCTTATAGGTGCCTATTTGAAATTCAACTTCACATTGTTCACTTACCAAAATTTGATGTCCTTTATGCAACCATGATACTTTGTAGGGAACGGGATGCCTGGTCTTCCTCAAACTCAGTTTCTCCACCATCTCTGTGGAAATTAGGTTGTTAGTGCTCCCACTGTCAATCACCATCTTACAACACTTCCCTTTTTCTTTACACATGGTTTTGAATAAAGCATTCCTTTGGACAGGTTCCACTTCCTCCTTTTCAAGTTTCCGTAAGGTCTTGTTCATCACTAGATATTCTCCTTTTTCTGGCATGTTCTCATCTATTGTTTTATGTTCTTGTTGTTGCTCTTTCTGAGCTACATAGGATCCCCTTTGTCCTACGTATTCTCTCTCTGGGAATTCAAAATACCTGTGTCCCAACTTGTTACACTTATAACATCTATAGACATTTTCTCTGCCTCTTCCTCTACCTCTATCTCTATGGTAAGGTCCTCTATCTCTGGAGTTTCTTCCTCTATTTTGGTGCTCATGCTGGGGTGAATTACTAGGTCCTCCTCTCTGGGATGCAAACCTTCCTTTTCCAGCTATTTTCCCCCTTCCTTGGGTTGAACCTCTGCTTCTCTGGAAGCTCTGTTTTCTCAACAAATTCTCTTATGCTCTCAAATCACATTGGTATGCCTCATCCCTAGTTCTAGGGGATATCATACTGATCTCATCATGAATGTCCATTCTAAGACCATTGACATATCTAGCAGTATTCTCCACTGATTCTTCTACGTAGCCTGCCCTTAGGTTCACTTTGTAAAATTCCTCTGTATACTCTCCTACAGTTAATAATCTTTTCCCAAGGTTCTACATTTGCCTGTACAATGTCAATTGGTAATCCTTTGGTAAGAACTTTGCTCTAAGCTTGACTACCATTCTATCCTAGTTCTTTATGACCGGTTTATTCTTTCTTTTTCTTTCAGCTTGCACACTATCCCACCATAAATATGCATGTCCTTTTAATCTGGTCACTGCAAATATGACTTTCTTGTTCTCTTCAACTTCATCATACTCAAAGTATTTATCTAGCTCATTAATCCAATCAATGAGGTGCTCTGCAGTGAGACTTCCTTCATAGGTAGGCAACTCAGGTTTCGGCCGCAAAGTTGTTCCAAGAATTGACCGAAAGTATCTCAACTCTGGTGTTTCTCGTATAGGTGCTGCTTCCTCTTGTTCATCTTCTTTAGGATCACTTATGCTCCTGCTTCTGGATCTCTTAGTTGACCCATCTCCATATCTTCCATACGTGCTCAAATTTCTCTCATTTCCTCCAGGACTTCGGCATTCGTTGCCAATCTTCCTCTACCGTGCATTCTTGCACCTCTCATGTGTGTAGCCATGCTTTTGCTCTGCAGTGTCACACAAACAATCCACGCTCTTCTGCTACTGGATTCTGCTTCTCGCTCTGATACCAAAACTGATGGGGTGTTGGGTCGACCTCAACCAACTCAACCCTCAACCTTCCAGGATCTGGGGTGATTCGTCAGAATCAGTCCCTGACTCAGCCAGAAACCAACCTAGTCCTTCTGCCACATAGGCCTGACCTTCAACACAGGATTTTCGCAACCTCCTGGGGTCTCAAACCCTCAAAAATGGCCTTCCACAATTTCTTGCGGGATTACCCTCTTTCCACAACTACGACGTTCTTTCCGCAATTACCTGCTCCACAACAATCTTTCTGCAATCTAGGGTTGCAGGTTGTGAGGTGTTCTTCTTGCGCTCTCTGGAAAATATTTCTACAAACTTCTTTCTGAAATGCTTATTCCGCCACTTGCGGATTGCGGGTTTCGGGGTGTTCACTGACTTCCTTGAAAATCCATTCCATAAAACCTTCTCGCAATGTCGCTCCCGCAACACTTCACCGTTATCCGTCGCGCTTCTTCTCTTTTAGGGCACGGTCTTCACTGTCGATATTTGCGGGACTGATCTCAGCCGTTGATTTATGATCAAGGTGGGATCCTTCACTTCGGCTTTGCGGGAATGATAATTTCCGTGCAACTTCACTTCGGGTGATCTTTCCCCATCGTTGATCTTCTGTTTGGCTTCGATCTGAGTCGTTCGATGCTGCTAAGCCAAATCTACTTGGTTTCTTCATGAAATCTCAGTCGATTGATCATGGAATGATCAACACCGCTTCGGTCCTTATTTGGTTACATGGAAAACTCCACACAAACAAGAATCCTCCTTAACAATTTACTGGTGATTAGTCTGCAAACACATTGGGGTTCTTCTCTACACACATAGATCAAATGAACGCAACAAAGAGGTTCTTTCACACAGAAATCAAGTCAACAATGCACACAGTTTGACCTGATAGAAACTCAAAGCATTCTTGGTTCAAATACACAAAAGGATATCTTCAACACACAATTCTTCCAACTTTACTTACAAACAATATGAAAATTGCATTCCTGATAGAATGACCCATAATCCAGAGTTGACCAACCAACCCTTAACTCATTCTATTCTGTCCTAATTATGCATTCGGCTCCCTAACCGTATTTCGAGCCACTCAAACAACCTAACAACCTAACAGACTCCACAATGGCGGGCTTACATCATTACTTTGCCGACTTCCTAAACTGGCCTGATCTCCATGCAGGGAGTATCAGCTCGCCGCTAGTACTATCATACCAAAAATAGACAACGCATCATTTATAGCATGTGTGAGTCCAAAGGATAACATAAAAACAGATCATCACAACATCTCAGGTTGTCCACATCAGAACAGTTCGTCTCCAGCTAGTCACAACATGTGATCAAGTCATCACATTGCTGACTCAGCAATGATGCTCCTGCATTAGATCATTTACCTCAGATTTGGTCATCCATTTTCTCTTTGTTGATCCAATCCCCTAGCATCGTTAGATCTCAAGCTGCAAGACCCTGTTGAAAACGTAGGAACCAATAAGTAGTGAAAGCATACATTTCATATGATTGATCTAAGTTAACAGTTAAGGAAGAAAACTCTAAACATCATCAATGAGACAATATTTATGGAAAGAGATTATATTAACTGTAAAAGAAGGAGTTGCATAGAAAGGAGAAAGATACAACTAAAGCCTTAACATCGCATCCCCCATCCAACATGTCCAAGCCAAACCTCCAAGATGGTACAAGCTTCCCAAGATGATTAGGGATCACCAATATGGATTCTACCAGCATAAGGATACTATAGACCTTCCTCCCCTTACCATGGAGAGAGGGGGTGTTTATATATGGCTAAAGAGATAAGGTAGGTTGAGGATTAGAGGGAGATGGTTAAGGGATCCTCCCATTAGGTTAGTAACCGAAATGCCACCTCACCTAGACTATAGGGATAAGTCTCCACCTCAACAAACATCTAGAAAGACCTCGAGACTCCCCAAAATAGCCTTTAACTAACCCTGGCGCACCCTGGTAGAGGAGATAGAGCACCAGAGAGGGTCAGGCGCACCTTGTAGGAGGACAAAGGGCGCCAGTGGCTCACCCTAGCTAATCAAGAATTGCGCTGGTGCACCCTAGCTAAAGATGAAGTGCGCCAACATACTTAGAGAAGGTCAACCAGACAGGGATAACCTTCAGTTGAATGTGATTTATCCCAGTATGAGTTTAGGGGTCAGAGCAAAGAGTTTACACAATGGTCATGATGACGACACTAGGTTCTGATAATGACATTTGCACAATGGTCATGGTGAAGACAATAGGTCATGATAACGACACTTGCGACACTTGCACAAGGGTGACGACATTTTGGTGTAACAGAATGCTCCCCAAATCATGAAGCTGACGGAATAAGATAGGTGAAATGCTTTGTAGTAAGAAAATAATAATGGCAAGGACTTGCTGGTTGGAAGGAGTTGCTGCAGAAATGACCCTAAGATCCACAAGTCTCATACGACACAAAACATGGCTGCCAACAAATACACTGCAGATCCATGGTAGTAAAGACTAATTGAACACAATCATGGCTACTAGACACAATCGTAGATCCATGATGAGACAATAACACATCCAAGACCAATACAAAGGTGGATCTTTGTAATATGACTCAAACAATCTCCATCGCAACCTGGGTACAATATGAATTTCCCAGGGTCTTCAAGCTGAACCCTCAATGATATGAATCTATCCATGTGATTACAATGTTTTGGAGTTGAACATGGTAGAAACCACTTGATTATCGGTCATTGATGTATACCGTTAACAAGTACTAGGGAAATCACCATTGATGTCAATGATCCCCAAGGTATCATAGTACAAACAATCGAATGTGAATAAAGGGCTTGCAGTCGAACACTCGATGGGATCTTCCAATCAAGAGTCAATGATGTAAACTCATGTTGAAAGCGAGGTAACTTTTCATTGAGGCATGCAGGCCCAAGGTACTCGTTTGGTTTCTAGATTCAATTCTCGGATGATGTGTTGGAGTCAACAAGGATGAATCCGTCGAAGGAGGGCCATGATGAATCCCCCATCATCAACACAAAACTCGATGAAAGATGTTTGGAGTGAATCAGATAGTAGAGAAATGTGCAAGATTGACTCAAGTTAGACCGACATGATGGAAGGTGTACTGACTTCAGATGGTGAGCAATGAACATCTCTTGAACATGGACATGGCATGACTTTCCAGTATTGATATGACGAGAATGACACTAACCCCCACCGTGACTGATAGTGGAAGCATTCATTGGATGACCCAAAAGAGTGACACGACTCATGAAATCAGTAGAACTCCAAGACAAACAGATTACCCAAGTACTGAATGCAAATGAAAAATGAGTTCCATGTTCAAGAGCGACTATGTACTGCTGTAAATAAAGTGTAATACAAAATCTTCCATTTTTTTCCATCATGACTGATGAGTGCCTCACTTGTTTTTTAACGAGCTTGAAGAGGGTAAACAGATGCTCAGTAAAGCTCATCTCACAGATGAGTCCAATCCCAAATTTTTTTTGAACCTGGGAAAGGAGGGGTTCATCCCATGGTGGGCCCTTCAATGTTGAGTTTTAACGAGTGCATAGAAGGTAAACTCGGTGTCATTTCATGTTTAGAGAGTCTGAAAAGAACTAAAGAAGACTCCAAAGGTCCTTTTTCGTAAAGTTAGCCTCGTCGCCCGGAAAAGGGTAAAACAACGCGAGAGAGGACTCTTCCAGTCATGATTGGCTGGAGTGATCCTTTTTTGTAAATAGTGCCCCCTGGTCCAAAAAAGGGGTAAACTATCACCAGGGAGACGATCATTCAAATCCTTTTACAAGCATGAATGAATCAATTTCGCTTGGCCATCTTTTCATATTTTAAGAGTCTGAAAAGAGCTTAAAAAGGACTCCATGAACAATTTTGTCATGGTTGATAATCGAGTACGACAAAGGAAAAAGTAAACTCGACACAGTTCATTTTCCATAAATTGTCTAGTGAGGTCGGATAAAGTGATAAACCTATACTCGTTAGACACACCTTTTTACTCAATTTTTTAATGAGCACGATAATGGTATCAAAAGCACTCAGAATCTTTTTCATATTTGAACTAGAGAACGAAAAAGTGAAAACTAAGCTCAAACCACTTTTCATGTTTTAACCAGAGCATGAAAAAAGTGAAAAGTAAGCTCAAACCACTTTTCATGTTTTAACCAGAGCATGAAAAAAGTGAAAAGTAAGCTCAAACCACTTTTCATGTTTTAACCAAAGCACGAAAAAAAGTGAAAAGTAAGCTAAAATACTATCTCTTTTTTTAACGAGCTCGAATATAGTGGAAAGAATGCTCATGATGTCTGCTTCATTTTTTAACGAGCTTGTAACGGAAAATGAACTATGCTCGAGATTATTTTCATGATTTAGCAAGCTCGAAACCCAAAAGAAAGTATGCTCGAAAATATTCCCATTGGTGGACTCTTTCCAAACATGGTATCTAGAGGTTGGCACATGCCCCCAGCATGATTGCTAGAAGTAAGTGACTTAGCTCCAACATGGTGTGGAGAGGCGATCGAGTTGACTTCAACATAATGTCCAGGGGTTGAAGACATGCCCCCAAAGTTTCGTTTCATTCTCATAAGGCATAGGTGGATGAAAAGAAGGTTCAGGTACTAATTCTACGAGAAGACTCGACTCAGAGGGAAAAGATCTGTTTCATTTTTTAACGAGCTTGACACAGGAAAATAACTCTACTCATGGGAACCTATTTCATTTTTTAACGAGCTTGACATAAAAAGGGAACTATGCTCATAGGATACTATTTCATTTTTTAACGAGCTTAAAACAGAAAGGAACTGGGATCAAGATTAAAGGAACTTATCCAACATGATGTCCATAGGTTAGTAGTGTTCCCCCCAGCATGATGTTTAGAGGCTGGAGATATGCCCCTCATGCTTAAGGGGAAGAAACCACTAATACGTGTGGAACGTTGAGGGAAGTTTGTTGAATGGCAGTCATGCGATGATTGGGTGTCACGAAGGAAGTTGTTCAATGGTCACAATCCTCCCATCATAGGGAAAATACATCACTCTAAAGAGTGTGGACACTACTGCCTTCATAGCATAGACATAGTCACGTCCAAGGAGCAGATTGAAATCTAAAGGACCTTGGACAACCATGCCATCGACATAAACAGTTTTACCTCCTAAGGTGACAGGTAACTACGGAAGAATCCCTAAAGGTCCGGTAGGCCTTCTATTAAAAGCCAAAATCCGGCCGGTAACCGGTACAAGCTATGGAGACCCTATAGATTGCCAAGCAGTTGAGGA
Organism: Larix kaempferi; assembly: GCA_027924585.1. Classification (NCBI taxonomy): domain Eukaryota; kingdom Viridiplantae; phylum Streptophyta; class Pinopsida; order Pinales; family Pinaceae; genus Larix; species Larix kaempferi. Next base: position 11,806,205 of record BSBM01000050.1, on the reverse strand, counting down.
TAAAATACTAACAGAAGCTCCCTCGTCAACTATAGTGCGAAATATTTCCTTATCAAAAACACCTACAGATATCTGGAAAGGAACATCTGAGGGGAGATGAGATTCTGCTAGACTATTTCAATCAAATGAAATAACCTCAGTACTTGGAGGAGGTACCGTGGACGAGACTTCTCCTTGCCTAGAACTGTCTGAGCCGACCAGAAAGATATCAGTGGTTTCTAAGTCACTTTCAGTTGGAAAAGCAGGATACGACAAAGATTTTGTGATGGTGGCTACTTCAATCTAGGAATTTTCCAATGAAAGAGTCAGGTGGACCAAGGATAAAAATAGATCTACTGCTTGCGTTTCACTCTTCAAAGGAGGAGTGGGATCAACCGAAGATGATGCTCGATTAATCACTTGGATTTCACTCGTCATAGGAGGAGTGGAGTCAACCAAGAACGAAACTTGATTAATTGATTGGGTTTCATCTCTGGAGGGAGGAATGGGGTCGATCAAGGATGGAGTTGAATCAACCACTTTATTCTCACTCTTTGATGAAAGAGTAGGTTCAACCAAGGGTGGGGTCGGATTGACCGTCCTATCGACCAATGTAGGATCAAGGGACAACCTACAATATTCAATTGGAAGGTGTTTATGGGATATGTCCATGTCTTCCAACAATTGTGAAGCTTCATCCATACAAGGACAAAAGTAAGTACGGTGCATGCCCTTGAATAACCAACAAGGGTCTGCATCTCTACCCTTCCAACCCTTAATTACAATGTCACTAGTTGATGGGGTATCATCAGTATGATGTCCAAAGACTGATGACATGGGATGTTCAGAACGCGAACATATTTCTAAGACCTTGTAGATACCAGGGTGTTACACCAAAATGTCGTCACCCTTGTGCAAGTGTCGCAAGTGTTGCCAGTGTCGTCATCCTGACTTAGTGTCGTCACCATGACTGTTGCAAGTATCGTCCTTATGACCAAGTGTCATCATCATGACCGTTGTGATAAAGTCATCATCTTGACCATTGTGTAAGCTCTGTGCTCTAACCTCTAAACTCATTCTAGGCTAAAACACATCCAATTGAGAGATTTTTCCTGCCTAGTTGACCTCTTTGAGTAGGCTGTCGCACTTCTCCTTCATCTAGGGTGCGATGTTGCAGTTTCTGGTCAGCTAGGGTGAGACACTGTCGCACTCTGTCTTCCTACAGAGTGCGACGACCCCTCTTTGTCGCTCTGTGTCCTCTACCGGGGTGCGACAAGGTTGGTTAAAGGCTATTTTGGGGAGTCTCGAGGTCTTTCTAGAAGTTTGTTGAGGTGGAGACCTATCCCTAGACTCTAGGTGAGGTGGCATTTCAGTTCCTAACTTAATGGGAGGATCCCTTAACCATCTCCCCCTAATTCTCAACCTACCCTATCTCTTTAGCCCTATATAAACACCCACTCTCTCCATGGGAGAGGGGGGAGGTCTATGGTATCCTTATGCTGATAGAATCCATATTGTTGATTGGGAAGCTTGTCCCATCTTAGAGGCTTGGCTTGGACATGTTGGATGGAGGATGCAACATTGAGGCTTTGGTTGTAGCTTCATCCTTTCTATGTAATTCCCACTTTTATACAGTTAATATAATCTCTTTCCATAAATTGTTGTCTCATTGATGATGTTTAGAGTTTTCTTCCTTAACTGTTAACTTAGATCAATCATATGAAATGTATGCTTTCACTGTTTGTTAGTATCTATATGTTTAACCAGGTCTTGCAGCTTAGATCTGACGACCGCTGGATGTGGAGTAGCATTAAGGAAAAAGGACCGCGAAGTAAAGGTAAGACATCTAGCACTTGATCCTTAAGTAGATCTAGGAAATCCATTTGTATTCTGTTCTATTTGTTCTAGACTCGCATTGAGCTAGGGAGATCCTGCTCGCGTCCGCTCGAGTGGATTGTCCGATAAGAAAGAGATTGTCCAGAAAAATCTCATCAAATCATCATCTGAGGAATAAAACTATGCTCGAGGGAGATACAGAGTGCGACAACCCCTCTGTGTAACTCTAAACTAAAAACACAGCCACGACCAATACAAAGTGGATCTGTGCGTCCCAAACAATATCCATCGCAACCTGGGTAGGCAGGAACTTCCCCAAGGTCTTCAAGATGAACCCGCAATGATACGAATCTATCCATGTGATTACAATGTTTTGGAGTCGAACATGGTAGAAACCACTTGATTACTGGTCATTAATGTATACCGTTAACAAGTACGAGGAATAAAACTATGCTCGAGGGAGATACGGAGTGCAACGACCCCATCTATCTATATTTTCAAGTGGATGAAATTTTTCCTTCCTAATTGACCTCTTTGAGTGCGCTGTCACACTTCTCCTTCATCTAGGGTGCGACGTCGTAGTTTCTGGTTAGATAGGGTGAGACACTGTCGCACTTTGTCTTCCTACAGAGTGCGACAACCCCTCTTATTCCATTTCAATGCTAGCGTCCGCTCGAGCATAGTTTTATTCCATTTCAAGTTCATTAAAAAATAAGATGGGCCCCCTCAAGCATAGTTATTGTCTATTTCAAGCTTGTGTAAAAATTAAATAGATATCCCTCCCATCAGTTCGAGTCTCTCGCTAGAGTTAGAACATGAACCTTCATTTCATCTGATTCTCGTTTTCCCCCCTTGGTGAACATTTTCACCACCATGATATTTTCGAGTGGATGAGATTTTTCCTGCCTAGTTGACCTCTTTGAGTAGGTTGTCGTACTTCTCCTTCATCTAGGGTGCGACGTCACAGTTTCTGGTCAGCTAGGGTGAGACACTGTCACACTTTGTCTTCCTACAGAGTGCGATGACCCCTCTTATTCCATTTCAATGCTCGCATCCGCTTGAGCATAGTTTTATTCTATTTCAAGCTCATTAAAAAATAAGATGGGCCCCCTCAAGCATAGTTATTGTCTATTTCAAGCTTGTGTAAAAATGAAATAGATCTCCCTCCCATCAGTTCGAGTCTATCGCTAGAGTTAGAACATGAACCTTCATTTCATCTGATTCTTGTTTTCCCCCCTTGGTGAACATTTTCATATTAGTAGCTAGGTTGGTAGTTGGGTTAGCAAGCAACATTTTCAGACGAAATGAAGCGTGGGGGGCATGCCACATGTCGTACCATCAGCAATCATGTTGAGGGAACACCACCATGATAAGCCGCTAGCAATCATGCTAGGGGCATTTACCAACCTCTGAGCATCGTGTTGGGAAGGAACCCGTCAATCGGCCTTAACCTATGAGCAGATTTCCCTTTCTATGTCAAGCTCGTTAAAAAATGAAATAGGTTCCCGTGAGCAGAGTTCTAATCTTGTGTCAAGCTCGTTAAAAAATGAAACATATCATTTCCCTTTGAGTCAAGTCTCCTCGTATACTTAGTACTTGAACCTTCTTTTCACCCACCTATGCCTTAGGTGGATGAAATGAAGCTTGGGGGCATGTATTCAATCTCTGGAAGTTATGTTGAAGTCAACTCGATCGCCTCTCCACACCACGTTGGAGCTAAGCCACTTACTTCTAGCAATCATGTTGGGGGCATGTACCAACCTTTGGATTTAATGACGGGAAGAATTTCACCATTGTGAACATTTTCGAGCATACTTTCCATTTTAGGTTTCGAGCTCATTAAACCATGAATACTATCCCGAGCATAGTTCATTTTCTGTTACAAGCTCATTAAAAAATGAAGCAGACATCATGAGCATTCTTCCAACCTATCTTCGAGCTCGTTAAAAACAGTAAGATGGCATTTGAGCTTACTTTTCACTTTTTTCGTGCTCTGGTTAAAACATGAAAAGTGGTTCGAGCTTAGTTTTTACTTTTTCGTGCTCTGGTTCAAACATGAAAAAGATTCCGAGTGCTTTTGATACCATTATCGTGTTCATTAAAAATTTGAGTAAAAAGGTGTGTCTAACGAGTATAGGTTTATCACTTTAACCGGCCTCGCTAGACTATTTACGGAAAAGGAACTGTGCCGAGTTTACTTTTCCTTTGTCGTACTCGATCATCAACCATGACAAAGTTGTTCATGGAGTCCTTTTTAAGCTATTTTCAGACTCACTAAATAGGAAACGATTGCCAAGCGAACTTGATGCTTTCACGCTTGTAAAAGCATTTGAATGATCGTCTTTCTGGTGATAGTTTACCCCTTTTTTGGACCAAGAAGCACTATTTATGAAAAATGAATACTCCAACCAACCATGGCTGGAAGAGTCCTCTCCCGCGTTGTTTTACCCTTTTTCGGGCGACAAGGTTAACTTTACGAAAAAGGACCGTTGGAGTCTCCTTTAGTTCTTTTCAGACTCTCTAAACATGAAATGATGCCGAGTTTTCCTTCTTTGGACTCGTTAAATTTTAAACATTGAAGGGCCCATTATGGGATGAACCCCTCCTTTCCCAGGTTCGTAAAGCGTTTTGGATTGGACTCATCTATGAGATGAGCTATACCGAGCATCTGGTTACCCTCATCAAGCTCATCAAAAACACATGAGGCACTCATCAATCATAATGGGGAAAAGGGGAATATTTTATGTTACATCTTAATTACGGTAGTACATAGTCACTCTTGAACATGGCACTCGTTTGCATTTGCATTCAGTACTTAGGTAATCTGTTTGTCCTTGAGTCTTGTCAATTCCGTGAATCATGTCACTCCTTTGGGTTAGCCAAAGAATGCTTCCACCATCAGTCGCATTGGGAGTTAGTATCATTCTCATCATGTTAATACTGCAAAGTCATGCCATGCCCATGTTCAAGAGATGTTTCATTACTCATCATCTGCAGTCAGTATACCTTCGATCATGTTGGTCTACCTTGAGTCAGTCTTGCACATTACTCTACCGTCCGATCTACACCAAACATTTGTTATCGAGTTTCATGTCAATGATGGGGGATTCATCATGGCCCTCCTTCGACGGTTTCATCCTCGTCAACTTCAAATCATCATCCGAGGATTGAACTTAGAAACCAACCAAGTACCTTGGGCCTGCATGCCTTAATGGCAGGTTACCTCGCTTTCAACATGAGTTCACCTCATTGACTCTTGATTGAAAGATTCCATTAGGCGTTCGACTTCAGCTCAATGATTCACGCTTGATGGTATATACTGTGATACCTTGGGGATCATTGACATTAATGGTGATTCCCCTCGCACTTGTTAACGGTATACATTAATGACCGGTAATCAAGTGGTTTCTACCATGTTCGACTCCAAAACATTGTAATCAAATGGATAGATTCGTATCATTGCGGGTTCAGCTTGGGAAGTTCTTTCCTACCTAGGTTGCAATGGAGATTGTTTGGGACGCACAGATCCACTTTGTATTGGTCGTGGTTGTGTTGTCAGTTCAGAGTTACACAGATTCACTTTTGTATTGGTCGTGGCTGTGTTATCATCTCATCATGGATCTACGATTGTGTCTAGTAGCCATGATTGTGTTTTCAGTCGGTCATTACTATCATGGATCTGTAATGTATTGGTCGGCAGCCATGATTTCTGTTGTATGAGACTTGTGTATCTCAGATCATTTCTGCAACAACTCCTTCCAACCAGCAAGTCCTTGCCATTTTTCTTATTACAAAGCATTTCATCTGTCTCATTCCGTCAACTTCATGCTTTGGGGGCCATTCTGTTACACCAAAATTTCGTCACCCTTGCGCAAGTGTTGCAAGTGTCATCATCCTGACTTAGTGTCGTCACCATGACCGTTGCAAGTATCGTCCTTATGACCAAGTGTCGTCATCATGACCGTTGTGATAAAGTCGTCATCTTGACCATTGTGTAAACTCTGTGCTCTAACCTCTAAACTCATTCTAGGCTAAAACACATCCAATTGAGATATTTTTCCTACCTAGTTGACCTCTTTGAGTAGGCTGTCACACTTCTCCTTCATCTAGGGTGCGACGTCGCAATTTCTGGTCAGCTAGGGTGAGACACTGTCGCACTTTGTCTTCCTATAGAGTGCGACAACCCCTCTTTGTCGCTCTGTGTGCTCTACCTGGGTGCGACTAGGTTGGTTAAAGGCTATTTTGGGGAGTCTCTAGGTCTTTCTAGAAGTTTTTTGAGGTGGAGACCTATCCCTAGACTCTAGGTGAGGTGGCATTTCGGTTCCTAACCTAATGGTAGGATCCCTTAACCATCTCCCCCTAATCCTCAACCTACCCTATCTCTTTAGCCCTATATAAACACCCACTCTCTCCATGGGAGAGGGGGGAGGTCTATGGTATCCTTATGCTGATAGAATCCATATTGTTGATTGGGAAGCTTGTACCATCTTGGAGGCTTGGCTTGGACATGTTGGATGGAGGATGCAACGTTGAGGCTTTGGTTGTAGCTTCATCCTTTCTACGTAATTCCCACTTTTATACAGTTAATATAATCTCTTTCCATAAATTGTTGTCTCATTGATGATGTTTAGAGTTTTCTTCCTTAACTGTTAACTTAGATCAATCATATGAAATGTATTCTTTCACTGTTTGTTAGTATCTATATGTTCAACATGGTCTTGCAGCTTGAGATCTAACGATGTTGGAGCATTGGATCAACAAAGACCAAAGGGATCTGCAAATCTGTGGTAAGCTATCTATCTACTAGTTTGCACTTCTATTGATCTAGGAAAGTATATGTATATTCTATTCTATTGTTCTAGACTTACGTTAAGCTAGGGAGATCATGCCTTAGATCCGGCTTTGGTAGATTGTCTGTTAACATAGGGGATCTCTTAAGAAAATGGGACCCTTTACAAAGTTTTCAAGGGAATTTCGGTTTACGCAAATTCGAAACAGGTGTATCGATGCTCCCAGGATGATGATAAGGGGTTGGTGAGTTCCCAGCGTGATGGTCAAAGGCTGGGGTTGTGACCTTCTGCTTAGTGTTCTTCTTCTTAGTCTTCCTTTTCTTCTTCTTCTCACTCGCCTTCTTACTAACATCAGAGTTTTCAATAGGAGAAGAGGAAGAGAAAGAAGCTGTTTCAACATTCGATGAAGAAGGAGAGGGGTCACCATGAGATTGATGCTCATGAGGTGAAGGACCTAGGTTCGACACGATTGGTGCACTTGGTGTAATTGGATTGGAGAATAACCATACTGGTAATCCTATCGTCAATCCAGGAAGACTCAACGTAACCATAAAAGGAGGACCAACAGTTCCACAAGGGGGAATAACAAATGGCATACCCTAGAAAGGGGTTTCTTGGTTGGTAGTCCCGGAAGAATCTTCCATATCTAAGAGTCTCTAAAGTACCACACAAATAAAACACTACTCAAGTATAAAAGAAGCAAGCAAACTGTGTGAATAGGAGTGGATAAATAGTCAGGATCCTCACAGGATTGTCAAGGCGCCACAACTCGCTATATACCGCAGGGTCCAATAGTAAAACATGACAAGGAGGATTGGGACTGTACCCTTTCTTGAATACTCGACTACCTAGATGACACATGCATAGTAGTCTCCCCGAGTGTTGTTCTCAGTGTATTGTGATGACAAGACGACCAAATGGTTAACTCAATTGGTCTCAAGAATCCTAGCAGTGTCTCCCGATATACTCAAGGTACGTGGGAGCTCAAATCCATAGTGGTGTTGTCTAATGCACAATCGTACGAAACAAGACCTTTCGATATACTACCGAGTATGTGAAACACCTTTCAATATACGCCAAGTATGTGAAGTGTCTTTCGATATAACCTAAGGTATGTGAAAGAGACTTCGATATACTGGTTGGTACGTGAAATAGCTTCAATATACCGGTTGGAACGTGGAAGACTACAATACCCCCGGGATGCAGTGCAGGAAAATAACGACAGTTGCCACGTTTTATGACGCCGGAACACATCACTAACTTACACACAATTACTAAATTATTTTAACCTAATCTAGCGTTAATTTTATCTTGTGCGTTTAGGTGGATGCATGAGGTGTAGACATGTAATGTAAAAATAATGCAAATCCTTACTACATGACAATGCACATTTTCCTTTGTCTTTCGATGAAACCTACTTAAGGTAAGGAGATATATTTTTCCCTTTTATAATCAAAATGACCTTAAGCAGTAATGAAATTAAGAATTCCTATCTAGAATGCATAAACTCTAACTTTCCGCTACAATGGGCTAAAAAGGCAAGGAAATCAAAGATGTGACAAAACCTCTATATGCAACAAAATATTGTCCTTGAAAACAAACTAATGAAGCGCTTTGATTTTAATATGCATGTATCAAGATGAAATTTGATAACTAAGTACTTTTCAAATCAACAAGCAGAAAATGAGAGAATGTCTAATAGCACTCTGATCACCCAGAAATTCCCAAAGAAAAAATGAGAACACCCACAAACTTAAAAGCACTCAAGAAAGGCCCAAAATCTACCAAATGCAATCAAAACTCAATGATTGAGTGGAGGAAGGGTTTGGAGATCAGATATAATGATCTGAATAGATCTAAAAAGATCAGGTAAGGTGATCAAGGATGGCAAGATCGAACCAACCGGTGGGGGATTTAAATTTCCCCCGACAACCGAGTCACTTACTTGACTAATGAAACATCCAAAATCAACAAAAGCGCTTCCAAACCAAAGCAATGCTGGACCTAGGGGGTGTGTGTCTGTAATACACAGCCTACAAACCACAATCAATTAGACCAAAATCCCAAAAAGAAGGAAATCCCAGCTAAAAACTAGGCTTGAAGGGGCCAACACAGGTTGTACACGGGCAAGGTGCACCAGGTAAGGTTCGACGTAGGTTGTACATAGGCAAGGTGCACCACCGACGCAGTTTGTCTGTAGGCAAAGTGAGTTGGCCACATAGGAGCGCAGGGGAAGCACTGCTTACGTGCGCCAGTCGAATTTTGAGCAGTAAAAGTGTGAGATCTCCCAAGGTAGAAGGGTGGGAGGCCTGATTATGATCCCAAAGAGAATCAAGGGCACAAAAGAAACTCTTTATTGACAAAGATCTGATGGTAGGAAGGCTCAAAAGGATAGAAATGGCTCAGACAAAAGAGATGAAATCAAACATAAATGAAATCAATTCTACTATAAGTCCCCAGTATGGTCGCCAAATTTGTCACCAGACAATCTACCAAAAGCGTACTTAAGCAATGATCTCCCTAGTTCAACGTGAATCTAGAACAAATCAAATGGAACATAACCTACTTTCCTAGATCAAATAGAAGTGCAAACGGATAGATAGATCATTTACCTCAGATTTGCAGATCCCTTTGCTCTTTGTTGATCCAATCCCCCAGCGTCGTTAGATCTCAAGCTGCAAGACCCTGTTGAACACGTAGGAACCAACAAGTAGTGAAAGCATACATTTCATATGATTGATATAAGATTATATTAACTGTAAAAGAAGGAGTTACATAGAAAGGAGAAAGATACAACAAAATCCTTACCGTCGCAACCCCCATCCAACATGTCCAAGCCAAACCTCCAAGATGGTACAAGCTTCCAAAGATGATTATGGATCACCAATATGGATTCTACCAGCATAAGGATACTATAGACCTTCCTCCCCTTACCATGGAAAGAGGGGGTGTTTATATAGGGCTAAAGAGATAGGGTAGATTGAGGATTAGGGGGAGATGGTTAAAGGATCCTCCCATTAGGTTAGGAACCGAAATGCCACCTCACTTAGAGTCTAGGGATAGGTCTCCACCTCAACAAACATCTAGAAAGACCTCGAGACTCCCCAAAATAGCCTTTAACTAACCCTGGCGCACCCTGGTAGAGGAGACAGAGCGCCAGAGAAGGTCAGGCGCACCTTGTAGGAGGAAAAAGGGCGTCAGTGGCTCACCCTAGCAGACCAGGAATTGCGCCGGTGCACCCTAGCTGAAGATGAAGTGCGCCAGCATACTCAGAGAGGGTCAACCGGACAGGGATAACCTTCAGTTGCATGTGTTTTAGCCCAGTATGAGTTTAGGGGTCAGAGCAAAGAGTTTACACAATGGTCATGATGACGACACTAGGTTCTGATAACGACATTTGCACAATGGTCATGGTGACGACACTAGGTCATGATAACAACACTTGCAACACTTGCGACACTTGCACAAGGGTGACGACATTTTGGTGTAACATACATTGGTGGACAATTTGTTTTAGTGGCCTTGGCACCACATCAAAATTCCAGCAATGTAAATCATTCATTTTTTAAAGACCAATTTAGCTTTAGATTCTACATCAATTTGTAACTTGCAAATAGTGTTTTTTTGTAAGTTTACTTGTTTCTTTGTACTTGCAATAGTTTTTCGTGAGTGTCAAATAAAATTAAGTTGAATTATATCAGGTGCATTATATGCAAAAGGGTGGAGTTGCAAGATGCCCTCATAGGTCTCAGTGTTGAAAGACTTTATTTGTTTCCAATAATTCATAGTTCAGATCATGGTATTATGTGTCTAGTTTTGACACTCAAAACCACTATGATATGTTTGGATAGGTATTGTGTCTAGTTATGACACTCAAACATACCTCTTTGATATATCATGCCATTGGAGACACAACCATGCACTTTTTCCATCACACCAAAGAAATTTTTCCTGTTTCTCATCTTGTATCTAATAGGGAGGAACATCATGGATTGATAGTCAAGATTCAAGTTTCGAAGCCTTATCAATTAGATAGAAAACAAGCGATCCTGAGCCACATCCAGAACTAGAGCTAGCAATTGGAGCTAGAATCCAAAGCCAGAGTGAGAGTCTGAGTTGTAGCCAGAAGACAAAAATAGAACCATGTTCCAGAACACCCATTGGTTTGTGGTCATATGAAAACAACCCTTTTGGTTTGTGGTTAACCAAAAACCACACATTTAGTAGAAGACTTACAAATTCTGCTAGACATCAGCTTGTGGTGATCCTTAAACCACCATTTTACAAAGGGAATCCCCAAGGCTTAGAGCCAAGTTCAAGTGGGAATCACTAAGCCAGAAACAAAGTTAGAGCAAAGTTCCAAAGGGAACTGCTGACCCAAAACAAGAGTTAGCTTCCAAGTTCTAGAGTTTGTGGTCATCCTAAAACCACCATTTAGTAGAAGACATCAACCCTTGTTTCTTCTACTAACCTTTTTGGTTTGTGGTCATCCAAAACCATTGAGTTTGTGGTCATTCTAAAACCACTGATTTAGAGGGCACTTCATTTTTACCACTTAGTAGAAGACTTCAACTTCTACTAATTTACTTGGCACATGGTCAGCTTGTCAAGTAGGAAATGTTCAACATTTGTTAGCCATCCACTACCAATTTTCAACTCCCTTACATAAGATTCTTGGACTCACATACACCCCTTTGGATTAAGGGGGAATGTTGGAAACCTAATCCTTGTGGATTTGGTAAATTGTATTTATTATTCACTTAGTTGTCATAGGTGAATTTGAAATGTTGTCAAAAGTCCAAGAAACCTCTTGGAATATGAAACCAAGGGTCACATCATTGTATTAATATGTGTACATTCTTAATGGAAAATAGAGCATTCACACTTATTATTGTAATTGGGTGTTCCAACAGAACTTCATAAAATATTTGAATTTTATAAACTTTATAAATAAACATATACTACTTGGCTCTTTCACATACATGATGTTTGATGGCACTTCTCTATGTCGAATTTGCATTGAACTTTGTGTCAAACAAGACGCATGGGTGTCTTTGGAAAAATGATACTATTGGAAAACTCGAATACACAAAATATTAATTAGGTGTCCTTATGAAACATTGATAATACATTACATATGTTTCAAATTATGTGCCTTGGTATGAACTTTTATAACCACTAACACTAATATTAAAATATGGTCATTATCACCTTGATTAATCACACTAGTCATTAATTGAGACCTTTACAAGTTAGCTTTATTTTTATGTTACTATTTTATAAGGATGATTACATGTTTCCATATAGGAGGGGATCAAATATTGTACAACAAGAGCTGCATGCAGCTTAGTCCCTACATAATTGAAGTTAATATTCATTTGAAAGACAAGCATAAAGGAGGCTATTACAAGTTGTACCAGTATAGCTCTTCAAATTTCACCTTAAAAATGACAATTGACATTTGGCTTTCTATGTTAATGCAAAAATCAATATTAAATATTTTTGCTTTCTATGTCAAAGAAAAAATCAATATCAATTATCAACCAATAGCTATCTATTTAAAAATAAATAAAAATATTCATTTGAAAGACAAGCATAAAGGACAGGTTGTGTTGTTATAACTCTTCAAATTTTACCTTAAAAATGACAATTTGCATTTTGTTTTCTATGTCAAAAAAATTTAAAATAGGTATCAATAACTCAACTCAACAAAACTAGCATTTGATGCCCGCTCAAAAGTTCTCATGTATGCACTTGGATTGACCACCAAATGTCATAGAGGTATGTTGGGATCAGTGTTACAATGAAGAATGTTGTGATACTCCATTAGAGCTAACCGACGCACACAGAATCGCACATGTGCCTATACTCTTGTTGATGTCCATATGTTTATTGACCTGTTGATTGTTGTGTTGAATATGTTGAAGAGTATCCCGAGATATTTTGGTGATGCCATATTATCAGAGATGAAGAACTGTCCAAATAATTAGTGTATTATGACTATAAATTTTACATAAATACATATTATGCATGTTATAAAGTTCACATATAAATATCATATAGTACTTATACAGAAAATTAAAACTACTATAATAACTCCACTTGTCAAAAAGTATGATAATGGCCAAACTGATATAGGCTACTATAATATAGAAAAAAGAATCTACTACAATATAGAAATGAAACTACAACAATATAAACATGAAAGGCCATAACAAAACAGAAAAGAATCTACTACAATATAGAAATGAAACTACAACAATATAAACATGAAAGGCCATAACAAAACAGAATGCAAAATGAAAGCAAATTCATTTGAGTTTTGTGAAAAGAAGAAAATTACTCATTCTAGTTTTACGAAGAGAAGGAAATAAAATAAGGCAGACAAAGATATGAAAATTTGTTTACGAAAAATTATGTGTGAGAAGTATAAAACATTATTTTAAAAAGATTATTTTATTAATTAAAAATATATTAAAATAAAACATTATTTAAAATTTATATATTTTTATATATTTTATCACAAATCAAACAAAACGTTTAGATTATTTTTAGTTGTTTTATTATTTCTCACAAATTGTTTTTATATTTTATACCATTATGAATTTCCCTACTCTTTTGTTTTTATTATTTCTGAAGATATATATTTTAATAAATTAACATAATCATATGGGGAACTTCCCAATCAGAATCAAATTACAACCTAAAGCAAAAGAAGGTACCCATGATCTAGTAAAGAAGTTTCTATATGCCAACGGAAGCTACCGATAATCTAGTAAAGAAGTTTCTATATGCAAACGAATGAATCTCTCACACACACCAACCAATTATATCTTTACTCAAATTTACATAACACTATCAATTCTCGAGCCTCTATAACTCTAATATAACTCAAGAGGTGGTGCTCGGCAAATAGCCCAAGGAAGAGACAGGTTTTCTGAAACTATAAAATCCATCCACATCCAAAAAATTCATCCTACTGAAAGCTAAACATAAATATATACAAAATATTACTTTCTTAAATATGAATCCTTCATTTATGAATTAGAAAAATGTTGCATCTCTGCTAATCATAAAATAAATAAAAGGCTATGAGCATAATAAATAATTAACTTTTAAAAGTCCAAGTTAACAAAAGTTAATAATATCGTATATAGAAAGTATGGATTCGAGAACACTCGATGTTTATAATTGGAAACTTGATATATTAATGGTAACGTAGGAGATGAAAGTAAAGATAATTCTTTTAATTGAAAATGAAATAATCTGAAAATTACTTTAAACAATTCAAGTTGCTTGGCAAAACATGGCCTGTGACAACTAGATGTTCCAATACCGTTGAAGCAAGTGAGGGTCTTTCGATTTAAACGGAGTGATGAAAAGCATGGTAACCTAGTTAACTCAGGCCATGCCAAATTGACAAGCAACCAACAAACCTTCCTATTTCTATGCAATGCTGTACTCTATATAATTCCACGTTTCTGAATACAAGGACTTCTAAATCATATGTAGAACCACAACAGGCGAAAAACAAATGCCACATAAGACAAAACAAAATAGAAATTAACCGGCCTCTATCATGAGAGATTTTCTTTTTCTTGTTCTTTTTTTTTCAAAAAAAAAAACACAAATTTTTATTTAAAAGCAAAAGTTGTGTCAAAACAAGTACATAATTTCCATGTCGCTGTAAGTGACTCCATAGTCTGTAATACAGAAATCAGAAACTGTTGATCCACGATCTGCTATGCCCTTGCCAAATACAATATAGTCTTGACATTTTCATGTTCATGGTGTCATTAAAAAGTGAGGACTGTCTAAGGAGTGAAATCTCCACCATATACAGGAAAAATAAATAAATAAAATGAAAGGTTACTCTAATCCTAGAACAAAGGAAGGTGGCTCTGCCAGATGCAGACCCCATCAACATACTCCATCACCAACAAGTTTCCTGTCATGGGCCCTATGACCAACTTTGACAGTCTATCCACATCTTTGTTGAGATCCCTATAAATGTGCTTGAAAGATATACCTTCAAAAACCTTAATAAACTTCTTAACTCTGTCAATCCAATGTTCTAAATAAATGAAGGATAATGCAGCCTTCCCCATAGCCCAGTCGATGATACATTTTGAGTCTCTCATAACAAGAACAGAGTTAATGCCAATATAATTAGCAAACCAAAGCAGACCCCAAAGAGCCAGAAAGTCGGCACGAGTGTTGGTGCCTTCCCCAATACTCCGGACCAGTTGAAAAAAATTGTGAGGGGATCTATAAAGTGTCATGCCGGCCCCACAAAAACCTCCTTGCTCGGCTCCATCAAAGAAACCACAAGGGTAATCAAGGACCAAATTGATGACACCCAATCGAATCTTGGGCTTCTTTGCACTGATGTTAAATTAATCCTTGAAAGAGGCCAAAGTCCTAATGCAAACCCTGAAAGGAGGAGTAATAGTGCCCTGGAAAATGCCGGCATTTCTAGCCTTCCACACTTCCCATAGGAGAAAGCTGATCATGAATTTTTGTTTCCCATTCAGCGCGAACCAATGCTTAATATTATCCACAAACTGTTCTTGTTTCCAGGAAGACTGTAACTGAAGAGTCCAACACATCTCATTCCAGCTGGTATGGAAGAACTTACAACTTCCTAACATATGGTTTAATGTCTCCTCTGCTTCATGACAAAGAGAACATATCCCAGGTCCAATAAAACCTTTCTTCTGCAAGTTTTGCCAAGTGTGAATCTTGTTTTTTATGCAGAGCACATAAAACAGGAGTTTTTAATGGCAAGTGATTCCCCCATAATAAATTCGCCCACCAGAAATGTTCCGAGAATTGTTCCTGCTCCATGATGCATTCGTAGTCCAATCTTACTGTAACAGTACCTTCTATGACATTCTGAGTCCATATGAGCTTCTCTTCAAGATTTTTTAAGGATATCCCAGCTCTGTACAAATTAAGCAAAAAACAATCCCACTCCCGGGACACTGATGGGTTCAAACGTAAATTACTTGCCGAGAGCCATTTTATCCTACTGCCAACAGAAAGATCATTCACCTGTACCAAAACAAAAATATTCATTTGATGTAGTTCGAGAATCAGTTATTTTGTCAACTTGTAACCCTCCGATAAACCGATAATAGCGTCGGTTCCCAAAAATATATGTGTACCCCTACTAGGTAACCAACAGATATATTGGTTTATAATCGGATAAGATTTTATCAAGCCTCTCCACAACAAAGAGCCATTAGTCAAATTCTGATGTCTGGACCGGAACCAATAGACCATGGGCAATCTCTTCAGATATTTTGCTTTAATAACAGACCCCCGCAGTCCATTGTTTGTAAGACATCTCCACATACTTTTCGCGCAAAGAGCAATGTTGAAAGCGCCCAATTGTTTAATACCCCAAACCCCCAGAGCCTTTGGCTTCGATAAAGAATCCCATGCAGCGAAATGAAACTTGTGATGATTAGGATTTTCCCCCATAAAAGATGGAAAATATAGCTTTTGATTTTATTTACCACGGTTGAAGGAAGAATAAAGAGTGAGCACCAGTAGACCGGAATACTCATCAGAACTGAGTTTACCAGGACTAAGCATCCACCTAGGGACAAACAACAATAGGACTAATGTATATCTTCCATTGGAATATTTTAATAAGCCAGATCCAATCACAAGTTTTGTAACCATTAGGCTTTGGTAGATATACCAAATATTTGAGGCCATCCTCCAAATTGGTCAGTTTGAAAGGGAACCAAGTCTCAATTTGATCAATAATCCCTGGATCCCCACAACAATGAAAAATTTGGGATTTTTGAGTGCTTATTGCAATACCAGATGCGTCACAAAAGATATATAGGATGGATCAGATAGCTCGCCATTCTGGGACACTTCCATCACCAAAGGTAAGGGCATCATCAACATATAATAAATGAGTGATGAACATGGAGCCCACCACCTTGACACCTTTGTTGATCTTTTGTTCCTTGGCCCTCTTTGCTTCGTCTTTATTTTTCTTGATCGAGTGGAGGCACTCTTGTGCTACCCCCAACGCATCAAGAATCTGTCTATTTGGCAGAAAGCCAAACTGTTCCTCCAAAATCCATCTACCCAGGAAAGGCTTTAATCTCTCCAAGATTATCTTTCTGATGATCTTATACGCTAAATTGCATAAAGAAATCAAGCGATAATCATTATAATCCATAGGTCTGTCATTTTTTGGAATCGGGGTGATAAAAGTGGTGTTGAGTCTATCCGGAACCCGTTCCTTAGCTCTCGAATCCTCAATGGCATCAATAATCTCCTTGCCGACTAGATCAAAGAAGTGGAAGAAAAATTCAACTATCCATCCGTAAGGGCCCAGACTTTTATCCTTTGAAAAGGATTTTAGGTATTTTAAAACATCTTCCTCTGTAATAGGCTTTGCAATCATCGAGCAATCCTCTTCGGTGAAAAGCTTAGAGAAATACTTGATGGTGTGTAATTGGTTCTCTAAATTGCTATTACTCCAAGTAGTTTAAATGTATTGAAAATGGCGAACCAATGCATTATTTAGTGACTTTTGCTCGCAAATGATGCCATCCTGCCCATCACAGATGTCCCAAATTGCATTTGTGAGCCTTCTTTGGTAAGCAAATCTGTGAAAGAAACGAGTGTTTTTGTCCCCTGATTGGAGCCATATGGCCCTTCTCTTTTGTCGCCATGTCTCCTCCAATTGAGCTAAGATGTCCTTTTTTTTCATTTCCAGTGATATCATATACTCTTTTCTGTCCACCGAGAACAAATCCTGGTCACAACGGTTTGATATTCGTTGTATCTCGAGGTCAATCAAAGCCAAAGATTCTCTATTTTCTTTATTTTTCACAAATTTACAAGTGATAACAACCTCTTTGACCAAAGCCATCTTTTTTGATAAAATGGATAATGGGGAGTGTTGAACCAACAAAGATGCCTTGAGCCATTCTTTCCGAACCAAGTCACAGAAATTGGAATCACCAAGCCAAATAGGATTGAATTTGAACGGATAATGATTAAAAGATACATTGAAATCCAGCTGCAAAATCACGGCTTTGTGATCTGAGATGCCAACAAAATAGGTCCAGGATCGATACCGACCAATTGAATCGCAGAGACTTTCAAACATGAAGAAACGGTCAAGTCTCTTTGCTATGTCGGCTCCTCCACATCTCCCATTTGACCACGTCGGTACAATGACATTTGGGACAATATCCACAAGCTTTTCCGCTTCAAATATCTGATTAAAGAAGTCTGAAAGAGGATCCATAGCATTCCCCATACCCCAAGTTTCCTCCGCAGGCAGAGTTAAGTTTAAATCTCCAGCTAAAATAAGAGCAGGATCGTTCAATAATCCTTCTCTCTCAATACGTTCCCAGAATACCCTACGATGCTGGTAAGGCCCATAGATATTAAGGATTCAAAAAAGTTTATTGCTACCTTTCATCTTTACACAAACCATGATTCCTGCAACAGTGAGGAATGCCTTCAAATCAGTCACAATTGGGTCCCAAGCAACCAGTGTACCTCCCTACATCCCCACCGAGTCCACCGCACAAACACGCCAATCAGGTTTTATTTTCAGAAAATAGGAGCAAGCATTAACATAAGTGGTCATAGTTTCTTGTAAGAGGACTACACAAGGTCTAATGACCTTTGGAAAATGTTTGAACGCAACTCTTTTAGGGCCGCTGCCTAGCCCACGAATACTAAAAGAGACCAGATTCATTTTCTCACCCCGTTGGGGGGCATAAACTCTCTAAGAGCCTCGGAGAAAGAGGACACATCTGATACAACGTCCTTTGTAAGAACTTTATCAAAAAGTGAAGATAGCGGAGGATTCCAGTTTTTCAAAACCTGGGAGTCCGAGGAAACCTATGAGATAGAACAAGACTCCAACCCTTTCTTCCCTTATATTTTTGGGGTTTGTAAATGGCGACGTTTCCGTTAAAAATGGAAGAAGTGGGAGGCACATCAGAATCAGGGTTAGCACATGTTGTGAAGGTCACCAGAGGGGTTCCCGGATGCTGATTACCCCCAAGAAACGAAAGGGGGGAGTCTCGGATCGACGAAGGTGATACGTCAATGCCGAGAGAAGGAGGGTTGTGTTCTGTTAAAGGCGGAAATAAAGAGGGGTTTAACAGATCAAGTGATGGCTCTGTAGCCCTAGTTTCAATATGCAAAAGAGAAGGAGAGGGAGTCTTGTCAGAGACATTCCTCTTGGAGGAAGTGGGACATAAGGATGGTCTAGAAAACGTGTATGCTCCATTAGTCGGAATTGGGGGGATCTCAATACAACAAATATGGTCGCTAGGCCGACCTGGAGAGGATGGTACCTCAGGAGATGGGTCAATAGGGAGATGTTTTTTATCCACCACCAGAAATGGGTCACAAGTATCAGAAAAAGAGCTAAAGATATCTTCAACCGATAAGAACTTTAAAAGGACAGGGATGTTTTGTGCAAACTTACCCACAAAGAGTGCAGATGATTCCGGATCCAACAGGATAAGGAATAGAAGACCGTCATTAAGGTTGTCCACGTCCACTTCCTGAGAAGAGACCCCAACAGTCGGATCACAAATCTCACCCAAAGTCGAATTACATTGGGATTTTGCATGCCCAGTCTTATGACATGAGTGACAACGAAAATGAATTCTCTAGTAATCCAGGGGTTGGATAAATGTTCCCACTTCCCATACAACGTCCAACTCCACCGGAAGACCGTCCCCCAAGTCAATATCCACAAGCGTACGTAGAGCATTCCTTTCAAACCCCATTAACTGCTCATCCTCAATCAGGATGAATATTCCTATGGTATTAGCCACCGCCATAAACCCCTGCAAGTTCCAACACTGAACAGGAAAACCTGGAAGGATGAACCAAAAGTGTCTTTTCTTTAGGGTCTCCTTCCTCGGGTCGAAACCAGAGTGCCAACGAGTCAAAACTAAAGATCCCATTCCCAAAACCCAAAAACGGATCTCTATATTTTGTCTGTTATCCTTAGAAAGAAACTTGAATACTATCCACCCCTTCGCCGACAATAAAACCCTAGGAGTATTTTTAATGTAGGGCTTCCACGGCGTCCTAATCTAGTGTAAAATATCTTGATGTGAGGGTTTAATATACTTGAATCTACCCACTAGAGCTCTCTGCATTAAGGAAGACACCATGTCAAAAGTAACGTCCCGACCCAGGACACACAGAGGTGTACCCTTCCTGGATTTTTCAAACTTTATCGAGTTGTTCCTTTTACCTGAAGCAGGCCGAGGAAAGGGCTTATTTTGTCAGTCACGCACAGACTCCCTTCCATCACGCAGACGGTCACCGAGAGCCCTAGATTCAGGAGGATGTATGAACGGTTTGTAAATAACCGGGGTCCGGGGTTGAAGGATTTGTCTTTACCTTATGAGAACAAGCCTCCGGAAAGGACGGAGGGTGACCTCCATCTGTCATTTTCATAGCATATGAGTCAACCTTGTTGTCCTGTGCTCTTGTAATGGGGTTTTCCAAAACCCCAGCAGACGTTTCGAAGGATCTATTATTGGTGTGTTCCGCAACCTCCATACAAAAAATAATACCAGGAACAAATAAAAAAACATACTCCTCCGCCCAATTACCACAGTAAAAGTCAGGTCTAGACCGGTGAGTAAGACTGGTAGAAAGCAGTGGGTTTTGTTTAAAAAATTCCCACTTTTTTTTGTCTGGTTGGTACTTAGCCCGTCGAGATGACAGGATGGACTTCAGAACCACTGCTTCTTAGTTAGGAACTGTAAGTCCGACACTTAGACCAGCCACCCCTTTTATGCAACCAAAAATCTCCATTCCTCCTGATGTCGTTCACTGACAAATATCCTCAGAAACATCTGGGTAGACTTCCCTCCTACAACTTAAACGCGCCATGCCAAGTTGAACGCCTACATAAAAATCATGAGACATATTTGGTTTCCCAAAAATCATGAGACATATTTGGTATCCCAGTACATCGTACATCGCTGTGTTAAAAAATAGCAATAAACACCATCATGTTAGAGACAAATACACGAATTTAAATAGGTAGTGTAATAAACGTAATTAATTAATGAAAACTTGTAGAAATGTTTTATGTATACTCTATTTGATACCTTCATTGTCAGGTCTACTTAAATAGGCTATGAGTCAACCCAAGGTACTCAATTTCGATGTATACCTCTAATACCCTTGTTTCTAATGATGGTGAACCTACTGCTACATCACAACAAATACAAACACCTCATATATTGCAATGAACGGAAAATCACAGAAGATATGTCATAAAACATAAATTTCTTTCATCTTTATCAAACACCACAGTCAATGCATTTTCAATTTTTTTGCAAATTTATATTTCAAATTAATAAAGTTAAATGCTAACAAATATATAAAAACAATAGTAAAAACACACAAAACACCTGACAGTTCTGCTAAATCCCAGTATAAACCCCTCAAACTGCAATGAAAGGAAAATCACAGTAAATATGTCACAATACACAAATTTCTTCCATATTTCTAAAAAATCGCAACCCTCGTATTGCAATGAAAGGAAAATCACAGTAGATACCTCACAATACACAAATTTCTTTCATCTTTCTAAAAAATCATAGTCACGACATTTTCAACTTTTAGCAAATTTCTCATAGTCAAGAGATTCTCAAAAACCATAAAAAGCATATACAAGTGTAGCAAATAGGCAAAGTGTTGGCAGTTTTTCAAAATCACGACAAAAGTTCATATACTGCAATGAAGGGAAAATCAAAGCGGAAATACCATAATATGAACATGGTGATGGCCTACTGAGGATCTCAAATAGTTCCACTATTCCATCTCCTTGGGATTTGGTTGAATTGATTGTCTGTCACGGAGCCTGGGAAGCTACACTGGATCATTGTCACATATTCCAAAAGGTAGGCAGGCTCTGGGAAATATGCATTTTTTTTGTAATCGAGTACCCACGAGGATTTGAACTTGTGACCTTCCATTTACAACTTCTCATCTCATTTACTCATTACCAATTGCTCTGCCCCCCCGTGGGCATAGGAAATATGTAATTCTTAATGGAAGGGTCCAATTAGAAATCTACCGCCTAGCATGAATGTAATCTCAGGAATGCCAAAGAGCTTAATCACGATAATGTTAAAAACAAGCTTAGTTGATATGAGAGAGTAAAAGCAAAAACAAATTCTATAAAATGAGAAAAGAAACCGCATACTACTGCCCAATACCACAACTGGTAAACCTCGATTCTACCACACTTGGTATTCCTTTATTCTACCACACTTGGTATTCCAGGACGTGCACAGTTGTAAACAAGCTTGAATTCCAAAGTTTTTTGAGGGGCGGTAGTTATTGCAGCTGGCAACCTACAATACCGTACACTCTGCAAAACATGCAAAATATTTAGATTGTTCAAAAGTATGTTATATGTTGTATTTTATTTTTAATTTCTTCTAATCTAGTTAATGATAAAAATTGTCTAATCAAACCTTTTAGTTCAATATGAATTCGACAAGTATTAATATATTTTAATAAAAAAATAAAGTTAAATACTAACTTTCACTTCAACTTTATATGACCTTATGGATATTCAAAAATACATATAAAGTAATATGAAAAGGCAGAACATATAGTCTTTGCATAGGCAGGGATTAATAATCTATTTTAGTCCAGAATAGTTCCAACAAATAGATGTAAATTATGTTGAAAACAAATTTGATCTCTTGTCATCCAATTAAGTCTTTGGCATAAAACTTGTTACCCCCAAAAATCTAGGGGTCATTTTGAATTTTCTGGGTTTTTCTTCTACCATCGAGTATAATAAAAGACCCTTGGATTTTAGTACTAATTATAAGTTGACTAGAGATTTTTCAAGTCAAAATACACTATAGGATTCCATTCTAGGATACTTGAGGAAGGGATCCCTATGACAAGAAAACTCTATCTTGTTAGAGGTCAAGACATAAAACTTATTACCCCTTGAAAATATAGGGGTCATTGGACTTTCTTCTCTCATCAAGCACAACAAAAGACTCTTGGATTTTAGTAGTAATTACATAATGAGGGGAGATTTTCCAAGGCACAATACTCCATGGGATTTGGGACACTTAACATAGTTGAGGAAGGGATCCCTAGAACAAGGATGCCCTACCTTGCTAGAGGTCTAGAGCATGATTTATGGTGAGTTAAGGGGTAAAATACAACCAAAAGTAGGAACACCCTACAATTGATATATCATTTTTGGTATTATTTGCATAGTGTAAGTCATTATTCTATGACCCATATCTCATGATTATAGTCGCAACTAATTCCAGAAGGTTTAAAGCATGGCATGTGGAAATACAACATATATAATAGCAAAATTCCCCACCTTGTAAGAAGACTTGGGGCATGACAAGGGGTAAGAAAAGAGGATAGAAGAGGAAATTCCAACTCGGATGAAGCCATGTGACCAGGAGCTCATTTGATGAAAAACGATCCACTTCAAAGGAGAATTTTGATTGCTTGATCACAAGTCTACCCCCTTGTAGGACGGATGTTTTGTGCAAGAATCCATTTAAATCATATTAAAGTGACTTTATAGGGAATTACACATTATTTGAGGCGTGTTCCACATATTTGGAGGCATGTCCTACGCTTGAGAGATTGGGCAAGGACACTTTGCTTGAGGCATGTTATACATATTTGGAGGAGAGTCATTATCATGAAGAAGTGCAATGTGGCATGGTTGGCATGGTCCATGCCCCTAAACAAAGCATTAATGCATTCTCTAAAGAATTCGAAAGATGAGAAGTGACCAGTGGGCCTATGCAAAGGTAAAAGCGGTCCCGAGTCAATATTTTGACCTATGAGCTAAAAGAAGACTAAATGGAACTTCATTTTCACTTTAAAAGAGGATGGCCAGGGCTTGGAGATCTCTCTAAGGGGAGTGCAAAGGTTCAAGATACCATAAATCACCTAAACAAATCCTTAGAGAGGCATGCCAAAGGTTGGAGGAAACCCTCTATAAATTAAATATTATGTTTAGCTCTTTAAACCCTATAATGAAGCCATAATTTGGGAAGGAAGAAGGTATAAATAAATGAATGATTCATTTGTTAGGGGCGGGTTTGGAAGAGTGGGAGTTCCTCTTCAAACTTAGTAGAGGATATTTCCAGAGGAATAAATTAAGGGGCATTTCAATGTGACCTTCATCATCTTTCTTTATTTTTCTCGAGTCGATTTAATGGCTATAAATTATTAGATTTTTTAGTTATTCTGAAAGTGTTTGCACTATGTTTAGGGGTGCTTCATGATATTTGGGTACTTTGACGTATGTTCATCCTCTAGATGGCATGACACGGATTTTAGCATGAGAGATGATCCATGATGGATATGCACACTTGAGATTGTTTACTTAGAGTGTATGCTTAACCTCTTGATGGTGTTGGATTGGTGTTCTTACCATTAGGTGTTGGAATTATATTACTTGATTGGTGGACACCCTTCATGATGGCCATATGGAGGAACCTCTTGCTTGGAGACCACCCCACTTGGGATGAGGAGCATTTTGCATCATCAAGGAGGGATTTATCCCTAGATGGCATGTGGCGGTTTGGATTCTTGTTAGGAATATTGTAGATAGCTTAGGGACACTTGTGGTTTTGAAAATGTTTTTGCAAGGGGTAGTTGACCCAATGGAGTGCATTTTTTAGGATGATCGATGGAGTTAACGGAGGCTTGTGTTGGAGTGGTGTGGATTTTCTTTGTGTAGCTACATCACCTTGGATTCCTTATTGTGTAAGACATCACCTTGGAGCATGACACATGTACTTTAGAGTAGACGTCTCACTTGTGTTGGCCTACAAGGGAACTTATAGATTGCTTGAAAGGGTTTGTGGACAAATAGTATAGTCGGCCTTCCTTAACTCTCATATAAATATATGAAGGACAAAGTATTTACATTCATATCACTTGTGTGTTCATCCTTACTCACTCTTGTGTAGATATGTGAGCTAGAAGAGGAGCACACTTTGTTAAATTTTTACCTTTAATTCGGAATTGTAGTAGTACTTGAAATCAATGAACAATCATAAACATAATCATTCACATACGACACATAAATTTACCCTGGGGAATCCCTCTAGTACTTGAGGGATAAAACCCCAACAAAATATTCCTTAGAATATTGATAGGTAGCAAATAATGTCTTTGCAATGAGCGGATTACATCAAGCACCCCTGGTGCATTATCAGAGAGAAATACCAAGCACCCCTGGTGCAATATCATATCAAGAGAGAATATGGAAGAATAGAACTTAGAATAATATCCTGCACAAAGAAAAGTGCATTGCCTACAAGAGAGAAGAGAATCAGCTTCACATTGAATTCATGAATCCTGTATAACACACACACACACACATATATATATTCTTCCCATGCTTTGGCTTCTATTTTTATCTTCTGACTTCAGGGTGAAATCACCCTCCATCTGGATGCTAGGTCACTTAGTTAGGGTGTTAACTCAAGTGTCTTCATGCAAGTGTCATAACTTAAGTGTTGTAACTCAAGTGTCGCAACTCAAGTGTCATAACTCAAGTGTTGTCTTTTAGTTCAACTTAAGTGTCAGATTTTAGTTTAACTCAAGTGTTGACATGCAAAACACTTTCGTTAACTAGATCTTATTTATTAACACTTAGTTAAATCTTTTAACTGAAGTCCTTCTTGATAACATCACTGAAGTGAACAATTCAAATTCTCCTTTAATTAATTGAAGTCTTTCTTGTTAACATCACTGATGTGAACAATTCGAATTCTCCTTTAATTAACTAAAATATTTATTGTTAACATCTCTTAAGCTTAGCAATTCAAGTTCTCTCTTATCTTATGACATCTTATCTTTATCTCTTGTCTTATCTACATGGTCCATATGTGCCAACTTTAATTTATCTATCATATTAAATATACTAAGGAGATTTTTCCAATGATGTGATCATCTTGTTCTACTATCATTCCGAGTGGTCATATGCTAAAGTAATTCACTCTAGAGGTGGCCAGACTCCAGATGAGACTTAATAGCTCAACCATGGTTAGTAGTACATCACACACCATTCATGCTTCAACATGAAAAGCATTACCTCAACACATGAGGCACCACCTCAAGACACGAGGATCCATCTTGACACACAAGACCTTATCCTTGACAAGCAAGACCTTATCCTTGACAAGCAAGACTATACAACATCATCACTTTAACATTCAAAGCACTTACCTCAACACATGAGGCTTAACCTTTACACGTAAGGATTAGTCATTTTTGAGTCCAACTCAAGAATCTACTCCAAGTTTCTCGAGTCCAACTCAGGCTCCCTAAGGCACTACCTCGACACATGAGGCTAAATCCTAGCGCACAAGATTGACTTGGAGAATGACTCATGATGCTGTAAATTTAACTCTCCCTCTCTACGAGGGAGGAATTCTTTTCCATGCCAAGCTTGTCTCGGAAGTACCTATACTTCGTTAAGGATGGAGGCTTGGTCAACATATATGCTATCTGCTCACCAGTAGAAATGTACTAAAGTCTTATGGCACCTCTCTGGACCATGTATCTAATGTAGTGGTTGTTGATGTATATGTAACTTCGGAATGTATTTCACATATATGTATATTGTATTCCTATAGAGATGGTATTATTCCTCTATAAGGAAGTGTCGTCATTTATATTGTAAATGTCGTAACTTATTCTTGATGGGTTATTAGACCACCTTGTTCGGGTCGGTCCTGTATAAGTCATGTGGGTCAAAGGGTTATTAGACCACCCTATTGGGGGTTGGCCCAGTCAGCATTATGTTATGTGGTTAAGATCGAGCCTACATGAGTTAGGTAAAAAGGCAAGTCAAGTCAAGTATAAATAGAGTGCGGGAGGCACTCTATTTGCTCACTCACTTCTCACTCATGCACTCAAGGAGGAGTGGCGCACTTATGGAGGAGGAGGATCTGCTGCTAGGTTATGTCTATCTCTCTTGGTTGGTTGTATCATTGATCTATCTATCTCTGAGGAAGTTATTGGGGTTTTTCACCTTTATGGTTTTCCCCAAGTAAATCTTTGTGTCTCTTGTGTGCTTGCATTATTGTCTCCATGATTGATATGCTGTAGATATGCTGTACATGTTGTTCTCTCAGTTAATATCCTAGATCAGATTGAAGTAAATTCTGAAAATTTAACATGGAATCAGAGCTAGCCTGAAAGAAGGCATGATATGGCATGTATGACACTTGTTGCACTTACGATGCTATGGCTTGATATAGCAAAAACCAGTCATCGTAGCACTTTCGCTATAAATCCGTTTTGGCAAATTTTTCGGATCTGAAATTGTTACAAGACGAAGCTAAGATCTCCATGCACCTTGTGTCCAAAGGACAACCTCTAATTCGTTGTACTTTGTGATTTATGATCTGTACAATATAGGGTTTATGCCTCTTCCAGATCTGAGTCAAAATCAGGTGACCTTGGGAAAAAGGTCATAACCTGGGCTAGGAAGCTCCAACTGAAATTTCATAAAAAGTGACAGGTAGTACACAGACTGTACTATCTCATGAAACTTTTTTAGAGGCCGAAGTTGAACCAGTGACACGTGGCACACCGTACAAGTTCGCTCTCCTGTATTATCCCATAAACAGGTCATGTTGCGACACTTGGCATAACTCTCTCTCAGAAAATCCAATTGAGGTCAGACCTGTCAGGATGAAAAGGTAACAGGTCAGGCTATCTCAGGAAACTTTTTCAGACCCTGTGGATCAAAAAGTTCAGAGTTACACCAGAAACAATCAGGTACATATTTCTGTCAAAATAGAATTATTTTTTAGTACCTTCATTCATGGCTTCCGGAATTTAGGGCTTTGGAGAAAGTTGGAATTTTTGTAATCGGAGACCACGGCTGAATGCTACTCATCAAAATAAAAATTTAGAGACCAAGATCAGAATTTTTGGTTGGGAAGAAGGCCGGGCTTGATCAAACCCTAGTTTGGGACTTTGATCAGAAAAGTGGAAAATTAGGGCTTCTGTAAAAATGAGAATTTTTGAAATCTGTGACCACGGCTGGAAGCTCCACAAAAAAAAAAAATAGAAGCTTAGAGCTTTGGATCAAATCTTTTGATTGGGCAGAAGAGTGGGCTTCATCAAACCCCAGTTCAGGGCCACGTCCAGTGAATCCAGAAGTTTCAAAGGCAAAATTGAGGAGTGAAACTTTGCAGTTTTCAAATTCTGAATATACCAATTTGATCAGCTCATCATGGTGAATATTTCTATCCTTTCGGAAGTTTGAAATTCAAAGTTTGAATTTTTGGGGTTTCTCTGACAAACCCATATCCAGCTCATCAAGGTCCAGCTCTTGCAAATCAAGTGGATTGGGTTAATCCTAGAAGAAGATGGATTGGTCACTTGCATAAGTGAAGATGTTCCTGTTTCAGAGGGAGATGAGGCTAAGGCCTTACATAAGAAGATTACAAGCGATCTCGACAGGTATGACTCATCGAGGTATGTTTCGATATTTGTCCATGATTAAGTTTATGGTATGTTTGTCTTAATGTTATTACGGTTAGTACAATCTTGATTTTAGGTTTGCTGTATCACCTTAACAAAATTATGAATGCATGATAGAAAATATTCATTGATTAGGGTGTTGACACTTATGATTGTACTAATGCATTATGGTGTTGTATGAGGTTTATGTTGCCTACTAACATGAAAGGTACACCAAGAAAGACAAATCATGTTCCAGTTCAAGAACATATGATCATGATGACATGAGGATAAAGACTCATCCATTGTCGTGAATCTCATACAAGATCCACTTACGAGATATGTATAACTTGGTTTTATAATGGCTAACCTATGAGATATACAAATAACTAGCACAAGTCATTGAAGAAGAACAAGAAGACATCATGTGAGTATGTTAGACATAACTAACTAGCATGCTAATCCAGGTATGTTTTTCCTATATCAAGATAGAATCCTACCTTGGGTTAGAATCTTATACTATTGTTGATAATGATTATTCATGAAGTCATAGGTTTGAATAATCATGGTTGTATGCATATTATGTTTCTTACCATAATTGATGATATGACTAACCAGAAGAATCATGAAGGTATAGGTTTGAATAATCACAGGTTTTATGCATATTATATCTCTTATCTTGATTAATGATTCAACTAACCTGAAGAGTCATAGGTTTGAGTAATTACAGGTTTAGACATGTTATGTTTCTTATGATTTGACTAACCATAAGAATCCCACATAAACCTTGAATGCTAATGCTTATTATTCTGTTTGAAATGATCATGACTATACATGCTTGAAATTATTGTGTTTTAATAGTATACTAATGAATGTATGATTTTATATGAAATCACGAGGATAACACAATCATGATACTAATAAGCATGCATAGGGACCAAGGATGAATATGAGTTCAAGAACAGGTAATTCAGGAAGCAAAGATCAAGAGGGAGCACACTCCAGTTGCTCCTGCAAGAAAGCAAAGGAGCACACTCCAGTTGTTCCTGCAAGAAAGCAAAGGAGCACACTCTAGTTGTTCTTGCAAGAAAGAAAAGGAGCACACTTCAGTAGTTTCTGCAAGGATGCAGATATTCAGAGGGAGTTGACCATCATTCTACATTCCACAACAAAAAGGTGTAGAAGAAGCTACTTCAGATTAGGACTCCAGCATCTCCTGCAAGGAAGCGAAGACTCAGAGGGAGTCCACCCAACGAACAAACAAAGATAAGTATTTTAATTATCATTTCTTGCATATTTGTTTGTTTAAGTAAAATTGTTCAATGATGTATATGCTCATGTTCCTAGACTTAGGATATGTTTTGTGCATATTAGAATAGTTGCATTGATGAACAGTATACTACTAATACCCATGGGTAAGTGGCCTATGGCACTGTACAACATTCCATTGCTACTTATCTAGAATGAAACCTCTTTGCTGACATGTTGGGAGTTGTGCACACTCTTAACAATGTTCTGGTAGAGACTGGAAGGCATCTAGAAAGTTACGGGATATGGATAAATGTTGTATTGAAGCACTGGCTAAGATAATTGCATGACTGTATGACATATTTCTTGATGTGTAAGAATTTGTTCTGAAAACTATGAGATGTTTTCTAATCATGCAATTTAACTTGTTGTGTAGGAAAGATCGTATGCCATCTCCTACAAAAAGAAGAACTACAACATTTGTTCAACAACAAAATTATCTATTGAAGATATTGAAGTTCCCAGGATATGGGAAGAATGCCATGATCCGTCGATCATGAAGAACGATGTTTGGGATGCAGTCCCAAGAGCTGAAGGGAAGTCTATTGTGACTTCCAAATGAAACTATCAGATCAAGCACGTTGCAGATGGCAGCATTAAGAAATATAAAAGTGATGAAATAGAAGATGCACCAGATGGATTTCAAGACAGCATGGTGTAGTCATATATGTGTGTAGAACTTGGTATGGTAGGATAGACAGCTTTCTATCCAGTTTGGGCATTACCAAGAGTAAAGTGGATTCCAACCTTTACTACAAGGTTGAGGAAGGCAATCCAGTGATACTACTTTTGTATGCGGATAACCTGTTTGTTACAGGTGAAGATAGATTGATTGCCGACACGCAGCGGAAGCTTGCTGCTAAGTTCGAGTTGAAGAACTTGGGGATGATGCACTATTTGTTTTGGCATGGAGGTGTGGCACAATGCAGATGGAATCTTCCTTGGACAAGGGAAGTATGCAGTAGAGATCCTGAAGAGGTTCGGGATGATGGAGTGCAAGGCCATGGCCACACCTATGGCATCGAATCTGAAGCTTCTTTGCGATGCTTCATCTGAGCTGGTTGATGTCTCTATGTATCGTCAGATGATTGGGTCCTTGATGTACCTGATGAACACGAGACCAGACATTTGCTTTGCTGTGAACACATTGAGCCAGTTCCTGACGGATCCAAGGAGTGTTCACCTGGTTGCTGTAAAGCATGTTCTAAGGTACCTGAAGGGTACAGTGGATTATGGGCTCAAGTATGAAGTGAATCAAAAGTTTAACCTACAGGGTTATGTTGATCCAGATTGGGCTGGCAGTGTTGTAGACAGGAAGAGCACATCTGGGTGTTGCTTCAGTATGGGATCAGGTTTGATCTCATGGTTTAGCAGGAAGTAGTCCTGCGTGGCACTGAGTATAGCTGAGGCAGAGTATGTTGCAGCCTGTTCAGCTAGTTGTGAGGCAGTATGGCTACGGAAGCTACTGTCTGAGTTATTTGATCTCCCGTTGGAAGCTACTGGTATCTTCTGTGATAACCAGAGTTGTGTGAAGCTGTCCGAGAACCCAGTGTTTCATGACAGGTCGAAACACATAGAGATCAAATATCACTATATCAGGGATATGGTGCAGAGAGGAGCTGTGAAGCTCCTGTATGTTGCGACGGATGAGCAGATTGCAGATGTGCTGACGAAGCCACTAGCCAGGGTGAAGTTCGAGTAATTCAGAGAGAGGCTTAGCGTTCTTCAGGTCAAGGACACTTCGAGGAAGAAGTGATGGACACATCTGCTGAAGCCATTCCAAGCATGTTGGAAGGAGGATCCTTCACATGGCTGTGGATGTAAGTGCTGGATGATGAGCATCAGGATGATGTTCTGGTTTCTGCTTTGATATGATCAGTTGGATCATTTATATGTATGCATCATGTTGGATGCTGGATATGATCAGTTGGATCATTTATATGTATGTACGCATCATGTTGGATGCTGGATATGATCGGTTGGATCATGTGTATGTGTTTTTGTATATACATCATGTTGGATGCTTGGACCATGTATCTGTATATGTATCAAGTGGAGACATTATATGATCAGGTGGATCATGTATGGTGATATGTATCATGTATTTGTATTTGTATCAGGTGGATACATTGTATGATCAGGTAGATCATGTATGATGATATGTGTCAGGTAGATACTTGGTATGCATCAGGTAGATGCATTATATGATCAGGATGATCATGGATGACGAGCTTCAGGATGTTGCTCCAGATGACATGCAGCAGGATGTTGTAGTGATGATGATCAGGATGATCATGGATGACGAGCTTTAGGATGTTGCTCCAGATGACATGCAGCAGGATGTTGCAGTGATGATGATCAGGATGATCATGGATGACGAGCTTCAGGATGTTGCTCCAGATGATATGCAGCAGGATGTTGCAGTGATGATGATCAGGATGATCATGAGTACATTAGGATGATGTATGGTGAGTATTAGGTTGATACTCTATGGCCGTGGATCAGGTTGTGCAGATGAGCATGTAATTCGGTGCCCTGGGAGATTTGCAGATAGTCTTTCGAGGTTTTGCCTATGGCATGTAATTCGGTTCCCTGGGATATCTGGCAAATGCTCTTTCGAGGTTTTGCTCTAGAAGGACATGTAATTCGTTTCCCTGGGAGATCTGCAGATAGTCTTTCGAGGTTTTTCCTATGGCATGTAATTCGATGCCCTGGGATATCTGGCAGATGCTCTTTCGAGGTTTTGTCCTATGGCATGTAATTCGTTTCCCTGGGAGATCCGATAGGTTGGGCTGTGTGCCCGTAATCAGTCCTAGGATGCTCTTGCGAGGTTTTGCCATGACCACATGTAATTCGTTGCCCTGGGAGATCCTATAGGTAGAGTTGTGTGCTCGTAACAGCCTGGGATGCTCTTGCGAGGTTTTGTGGTGAGGTCACATGTAATTCGGTTCCCTGGGAGATCCTATAGGTAGAGCTGTGTGCTCGTAACAGCCTGGGATGCTCTTTCGAGGTTTTGTGACGCACGTAATGAGTCCTGAGGATTCCACAGTATGGACAGTGATGATGAAGACCTGTAGGTGGTGGGTCTACATCCAGTATGAAAAAGGACTGGCTTTGTAGAACTTCCTATGACGAGTAGATTCAGAGATTGATTGAGATAGCAGCAGCAGTGACGATGATGATGACTCGATGACGATTATCCAGTGACGATGATCCAGAGAAGATGACTTGTGCTAGAAGAACTGTGCTGAGAAATACCTTCCTAGTTAAGAGGGAGTGTTGATGTATATGTAACTTCGGAATGTATTTCACATATATGTATATTGTATTCCTATAGAGATGGTATTATTCCTCTATAAGGAAGTGTCGTCAATATATTGTAAATGTCGCAACTTATTCTTGATGGGTTATTAGACCACCTTGTTGGGGTCGGTCCTGTATAAGTCATGTGGGTCAAAGGGTTATTAGACCACCCTATTGGGGGTCGGCCCAGTCAGCATTATGTTATGTGGTTAAGATCGAGCCTACATGAGTTAGGTAAAAAGGTAAGTCAAGTCAAGTATAAATAGAGTGCGGGAGGCACTCTATTTGCTCACTCACTTCTCACTCATGCACTCAAGGAGGAGTGGCGCACTTATGGAGGAGGAGGATCTGCTGCTAGGTTATGTCTATCTCTCTTGGTTGGTTGTATCATTGCTCTATCTATCTCTGAGGAAGTTATTGGGGTTTTTCACCTTTATGGTTTTCCCCAAGTAAATCTTTGTGTCTCTTGTGTGCTTGCATTATTATCTCCATGATGATATGCTGTAGATATGTTTTACATGTTGTTCTCTCAGTTAAGATCCTAGATCAGATTGAAGTAAATTCTGAAAATTTAACAGTGGTATTTCATCTCAATGTGTTTCGATCTATCATGAAATACATGGTTTTCTGAGAGCTTGATGCAACTATGATTTTCAAAGCGAATGACAGTAGTCTCAAGCTTCTCACCGAACAACCCAATAAGTAGCTTCCTAAGCCACATAGCTTCTCGACAGGTGGTACTAGCTACAATATACTCTGTTTCTGTAGTACTCTAAGATATAGAGCCCTGCTTCCTGTTGGACCAAGAGATCATAGTTGATCCCAAGCTAAAAAAAAATTTGGATGTACTCTTTCAGTCTAAAATACAACCACCCCAGTCAGAGTCAGCATAACCAAGTAGCATCACTCCTCCAATGGAAGCATATCCGAGTCCATAAGAAATAGTACCTCAAAGGTATCTAAGCACATGCTTGGAAACAACTCGATGTTTATGTCTTGGATCAGACATGAACTGACTCAAGATACTCACTACACAACATATGTCTGGTCTACTATGTACAAATACATCAAGGAATCAATGAGTTGTCTATACATGGTAGGATCCACTAGATCCGATCCAGAATTTGAATCATGTAGTTTCTTCAAATTAGAAACCATTGGTGTAGACATGGATTTACAATCCATCATACCAAACTTGTCCAACACATCAACTGTGTACTTTCCTTGTGAAAGAAATATCTCATCGTTCCTTTTCCAAACTTCCAGACCAAGAAAGTAGTGCATAAGACCCAAGTCTTTCATTTCGAACTCAGAAGTGAGCTCCCTCTTGCACTGAGCTATTTGTTGTTCCTCTCTAGTAAGGAACAAGTCATCAACATAGAGAATCAATATCAATGGTTGATTCTTCACAACCTTGAAGTACAGGTTGGGGTCAGCTTTGCTTTTGGAGAATCCTAAGTTCTGAAGATATATTTCAATCCTTGCATACAAAGCCCTTGGGTCTTGCTTAATCCCATACAAATCTTTCTTAAGTTCACATACATGGGACTCCTTCCCATGAAATACAAACCCCTCAGTTTGATGTATGTATACTTTTCCTCACCATTGAGAAAGGAAGTCTTCACATCCATCTGGTGAAGTTTCCACCCCATAACTGAAGCAAGGTAAATTATGGCTCGAATAGTAGTGTACCTGGCCACAGGAGCGAAAGTCTCATCATAGTAGATTCATTCTTTCTATGAGAAACCATGAGCCACAAATATTGCTTTATACTTTTCAATACTTCCATCAGCTGCATATTTGATTTTATAAACCTACTTGGAAGTTACTATTAACTTCCCTTTAGGTTTAGGAACTACTTCCCACACATCATTCCTCATGACTTCCACCATGTAATATTTCCATACCTATTGCTTAGTAACCCCTTCATATGTGGTGGGTTATGAGTCGCTAATGTGACTCATCTGTGCTACATATCCTGAAAATATTTTAGGTCTCTTTCACTCTCTGGATGAGCTTGGTGGTGCTCCATGGTTTTCTGCCTCTTGTAGAATGTCTCGACACCAGGAATCTCTCCTCTTAGTAGGAGGTTCATCAAGTCATATTTCTACCAGTTCTACTATCTCTTCAGGATCAAGCGGATCTAAGTACTCTTCTAAATTCTCCCTCTCAATATATGAAAGAGGAGGAACAGAACCTAGATCCTCCATCATGGGAGTCTCATGCACCTCCATATCTGAATCACACTAAAGTTATTTAGAGTTCTTGAGGGAGGCCTCTTCATGAAATGTTACATCTTTGTTGACTTCAATGTGCCTTTGTCCTGGAACATAGATTCTATAATCTTTGTAGGATTCACTATATCCAACAAATGTGCCTTTCTTTCGAGAAGGCTCCATCTTTGTCCTCTTCTCTTTTGGCACATGAATGTAGACAAGACAACAAAAAATATTCAAGTGTCCAAAATCTGTTTTTTCACTAGTGAAGACTTCTTCAGGAGTCTTTTCTTCCAGGATAGCATGCAGGATTCTATTCTGAATATAAACAATAGCGCTGGAGGATTTTTCCCATAAGGAGGTGGGAAGATCCTGATCACACATCATAGATTTTGCACTCTCACAGATTGTCCTATTCTTTCTTTTGACCACCCCATTTTTCTAGGGGTTGTAAGGTACAGTCAGTTGTCTTCTTATCCCTACCTCTCAATAGAAGTCATTAAACTCATGAGACTCAAACTCTCTTCCATTATCAGATATCAAAGAACGAATGCGCTTTCTAGTCTGATTCTCAACCGATGCTTTAAAATATTGAAACTTGTTGAAAGTTTCACTCTTTGCCTTCAGAAAATAGATCCATGACTTGCGAGAGAAGTCATCTATGAAAAGCACATAGTAAATATAACCACTCAAGGATGGTGCAAACATGGGACCACATAGATCTGAATGGATCAAGTCCAGGATCCCTTTAGATCTTTTAGTACTATTCGGAAAGCATTTCTTGATGTTCTTACCAAGAGAACAACCCTTACAAATAAAATCATGCTCAAATTGAAATACAAGAATACCTTTTACCATCTTGTGTAAGCTTGGTAGTGCTTTGAAATGAAGATGACCAAGCCTCTTATGCCATAGTTCACAAGGACTGATGATGCCATGGATCATGACTTTAATGAACTTTCCAGTAACTTTGTAGAGACCTCCCTCTCTAACTCCAATCACAACTGTAGAATTAAAGTCGGAATTCTTAGGCCACAAGAGCACTTTGTTGTCCATAAATATTACTCTGAAACATTTATCTTCTAGAACTGAAACAGACAGGAGGTTTTTCTTCAGATCAGGAAAATATAAAATATTATCAACATGGAGTACATCACCTCAATTCAACTAAAAGGAAGTGGACCCAACTCCTTGGATAACAAAAGTGGTTTTCTCTCCAAGCTCCACTTGATAGGAGAACTTCTTTTCCTTCATATCTGTGATAGTGCTCCTATATCCAGTCATTTGTTTTGATGCATGACAATCCACCATCCATGTCTCAACGCTAGTGGTAATGGATCCATCTAGGGTCGAGACAAGATAGTACTCCTTCCTTGTCAATTGATCATTGGAAGAATTATTTCTTGTAGGTTCATATTCTGTAGCAGTAGAAGCATGAAATATACCCTTGAACTCTCCTCTTTGTTTTGCACGACAGTCTCTTGAATAGCGTCCCTTCTTATTGCAGTTGAAGCATTTGACTTTAGGCTTATCAAATTTCTTGTTTTATTCTTTTTCCTTTTGATGAGGAAAATTCTTCTAAGAAAAGGATTTATTTCCTCTCTTTGTCTATGCCGCAAGAGCAAGGTTCTCTTCTTTGGAGGAAGTATATTTGCTTTGGGTTCACCCTTCTTCTTGTAGGCAATCATGCCATAGTATTTCAAAGTTTGATTGAATTCTTGACCATTTACTCCCAAGAATGTCTCCCATGAAGATGGAAGGCCATCGACAACATTATGTAGGATATCATCATCATCAATTGTCACACTGATGCTCATGAGTTGATCTCTTAGTTGATAGATATTTGTGAAAAAGGAAGCAAAAGCTTCATCCTTCTCCATCTTCAGATTATGAAGCTTATTATTTAATGCTCTCTTATGACTGGGTGCCTTCTTCTCATAAAGATTTGTCAAAGTGTTGAAGCATTCCTTTGTGGTCTTCAATGGAGTAATCACGAGCATCAAATTGTATTTCACCGAATCATTAATGATACTCTTTGCTTTGGCTTGATTCTTCTAGAAATTAGTGCACCTTGCATTAGTAGTAGGCTCTTCAACAACACTATATACGTAGCCATCCAGGTCATTCTCTTCTAGGATATTCAGAATCCCAGCCTTCCAAGTATTGAAGTTTGAATTTCCTTCAAGTCGGACTTCCGGTCTTACTGAGATTGAATCCATTATTCTTCAAGTATTGTGCTCACTCGGGATTTATGTAGGCTCAATATTGACTGTTGAACTTATCTCTTTCATGCCCTGAGCTCTGATACCATGTTAATTTTTTATCTTTAATTCGGAATTGTAGTAGTACTTAAAATCAATGAACAATCATAAACATAAGCATTCACATACGACACATAAATTTACCCTAGGGAAACCCTCTAGTACTTGAGGGAGAAAACCCTAGTAAAATCTTCCTTAGAATATTAATAGATATCATAGAATGTCTTTATAATGAGAAGATTACATCAAGCACCCCTGGTGCATTATCAGAGAGCAATACCAAGCACCCCTGGTGCAATATCAGAGCAAGAGAGAAGATGGAAGAATAGAACTTAGAATAATATCCTGCACAAAGAAAAACATATTTCCTTCATGAGAGAAGAGAATTCGCTTCACATTGAATTCATCAATCCTGCATAACATATATATATATTCTTCTCATGCTTCAACTTCTATTTTTATCTTCTGACTTTAGGATGAACTCACCCTCCATCTAGATTCTAGGTCACTTAGTTAGGATGCTAACTCAAGTGTCGTAACTTAAGTGTTGTAACTCAAGTGTCGTAACTCAAGTGTTGTCTTTTAGTTTAACTCAAGTGTTTACA
Organism: Larix kaempferi; assembly: GCA_027924585.1. NCBI lineage: Eukaryota > Viridiplantae > Streptophyta > Pinopsida > Pinales > Pinaceae > Larix > Larix kaempferi. The sequence continues at coordinate 11,768,385 of BSBM01000050.1, read as the reverse complement.
TGCAAAACACTTTAGTTAACTAGATCTTCTTTATTAACACTTAGTTAACTCTTTTAACTGAATTCCTTTTTGATAACATCACTGAAGTGGACAATTCGAAGTCTCCTTTAATTAACTGAAGTCTTTCTTGTTAACCTCACTGAAGTGAACAATTCGAATTCTCCTTTAATTAACTGAAGTATTTCTCGTTAACATCACTAAAGCTTTGAAATTCAAGTTCTCTCTTATCTTATAACATCTTATCTTTATCTCTTGTCTTATTTGCATGGTCCACATGTGTCAACTTTAATTTATATATCATATCAGATATACTAAGGATATTTTTCCAATGATGTGATCATCTTGTTCTACTATTGTTCCAAGTGGTCATATGCTAAAGTAATTCACTCTAGAGGTGGCCAGACTCTAGAGGAGACTTAATAGCTCATCCATGATAGTAACACATCACACACCATTCATGCTTCGACATGCAAAGCATTACCTCAACACATGAGGCACCACCTCAACACACGAGGATCCATCTTGACACACAAGACCTTAGCCTTGACAAGCAAGACTATACAACATCATCACTTTGACATACAAAGCACTTACCTCAACACATGAGGCTTAACCTTTACACATAAGGCTTAGTCATTCTTGAGTCCAAATCAAGAATCTACTCCAAGTTTCCTGAGTCCAACTTAGGATACCTAAGGCACTACCTCAACACACGAGGCTCGATCTTGGATCATAATATTGACTTGGAGAATGACTCATTATTCTGTAACCTTAACACACTTGTCCTCTCTATCTCTTGGAGTCTTCACTTGTTCTTGGTATCTATTTCTCTTGAAGCAATGGGGTTTATTGGTCATCTTGGAGTTTCTTGGAGCCTTGAAATTCTAGGTTTAGGTTTTATCCCTTGGATATTGGAAATTAGGGTTTTGAGAGAAAATACTAGGGTGGATTTGAGGAGAAGAAGAAAAAACACCTTTCCTTGGAGGTTGTGTTGGAGAGATTATTGCACTTGGATCTTCTTGGTCGAGCTAGTGTTTGTTGATTTACCTTAGCTTGGGTTTTTTTGTACTAACCTTGAGAGAAGGTCATGGATGTATTGTTGATCTAAAAAATAGGCCTCTTGAGATCAACAAACTCAACCTCCCATGAGACTAAATGGGACGAAGCATAATGTTACCCTATCCTTAAAGCCTCCTATAGATGTGCATTAAATTCTTAGTGAATCAAGTTTTCTCAATTGTTAAATATACAACATCAAGAGACATTCTCCAAACCAATCTTGTGTAGTCAAGATTGATCCTCCCGTATAGAGGTGAGCACTTTGATTGCATTCCATGTAAAGGTTATTCCTCTCGTATAGAGGCAATTGATCAAAGTAATGATGTTGTAAATTCTTGTTGGACAAGGCTCCGAACTTGTGTTTATCAAGTCATGATTATCATGTGAACCTCCCGTATAAAGGTATCCATGAGATGGACCTCCCATATAGAGGTGAACCTTTTGTATAAAGGTATCCATGAGATGGACCTCCCATATAGAAGTGGACCTTCCGTATAAAGTCATGCTTTACTTGTTAAAAGAATTTAATGTTGTGTGATATATTATTGACCATGATCACTAGATTGCTATTAGGTCTCCTTTAGAGATTGATCACCTCTAAAGTGAATTACTTTAGCATATGATCATTTGGTCTGGAATAATATAATATGATCAAAACATCCGATAATTCTTCTTAGTATAATGCAATGTGATGGATAATTAAAGTTAGCACATAATGACCATGCAGTAAGAGATAAAGAAATAAAAGATAAAGCAAACACTTCAAAAAATTAAAGAGAACTCGAATTGTTAAAGCTTCAATAATAAAGCTTCAGTTAAGTATCAATGCTTCAGTTAAAGCATCAGTTAAAGATATGCCTCAATTAACTAAAGAACTCACAGTGGTCACTTCAAGTAAATCAATCAACATGATTTCAGTTAACTAAGTGTTAAATAAAAGGGACTAGTTAACTAAAGTATTTTCACTTTAGTTAAACTAAAAGATGACACTTCAGTTAAAGAGAGTTAACTAAATGAAAACAAAGAAGATCTAGTTAAATAAGTGTTATTGTATGACGACACTTATGTTAAACTAAAATATGACACGTGAGTTGTGACACTCGCATGTCGACACTTAAGTTAGCCACCTAGCTAAGTGGGAAGGATTTCAGTTAAGAGGCGAGTTCATCCTAAGTGACAACTCAATGAGATGAAGCACTGCATGAGAAGTGGTGTGCACCACTCCATGCAAGATTAATACATCCATTTTTAGGGTGAGTTTATCCTGAAGTTAGAAGTTAAAAATAGAAGAGAAGAATGTATAAATATGTTATAGAGGATTGTTGAATCTAATGTGAAGCGAATTCTCTTCTCCATTGAAGGAAAGGCGGTTCTCTTTGTGTAGGGTGTTGTTCATGCTTATTATTATTGTGTCGGACACACATCCGATTGATCTCTCTTCTCTATTGCTTCCGTATATTCACCAAAAAGTTTGGTGATATCTTATCTTCCGAAACCAATCTGCTATATTGTAAAAGAAAGCATTCTCTGCTATCCATTATATTACAGTGAGAAGAATTGCTGGGGTTTTTTTTCTCATAATTTGAGGATTTTCCCCAGTGTATATATTGTGTTATGGTTGCATGAATTTCATGGATTGAATTGTCTCATTGCTTCAAGTCTCTACATCTAAAAGAATTAAAGATCAAAGCTCAACCGAATTTCAACATGGTATTAGAGCTCAAGGCATGAAGGAGCTCAGTTTTGCATGCCATCTAGAGTCTACGTTGATCCTGAGAAGTTGAGCATAAGATTTGAATACTATGACATCAGTCTCCGTACGACCGGAGGACCATCTTGAGGGCACCTCAAACTTCAAAACTTGTAAGGATAGGATTCTCAACATCCTATAGGAACATGACTTGGATGGCTATGTATCCACTATGGTGGAGGAGCCTACATCTAATGCAGGGTGCATCAACTTCAAGAAGAATCAAGATAAGACTAAACGAATCATCTATGATTCGGTAAAAGATAACTTGATGCATGTGATCACACCGTTGAAGACCGCGGAAGAATGTTATGATGAATTGACTAATCTATATGAGAAGAAGGCCCTAAGTCAAAAGAGGGCATTGAAGAATACGCTTCTAAAATTAAAGATGGAGACGAATGAGACAGTGGCCTCCTTCTTCTCCAATATCTCTCAGGTAAGAGATCAGCTTGCTAGTATTGGAGTAGTGGTTGATGAAGATGGTCTTCTCCAAACCGCTATTGATGGTCTCCCATCCTCATGGGAGACATTCTTGGATGCATTAAATGGCCGAGAGGTACAACCTAAATTTGAAAGGTTTTGGCATGATTGCCTCCAAGAGGAGGTGTGAATCTAGAGCAAGTCAGTGTGCATCAAAGAAGAAAATATTGCCCTCATGGCAAGAATGAAGAAAGGAAAGAAACCCTTCTTCCAAAATAAGTTCTTTCATTCAAAGAAGAAGGAGTTCAACAAAGGCTTTAGCAAGTCAAAAGCTAGATGCTTCAATTGCAACAAGAAAGGCCATTTCTCAAGAGACTGTAGAGCAAAGTGGAAAGGAAAGTTTCATGCTTCTATCGCCATAGAAGATGAAATCACTCAAAAGAATGCATTCGAATAAAAGGAGGCAAGAAGGGAGTATTATCTTGTCTCATCCCTTTCGGGATCCGTCATCACAAATGCATACACATGGTTGATTGATAGTGGTACATCCAAACATACGACTGGTTACAAGAGTACCATCATCGATCTAAAAGAGAAATAATTCACATGCAATCTGGTAGAATTAGGGGACAACTCAACTTATTCGATCCAAGGAGTTGGATCCACCTCATTCCAACTGAGCACCGGTGATATTCTAATTGTGGAGGACATTATATATGTTTCGGGATTGAGGAAGAACCTCCTCTTAGTTTCAGTTATTGAAGACAAAGTATTCCAAGTTATCTTCATGGATAATAAAGCACTTTTATGGTCGAAGAAAAAAATCCTAGAATCCGTTACTGTGATTGGAGTTCGAGAGGGAGGACTCTACAAGTTACCCAAGAAGTACATTCAAGCTATGATTCACAACACTATCAGTCCATGTGAGCTATGGAACTGAATGCTTGGACACCTACACTACAAAGCGCTACCAGGACTTCAAAAGATGGTAAAAGGTATGCCCATATTTGATTTTGAGCATGATAGTGTTTGTCGGGGTTGTGCACTTGGGAAGAATGTTAAGAAAATATTTTCTAGCAGTTCTACTAGATCTAAAGGGATTTAGATTTAATACTTTCTAATGTATGTGGTCCCATGTCATCCCCCTCCCTTAGTGGCTTCTAATATTATGTATTGTTCATAGATGATTTTTCTAGGAAGTCATGGATTTATTTCAAGAAGGCTAAAAGCAAAACTCTTAGCAAATTTAAAGAGTTTAAAGCCTTAGTTGAAAATCAGAAAGAAAATCACATCCGTGCATTAAGTCTGATAATGGAGGTGAATTTGATTCACATGCATATAATGAGCTATGTAGTGATGCATGAATATATAGACAATTAATAGTACCATACAACCCTAAGCAAAATGGGGTTGCCGAAAGAAAGAATAGAACCATATGTGAGGCTACAAAATCCATGATGCATGATCAAGATATGTCTACCTCATTATGGGAAGAAGCCACCCGTACAACTGTGTACATACATAATAGAATCCCGCATGCCATTCTAGATGAGAAGACACCAGAAGAAGTGTTTACCAGTGAGACACCAACCATCTCACACTTGAGGATCTTCGGGATCCCAGTATACATTCATGTACCGAAATAAAATAAAACAAGATGGAGCCTTCTGGAAAGAAAGGCACCTTTGTGGGTTATAGCAAGTCATCCAAAGCATACCGAATATATGTATCTGGTGAGATACACATTGAATTCAACAGAGATGTTACCTTCCATGAGGAAGCTACTTTCAAAAGATCGAAAGAGATTCAATGTGATTCAGATATGGAGGATCCCGAGTCCGATTCTCTCCCTTCAGATTTAGAGAGGGAGAAACTAGAAGATGCCTCAGATTCATTAGCTCCTGAAGAACCAGTAGAGCTGGTTGAGAGGTCACCTGATGAACCTCCCGCTAAAAGAAGATCTGCTTAGTGTTGAGACATATTACAAAATGCAAGAAACATGGAGCACCAGCAGGGTCATCCAAAGAGCGCAAGCAACCTGACAAATATTTAGGGTATTTTGCATTGATGAGTCACATCGGTGATTCAGAACCATCCTCATATGAATAAGCTGCAAAGAAGCAAGTTTGGAAAGATGCAATGACAAAAGAGTACAACTCTATAATGAATAATGATGTTTGGGAGGTTGTTCCCAAACCTAATGGGAATTCCATTGTGACTTCCAGATGGATTTACAAGATAAAGCATGTTGCAGTTGGTAGCATTGAGAAGTATAAATCTAGATTCGTTGCCATAGGTTTCTCTCAGAAAGAAGGCATTGATTATGATGAGACCTTTGTCCCTATGGCAAGGTACACCACAATTCGAGCAATGATTGCTCTTGCATCTATTCTAGGGTGGAAACTTCACCATATGGATGTGAAGACAACCTTTCTCAATGGCGAGGTTGAGGAAGAGGTTTATATTCAACAAATTGAAGGATTTGTGGTGCACGGGAAGGATTCCCATGTTTGCAAGCTAAAGAAAGCTCTATATGGGCTTAAGAAAGCCCCCAGGGCTTGGTACTCCATAATTGATAGCTACCTTCAGAAAATGGGTTTCTGTAAGAGTGAAGCTTATCCAAATTTGTACTCCAAATTAGTGAAAAAACAACCATTGATATTGGCTCTATATGTTGATGATTTGTTTCTCACTGGAGAGGAACATCTGATTGTTTGGTGCAAGAGGGATCTCACCTCAGAGTTCGAGATGAAAGACTTAGGTCTAATGCACTACTTTCTTGGCCTTGAGATCTGGAAAAGAAAAGATGAAATTTTTCTATCTCAAGGGAAGTACAGTGTGGATATATTATGCAGGTTTGGCATGACAGATTGCAAATCTATGACTACACCTATGGTTTCCAATTTGAGGAAACTTCATGAGTTAGGATCTGGATCAGATCCAGTAGATCCCACTTTGTATAGACAACTTATAGGCTCACTAATGTACTTGATACATTCAAGCCCTGATATATGTTATGCTGTGAGAATTCTGAGACAATTTATGTCTGATCCGAGACACAGACAATGGACAGTTGCTAAGCATGTGCTTAGGTACCTTCGAGGTACAATTTCATATGGACTCAGATATGCCTCTAGTGGAGGATTCATGTTACTTGGTTATACAGACTCAGACTGGGGAGGAATCATTGTGGACCGTAAGAGAACATCCAGCTACTGCTATAGCCTAGGATCAACTATGATATCTTGGTCCAGCAGGAAGCATGGCTCCATATACCAGAGCACTACCGAAGAAGAATGCATAGCTACTAGTGTTTTCTGCCGAGAAGCAGTGTGGCTCAAAAAGCTACTTGTGGGGTTTTTCAGTGAAAATATTGAGCCTACCATTATTAGGTGTGACAATAAGAGTTGCATCAAGCTTTATGAAAACCCAGTGTTTCATGACAAGTCGAAGAACATTGAAATGAAGTATCACTTCATCTGAGACATGGTCCAGAAAAGTACAATGAAACTCCAATACATTTCTACTGATGAGAAGATTGCAGATGTGTCAACAAATCCTCTGTCAGTGACGAAGTTCAGGTACTTCGAAGACAAGCTTGGTGTGGAAAATAATTCCTCCCTCACTAAGAGGGAGTGTTAAATATACAACATCAAGAGACATTCTCCAAACCAATCTTGTGTAGTCAAGATTGATCCTCCTATATAGAGGTGAGCACTTTGATTTCCTTCCGTGCAAAGTTTATTCCTCCTGTATAGAGGTAATTGATCAAAATATTGATGTTGTAAAGTCTTATTGAACAAGGCTCCGAACTTGTGTGTATCAATTCATGATTATCATGTGAACCTTCCGTATAAAGGTATCCAAGATATGGACCTACCGTATAGAGGTGAACCTTCCATATAAAGGTATCCATGAGATGGACCTCCCGTATAGAGGTGGACCTTCCGTATAAAGGTCATGTTTTACTTGTTAAAAGCATTTAATGTTGTGTGATATATTATTAACCATGATCACCATATTGCTATTAAGTCTCCTTTCAGAGATTGATCACCTCTAAAGTGAATTACTTTAGCATATCATCACGGAATAATATAATATGATCACATCATCCGATAAATCTTCTTAGTATAATGGAATGTGATGGATAATTAAAGTTAAAACATATTGAACATGCAGTAAGAGATAAAGAAATAAAAGATAAAGCATAGAGATCAAGAGAATTTGAAATTGCCCATGAAAACACTTCATCAAATTAAAAAGAACTCGAATTGTTAAAGCTTCAGTTAAGTATCAATGCTTCAGTTAAAGCATCAATTAAAGATATGCCTCAGTTAACTAAAGAACTCACAGTGGTCACTTCAAGTAAATCAATCAACATGATTTCAGTTAACTAAGTGTTAAATAAAAGGGACTAGTTAACTAAAGTATTTTCACTTTAGTTAAACTAAAAGACGACACTTCAGTTAAAGAGAGTTAACTAAATGAAAACAAAGAAGATCTAGTTAAATAAGTGTTATTGCATGACGACACTTATGTTAAACTAAAATATGACACGTGAGTTGTGACACTTGCATGTCGACACTTAAGTTAGCCAACTAACTAAGTGGGCAAGCTTTCAGTTAAGACGTGAGTTCATCCTAAGTGACAACTCAGTGAGATGAAGCACTGAATGAGAAGTGGGGTGCACCACTCCATGCATGATTAATACATCCAATTTGAGGGCAAGTTTATCCTAAAGTTAAAAGTTAAAAATAGAAGAGAAGAATGTATAAATATGTTATAGAGGATTGTTGAATCTAATGTGAAGCGAATTCTCTCCTCCATTGAAGGAAAGGTGTTTCTCTTTGTGTAGGGTGATGTTAGTGCTTATTATAGCTGTGCTAGGCACACATCCGATTGATCTCTCTTCTCTATTGATTCCATATCTTCACCAAGAATTTTGGTGATCTCTTATCTTCGGAAAGCAATCTTCTATATTGTAAAAGAAAGCATTCTCTGCTATCCATTATATTACACTGAGAAGAATTGTTGGGGTTTTTGTTCTCATAATTTTGAGGGTTTTCCCCAGGGTATATCTTGTGTTATGGTTGTATGAATTTCATGGATTGAATTGTCTCATTGCTTCAAGTCTCTGCATCTAAAATAATTAAAGATCAAAGCTCAAACACATTTCAACATCAATAAATAGGGATTCTTGCTTTGTTTTGTCAATATATATATATATTTTTAAATTGTGTCTATAAGGTGTATAAATGAACTAAAGAAAGGAAATACTGATTGAAATAAAACTAATAAGGGAAAAAGTGAGAAAACGAAACTGACAAAAAATAGGAAATTATTAGATCTGCAAGCATCCAATTTTTTTTTCTTTGATATATGTATGCTTTAACACCATGAAGCAAAGTACTAGTAAAAAAACCTTGTAGCTATAGAAAGAGAAATACCCCAAAACAACTAATTGTAGATATTCAAATTAAAGAAAAGAAAAATGTGCTTGAAGGAGTAAGAAGAGAGAAAGTTGCGAGAATGCTGGAGAGCATAAGAGGCCGATAATAATATTTTATTAAAACAAATTCATTCCACAAATCATTTATGATATTACAATGTTTTAGAAGTCTTTGCAAAGACTTGGACCAAGAAAGCATTAGAATTGTTCGTGACATTTTCAAGACCATACACTAAACAATCAAGTAAACATAGAAATGAAGTAAAACACATCCTGGATCGAGCAATACAAATAAAAGGTGATGCTTCAAGTCCTTTATTTGGACATGATGCCATTGGTTAACACGATCAATGATGTGGAACTTATAACATAATAGATGTTACACCTAAAATATTACCATCATGAGACTCAGTGTAAACATCCCTAAAGTTTCCTTGACTAAGTCATTAACTTGGAAGAGATGCAAACCCTTTTATACTAGGTTTTGAGATGTCGTCACAGGTTGTCCTCATGCAACCTGCGACGTCGCAGGTTTTCCTCTTACAGACTACGACAATGTCAGTTAATGGACTAAAATAGCTTCTTCGAGCTCATTCTCGAAGCTAGCTGATGTGTATCCCTATCCCTAGCCTTTGGGGAAGCTGGCATTCGATTCCTAACCTCTTGGAAGGATCCCCTATCTCTCTCCTACCATATCTCAACCTATCCTATCCACTTAGTCCTATATAAGTGAAGTTCACTCCCATTCCAAAGGGAGGAAGTCTATAGTATCTAATTGCTGGTGAAATTAGTTTAGGAGAGATCTCTACTCATATTTGAGAGATCCATCATCCCTTTGGAGGCTTTGGAATTGGCTTGATTGGAGAAGGATTTCTACGTTAAGTCATTGGTTGTAATCTCTTCATCCTATGTATTTCCCTTTTAATATAGTAATATAAGTGCTTTCCACCAAATCTCATTGTGTTAATGATATCTTGTGTAGTTTGCTTACTTAAGTGCTTACTTAGATCTATTATTATGTAGGTGCATTTTACTACTTGCTTTGTTGTGTTGTTTTGACAGGTTTTACAGCTCAGACCTGAAGACCGTCAAGCTTGGAGCAGCATTCAAGGAAAAAGGATCAGTGATCTAAAGAGTAAGAGCATCTAGTTCCTTGATCTCTAATTAGATCTAGGAGAGTTATTTATGTTCTGTCTTTATTTGTCCTAGACTCGCGTTGAGCTAGGGAGATTAGGTCTCGAGTCCGCTCTTGGTAGATTGTCCGTCAAACAATAGACATAGATATATAAACATATACCTCTCAAATGCAAGAAGAACATAACTTCACTTCAACATCCTCTATCACTTTCTGAAACTTTCCCTTCTTTCAACAAACATGTCAAAGCCAATAGAACACAAATTGTGGAATGCCAATGAAAACTAACAAAATATCAACTTTTAATATTTTAGCGTACCCTTTTTCTCTCAGAATATGGTCCTTTGGTATGATTCCATTTGGGCATATATTAGTTACAACTAACCCCTTTTAAATAATTGTTAACAAACAAAAGTTTGAGGAGGCACTTTTATTATTGTTGTCAAAAAAAAAGAAAAAAAAAGAAAAAAAGGACACTTTATTTCATTTGGGGAAAGGTGAAACTAACAATAATAAATGATCCGAGTAAAGATATGGAGTAAAAAAAGGAAGGGGGGGGGGTGTTGGGGGGATCCCACCACATATCATCAACAATCAACCATCAATGGGGATGAAATCCCGAGGCTTGAGCAAAAACTTATGTCTCCCATGCACCTCATCCTCCAAGCAAGGGAAATATATAAACTAATAATTTTCAACCACATCATAAAATAATGACAATACTTCCTCGTAATGCATACAATTAACCAACATAAATGAATCCCACTTGTATCTCCCATAACCAAATAGTTTCACGAAACCCCATATATATATTAAAAAACATGATATATTACTAAATGAGTGTCTCAATGTGCCAATCAAAATTTAGACATGCATTTAATAAGTTCCATCTGTTCATTTCCAAGTCTAAAAATATGATTCTCAATTAAGATAAATAGTAAATTACAATAGTCTTAACAAGAATAATTATTTGGATGCATATCTAAATAAGTAATGTCGCCCCTAGTGCATGTCTCTGATTTTAGAATCTTCTCTTCTGGGTGAATAGAGGCAAGAGGGGATTCATCTAATTTTTCAGAATTAGGGGAAACAAAGATATGATTCCCCTTATCATTGAGTGGTTGTTCAGTCACAGGGAGACGGGGTTGGAAATATTTTAGGAAGGTGAATTAGTGGTAGATTGGGGCACATGGGCTAGTTGTTCAGGCTTGAGTCCCAACTTACAACTCCTTGGTAAGGTGTATCAAGGTTCACTTCCTATCCATCATTAGTTTTTACGGTGTGGATATAACAATGGTGGGGCTGGTATTAAAGGTTGTTGAATTGCTTTCCCACCAAGGAATATATAACCAATATGTGTGAGTTGGTTAAAATCGTAAAAATCGACGTCGAAGTGCACATAAAACTTGATATCTTCCCCCCTACCTTCTTACCATGTGGCATTTGGTCTATGCGTCTGCCCCCATCTTTATCCTTTTCTAAATAAATGCATTTAGAATCCAAATAAACGACATTTACATTCCATTTATACTGCATGACTACAAGAATTGAAAACAAGCATGGCCACAACTTAGCATACACACAATTGAACATCGATCTATCAGCTAGATTGGCAGGGGAAAGGACATGAGACTAGTGGGTTCATATTGGTCGAGAGAGTACATTGGCATGCAAAGTGTTTGTAAAGGGTCGCATAGCCCATTCTATAGACAATGTTTTCATGGGTTTCATCTACAGGGATGGAAATTACATGGATATTATGGGAAGGCTAAATACATAGTAAAAAAATGAGGATGCCCAAGTCAAGTGACATGCCGCCAAGGCTGATCCTCTTGTGAGGAAAATAACTACTATTTTTTGCTTGTAATACCAATTAAACATAATGATTCAACTTGAAAATGACCACACCTTTTCATATTTTGTATTCAAGAACATAGGATGCTCACATCTTGACACTCGACTCTGTTTTTTCTTTTTTTCTTTTAAAACTTGCATTTGTTTCCAAGTAAACAGACATACCCATATTGAAGTGACTGAAAATTTTACGTATTAGTGCCAAAGAACAAAGAACATCCTCATTTTAAATAATTGACCATTTTCCAACTTCCATTCGATGCCAAATACAAAAGGAACACCCACCAAGATCTGCATGAGAGCTAGGAGAGGCAAGTGTAATGTATGAAGCACAAAGGGAAAAATTAATTCATGGTTCATCTCTTGTGATAAAAGTCACAAATTTCCTTTCATAGGATGTGGCTAACATTACAAAGGTGGTGCCCTTTGTGGCCTCCTTTGGCTAATAAAAAAACTACAAACATGACCTAGGAACTAGTATTCATTTTAATAGAGGTCAAGGATGAATGGGAGGAAGTTCTGGATGACCAATCAACTCAACCAATTAACATAAATTCCATGCAATGCCATTTAGAAACCATACCTGAAATAGTGAATGGAGGGTGAAACATCATTGTTTTTTTCCAATCGAGCAAACCTTTCAGACTAGCCTTCGTCCCCAAGGCTCCTCAATCGCCAATGGTGCTCTAGCTCATGGTACAAGTCAACTAAACAGGAGGAAAAAACATTTAAAGGATTGATAACAAGGGTGTTGAGGCTCACAAAAAATAGTCTACGGTTACCAAGTTATAGGTTACAAGAATGAAGTTCGAAGGGTCGGGAAGGTTGTATCTTTTTCATGCCCATCGGGAGATGTGACATGGATGGCATACATCAACCAAAGTCACTTTCCCAAAAATCACATTAAAATATGCATAAATTTTGGGTACGCTAGATACACCTCTCCTACATGCAATGTTTCCCAAATGAATGATAGTAATCTAGAGGTGAGGAAAGGCTCATGCGAGATCTAGAGGTGAGGAAAGGATCATGCGAGATCTATAGATGTGGCATGAGCATCGTTGACATGGAGGGGGATTTAATATCCAAACAATCACGTTAAATGCTTATCAATACTCATCACCGCCATTAATGCACCCATAAAATCACAAAGGAGTTGTATATAAGAGCGACGATTTCTCCCGAACGGTGAAATCACTCGGTCCCCATCGACCCTCCTCCAGCACCAGCCCCCTGTCCTCTCCTTTGGATCGTGCCAGTCTGACACTCCTTCCACACGATTCCATCGACCCCAGTCCGGAACCGGTCCCCTATGCTCTCCGCCATAACTCCTATGCCGGTCACGATGTCGCGTCCATGCATTCAATGCATTCCACCGACCACGTGAACTCCCTCCTCCTCCTGATTAAAAAACCAAGCTTGTGTGCTCCCATGCCTCTTCTCCTGTACATCTCGGACCCTGCATATCCCCTATCCTGCACGCTCCCAACTCGTGTGGAATTCTTGGATTGTGTCAAATATTGAGGGCAGCGTCCCTGAACTGGCTTCCCCCTACAATTCTCAAGTAGACAACTCGGATGAACTGTTTCGTGTTATTATATATGGCCCGCTCTTCTGCAACAGTTGTCATTGCAACCACTTCGTTTCAGCTTTGTACGCTTCAACCAAAATCCTTTTGTGAGTTAATTCAACCCTTGAAAATGGTGCCAAGCGTTTTATAGCGATCGTTGTTTGTTTGGGTGATAAATCCTCACACTCTGATGCAAAGTAGGAACGACCAACTAGGTCATCCAATGGATCGAAGGCTCCAATTCAGCAACCAACAGACTGTGCTATTGACTTGTTGTCACATGTGACCACAATAAAATGTATTATAGCAAACATGCATGTTTGTATGGCATTCCTCATCTCCTCTCTTAGATGATCAAGCATTCCAACCAAGCCAATAAACAAAAAATTCCCCCTCATCAAATGATAGTCCCCTTAGACCAACACTGTGTTTATCTTCAAACCAAGCACAAACATAATGATCTAGATGGATCCAGTAATAGAGCTCTTAAGACAGAGGCATGGATCTCATACCATCCCATAATGTCTGTAAATTTCCATGATCCTCCAAAACAAAGAAGTCCCCTAGCTATCATCGCCTAAGCCTCCCTCATATACTTGCATTGAAAAGTGGACAATTGTCTGTGCAATTCATGGCAGGATGGCCAAGTGAAGTATTTACTGATAACATCACATGTTATAAAATTCTTATAAATGCAATGGAAGCAACATAAAACATGCCACCCTTTGCAAATTCTTTGATAAACAAAGATGCTCCAAACTATTCTCTATTCTCTTCAACAAGCTCATTTTGAAGAGTTATGGTAACCCAATTCATTTTGTATTTTCAGCAATGTGAATCCATCCTCGTCACTATCTTGTATTCTTTTCTTAGGGTTACTGGAATATATCTGTGCATGAGCATTAATGACAGGTTCTTATGAAAATTCAGGCACTGCTCATCAAACTACACAACTTATACAAAAGATACAGGTTATTGAAGATAAAGAGGCTTGAATAATTGCATGAATACAATTTATGTATATACAATTGGGAAATAATTGAAGCCTTATTCTGGTGAAGGTGGTTTGAATCCATGAATAAAAAAGGATCACCTCTCATACTCTAACTATTCTTCATTGAAGCCATATTTCCAACCAGAGTTTGGAATATCGAATTCCAAGGAGTCAATTCACTTCTCTAATATAATCAACATATGTTGATGGGAGACCACCCTCAACATAGACCCGAAAACGAAAAGGGGTTACAAACATATGCTTCCAGAAGGGTACCTGGCCCTAGTAGGGATAAGTCACATAGAGAGGTACCAATCCAAAAAAAGCATGCCACCATTGGAATCTCAAACTCCCCAGCCCCTAAATATACAATACAGAAATTTGGATGGGAAATTCTTTGGAAAAAAATTAATGATATTGAAGTGCACATACCTTTCCAAAGAAATACAATACAAAAACATGAATGGGATTTTCTTTGAAAAAAATAATATGATAATAAAGAGCACATACCTTTCCAAAGATAGAGTGTAGTTGGAGAAAAATATGGCCAAAAATTCTGACTTAACACCACACTTTCCTTGAGCATGCATTTTGCAAAGTAATAATATTTTTTGGGTTGGTATTACAATTGGGATGGGTCCCTACTGCTTCTATTTCCTACATGGCCATTTTATAGATTCAATAGGGATTTGGAGCCCTCCCTGGCCATAGATAAGGAAATTGTATAATTGTAATCCCCGTTCTTTCATATTCAATGGAACTGAACCTAAGATTGAATCCTTCTCATTTGTCGCAATCACTACAACCTTTATAGGTTCTCCCATTTGGCTCTCATATGATTTTCTTGTGTTCTGGGGAAGGCAATGTCCCATGCAATTAGTAGCATCTTCCAAATATTTTGTAGTTTCCACCATAAAGTTTAACTCATCCTTTCCACTTTGTCTGGACACCTTTTTCACATCTATAAGTGACTGCAAATTTCTTTCCAGCAATCATCAGTTTTATCTTTTCTATGTTCTCCATAACCATTTCAAGTACTTTCATTCCATCCATTTTACCTTACCTTTTTTTAATATTCCTATATATTTTCTGATGGACTTTCTTCATGTTTAGATTTCTCAGCCTCCTCCATGTGACTCATTTTTTTTCAAGAAATATCTAATTTGGCACTTGAATGAACCATCGAGTTTATAACCTGTGTCGTCTCTAAAATCTTCAAGTTCTTTCTCTTCCCCTTGTTGTAACTTATCTTCATTCAGGAATAGATGGACTACATCATCAATACTTTTCGTTGATAAATCTTCCAACACCTCTACAGAAATGTCCAACTTTGTAATGTCTTTTTCCTCACTTGCAGATTATTGGAAGATCAAGCCCCTTGTATATTTTACGTCCTTGAATAACCATGTCTCAACATTCTATTACATCTGATCCAGATTCTACCAACGGAAAAGCAGTTCTTGAAACATGCAAGTATTTTGGAGAGCGAGATAAATCCTTATCATAAACATGCTACAAGGAAGATGAAAAAATCCAATGTACTTGATTTATCTGAAGGGCCTACATATTTCGTTTTGAGATCATCAATGGTTGAAGAACCCGAGGAACATGGAAAAAGTACTTTTCTGCAAGAATATTTCTCCTCTGTATCTTGAGATAATCCATGACCTGATATATTTCTTAAGGTTAGAGGGGATCCTGAAGCCAAAAGATTCACAGATTGACAAGTCACTACAGTGTTGTTAATCCCAGAGAGCACTTCCTGCATCTTTGTCTTCATCTCTTGGGAATGAGTTGTATAGTTGAATACATTTGGTGTTATACTTCCATAATATTCACTACTTGATTTCCTTTTGTTGATTTGGACTCTTTCTGAAAGATAATGTCCATTGATTTGAACTTGCATGTGCTATCCTTTTCCAAAACTTGGGCTGATTCAAATCCCTGCTATCAAATATGTATTAGGACAAAATTACTATTAACAAGATTACAATACAAGATACATAAGATTTTCAATCTTACTGCGAAACTATGAGACATTATGGTCTTTTGCATTCCTCTACATTATGCTTCCATCTCTCTGCTTTGTTATCACCTCCTCCAAAATCCTACTCATACAATGGAACAACAAGGAACAACAAGGAACAACACAAGTTTATAATTCAATTCCCAATACTATTCTTTTGACTCCAATGTTTTGATTCTTTGAAGCAAATGAGTATATATGCTTCAAGGAAAACTGTTAAAATCACCCACCTGTGTGAATGGAAACAATTTGAGCATCAAAAGCTCGATCCCTGAGCAGCTCCCATTTTCCCGGAAACTATGTCTTTAGTGTGTTGCTATTTTGTAGGAAGTAAGATGGCTTAGACACAACACCGGGATATGATGTGTGCAGAGGTGCAACTCTTTGTTCCTGCCGCCAATCCAAGGCCATGGGGATATGCAAGGAATTCCTGCATTTCTTACTATGCCAGGTATGTCTAATGAAACTCTCGTAGAATTGCATGAAAGATATGCCATTTCCTACTTTATGAAATTGTACTTTCCTAGAGCAATGAAGACATTTTCTATTATTAGGGGGATGCATCATTCTTCAAGTAAAGATGCAGTTTTCAAGTAAATACACATCTTTCACTATTTTATGCATAAGTTCCAATACTATTATCTAGACATGCAAAAGGGTGAATGTTTAGAAATGGTGGATGAGCTTTCTTCTTTCTCACTATACCTGCAAATGGAAGACCACGACTGGAAAAGAACCTGCAATTTTTTTTTGCAAACTATCTCTAAGAGTATTTCAGAACCTTATGTTCTCACACACAATACCTTTACCAATTGAGCTAATACTTCAATTGTGAGATGGTATTCATACCAAAATTATGTCTATTCTTTGATGTATATTAACGAATCTTTTAGTGAATTAACATTATGCCCACATATGATGTTCCAACCTTGTTTGAAATCCATCCAGTGAACTTGGGATATCCCCACCTATGACCTGCAAATGCCATTTTAAAATTGATCTACAACTATACAAAAAATTGTTGGGACTAACAACTATCGAGAAGCCTCACGTGATACTAAACTGGGAGAAAAATCACATAGAAGGATCTGCAACCCTTTGTCACTAAAATACCAAAAAAAATATTTAACTAAAAGCAACACGAAACACAAAATGAACCATGGAGTAGAATCTTCTTGAAAAAAATCATAAATTTAGCTCAATGATATATAATGGTGGCAGGAATCTAACATTATAATGAATGCACACTTCATCAAATATAACATTGATTTCAAATGAGATAATAAGGTGTTTATTTTGCATTCCCTGCCCTCTGGCTTATTTCACAAATCTACCAAATCTAGAAATACCATTAAGCTCTATGCAACATATTTCAAAAGGGACATCGTGATCAAAGTCAAACAAGGAATGACTTACCTATGACCTTGTATGTACGACATATCATTCAAATCTTTTTTTAAGTATGTCTGACACATCATTCATGGAATTCAATTACATGAATTCAAGTATGCTAGAGATTACCAGGACAATCCATGTTACAAAATAATGAATAAGATGATATAAAACAGAGAAAATAATTTCATGTCACTTGATCTTCATGTGAATCATAAATGATAAATCAAATATAAATTTGTATATTTTTGATTTCATAACCAAATAAATGTGAATCATTTAGTGCAAGAAAAACCAATACTCATCAAGAATCATAACCAAAGAAAAGTGAATCATTTAGTGCAAGAAAAACCAATACTCATCAAGAAAAATTGACAAATGAATTAACAAAAAGAAAAGATAAGAGAAAACTGACTAATTCTCATTAAAGTCTGTAACAAATTACAACACTCTATGTTCAACAGTATGCCTGCAGTTCTTTTCTCCAATGGTTTTCCCCCTCTTCACATGAGATCTAAGTCTCTTTAAATAATAATTACAATAAGTTACAAAGAAACTGATTTCCCATGAAATTAGGGATTACAACATATTAGATCAAGATTTACAAAGGGCATATTGCCACTTGGAAAAAACATCTAAAAGATCATCAACGTCCTTGTATTGAGCATGCTCGAGTTGAAGTTGAGCTTTGAAAAGGAAACCATCGATCTCCCTCTTTTTTTCCTTTGACCATTCTGATAAGAAAACATTTACTTTCATCCCTGAAGAAACGGGTAACTCAACTAATTCTTTGATTTCTTTGATATGAATATGCTCCAGATGTTCAACACGCTCTTTAGACTGTAAATTATTTTCATCAACCTAAGTGATCATGAGCTTAGGTGGAAGGGCATTTTCTATTTGATTCATAACAAGGAATTCCAGTAATCCCAACAAATTATCAGAGGCAAACCATCGCTTCCTGCAATGATTTTTCCCTTCTTCAATGGTGGATTCAACCACCTCACAAACATTTTCCCAAGACTATAAATATATTTTGATTCTCCTCAGCTTGATGTTATCTAGATATGGACTGCTTTAGGCTTGTCCTTGATGTACTTCTTCCAATCAATAACATCTTCGAAATCCGTCGTGGCATCATTTCTTCTTTGATTATGATCACAAAGAATATCAAAGAAATGTTCAAAGGAATTAAAGACATCCTGAATCTCATTAAGGCCTTGAAACAACTCAACTAAGATATTTTTATAATCATCATTTATTCTCAAAGCAAATTCTTTAAACTCATCTTTGGAAAACTGTGAGAAAGATGAAACAACAGAAATGGACTAGGAAAAATTCAGTTGTTGTTCAAGAACTGCCAATTTCTCATCATATTAAGCGTTATGTCCTTGTGCTTCCCGGAGTTGCTGTCTCAAATCTTCATTCTGTGACTGCCTCTCCCGAATCTAAGATTCGTATTTGTCCTCCAATCCCTGCAACTGGGATTGATACTGTTGATAAACTTCAATCTGCTTTTTCCTGAGGTCTTGAATTTATTCTTCTTTCTTTTCAATTTCTTTATTGAGTGTGGTGACAGAGACAAAGTTGGCACCAACAAAATCTCCCATTGCAGCGGTTGTCTCCAAAGCTTCATGTTTAACATCTGTAGAGGCTCTCTTCCATATGATTTGGATGGGAACAGTGCCCTGGACTACTGTCCCTTCCCTAGCTCTTTTAGAACCTTTCTTAACCACTGCCTTTTCTAATTTGCTCCAAAAGTACTCACCAAGGGAAACTACTGCATCTTCACCAAAATCTGCCATTACCTCAGAAGGGGATGTTAATACTTCTGAAATAGGGACCAAAGACACAGGTTGTGAAACAACAGGGGTAGGGATGGGCATGTTCATTTGAGATGAGGAAGTAGAATTTGTTGTGGTAGCTAAGGCTGAAGGAGCAGAAATGGGAATCATGGATGAGATAACAGGATCTGGAGATGCAAAAGAGACTTGCATTTATGGTGAATTGAGGGAAGTCTCCATAGGCATGTTCAGTTGAGATGAGGAAGTAGCAGTTGTTGTGGTAGCTAAGGCTGAAGGAGCATAAATGGGAATCGTGGATGAGATAACAGGATCTAGAGATGCATAAGAGACTTGCATTTCTAGCGAATTGAGGGAAGTCTCCATATGCATGTTTAGTTGAGATGAGGAAGTAGCAGTTGTTGTGGTAGCTAAGGATGAAGGAGCATAAATGGGAATCATGGATGAGATAACATGATCTAGAGATGCAAAAGAGACTTGCATTTCTGGTGAATTCAGGGAAGTCTCCATAGGCATGTTCAATTGAGATGAGGAAGTAGTAGTTTTTGTGGTAGCTAAGGCTGAAGGAGAATAAATGGGAATCATGGATGAGATAAAAGGATCTAGGAATGCAGAAGAGACTTGCATTTCTAGTGAATTGAGGGAAGTCTCCATAGGCATGGTAAGTTGAAAAGATGGGTATGGGATAAACAACAAGGGTTGATGCTGTCACAAATGGTAAACTAGCGGGAAGGGTTATAATGAGTGTGGGAGTGATTTCAGGCAGGGTAATGTCTAAAACATAATCCTCTATCAATGGATCTTCAATTGGATCAGAAAGAACTTGGGTGACCGAAGTGGTGACTGTTAGGTCAGTAGAAATAGTCACTGGGCATGAAATGTTGCTGAGAGTTGACTCATCACCATGGTCACTGTCATCAACTTGCAACAACTCATTATGTGCTACTGATGCCTTTATTTTCTACTTCTTAGCTAGAGGTGTTGTAGCAGTAGACTTGGTTTCAAGAGCAGAGCTCATCAATGACAAGATTTTCTTCATTTCTTCAGCAGATTGTATCAAATCATTTAGATTTGTTATAGGATGAGGCTGCAGAGAATCATCAATTGGAGCTTTTCCTTTCTTATCATCCTTTTGATGAGTCAATAGAAAAGGAGTCTTAACTTGCTTTGTCTATGCTTTCTGTGCCTCTCTCTCCACCATCTCTTCCTGGGCTCTCTTTTCATCTAAGAGTTTGAGCTTTCTGTCTTGCAACACCTTCATCTTGAGCTCTTGTCGATACTGATGAATGAATCCCTTTTCATCCTGAGTGGCAGCTCTGTTTAACACATCTTGGAAGGAATTTACACCTTCATATATCAAATCATTGGGCTCTGTTTCATGCACATAATTACTCTTTATGTGCTCCTTAGAAAAATGATTGGCCAGGAAATATTTAGGATCATGCATCCTTTTGGGAGCTTCCCCAAGATTCAGAGTTGTAACCTTTTTAACAAGCAAGGTGGCATGTGTAGAATTCTGGATGACCAAAGGTCCAAGAGAAAGGGGAAACTTGGGGCAACCTTTCCTTTTGGATCCAATGAAACGAGGGAAAACACCATCAATTACAGTTTGAAATGAAATCTCTTCAATAACCATTCTGTGAGGCACAATCGTAGGAAAGAGATGAATTGCTTTGTTGCCCCATATTCCGATGTAAGAAAAATACTCACCAACATACGAGTTCCCCATAGTAGCAATCAATGCCCTGGCCCATGAAGAGAAGGTGGGGGCATCCTCTTTGAATATTTTTTGATAAATGGAGCCAAGAAATTGATCACAGATGTCATAACTGAGGGGTACAAAATTGTCTTCCCATAACACCGAACAGTAAATATGGATAGGAGGTCCTTCTTTAGTCCAATTCCATCCCATGACAGGAAAAGGGAAGGCTGAACAAAACACATCCATGACATAACCAGATAAATAAAATGTAGGCTTCTTGGAAGCAGGGGTCTTCTTGTACTTTTCAATAGATTCTTTCAAAACCACAGATTATATCTGTGCCCAGTTGAAAGATTCACCAGTGGTGAGAATGTGATGTGCTACAGGTGCCCATTCTTCCTTGAAGACCCCACAGTTGGGTAACCCATACAACCTGCATAACATGGCTGAAAACAAGGAGAAGGGTTATTTAAACCAAGCAATAGGGTACTGCCTATAAGGTTTTGGAGCATAGATGGCAGGGTTTTCCATCCAAGACTTCATCATCTCATCAAAATTAAAACTTCTTGCTGAAGACTCTAGGAATTTTTTTGTAAGCAGTTGTTTGGGAGTTTTAAGTCCGTAAACCCTAGCAAAAAATCCAGGTTTAAAGGAAGCCAACAGAGTATGGTTTATATCATTGAAAGAACGGTCAAGGGGGTTGGAATTGTCTAAAATCCATTTGAATACATCGATATAACACATGAGGGATGGCCTGGCTACAATTACATGGATTTGGGATTTCCCAATATTAATGTAGGCCTGTTGGTTGTGTTGGATTTCGGAGAAAGCGTCATTGTAAAAAATGGTATAAATCCTCGACCAGTCTAACCAAAAGGTTTCGAAAACCCTCCCGTCGGTATCAGAAAATATTCCTCTATTAGGGTCTTTACTTCTCAATTCATCCATAACCGATTTAGACCTAGTGTTCCTTGCCATGGATGAAAGTAGGTTTTTTGATAAAATGGTGAAAGGAAATTTCAATTCAATTTCAAATTATTATGCAGATGATTTGCAGGAAGTAGAGAAAACTTACTTGTGAATTGTTGGAGAAAACCAGAGTCCGCAACAGGGTAAAATCGAACGCGTAATTGTTTGCGGAATGTAAAATTGCAGCGTAAAATGGTAAAAATAATAATAGGTTACTTGGAGTATTTAAACCAAAAATACGCGATTGGAAAAATTTAAACAGAACCGTAGATCTAAAGCACACCAATAGTCGAGATTAAAAACAAATCTATCAAGAAAATGCGGAATTGCGGATAGTCGGAAACTCATTTTCGAAAATTAAAAATTTCATCCTCCCGCAATCCGTATTGCGGAATTGCGGACATGCGGAGCTGATTCTAGGAAATTAATTGTTTCCGCAATCCGCAACCCGATAGTCGGAAACGCGGAAAGTCAAAGATATGGAGGAAATTCTACCTTCCCGCAATCCACATTGCGGAATGTCCGAAATGCGGGAATACCGGATTGCGGTTCGAATGATTTTAGAAAATTTAAGGTATCCGCAATCTGCAAAATATTGCGGGATCGGAAATGGCGACTCGAATTTATTATTCAATTTTCTTTCCAATTTTTTCAATCTGCATTGTGGAATGCGGAAATGCGGAATTGAAAATCTAAAATTTATTGTTTAAACGCTTTCCTACTTCCGCAACCCGCATTGAGGAATGCGGAAGTGCGGAGGCAAGAAATCAAAACTTAAAAATCAAGATTTCCGCAATCCGATTGCGGATTGTGGGAATGCGGAAACATTGTGATTTAAAAATCCAATTTAAAGTCTCTACAACCTATTGCAGATTGCAAAAAAGTGTACATGCAGAGTTGATTCTAGGAAATTAATTGTTTCCGCAATCTGCAACCCGATAGTTGGAAACACGAAAAGTCAAAGATATGGAGGAAATTCTACCTTCCCACAATCCGCATTGCAAAATGTCGGAAATACAAGAATGCGGGATTGCGGGAATGATTTTAGAAAATTTAGGGTATCCACAATCCGCAAAATATTTGCGGGATTGGAAATGGCGACTCAAATTTTATTATTCAATTTACTTTTTGATTTCTGCAATCCGCATTGCAGAATGTGGAAATGCGGAATCGAAAATCTAAATGTTATTGTTTAAATGCTTTCCTACTTCCGCAATCCGCATTGAGGAATGCGGATGTGCAGAGGCAAGAAATCAAAACTTAAAAATCAGGATTTCCGCAATCCGATTGCGGATTGCAGGAATGCAGAAACATTGTATTTTAACAATCCAATGTAAAGGCTCCACAACCCGATTGCGGATTGCGGAAATGCGGAGGCATTGCAATTTAAAGAAAAATAAAGGTTCCAAAATCCATAAAAATGCATAAAAATTCAAACCAAAGACTAGAGTTATTTACAAATTTATATTATGATAGGCTAGGCATGCAAAAGTGAAAATAAAACTTCATCAAATCCAAATATTAACTCATGAGAGAAGAAATCACAAGATCAATACAAAAAAAAGAATGAAGACATCAACAACAGAACCATGAATTTAAGTAAAAAAGAAAATGTTCTATGTACCACTAAATGTTGGAATGTGATGTAGAGTAGAAGAAAGAGGAAGAGTGAGACACTGTTTATCCATTATTTGCACAAATCCATAGGGAGAATCTTCTAGGGAGGTCACACGGTGAGTGTGATTTACAACTGGTATTGGCTCTCAGACTGGTTTACTGTCAGTCAGCCTGATCTAGCTGCAATTTGGAGCATTTGTTGTGGCATTGACCCAGATTCAAATCCTGTCATGAATGCTCATTCCATGCATGGGGTTTGCTTGATGTGGTTATTGATTATATTGAATATTGATGATAATATTCAGGCATATTATTGTAATGGCACTGGAAAGGTACCAACAAACTCTATTATTCGCTTAAGAGTGAAAGTGGTTTGCCTTATTTTTGGGTTTATCATCCATAAAAAGATGGGTTCCCATTTTTTAAAAGCAATGAACTAGTTTATAACACACTTTTTCACCATTTTAAATTGGTTACACTTAGCACTATAACTTCATTTGAAAAGAAAATTGATCCAATACAATACGTAACCATAATTATAGTCATACTTCTCAGAATGTAATACTGGCTAGCAGCCATACCATGAAATATGTGAGTTCAGATTACTCTTGAATTCTTACAAGATATTTATGCTATTGCATGATATTTGGTATATTAGGAAGAAGTGCAGTTTCTCTAACTTTTGGAAGATCCCAAAGCGGACTACAAATTTCTTTTAATCGAAAATACAGTCAAAGGCTACTCCAAAATAATAGTAGTAGACTAGACTTCATAGTGTGATAGATGGTACAAGTATGATAGAACATGGGAGTTACACCTTACATGGCAGTTCTCCCCGCAAAGCAGAAAATACTATAATGTTCTTGGAAAAAATAAATTAATGGACATAATTTTGACACAGAAGATTAAATCCGAGCACTCAAATTCTTTCACTGTATGTTAGCATGTGGCATTGCATTTGTAGAACTGCTTTTCTTTCTCTTTGTAAATTGAGCCTTGGCAATCAACCAACCATGTTCGGTAGGAGGATGGCCTTGCATATCCCCATGGACTTGGATTGGTGGCAGGATCACAGAGTGTTGCACATCTGCACACATCAACACATCATATGTTAAAGGATGGCGATGCATAAAGGGTATTTGACAATGAGTACAAACCATGGCATTTTACAGACCTTGTAGATAACCAATCAAAGAATTGTCAACTGGTTGGGCATGTTTAGAAGGAGGGAAACCCCTCAAAAAATTACTTGTATCTGTAATTAAAAAAAAAAAATAGTCACTATAGACCGTATTGGCATAGTCTAGAGCAAGAAGTTGATTAGGGATTAGGGATTTATGAGAGTTTCGTTAGACCTACCTGGCATAGTAAGAAACTTAGGAATTCCTTGCATATCCCCATGGCCTTAGATTGGTGCCACGAACAAGGAGTATTGAACCTCTGCACACATAAACACATCAAAAAATAAAACCATTGGATTTGTAACCCAAGATTGCAAAAAAATCAATGCGTTGGAAACAGAGTTGAAAACATAGCCTTTTGCAAACCTTGCAGATTACTGATTGGAGACTTGTCAAGCAACTGGGCATGTTGTAGCTCCATAGATTTGAATTGAGTCTAGGGTTGCAGATTGTTTAAACTCTAGAAACATGAACGCAATGACTGGATATGCAACATACGATTTTAAAAACAATTCACTCTCACAACATGTGAAAAGTCCCATGAAATGTACCTCGAATGGCGAGAAACGTTGGATGGTTTTGCATTTCCATTTGGCTTTGGATTGAGGCCGTCGTTGTGGGTTGTTACACATCTGCAAAATATAAATACAACACATGTTAATTACTGGTGATGGCTAAAAAGGGTAATCTAAACCCATTCCTCTTTTCAATCAATGAGACTAACCTGGGACCATAAGTAGTGCTTTCTTTGCTGGAGGACATTCACGTTTGTTGAGGTAGTGAAACTGAAATGGTTCATGTTCACATGCAGGGACATTCAAATCAATTTCCAATCCACTATCTTGTTTTTTTCTTCTTTGTTTCTTTGTAGGGCTTATGAAACTCTTATTTCTCTTCAAAGACAAATCAAGGCCGTCCAACCCAACCGTGAATTCAAAATCCATAATGTGTTGATTGTTGGCCTCTTCCAACAAATTTTTCACCATATCAGTCAATTGTTTGGTCTTGCTCACAGTAGTAGGGGGGGATGTTTTGAATCAACTATGTGTATCTAAACAACTCCTCTCTAGCATGTACAATAACCAATCAATCCTTCGATCACATAGAAAGCTGGTCTTCAGGTGACAATGGTATGACTCAACGAAATTGTTGGTCTCTTAATTGGCATGAGGGAAATCTCGACATCCTTTCACCCACATACCTAAATGTAAATAAACAAGTTAGTGAACATGTATAACATGTTTATGAAAGATAAAAACAACAACACCATCAATAGTTTGTGCACTTACTAAGCTTATCACCAACAACCTAGTTCTTATGGAAGTAGTCTAAGAACTTCCCCTCATTTGCAAATTTGCTAAAAAATCCACGAATTGCATCATTCACATCATCATTGGAACTATGTTTCATGATGAAACCTAAATCATCGTACATTTGATCGGCTTTTTCTTTATTGCTGGCCAAATTGTACAATTTTTTTTTCATGCCCTCCGTACATGCCAAACACAAAAGATCACCTCACACCCTGTGACCCTCCTGCCATGTTTACAGCATTTAAGTGTGATATTCTTAGAATAAATGCAAGATATATTGTAGCATAAGAACATTGAAGTTACCTCAAAGCAGAAATTTCAGCCAATGCATCATCGACCATGAAGGCATTGGCTTTCCAATCAGGACGGATTTGGTAACACCTCTACATCAGGTGCTCCAACCATAGTGCAATATCAGCTGATGTATTTCATTTTGCTACAACCCATGCTACTGGAACCCCACTTTGTTGTTCATCAAATGCCACGAGTGTGTAAAGTTGATACTGCAATATTCAAAGAACATGTCATGACAAATTCAAGTCATCGAACATATCGAATGGCTACAATTCAAATATGCATATAAAATCAATCATTGACATTCGACTTACTTTGTATTTATTTATACTAAATGTTGAATCCATGGCTATTATGTTATTGTGGGATAGCTTGACCATGGTCTCCAACATTTGAATTCCCATGATAAAAGGGACACTACGAACATTGGGATTTTGGTAAAAAAAAAAATCTTCTGGTCGCTTTTGATACCATAAGTTGACGCTCATTTCATCCTTTTGGTGAAGTTGGTATTTACCCTTCATCAACCAGGTGTATATGTTTACAATATCTTTCCTACGTAGGAAGAAATCCCTATCTCGAGTTGTCGGGTCCATTCCAACATGCCTCTTAATGTGCATTTTGTAAGCCGAATCAACGGACACTCCCAAAAGGTAACAACTATCCACATAGGAAACAATGCCCTTTGAAAGCTTTGGCTTACGCAATGTCCTCGCATTACCTGAAGTGTCATGTTTTCCATGACAGGGCCATGTGTCCTCATCTTCATGCTCGTACATATTGTAAGTTAAAATTGCTATATGAGGAAATTGAACCATAACCTTCACAATGAAATGGCATTGGAAACCCCTCTTCTGTGAGGTCCTTCATTTAGTTAATTGCTCTCCTCTTTTGTCATCTGGGCCATATGAACATTGATAATGGTGCAACAAATTTTGAACCATTAGTAAATACTATGGATGATAAATGCAATCTCAACAATAATATGTAGCCAATGCACTTTAAAAATACTTACACTTCATATCGTAATGCAACACTATCTCTTTTTCCTGGTTGTTTGCTTTGTCGCAGTAGGAAAGTGCATGGAGCATCAGGGTTTGTTTCCTCCCCTTTGATAAAGTACTCAACTCTATTTGAAGGGACTAAAGCAACGTGATCAATGCTCTGGTTTTCTCGATATATTTCATACCAAACCAAATTTTTACTAGAAAATGTTGTCTTTTCTTTGAGGTTTTGTACCTCAAGATCCATGATAACCTCCCATTTTCCTCGCTTGTCCATTTTGTACCGATCCCTACAAACAATATGCAAACATAGAGGAAATTCTTTCAAACCTCCCAAGCCACTATGATGACATGGTTTCCTAATAAGCATAGATTTACATTTGAGTTCTCAACTTAGCCAACTCAAATAAATCATCTGAACTTGGGGGTTATCTTGTCTTTTGCAGTTGTAATATAATTTAGATTTTTCATCGGCCCAACAAGTTCCTCCTTGATAGATTAGAGTATTGCCCATATTACTAATTATAAGATGCATTCATGTTGACTGGAGCATTATTTTGTCTTCTGTTTATATTTTTTGTAAGTATTAACCTTAGAAGCTGTAGTGTCCCTGTTCTTCTAGGTCTTACACCTTGTTTTCCAACTAGAAATTTTAAGACTTCTCAACTTCCATCTTGGACAACTATGACCTTAATTTATGGTTAGATTGTATAATTTTTGCCCATTTAATTTGTCATTGATCAAATAGAAGTCCTATATATTGTAATGATTAGGAACATAATTTCCATCCTATCATTTCTAGCTCTGATTGATTCATCATGGAAACAGATTTAAGTTTTAGAAAGATATAGCATTACAAGAAACATGTATTTAGTTAATATAGAACACATGTTTCTGTGAGTCAGAAAAACTCATGTTGTAAACCTATCTGAATTTGAAATACAAGTTCAAATATTCTAACTAATCTCTTTCATGTATTGATGAAAAATTTGTGCAGTATCCGAGTTATCCCAAGATGACTCAGCAAGGAACATTGTAGATATAATCTTCCAAACCAGCTAGTTAAAAAATGAAACACCTTGCAAGATAGAAAGGGTTTTGAAAATCCACAATAACCAGAAGACCATCAACAAATTCAAAGATTACAGAGACATGGTAAAGGACAAATCCAACAAGTCAGCCAAGAAGCACCCAAGGTGCATAAATGATGGTAACAAATTGCTTCGTTTCCACTGCATTACATTCACTTGTTCACTTGGCATGAATGGGTTAACTAACCTATGTAATTCTCCATCCTACAACGTCTACAATATCATCCGACATGGATTCTCCTCAAAATTTGAGAATGGGAAAGGAATTTACACAACAACAAGCAATGGAAAATCCCATGATTCGATTGAGGTATCATAGGAGGATGAATCAAAGGATAAGAGAGCAATGCTAGTTTGCAGGGTTATTGCCATGCGGGTTAACAAGTCACAAGACCCAGATGAGTGTTTCAATGGTGGATATGATTCATTAGCGGGGCATGAAGGAATCTACTCTAACCTGGATGAGTTGTTTGTGTTTAATCCTAAGGAAGTGCTTCCTTGTTTAAGGTCTAAAAAAAGACGTCTGTTTTAACTTTTAGGTATACTGATTGGCCCATTTCTTGTGTTTGGAATTATTTTAGTTGGATGTCATATTTGTTTGTGGTTTTGTAAGCAACCACACAGCCTGATCTTCTTGTTTTCCCTCTTTCATTACTCTAAATCCATTGTAAGAGTGGATGTTGATAGAGTATTTGGATTCTTTGGGCAGATTAATACCTTCAGTGTGCTACATTATTACTTGTTTGCATAGTGACCTGATATTAGGAAGATGATAAGAGTGTATAGAGTTGGAAACATCTTGCTGCAATGCTATGACTAGTGCTTGTTCCCAGTGGTTTGAATATTTTCACCTACAGGAGAGGATTCAATGTGACTGTTGATATGCAGAGGATGTACATGTAATTAGTTGTAGAAAGGCTAATAGATTAATACAAAGTTGTGATATCAAAGACACTGATTCAGTTCTACACTTGTATGATATATATTCAAATTCATGATTATGTTTTTGTTTTTCAGTCCTGCTAATTTCTCTCAATTTTGGAGTGGGGTAAGCTGTAACACCAATTCTATTCCTAGCCTGCATAATTTCCACTATTTCTGGTGGCATTGCGAATTGGAATTCACATTCAATTTCAGTGGTAAAAATATAAAAAAAACAGAGTCCATAACGATACCTGTGTTTCTCGGTTTGGGATGCCTGTAGTATCAGATGAATGGATGAAATCATTTTGGGAAATCTAGATTTTGGAACTCGTTTGTCTCAGCGTTTCAGAAAAAATTTGTGCCCAATTTGGAAAGGGTATGCGCGGGGTCTGGAGGGAAAGGAAAATTCAAATGGAATTGGGATGTAGGATCACTCTGAGTTCACCAACCCCACCAACCTGCATTAACTCGTTCACATGGACTTCAAGGAAGGAGGGGCAGAGTTGACACCTGAGGATCGCATCAGTTTCAGGGGGGATCGCGAAGGTGTCAGGGATCATGAGGGTGTCAGGATGGGGGGACAGGGGACCGGTGTCAGAGTGGGGTTGAAGGCCACTGGACGATTTCGTCGTCCGGGCGAAATCGTCACTCTTACAGACAACTCCAATCACAAATATAAGTGTAAGCTGAAAACCAACTATAAGGTGCCACATTACCATTATTGCGCAACCAATTACCTTCAATAATGTTTATTTGGTTCATATCTTGGTTCATGATAAGGGTCACTTTGTCGAAATGGCCATCAAACCATTAATTCAACCTGCCACTGGGTATATATGCAATGACAGGGTGATGTTTGCACAAGGAGAACACATTCAAATGTATAACCTACCACCTCTGATACCAATTTACCATACATAACTAAAAAATAAAACACTTTCTTTCTATCGACTAAACCTTGAGACATGCAATGGTGATTTTTCATCATAAGGACTCATCAAATGTGTTTAAATACATAGATGCTAGAAGCATTACTTTTGGACACAAAACCACATAACTCATACCATGAACAGTTATATTAATGCAATCCTTTACCAATACATCGTAGGCATACCATGTCTATCATCACCCGAACCTTTGTTTATCATGGCACCTAACATAACCAAGTAATGTTGCTAATATTACATGTTTAAATTCATAGTTAGGCACTTAGGGGGTATAGTGCATCGCAAATAAAGGCATATTTTTATAACATCAAACTCACACTATTTCATTAAACCATTCTCTTTGCATAAAAAATACTCAAATCATCCATATAGATGAGCATGGTTCTATTCTTGTGTCAATCTCGTTAAAAAATGAAACAAATCCCCTCCCCTTGAGTCGAGTCTTTCGCCAGATTTAATATCTGAACCTTCATTTCATTCGTCTATGCTATTTAATCCTATTTTTTTCTTCCTTCCATGGTGAACATATTCCTATTAATAACCATGAGTTTGATTGGATGAAGAAAAAGAGTAGACGAACGAAACGAAGCTTGGGGGGCATGTCTCTAGCCTCTAGAAATCATACTAGAGGTAAGACGTCAGCTTCTTGTACTGGGGTAAAAATTCCAACCTCTGGGTATCATGTTGGGGATTAGTAATGTACACACGATAATTTCTCTTGAGATCTTACATTGTGTCAAAGCTATCAAGACTATATGTTAAAAATAAATAAAACCTTTCTTGAATTCAAAGCATAATAATCATAGTGCAAGAAGTGATGTGCCCAAAAAAGACATGAGCATATTACTATCCAAACCTATAATGAACCAAAATTAAAAATTATATATCCCAACCATCAAAGATCAACCATTCAAAATCCTTTCAATTCCCTTATGTAGCCACAAGACCTAGATGGGACCCCTCCTTTTTTTACTTCATGTTGTTTTATTTTAGAGGTGACAATGTTTGAATGAAGAAGTGCATTGGAGCAGAGTCAATAATTGAAATTTGCAACACTTTGCAAATCATTGGTGTTGAGTTGAAAATCAGGTCAAAATTTGGCGACTTCATGCAGAGGGTTGTTTTCAATAGACTAGAATTCATAATCCATGGTTTTGTGGACCATGTTTTATATCAACATGAGTTAGTAAGATCAAAATGGCTAAAGGTGAATGAGGTTTTAAGGCAAGAATCTTTGGTAAATCATTGGTAGGGATCTCAAATCAAAGTAAAACTAGTTATGATATACCATTTATGCTAGATCTTACCATGAGAGATGGGGGGGATGAAGTAGGGGATTATAAAAGAGAGTTGGGAGGGATTTGGACATCATTTGCTTGAATGGAAAATTTCCTCTGTTGAGTAGAAAATAATGAAGTAAACCTTTCGACACATAATGAGGTCAACTATTTTCTTGTGTCCAGAATAGAGGTTGGTTCATGCAATTAACATACATGTAGATATTTATGTCATAACCATTGTTTGCTCAAGGCCCAAATTGTAAAAAATAGATAGGGGATAGAAACCAAGTTGAAAGAAGAGAATAAAAAACAAAGAAAAAGATTAAAACTAAAAAGAAAAGCAGATCAATAGCTCAAAACTGATATGAAAGCAAAAATCATAAACAAAAATGAGCAACTTGAAACAAACTAACTACCCTACTTTTGTTTATTTTTGGGGTTGATGTATAGTTAAGAATGGATTGAACATGTAACAGGATCAATGCAGTGTTTCAAATGGGACTCGTTAGTTGTATAAGAGAATAATTTTTCATTTTTATCTTTAAGTAGGTACACGTTGTTACCAACCCAAAAAACGATCACATAGCAATCACATAAGGTCTCAGCCATAGCCTCTAGAATTTAGTGTGCTTCCCTTTATTAACATGAGCAAAATTTCTTAACATAACCATTTGGCCTACGTAAAAAACAATTGTCTTCACACTTTTGTCAAATTACTTCTTGAGAGTTTGTTGTTTTTTCTTCAAATTATTCAAGGAGTGAATTTGTTGTTCCTAAGGGTAGCAAAGAATGAAATTGTTGAGGCATATATGTAGCATTCCATTCTTTGTATTGAAAATCCAGACAAAGGGAATCCAATTTGAGTTCTACATGCATGATGGCCTCTTGAACATATAACAAGTGAAAGGGTGTTTCTCCTGTGCTAGTTTTCGTGGTGGTGCGATTAGCCCACGAAGTGTAAGGTGGATGGGTATGTCATTGGTGGGGTTTATCTCATATGATTTTCTTTAGAGTTTTGATGAGTTTCTTGTTAATGGACTGAACTTTCCTATTTCCTTGTGGATAATAGGTGGAAGAAGTAGCGTGCTCCACTCCAAAATTTTGCAAAATTGGGTTAGTTTCGTAGTAAATGCAAGCTCATTTCCAGAGATAATCTCTAAATGTAAGCCAAATCATGAGAAAACATTATTTTCTAGAAAACTGATAACCTGTTCATCTTTTGTATTCTTTAAGGGAGTAGCCTTTGACCATTTTGTCAAGTAATCAGATGTCGCGAGGATACAAATATTTCCAACAGAGGAAGGGGGTTAATAGGGACCAATGAAATCAAGCCCCCACTTAGAAAAAGGGAAATCAAAAGCTAACAAGTTGTAAGGTCATGGCAGGAAATCTATCTCCTTGTTGTTCTCTAACATTTGTGACAAGCTCAAACCAACTTGTAAGAATCCTTAAAAATGGAAGGCGAATAATATCCCATCCAAAGGATTTTATTTATGGTGGCCTTGGCCGCATAATGTCCAATGATGTAAACAGATTGATCAACTATCCTATGGAGGGTTTTTAGCATGTTGCCGGAAGCCTCTTCATCGATGTAGTGCAACAACAGGCCATCAACGGAACTATGAAATAGTAAATAGCCCAAAATTAGGCATTTGGAAGCTTCAAGACAAAGCCTTCTTCACTCGTGATTCTCAAGACGAGGATAATGATGCTCATTTTATAGGTATTAAACAATGTTTTAGTACCAAGGATGTATTGTTATGTTCACAGTTTCATATTCAATGAGGAGCAATATAGACAAAGAGACATCCTCATCATTGTTAGGCTCTATATTTGGTTCTGCATGCTGAACCAGGTGCAAAGCTAAGTCTCACCCTTTTATTTTCTATGAAGTGGTAGTCATGAAACCATGTTCTTGGATCTTGGTAAGTCAATGGGGGAGTTTGTCTGACAAGAGAGTTTGAGACAACAAGAATTTTACTACCAGCAAAGGGAATTTTACTTCTATGTGCTTACCAAGTATGAAGTGCTGAATTTTTTTAATATATTTAACCATAGCGTAAGCATGTTTTTCGATAAGAGTGTACATTTATTCAATATCAGAGAGGCTTTGGCTTATGAAGGAAATAAAGCATTGGCACCCTTCATCATTTTTTTGCATAAGGATAGCTGAGATCATTGTCATGTACCTATATTTAAGCACCATACTAGTACAATTAATTCTTTTTTTTATAGTCCGAGATGACTAAAAGAGGATTGGTATAACTATCATTATCATGTTTGATATGTCGACATAGTAAACAAAATGCACGTCAAAGTTTTCTATTTGCAATCATTACACTATGCTTCCTTTATATAGTAGAGGTTGTCTAATTTTATCAATCTTCCATTCCTTCTATTAGATCATTTTCATTCTTAAATATATCTCTCTCACACACACATTTCTCCAATGTTTTCTATTTGTATTCATTACACCATGTTGGGCCTTTATATAGTAAAGATTGTCTAAGTTTATTAATCTTCCATTCCTTCTACTAGGTCATTTTCATCCAAAATTTTTTCTAATATATATATTGCAATTTTATTTCAAGAAAAAGAAATGTACGCCATAAGTAACTTGTATTTCAGGGATAAAATATTAAAATCATGGATATATATATATATATATATATATATATATTCGAAATTTCGTATCCCTTGAACTCTCTCTCACACATTCATATATATATATTTTCGAAATGTCATATTCCTTGATCATATCGGCTATATAGTGCAAGACCTAGACTTTGAATTTGGTCTTGAAATGAATTTATTCCAAGGTTTATATAAAACTTATAATTGCAACCGTCTTGTATCTAAGTATAACCTTGATATAAAATGGAAACCAATTAGTTATTTAGGTCACTAGGTTATTCAAGTCATTAGTTATACTTGGGTTGATTACCTCGACTAGTTTGACTATTCGTAGCTTTAGCCTTTGTCAAATAAAGGTTTCGTAGGAAGACACTTGGCATATCATCATGTGCTTATCTATTCACATATCAATGTTGTTGGGTTTGCTCCTCACTTGGTTTATGGGCATGTTGACAAGTGGTAAAAATCGTACACAGTTGTTTAATGCATACGAGCTATCTTCAGTTGAAGACTCTACTATATAGCAGTTAGTTAAGTGTCACTTGAGAGTTTGTCTGGATTTTCTAGAAGCTAGAGTTTCTTCATGGAGTTATGAGCTTATTCTTTAGCTTAATCCTCTACTACAATACTGAGTTAGCAACATAATGATTTTTTTTTTTTGTTAGAAATGATTTTTTTTTTGTGGTTAGAAATGACTCGAGTTATATATAATGACCATTTCTTCTTTGATTTATGATAATGAATAGTTTGAATATTTCTTTATATGCTTCATAATTTATGAGATTGTATTTACCTTATAAATTATGAGATTGTATTTACCTTATCACTAGATTAAGGTATGGTGAATAAAAAAAATTTGAGCAGAATATGTGTAATTGATTTGAAATTCTTTACTTCTATTTCAAGAGGTATGCATAAGCACCAATAAATGCTTTCAAGATTATAACATATCGACTAAAGTATAATGGCTTGAAATTTATCTTTGTGCATTTAAAAAAATATAAAGCATTATTACATATATTTGCTATATAAAGATATAGGTAGAATATATTTTTGTTGCTAGCTAAGTTCACAATTTTGAAAGAAACTACCAAAAAATTAGGTTTTCAATTTCAAAGGTTTACATAAAACCTCTTTTTATTTACACATGCATATAGATATACATAAAACATTTCTTTCATTTCTTTCTTTAATATACATAAAATAAACATTTCTTCCTTATTGATATTTTATTTGCATCTATATTAACTGGGTTTTTTAATGCAAAAGGAAATCATAACAAAAGGTAATAGTGGTAGAATTAAAAAAAGAAATTACTTAAATGTTTCTGTAATTTAAATTATTCTAAAACTGACTTGGACAATCCCTGAACCACCCAACCATACATTTTCCTGAGAACACCTTAGTATTTCTCTCCTCAACAATGACCCCCAAGCCAAGCCATGAAACCATTAGGGCTAAGTAGAGCTTATGATTCAAGTCTTTGTTTTAGTTTTTAATTCTCAGATAAAATGTCTTCTCAATGCTCAACCAATTCTACCAAACAATGTACACTCTTCAATTATCATACCTAATACTTGTAGCACTTAGAAAAATGCATAAGCAAGAGTCCTTAGTATACTTGTTTGTACTCAATTCAAGAAGTTCTCATTTACCAATCTTTTAGCTTATAAGTACCAGGCGCTCACATTACCTCCCTCATACAACACTTCAATATGCTCGTTGTATGATCATAGAAAGCCCTCAATGTACTTAGTCAGATTAAACTTGAACCTTCATGTGCTATGTATTTCTCACAGCCACATACCGTAGTCAAACCTCAATACCTACTGGTTTTCTATCTTTTCCATATTCATCCTTCATATGCCTTTTAATTTCTTGTTTTCTTGTTTTACTCTCTCCTTAATTCCCCCCTTCATCCTCTTCACTTGAATTCCAATGGGATAAGGAAAGAGTTCTTTAGTACTATTTCTTGTCCCAGATGATAGGGAGATACCTCAACACTATATTCTAGGAGTTATGGCTAAAGTTAAGAAAGGGTTTTCAATCACTTTCTTTTTCTAAGGAAGGAGATAGGTTTAAGTTAATACATGGACTCCTTACCCCGCTCTATATTTTCCACTAATGGTATCATGGTCCCTCATTTATTTTGGTTCTGCTCGGTCAGTTTTGATTGCTTAAATAAAGTATGTTTAAAAAAATAATTACATTTACACCATTTTAAAATATTGTTCATTGTGCATCACTTTCCGATGTCACATAAATGTTTTAATTCAAAGCATAAAATTATTAATTCAAAATCAACATCGATCTTACGGGGTCATATCCTGGGATATTACAATAGCTTCTTTTATGGCATTGGTATACATGATGAAGTCTTTTGTGAATCAGGTCTAGCAAGCATAGGTGTAGAAGAGATGGCCTTTTTAATTTCTGCAAAGGCCCTCTCGGTACCAATGGTCCAATTAAATGCTCGATCTTTTTTCAGCAGATTATGAATATGTTTTAACCATTAGAGAAAAATATTGGATAAACCTTCAAACACAATTATTTTTTCCCATGAAGGCATGAATCTCCTTTTTGGAAGAAGGGGCGAGGAGGTTTTGGATGGCTCATACCCTTTCGGGATCGATACTTATACCATCATTAGATACAATATGACCAAGCAATTTTCATGCAAATTCATCAAAGATGGACTTGGCGGGATTGAGTGATATGCCATATGTTCTACAATGCATAAATACTTGTATGAGATGTTCAAAATTATATTTTTGGAGTGTTGAGTGTATAGTAGGATCAACAAGGTACATCTGGATTATAAGTCCGATTAAGTCATCAAAGGCTACATTCATAGTCCTCTAGAAAGTGGCACTGGTGTTTATCAAGTTGAATGGAATCCTTTCATAAGTGAAGGTGCTCCCTAAGTGGTGAAGGTAGTTTTGTACCTATCACTTTACTTGAGGCGAATTTGGTTATAACCAAAGAAGCTATCAAGGAGTGACAACATCTTTGATCTTGTTGCTTGTTGCAAGACCATTTCTATGTTTGGGAGAGGGAAGTTGTCTTTCACACCGGTGTTGTTAAAGGCTTGGATTAGTTTACACATAAGCGTATATGCTCATTCTTATTACGAACTGGGACCATGTTTACAAACCATTACAATATATTATTAGAAAGATGATATGGGCATCCAATATCTTATCGATTTCCTTTTGGATGGTGGCCTCCAGTGTTGGGTTGACTAGTCTTTTCCTTTGTCAGACATGAATAATACCTTTTTATAGGGATGGCATGCTGAATAATATTAGGATCAAAACCACGTAGGTTAGCATATCACCATGCAAAAACATTGTGAAATTCACAAAACAACTATGAATTTTTGTTTCTCCAAATATGAATAGTGAGCCCCTATATTCAAGAACCAAGGCTCATCCTCTGTGCTGATGTTAATAGGAATTGTGTCCCCTATCTTTCTCTTTAAATTTTTCTAGAGGTGATAACCCCTTAGGGAGCTTGTTCTTCTCAAGGCACGTAGTTTATGCATCATTTTCAGATTCATTTGTTATGCAAGCACATAGGATTTCATCATATGGGAAAATTACTTGCCAGGATTTCATGTTGTCAAGGACGTGAGGCCGATAGAGGGATATGATAGCATAGTCAGGTACTCCAAAGGAAACTGTGTTTCAGGTCAGGAAACATAAGCAACTAAATTATCAACGACATAATTTAATTCCCTACATATAAAAGTCAAATTGAAAGACAAAAGCTTTGAAAGGACATCCCAAACCAACTGAGTATAGTGATTCAAAAGTTTATTGGAAAGGGTATCAATTCTTTTAACCATGTTGATGACCAATTCAGAGCAACCAAAAATAATTGATTGTTTTCAACCTGGTTTCACAACATTTTCTAATCCTAGCAAAAGGGATTCGAATTCAACCACATCATTAGTACTGGAAAAATTCAATCTAAAAGAAAAGTTATGTACCTTTCCCATAGGCGAGTACGACATGATGTCCACACCGTTACCTTCCCCAAAACAAGCACTGTCAAAGTGCATATGCCAAAGTTGGTCATAAGAATTAGTAGGATGTTCATGAGGATACCGATCTCGTAAATACTGATCTCAGGTTCTATGTACTTGACATGGTGTTCACGAAGGATTTCATTGTAAGGGGAGATTTGATCTTCTTAGTGTAAAATGATGTTCGTATCCCCTTTTTGGATGATCATGTGTGTGTCATCCATGGACATGTACCCACATGTTAAGGCTTTCTAGCCACGACTAAGGATGATCGAATAATTTCTTACACCCGTATCCATTACTTGGATATTGCAAGTCACTAAAATTTCATGATTGGGGAAAAGGATAAGTGTTACATATTTGATCTCGCAAATGGTCACTTGCTGCTACTTATTATGCAACATCTGATACACTAGAAACTGAATATGAATGGGAACGGAAGCTTCTAAACCATAAACCAACTGAAAAGGGGTTTTCCCAATGGCATGTTTCTGTGTTATTCTGTCAGCCCATATTGTGAATTTTATCTTAGAATCCCAAGACTTCTTATTATCCCCAACTGTCTTCTTTAAAATGTTCATTAAGGTCTTGTTGGTTCATTTAGCCAATCCATTTCCTTGGGGATAATAGTTGGATGAGTGGGAAAGGATTATACCATACTTGAAGCAGAATGAAGAAAAATCCATGGAACTAAAGCTTGGACCATTATCAGTTGTTATCTTGGATGGCACCCCAAATCTAGTTATGATATGATTTTCAAGAAAGTCCATAACTAATTTATCTGTTGCATACTTAGTGGGGATTGCTTCCACCCATTTAGTGAAGTAATCGACGACAGTTAGGATCCAGGTATGACCATTGCTTGAATTTTCCTTAAACTGACCGATAAAATCAAGACCTCATTGTTGGAAAGGGGCTTGAACAACTACTGGCTCAAGAGTTAAGGTTTCCAATTTCTGTTTCCCAGTGAACAACTGACATTGGGGCAAAGATCTGACAAAATTATGCACATCAGTAAACAAAGTGGGTCAATAGTAACCTGATCTAAGGATCTTTTGGGATGTGGTGTTTGCTTCATAATGCCCACCACAAAATCCTGTATGAAACTCAACCAGAAGATTTTTTGAATCTGGTTCATCAACACATCTAAGAACTAAGCCATCAGGATTTATCCAACCTAATCCATTTTGAGTTATACAATACTTAGTGGCTTTAAGTCTTAGAGACCTTCTTTTGTGACCAACAAGATGTTTAGGACAAGAAAAATTGTTAAGAAGGTAGATAATGTCGGAATACCATTGTGTTTGACTTAATCTTTGAAGCTCTTCAGATATGATAAGTGCTGACTCATTATTTTGCAAATCATTCCTACAACTTTCTCATTGATTTCTGTCATCATGTGTGCAATACCTTGACCTTTGATGAACTTGGTAGGATTGATCTCCAAGTCATACTCTTGTATTTTGGATACCCACCTATCCCTTATACCAAGGCAATCCTGTTGAGATAATATATCTTTAACAGTAGTATGAGGAACAAACCCACAACCCTGGAATACCCAATATATATTCTGAAATGTTTATGTTATCCCTAAAGTTGAACCTAGACTACAGGGGTTCAAGCTTAAGGAAATCTTGAATGGTAGGAATGGGACATCTACACAGTAATTATAGATAAATCTGGTGGTAAATGAAGTTATGACTTAGGTTGGATTATTAAAAACAGAAGACATGGATAATATACAAATTTCAATATATAAATAGAAACAGAAAATGACTGTGATCATAAACCTACAAATGTAAGAGCTCATATATCATTTTATGATTGGGGCATAGTTGTATACTATTCAGAAGAATCACAACATGAAATTTAGACCATGTATAGACAGAATACTAATAGCATATACTTCATAGATTAAAACAAGACAAGCTCAAATATCATATTTTATTTCATAAACAGTGATTTCTGTAACATATCAATATAAGAAAACATTATACATGCCTGTACAAAAAACTTCTAAGATCGAACTTCCATCATACTGTTCAAATTCCAATCCTTCCTTCTCAGAAGAAGAGCCCCCTGCCCCTCTGCCTCTTCCTATGATTTTACATAAGCTTTATAGATCTATGAGATAACAACTAGATCCTTATAGTTTGGATCTTATTTACTAGAAATATACATAGATGACACCTCCTAGGGTCGAATTTGCACTTAGTCATAGCAACAAGATTACAAAATTTTTGGAAAATTAGTCCCATATCCAAAATCTAGGATTTGGTCTTTGACTCGCTAAAAATGTGCAAAGCTATGATTTGATTGCATGATATGAGGAATAGGAATGATATGAGGGATAGGAATCTGATATGTAACCTCAAATTCGAATTTAGAGCCGATTTTATCCATTGGGATAGCTATCTTCACGAATTCTGCAGCAACAAAATTCTGACAAAATCTAGAAAATGGGTCCCAAAGATGCTTTCATATCTTCCAGATTGTAATAGCTGTGTAAAAAATGAGAAAGGTTTTTTTATTTCAATGTCTTAGGAATAAAATCCTCCTCCAGTTTTCCAAAGTTCATCTCTTATTGGCCACAATCTGTTCTGCAAAAAGATGACGAAACAAGACATTTCTAGAAAATCTGTCTTCATAAATTCTCCAATTGGGTTTTACCTTGTTGACATGAATCCCATTCTGCCAGTTTAAATCTTCAAAACCAGGCAATAAAAACTCACTGTAGTCTCCCTCAAACTCTTTCTACTTGAACCATCTTTCACCATCAGTTGAGACGCCTATAACCTCTGATATGAACTGTTCATTAACTATTATCCTGAAGCTTTTGAAATCGACAACCCCATTTTTGTAATTCTTTATAAAGGCTTTAGTCACCTGGGGGTTATATCCTTGAATTTTTTCACAGTAAATCAACCACCCTGCGTCTCTCATCAACTTTGTTTCTCTGGGAAACTATAAGAGCCACTGTATATTGTTTGGTTCAGCTCTACACGGGAGGCCACCCGGTTTCTTTTTCTCCTGCACCTGTGAGGTTTCCTCCATGTTTTTTCCCTTTTCAAAATGGACATGTATTGGTGTTGTAAAAACCCTACCCTGCGGGATTCATTCTGAAAGTTACATTCCTTTTCCCATCAATTCTATTGATTTCGATGCCTGGAGGATGTACTCATCAACCATTACCTGTGTACTTGTTCGATTGTCACCTGTCGAGTGAAACCAGCTGCCACGCCTTATGAAGTACCAGATTCATGCATGTGGATAATTCATTTCAAATTATAATCAATGCAAATCACAATTATGAACTTTTAAAACCCCTGTTAAACCATAATTTGATATTTTTGCAAAACTGACAGCATTTTCTATAATACTGACAGCATTTTTAGATTCGGAATTTTGGCACATGCTGTCAGTTTGACATTTAAATCAAATTTGATGAATAATAAATTTTCCAAACATTTGAAATGTTTTTTGAAGCAATAAATTAAACTTCATTTTGAACATAAATATGAACAAGAGCCTGATCCTATTTAATCATGCAAATATGACAAATGGTAAAATAAAACTTGAGGTAAATGAAGGGAATGCATAGACAAATGGAAAAACTGAATGAAAATGAGGTAAGGGTTGTATAAGTCTAAGGAACAACCCTAGAGATAACATCTGGCTCCACCTGGGGATAAGGTCCTCCCTGTGAGACCTTAAGAACATGTGACCTGTGCCTTCTGTCTTATTGGGCTGGAGTCTACTAAAACTTGCTAGGAATAAACTGTACACTGAAAAGTAATCCATGCACTACAAACTGAAATCGCTGCTCAGACACTGGAAGACTAAATGAGAACAAATGCTTTTGAAACGAGCTTATTTATGTGCACTATATACAATAATCAGTTGATACAAACTGATCAAGTATATTCATACTTCCAATAAATCCATGAAAGCATCTTACTACTAAAATGATCCTCCAGTAAGCAGATGAGGACAAAAGAAAAATATGACATGAACATTTGAAAATTAATAAGCATCTTGAATTCACAATCACAAGAAAGTGTCATACCAAAATCTGCCAAATTCTGAGACTATGCAAATATTGACTCGATGCAAAAGGCCACTGGATCGTGAAATTGTAGCTGATGTAAAGAAACAAACTATCCATTTACAATTTCAGTCTTGTTACCATAATCTGCATGTTCTTCTTGACCAACACCGGTTTCAGCCATAGATCCTTGTAAACTAAGCTTATTGATTTGCTCAAAACTTGATAAAGAAGTAGGTATAAACAATTTATCATGTAATTCATCCCGGTCTCCTTTACTATATCCTTGGAATTCAGATCCATAACTTTCTTCTATTGATGTATACACTTCCTCTTTAAATAGCTCCTCCTGACATTGTTCCAATTGGAGATGAAATTGTTTCTGCATATTACCTTCTTCATGATCACTGCTAATTTCATTTGTTTGCAGATCTGAAAGTTGTTGCAGGGTATTGTCACTATTGATCATATTTTGTTTAATGTATGCTGCAGATCCAAGTTCATAAATGGCAAAAACAGGATCACTAATCTCTGTTGACAGTTGATCAATAATTAATGAAGAAGAAAGCTCTGCAAACTGTTCTTTTAACTTCTTGCCATCTCCTTCACTACTAGCAAACACATATTCACTGCCACTGAAGAATTCTTTACACGCTGGTTCAAAATTTTTCTCTTCTTCATCAAAATACTCATCATACTTAGGCTGATCCTCATGAATTCCTAAATTTTGAATATCAGTAACCTCTGCTTCATGATATTCTTCAATTTGCTTGTTAACCTTTGATGGAAAAGAAAATAGAATAGACAAATCTGGTAAGTTCTCATCATCAGATTTAGAATTGGCATACACAGGTTGATTGTTGAAAAATTCAATATGTATAGATTCATAATTCTTATCTTCGTCATTTGAATATTCATCATAAATAGGAAGAGCATGATAAAATTCCAATGGCAAGGATGAAGCTTTTTGCATATTATCTCCTACATGCTTGTTGCCAGTGTCATCTGTATGCAAATCTGAAAATTGCTGCAAGCTGTCTTTACTAATTTCAAGTACCATTTGACTAGAAGATAGCTGACCCTTACAAATTTTTGAATTTTGAAGCTCAGATATATTCATAACATGATGCTCCTCTAACTCCTTTTCATCTCTTTTATTATATTTTGGTAGTTCAGTTTCAAAACCATCACATAATGATATATCAATCTGCTCATTATCATTTGAATACACAAAAGAAGAAACTTGTTTCTCATGACCATTTAAAATAGCAAATACATTTGATACAATATCAAAAGTTTCTGCAATATGGGTATCACTTGGAAGATCATGAGCCTCTTGTTCATCATGAAAATTATTATCTACAGCTATGCAATCATCAGTACTGTCATCAATCAGATTTTGAAAACCTTCTTTTCGGGAATTAGAAAGAGTAGGAGTTTCATCCATATTTTTATTGAAAGACTCACTCCCATTCTTAATTTCTTTTTCATCAAAATCTTCACAAAGCTCATCATTCGAGGAACCAAATACTGTCTGCTGAATATAAGATTTGAACTTTTCACAACATTGCTCAAGCAGAAGTTCCAGAGAAAAATACCTTTTGTAATGATGACGGAATACTGTGTGGAAATCCTTCAAGGATGAAATACTGGAAGGAGGCAATGAGAAATACCATTTATGTGCATCACCCTTCAACTAATACATAAACATTTTCATACGAACATATTCGTGCTGTAGATATAGCAGATCCATGCACTCATGAAACTTAAGGAGATGTTCTGCAGGGTTGTCTTATTTCTTTTCTCGGAAGATAGGCAGAAAATCTCCCCACTCTGACATCGTCGGTACTGGATGCGGGAAACCAGTAACTTTAGAAAAGTCAAGAGGTGCAAACCTCCGAGCCACCATGGTATCCATTAGATCATTTGATGGCATTTTGGATCCTTGAATAAATGGAGTCACCTCTGGAATGTGTTTATGTTCTACAGATAAAGGATTTGAATACACATTAAAATCACCAACCTGTGTTGGATTTAGATCATCAACCTCAGGAATGCACACAGACAAATCCAATTTGTTTTCTTCTTGGCTGTTCACAAGATCTGAAGAGGAAGATCCTAGATCTATATCAGTAGTGGAAACCTGAGGGTTACTAGATGATGGATAATCCCTTATAATCTTTTATGGATAAAAAACTCCTACATGTAGAGGAGATGAAGGCTTTCCTCTTGTACCAGTCGGCTTTGAAGCCACTGTAACTTTCTGACTGTTAGGTGAATGTAGTCTGTAAACAAATGTACTGATCTTGTCACCTCTCAAAACCAGCTATAAAGATGTCAACACCCAGGGAAGATATACTTTCGTTTCTCCATCCCCGGCAAT
The DNA here is from genome assembly GCA_027924585.1 of Larix kaempferi. Taxonomy (NCBI): domain Eukaryota; kingdom Viridiplantae; phylum Streptophyta; class Pinopsida; order Pinales; family Pinaceae; genus Larix; species Larix kaempferi. The sequence goes on along the minus strand of BSBM01000050.1, from coordinate 11,723,520 downwards.
GGCGCCAAAAGATGTTATCCCTAAAGTTGAACCTAGACTACAGGGGTTCAAGCTTAAGGAAATCTTGAATGGTAGGAATGGGACATCTACACAGTAATTATAGATAAATCTGGTGGTAAATGAAGTTATGACTTAGGTTGGATGATTAAAAACAAAAGACAGGGATAATATAAAAATTTCAATATATAAATAGAAACAGAACATGACTGTGATCATAAACCTACAAATGTAAGATCTCATATATCATTTTATGATTGGGGCATAGTTGTATACTATTCAGAAGAATCACAACATGAAATTTAGACCATGTATAGACATAATACTAATAGCATATACTTCATTGATTAAAACAAGACATGCTCAAAGATCATATTTTATTTCATAAACAGCCATTTCTGTAACATATCAATATAAGAAAACATTATACATGCCTGTACAAAAAAGCTTCTAAGATTGAACTTCCATCATATTGTTCAAATTCCAACCCTTCCTTCTCAAAAGAAGAGCCCCCTGCCCCTCTGCCTCTTCCTATGATTTTACATAAGCTTTATAGATATATGAGATAACAAATAGATCCTTATAGTTTGGATCTTATTTACTAGAAATATACATAGATGACATCTCCTAGGGTCGAATATGCACTTAGTCATAGCAACAAGATTACAAAATTTTTGGAAAATCAGTCCCATATCCAAAATCTAGGATTTGGTCTTTGACCCACTAAAAATGTGCAAAGATATGATTTGATTGCATGATATGAGGAATAGGAATGATATGAGGGATAGGAATCTGATATGTAACCTCAAATTCGAATTTAGAGCTGATTTTATCCATTGGGATAGCTATCTTCACAAATTCTGCAGCAACAAAATTCTGACAAAATCTAGAAAATGGGTCCCAAAGATGCTTTCATATCTTCCAGATTGTAATAGCTGTGTAAAAAATGAGAAAGGTTTTTTTAGTTCAATGTCTTAGGAATAAAAACCTCCTCCAGTTTTCCAAATTTCATCTCTTATTGGCCACAATCTGTTCTGCAAAAAGATGACGAAACAAGACATTTCTAGAAAATCTGCCTTCATAAATTCTCCAATTGGGTTTTATCTTGCTGACATGAATCCCATTCTGCCAATTTAAATCTTCAAAACCAGGCAATAAAAACTCACTGTAGTCTCCCTCAAACTCTTTCTGCTTGAACCAGCTTTCACCATCAGTTGAGACGCCTATAACCTCTGATATGAACTGTTCATTAACTATTATCCTGAAGCTTTTGAAATCGACAACCCCATTTTTTGTAATTCTTTATAAAGGATTTAGTCACCTGGGGGTTCTATCCTTGAAGTTTTTCACAGTAAATCAACCACCTTGTGTCTCTCATCAACTTTGTTGCTCTGGGAAACTATAAGAGCCACTGTATATTGTTTGGTTCAGCTCTACATGGGAGGCCACCTGGTTTCTTTTTCTCCTGCACCTGCGAGGTTTCCTCCATGTTTTTTCCCTTTTCAAAATGGACATGTATTGGTGCTGTAAAAACCCTACCCTGCGGGATTCATTCTGAAAGTTATATTCCTTTTCCCATCAATTATATTGATTTCGATGCCTGGAGGATGTACTCATCAACCATTACCTGTGTACTTGTTCGATTGTCACCTGTCGAGTGAAACCGGCTGCCACGCCTTATGAAGTACCAGATTCATGCATGTGGATAATTCATTTCGAATTATAATGAATGCAAATCACAATTATGAACTTTTAAAACCCCCGTTAAACCATAATTTGATATTTTTGCAAAACTGATAGCATTTTCTATAATATTGACAGCATTTTCAGATTCAGAATTTTGGCACATGCTGTCAGTTTGACATTTAAATCAAATTTGATGAATTATAAATTTTCCAAACATTTGAAATGTTTTTTGAAGCAATAAATTAAACTTCATTTTGAACATAAATATGAACAAGAGCCTGATCCTATTTAATCATGAAAATATGACAAATGGTAAAATAAAACTTGAGGAAAATGAAGGGAATGCATAGGCAAATGGAAAAACTGAATGAAAATGAGGTAAGGGCTGTATAAGTCTAAGGAACAACCTTAGAGATAACAATTTCAAAGACTTAACAAGGGAATAAGCTTGCTTCTCCATTATAGTATACTTAAGTTCTGAATTTTGTAAAGCTCTACTGAAGAAAGCTATGGGTTGTTCTTGGCCTTGGTCATTTTTTTGAAGTAAAACTCCAACAATAGTATGTTCAGAAGCAAAGGAAAAGACTTGGAATTCCCCTTAATAATCAGGGCTTATCAACATAGGGGATCTAGATATGGCATCCTTGATACCTGAGAAAGCTCCTTTCCCTTGTTTGGTCCATTCAAATTCGACATCTTTCTTAAGTAAGAGTTGCAAAGGATTCATTAGTTCAGCTAAATTTGGAATGAATCTTTTGATGAAATTAATTTGGCCATTAAAGGATTGGAGAGCTTTGACATTGGTAGGGATATGAACCTTCTTAATGGCCTCAAATCTTTCAAGATCAACCTTCACACCATCCTTAGTGATAATATGCCCCAATAGTTTGCCCTCATCAACATAAAGCACATATTTAGCTGGATTTAATGATATGCCATATTTTCTACATCTCCAAAAAATCTTTTTGAGATGACCAACATGATCTAATATTTCCTTCGAATATACCGTTAGATCATCTTGATATATTTCAATTATTTTACCAATCAACCCATTAAAAGAAACATCCATAGCACGTTGAAAGGTAGCACCAACATTTGTAAGGACAAAAGGTAATCTAAGGTACATGAAGGTACCCCAAGGTGTAGTAAAAGTAGTTTTATGCTGATCCTCTTTGCTTACTAACACCTAGTTATATCCATAGAACCCATCAAGAAATGACATCATACCAGATCCAGTTATCTTTTGAAGCAAAGTGTCCATGTTTGGAAAAGGATAGTTATCTTTCATGGATGCCAAGTTCAAGTTTCTGAAATCAATACACAATCTCATATCCCCATTCTTTTTTCTAACAACAACCAAGTTAGAACACCATGTAGAATGTCTTGTTGGAGCAATGATGCCTGCTGCCAACAACTTTTGAAGTTCTTTGTAAACCATGGGGGCCAACTTGGGATTTATTCGCCTCAATTTTTGGCAAAAGGGCTTAACATCTGGTTTGAAAGGGATTGTATGTTGAAAAACATCTTCTCGATATGCTTTAAGTTCATCATAGTTAAAATAAAATACATCCCTATATTCATGAACCAAATCAATCAAGTATTTTCTTTCTTTTTCAGATGTTCCTTTTCCAATTTTTATCATTTTTGGTTTTGTTTCAGTTCCTATGTTTATTTCAATAAACTCCCCTGGTTTTATTGAATTCGTTTTCTTTTTATGGCCATCTTGTATATCAAAAAGCTGCTCTAGCTGGGTGATGCTTTTGGGTATTTTATTCCTTGGTTGATCCTCTTCTTCCTGATACTCTTTGCCTTCTTCCTAATAGGTGATTTTACAGTCTGAAAAATCTTGAAGATTATGAATGAAGTTGAGAATTTGCTTTCCATGATCAAACACTTGCCAATGATTTATGTTTTCTGGAATTAAAGGTCTAAAGTTGATCTCAAATTTCCCATTACCCTTTAATAATTCCTCAGTTGGTTGAAGTGTAGAAGCTGCCACTGCTAGTTGATTTTCCTCACTGTTTTCCTCACATGAAACTGCCATAATATTTAAAGCATCAAACCATTCCATAGTGTCCCAGATAGCATTCCTATACTTTTTCAACCTTTCACTTTTGCAAGCAAATATGTTTTTAACTTGGGAAACCACTAAGTCAGAATCACCTTTGATAGATAAAATTTTAATCCCCATGTCCTTGGAAATTTCTAACCCTTGCAAAAGTGACTCATACTCAGCCACATTATTTGATGCATCAAACTCAAGTCTGAAATCAAATTTAAAGGTTTGCTTAGAGGGAGAAGTTATAACAATTCTAGCTCCTTTTCCAGCCCTAGAACATGCCCCATAAAAACTCATCCTCCATACTTCATCCTGTTTTTCATCCTTAGATGCTTCCTTAAAAGGTGCTATGAAATTTGATAAGATAACATAGTTTCCAAAGTTGTTTGTTTCATGCACAAACTCATTAGCCAGATTCTGTGGGTTTTCAACATGGATTTTTCTAGCCCGTTCATTATATAAATTAACCATTGTATGATCTGATGCAGGAATAGTAGCATATGACCAATCCATCCTTATGTCACCTCCTAAAGATGCATCTCACTTTCTTGATAAAAGCATTCCCCAATTGTCTGGTGCATCAATTACTAAGACATCCATAGTCAAATGGACATTGGGGTACTTGGCCAACCTAACAGGTAGATTTAGGATGATACCAATAGTATCAACCTCTCTTGAATCCATGGCACACACATTGTGATAGGGTCTAGTTGTCTTTAAACCCAATTGATCCATAACCTTTTTGGTCATAACATTTGAAGAAGCCCCAGAATCCAACATGCAGTTGTGCAAAAGCATATCATTGACAAGCAAGGAGATGTAGAAAGGAGGGTGGTCTTCTTTTTTAGGATCCAAGCTATGCAAAATAACAGGATCATCTTCATGATTGACTATCTTTTGAAGCTTAGGTTCTTCTCTAGTCTTGCTAGGAGTTACTTTCATTGAGTCAATTGGAGCCTTCACTTTTTTTTGTTGAGGATGATCTATTATCTTCATAAAATCTTCTTTTAAGCTTGGAATTTTGATGAGGTCAGTAACAAGAACATGAATCTTTGCAGAAGACAACCATTGAGCCAAATCAACATGAAACTTTTATGAGTTGGGAGAAGGTGTTACCTTAGGAATATTCTGATTTGAGTTTGATGTTCCAACATTGTCCTTTCTTTGATAAGTTAAGCCTTTGAATCTTGACATTTCTAGAATCTTCTCTGGAGGAGGCATCTCACCAAATCTATGGGTTGCTTTATCCTTCTCTTGACTGTAATGTCTTGCTTGTTCCCAAGTTTCTTTGGAGACAGGGTGAGTTTGGCCTACAATATTGATATATTTAGGCTGGTTCTTAGGCTCGCTTGCTAATATGACACTGCTACTATTTTCTGACAGATTTTGTTCAATTGACCATTTAAACACAACACATGTAGACTCTTCATGGAAATTGTCACATCCTCTACAAAAAGGAGGAACTTTTTCTGAAATTGTATTTGTAGTTTCCAAAGGATTTGGGGTCCTTTGATCTTTAAAGGGCGCCTTTCTCTGAAATTGAGGTCTAGGAGCATACTGAGGCTTAGGTACATACTGGCTTGAGACATGGTTGGTTTGAGATCTTTTAATGGAGATCAACCTGTTTTGTATGGCAGTCATGTTGGAAGCTTGATTTGAAACAACTTCTTTCAAAAGTTGAGCAATTCTTTCAAAGGTTCCTTTGAAGGATCCTTAATCTTAGCATTAATGGTCTTTTCTTTACTCTCATTCTGCTTCATAGGAAAATTTTCCCTTGTGAAACCAGGAAGATGAGACTTGCCACAATTTAGCATATTCCTATCAATTTTCTCAACAATTTCCATGGCCTTTTTTAGATTGGCGGGCTCTTTATCATTCAATTGATATTTCAATTCTCCATCAAAAGTCTCTATGTAGTAAATGAGAATGGAATTATCAGGTGGCTTGATATCAACATGAAGTCTTGCCACAATTTCATCGAATTTCTTGTTAAATTCTTCCATTGTCTCATTTTCTTTCTTTTTAGTGTTGGTCAAGGCAGCTAGAATGTAGCGGTCTTCTTTGATGTCCCCCCATTTTGTAAGGAAAGTAGTTTCAATTTCTTTGTAGGTTTTATACTTGTTAGCTTCCAACTTATTGAACCATTCATAAGCATCGTCTTCCAAAGATAAAGCAAATAATTTCATTTTCACATCTTCATGCTTGGTATTCAAACCCCATTTGTCAAAACAGTGGCAAAAATGAGTTATATGAGAATTAGCACTAATAGCATTATTTCCTTGAAAAGATGGCAATTTATCAATAGCTTTTTCTGGAACATCATGAGGATAACCAACTATAGCAGTAAAATCATAAGGAACAAACTCAACCATTTTAATAGGGGGATTATTCAAATTATTTTCCGAAAATAAATGGTGAATATAAAAAATTGACTGAGAACCAAGTTCCTCAAGGATTTTTCGAGAAGATAGCTTACTTTTCCTTCTATGGTAAACCTTTTCAGGCTCAGGAAAGAACTGAAGCAAGATTTGAGGAGTCCTTCTTGAAAAATGCCTTGGTAAATTTGTTGACAGTGGAGTCGCCAGATGTTCTTAGTCAATTTAAAAAATTCACTACATACATCAAACAAAGCAAAAACAAAAAAGAAAACTCAAAATTCGTATTCCGGGAATAGAAAGACTTATACCCGGCAACGGCGCCAAAATGTTGCCGCCTGGTTCCACACCTGGGAAAATGCAGCAGAAGTCTTCAAGCTGCTAGTCTGGCCTTGGGGGCAAGTCAGAGTCAAGTGCTATCACCTGAGACTCGACTCCTCCGTCTAGGCTTTCCTAGCGAAGCCAAGGGCGGTGGACCCTAAAAAATGAAAACAAACTATGGTGTCTAATCTATGAAAAAATAAAGCATTGAATCTAGGAGTTAGATTATTTTTGTGAACCAAGAGAATACAACATATATATATGTAAAGCAAAAAATCATTCATCAACATTTCATTTGCAAACATCCATCATTTTCATTTGTCATTTAAAACGTTCATCAACAAATTGAAATATAACAAGATAAACTAGTGCCAATAAATGGAGTCAAAAGAGATGCTTGAACTGAAAGGAAAATGTTGTGCGATTGTTCTTGGTTTATTTTATTTTGAATGTGGTAATGATCTTTTTATTAAGGCTGGTGGATTCCTGATATACACAAAGGTATAGGGAACATGTCCAAAATTTTGATGTGTGGTTTCTCACTCAGGGTTAGGTTGGATCAGAGTCTCAAGGAGGTGTTCAGATGCTATACCAATGAGGGCAAGCCTAACGGTTTCCAAGAGGTCACTATCTAGTGTTATCCCAAGCCCTTTGAAAAATTTCCCCATGACAAAAGAATATTCGCTTTATGCCAGATTTTCACAAGTAGGTTTGTTTATTTGGGTGTGTTAAAACCTATTACTAGTCATATTCCCTTTTCTGATGCGTACCAACGTGTTCAGACTAAGCTGCAAGTCGGCCACAGAGCATAAAGGAGAAGACCTTGGAAATTTTTTAAGTTTTTTAGGAACAATTTTTTTTATCTTTTTAGAGCCCCAAGAGTCTCTTTTCAGGCCAGTACTCGGGCAAGCCCTTGTCCTGAAACCCTACTTCAAGAAAGAAAGGGGGTGTTTTTGAAATTGTAAAAAAAATGAGAAAATCTAAGTCCTAAGTGAACTCGTGGCCCACTAATGGAATGGACCAACGAGGTAAATTTTAATCCTAGTTAATTTTATTTAATGCCGAAATGAAAGAAATAAAACTAATCTAACAATCATGCCATGAAAATTGAGACGACACAGGCCACCCCTGGGGGGATGGGGTGTGGGCACTGGTTATCCCAGTTTCTCTCGTTTGATATTCTTTACAATGGATAGAGAAGTGCCCCAGTCTCTTTAGAATGACTTGGTGGCTTACAATTTTGAAGAGAAAAGTAACCGGTTTTATAAAAATTAAGTTTTGGTACTCCGGATGGCCTGTATACTCAATTTTTGGCCAGCACTTCCTCTTGTATGATCATCTTCTTCTGCAAACCAGCAAGCAAAATTTAGTACAAGATGCCCAAAAACACTTTAAGAGTGTCTTTGGAACACCTCCTAAAAACCCCCAAAAAATCTAAGTGTAAAACTAGTTAAAAATGCCAAAAATTAACCAAGTAAGACAAGCAATGGGGCTTGTTTACTTGGGATCTTTGCAAGCTTTAAGCAAATTCTATGCTCTTGGACAGAAAAATAAAACTTTTAAAATCAGACCTAACACTACTCCTCAAAACTTTTCAAGATTTAACAATTTTTTTGCAAGTTTAAAAAAAAGTAAAATGCTAGATGAAGGAAAGATCTAATCAGTCAAAGATATGAGCTTTGTAAACAAACTAGACTAGGATTTCTTGAAGTAAACTCTGATCTATTTAAAGTATGAATAACGGTATATAAATCAGAAATAATTTTTCATAAGTAACCAGTAACCAGAGAAAACTTTTTTAAATAAAAGAGAGAGAGAGAGATGGAACAATTTTTTTGTTGAAATCTGAAGCTTTGAAAATTATCTTTGTGATGTTCCAAGGGATTGCATCTGTAAACAAAGATTAGAAAGGAGGAAACAAACAAGATCTATTTGCTTCCAATTAAGATAACCTGCACATCACACACTTTTCAAACAAAGATCAAGTGTAGATATACATCTCAAAAAGAAATCAATGCTGAACACTCATAAACAAATGAAACATACAGACATGATTACTTTTACAAACATATAACAATAGACTAAACAATAAACATATTGCATTAGTCTATCTCATAAATCAACACTAATATTTCCAATGAGTACATATAATACAATAGAATATCAAAGCTTATGCACAGGTTACCTCCATTATACAAGCTCAAGATGGTTCATCCACTCACACAATGCACACCACAAATATGACCTCCAAAGTCTTCTTTATTCACACTTAAAACAAAAAAATATTACAGTGATAAGTCTCTTGCTCCAATTCCCACTAGAGAACAATGGAGAGAAAGCTCTCCAATTTATAGAAAATAACAAGAGAGGTAGGGAAAATTAGCAAGAGGAGATGGTGGAGTAATGCGTGGAGGAGATGGGGAGAGACTTTTGCTGCAAACTCCACCTAAATGGCTGCCAAAAGAGTAGTAATCAGCTACATATCAGCCCACGTGACAACCCATGGAATGGGCTGCCACTTCCCTAAATCATGGGCACTCCACTCCACAAATGCGCCCAAGCTAAAATATGGGAACATGCCCATGTAATGTGCTGCCCATATGACACAAGAATCAGCCCAAATCACTCCTTGATACATGTTGAAGTAATCAGACCCTTAACTCCCTCAAAAAACTTTTAATTTTTTTAAGTCATTTTTTTTTCATGACTTTTTCACCTTTTTGACTTTTATGAGAAAAAGTGAAAAAATAATGACCCAAACATTATAAAAAGTGGGTTTAGAGGTAAGGTGGGTGCTATGAGTTGGAAAACTAGCACCCCCAAGGAAAAAAAGACCCCTAGATGACATTTTTATGCCATTTACAAAAAATTTAAGTGAACCATTAAAAATGGTCCAATTTATGGAAAAAATAAACTTCGCCGAAAATTAAAAAGCAACCTAGAGGGACTTAGCACATGTCCATATGACTCAAAAAAATGTCTAGCATGTTCATATACATTGACCCATGGAATTTAATAATCCCCTAAGGCCCGTTAACCTCATCGGGCATTTCAGCTTTGGAGGAGCAGGAGAAAAACCCAAAAATTATGTTATGCACTAATGCAAGACATAATTAATAGGTGAAAAAACTCATTGGAATACTTGACTTAGTCAAAAATTCCTAGGGAACCAAGTCCTTTACAAAACACCATGCTAGTACATTTATTAAAAATCCCGCAGGGCCATGGACGTGGTAAAAAAAGTAAAAAAGGGGCCCTCAAAAAGGCCTGATGGACATCAAATCATCAAAAATGAACATTGACATGTTCGACTTTGCCCGCTCGCTTGATAATCCAACCAAGTACAACTTAGTTGGAAACACCCCCCAAAGCATGAAGCTGTTGGAACTTCACAGGTGAAATGCTTTGACCGAAGAATTGGCAAGGACTTGTTGGAAGGAGGATACCGCTACAGTACAACTGACTCTGAGAACACAGTCTCGTATGAGTCACAACATGGCTGCCGACCAATACAATGCGGATACATGGTAGTAAAGACCGACTGAACATAATCATAGCTACTAGACATAAGCGCAGATCCATGATGAGATGATAACACAACCACGACTAATACAAAGTGGATCCGTGTGATATAACTCAAAACAATCTCCATCGCAACCTAGGTAAAACATGACTCCCCAGGGTCTTCAAGTTGAACCCGCAATGATACTAATCTATCCATGTGATTACAAATGTCTTGACGTCAAACATGGTAGAAACCACTTGATTACCGATCATTGATGTATACCGTTAACAAGCGCGAGGGAAATCACTATTAATGTCAATGATCCCCAAGGTATCATATACATATCATCAAGCGTGAATGAATGAGTTGAAGTCGAACGCTTGATGAAATCTTTCAATCAAGAGTCAATGATGCAAACTCATGTCGAAAGCGAGGTAACCTACCATTGAGGCATGCAGGCCCAAGGTACTTGGTTGGTTTCTATATTCAATCCTCGGATGATGTGTTGAGGTCGACAAGGATGAATCCGTCGAAGGAGGGCCATGATGAATCCCCCATCAACGACACAAAACTCGACAACAGATGTTAGGAGTAGATCGGATCGTACAGTAACATGCAAGACTGACTCAGAGTAGACCAACATGGGGGAGGGTGTACTGACTGCAAATGATGAGCGGTGAATGTATTCTTGAATATGGGCATGGCATGACTTGGCAGTATTGACATGACGAGAATGAAGCCAAATCCTAATACAAATGATGATGGAAGTATTCTTTGGATGATCTAAAGGAGTAACAAGACTCAGTAAATAGGAAAAACTCGAGGACAAACAGATGACCCAAGTACTGCATGCAAATGCAAATGAGTGCCATGTTCAAGAATGACTAAGTACTGCCACTGGTAAAGGTGTAACACAAAAAATTTCCTTTTTCCCCATCATGACTGATGAGTGCCTCATGTGTTTTTAACGAGCTTGATGAGGGTAAGCAGATGTTCAGTATAGCCATCTCATAGATGAGTCCAATCCCAAATATTTTCCGAACCTGAGAAAGGAGGGGTTCATCCCACGGCGGGCCCTTCAATGTTAAATTTTAACGAGTCCATAGAAGGTAAACTCAATGTCATTTCATGTTTAAAGAGTTTGAAAAGAACTAAAGAAGACTCCAAAGGTCCTTTTTCGTAAGGTTAGCCTCTTCGCTTGGAAAAGGGTAAAACAACGCGAGAGAGGACTCTTCTAGTCATGATTGGATGGAGTATTCTTTTTTCATAAGTAGTGCCCCCTGGTCCGAAAAAGGGGTAAACTATCACTAGGAAGACGATCATTCAAATACTTTTACAAGCGTGAATGCATCAAGTTCGCTTGGCTATCTTTTCGTATTTAGAGAGCCTGAAAAGAGCTTAAAGAGAGACTTTAGGGGTTCCTTTTTCGTAGGAGTTTAACGAGCCCTAAAAAGTGATAAACTATAACTCGGTGACCTATTCTCATCGTTTTACGAGCACGAGAAAGAACAAAGAGTAAGCTCGGTGTCATTAGTAATTGAATTTAATGAGCGAAATAATGACAAAAAGATGCTCAAAGATATGTCCATACCTAATAATACTTACGAGATGATCATCGCGATGAAAAATGGCATTAATTAGGCACTTAGGTTCTCTTGCAACTCAAATACTAGGTCAAGAACAGTTAACCAAGCGTTTAAATGCAGTAAATTGTTAGGAACCTATGTCAACCCTTCTCTTTACTATGTTAGTATATTGTTGTTGGACGCATATGCTTTGTAAGTCGTCCTGTAGTATTTGTTGATCCGTAGTTTATATTAGCCCATAGTATTGATCCATAGTATTGGACGCATATGCTTTGTAAGTCGTCCCGTAGTATTATATGTCCCATGGTTTTGACTCATAGTATTGGGCATAGACTTAGTATATAAGTGTGTGTTGAGGTCATTGAAGGCACCGTGAAGTTAATTGTATTGAGTTTGCTCAAAGGAGGTTGCCCCCTCGAAGTGGCCCGTGATCAATATAAAAGTGATTCTGTTTTATTATTTCTGATATCTCGTGTATTTGCATTAATTCATTATTGCAAGTATACCACATCTGGTATCAGAGCACTTTCCTTGGCACAAGTGGGAAATTTTTTTTCTTTTTTTGGGCGGCGACTTTCAGATCAATTTCTGAAACTTTATGCACAAAATCAGAAGAAACCGATTGCATATCTGAATTCCTCTTTCAAAAATACGCAGTTTCAAAAAAAAAAATCATCTCATTTGGAGTTCTAAAAGTGGAGATATCGCGGATTTAAAATCAGCAATTTTTCAGAATTTCGGTGACGGCCGCGGAAATTGCGGCGAGAAAATCTTTTCACCGAGTGCCCAGATTTCTATTCCGCTTTCATGGGTAGAAGCAGAGTGGTTGTTCCAATTCCGGAAAAATGCTATAATAGCGATTCTGAGCAATATAGATCCGGTTTTTGAACATTGGGTGGAATTTCTGCCCAAATTTTTTCTATTGCAGGTTCGGATTTGGGAATCATCCCTATCCGCTTAACTGTGGGAAGTACTTGGGCATAAGCCCTAAAACTCATTGTGAGGAGTACCACAGGAACCCCGAAGTAGCTGGCCCATTGAGAGGACCTCAACGACCCCTACCTGATTGACTAGTTCCCACCCGTGAGGTAAACCAAGAGCTGTCGTTTGTGGCAAAGCGGTTATCAGTTTTACCTGAGCCGTGGAGTGAGGGGTACTGCCCCAATACGCAAGCCGTCAGACAGCATTGGTGGCCGAGTGAAACCCCTGAACTATTAGGAAGCCACACATAACTGGGGTCCATATCTACTTTCAGCTGAACTATTGTTGATCACTGCTGCGCCGTTTCAGATCCATTTGCAAGCCGTTCCAGATTCAGCCATTTTCAATCCATTCGGCATTGTTCCAGATCCCTTTCGAGCCGTAGCCGCTCCAGTCTGATTAAAAAAAAAAAAAAGTATAAAATTCAATTTTTTCTCCATATCTCCCTTATTTTTACTCTGTTTCCCTTGAAATTTTTGGGGAACCCCTGTCATCCCATTCTGCATATTTCATTCCTGAGGACCCTATCCCCAATTCCCCTTCCCAAAGCCCGAAAGCCCACATTTGTCTATTTTTAGGGTTTGCCATAACTTCCTCAGATTTCACCCAATCGCCTTCAAATTTTACCACAGAGTTCCTTTCTGAACTCTGCTTCTTTGTCCCTCTCTGCCAAATTTTCTCATTCTATCACCCCGCTTCTGAAATCTCCCTTTTTGTTTTCTTGTCCTTTCGACAGTGTCCAAAATCTAGTCAAACCCCAATTACCCATCAGATTGTTTCCCCAATCCAAATTTCCCTTTACTAAATCAGCTTCTGTTTGTGTTTTTCTACCCATTCCACAAAAAAGAAAAAAAACCTGGTTATGGTTGTCACCCGTGCAGGAGCAAACACCATGGAGGAAGCACTTGCAGCCATCCAAACCAAACTCCAAGATCTGGATGAAAAATTTCTCAGCCTCCATCTTCACCATCCAGCCATGAACAATAACCGACAGCCAGAATCTTTTGCAGCCACCGGGTTCTCTTCTTCCAACAATTTTCGTGGGCCGAAGCTTGATTTTCCTCGCTTCAATGGTACTGATCCGACTGGATGGATATACCGAGCAGAACAATATTTCAGTCTGCATAATACTTTTGATGTCCAGAAAGTTCCATTTGCATCCTTTCATTTGGAACAGGAAGCCCTTCAATGGTACCGTTGGTACATCAAAGCTCATCCCGAACCAAACTGGACAGATTTTTGCCAACTCATTTTGCCACGATTTGGCCCTAGTGCTTTTGATGATTTCACAGGAGCACTCACTAAACTTCACCAAATTGGCACAGTGAGAGAGTATCAGACAGAATTTGAGAAATTGGCCAATCACACAAAAGGATTGTCTGATGAATTCTACAGGAGTTGTTTTATAAGTGGTCTCAGAGATGAAATTCGCTCAGAGGTCAAAATGTTTTGTCCCAACACAATGATGGAAGTCCTAGGGTTGGCTAAGCTGGCTGAGGACAAGATTGCAGCTCAACAACGCTCCAAACCCACCCTTGTTCCCTTCAGAAATATGGGTTCCCAACGACCTCCCATCACGCATTCTCCTCAACCAACTCCTATCAAGCATTTGTCTGAAATAGAAATGCAGGCACGCCGAGAAAAAGGGCTTTGCTATAATTGTGATGAGAAATTCACTCGGGGACATAGATGTGTTCAACAAAAGCTCTATCTCTTGGATGTGGATTCTCTGCCTGCCTTAGAACTTGGTGAAGCAGCTACAGATACAGTGGATGATCAGATCGACATTCAACACCCGCCTGTTGACACCCCATTTCAGGATGAACCACCTGAGATCTCTCTCCATGTTGTAACCGGCGTCACCACCCCACAAACAATGCGGGTCAGGGGATACTTCAAGAAGCTCCCTCTTACCATACTCATTGATTCTGGTAGCACTCATAACTTCATTGACCCTCGGATTGCCAAACAGGCTAATTGTTTTGTCCATCCTTCCTCCAGCTTTGAAATCATGGTTGCCAATGGGGGCACCTTACCTTGCAAGGGGAAGTGTCACAATGTGCGTATCTCTATGGAAGATTATAACCTACGCTCTGACATGTTTGCCTTGCCCTTAGGCGGATGTGATGTGGTTTTGGGCGTTCAATGGTTACGCACACTTGGCCCCATCTTATGGGATTTTGCTGAACTTTGGATGCAGTTTAAAGTCAATGGGGCACAACACAAATTTATGGGCTTACAACCAGGGTCTCTCTGCATCATCAGTTCACATCGCCTGGAAAAAATCCTTAAGAAGAATTCACATGGTGTCATCGCTCAGCTCAATTCCATTCAGATGCACCTATCAACAGTCTCCACTACTTCCTTGGATAGATATGCAAGTATCCTTGCTGAACCAATGCGCTTGCGGCCTTCAAGAGACATTTCCGGTAAGAATGTAGCCACAGCTACCTCTCAGCAGGAAATGATGGCTATTTTGCATGCAGTACAGAAGTGGCAGCCATACCTATTAGGGAATTATTTCTGCCTCAAGACTGATCTCCCGAGTCTGGAATTTTTTTTGGAACAATGGGTCTCCTTCCCAACACACCTGCAATGGGTTATCCAACTCATGGGTTGTCCCTATGTGATCACTTACAAGAAGGGTAAGGACAATATGGTGGAAGATGCTCCTTCTCGCACAATTGATGACCCAGTTTCTCTTACAGCTCTTTCTCTGCTTGTTCCAAATTGGTTGCAATATGTTCAACAGGGCTATCTCTTCTATGAACTCCATGCTTCTTCATCAACCGTACACTCTGGGTTCTGCAAAATGTATGACTGGGAATAATGTAACTTCTTTTGGTCGAGACTAAAAATGACAATTCAACAGATGGTGGCTGACGATGATACTTTCCAAGTCAACAAGGGGGAAACGACACTCCTTTCGGGATTGCTCAAACCCTTGCCCATCCCTACACAGCTTTGGCCAACTATTTCTATGGATTTCCTAGCAGCGCTCTGGTGGTACAATACCACATCTCAAAGGACACCATATGAAGCAGTCTATGGAAAAACACCGCCTGTTCTTCTTCAATACACCTTTAGCAGCTCTCCAGTTCAGGAAATTGACTCGATTCTTCGAAACCGCGATCAGATTCTTCTCATTCTGCAGGACAATCTTCACATGGCCAGAATTCGCCTGAAACAAGAAGCCGATCAGCACCGTTCTGAGCGCATTTTCCACGCAGCTGATAGGGTTCTTCTTCATCTACAGCCTTCCAAGCAATCCTCCTTGACACTCCAAAGGCGCCAGTGGCCCGAAATGCAAACCGAGGATGCTACCGGGGAACCACTCCTTCAGATTCTGCAGCAATTTCTCCAACCAAAGCTTTGAGGACAAAGCTTTTTCTAAGGGAGAGGGGATGTTAGGAACCTATGTCAACCCTTCTCTTTACTATGTTAGTATATTGTTGTTGGACGCATATGCTTTGTAAGTCGTCCCGTAGTATTTGTTGATCCATAGTTTATATTAGCCCATAGTATTGACCCATAGTATTGGACGCATATGCTTTGTAAGTCGTCCCGTAGTATTATATGTCCCATGGTTTTGACTCATAGTATTGGGCATAGACTTAGTATATAAGTGTGTGTTGAGGTCATTGAAGGCACCGTGAAGTTAATTGTATTGAGCTTGCTCAAAGGAGGTTGCCCCCTCGAAGTGGCCCGTGATCAATATAAAAGCGATTCTGTTTTATTATTTCTGATATCTCGTGTATTTGCATTAATTCATTATTGCAAGTATACCACATAAATAACCCAAACTCTAGTAAAAAACCCACTAAAGCATCAAAGTATAAAAGGAATATTCCATTTTTAGTTATAAAATGGGTGAAATAGTGAAAAATAATTACAACTGTTTTTTACCAAGTTTTGAGAGTGTGAAGTGCCATTTGGAGCCAAATCTCAACTGCTGATTCCGGGAGCTATGGTCCACCGTTTCGTGATCCGTCAGAAGCAGGTAGGCCTAAACGCATCTATACAACTTTTCAGTGGATTAGTTATATATTTTTTGCTTAAATTTTAGAGTTTTGAGTTTCTTTGGTGGGGGGGATTGCACCCATGGGTCGGTGCAATCCCTCCTTATGGGAACTGCGACGGCCATGCACCGTCGCAAAACCCATAAGGACCGTTTGCGATGAAATCGCACTGTCTGCAAAGAAGTCCCGCGACGGCGCAAACATCCAACTTCAACTCAATGCCCAACCCAAATGAAAAAGTTTTGATGTTTAGCAAGAGTTCTAATAGTGTTTATTTGTCCTTCTTGACAGGTTCACGGTGATAAACATGGTTATTGAGTGGCGAGAGCGAGAGAAAGAGGTGGATGATGCTCAATTTGAAAATGACCCTTAGTGCATTGCTGCGTTGAGGAACTATGGGTTACTCAAATACTTTTGAGTGCTGGGCATGAGGGCCCAAGTTCCGCTGCTGACACACATGATTCAATGTTGGGATCCGACGCAACAATACTTCGAGATCGGGGTGCATACATTGAGTATAGATGTCGAGGACATCTACTTCCTGACAGGATTATCCTAGAGGGGAGAACTTGTATATCTTACCGGATCACGAAGAAGCGATTGGACTGTGGACGATATGATTATTCAGTACTACACTGGAGGCACTGCGGCTATTGGTGGGAAGATTCCCATCAAGGAGATTCAAGACCGTCCTTTACATGCCGTGCTATTCACTCTAGTGAGGGTGGCGGGTAGTCAGTCTTCTGACATTGCGAACAAGTCACAGTTGATGTACACGGAGGAGTGCATGGCTCCCAGGGTATTCAACTGGTGTGAGGGACTCCTTACCAACCTCCAGAGTCAGCTGACCAAATGTAGGCACAAGGCACTGAAACAGTTTGGCTATGGATCTGTGGTGATATCTTTTCTATTGGAGCAAGTACCTCATCTACGTCCACAGGTGGAATTGGATGACCGAGACTCCAGGGATCCACACATGATTCGATGGGAAGAGGTGATGGCCCGCCATGGTGGAGGGGGTCCCATCATAGGCTATGATACAGGGTTCTTCACCTGGCTAGAGGGACATCTCCTCATGATTGAGGATTGCCCGTACAGTGGGACAGATTTAAGAGGTGATCCCGACCTGGTGCTTCCTGAGGGAGCACAATGGAGTGATATAAGTAAGAACAAAAACTTTGTGTTTTTGCATTTTATATATTTTATGATTTTTTTGGAGTAGTGCTGATGACTCGACATTTTGTGCAGATGTGGGTCCATCATGACCAGTTGGAGTCTCACTAATTGCGAGGAGAGGAGAGGCGCCGACTGTAGGTCCTGCAGTACGAGATGCCATCGATGAGGTGGAGGAGGTCTACGAGAACCTCCGGAGGTTGACACTGGATAACCCAAAGCCGAGTGTTCGTGATCTTCCTTGGGGTTAATCGAAGTACACCGTCGGGGTGTCTACCTATTTTGGCGCGCTGCAGGCTGGCTAAAGTGGCGAGGGCCGTATTCTTCTATAAGTAGCAGCCGGGAGCTTCGGGGTCTAGGGCTGAGCGGACTGAGACTTAGGCTCATGTTCTACTTATGTGTGTACTCAAAGCTTATGAGCTTCAGATTTTGTATCAGCACCATCATTTTGTATCGATTGATATATATATACAGACATTTTTGGCAGCTTTATACATTATGTGTTCTATGGATGATTAATGCGATCTTGTTTACATGCTTGCTTATACAATGGATGATTTACATGTTATGGATGCTATAATATTTTATGAATATGTTATGTGTGTGCAATGTACCAATCTAGAATTAAATTGGCCATCGAGTCAACAACTGTGTTCATGTCTCGTGGAATGTGTAGGTACTGAATAGATTCAAAGGACCTTTCCAAAAGACGGACTCATCTGAAGAGACGAAGTAGAGTAGGGTCGCAGATAGTGTAGATACAGTTAAGATGAGAAACCTCTAGTTGCGAATCCAAATAGATGACAACGTGGTCCATACCCAAGGAAAGAGCATTGGTTAGGGTTCCAATGACTGCCTGATGCTCTACGGCGTTATTGGTCGCGTATCCTAGACAACTTCCTCCTGAGTTGATAAGCTCGCCGGTGGGAGAATAAAGTACCCAGGCTGCCGAAGCAAGGTTATGGGTATGCCGGCTGTCGCCGTCCGTGAATCTGTAGCAAGTTTCCATCTGCACATGCAGACAAAACATGGTATAAGAATCGAAACAAGACCTAGACACACTAAAACAAAAGTGTCACACCACACAAAACACACATTCCATGTACAGTATATACAAGATATCTATGCATGAAAGACTCAGGCATAGTACCTTTTGAGGTAGAGCCTATTACGGGGCTTACCTAAAGATATCCCATCGTAGTCCTCTAACTCATAGGCTCCTTTTTCTAGAACACGTTTCACTATGTATGGTCCGTGCCACATGGACTCGAACTTACCTGCCTCCAACTTATCGTGATTTTGGTCATACGTGAGGACCAAATCAACCTCATTAAACACATTGGGTTTGACCGACCTCTTGTATTGTGCCTTGATGTGCTTCTTGTGTGCCTCATTGGCAAGAGTGGCATCGCGGAGGGTCTTGTCAAGTTTTGCTAGGTAAAGGAATTTCTCTTCCTCGGTAGTGGTGTTTGGAAGAAGTTCGACTGCGAGTTTGAGTGATGGAATATCGCACTCTATTGGTAGGACTGCCTCCAATCCATAAACTAACCGGAACGGTGTAAACCCGGTGGCAGTATTAACGGAGGTCCGATATGCCCATAGTGTGGAAAAGAGCATGTTGTGCTAGTTGGACTTGTGCGTGCCCACCATGGTTTTCAAGACCTTGTTGATGGCCTCTACTTGTCTGTTGGAGTGTGGGTAGTAAGGGGTTGAGTTTTCATGACGAAAACCCAATTTGACATTCAATTCATCAACCATGTGGTTCTGAAAGTGAGATCCATGGTTAGTGACTATGGCTTGTGGAACTCTGAACCGTGAAATAACATGATTAAACATGAAGAGTGCGGCGGTTTTGTCGTCGTCAGTGTATGTATGCATAGCCTCGACACATTTTGTAAAGTAATCCACGACTACTATGACGTAACCATGCCCCCCGGCCAAGGTAGGCTTATAATGCATGAAGTCAATGCCCCATTTTGCAAAGGGGCCAACGATAATAACCATGTGTACCAAGGCTGGATGGGTGCGCGTTTCCGTTTGAAAATGCTAGCATGTGGGACATTTTTTAATGACCTAAATACAATCTTTGAAGAGAGATGGCCAGTAATATCCTGCGCGTAGTATCTTTTGGGCCGTAGCCATCCCAGAGAGATGACCGCCACAAGTCCCAGAGTGATAGTCATTTAAGACATTTTTAGCCTCCTCATGTGTTAGACAACGTTGAAGAATGGAATCTATACCACAACGATACAGGGTATCACTAACGATCAAGTAATACTTGGCGTGGTAGCGTATACGATGACGGTCGTTACGAGACAGTTGGGGGTTGAAACGTTGGGTCTGGAGATATAAGGTAATATCCCCATACCATGGGTCAGACGTGCTGATGAAGAACAATGATTCATCTAGAAGAGAATCATTGGGCTCAGATCCTGAATCAACACGGGGAAGATCGTAAATGAGCTCGGCGAACACCAAAGACTTCTTAGACTTAGCTTTCTTGAAGAGGAGGTCAAACTCCTGAAGTATCACGATCCAACATGAATACTTGCCCCCAATTACTTGACGTGTTAAAACTTGGTACATGGGGTTCGAGTCGGTGATAATGGTGGTGGTGTGGAGCAGTATGTAGTGACAAAACTTTTGGACGGAAATGACTGCCGCGAGAGTGAGCTTCTAGATGTGTGAATAATGGGTTTCAGAGTCAATAAGACCCTTACTTAGGTAGTATATCACATGCTCCTGGGCATTGTTTTCCTCCTGTACCAAGACCATGGCGATCGTGGTGGTAGAAGAAGCAAGATAAAGGATATAATGCTTGCAGTAATTGGGCGGTTGGAGAACAGGGGCATGCATAATGGCATGTTTCAGATTATCGAAGGATTGTTGCGCTTGATCATCCCAAATGAACGGGACGTCCTTCTTGAGTAGTCTCATGTAACCCTGCATCTTTTGCGCGAAATTAAAGATAAAATGCAGTAGGTAAGTTGCCTTCCCTTGCAAACTTTGAAGTTTCGTGATGTCAGTAGGAGGTGGGAGAGCGATGATGTCTTCCACCTTCAAGGGATCAATGTGGATCCCATCTTTCGAGACAATGAAACCGAGGAGGCGTCCAGACTTGACGCAAAAAATACACTTGTGAGGGTTCAGACGGATGTTATACCGTCTGCATCTGAGGAATACCGTCGTCAGATGATCAATGTGGAAGTTGCATTGCCGCGAATGAGCGGGAATTTCGTCGAGATAAGGTTCCACAAAGTCCTTCATGTCATGAAAAGCGTACAACATGGCCCGCTGGAATGTGGCACCAACATTTTTGAGACCTAAAGGGAGCTTGCGATAAGAAAACGTGCCCCAAGGGAAGATGAAAGCTATCTTGTGTTGATTAGCTGGGTGGATCTCAATTTGGTTGTAACCGGAGAAGCCATCCATGAATGAGAAGATGACACTTTCGGCACAATTGTCTATGATCTGGTCGATGAAGGGAGTGGGATAGCTGTCCTTAGGACAAGGTTTGTTCAAATCCTGGTAATAAACACATACGCGAATCGTACCCTGCTTCTTAGCTACAGGGACGACATTTGAGACCCATTCTGTTAATGGAACAGGGTAAAAGAAACCGGCCTTCAATACCTTTTCAATTTTTGCCTTAATTGCCGCAGTTTTTCTAGGGTGTACCAGTTGTATTTTCTGTCGAACTGGTTTAGAATCAGGATAGGTTTGAATTTTGTGTGAAAGAATAGCAGGGTCTATCCTGGGCATTTCCTTGTAGGTCCAAGCAAACACGTCTCGAAATTGCTTGAACAAGGCCGTGAAAGTAGTAATCTCTTCAGGGGAACACTTTTGGCCAATGAATGTGTTCCACTACACCAGGAGTAACCGATATGTCTATCGGAATGGTAGGTTCGATGTTGGCCAAATTTCCCTCAGTCTCTGTATGACATGTGACTACCGGGGACTGGGGGCAAGGGTAGACATCCGGTGTGAAAATGGTGGTGATGCTATTCTCCACAGTATCCAATGGGGGAAGAAAAGACGATCGATGATGGAGGTCTTCCCATGGAGGGTCATCCCCACTCATAATCTCTATAATGGACTCATTGGAATGAAAAGTCCGTAGAAGAGGATCGAGTAAGGACAACGTCCGCTGTAGAGAACAGGATGTAGAGGCCACAGCCAAGTGGTCCTCTGGTGTTGACTGGATAACCTCATAAGTGAGTTCAGCGGGTGAAAGAGGCATGGTATCTATCTCCAATCAGGTGCATAGTGGCTTCGTTGGGTACGAGCCATGGATCAGTGGAGTTGGGAAAATAGGATATCATGTTCACTGTGGAAACTTGGTTAGGGGGATCCGAGGTTGGAAAAAAACCCATAAGAGATGAATATTTTATGAGGCCGACCCCCACGCTCTTATATGGTTGCGAATATTGCCCGATTAACAGGAAATTATCGTCGGGATGAGTAGCGGTGTCCGGTGTACAGAATTCCAGTTGGTCGACAGCGACAATTCATCCTTGGTGGGGGAATTGCACAATGTGGAAGACAGATGATGTGGCCGCGGTCATGGCATAAAACCAATTACAACCAAGTAAAATATTATAATCTAAAGGGGCGGCGAACACTTCCACTTTAATTGTTGTGGTCTTACCCCCCAACTCGACTGCCAAGGCTTGTAATAGCCCATGAGGTTGGAAACCACGACCGTCGAATGCTTTCAAGGTGGTGGGAGAACGGTTTAACTCGAGAGAACCAATGGCTCTCCAACGTGAAATCGACATAACCGAGGTAGAGGCTCCTTCGTCCAAAATGGTACGATGGATTGTCTTTCTAGCAACGTTTGTAGCAACTTGAAATGCCAACTGGTGGGAAATCCTTGGTTTAAAGTAATCAAGACGGAACATGATTGTATTAGAAGAATCCGGATCAACCGTGCCAATGGAAGCGAGAAGGGTCTTGCGCTGGTTGGGACAGTTCTGCAAGACTTCAAGCATCGACATAGCACAAGGAGTTTGTGCCAAGTCCTCTACAATATTGTAGTTTTGAGATGCCCGAGCATTGGGATTGAAAACGGATTTTCGAATCGTGCTCTTGGGCGGACGCAACTCTGACTCTAAAGAAGGCTTCTCAATGGTGAGAGAAGCGTGTGGTACAGTGACGTTGGGAATAGAAGTGGAATATTTTTCAGTATTACTTCCAACGGGTTCCTTCTTAGGGACTGAGTTGTACAAGCGTGAACGTGTGTTCAAGTTAACCATCTCACTACGCATCATGAGAACATGCACGGTGGAGGACGCCTCTCTGTGGGAAGGAGAGGTTTGAGTGATCAGTTGTTGGTTCTGAGTGGGGAAGGGATCGTTGAGAACTGCGGTAGTAGAGTTTTCTTTGAGAAACTTATGTACTTCGTCTCGGTGAGGACATTCCTTGGAGAAATGGTCACCACCGCATAGTAAACAAGGATACTTCAACTTCCTTTTCTGTTTGGTGTCTTCAGGGGTAGGCTTGGGCTACTGCTGATTGGAAGATTTCTTAGGTTTGCCTTTGTTTTTCTTCTTACCACCGAAATTCTGAGACGAAGCTGATTAAACATAATTCACCTCTTCAGTGGAGGCAGGAGTGGGTGACTTGGTGGTGTTGTTTCCAGCCTGTGGTGGGGATGGGGAAGAACCCTGGGGGTTCGACGATCCACCAGTTTGAGTAGAAGGCTGGGAGGTAAGGGAACTAATGATGCCATCGGCTTGAGGTACCTTAGGTGGTTTCGTAGGGTCATATGTAGGGAGGGGTGCGTCAGGAACAATTTCATACAACGTGCTGGATTGAGCATATACCAGGTCTAAGTAATGGGCACGGGAAATATCCTTCTCCTCAGTGACGGTCCCTCCCATGGCCATGTCTTGAGCTACGATAGGTAAGAGAGACTTTGCGAACCAGTTAGCTAAGAGTTGGTCTAGAATATGAGCCTTAATAAGACGTCATATCCTCCGCCACTCATGGATATGATCTAAGATATGAGTGGCGGTGTTTTGATGGAGCGAGGTCAGTAATTCCGTACTAGTCTCATAGCGAATGGGTAACTGGAAATGGGTCAAAAATGACATAGAAAGAAAGCAGAAATCTGGAAAAGAGTTGGGTGGTAATTCAATATACCACTTGGCAACTGGGTCGGTGAGAGTCCATTGGAATAACCTAAGACAGATCGAGTCGTCCATCAAGGAGTTGGATGAACACCATAAGTGGTATGTCATCACATGATTTTTTGGATCCTCACCAGGTTTGCCATCAAATTTGGGGATATCTGATGGTAGTTTCACCGGAATTGGTGGCCAATTGTATCCGTGGAAGATGGGGTCATTAGTTAGACGAGACAGGTCGGGTAGGTCCAAAGTGGCCAAGAAAGGCAGCTGTTGATTCAGTTGTGGGTACTGATATGGCATGTATGGAACAGTGAAACCTTGCATCGACTGGTTGTAGGGTGTTCCCGGAGGAAACTGGCCGTAAGGGGGTGTGCTGCCCGGACCATATGTAGGTATGCCGCCATAATAAGGTGGTCCGTTACCATAAGGTGGGGGTCCATTGCCACCTCGGGAGGGGTGGGCCTCCTCTGAATGGTGGGGGTCCACCGCCACCACTGGGATAACGTGGACCTCCACTGCCTCCACCGGGAGGAGGTGGTGTTCCACTACCACCCCAAAATGGCGGGGGTTCGCCACCGTCACCGGGATAAGGTGGAACTCTACCGCCTCCGCCATTGCCGGGAGGAGGTGGTGCTCCACTGCCACCGCCAGAAGGATGTGGGATTCCTTCTCCACCTCCACCAAAATAGGGTGGTCCTCCACCATCACCACCAGGATGGGGTGGTCCTCCACCACCGGGGGGGGTGGCCCTCCGCCTCCACCTCCGCTGCTAGGAGGGGGTGGTCCATGGTTTCCAGAATGAGGTGGTCCTCCACCGAAAGGTAGAGGTTCGCCTCTTCCAGAATTGTGTGGGGGCCCACCGCCTCCGAAAGGGGGTGGAGGGGGATCGAACGAGGGGGGGGTGGTACTTGAGGGATGGTAGGTGGGGGTCCATGTTGTAAAACATTTTGATGCCCCCATAGAGTGTATGGATTTCCAGGATAAGGGATCCCGTAGAGTGCGTTTCCGGGATTGAATTGTCCCGACATAGGGTTAAGATAACCTGGATATGCTTGACTCCATGGTGGTTGGTTTGAATGGGATGGTCACCCAACATGGGATAATCCTATGGTGGAAGCTCCGACAGGTAGGGAAGTTCCAACGGTAGGACCGATGGGAACTCCTCCTCCTGTATTATGGTTAGGAGACGGGGGTTTCCCCCCAGTAGCAACGTGCTAACCACTAATCAAAGGTTGACCCAACACGGGTTGTTGATTATCTACTGCGGGAGTAACATTAATTGTGAGGAAGGTAGGGGGTACATTACTCGTGAATAAATTTTGCCCTAGTTCGACCGCTAATTTTATCTGGATGGTTAGGTGAATGCATGAGGTGAGTACATAAACGTAAGCATAATGCAAACCCTAACTACATGAAAAAACATGCACTTTTTCTTTTGATGAAAACTATGTATGGGAGGGAGAAATCTTTTTCAAGTGGTTTTGCCAAAACAAACAAAGCTTCAACAAATCCCAAATCTACCAAAAATGATAATGAAAGTGCTCTTTTTGGTTTTTCTCTTTAAGCAAAACATGAAAATCAACAAGAATCAAAACCAAATCAAAGCTTTTTCTTTTTTGTCTTTTCGAATAAAAAATGAAACTAAGTGATGAAAAGAGAGAATCTGTATCTAGAGCACACTAACTCTTCAAATTTCACTATGATAGCTTAAAAGCATACAAAACAAAAAATGCATATAATTTTTTCAAACATGGAATCACTTTTGCAAAAACTTGATTTCACTTGGATTTTTCAAGAAAATGAATGGCTCATAATTCATGAAAAACACAAATGATTAAGTTTTCTTTCAAACTTTCCAAAAGACTTATGAATGACAAATTTCAATGCATGAAACAACTTTTACAACAATTCTCAAATTGACTTGAAAAGAGGTAAAAATGAAGTACTTTTTTATTTTTTCAATGATATGCCAAGACTACAACTTGATAACAATAATGTTTTCAAATATAAATGGTTGAAAAGAAGATATTACTTGCAGTACTCTAATCATTCAGAAATTCACAAGAAAATGACAAGCACTCATATGAACTAAAAACACACAAGACACTCAAAAAACAACCGGATGCAAGCAAAGCTAAATAACGTTGCAAAAGAGGTCTGGGATGTGATCCAATACAAAGACTAAATCAGGTGAGGAGAGGAGGGAAAGCAAGGTTAAGTGGATGAAGGTGGGGGAGACCAAAGTGTCCACCACTACTAAGTCTCAAACTTGTCCAAAATGGAACCCAAAACTAATCCAAACAAAACCAAACACTACAAATGCAAAATCAAAGAGGTCTCTGACTGGAAGATGCAGTGCAGAGAAGGTTTGTAAGACAAACCAAACTCAAAAGTTGGAGAGGAGAGGACCCGAGCACAAGGCTTGACTGCTCAGCGCAGCCTGTGGTTAGGCACAGAGCGCTCGTCGTAGGTAGCAAATAGGTGACTTGCACCGATGGTGCAAGATGTAAATTTGATCTGAGCGGCAACGACACATGTTGCAGAGCAGAAGATTGCGCCTGGGATGCAGACATCGCTCTAGCTATACTACCCAGGTGCAACGGGCGAGATCCAAATGCAAGGATGGAAATATCTCCAAAAATGAGCATTCAAACGGTTTGACAATCATGCATACAAACTCAAGGGAAGTCAGTAGACCTTTCAAAAAGAAGATCTGATGGTGAAAAAGGCTTAGGAGGCAAAATGAAATGGCTCACAAAGAAATCAGAGAAAATGACTTTCGAACTGAAAACTAAAAACAATGCACGTATATCCCTAGTATGGTCGCCAAACTTGTTACCGGACAATCTACCGGAAGCGGACTTAAGGTGTGATCTCCCTAGTTCAATGTGAATCTAGAACAAGTAGGATATAATATAGAACTGCTTTCCTAGATCTAGTTAAAGATTGAGTGATTAGATGTCTTACCTTTAGATTGTAGATCTTTCTCCTTGATGTTTCTCCAAGCTTCACAATCGTCAGATCTCAGCTGCAAGACCTGTCACAACATATAGAAACAATACAAGTAGTAAAACACATCCAAACAGTAACAGATCTAAGTAAACGGTTAAGCAAGTGAACTACACAAACATTATTAACACAACAACATTTGGTGGAAATAGTTTATATTACTGTATTGAAAGAGGGAAGTACAAAGTAGAGAGATGATTACAACCAAAGTTTAACATCGCAATCCTCCTCCAACAAGCCAAGCCAAAGCCTACGAAGGAAGTATGAGTCTCCCAATAGGTGAGTACGGATCTCCTAAGCTAATTTCACCAGCATGCAAGTGCTACAGAATTCCTCCCTTTGGAATGGGAAAGAGCCGCATATATATAGGACTAGGAGGATAGGATAGGTTGATAAATAGTGGGAGAGGACTAAGGGATCCTCCCAAAGGGATAGGGAGTCGAATTCCAACTCTCCTATAGGTTAGGGATAGAGATCCAAGTCACACACCTTCGAGAAATGTCTCGAAGATGCCCTTTATCCACTTTAACTGACATCGTCGCAGGCTGCATTAGGAAAACCTGCACCGTCACATGTTGCACAAAGGTGACCTGCGACGACCTAACTAAACCCTATAGAAATAGGTCAGTATCTCTTCCAATTTGATTTCTTAGTCATAGGAACTTCAGGGATGTTTACACTGGGTCTTATGGTGGCAAGATTTAGGTGTAACACAGAGCCCGAAGGTTTTTGGGTGTTTGGAGTCGTCTAAGAAGTGTTCTTATTTTTGTTGGGGTACAACTGACTCCCACTATTTATAACCATAAATTCATTTTCATCAACCCAATATAGAGTGGCTATGGTCTTGTCTGGTCTCTTTCCAAATATTCTCTCCATTGCATTTTTCCTAAGTTCACAAGTGTTTTTGTGGTGATGATCTTCACATAAACTACACTAGGAACAAGAAATGATTGTTTTAGGCTAAAAGTTTAGAGGTTGGACTCAAGGGGAGGCTTCCATTGAGGATTTGAGAACATATGGGACAATAATATTCCTCTTGAAATACAATATCCTATTGTTTATGTCTTGAATTAACTACAAGACAATCGACATATATGCTTGCGTACTTCGATCCTTCAGAGGAAAACCTGTCCTTATATTTGTTCCTTGTATTCTAAACAAGTCTGCAAGGATGAACCCAGGATATTGGCATTCTTTTCTTCCAATCGATCATGATAAGAAGGTGGTAAGGCATTGTAATAATGCATGAAGGAAACCTAGTGATAGGGCCTGGTAACTTCAGGAATTTGATTGTAAAGCTTGGTGAAGCAGAGATTGAAGGCCCTTATGGTTTTCCCCTGGTTAAATGTAAAATCATTGTAAATTTTCAACATATCAGCTTGGATTTGGGGGTGCCATAGGTAGATTTGAACCAATAACAGATTTAAGCCCAAGTCGAGAAAGCTTTATGAGGAAGGTCAAAGAAGTCAATTTTTTCTCTCCCTTCGATGGAGTTGACAAAAAGGCGCTTGTAAGTGTCATTGTCATTAGCATTGATGTTATGACATGTGTTCAAAAATGCATTCAAGTGGTCATTGACCGAGATGATCCCCTTACCCGAGAAATTTTGGCAGGTGTTCCTTGAACTTATGTAGGGGAGCAGTTGGAAGGGCTAGGTTCAAGTGTGAGGGAACATGCCACAAAGTGGCATTAGCATCTTCTTGAAATTCAAATAGCTTGTACTTACAAATGACATTACCCAGATTGGTATTGGTTTGCGTCGGGGTGAAGTGGTTTTACATGCTCTCAATCAACTAAGAGGTGGAGGATTGTCTTGAACTATAGGTTGAATTCATGGTGTTCATGTTACACCTAAATCTCGTCACCATGACACCCTTGTTAACTCAATGCCTTGATTCCCTGAAGTTCCCTGAGATCAAGTATGTCATTTAGAGCAAGTTGATGCCTTTGTCCACATTTCTAGTTGGGTCGGTGCATGATGTCCTTGAGCAAGTAGCACCCGACTAGGGCCGGCGCAGAATGTATTCTTCCAGCCTACGCCGATGGCGCAGAACTCCTTTGTACAACCTGCGTTTTCCTTCTCAGGCGCTTGTTGTCTTCATGCAACCTGCGCCGGGGTTGGTTAAATGGGATAAAGAGAGCTTTCGAGCGAGTTCTAGAAGTTGGATGAGGTGGATCCCTATCCCTAACTCCTAGGTGAGTTTTCCTACGGTTCCCTAACCTCAAGGGAGTATCCCTTAGCCCTCTCCCCATGATCCTCAACCTACTCTATCCACTTGGTCCTATAAATACAAGGCCCCTCTCCATTCCAAAGGGAGGAAGCCTATATCACTTACATGCTGGTGAAATTATCTTAGGATATCCCTACTCATATTTTGGGAGACTCATACTTCCTTTGGAGGCATTGGCTTGAATTGTTGGAGGAGGATTGTGACGTTAAGGCTTGGGTTGTGATCATACCTCTTCTTTGTATTCCCTCTTTTATATAGTAATATAAACTCTTTCCGCAAATGTTATCATGTTGATGTTATTTGTAGTTTACTTCCTTAACCGTTTACTTAGATCAGATATTGTTTAGACATACTTTACCGCTTGCATTGTTTCCATATGTCTTGGAAAGTATTTCAACTATAGATCTGACGACTGCGGGATTTGGAGCAACAACGAGAAGAAGAAGATCTGCGATCTGAAGGTAAAATGCCAATTACTTGATCTCTAACTAGATCTAGGAAAGCAGCTTTGTATTCTATCTTATTTGTTCTAGATTCACATTGAACTAGGGAGATCTGGCTCGCGTCCACTCGAGTAGATTGTCCAATAAAAAATCTAGCAACCATATTGGGGACATACATTAGTTTTGATTTCATGTTTGAGTGTGTTATTCTTGATTTCTTGATGAGCCATTACTTTGCCTCTTAAGCCTATTTTCGCCATCTGTTTCTTTCTTCTGAGAGTTTGCTGACTTTCTCTGGGTCTGTAGAACTATTCTCAGTCCATTTATTTGATCATTGGTTGGAGTTTTTTCTTTGATTGCTTTGAGTGCCTATCCACCCAAGAGCACATTTTTCCTCTGGTTATACTTCTCCACCGACGGTTTTTCCGAATAGACATCCTGCGCCGTCGATGCTTTTTCTCTATGTGCAGCTTGCGCCAGGCGCTCTGTGCCCAAACACAACCTGCGTCGAGTTTTCAAAATCATTGCTTGGGTCTTTTGTTCCAAACTCTTGATTTTTGGGGTTGATCTACAAACAATTTTTGCACTGTATTTTCCAGGCAGAGACCTTTTGTTCAACAGTGTTTCGTTTGGTTTGCTTGTGTTGGTTTTTAGGTCTTTTTTGATCAAGTGAGTTTGATTGAAGTGGTGGGAAATTTCAATCCCCCATTGTCATCCACTCTAGCTTGTTCTCCCTGATCACCTCACTGGATCTATCCAGCATTCTAGATCTGCTTCCAAACCCTTGTTGAGCTTGGTTATCTTTTGTTGTCTTGCATTTGATTTTCTTGAGTGATTTTTTGTGTTTTTTGGTCATTGGAGTGCTTGTCATTTCTTTGAGAATTTCTTAGTGATTAGAGTGTTGCAAGTAGTCTTTCTTTTCATCCATTTACACTTAAAAGCATTATTGTTATCAAGTTTAGTCTTGGCATATCATTGAAAAATTAAAAGTGCTTCATTTTTACCATTTTCAAGTGCATTTGAGAATTGTCGTAGAAATTGGTTCATGCATTGGAATTCATCATAGATCTTTTGGAAAGTTTAGAAAAAGAGTTAATCATTTGTATTTTTCTCGAATTATGAGCCATTAATTTTCTTGAAAAATCCAAGTATAGTCAAATTTTTGCAAAGAGTGATTCCATGCTTGAAAAATTTGTAAGCACTTTTTATTTTCATGCTTTTAGGTTATCATAATGAAAATGAAGAGTTAGCATGCTCTAGTTAGAAATTCTCCCTTTTTCATCATTTTTAGTTTCATTCTAAATTGAAAAATATAGAAAGAAAAATGTCTTTATTTGGCTTTGATGTGTTGCATCTTTCATGTTTTGCTTGGAAAACGAAAAGAGTGCTTTCATTTTCATTTTTGGTAGATTGAGAGTGTTGTTGAAATGTACTATTTGTGAGACCATTGGAAAAAGATTTATCCTTCCCATATATAGATTTCATCGAAAGAAAGAGTACATTTTTTCATGTAGTTAGGGATTGCATTATGTTTACGTTTATGTACTCACCTCATGCATTCACCTAACCGTCCAGATAAAATTAATGGTAGAACTAGGTTAAAATATTTAGTAACTTGTGTGTTAAGTTAGAAACGTGTTCTGGCGTCTTAAAACATGGCAGCTGTCATTATTTTCCTGTACTGCATCCTGGAGGTATTGAGTTCTTCCACGTACCAACCTGTATATCGAAGCTCTTTCATGTACAAACTCGTATATCGAAGCCTCTTTCACGTACCTTAGGGTATATCGAAAGGCACTTCACGTACTCAGCGTATATCGAAAGGTGTTTCACGTACTCGGTAATATATCAGAAGGCTCTTGCCATACGGTTGTGCATTAGATAGCACCAAAACGGATTTGAGCTCCCACGTACCTTGCGTATATTGGGAGACACTCTTAGGATTCTTGAAACCGACTGAGCTAACCATTTGGTCATCTTGGCGGAGCAATACAGCAAGAAAAACACTCGGGGAGCTACTACGCACGTATTATCAGGTAGTCGGGTTATATGGTCAGGGGTACGATCCTAATCTTCCCTAGTTAGTGCTCTGAAAAATTGGGCCGACTATAACTGTTGGACCCTCGAGTATATCGTGAGTTGCGAAGCCTTGAAAATCCTATGAGGTTCCATACTTTTGAATCCACACCTATCACATAAGTTTGCTTGCGGCCTTATTTTGTGTATATTTTTCTGGACTGCTTTTCTTTTGTTTAGAATACCCTTAGGAGAAATTCTGGTTCGGTCATTCTGGCTGAACAACCTTTGAGAAGGTCCCACGGAATTCTAAACTTACCTCCCGAATACTCCCTTAATCAGGAGGTCATTTCGAGGGTAAGCATGGCCACACAAGTTACGGTCGTGTCTCCTAAAGTGGAAAACTCCACTATGGAGTCTATAGCGAACATGTTTCCTCCTGATTCACCAACCTCTAACCCGTGAAGGGTTGAAGAGGAAGAAACTTCCACTTCACAAGATACATCCTTCGAGCACGTGATGCCAGGAGAATCTAGATCCATAGAATGGTTAAATACCTCCCAGGATGATCCTATATCCGTAGCATTCAGTCCATTTGCGTCTTTTTGGGACACCTCTCTCGAGAAACAATGGGCCCACTTCGATTTTGAGCAAGAGCCAGAAAATATTCCTTTTCGTTGGGCTCCTCATGCCTAGCGTTTGGCTCTTGTATTTGAACTCATGGATAATTTACGCCAGCGTGGTGACACGTTTCAGCGCTAGAGCCTCACACGTCAAAGGAACAACATTCCGAAGATGCTGATTGTTCAATACACTCCCATTCGGTCATTATCTTTGAATTCAATGGAGACACCCATTTACAATGTGACCACTTACGAACATGGTCAACCTTCATTCCCTGCGAGCACACCTCTCAGTCAGGGGACCGGTTCTACACCTCAAGTGACTCAGAGTGTTGAAGGACAACAATCCAACACCCCCATCACTACTACTACTGGAACGTTACCCACTCCTCCCCCACCCAAAAATCACGGGGAGGATATTCCTTACCTCCTGGTTTTATCATGCATGGTGTTCTTCCCATAGTAAGTAATCAACAACCCATTATGAGTCAACCACCCACTAGCGGTCAATACGTTGTCACTAGGGGGAAACCCTCGCTTTTTAGCCATAATTCGAGTGGAGGACTTCCAATTGGTCATTCCCTTGTCAGCTCTTTACCTATTGTGGGATCCACCATGGGATTACCCCTTGGTGGGGGACCATCCAACCCAACCCAACCACCATGGAGTCAAGCATATCCAGGTTATCTTAACCCTATGTTAGAAAAACTTAATTCCAGAAATGTACTCCATGGGATTCCTTATCTCGAAAACTCATACAATCCATGGGGACAATTTAATGTTGCACCAATTGGACCCCCACCAAATTTTTCTTATTCCCCACCACCCCCACCACCGTATGGTCCACCTCCTTCCGGAGGGGGCGGACCTCCAACTTCTGGCGGAGGTGGGGGCCCACCTCATTCTGGTGGAGGGCCGCCTTATTTTGGAGGAGGAGGAGGACCACCACCTTCTGGTAGTGGCGGGCCCCCACCTTATGGAGGAGGCCCACCTCATTCCGGTAGCGGTGGCCCACCTCATTCCACCGTCGGTGAAGGACCACCACCTTCTGGCAGTGGCGGACCCCCACCTTATGGAGGCAGACCACCTTACTTTGGAGGTGGTGGCCCATCCTATCCTGGTGGTGGAGGCAGTGGCCCACCCTATTCAAGTGACGGAGGTGGCGGAACCCCATATTTTGGCGGCAACGGAGTACCCCCATGTGGCGGTCCACCTTATTCCAGCAGTGGAGGACCCCCACCTTCCGGCGGCAGACCACCTTATTATGGCGATGGAACTACCTATGGTCCACCACTTGGAGGCCCACCCCCTTATGGACAATTCCCGTCGGGAACACCTTATAATCAATCAATTCAAGGTCCCACTGGTCCGTATATGCCATATCAATACTATTAGTATTCGCAGCCGAACCAACAGCTACCCTTTCCGGTATTCCCAAATTTTATGGTAAACCCGGTGAGGACCCGAAAAACCATGTGATGACCTACGATCTATGGTGCTCATCTAATTACTTGATGGACGACTCAATCTGTTTAAGGCTGTTTCAAAGGACCCTCACCGGCCCAGCTACCAAGTGGTATATTGAATTACCACCGCACTCCTTTCCCGATTTTCACTCTCTTGCTATGTATTTCTTGACTCATTTCTAGTTACCCATACGCTACAAAACTAGTACGGACCTTCTGATTTCGCTCTGTCAAACCACCGCAACTCATATATTTGATCATATCCATGAGTGGCAGAGGAGATGACGTCTTATTAAGGATCCTATTCTAGACCAACTCTTAGTTGACTAGTTTATGAAGTGTCTTTTACCCGTCGTAGCTCGATATGTGGCCATGGGAGGGGACATCACCGAGGAACAGGATATTTCCCGTGCCCATTACTTAGACCTGGTCTATGCTCAATATGGCACGTTGTATGACATTGTTCCTGACGCACCCCGCCCTACGTACGACCTTGCAAAACCACCTAAGGGACCTCAAGTCAATGGCATCATTGGTTCCCTTAACTCACAACCTTCTACTCAAACTCGTGGACCGTCGAATCCCTAGGGTTCTTTCCCATCCCCACCACAGGCTGGAAGCAGCACCACCAAGTCACCCCCTCCTGCCTCCACCGAAGAGGTGAATTCTGTTCAATCAACTTCGCCTCAGAAATCCGGTGGTAAGAAGAAAAACAAAGGAAAACCTAAGAAATCGTCTAACCAGCAGTATCCCAAGACCACCCCTGAAGACACCAAACATAAGAGGAAGTTGAAGTATCGTTGTTTACTGTGTGGTGGTGACCATTTCTCAAAGGAGTGTCCCCACCGAGACGAAGTGTAGAAGTTTCTCAAGGAAAACCCTACTCCCGCATTTCTCAACGATTCCTTCCCCACTCAGAACCAACAAATGATTGCTCAACCTTCTCCCTCACACGGAGACACATCCTCCATCGCGCATGTTCTCATGATGTGTAGTGAGACGGTTAACTTGAACACACGTTCACGCTCATATGACCCAGTCCCTTGGAAGGAACCCTTTGGAAGTAATACTGAAAAAGATTCCACTTATATTCCCAACATTACCGTGCTGATAGATTCTCTTACCATTGAGAAGCCTTCCTTAGAGTCAGTGTTGCCTCTGCCTAAGAGCACGATTTGAAAAGCAGTTTTCAATCGTAATGGTCAGGAAGCTCAAAACTACAACATTGTAGAATACTTGGCACAAGCTCCTTATGTTATGTCAACGCTAGAGGTCTTGCAAAACTGACCCAACTAGCGCAAGACTCTTCTCGTTGCCATTGGCGCGTTTGATCTAAATTCCTCTAATACAATCATGTTCCGACTCGAGTACTTTAAGCCGAAGCTTTCCCACCAACTGGCATTTCAAGTTTCCACGAAGATTGTTGGGAAGACAATCCATCGTACTGTATTAGACGAAGGTGCCTCTACCTCGGTCATTTTGATCTCATGTTGGAGAGCCATTGGTTTTCCCGAGTTAATCCGTTCTCCCACTACCTTGAAGGCATTCGACGGTTGTGGCTTTGAACCCAATGGGTTGTTACAAGCCTTGGCAGTAGAGTTGGGGGGTAAGACTAGAACCATTAACGTGGAAGTAGTCGCAGCCCCTTTGGATTATAATCTTTTACTTGGTCATAATTGCTTTTATGCCATGACTGCGGTCACATCATCTGTCTTCCGCATTGTGCAATTCCCCCACCAAGGCCGAATTGTCACAGTCGACCAATTGGATTTTTGTACACCGGACATCGCTACTCATCCCAGCGATAATGTCCTGTTACTCAAGCAATATTCACAACCATATGAGAGCGTGGGGGTCGGCCTCATAAAAGACTCATCTCTTATGGGTGTTTTTCCAACCTCGGATCCCCCTAACCATGTTGCCACGGTGAACATGATGTTATCTCCCAAATTGACCACCGTCATTTTGGATGACAGAATGGGTAAAAATCTTTATTTCTATAAGTCATGGCCTTCAAAATTCAAAATCTCAGTTTCATCAGCTAATTTGGTTTGCCAGAATGATTTTAGTTGCCGAAAATGTTTCCATGTGTAAATTTAAAAAAAGATTGTGCTCTGGAAAAATACTACCAGCTATATTACAACGACCAGTAAAGCTAAAGGACTAAAAGCAGCAGAATCGTCAAGGAATTGGCAAAAAATAATTATTGCACAGAGCAGTGAATGGAAATTGGAGGAATATTTTTGCTGAAATCGCGTGATCTTGCGGGGCAATTTTGACGGCCTTCCCGAACTCCAAATTCAGATCTGGAAGCACCAATGGATAGCTTATGATCTGTAGATCAAAATCGACTATTTGAACATGCAAAAAGGACATTGGACGGTTGAGAAAATCGATTTTTTCCAAAGGAAATTTTTTCAGGAATCCTACAGGTTTCGGCAGCTTAGGCGAGCCCCACAGAGCTCATTAGCTGCCGAAAGGTCTGACTTCCGGCGGCTAAGGCACGAAATCAGCAGAAAGCAGCGTTTTGGGTTTTAATTTTTGAAACAGTTACAGCTTTCGGCAGCTTAGGGGAGCCCCACAGAGCTCATTAGCTGCCGAAAGGTCTGACTTCCGGCGGCTAAGGCACGAAATCAGTAGAATTGTTAGCTGCCGAAAGCCTGTTTTTGGCAGTTTTTTCTATTTTTGCCCAGATTTGACTTTTTCTCAACCAAATCTCTCGAAGTTGGTTTCTAATGATGTATAATAATTAAATACATCAGGTTTAAGAGTTTATCTTGATGTATTTGATGGTTAAGAAGGTTGAAAAGTGAAAATGGTGAACTAGTTAATGAGCAGAAATATTGTATTTTTGCCAAAGGAGGCAAATTCGAATTTCTCATGATGATTCATCAGCCTTGGAAGGCTTTCTACACCTGTCAAAGATATTGGAGGATATCAGGGCTTTCAAGATAGAGTTTGACTCATTGGATATGATCTTTTCCTATTTTGATTTGATTTTCCATTATTAGCATTCCAGATCCATTTTTATAGGATCTCATCCTACACTTGTTGGTTTGACTATTTTTGGGCAAATCTGATCCATTTTTCATGGATCTAGATTTGATCTTGTAAGGCTATAAAGCCAAAGTCATTTGGAGAACAAAAGGTTCGAGCTTGGAGAGACTTTGCCATATGTTTTTGTTGCTTATTATAATAAAAATCACAGTTTTCTCTTGTTGTTGTTATCAGATATTTTCATCCACCATTGTTCTGCACTTTGTTCAAATTAGCTTAGCCTGTGCTCATAATTTGGATTGAGGAACTTCCTACTGCTGTGTGTGACCCTATGTTATGCATGTATTTGGTTACATAAACCCTGCATGATTAATATACTTGGTTGTCTTAGCAATATTCTACATTTCATTTCTATATTTTATCATCTGATTTACAGTTTCTAAGAGCACTGGTTCATTTAACTATTTGATAAGCAACTTTTCCATTGAGCTATTGTGGCATCCCATCGATCCGTTTACTGAAAAGGGTATTGAATTCTCAAGTTACCAAGCATACTTAGCCATAACCACTAAGTAGTTTCTTGGAGAGCTAACACATGATATCCTCTTTTCCCAACTCCACCGATCCATGGCTCATACCCGACGAAGCCACCATGCATTTGATTGGAAATACTATGCCTCTTTCACCCGCTGAAATCACTTATGAGGCTAACTAGTCAGCACCAGAGGACCACTTGGTTGTGGCCTCTACATCCTTTTCTCTACAGCGGACATCATCCCTACCGGATCCTCTGCTCCAGAATTTTCATTATGATGAGTCCATCATGGAGATCATGAGTGTGGATGACCATCCGTGGGAAGACCTCCACCACCGATCATATTTCCTACCCCTGTTGGATTCTGTAGAGAACAACATCGCCACCATTTTCACACCGGATGTCTATCCTTGGCCCCAGCCACTGATACTTACGTGTCATATGGATACTGAGGGAAACCTGGAAAAAATTGAACCAACCACTCCGATTGACATGTCGGTTACCCCTGGTGTAGTGGAACATATTCATTTAGGCCAGAAATGTTCCCCTGAAGAGATTACTACTTTTATAGCCTTATTCAAGCAATTTCGAGACGTTTTTTCTTGGACCTACGAGGAGATTCCCGGGATAGACCCTGCTATCGTTTCGCATGAAATTAAAACCTATCTCGATGCTAAAC
The DNA here is from genome assembly GCA_027924585.1 of Larix kaempferi. Classification (NCBI taxonomy): domain Eukaryota; kingdom Viridiplantae; phylum Streptophyta; class Pinopsida; order Pinales; family Pinaceae; genus Larix; species Larix kaempferi. The sequence goes on along the minus strand of BSBM01000050.1, from coordinate 11,685,688 downwards.
CTATCCGCCAAAAGTTACGACCAGTACACCCTCAAAAAACTGCGGCGATTAAGGCATAAATTGAAAAGCTCTTGAAGGCCAGTTTCATCTACCTTGTTCCATTAATAGAATGGGTCTCAAATGTCGTCCTTGTGGCTAAGAAGCAGGGCACCATCCACGTCTGTGTCAATTATTTGGATTTGAATAAGTCTTGTCCTAAGGACAACTACCCCACTCCCTTTATCGATCAGATAATCGAAAATTGTGCTGTAAGTGTCATCTTCTCATTCATGGATGGCTTTTCTGGTTACAACCAAATTGAGATCCACCCGGGTGACCAACATAAGACAACTTTCATATGCCCTTGGGGTACGTTTGCTTATCGCAAGCTCCCTTTTGGTTTAAGAAATGCTAGTGCCATATTCCAGCGGGCCATGTCGTATGCTTTTCATGATGTGAAGGACTTTGTGGAACCCTATATAGACGATCTCCCCGCTCATTCGCGGCAGCGTGAATTCCACATCAATCATCTGACGGTTGTATTCCTCAGATGCAGGCGATACAAAATCCGCCTGAACCCTCACAACTGTATTTTCTGCGTCGAGTCCAGATGCCTCCTAGGTTTTATCGTTTTGAAAGATGGGATCCGCATTGATCCCTTGAAGGTGGAAGCCATTGTCGCTCTCCCACCTCCTACTGACATTACAGAACTACAAAGTTTGCAAGGGAAGGCAACTTACCTGTGACTGTGACTTTTTGTCTGTAATTTCACTCAAAATACACAGGGCTACATGAGATTACTGAAGAAGGATGTCCAGTTCATTTGGGACAATCAAGTGCAACAATCCTTCGACAGTCTGAAACATGCCATTACGCATGCCCCTGTGCTCCAAGCGCCCAATTAATACAAGGATTACATCCTTTACCTTATTTCCACTGAAACTCGTTACTCACATGTCGAGAAACTCGCTCTCGCGGCAGTCATTTCCGTCCAAAAGTTCCGTCATTATATACTGCTCCGCACCACCACCATTATCGCCAACTCGAACCCCATGTACCACATTCAGACATGTCAAGTATTCGGGGGCAAGTATTCACGCTGGATTGTGATACTTCAGGAATTCGATCTCCTCTTCAAGAAAGCCAAGTCTAAAAAGTCTTTGGTGTTTGCCGAGATCATCTGTGATATTCCTCGTGTTGATTTAGGATCTGAGCCCAACGATTCTCTTCCAGATGAGTCGTTGTTCCTCATCAACACGTCTGACCCATGGTATGGAGATATTACCTTATATATTCAAACCCAATGGTTCAATCCCCAACTGTCTCATTATGATCGTCATCGTATACGTCACCACGCCAAGTATTACTTGATCATTAGCGATACCCTGTATTGCAGTGGTGTAGATTATATTCTTCGACGTTGTTTGACACATGAGGAGGCTGAACACGTCTTGAATGACTATCACTCTGGGGCTTGTAGAGTTCATCTCTCTAGGATGGATACAACCCAGAAGATACTACGCGTGGGATATTATTGGCCATCCATCTTTAAAGATTGCATTGAGGCCGTTAAAAATTCCTCCCATGCCAACATTTTCGCACAAAAATGCGCTCCCACCCCGCCCCGCTACACCCGGTTATTTCCATGGACCCCTTTGCAAAATGGGGCATAGATTTCATGCATTATAATCCTACCTCGTCCGGGGGGCATGGTTATGTCATAGTAGCTGTGGATTATTTTACGAAATGGGTCGAGGCTATGCCTACATGCAGCGACGATGAAAAAACTGTTGCACTCTTCATGTTCAATTATGTCATTTCACGGTTCGGAGTTCCACAAGCCATAGTCACTGACCATGGATCTCACTTTCAGAACGATATGGTAGATTAATTGAGCGCCAAACTAGGTTTTAGTCATGAAAAATCAACCCCTTACTACCCACAATCCAACGGACAAGTAGAGGCCATAAACAAGGTCTTAAAAACCATGATTCAACGCATGGTGGGTGCACATAAGTCGAATTGGCATAGCATGCTTTTTTCTGCACTATGGGAATATCGAACCTCCATTAAGATTGCCACCGGTTTTACACCATTCCAGTTAGTTTATGGACTGGAGACAGTCCTACCAATAGAGTGCGAGATTCCATCGCTCAAACTCACAGTTGAACTTCTTCCGAACACCACTGTCGAGGAAGAACGCTTCCCTTACCTAGCAAAAATTGATGAGACCTGCCGCGATGCTGCTCTTGCCAATGAGGCACATAAGAAGCGCATCAAATATTAGTATGATAGGTCCGTTAAACTTCGTACCTTCAACGAGGGTGATTTGGTCCTCACATACGACCAAAGACATGATAAGCTAGGGGCAGGCAAGTTCGAGTCCATGTGGCACGGACCGTACATAGTGAAACGTGTTATGGAGAAGGGAGCCTACGAACTAGAGGACTATGATGGGATATCTTTGGGTGAGCCCCAAAATGGGCTCTACCTAAAGAGGTACTATGCCTGAGTTTTTCATGCATAGGTATCTTGTATATATTGTACATGGCGTGTGTTTTGTGTGGTGTGACGCTTTTATTTTAGTATGTCTAGATATTGTTTCGCTACTTATACCATGTTCTGTCTGCATGTGCATATGGAAACTGGCTATGGATTCGCAGTCGGTGCCATCCGGCATACCTGCAACCTTCCTTCGGCAGCCTGGGTACTTTATTCTCCAACCGGTGAGCTTATCAGCTCAGGAGGAAGTTGTCTAGGATACGCAACTAGTAATGCCGCAGAATACCAGGCGGTGATTGGAACCTTAACTGACGCTCTTTCCTTGGGTATGAGCCACATTGTCATCCACCTGGATTCGCAACTAGTGGTTTCTCATCTTAACCAGATCTACATTATCCGCGACCCTACCCTACTCCATCTCTTTCGACGAGTTCGTCTTCTGGAAAGGTCCTTTGAATCTATTCAATACCTGCACATTCCACGAGACATGAACACAGTTGCTGACTCGATGGCCAACTTCATTCTAGATTGGTACATTGCACACACATAACATATTCATAAAATATAAAAGTAGACATAACATGTAAATAATCCATTGTATAAGAAAACATGTAAACAAGATCTCATTAATCACCAATAGAACACAAGATGTATAAAACCGCCATAAGTGTCTGTATATATATATATAAATCGATACAAAATGTTAGTGCTGATACAAAAGTCTGAAGCATGCTAGATTTCAGTAAGAGTTGTCTCTACAAAATATGAAGCTGATAAGCTTTCAGTATATACATAATTAAAACATGCGCCTAAGCCCTGGGCCATGCAACCCTAGGCCTCGAAACCCCAGGCTGTTGCGCATGAAGTAGACTATGACCCTCGCCACCTTCCAGAGTAGCGTGCCGAAATAAACTGATACTCCGACCGTCAGCTTCTAATACCAATGGGGTAGGTCATGGACACCCAACTCTGGGATGTCCAAGGTCATCCTATGGAGTTTGCCCTCAACTTCCTCTAGCTCCTCTAGAGCGTCATGGACCGCAAGGCCCACCTCTGGTGTTACTCCTCTCCGCACAAGGCGAGAGACTCCAAGTGGTCGCTCTAGACCCATGTCTGCAAGAAACATGTAAAATTTATTAGCACTACTCCAAAAAAAATCATAACATGCATAAAATGAAAAAACACAAGCGATTGTTCTTACCAATATCATCCCACTGTGCTCCCTCGGGAAGCACTAAGTCTGGGTCTCCTCGGAAGTCTGTACCATGGTATGGGTATTCCTCCACCATGAGGATTTGTCCCTGCAACCATGTGAAGAACCCTGTACCTAAACTGATGATGGGACCCCCGATCCTATGGAGATCCATCACCTCTGCCCACCGGGTCATGTGAGGATCTCATGCATCCCAGTCCTCAAGATCTACTTGTGGGCGCAAGTGTGGTACCCGCTCCAACATAAAATCCACCACCACTGATCCATATCCAAACTGCTTTAGTGCCCCGCACTGGAATTTGGTCAACTGATCTCTGAGACTGGTGAGAAGACCCTCGTACTAGTTGAACATGGTAGGAGGCATGCACTCCTCAACATACATCATTTGTGATTTGCTCGCAAGATGAGCAGATCGAATTCTAGCCACCCGCAAAATAGTAAAGAGTACCATCTGAAGGGTCCTGTCCCTGACATCCTTAATGGGAATATTCTGACTAGTCATCGGCATACCTAGATTACACCACTTATCAATCATGTCCTCTATTGAGCGGTCACCACCTCGTGACCCAGTCAAGGACATAGGGTTTCCTCTTCGGGACAACCCTATCAAAAAGTAGATGTCCTCGACATCTATGGTCAATGTATGCTCACCAATCTGAAAATCCTGCTGTATTGGGTCCCAGCATTGGACCAGGTGTGTCAGCAGTGATACTTGGGACCTCATCCCCGGCACTCGAAAGTACTTGAGTAACCCGCAATTCCTCAACGCTATAACAAATTGCGGATCATTTTCTGCTTGTATATCGTCGAGCTCATGCTCATGTTCTCACCACTCAAGAACCATTGTGCTCACTCCAAACATGTCAAGAAAGTCATTTTAATGCCATTAGAACTTTTCCCAACCATCAGAAAAGCTTGCATTTGGCTAGGTTTTTGGTTTGAGTTATTTGTTTGCACCGTCGCAAAACATCCATTTGGACAGTGCGTCAACGGCGCAGAACTCCCTTTCGGGTTCTGCACCGGCGCAGATCCCGAAAGGGCAACCTGCGCCAACTCGTGAGCGCAAATCCCCCAACCCAACATGCCCAAAACCTACGTAAATGCAATAAAAAGCAAATTCTAATCCACTAGAAAGTTAAAGAGACAAGTTTAGGGTTACCTGTCGCTGATGACACCTAGAATGATGGATCACAACTCCCAGAATTAGCAAAAGAAGAACGACTCCAAATGGCTCTATTCACCTCTCCAACTTGGTAAAAAAAAAATAGTAATTATTTTTACTATTTACCCCTATTTATATTGAAAAAGAGCATATTCCTTTTTAATTTATTCTAATGTGGGTTGTTTTTCTATAGTTGGATTCATTTATATCCGGTTAATTACTTTTGACCTAGTTTTGAAGCTTGCAGGTGAAGCTAAGTACCGTTTTGATCCTGTTTTTCGTGGTCGTGGTGTTTTCACGCGTGTTCTCAGGTATGAACAACTCATAGAGTGTATTTTTTTCATTATTCCACTCATTAAATTCAATTATTAATGACATTGAGCTAACTCTTTGTTCTTTCTCGTGCTTGTAAAACAATGAGAATAAGTCACCGAGTTATGATTTATCACTTTTTCGGGCTCATTAAACTCCCATGAAAAAGGAAACCCCTCGGAGTCATTTCTTTAAGCTCTTTTCAGGATCTCTAAATACAAAAAGATCACCAAGTGAACTTGATGTGTTCACGCTTGTAAAAGTATTTGAATGATCGTCTTCCTGGTGATAGTTTATCCCTTTTTCGGACCAGGAGGCACTACTTACGAAAAAGGAATACTCCATCCAATCATGACTGGAAGAGTCCTCTCTCGCGTTGTTTTACCCTTTTCCAAGTGAAGAGGCTAACTTTACGAAAAAGGACGTTTGGAGTCTTCTTTAGTTCTTTTTAGACTCTCTAAAAATGAAATGACGTCGAGTTTACCTTCTATGGACTCGTTAAAATTCAACATTGAAGGGCCCGCCATGGGATGAACCCCTCCTATCCTAGGTTCGTAAAACATTTGGGATTGGAATCATCTATGAGATGAGCTATACCGAGCATTTGGTTACCCTCCTCAAGCTCGTTAAAAAACACATGAGGCACTCATTAGTCATGATGGGGGAAAAGGAAAGATTTTGTGTTACACTTTATTCACGGAATTGCATCGTCTCTCTTGAACATGGCACTCATTTGCATTTACATTCAGTACTTGGGTAATCCGTTTGTCTTCGAGTCATACTGGTTCCATGAGTCTTGTCACTCCTTTGGGTCATCTGAAGAATGTTTCCACTATCAGTCGCATTGGGGGTTGGTATCATTCTCGTCATGTCAATACTTCCAAGTCATGCCATGCCCATGTTCAAGAGATGTTCACTACTCATCATCTGCAGTCAGTACACCTTCTATCATGTCAGTCTACCTTGAGTCAGTCTTGCACATTACTCTACTGTCCGATCTACTCCAAACATCTGTTATCGAGTTTCGTGTTGTTGATGGGGGATTCATCATGGCCCTCCTTCGACAGATTCATCCTTGTCGACTTCAACACATCATTCGAGGTTTGAATCTAGAAACCAATCGAGTACCTTGGGCTTGCATGCCTGAATGGAAGGTTACCTCACTTTCAACATGAGTTTACATCATTGACTCTTGATTCAAAGATTTCATTGAGCATTCGACCTCAACTCATTTATTCACGCTCGGTGATATGTACTATGATACCTCGGGAACCATTGACATCAATGGTGATTTCCTTCGCGCTTGTTAACAGTACACATCAATGACCGGTAATCAAGTGGTTTCTACCATGTTCGACCCCAAAACATTGTAATCAGATGGTTAGATTCGTATCATTGTAGGTTCAACTTGAAGACCCTGGGGAAGTCATGTTTTACCTAGGTTGCGATGGAGATTATTTGAGTCATATTACACGGATCCACTTTGTATTGGTTGTGGCTGTGTTATCATCTCATCATGGATCTACGATTGTGTCTAGTAGCCATGATTGTGTTCAGTCGGTCTTTACTGCCATGGATCTACATTGTAGTAGTCAGCAGCCATGTTGTGAGTCATGTGAGACTAGTATCTCAAAGGCAGTTGTACTACAGCAGCATCCTCCATCTAGCAAGTCCTTTCCATCCATCTTTCAAAGCACTTCACCTGTCTTGTTTTTCTAGCTTCATGCTTTGGGGGGGGAGCATTCTGTTACACCTAAATCTCGTTACCATGACACCCTTCTTAACTCAATGCCTTGATTCCCTGAAGTTTCCTGAGATCAAGTAAGTCAGTTAGAGCAAGTTGATTCCTTTGTCCACATTTCTAGTTGGGGTGGAGCATGATGTCCTTGAGCAAGTAGCGCCCAACTAGGGCCGACGCAGAATGTATTTTACCAGCCTACGCCGACGGCGCATAACTCCTTTGTACAACTTGCATTTTCCTTCTCAGGTGCTTGTTGTATTCATGCAACCTGCGCTAGGGTTGGTTAAATGGGATAAAGGGAGATTTCGAGTGAGTTCTAGAAGTTGGATGAGGTGGATCCCTATCCCTAACTCCTAGGTGAGTTGTCCTACGGTTCCCTAACCTCAAGGGAGGATCCCTTAGCCCTCTCCCCATGATCCTCAACCTACTCTATCCACTTGGTCCTATAAATACAAGTCCCCTCTCCATTCCAAAGGGAGGAAGTCTATATCACTTACATGCTGTTGAAATTAGCTTAGGAGATCCCTACTCATCTTTTGGGAGACTCATACTTCCTTTGGAGGCATTGGTGACGTTAAGGCTTGGGTTGTGATCATACCTCTTCTTTGTATTCCCTCTTTTATACAGTAATATAAACTCTTTCCGCAAATTTTATCGTTTTGATGTTATTTGTAGTTTACTTCCTTAACCGTTTACTTAGATCAGTTATTGTTTAGAAATACTTTACCGCTTGCATTGTTTCCATATGTCTTGGCAGGTCTTGCAACCAAGGATTTGACAACCACGGGATTTGGAGCAACAACGAGAAGAAGAAGATCTACGATCTGAAGGTAAGACGTCTATTACTTAATCTCTAACTAGATCTAGGAAAGCAGCTTTGTATCCTATCTTATTTGTTCTAGATTCACATTGAACTAGGGAGATCTTGCTCGCGTCCGCTCTAGTAGATTGTCCAATAACAGTTCACTGTCAGTGGAAGGAAATGAGGAGGGATGGTATAATCAACCTCAGAGTCAAAGAATGAATGGCTAATCCTCTTCGAAAGGATCGACATAAGCCTTTTTTTCCTTCTAAATTTGGATAAGGGTTTGGGTTCAGGGGATTGTCCTATGATTCTACACGAGTAATGAGGGATGTGGACATGTAATAGTTCAAGGATGGATAAGGTGATTGTGAGATTTTCTCTCAATGAGATCTCTTTGTCCTTGGATGTCAATGTCTCGAGAGAGATGGGTGCAAGATTCTTTAGTCTCAAGAATGTGGTCAAACATGCAAGAGGTCAAACTGGTTTGATTAGGTAAATGCACCAGAATATTGGGTTGGCGAGAAATTGGTATGGTCATGAAGAGATAAGGTGGAAAGTTGAATCCATTAGTTGCAAAAAAATGTAATCTAGCCTGCGAATGACGAGCCAAGGCTCAGGAAAGTCTTAGAAGCTTGATTATGTTATCAATGTGAAGCGACATTGAAACAACAATATATTGGTGAATAATCCTTGATTAATCTCTCATTGATCTAAAGAACTTTTGTCACGAAATCAACAATGAAGAATGTTGTTTGAAAGTCTAAAACAACAAAAAATACAAGCTTGGAATTCTGTTAATGTAGGGGTTGATTACTAGTATGGTTGCCAAAATATGTTAATCTTGAAAACAAGCCTCTCGGGATTGACAAACTCAATCTCCCGTGAGGTTAAACAGGAAGAGATGAGAATGTTACCCTATGCTTAAAGCTTCCTATAAATGTGCATTAAATTCTTAGTGAGTCAAGTTCCCTCAAGAATCATGGATTCTTGCTTTGTTTTGTCAATGTATGATTTTATTTTTTTTATAAGGTGCATAAATCAACTAAACATAGGAAACACTGTCTAAAATAAAACTAGTAAGGGAAAGTGCAAAAAAGGAAACCAACTAAAAACATGAAAATATTATAGCTACAAACATCCAATAGAATATTTGAAAAAAAAAATCCTTTGATGCATTTATGCTTTTGATTATGCTTTAACCCCATGAAGTAGAGTACTAAGAGTACACAAAACTTGCAGGGATAGAAAAAGAAATAACCCAAATCAACTAACTTTAAATATTCAAAATAAAGAAAAGAAAAATGTGCTTGAAAAAGTAAGCAGAGAAAGAATTGCGAGAACGTCGGAGAATGTAAGAGCTCAATAATAATCTTTTATTAAAATAATTGCCTCCACAAAACATTACCGATCTGACATTGTTTTACAAGTCCGTGTGAAGACTTAGACCAAGAAAGACTCACAATCGTTCCTGACATTTTTAGGACCATGCTAAGAACAATCAAGTAAATAGGGAAATGAAGTAAAACACATCTTGGACCAAGCAATATAATTTGAGGTGCTTCTTCAAGTCCTTTATTTGCATATGATGCCATTGATTCTAATACCACAAACATTGACAAATAAACAAATACTTTTCAAATGCGAGCAGAACATATATTCGTCATCCTCTATCACTTTGTGAAAATTTCCCTACTATCAATAATCATGTCAACATGTACCTGTAATTCATCTTAAGATTAAATGTGAAGTTTCGAGCTCTCTATATTGTGTGTGATTTCGAGATTTGAATTATATCTTCTTTATGCATTTCTATTTATGATTGTTTATGCTTTATTGATTTGAAATAAGTAAAGGGGCAAATTGTTATTTAATAAAAAAGATAAGGGTCCAAGTTTGCTATTATTATTGTTCTAAAAATACATTTTTAGACCTAGTTATTGTTTGATAAGTTTGGTTGAAACTTATCTCATTGTTTGATATATTTTCTCATTGAATTGTCGTGAAGTGTGGGATTGTTTGAAATTAATTATTGTGATGTTTCCACTGTTATTTTATACTATAATTTAAAGCGGTTTTGAGGTTGAAAATTCTAAGGGTAAGATATGAGAAACCTTCCAAGAAGAAGGTGACATTTCATGTTTTCATTAATTACCTGAGTGCACGAAATTTCAACATGATATTAAAGCTTGTTTTTGTTGAAATCACTCTCGAGTCTTGAGTAAGAGGGAGTTGTGTTTCAATTGAAGATTATCTGGGACAAATACTTGCCCTAGTGAAGGTTGTTGGGTGAGAAACCCTAGGTTACTTAGAAAAGTCCTTGACTCAAAAAAGGGGTTTTTCTTTTTCATTGATGATTTATGCTTGAGATGAGCACTTGTACATGTACACTTGTACATGTACTATGTTACGAACATTATATAATAAATAAGTACAAATTAATAATAAATAATAAATATTAGTTATAATAAAACTAAGAGAGCGCGACTCCTCAAATAGGTTCCCAATGCCATATTAAAGGCCGACCATCTTTTGTAAAAGCTCTCCATATCATTCAATTATCAATTATATATATATTTTATATTTCCAAATTTTAGTTATTTCATTGGTATTAGACGAAGGTTTCCTGTGTTCGCTCCATTGGCTCATCTCCCATTTCTCCCTCACACTCACTCCCCTCGTTCATCACCGGCTCCTTCCACGCTTCCCTTCAACCACGCTATTTCCCAAGCCTGCATGCCAATCCTCTCCATCTTACCACACATCATCTTGCACTCCTTCCACACGCTCTCTCCCACGAACCACTCTATCGACCATCACCTCTCCCTCCAGCTCACTACTACCCCACCTCTCCTCTACATTCCCCCCCTCGCCTCTCTATTCCCACTCGCATCTGCCCTCCATACTCCCTTCCCCATCTTTGTTCCCTACCACGCATAACGCCTTCCCCGCATTCCTTACACAATCCTCCCTTCCTCACACTCTACATTCCACTACCACGTGACCAACCAGCCTGCAAACTCTTCCACTACCACGCATAACGCCTTCCCCTCACACTCTCTATTCCACTATCACGCATAATGCCTTCCCCTCATTCCTTACACAATCCTCCCTTCCTCACACTCTCCATTTCACTACCACGCGACCAACATGCCTGAAATGAAATGAAATGAAATATTTTAATAATGTCCACGAGGCTAATCAGCCTAAGGAACCAAAAGAATCACAGCTCTACTTTCTCTCCATATTCTTTTCCAAGTTGGATCTTCTACTGCAAATCTTGACTAAAATACTTGCAATCTTGTTGATCTTATCTTTTTCAAAAAGATGGTGCATACTGTCATCCTTTAAGTTGTCTTCATATTGAATGTGGATATCCTCGTAGGCTACACATTCCATATAAAAGTGCCACTCTGTCTCCACCACACCCTTGTTGCAGAATATGCAAGTTCTCTCTTCCCTAGGTACCATCCACCTACCCATCTCACATCTAAGGTGATGTGAACCCGTCCTCAGCTGAGCGACTAACATATTTGCTTTTCCTTTGATAGATGCCCCTAAATATGTTTTCTCACAATGATCGCAGTTTGGGTTAAACTCTTTGATGTAGTAGTATTTTTTACACCCATTGTGATTGGTCCACATGGCAGTCTTGAATTTTTCAGTCACGGAAATTATTATTTCTTTCTTGGTGTTAGGACATTCATGTAGCTTGATATTCCACTTACTTAGCCATTTTTTGTTTTGCTTCATCCAAGTTTTCTTTCTATGGTCTAACTCCTCCTCCACAGTTACCTTGGGCCAGCGTTGATTGTCCATGTTTTCAACCCTCTTTATGTAGCTTATTAGCTTGGTTATCGTTGTTGCCTCCAGTGGGAAAGTACCTGCTTCAGCTAAAAGTATTTTGTACGGTACTGTGGATTTAACTTTGAGATTGCTAGTAATTAGTTGCTTCTGAATTCTTTCTAGTTGTCTCCATCTGCAAGTTGACATGCTTCTTCCCCAGACTTCAAAGCCATAGAGAACAACCGGTGTGACCAACAAACCAAAGAGGGTATTTTTGGTTTTCCAATCCCAAAGTTCTTCTTTTCTACACTTGTTTTGAAGTGAGAATGAGGCCTTCCACCCTCCCTGCACCCTTTTCGCCCTGCAAGTCTCCCAACAGAGCTTATAGTGGAATTCAATCCCAAGATATTTGTATTCCTTCACTATCTCCAGCGGGATGCCTTCGAAGAGGAAGGTGGTTGGTTTGTCTTTTCTACTTAAGGAGAAGATCATGATTTTGGTCTTGGAAATGTTCACTTGCATCTCGACCTCTTGAAAAAAGTGTTCTAGGGCCTTTAAGTGCTCTCTTAAACCATGTGTTGTTTGCAAAATTAGAATAAGGTCATCTGCATACAAAAGTAGCTTCACCACATAACCTGCTAGGTGGACACCCTTGTTATGTGGAATTCTGCCCTACGGATAAGTCAAAATTCCCTTAGACTAAAGCAGACTTAGACTAACTCTAGGCTAAGAACAAAACGAAACAAATGCAACCTTGAATCCCTGGATCTAACAAACATCTCAGTATTAAAATGCTGAAGAGAATAGAATGAGTTTAACTGACCTTATGTCCAAACGCTTGTCTTTGGTATTTGCTCCAAGCTCCAAGTCCTCACAAGTAAACCTGTTAAAATGGAACCAAAACACAAGTATGCACTATTCTCTAGCAACCTGAAACATGAGTTAGGATCTAAATCTATGAAAGATACAAATCATATCATTAAAACAAGATTAACACAAATGATTTGGGAAAACAAGACAAGTTATTCCATTACAACTTGAAGATTACTTACAAAGGGTGCTTGATGTCCAAGCCAATCCTCCAACTCCAAGTGTCTTCTCCTCTAGCTATCTCCACAATGCTGCAAGACCATAAGCTTGGTGCTCTCAAGAGTCCTCCCCTTTCCCAATGGCATGCCTCTCTTTTATAGTGAATGGTGAGGTTAACCAACAAGAGAGATGGGTGGATCTAAGGAGGGATAAGTGGATCAGGGTTTCTAATCGAAGGAGATGAGTTGATATCGAATCAAGGAACCCAATCTTCCATTATCTTCGAAAATCCAAAATCCCACAAGCCAAGGGCAAAAAGCTATTAAAAGGGTACCGCGTTTTGCAAAGTCTGCAAAACGCGGCACTGCCGCGCTTTGAGGAAAAAGCAGAACGCGGTAGTGTCTAGTACCGCGTTTTGGGGAAATAGCAAGGCGCGGTAGTGTATAAAAATAAAGTCCAAGGTGGGTCAAAACTTGCCAGGGTGGATTCACCTTCAAGGTTGACTCATCATCTGTCTCTTCTGGATGGTTTAAAACAGTAGGGAAAGTGTCGTCAACTTGTTTTGTGATGGGGATGCGACACTGTGAAACATTGAGATATAACAGATGCCCCCTAAAGTGTGAGGTCAGAAGGGACTGATGGCCGAAAGAATTTACGAATATAATGTGCAGAGATAGCATCGAGGAGAGCGACACGGAGCTGAAATGGAAACAAAGTGTTAGATATACCACCGAGGCGGGCATTCCCATGCTCGGAAACAGATGACTCAAAGCATGGCTGCCGACCAATACATTGCAGATCCATGAGTACTGAGATAATGTAAACTGTGGACAGATCATGGCTACTATGAACAATCGTAGATCCATGAGACAATAATGACACAGCCACGACCAATACAATAAGTGGATCTGTGTGACAATACAAGAGACATCTCCATCGCAGCCTGGACGCAGTAGAGATATAGTGATGCGCCCAGGGTCTTCTACCCGACCACATAAAGATACGAATCTAACCATGTGATTACAAAGTGTTGAAGTCGAACATGGAAGAAACCATTTGATTATCGGTCAATGATGTGGACCGTTAACAAATGCGAGGGAGATCACCAATAATGACAATGATTCCCAAGGTATCAATAGTACATCTCAACGAAATGCGAATGAATGAGTTGATGTCGAGCATCCGAGAGATCGCTTGATCAGAGGTCAATGAGGTGAACCTGCTGTCAAACACGAGGAAACCTGCCATTGAGGCATGCAGGTACCAAGGTACTAATGGTTGATTTCTAAGTCTAATTCCCGGATAGTGATTTGGTGTCGACAGGAATAGACTCGTCGAAGGTGGGCCATAATGATTCCCACATCATCGAGACGAAATCGGCACATATGATAGGATGATGAAGTAATGGAGTATGTACTGACACAGCGGAGACCTGACACAATGAATGACTCGATACAAAGCAACCCTTTGAACATATAACGGCATGTAACAAGACTTGGCAGCAGGGATTATTGATAAATAAAGGATAGACACCGGATGAGCGGACTCGTGGCCAGGGAGACGACCCATGACGATGACTATGACTTAATGAAAGACGGATACCCAAATATAGACAAGAGATGGACACATGCCATGTTCAAAGGTAACGACTGACAAGCTGCCATAGATAAACTTGACTTGTTTCCCCATATTTCCCCGACATGATGGACGAGTACCTCTTTCTTGTTTTACGAGCTTGAAGAGGATAACAGATGCTCGGTGTAGCTCATCTTGTGGATGAGTCCAATCTCACATGTTTTACGAACCTGAGAAAGGAGGGGTTCGTCCCAAAGTGGGTCCTTCGATGTTAATATTTTAACGAGCCCAGGGAAGGAAAACTCGATAGTTTTTCATATTTAGAGAGCCTGAAAAACTTAAAGGAAGCTCCATATGTACTTTTTCGTAAAATTTAGTCCCTCGATCCCGAAAAAGTGTAAAACAATTCCCGAGAGAACTCTCTCAGCCGAGATTGACTGAGGTATACCTTTCTCGTAAATAGTCTAGACGGGCCGAAAAAGGGGTAACCTATCACCGAATAGACGACCTTTCAAAATACTTTTACAAGTGTGAAAGAGTCAAGATCACTTGGCAATCTTTTCAATTTTAAGGAGTCTGAAAAGAGCTTAACTATGGACTCCTATGGTCTTTTTTGTAAATTTTAAATTATTCTGGTCCGAAAAAAGAATAAAATACAACCAGGATAATACTTTCCTCATCGTTTAACGAGCATGAGTAAAGTTGACCGTACTCGACACCGTTTACTTGCGTTTGACAAGCACGACACAGGTGTGAAAGCGCTTGGAATCTTTTTCAAGTTTTAAATCCAGAGCACGAAAAAGATAAAGTGGGCTCAATATGAAGGTCAAATTACGAATAAACACCAGTATGAATGCATCCCATTTCTACCGCAGATCCTGTCAATAAATGCTCAACAACCGGGCATTAGCAATGTGAACAAGGGTTTATTTATTTGAAATAGTAATTAATTAATTAAAAAATGTGAAAAAATGCTATATAAGGCATGGTAAAAATAGAAATTACTATTCATTTGTGCTTTTTACCCAAAGGAGACATTTTTACCCATTTTGGAGCAAAATTTCAAGGATCGATACCGAGAGTTCTGGGACACCATTTCGACCGCCGTCTACGCCAGGTAAGAGTGCTTGAGCCCCTCTTTCATTTTATGCAAGAAATTTTTGTTTTCACCGAGAAAAATTTAATTTTTTGGCAAGCCCTTTTAGGCAAGAATCGCCCGCCGTACTACCGCGCGGGTCCCCTATCGAAAAACGCGACACTGTTGAACAGTGCCGCGCTGTAACCCCAAAATGAGGCGCGGCACTGTGGACTGCCGCGCGATAGGGTGTCCTCCAGGCGCGGCACGTGCGAAATTTAAGTTCAAAAAATTAAATTTTCTCCAAATTTTTGCTAGAAGTAAGTTGTTAAATAGTTACTAATTGCTTTGTTTGTCTTTTTGCAGGGATTTGCAACTTATTTGGAGCAAAATGGTGAGTTGGAAAGAGAGGGAGCACGAAGCGGATGATTTTGCAGCCGAAAATGACTTACCAACCGTGACCGCATTGCGAGAATGTGGTTTGCTAAAATTTTTCAAGACCAAAGGGATCCGCCAACAACCTAAGCTCCTTACTCACCTTGTTCAATTGTGGGACCCCGATATCCAAGCTTTCCGAGTGGGAGAGCATGTGCTTGAAATCCAACTCGAAGACATCTACTTCCTCACGGGCCTCTCAAAAAGAGGGGCCCGGCCGAATTTTACCGGGTACACCGCTTCAGAATCAAGCACGGATGATTTGATTGCTCGATATTGTCAGGCGGGTTCGAGTAAGAAAAGTGGGAAAGTGGCCATAAAAGAGGTCACAAATCTTCCTTTTAAAACCTTGCTATTCACTATTACACGTGCAGCAGGAAGCGTGAGTCCACATCAGGCAACCCGCACGCAGGTGAATCTCGCAGCAGAGTGCATGGGAGGGACAGTCTTCAACTGGTGTGAGGCAGTGTTGTCCAACATGAAGGAACAGGTGCACAAATGTAGAACTGGGAAAAATACCCAGTTTGGCTATGGGAGTATCTTGGTCACTTTCTTTCTCGCACGGGTGCCATTACTGCGCCCACAGATATCTATGCATCCTCGTCCACCTACCGAGCCATGGATGGCTCGATGGAGTGACTACGCTGGACGCCTCGGGGGACCTCAGCGGCTAGCCTTTGGAGAGGACTTTTTCTCTTGGCTAGAGGAGCAGATAGTCATGATCGACGACTATCCCTATTCAGGGGTAGATTTCCGTGAGGATATCGACTTGGATTTGCCAGAAGATGATGACTGGGACAACTCTGGTATGACCTTCATGGATATGTATTTTTTCTTTTTGAATATTTAATTTTTATTGCTTTTTTAGAATGTGTAAAAGACGCCTAATGTATATTCGCATGCATGTTGCAGATCGTGGACCACAGAGGCCAGCTGGATACTCTCCACTACGTCGTGGTGGTGTCGATCGTCCAGCTGATCCTGTCGAAGAAGAAGATGAAGACGAGGCAGGAGGTGTCCGGGACATTGAGAGGAACCTGCAGGGATTGACTCATGGTATCCCTGCTATGCGGATGGATGACGTCCCTTACCCCCTCCAGCGTCATACTGTAGGTGTACCTGGTCGTATCAGTCGACTTCTTCGCAAGGTGGTTCGAGCTGTGATGTGTTACCACCAGCAGCGGGAGGAGTCCGATGAGGGACATGATAGGTCTCCTAGATCTCCATAGATGGTCTTTCGATCTTTTTGCGGCATGTACACGATATGTAGGCTTTGAGGGCCAATTTTTTGTATATGGGATTTGATCCCCAATTTTGTCTTTGACACAAACTTTATGTATTTTTGGAAAAAACACTTTTATATACAGTGATATGGACCTATTTATGATCTAAATATTTACAATGACTTGTGCATTTTAATTTTTTATGATGTGTTTATGTATGGGCAAGATGCCAATCCAAAATGTAATTAGCCAATGAATCGGCAATACAATTGAATTCTCTCGGTATGTGTTGATATGTGATAAAATCAAATGACCGTTCCAAGAGGCGTACTCTTCGAAATAAACGAAGTAATGTAGGATCGCGAACTGTGTAAACACGGTTTAGATGGGAAACCACGAGTTGGGAGTCTAAAAAGACCGATAAGGAGTCAATCTCGAGTGAGGCAACCTCTGTCAAGAGACCAATGACTGCATGGTACTCTGCGATATTGTTGGTTGCGGGACCTAAACAATTGGCTCCTGAAGAAATTAACTCGCCAGTGGGGGAATAGATCACCCATGCTGCGGAAGCGAGATTCCGAGTATGTCGGCTTGCACCGTCGGCGAATCCGAAGTAGGTAGACATCTGCGCATAAAGGCACGAGTCAAAGTAAGAGTAGATACATGAGGTTCACGCGCATACTAAAAATAAAGCGAAAAACAAACTAAGTACATTATGTACAAGAAGTAACCCGCGTGGGGTAACCTCACGCGTAGAAACGCTTGAGGTATAGCCCGTTGCGGGGCCGTGCCAATGGCGTACCATCACAATCGACTAGTTCATAGGCTCCTTTTTCTAAGACACGTTTTACAATGAAGGGGCCGTACCACATAGATTCAAGTTTACCTTTACCAAGCTTATCATGCATATGATCATATGTAAGTACGAGGTCACCCTCATTGAAGATCCGAGGTTGAACGGATTTGTCGTATTGAGCTTTGACGCGTTTTTTGTGGGCTTCATTAGCCAAAGCGGCGTCGCGGCGGGTTTCATCTAGCTTGGCTAGGTATAGAAACCGTTCTTCTTCGGAAGTAGTGTGTGGAAGTAGCTCTATGGCTATCTTGAGTGATGGAATTTCACATTCAATCGGGAGAATGGCTTCTAGGCCATACACCAATTGAAATGGTGTAAACCCAGTAGCACTTTTCACTGAGGTTCGGTATGCCCACAGTGCTGAGAACAGAGCTGAGTGCCAATTGGATTTTTGGGTACCCACAATGCGCTGAATCATTCGTTTCAGGACTTTATTGATGGCTTCAACTTGGCCATTAGCTTGTGGGTAATACGGGGTTGAGTTTTCGTGGCGAAAACCCAGTTTGGCACTTAGTTCTTCGATCATATGATTCCTAAAATGGGAACCATGATCGGTCACAATAGACTGTGGGACACCGAATCTAGCTATGATATGATTGAATATGAACTGCGCTGCTGTTTTGCCATCTTCAGCATATGTAGGCATCGCTTCAGCCCATTTTGTAAAATAGTCCACAGCTACTATGACATAGCTATGCCCCCCGGCTGAAGTGGGCTTACAGTGCATAAAATCAATGCCCCATTTGGAGAAGGGGCCGACGGCAATGACAGGATGGAGTGGAGCAGGATGCGAGCGTGCTTTGCTATGAAAGAATTGACATGGCGGACACTTCTTGACTGTTTCAATGCAGTCTTTGAAAATCGAGGGCCAGAAGTATCCCGCTCGTAGTATTTTCTGGGCCGTAGCCATCCCAGAGAGGTGACCACCACATGCTCCAGCGTGGCAGTCATTGAGAACGCGTTCTGCCTCATCTAAGGTCAAACAGCGTCGAAGGACAGTGTCGACACCACGTCGATACAAAGTATCGTTCATGATAAGGTAATATTTGGCGTGATGTCTGATACGTCGTCGTTCATCGCGGTTGAGATCGGGACGAAAGCGTTGGGTTTGGAGATATAAGAGAATATCCCCATACCACGGATCAGACGTGCTAATGAGGAACAATGATTCGTCGGGAAGAGAATCAATGGGCTCAGATTGCTCGGTAGCACGGGGCAAGTGACAAATTAACTCAGCGAAAACCAGAGATTTCTTAGACTTGGATTTGACAAATTCCAAGTCAAACTCTTGAAGGATGACAATCCAACGGGAGTACTTGCCCCCAAGCACTTGTCGTGTGAGGATATAGTACATCGGATTGAAATCGGCGATGACGGTGGTCCGACGGAGTAAGATGTAATGACGGAATCTCTGGATAGCAAACACTGTTGCCAGAGCCATCTTTTCAACATGTGAGTAGCGATTTTCAGAGTCGAGAAGACTCTTGCTGAGATAGTACACCACATGTTCTATGCCGTTGTGGTCTTCCTGGACTAACACCATACCAATGGTGGAAATCGAGGCTGCGAGATAAAGGATATAGTCCTGTGTGTAATTGGGGGGTTGAATCACAGGATCTTTGGTTAAGGCTGCTTTTAAATTGTCAAAGGAGCGTTGGGCTTCATCATCCCATATGAAGGGAACATTCTTCTTGAGAAGCCGCATATAGCCTTTTGTTATCTCGGACAGATTACAGATAAAACGGCGTAGAAAGTTTGCATGCCCTTGCAAACATTGAAGTTCTGGAATATTGGTAGGTGAAGGCAGGGCTATGATAGCTGCTACCTTTGCGGGATCTAGACGTATCCCGTCTTTGGAGACTATGAAGCCCAACAGTTTTCCGGCTTCTACACAGAAGACGCACTTATGCGGGTTCAAACGTATATTGTAGCGCCGGCACCTTTCGAAAATGGCACTCAAGTGATCTGGATGTTCTTCCCGAGTTCGAGAATGAGCGGGAAGGTCATCGAGATATGGCTCTACGATATGTTTGATGTCATGAAATGCGTAGGACATCGCTCGTTGGAAAGTTGCCCCGGCATTTTTGAGGCCAAAAGGTAACTTCCGATATGCAAAGATCCCCCAAGGGCAGATAAAGGCCGTTTTGTGCTGGTCGGCTGGGAGGATATCGATCTGATTATAGCCAGAAAAGCCATCCATAAATGAAAAAATAACACTTCCGGCACAGTTATCGATGATCTGGTCAATAAACGGAGTTGGGTAGTTGTCCTTGGGACAAGCTTTGTTCAAATCACGGTAATCAACGCAGACTCTGATCGTTCCCTGTTTCTTGGCTACAGGGACGATGTTGGATACCCATTCTGTCAATGGGACAGGATAGATAAAACCAGCACGCAAAAGTTTTTCAACTTCTGCTTTAATGGCGGCTGCCTTACGAGGATGAACGGGTCGAAGCTTTTGCCGAACAGGTCGGGCGCCAGGGAAAGTTGGAATTTCGTGGACTACAATCGACGGGTCGATTCCTGGCATCTCTTCATAACTCCAGGCGAAAACATCGCGGAAAGTTTTAAAGTAGGCATTATAGAACTCCGTCTCGAGAGGAGTACATGTTTTGCCAATGTGTACGTTTTCCACGATACCAGGCTTTACTGAAATGTCGATGGGAGTGGTTGCCATAAGATTGGCCAAGTTGCCTTCAGAAAATACTTCGTCGAGGGAAGTGGGGAACTTGGTTTGAACCATCCCAAGTGAAGCACTGGATTTGGTGCCAGGCTCAAGTGACTGAATGGTGGGGAATGAAGATCGATGATGAAAATCTCCCCATGGTGGCTCATTACCGCACATAACCTCTATGATTGATTCGTCGGTGGGAAAAATCAAGTTGAGAGGATCAAACAATGGTGGGTGTGTATGAGTTTCAGGCGAGAGCTGTGCCACTGTGTGATTAGTAGAACAGTCGACCCAATCTGTGGCTGATTGGATCGCGTCATATGCTGCAAGGTTTCTGTTCAAAGGCATGGAATTGCCATAGCCTTGGATCTGAGTAGGACTCGGGATCACCCATGAATCATCGGAAGGGGTGACATGCGATGAAATCATGTTGACTGGTTGAAGATGGGTTCCCAGCTCTGGAAAAACTCCAATGAGGGATGAATCCTTCATGAGACCAACACCTATGTCTTGGAACCGGTACCGAGGTTGATCCAATAACGGAACGGTATTGGCGGAGTTTGGATGGGAGTCTGGGATACAGTAATCCAATTGATCAATAGTGACAATTTTCCCTTCATGAGGAAATTGTACAATCCGGAAGACTGTAGATGCTATGGCAGTCATGGCATAGAACCAGTTCCGACCAAGTAGGAGGTTGTAATCCAAAGGTGCATCTACGACTTCGATGTGTACGGATACTGTTTTGCCCCCCAGTTCAACACCGATTGAGGGGATGAGTCCATATGGTTGAAAACCATGTCCATCAAATGCTCTAAGAGTAGTGGGAGAAGTTGTGACTTCAGGCGAGCCGAGGGCTCTCCAGCAGTTCAAAGACATAATCGACGTGGAAGCACCCTCATCTAACACAGTGCGGTGGATAACATTTCCACGGATTTTCGTATGCACCTGGAAGGCTAACTGGTGAGAAAGCCTAGGTTTAGCGTGCTCCAAGTTAAACATGATGGAGTTTGAAGTATCTGGGTCTAGTGCCCCCAGTGCTGAAAGTAGGGTTCTACGCTGCGTGGGGCAGTGTTGGAGAACCTCGAGAGTTGACATAGCGCAAGGTGCTTGAGCCAAATCTTCAACAATGTTGTAGTTTTGGGCAGCTCACGCATTCGGATTGAATGTCGCCTTTCGTATGGTGCCCTTGGGTGGGCGTAGCACTGTATCCATAAGTGGTCTCTCGATATGGAGATTACCATTAGGGGGGGGAATAGGAATCGGATCTTCAACAGGAGATTTGCCTTTGGCTGTCTCCGATTGTTTGGTTGAACTTGGAGGATTGTCATACGTCTTTGAATGAGTGGTGATATTAATCTCCTCATTACTTGTCATTAGGATTTCGCGGTTTGTGGACGTCTCTCCACGTGAAGGATTGGTCGGGTTGCCCCCTTGTGGGGATTCTTGGGCAACCATTTGCTGTTGCTGTTGGGGGAAAGGGTCAGTTAGCACTGCCGGTCGAGAGGATCCTTTAACGAACTTATGGACCTCGTCCTTGTAGGGACAGTCACGCGTATAATGATCATCTTGACAAATCAAGCAGGGAAACTTAGCTTTCCGACGTGGTTTTTGGTCATTCTGGGTAGGTTGTGGTTTGGGGTTCTCCTGCTGGTTCTTCTTGGGTTTACCACGATTGTTTTTCTTCTTTCCTCCGGATGGTTGTGATGTAGAGTGGACTGCATTCACTTCGGAGGAGACAGCAGGAGAGGTGGAAGTTTTTGAAGCGGCCTGGGTAAAAGCGGGGGAAGTAGAAGCTTGTTGCCCCGTCGAGTTGGTAGCAGGCTGAGCCTTAACTGAACCAACGATACCATCAATGGGTGGTTCAGTAGTAGGCTTTGTAGGGTCAGTGTGAACGCGGGAGGCATGTGGAAGAAGTTCATGTAAAGTACCGGATTGAGTATACACTAAATCCATGTATTGTGCTGCCGAGATGGCTTGTTCTTCCGTAACTGGTCCGCGCATAGCAATATCTCTGGCTATGGGAGGCAAAAAGGATTTTGTTCGCCACTCGTGGATGTGATCCGAAATGTGTGTAGAAGTGGTTTGACGTAGTGAAGTTAGCAGTTCTGTTCCAGTCTCATATCGGATGGGAAGCTGGAAATGTGTCAGAAACTGCATAGCCAAAGTGTTGAAATCACGAAAAGAGTGCTGTGGCAGCTCGATGTACCATTTTGTTGCCGTTCCGGTAAGTGTACGTTGGAAGAGCCGAAGTCGGATGGAATCATCCATCAAGGAGTTGGATGAACACCAAAGATGGAAGGTCATCACGTGGTTCTTGGGGTCTTCCCCGGGCTTAGCATCGAACTTGGGGATGTCCGATGGTAGTTTGGCTGGGATAGGTGGCCAGTGAGGTTCATGCCATATAGGATCGTTGATAAGCCTCGACAAATCAGGTAGGTCAAGTGTGGCCAAGAAGGGAAGTTGACGGTTGGTCTGCGGGTATGAGTAATAACCATGCGGTGCAGAGAACCCTGGAGGGCCCTGCATAGTATGCTGCTGTGTGTTATACCCATATGTGTTTCCCGCGGGATACTGCTGGAAGTTCTGCGGATAGTAAGCCATCTGGTTAACCGGTTGATTGTAAGCAACCGGTTGGTAAGTGTTCTGCTGAGTGGGTATAGTACCCTGAGGCTGTTGATACCCAGGAATGGTTGCTGTTCCTTGTTGGGGAAAAGTTCCTTGGAATTGTTGTGTTCCAGGGATGTTGCCACCATACTGTGTAAGTGGAGGATTTCCCATAGCAGGGTTGGGGGGTGGCTGCGACGGTGGTGTCCATGGAAGACTCGTTCCTGCTTGAGGAACGAGTGGAAATTGAAGTGACGGGTTCCATGGAGTTGTAGCAGCCGAAGGGTAAGGGAAACCAGAATTCAAATTGGGGGAAATCTGAGATTGCCCCCCAGCTTGGTTCCAGTTTCCGAAAAGTGAGTACCCCCCACTTTGTGGGATTTGATGATCCCAAGAAGGAAGCATGCCTGACGGGGGTTGTTGAGAGTAAAGCCCGGTTGGAACACCGGAATAAGGTTGCCCACTGCCAGGTGGATTGTACATACCAAACTGAGTGGATGCTGCTGGTGGGGAAGTTTGTTGGATCGAGCCAATAAGTTGTCCGCCAGCAGTTAGGTTGGATGGCCCTATATGAGGAGGCTGTAGACTAGAAACTGGGTTCCCAGCAAAAGGTTGTCCTCCAACTGGTTGGGTTGATGGCCCACCAGTTGGAGGTTGTTGACTGACAATGGGGTTTCCAACAAAAGGTTGTCCCCCAGCTGATTGGGTTGATGGCCCACCAGGGAGGGTTTGTATGTTGGAGTTAGGGACCATTGCAGTCGGTTGTCCACCTCCTGAAATAGTATAAATGGTGGCTGAAGGTGATCCTCCGGTTGAAACGGAAGATCCAGCAGTATGACTAGGTGTTCTTCCTCCGCTAGCCAAATATGATAGCATGGATTGGCCAACGGCGCCAAAAGTACCAATTTGCGGAGGAGGTCGTCCATATTGGACAGGTGAGGACGGAGAAAAAACTGGGTTATCCCTCATAGAATGTGCACCAAACATTGGTGATGACAGCAAATGTGGGGAATTTAGCCCAGGGGTATCGGTGTCGTCCATAACGTGTTCAATGATAGGATGACCAACGAGAACTGGGTTCGAGTTCATATCCTGAAAAAGATTTTGGGGATCCGGCAGGAACCTAGGTGTAGTAAAGTCCGAAGGTCCTGAGCCGTCTGCAAAGGAGTGATGAAATTCTGTGCTAGACGGGACGTTGGGATCCCTATAGTCAGAAGGACGAGAAACAGGGGGGTATCTAGACGCTGTCGAAAGCATTTGCTCTGTGTTGCGTCTAAATTGTGCCGATGCTAACGGAGAGTTCGCTAGGCTAACCATACTAGACTGGATGGAAGCCATGATTTCGTGTCCCGGTGGGATGTTGGGTAGATGTAAAGTGTGAGGTACGTTGCTAGAAGAACTTGTCTCCTGAGGATGAACACTGGGTGACGTAGTAATAACAGGCGGAAATTCCGTCTGGGAAGTAATGAAGCCATAATCAGGTTCAAAAGGTGTGTCAGGTAGACGAGTATCTTCAACGATCTCAACGTATCCGCCTGGGACTGAAATTAAGCCAGGTATGTCCTGGTCGGACCCTTCTGTGGTGCCAATGGATCCGTCTATATCATCGTGAAAAGTGTCTGATGGACGGGAAGTGTTGGCATCCGGTAGAAGGATGACCTCTGGTCTAGTACTCTGGGTTGTGCTAGGTTCAGCTGCTGTAACTGTGTCCACTGTTACAGATAAATCTGGAATGACAGTGGGTGAGGTGACAGTGGAAGTCTCAGACATGCTAGTGGTTATAGAAGTTGCAATAGATTCTGAGACTGTGCTGTGTGTGGCAGTTACGGGCATAACTGAAGATGTTGTACTTATCGGCGGTGGGATGTTGCCTCGACCAGCACCGCGGCCAGGAGGAGCAGGAATGCGTGATGCAGGCGGACCGGAAGTCCATGGCGGTGGTGGTGGTGGAGGGCTTAGGCCCTGTTGTCTTCGTGATCTTCGTTGTTGATCTGACATGATGACAGGAAAATGAAAATCGGGGGCAGTACCGTAAACAAAGAACTCAAAAACTCTAATGCAGCCGAGTGTGCAAAAGAGGAGCTAGAAAAAGCAAGGCTCACAGGCCAAAAAAGCAAGCTCTAAAATCTATACTGAGACCGGTGTCTCAATAAGCGAGCTGATCAACAAAATGGCCAGAATGCCAACAAGCAGTCCCTACAAAGAAAAAATGACCCTCTACAAAGATGAGACGCCAAGCAAACTCCTAACTAAGAGCTGGAGACCTCAACAGGCTGTATCCTTCGCAAGGTGATGAAATCCAAGTCGAACAATACAACATGAGAGACCGATATAAGAAGGATATCCCTCTACCGAAAGGGATCCTGGGTAAAAGAGCCCTAGTAGAATAGATACTAAGCTACCTCGTTCATGACACGTCGGAAAAGGTTTTGGGCACTTCAGCCTTCCGAAGAAGACAGCGATCGATGTTGCCTTAGGGCTAAGTGGAGTGCGGTATTCCACAGAGTCCGTCCGGTTCTCAATCTCGCGGCCGTTTAACCCCTGAAAGTTGGAAACAGTCAGGAGGCCCCTCCACAAACTAGCTGTGACCGTGTCAATAAGTACTAGAGGATTTTAGTTCCCTAAAGACAACGACTATGTCTCAGATGAAAATGACAAGGGGGAATTATTTTGATGCCTATCCCCGGTGTCCTACCTAACTACCAAATTCTTTTGATTTCCTCAAGTGAGGTTAAAGTTGGTGTAATTAGGGTGATTAATTTTAGTGGCTGCCTTACTCAATCGGGTAGTGGACGTGAAACTTGATGGTGTTATGACGACTCAAACCATGCAAATGAGAATGAATCACAAACAAGCCTTTGTCTTCGATGAAATCTAGCTAAGGTAAAGATAGAGGTTCTTCGATCAAATATGCATAACAATTTTCACAAGCAATCAAAGTAAAAGATTTTTCTTTTCTTTTCGATTTATAAACAAAGCCAAACTAAAGTAAATACTCTTTTCAATGCACTGATTTTACAATCTACAATGCTTCTATAATGAGAATTTCTATGGCACAATTAATGGTTCATTTCCCTATGCAAAATACCACTAGACTTTTTCAATTTAAACAACAAAATTTGCTCTCAACCAATGATCTTTTTAAATTTACTGAAAATGATAAGGACAATATGACTGTAAAACTATAGTGTTCAGTAACAGAAGACAGTGGTGTTGAGTTGGTTGTGGAAAAAAAATCAAGTTAATGCAATCAAATTGGAAAATGACCAATATGTCAAAAGTGCCACTTAACTCAGTCAATCAATCAAGCTCACAAACTAGGTGATAAGCAGACCATACAGACTGGAAATTAACCAGGATGCTAACAGGCAACAGTAAAGACTATTTAAGGCAGAGAGGAACTCAGGAAACCAAGCAAAGATAAAAAAAATTTACACACTTGCAGACACTACCGCGGGCTATAGTCTGGCTGAAACGCGGCACTGTGTAAGTACCGCTCTGGTACTAAGGCCTAGGACGCGGTACTACCGCGCTGGAAGTGGTTATGAGGGCGCGACACTGTGGCAAGAGATGAAAAAAACGCAACTGGAAAAGAAAAAATAAAGTTTTCAGGGTTGTTGCTAACCCAGGGGACTCAGTAATTAAACAGGGAGATAAATCCTGCGAGGAGGGATGAATGAGGGTCAAAAAGGACCAAGATTCAAACTAGTTTGAAGTGCAACAAAAAACTCACAATTCATAGATAAATGACTGTGAATTAAAATCAATCAAGCAGTAATCAAAACCAGCGGAGTCGCCATTCTTGTTATGTGGAATTTTTCCCTACGGATAAGTCAAAATTCCCTTAGACTAAAGCAGACTTAGACTAACTCTAGGCTAAGAACAAAACGAAACAAATGCAACCTTGAATCCCTAGATCTAACAAACATCTCAGTATTAAAATGCTGAAGAGAATAGAATGAGTTTAACTGACCTTATGTCCAAACGCTTGTCTTTGGTATTTGCTCCAAGCTCCAAGTCCTCACAAGTAAACCTGTTAAAATGGAACCAAAACACAAGTATGCACTATTCTCTAGCAACCTGAAACATGAGTTAGGATCTAAATCTATGAAAGATACAAATCATATCATTAAAACAAGATTAACACAAATGATTTGGGAAAACAAGACAAGTTATTCCATTACAACTTGAAGATTACTTACAAAGGGTGCTTGATGTCCAAGCCAATCCTCCAACTCCAAGTGTCTTCTCCTCTAGCTATCTCCACAATGCTGCAAGACCATAAGCTTGGTGCTCTCAAGAGTCCTCCCCTTTCCCAATGGCATGCCTCTCTTTTATAGTGAATGGTGAGGTTAACCAACAAGAGAGATGGGTGGATCTAAGGAGGGATAAGTGGATCAGGGTTTCTAATCGAAGGAGATGAGTTGAGATCGAATCAAGGAACCCAATCTTCCATTATCTTCGAAAATCCAAAATCCCACAAGCCAAGGGAAAAAAGCTATTAAAAGGGTACCGCGTTTTGCAAAGTCTGCAAAACGCGGCACTGCCGCGCTTTGAGGAAAAAGCAGAACGCGGTAGTGTCTAGTACCCGCGTTTTGGGGAAATAGCAAGGCGCGGTAGTGTATAAAAATAAAGTCCAAGGTGGGTCAAAACTTGCCAGGGTGGATTCACCTTCAAGGTTGACTCATCATCTGTCTCTTCTGGATGGTTTAAAACAGTAGGGAAAGTGTCGTCAACTTGTTTTGTGATGGGGATGCGACACTGTGAAACATTGAGATATAACAACCCTCTCCATCTGTGTTGCTCAACCAAGCTTCTAACTTATCAATATATAAACCAAACAACATGGGGGATAAAGGACAACCCTGCTTAACACCAATATCATTGCCAAAACATTCAGACATTCCCTTGCTTGTTTTTATTTTAGCTCGAACCTTTCCATAAAGCTTGTGGAATGCCGTTCTATAGCCATCTGGGATACCCAACTCTTCCATTCTGTTCCAAAGTTTGTCTTGAGGCACTGTATCGAAGGGTTTCTTAAAGTCCACAAAACAACAATATGTTGTTCCACCTTGTTTGTCCCATATTTTCTCTATCAAATGTCTAAGGGTGATACAATGGTCAATAGTAGAGTGCTTAGGCCTAAAACCTGCTTGTCCTTTTTCTCTTTTTCCCTCATCTTCTTCCCATCTGCTGATTCTCCTCTCTATCATGCTCCTAGAAAGCTTTCCCATGAGGGGGTTGACCATAATAGTGTGGTAATTGGAAGGGTTATTGGTATCTCCACTCTTAAAGAGAGGAATAATCACGCTGGTGGTCCATTCTTCCGGAAATCCATCTCGGATGACCTCATTGAAAATTTCCTTTATGTGAGGGGCAAGGAGCTCAACTCCCCACTTTAAAAATTCAGCTTGAATCCCATCTATGTACTCCGCCTTGCCACTTGCAAGTTTCTTTATTCCCTGCTTGATATCGTTCACTGTGAATAAATCTTTATTCCCATCGATGTTTCCATTATGGGAGGAGTGTCCTTCTTTTGTAACCGCTCATAAAGAAGCCTCGCGTATTCTAACCATTGGACATCCATGATACTGTTTTCGGTCTGCTCTTTCCTTTGTTATAATTCTCTCCAAAAACCTTTGGGGTTGTGTTTTCCAAGAGATATTAACTCCTTTATTCTTGTATTTACATAATCCCCTCTTTTTGAGTGTACTAACTTCTCATATTTCCTCTTGTTTTCTTTGTATAATTTTCCCTCTTTCAAAGACCCCTTGGCTGCCTTGCAATCTTCATCATACGACGAGTTTGCCGGAAAAGTACTTGTAGCTCTCTTCCTAGGATGAGACCGCTTGCATGCCCTTAAGGCCTTGTGGATTATTGGGATCAGCAGACTACTATGCACATGACTATGACTGTTTGCTTTATTGATTGTCATATCTTTCCTTTTATATTTCATTTCCCGAAACTGTTGCTTAAGGGGAGCACTAAATCTGTCCCTGTTTTCCTGTTCAGGAGGATTTTTCCCTTGCCAAGAGTTTTCTTTTGCATGCCAAAATTATGATTATTGTGGGGGCTATTGGAGGCAAAGTCCAACTTAACAAATAGGGGGGCATGGTCAAATTTCATTTCAATAAGGCGATACCCTATATCAAACTTCAACACTCTAGGAATAAAACTTTGAGAACAGATTACATAATCTACCACACTTTGACCATTGTAGGTTTTTCATGTGATACCCCCGGAAGTTGGCCACCTTTTCATTCCATTGCAAATAACCATGTCAGACAAGCTACACAGTCCCAGTAATTCTTCCCCAAAGTGTGTCACTTCCCCATCACCATCTTGTGAAACTCTTGCCCATAATTGGTCTCCACTTTCCTCCAACCACAAGGGATTGTTTTCCCCTCTTTCTTCATTGGTGAGATGGAGAGATTGGTTGTGAGATTTCATTGCGTTAAAATCCCCTATTAGCATTATTTCTCCTTGGGATTTAAAGAGAGAGATATCTCTTTTCAAAGAGGCATACGGGTCTTCACTGTCTAAATTGCCTCTTTTATAAATCTTTGAGTCTTTGGGGGCGAAATAACAAGCAACCAGCTTGAAAGTAACCTCTTTCTCATTTATTTGCAACCAAATGTACTATTTGTTTGGGTCCTCTTTCTCCACCTTTACAATTTCCCCCCATTTGTCATTTATTAGCACTGTGACTCCCCCATGTCTTTTTCCCGTCCCAGTTCCTTTGTTCCAAACTGAAATCTTCTTGTAACCCTCAAAATATGGAACCTTGCATCCATCATGTCCATGTGTTTTTGTAAGAATTATAATATCTTTCCCTCTTGCTATGGGCCCCAACCCTGGACCTCTTCCAACCCTGGACCTCTTCTCCACGGGTAACCTCTGCAATTCCAACTTACCACCTGTAAACCGTCCCGTGGGGCCCTGATTTCCTATTTCTTATTTGAGAAACGATCACCAATTTGCGCTTTCCCGTTGACCATCCATGCCCATTTTCCCTCACTTCTTGTTGATTTCACCTTTTCCCACTCCTTTCTTTGTTGATCTTGTTGAGAAAAAGGTCAAGTCCTCATCTAAGTAGATGCATGTGCCTCTGAGCAATCCTCTATTTCTGAGGATCATGTTCTTATCCTCTATGTTCCTTAAACTGACTCTCACATGTCTATCTTTTACTCCTTCTAACTTCCTTCCAATCCTTCTTGCTTGATGAATACTCCCCGTCCATTTTAGTTTATCTTTGAGGAAGTCTCTTGCCAGAGTGTACGTCCTATCGTTTTCCCCAAAGTCCCTCAGCCCTTTAATTATGATATTTGTAGCCTTGCTTTGCTTATCATGCTCTTCCTTCAACTGTATTCTGATTTGTTTCTCAATGATTTCTCTTTGTTTATTTGATGACCCACTTACAACCTGTGACCATGATTTCGCCTCTTCTATCCGATATTTTAGTTGATTTTCTTTAACTTCCAAGTCGACTAGCGCTACCTGGATCCCTTGTAATTGTATTGTTTCTTCTTCCTCTTTTATCACTTCTGATTTCCAAATCCGGACATACTCAATTGTTTTAGTTCTTGTTTCATGTTAGCCACTTCTTGCTGCCCCATTTCTATTTTACCTTGCATGCTTGAGATTTGTTCCTTAAGAGTTTTATTTTCTCCCTTTAATTTGCTCTTGAACTCAACAATTTCGTTTACGTTGTTTCCTTCATACCATGTTTTCTCTTCTAAAATTTCGAGTCTTCTTTTCGTGTTCATAAGTTCTTTAATGTAGCTCAGATGACCACATTAATGGAGTTGATGTGGGATTGTATAAATATTTGGTGTCATGGTTATCTGCTTTACTGCTCTCTATGTTTGTCATATAAACATTTCTTTTGTTCAAACTTGCTTCAAGATCCTTAAAATTTTCTATTTGCTTCACCCTAGTGTGAGACGCCTTACGGGATAAGCTGTACATTTTGGGTAGGATCAGTGCCAGTTTCTTCTTATGTGGTTTCCTTAGCTTGTGGATCTGCCTACACTTTAAAATCCCCTTGTACTGCTTTGTGTTTATGAAGACCATTCTTTCTTCTATGTTGCCTGCATCCTTCTGCGAGAAATATTCCATAAAAGAGCTCCATGCTCTTGCTAAATAATCCATTGTTACTGTAGGTTGGTGAAGAGAATATCCACTGGAAAACTGAGGGTTAAGTTTCCAACCCGGGCTGAAACTCTCTTGATGGATGTGGTTTAGCGGTGGTAATGGTAATGGACCACTCAATTGATATTGTGAACCCCCGATGCATCCTGTCCCCTCCCCTGTAAATGGTAATGGACCATTCAGCTGATAGTTTGTAGACTCGTTTCCTGTGTAAGTGAGCAGTGGTGTTTGTGCCCCCCTTACTCCGGAGATCTGGCCCACCAAATCTAAACTGTCTTCCATTCCCTCCATGATAGCTCCCCTATTTGTTTTGTTGAGTTTTTTGACAGTTTTTCTTTGTTTTGTTTTGATTTTCCCACCTTTGGTTTGTACCATCTCAGGGTAAATAAGCAAAGCTTAAATGAGAAACAGGGAAAGGGAAAAGAGGGAAAAACACTGGTTGCACCTTATCCTGTCGGGCAGTGGCTTCCTGCTGACTGTTTAGATATTTGCTACCCTTCCTGAGACCGAAGACTGATATTGGGCCCCTCTCCCCACCAAAAGGCCGTCGGGAGTGCCTCTCCTCGAGGAAATCCCTTCCTTGTTCCCTACGACTCCTAGCTCATGTCTGCGACTCTTCCCTGCTGACGTTGCTGCTACCTTCGTGCCCTGTGACCGAGACTGGGCCCCTTGCCTGCGACTGCTACCTGTTCCCTTCCTACACCTGCAAACCCTTATGCAACCACTCCCACCTATCTCTATTCTCTACACACTCCCTCCACATTTTTTTGAGCACTTAGCTTCCACCACTCCATTCACAACCACGTTTTTCCCCACTGCACAATGCTCCCCACCGTTCCTGACTGCTCACACCACTGTTCTTCCGCTCTTGCACAATCCTATGACCATCCCACCTCTCCTATGCACTTTCTTCATGCTACGATCTCCCCTTTCCACCAAGATCTTCCACAAGGCGTGGGATTCTGTAATGTCCCTTGTTAGGAATTTTATCAAAATGACAATTTTTCACTTTTTTCCCTAGTTAGACCTTTGACTAGTTTTGATCTCTAGGTCCCAAATTTGCCCCAAATGATCCCAAATATTCTGAGAAGGTATATGAATGATATTAGAACATAAATATGTGTTTCAGGGATGCCTTTGGACCTTTAAAATACTTCTGCAAATCCTCTTTCAATTCTGGTCAATGTAGGTAACTTTACTAGTGATTTCCCTTTGACTAGTATTGGTCTCTGGGTCTCAAATTGACTCCAAATCCCTTCAAATCTTCAAGGAAGGTGTATGAATGATATTAGTACTTGAATATGATGTTTAGAGATGACATATGGTCACCAAAATACCTCTGCAAACTCTCTTAAGATTCTGGACCAAGTATGCAATTTTACTAGTAATTTGGGGTTCAAATCCCCTTGAGGTAAGTACTGAAAATGGCTTCCCAAATGCCTCCAAACCCACTCAAATTTATGAAAAGAGGTATGTAATGTGTTAAGTATTTTATTAAAGTCTCATATGCACCATTAATGGATTATTACAACTGTTCTCACCTTCTCCCATTCAACTGCAAAAATCCCCAATTCGACCCTTGGGGAAATGGCACTATTTCACCTCCCAATACAACTAAACTGAGTAAAAATGCTTCAAATGCTCAAGTACAGTACATGAAACTTGTAGAAGACATCCATGGCAGTATATTTATCACAAATATATCAGAGAATCATCCATTCATTCGAAATCATCATCAATACATTGGCTCACAACAAGGTAGTGGGGAAATGGCATTGTTCTTCCATTAAAAATGAGATTTATACATTTCTACTTGGAATTTCGACCTGAAAATTTTTGGAGATGAATAACAGAGTATTTAATTCATATTACAAAAGAAATGGGGCATTAAAATCTTCCCCAAAGAGTACAATAGCTCACCAAAAATGCCCTCCCTCAAGGATCAAGAATATGCCATCAAAACTGGAAATGGTTGAAGGAGTGAGCTGCAATAGAAGAAACCATGAGCTGCCCTGTAGCTTAAACCTGCAAATAAAGACTCCATTAAAGCTCCAAATAAAAGGTCTGAATGGCCTTTCCAATTACCAACTTGGATGGGAATCTTTCACCCTCGAAATTGGCTAAGGCAAGAAACTAGTCATCCACTAGCTCTCCCTCTTCACAAATGCAATTGCAAATTCTACAAATGATCAAAAGCTATTCTCATACTTCATTTCTACATTTTATAACCAACATTATCCTTCTAAGGGTCGAAATCCTCTCAATAGATTCAATAGATTTTCATTTAGGAAATATTCCACATTTGCCACTTGTCTCCTAGTTCCAACCTTCCATCTTCTCCCAAATTCGATTTTGAGTCTCTTTGGCTTCTCCAACTCCCAAATTCGCCTTCTTTGAGCCTATTTTTGGGGCTGACATGTCATAGTGGTCAGATGTCAGAGGTCAGGTCTGCAATTTGTCATAGTTGTCATAGATGCTCCATCATTGGTGTCATAGGGGCTAGGGAATCTAGCCCAAGTGTCCACAAACTTCCACTTTGACTCTTTATCTTCCATGGAGGTTACCAATCCTTCCCAATTAGACCTAATATGCTCAATGACATGTGTTATGACTTACCAACTCACCCAAGAGTGTTCACATTCCCATTAATTCGAATTTGCAAAAGAGAGATACCATGTACTATGAAAAATCAAGCTAGTGTGGGTCCCACATCCTCCATATGTCTCCAAAACCATTTGTCACTTAGGATTTCTCTTGAATTTCTTTATTCACTCTATTTATTAAATACTTGAACCCTTCTAATGTCTAAACATCATTTATTATCCCCCTTATTCCAAATCCCAAAGCTTCCACCCCAAACCTAGGAAACTAGTAATTTTCCTCCTTGGCAATTATTTGACCCTTAACATCAATTTTACAAACTCTAATGAATATTGCTAATGTGATTAGGCCATTGTGACCCAATTCCAAATTTGGGACATGACAAATCCTCCCTTCCCAATATTTCTTGTCCTCAAGCAATTTCAAACATGGGTGTTGAAGAACCTGCTTTCTGTATAATTCTTTGAAGTTGCCATTGAATTGCCAAACCTTGAGTCTTTGAGTTTCCATGAAGATTTTAGAGAGGAACCACCATGCTTGCTGCTGCACTACTCTGATAAAAATCACTTTATTAAGTGGGAAATCCATCTCCCATACTTCTTGTTTCCCCCAAAAAATTGAAACCAATGAGATAAAAATTATTCCAGGGTCCCATTGCTTGTATTGCACCCCAACAATGAAGAGTGCTCTCCAACCCATACCATCAGATAAGATGATTCCTGGATCCCATTTTCTTGTATGCATTCTTCCAAACATCATGAGTACAAAATATATATCATCAAAGTACATAACTACATAATGAAAATGTACATCAAGGAGGTGCTTCATCAAAGAATCATGAAAGTGCTTGTACCTCCAAGCAAGTAGACAACGATTTTCCAAGTGCATACAAGCTTCAAGTGACCAATCAAATCTGCTCCAATGACATAGGTGAGGATCCCATGTCCTATAATGCTGCTCCAAAAGGATGTGATATGCATCAAAATATTCAACCATGTATTCTTTCATCCAAGAAGTGAATGAAGAATCTCCACTAAAATCTGAACCAAATAATGAGCAGAAAAAACAAGGAGACTTCAAATGACTCAAAGAAGTCTCACCCATACATCCATGAATTTGAGAATCATAAAGATGTAACAAAGTATGTGGCTGCCAACAAAAATGTTCTCCCATCAGAAATCTATTCATCCAAGTGTTGGATGAAGTTCCTCTAACATCAAATGAACCCAGTGTTGAGCAAGAAAAACCATGAGTCTTCAAGTGACTCAAATCCATATCATAGGTGCATCCTTGTAGATGTGAATCATCATAAAGTGACAAATTATGCTGCTGAAAATGTGAAAAAGAATGTGCTCCAACCATGTCATCATAAAATTTAAATCTAGGAGTTCCATACTCCTCATGTGGCACCATCAAAAAGAACCCTTTCACCCATACTTCATTGAGACTAATACTGCAAAACATGGAATTGTAGGATGTAGGAGAATGTACTAACTCACCCAAATGATCAAAAAGTTCAGGAGTTTCATCATGGGAAGGATCCATGTGGGTAGTATCATGCAGCTCCTTCAAAAGTGGGAAACCTTTGTCATAGATTGGTTCCAATGTAGAGGAATCATGCTCTTCTTTAAAAATTGCATAAGCTTCATCAAGAGACAATTCAAGTTCCTCTTCCACCACATCAAGTGTTTGGATCTCTTCAAGTTCATCTTCAAACACATTAAGCACATTCAAATTCCCACATTTCTCATGATCCACCATGTCATGAGAATCCTCCAAACAATCTACCATTTGACAATCTGAAACATAGGAGGAAAAACAAGTATCTTGCAACTTTTCAAGAAGTTGCTCATTTTCAATTGTGATCTTATGAATATCCTCATTATTCTTCAAGTATGCATCATGTAATAATTCATTAAGCTCAAACAAATGGTTTCTATCAAAAAGCAAAGACATGAAATTACCTTTGATGTGGCACATTGCTCTTTGAATCTTCTCCATATCTTCAAGGAAGGATGTTTCCTCCAATGAAGTAGCTCTCCAACAAGAATTTGACACCAATGCTTGAGTGTCATGGAGAATGCTGAGGGACTCTTGGATCTTCTTTCCATTCATCTTTAAGGACCCTTCAAGAAAATGAGGCTCTTGCAAATGAACCTCCTCATCTTCTTCATTTTTGCTTGGACCAACTTCATGAAGCTCAAGTGGTGATGGGGAAGTTGATCTTGGTTCTTCTTCAACTGCTACAAGGTCTTCATTATCATGCTTAATGGAACTTGGGATTGCAGCAACACTTTCAAAAGTGATCTCTATGTCACCAACATAGAGGTGTGAGCACCCATCAGTAGGTACTCCTTCATAGTTTAAGCATCCATCAGTAGATGCTCTTTGGTTCATGTCTAAGCTAGAAGGTGTCTCGAAATGATCTTCCATATTTTCAATAGAATCTTCTTCATGCTCTTGTGATGTCTCTTCATTTTTCTCCTTAAAGCAAGCTGATGCATTTTTCCCCTTGTTTTCCTTAGGATCAGTATATTTGGAATCTCTTCTTGAATAAATCTCAAAAGCTCTCCTCAAGGAGGACATCATTTCATGCACACATATATGATACTCGCTCCAAGGGTTTTTACAAGAAGGGCATAAACCTTTCTTCACTAACTCCACATCTTCATTTTTGGGCCTATTTTCAAAAACATGTTCAGCATAGTACTCAAAAGACATGGCATTTTGTGTATTTTTGCTAAAAGCAAGATATTCTTGATATTGTTGTGGCAAGGTTTTATATTTTGCTCTCCATCTTTGGAACTCACTCATAGAATTATCCTTGGTTGGTGTGACACACTCATATTCATCAGATTTAAAGTCATAAGAATAATCTTCATTTCTCTTGAAATTGTAAGAAGTGTTGCATGATGGCACCTCTTCCTCATACCATTCACATTCTGCTTCATATTGCTCATAAGCATCTGCATATTCCTCATAAGAATTGTACTCATAGGATTCATCATAATAGTAAGACATGGGTGCCAATTATTCTTGAATGTATGTACCTAATACACAGGTGCAAGGACCATGCTCTGATACCACTGTAATGTCCCTTGTTAGGAATTTTATCAAAATGACAATTTTTCACTTTTTTCCCTAGTTAGACCTTTGACTAGTTTTGATCTCTAGGTCCCAAATTTGCCC
Organism: Larix kaempferi; assembly: GCA_027924585.1. Lineage (NCBI taxonomy): Eukaryota > Viridiplantae > Streptophyta > Pinopsida > Pinales > Pinaceae > Larix > Larix kaempferi. The sequence goes on along the minus strand of BSBM01000050.1, from coordinate 11,648,782 downwards.
CAAATGATCCCAAATATTCTGAGAAGGTATATGAATGATATTAGAACATAAATATGTGTTTCAGGGATGCCTTTGGACCTTTAAAATACTTCTGCAAATCCTCTTTCAATTCTGGTCAATGTAGGTAACTTTTCTAGTGATTTCCCTTTGACTAGTATTGGTCTCTAGGTCTCAAATTGACTCCAAATCCCTTCAAATATTCAAGGAAGGTGTATGAATGATATTAGTACTTTAATATGATGTTTAGAGATGACATATGGTCACCAAAATACCTCTGCAAACTCTCTTAAGATTCTGGACCAAGTATGCAATTTTACTAGTAATTTGGGGTTCAAATCCCCCTGAGGTAAGTACTGAAAATGGCTTCCCAAATGCCTCCAAACCCACTCAAATTTATGAACAGAGGTATGTAATGTGTTAAGTATTTTATTAAAGTCTCATATGCACCATTAATGGATTATTACAACTGTTCTCACCTTCTCCCATTCAACTGCAAAAATCCCCAATTTGACCCTTGGGGAAATGGCACTATTTCACCTCCCAATACAACTAAACTGAGTAAAAATGCTTCAAATGCTCAAGTACAGTACATGAAACTTGTAGAAGACATCCATGGAAGTATATTTATCACAAATATATCAGAGAATCATCCATTCATTCGAAATCATCATCAATACATTGGCTCACAACAAGGTAGTGGGGAAATGGCATTGTTCTTCCATTAAAAATGAGATTTATACATTTCTACTTGGAATTTCGACCTGAAACTTTTTGGAGATGAATAACAGAGTATTTAATTCATATTACAAAATAAATGGGGCATTAAAAGCTTCCCCAAAGAGTACAATAGCTCACCAAAAACGCCCTCCCTCAAGGATCAAGAATATGCCATCAAAACTGGAAATGGTTGAAGGAGTGAGCTGCAATAGAAGAAACCATGAGCTTCCCTGTAGCTTAAACCTGCAAATAAAGACTCCATTAAAGCTCCAAATGAAAGGTCTGAATGGCCTTTCCAATTACCAACTTGGATGGGAATCTTTCACCCTCGAAATTGGTTAAGGCAAGAAACTAGTCATCCACTAGCTCTCCCTCTTCACAAATGCAATTGCAAATTCTACAAATGATCAAAAGCTATTCTCATACTTCATTTCTACATTTTATAACCAACATTAGCCTTCTAAGGGTCGAAATCCTCTCAATAGATTCAATAGATTTTCATTTAGGAAATATTCCACATTTGCCACTTGTCTCCTAGTTCCAACCTTCCATCTTCTCCCAAATTCGATTTTGAGTCTCTTTGGCTTCTCCAACTCCCAAATTCGCCTTCTTTGAGCCTATTTTTGGGGCTGACATGTCATAGTGGTCAGATGTCAGAGGTCAGGTCTGCAATTTGTCATAGTTGTCATAGATGCTCCATCATTGGTGTCATAGGGGCTAGGGAATCTAGCCCAAGTGTCCACAAACTTCCACTTTGACTCTTTATCTTCCATGGAGGTTACCAATCCTTCCCAATTCGACCTAAGATGCTCAATGACATGTGTTATGACTTACCAACTCACCCAAGAGTGTTCACATTCCCATTAATTCGAATTTGCAAAAGAGAGATACCATGTACTATGAAAAATCAAGCTAGTGTGGGTCCCACATCCTCCATATGTCTCCAAAACCATTTGTCACTTAGGATTTCTCTTGAATTTCTTTATTCACTCTATTTATTAAATACTTGAACCCTTCTAATGTCTAAACATCATTTATTATCCCCCTTATTCCAAATTCCAAAGCTTCCACCCCAAACCTAGGAAACTAGTAATTTTCCTCCTTGGCAATTATTTGACCCTTAACATCAATTTTACAAACTCTAATGAATATTGCTAATGTGATTAGGCCATTGTGACCCAATTCCAAATTTGGGACATGACAGATTCCCTCCCAAAACCCGTCCTCCTCCATTTTAATCCCATGCCACCACCACCTTATCGTAACACTCCCACTTGCTCACTCGCTCTACATGCTCGCCCTCCCCCTTTCTCTCTCCAACGCTCCCTCCTCACCTCCATCTCACGCTGGCCTTCACTCGTCCTTCATTGCTCTTCCTTCGCGTACCTCCTCCTCCCATTCGACCAATGCCCTTCCACACCCGCTACAATCCAACACGCTACGCATTCTCCCCATCCCCCACAATCGGCTACACTGCAACACTCTCACATTTCCATAGTTTCCCTCTCCACCAATCCATATAGGGTTTTAAAGCCCTACCTCCATCCCTTTTCAAAGAATATATATTATAATAATAATAATAATAATAATTATAATAATTTTAAAACCCTAAAAACTATTATTATTATTAAAATATTTAATAATAATATTAACCATTGTCATTATTAAAACTATATGCATATTATGTTATGCAACCAAGTTTGAGATATAGCATAAAAATAACAGAAATAGATGAGAAGAAAGTAATCCACACCATAATAATGAAAAAATGAGATGAATAACAATTCTCTTCGAGGGAGGAACTTCCTTACACAATGTACTAAGTACATAAGACAAGACAAGATACAATGATGACTAAACTGAAAATGTCTCATTCCTATATATAAGAGACAAAGGGGTACAATAACAACTAATAGACACACTAATAGACCCAAGCCGTCATCAATAATATGTAATACACCATAATAAATGGGGTAATGTGCCACTACATAGGGGGTAATGTGCCAATATTTAGGGCTTAACATGCCTCTCCCCTTTATACAAGTGTTGTCCTCAACGCTTGATTAATTGTGGATGCTTCTGTATGAAGGACTCGTCTTCCCATGTTGAATCTTCCACTGGCAAGGTTCTTCCATTTGATGAGGTACTCAGTAGTAGCCCGATTTCGAAGCTGTTTGGTCCTTGTTTCGGTGATTTGTTCAGGTTCCAATATGATTCTTCCTTCTTTATCAAGCTCGGGAAATATTGTTTGAAATGGGATCTTGTCTCCTATTACCTTCTTTAAGCAAGAAACATGGAAAACTGGATGCACTCTTGAAGATTCCAGGGAACTCCAATTTGTAAGCCATACTACCAATCTTCTGCAATACTTTATAAGGACCATAATACTTGGGTGCTAATTTATTGTCCTTATTTAGTTGCTTGAGGGACATCTGCTTGTAAGGTCGTAGCCTCATAAATATCCAATCCCCTTCTTCGAAACTCCTTTCACTCTGATGTTGATCAATTTGTTGTTTCATCTTGTTTTGTGAAAAGCTAGGTTGTCCTTAAGTATCTAGAGAACTTCTTGCTAGTACTCTATGTCATCTTCCACAGCTTGAATTTTAGATTTTCCCTTTAAGGGAGATGTGATAGATGGAGGGTGGTACCCATAAAGTGCCATAATTGGAGACATTTTTGATGATGTATGGAATGAAGTATTGTACCACCATTCTGCCAAAGATAACCACCTTCCCAAAAAAATTCCTTCTTGATCCTGTGGTAAGTTTTCAGGAATTCAGAGTGCCCACCTATAGGAGGTGTGTAATTCCGAGAGGAACTTTTGTTTGATTTGGGAGTCTTTGCATAAATATAAGCGATCCTTATACCATAGTGAATAATTTTTCCACTCGAAAATATCTGATACACTGGGATTGTCATGTGCCTTTTGAATGAGCATCCACATAGATAAGTCATTTTTCCATTTTTCCCTTGCTGCTACTACCCAATCGGGTTGTAGAATGGAAATTGCACAAAGTAATGCCCTGCCATCTTCATCTTTTCTGGAAAGCGCATTTGGCACCACATTATGTTTCTCTTTTCGATAGATGATTTCAAAGTCATATCCCAACATCTTGGTTACCCATTTTTGTTAATCTTCTGAAGATAATCTTTGTTCCAATAAATATTTAAGACTATCATGATCTGTTTTGACCTTGAAGTGTCTACCTATTAGGTAAGGATGCCATTTCTTAAGAGCATGTAGAATTGCTAACATTTCCTTCTCATAAATGGGATTCTATAAGTGATTTCCCTTGATTTGATGACTTGTGAAAGCAAGCGGGTGTCCTTCTTGCATTAGAACAATGCCAATCCCATTTCCTGAAGCATCACATTCCACAATAGATGTTTTTGTGAAGTCTGGTGTGGCCAAAACATGAGCTTTGCACATTGCCTCCTTAAGATGTTCAAAAGCTTGAGTTGCCTCTAGAGTCTAAGAAAATGCATCTTTCTTCAATAATGTTGTTAGAGGTGCTGTTATTCTTCCATAGTTTCGAACAAACTTGCGGTAGTACCCTGTCAGACCTAAGAATCCTAGAAGATTCTTCTGGTTTTTGGGAATTGGTCAGTCCATCATGGATTTAATTTTTTTGGGGTCTACCTTGACACCATCCTGAGATACAATATGACCTAAATATTCTACCTCATTTACCTCAAAGAAACATTTGGAAGGTTTTGCATATAGTTTTTGCTCCTTTAGTAGTTGTAGTATCCTGTCAACATGTTGAACATGTTCTTCCCAAGACTTGATATAGATTAGTATATCATCAAATAATACAAGCAAAATTTTTCTAAGTAAAGGCGTGAAAATGGAATTCATCTAACCTTGAAATGTGGAAGGTGCATTTGTGAGACCAAATGGCATGACAAAAAATTCATAATGACCTTCATGAGTTTTGAATGTTGTTTTTGGAATGTCTCCCTCCTTCATTATAATCTGATGATATCCGGAACGAAGATCCAACTTTGTGAAGAAAACTTCTCCATGTAATTCATCTAACAATTCATCGATGACATGGATGAGAAATTTATCTTTAATAGTGATCTTGTTGAGCTCTCTATAATCTGGACACATATGCCATGATCCATCCCGCTAGTGTACCATTACCACTGGTGTAGAGTAAGAACTTTGTCTAGGCCTCATTATGTCGGCCTCTAACATTTCGTCAACTATATGCTCAATTTCACTCTTCTGTCCATAGGGGTGTTCAAGTACACAAGGTACTCCCAAAAGACCAAACACCTAGAGCAACCACTTCTCACAAATAAATCACAGATCGATACACCGATGTTTTGACGTGGTTTAAACCCTCGAGAGGGAAACACTCCACGACCCCGGCCAAATAGCTTCTACGGAGCAATTTATTATGCAAAGAAAGAAAATTACAAATGAGCTTCTCATAATCGATCAACTAGACAATGACCCTCCATGCTCTTTAAATAGAGATCATGGACCAATCAGGTGTTAAGCCATGGATTAAGGTTAGGTATGATCTAAGAGAAGTTGAGCCGTCGGATCACTCTATGTCTAAAACATATCGTGACCGTCAGATTAAATATTTACAAATGCATACTAAAGAAACACACTTTTCCTAACAAATATATTACACAAGTTGATCTTAACTAACTCCTAAGTGTCTAAATATCTTAACATAACCCCTCAAGAACAAATTGGGATAGGATTGAAGGATTTACAAAAGTGACACTATTAGGAGAAGGAAGGAGGCATTAGAGCCTATCCCCCCTTAATGACAAATTCCTAAACTCCTAACATAGATCGAAGTTTAGAAAAATTTGCTTCTGTAAGAGACTTGGTGAAGATGTCTGCAACTTGATCATCTGTGGGACAAAAGAGCACTTCAAGAACATGATCATGAACAAGATTTATGATGAAGTGCATATGTAGCTCAATGTGTTTGCTGCGTTGATGTAGGAATGGATCTTTGGCAAGCTTGATGGCACTTTGTTTGTTGCACCAAAGTGGAGTATGCCGCTGCTGCTCGAATCCAAACTATGAAAAGATCTATCGAAGCCATAAAGCTTCCTGACTAGCATTAATTACAGCTCGATATTATGCCTCTGCTGAAGAAAGAGCAAGAGCTTGTTGTTTCTTACAAGCCCAAGTGATAGGTCTAGATCCCAAACTGAAAACATAACCTGCAGTAGAATTTTGATCATCAGGATCGCCGACCCAATCTGAATCAGTGAAACCAACCAACAAAGGTTTCCCCCCTGTACTGTAATGAATCCCAAACTAAATTGTACCGTGAATATATCGAAGTATTCTTTTAGCTACTTTCCAATGACTTTCATGAGGTGTTTGCATATAACGGGCAACACGACCAATGGCAAAGGAAAGGTCAGGACGAGAATGAGTCAAGTATAAGAGACTACCAACAAGCTAACGATACAAGGTGGCATCTACTTCAGGTGAAGTACAAGTTGCAGAAAGTTTGACTCCATAATGGAAGGGAGAAGGGGCTGGTGTACAATCTTCCATGTGAAAGCGACGAAGAAGGTCACAAGCATACTTAGATTGAGAAAGAAATATTCCTTCTTTGGTTTGCAGGACTTGAAGACCAAGAAAATAATGCAAATGTCCTAAGTCTGCCATTTCAAAATTTTGCTTAGGACTGGATTTCACATGGGTTATAAGCTTAGGGTCACTACCAGTAAGAATAAGGTCATCAACATATAGAACACGTATGATGAGATGGTTTCCTACTTTCTTGGTATAGACATTGGGGTCAGAATGGCATCTAGAAAAACCAGTGTCAAGGAGAAAGCTATCCATTTTGGCATACCAAGCTCTAGGAGCTTGCTTAAGGCCATATAATGATTTCTTAAGGCGACAGACAAGGCTAGAGTTATTTTGAACATATCCAGGAGGTTGTTCCATGTAAATTTTTTCCTGTAAATCACCATGTAAGAAGGAAGACTTGACATCCATTTGATGGACTTCCCAGTTATGTAAGGCTGCAAGGGAAAGAACAAGGCAGATGGAGTTCATTTTTGCAATAGGAGAAAAGTTTTCATTGTAGTCAATCCCTTCAACTTGGGAAAAACCTTTGGCAACTAACCTTGCCTTAAGTCTTTCAACACTTCCATCTGATGCATACTTAGTTCTATAGACCCATTTACATCTGAAAAGTTTTCTTCCTTTTGGAAGAGGTACAAGATCCCAAGTATCGTTCGCTATTAAGGAATGATATTCTTCATCCATAGCTGCATTCCAATCTAGATTTCCTGAAGCTTCTGCAAAGGTTTCTGGATCATGATTCTCGGAAACTTGAGCCAAAAGAGAAGAGGCTCTCTGAAACTGAGAACGTGTTCGACGTTGATCTCTAGGATCACCGGCAAGATCACCAGCTGCTTCACATGTTGAACGGACCCATCGAGGAAGAACTTGTGCTGGTGCAACTGGAGGAACATAAGCAGGTGGAGGTGGATTTTCATCCTCACTGTCATCATCAGAAACTGGAGTTGGAAACCTGTCAAGGAAGTTGGAAGAAGAAGAAGGCACAATCACCGAATCAGGCTCGTAGGCCAAAGATGGCACAATCGCCGAGTTAGGCTTGCAGGCCAAGAGATATTCTTCAAATTTAGCATCTCTTCTAATGATTACATCATGATAATGTGGTTGAAGAAGTCTATAACCTTTTACATCTTTAGAATATCCAACAAATATGCACTTTTCACTTTTAGGCTGCATTGCTTTCCGTTTTTCATCCAGAATGTGAGCCCATGCTTCACTACTAAACACACGGAAGTGACTTACATCTAGTTTAATTTTACTCCATGATTCTTCCGGTGTGATACCTTGTAAAGATTTAGTGGGGGTGCGATTAACTATGTAATTTGCACAATTTATGGCTTCAGCCCAAAATTGAAGACTTAGTCCCTTAGATTGGATCATACAATTATCCATTTCTTTTAAAGTGTGGTTCTTCCGTTCAGCTACACCATTTTGTTGTGGTGTATATGGAACAGTGTGTTGTTGTTGGATTCCTTGTTCAGTGCAGAAAGTAGTGAACTTTTTTTTAACATATTCTCCTCCATTGTCAGATTTTAACTTAATAAGTTGACGACCAGATTGTTTTTCAACAAGGGCCTTGTAGGCCAAGAATATGTTAAATACTTCGCTCTTAAGTTTTAGGAAATAAACCCAAGTGCGTTTGGTGTAATCATCAATGAAAGTTAAGAAATATTTGAAACCAAAAAAGGAAGCAGATGGAAGAGGACCACACAAGTCACTATGCACAAGCTCCAAGGGAACCGAGGCGTGCCAAGAGGCACGTTTGCCAAAACTGTCACGATGATGTTTTCTAAGTACACAATCGGAATAGACACCATCCCTGCAAGATACCATTGGAAGACCTGTCACCATATTGTCTTTACATAGTTGTTGCAATGAGTGATCATTTAAGTGACCAAATCACTCATGCCAAAGTTTGCTCAAGTTATCACTATGAGCAATAAAAACTGAAGGAAATGGTGATTTCCCAAAGTTGTTAAATTTGTACAACCTGGTAATATCATCAACAATTCCGGTAGCTAGGACCTGTTGAGGATCTTTAAAATCCTTAATTACAACTTGGTGAGGTGTAAATGTCACAGTTTTACCTTCACCAGAATGAGTGATTTGATAGACTGATAACAAATTGCAGGAAATTCTTGGAACACATAACACATCACTGAAATGACCATTATCTACTGGAACTGTTCTAGCTCCTACAACACTTAGAGATCTATCATCACCAACAAATATTTGTTTGGTGTTACATTCATGCATAGTAGAAAAGATGGCTTGATCCTTAGCCATATGATAAGATGCTCCAGAATCAATGAGCCATTCATTTGAAGTAGAAGAAGAAGATGCATTATAAGAATAACCAGACGCACAAAGTGCATGTCTATGAGAGGTAGATTCTGAAGGCGAATTTAGGCTGATGTGGTGCTTCTTCATTGCTGCTTCCAAGGATGCCATCTTCTTGAAACACTTAGATTCATCATGATTGTCTTTCCCGCAATAGTTGCAATGACGCTCAATCTTCTTTCCTTTTGGCTTGGATCCTTTGTCATTTTTTAAAGAAGGAGCTGACTGAGAGGGTTTGGGACCTTTGTTTGACCTATTATTGGAAAAAATTTTATTTCTTAGGAGGCTTGGACTTTTCTTTCTGTTGGGACAATAAGGCTTTCCCAGATGTATCTGCATTGTTAATTATTCCAAGATGGATGAGCTTATCTTGCTCTCGAATCAAGGAATCACAAAAGGATTCAAGACTAGGCTCTTGATAGCTAGCTGCATTCAAGGATTCTTTCATGGAGTAAAATGTAGATACAAAAACAAAATATGCAGGTTCAAGTTTGGAAAGAATATGATAAATGCATTGTTTGTCTTCCCTCTTAATCTTGCATTCTTCACATAAGAGTTTAAGAGTTTTGTACTTAGATAAATAATCTTGTATGCATGAAAAATCACTTGGATTTAAAGAAATCAACTCATTTTCGAGTTGGTGACCTCGAATTTCATTGTGTTTACCAAACACAGATTGCAACTTGTCCCAAGCAGGATCAGGTTAATCAATTCCAGATATGTGGAATCGCAAATCAGTAGAGATTGACATCCCAATCAATCCACGAGCTTCATCTCATCTATTTTCCCATTTGATTTTCTTATCATCATCAGTGGGTTCTGTTTCTTTCCCTGAGGTAATTCTGAAAAGTCCTCTACTTCGTAGAACATCCTCTATATGAGATTTCCATGAAAAATAGTTGGAACTCGTAAGTAGAATATCATAAGGGGCGGCCATATTTTTAAATTTATGGATGTAAAAGCAGAAACCAATAGTTTGGATGTTAAGAGCTCGAAAAAATAGGTGGTTTAAAAAAAACGGCACTGAAAAACGACTCCGTATGATGAAGTTATGCTTGATCAAAGAAAATGTTGAAGATGTCCCCAATAGTGACGTGGCAGATAGAGAATGACTAGCTATAAAAAATGGCCCCCCTCTTCCCAACATGAACCTTTGACAAGCACTTTACAAGAAAGTTGCTTTAAGTGAATCACTTTTGTAAAATAAGTGATTTCACTTTTACAATGATGTTACTTTAAATAGTGCAGCATTAAAAATGAACTTAAGTGACTCACTTTTTATTTTTATTTTTTATTATTTAAGTGAGATGCACTTTTACAATAAAATAATTTGAAAATAGAAATTGCATGCACTTTTTTTCTTTTAAAAATAACTTCCTAAGACTTGAACTCAAGACCCATTAAGGAATAAAACAACTTTGAACCAAGTGAGATAGATTAAAGGGTATGTAAAATATGAGAAGGAGGAAGGGAGATTTTTTTTTAAACTCTTCTTGCTCGGTTTCCGTGCTCGCCTTTCTTTCCTGTAAATCACACCATAAACCAAAACAAAAAACTTTTCCACACTTGTGGGGTTAGATCTCGTTAGCTTGCCCAGAAAGTCTACGTTTTCTCTCTGTTTCTGATTTGCCGAGATCGCACAAGGTGCACGGCAAATAGCATATGCAGCCAAGAAAAACCTTTTCCCTTTTTGTTTCTGATTCATCGAGATCACACAAGGTGCATGGCAAAGAGCATACGCAGACAAGGAAAGCAACAATCCAAAACTAAAAAAAATCTAATAATAAAAATGATAAAATATGAGATATTTTTTTTTAAAACAAAAATAAAAAAAACGTCACTATAACATTATACCTTTAGATCTGATGAAATACGCGTTTATGAAGCAACCGGCAACTGTTTTCGTTCAAACGAAAACTATTTTCCAATGGAAATGGCGCTCCAGACGCAATGGAACACATCCCATAGCCCATAAATGCACAGAAATATCAGAACCATAAACCATTTCAAGTTTCGACAACAACAGTTCAAGATCTAGATCATAACTGGAAGCGGCTCTTCATAAAAGCTCTGATACCATGTTCGGGTACACAGGGTACTCCCAAAAGACCGAACACTTAGAGAAACCACTTCACACAAATAGATCATAGATCGATACACCGATGTTTTGACGTGGTTTAAACTGTCGAGAGGGAAACACTCCACGGCCCCGACCTAATAGCTTCTACGGAGCAATTTATTATGCAAAGAAAGAAAGTTACAAATGAGCTTCTCATAATCGATCAACTAGACAATGACCCTCCATGCTCTTTAAGTAGATATCATGGACCAATCGGGTATCAAGCCATGGATCAAGGTTAGGTATGATCTAAGAGAAGTTGAGTCGTCGGATCACTCTATGTCTAAAACATATCGTGACCGTCGGATTAAATATTTACAATTGCATACTAATGCATACTAAAGAAACACACTTTTTCTAACGGATATATTACACAAGTTGATCTTAACTAACTCCTAAGTGTCTAAATATCCTAATAAGGGGTATCTATAAGGTATAATGTTAGGAGGAACAATTCCCAGAATTAAGTGAATAGCATGATCAAAATCTCGAACAAGTGGAATACCTTTTGGAATATATTCAAATACCTTGGAATGCTTATCAATCACCTTTTGGATATCTAGAGAAATATGAGACTTATATGTTTGAACATCTAATGAGCACAATTGTGCAATTACACCTTGATGTCCCATTTTTATCAATTTTTTCATACCATTAGAGCCTATCATCTTACTTGGTTTCCCTTGATACCATTTAACTCATATTCCTTTCCTTCCCATAAAAATTTCATGAAAAGCTTCTAAAAATTAAAAGCCATTGTTCCCAATGATTGTAACTATTGTACTCCTAAGACAACATCAACAACCCCCATTGGAATAGCAATCATTGGAATATTCAATACATATTCCCTTATAGTGAGATTGATATTATGGAATTTTCCTGAGCAATTGATAGTTCCTCCATCTGCAATCATTACTTGAAACTATGGTACTGGATATACAACGAAATTGAGAACCTTGACTAATTTACATTGAATGAAATTATGAGTAATACTAGACCATAATGTACAATCGATTCTTCTATGAATATAGACCAAGAGATAATAGAGTCCTTTTTACGGTCACAAAGCCATTGGTATCATACAAATTGATCATGGTCTAAATATAAGGATGTAATAGTTACCTTCTGCAAAGTTGGAACCTGGTGTAGATCAAAGAACTGCTCCATCTAGAATATCCATATTATTGGATCATTTCCATCAAACTTTCTCATGTCAATCTTGGGAATTTGGGTACCCCTTGGTGACCATCCTTGATTATTTCCATTATCAGAATCATTTCCTCTTGGAATATTCTTATTCATGGGATGTTTTTCAATATGGACCTTATCTTTATCCTCCTGAGTATCATGGAACACATTATCACCTGGAGAAGGAGTATCCTTTGAATTTTGTATGAGATTACCAATATTTTGCATTTTTTCCATAAAACCTTTCACATTTTCTTCCATACTATTATCCATATGTTTCATCAACTTCCCCTCTAAATTAACTAAATCAATTTCTTTCACAGATCCTTTAATCATCTCTTCCAACTGGGACACTTGAAAAGATAGGCCTTCCCTTTCATCGTACGTTGGGGATGACTCCTCAGGTGGTTTGAGTGGAGTGTGATTTTTTACACTTCATTTTGGTTTCATTATGAAAAATACAAATATATATCATACCCCATGTTTCACCACAACTATATCCTTCACTCAAAGTTATTCAAATTTAAAATGACGTACCTTTTTTCAAACCTTGATTGGAAGACTGTTTTAGGGACGAATTGAAACTGATGTAAATTTAAAATGTCAGATCCTCTGGGTATAAAAATTTGGCCTGATGTAGCATGATGTGTCCTTTTTCCAATGCCACAGGTTTGACCTAATTCTGATGTACCAATAAGAAGTTATTGCGAATCTCCCAACACTTCTTATTTTTGGTCTTTCCAGAAGAACGAACTTGTACAATCTGCCACGTGTCCAATATTTGAGATTTGAGGATGAAAACTCTACCACATATACTTTGGTCCTCCTTCTTTCTTATGCAACATGTATCACTCAATTTGGATCTTTCATGCCACATATATGACCTTTTTCCCCAAAACACCTGTTTAAGACTAGTTTTTGGACTAGTAAAACGCCCTAGATTCAAAGGCAAATATCTCCGAACTTGTATGGTCTTTGTTACACCCAAAATATACACCTTTGTAACCTCAGTTCCTGAATCCCTGAAGTCCCAATATAAAGCTATTCATTTAGAGCAAGTTGATGGCCTTTATCCACACTCCTAATTAGGCCGGTGTAGGTTGTCTTTGAGCAAAGTGCACCGACGCAGGTTGCCTTCATGCAACATGTGCCAGAGTCAGTTAAATAGGATAAAGCTATCTTTCGAGCGAATTCTAGAAGTTGGATGAGGTGGATCCATATCCCTAACTCCTAGGTGAGCTGGCCTTCGGTTCCCTAACCTAATGGGAGGATCCCTTAACCCTCTCCCCATGATCCTCAACCTACTCTATCCACTTGGTCCTATAAATACAAGAACACTTCCCATTCCAAGATAAGGAAGTATATGGTACTCTTATGTTGGTGAAATTAGCTCAGTGATCCAATACTCTAGTCTTGGAGGCACCTACTTCTCTCTAGGATATTTGGTTTGGCTTGTCGGAAGGAGATTGTGACGTTGAGGCATCGATTGTAATCATCTCTTCTATTGTACTTCCCACCTTTTATATAGTAATTTAAATGCTTTCCATAAATGTTATTGTGTTAATGATATTTATAGTTTACCTCCTCAATTGTTTACTTAGACTAGTTAGTGTTTAGGCATACTTTATTGCTTGTCTTGTTTCCTATGTTTTGACAGGTCTTACAGCTTCAGATCTGACAACCGCAGAGCTCAAAACAACTACAAGGAAAAAGGTCTACAAATCTAAGGTAAGATGCTTAATTCCCTTATCTCTAACTAGATCTAGGAAAGTTATTTCATATTCTGTCTCATTTGTTCTAGAATTACATTAAGCTAGAGAGATCACACCTTAAGTCTGCTTTTGGTAGATTGTCTGATAACAGTCTTGGGATTATTGTACCACAGATAACTCGGCCTGTTATGGAGATGGGTTTTTAATATCTCTTTCTTAATCCTTGTATAAAAACATTTATAACGAAAATTCCAATATGACTCGTTTTGAAGAAACCTATCCCGAGGAAAGAGCTCAGATACCAAATGTTATGCAACCAAGTCCCAGATATAGCATAAAAATAACAGAAATAGACCAAAAGAAAGTAATCCATGCCTTAATAATGAATAACTAAGATGAATAACAATCCTCTTTGAGGGAGGAATCTCCTTACACAATGTACTAAGTAGATAAAACAAGACAAGATACAATGATGACTAAAATGAAAAGGTCTCCTTCCTATATATAGGAGACAAAGGGGCACAATAACAACTAATAGACCCACTAATAGACCCAAGCCGACATCAATAATATGTAATGCACCATAATAAAGTTGGTAGTGTGCCACTATATAGGGGGTAATGTGCCAATATTTAGGGCTTAACATATTATTATTATTATTATTATTATTATTAATTGTTATCATCAATATTATTTTTAATAGTTAATGCGCAATGGGCCCATTATATGAGAAATTGATCAAAATTCTTGAGCAATAAAAAAAATATAGGGAATAAATATTCGAGAATACGAAAAGAGAGTTATGCAATGAAGTGGAAAAATCTATTGACAAAGCTTTCGATAAAATCGAAAGAAGCATAACCAAGGATGCAGACGACAACAATGAAAAGGATGACGAAGCTGATAACAATTCATAAATACAACAAGGGCATCAACATCATTCTGATCATGAAAAATACAACGATAGTTATGAGGAGAGGACATTTAAATCCATCATCTATCACAGAATTGGAACAGGTAGAGATGACATTGTTTGCAATGATATTGAGGAGAGTCAAGCCATTGTTGTTGATAAGTATTTGAAAGAAGCCATATGCACAAAAGATAAGGAAGATAAAATAAGGGAACCTACGATAGAGACTAAAGGAAAAATGACAACAACAAGCTAACAGAGCATGTGTCTGCATTAGATCAATTTCCACCAATTATGGATTATGAAGTTGCAGATTATGGATCTATAATAGCTATTCTCATGCCAAGTGAAACCCAAATTGCTCTTGTTGAGAATCATGCTAATAAAAAGGGTAATACCATGTTTGGAGAGAACAAGGAGCATGAAAGATCACTTGCACATTGTTCTCAAGCAATTCTGTTGGATAAATCAATTGATCTGATTGATGAAGCTGGAAGCTATGCCCATATAAAATATTGCAACAAAAGGAAACAATGTCAAACAAACATACTCTCAAAATTCTCCAATGAATATTGGGAGGCAATTCCGGTAGTTAAGAAATTACATGAAATTGCACCATTAACAAGAGGCAGTCAATATCTACTAAACATGTTGAAAAGACTGATCATGGTTCTAAAAACACAAGAGTAGATAGTGATGCATAATTTATGCCTTTCCTAACTGTCACTTCCATTCCAAATAATGATGAATATGATGGTGGGCCTATTGTTGTTGAGCTAGATGACATAGTAGTTATTGCATCCACATGGTCAATAAGTTCTATTGAGCAACTTACTGGAGATGAACATCATTTATGTTGCTCCAGAATTGAATCCTTGGTCGCAGTCATGTGGAAATCGAAGGTGAAGGATCTTAAAAAGAATTTCCAATGAAGAAGTCATGGAGGCTACGATTAAGAGAAAACCAATACAAGACCTAGGTATTCCCGAGGCTAACGTCAGTTTATATGTGCGTTATTTCTGTGACAATTGCAACACATCTCTGAAATTATTAGAATTAAAGTGCACACTCATTGAGGCTGTAAGACGGAAGCCATTTACAATAATTTGCTTGATGAAATTAAGAAAGCTCATCCTGATATTTTCAAACTCCAAGCACTTAAGAATGCCCACCCACCACTTTGATTTCCTAGGCTGAAGAGTATCTTTTAAAAATACCTCCATTATTATAACATCTGATGTTGGATCCACAACTAGTGCAAAAGGTAGAAGTAATATAATTGAATTCACTTTCCGAGAAGAGAAGCATGAAGGTAGATATTCAACCTTAAAAACACTAGTCATGGAGGAATTGAAGGGTTGTTTTCAAGACACCAATGATGGTGAGATGATCAGAGAGATACCCAAAACAAACACATCCATGATGAGAGACCTTCGAAATCTAAATATTGTGTGGCTCACAAGGATCCCAACAATTGCAACAATTAACTCGATATGGAATGACGACTTGACCAAACTTATACCACAAAATTGCAAGGTATCTCTATTTGTAGATGTGAGAATTTACAACGTTCAATGAAATTTCTTTTCGATGAATATTAAAAAAGTGTGGCCTTGAGGCAAAAAGTCGTATACGCAGCTATTCAAATCTACACCAATTCTGTCATGATTGATTATTAATTGACTGGGTATTTCAAATGTGTTGTTGTTCATGGTATACGTAGTGGAGTTGATAAGAAGAAAGGAAAACCGCGTTAAGAATATTTAGTTCTTGACGTTTTGAGCCACATGGTAGGGATCATCATCAGGAGAAGAGTGCTACAGGATCTAGATTTTTAGAGAATAGCCTATAATTAATAGGAGGTTAGGGTTTTTTTATAGAAAGAGATTTTGGCCGACAGTTTTAGTTTGTTTAGAATTAATTTTTAACCTCCTAACCCTAGAAGTAAAAAAAAAATTAAAGTTTTTTATTACAAACCCTAAAACAAAATAATTTAGTTTAAATTTTTTAATTACAATTTGACAATTTTAATTAGTCTAAATTATTAAGGTTAAACCTAGGAATTTTTTTAATTAATAATACTATAAACCTAAATATGAATATTGATCCTTTTTTTGACTTAATCTTAAGTATTAATATTAAAATGTCAAATTTCTTATTAATCTCAAATATTAATATTAAGAAAGATACCAATATTAATATTCAAATTAATATCCTAGTTTTCAAAGGAATTAATTAAAACCTAGCTAAATGTTAGAATCCACAAATTATTAGATCCTGGATATAGTTAAGGAGAAGTAGGATGACCCTAGAGGCAAAAGATATTTGTCCATAAGCTTATTCAAGTCCGATGCCCTATTTGAGGTTTATCATTATTGGTCTTAAGTTGGTGGATGATAGGCCGCCAACATTCACTTAGTTTTAGGCCATCATCTCTGTTTAGGTTTGATGGAAATTTCTCTATCTCAATAGCCTCTCTAATTTTTCTTCTTTTGTAATGTTCTCCTTTTGCAATTAGTTTTGTGTCCTCAATGTAAATGTGGTGGTGAGAGTTGTGAGCATGTTCAGCTAAGGCTGATTTTTTATGACGATCATGTATTATATCCATGCAATGTTCTTTAAGTCTTACCTGAATAGAGTGTCCTACCTCACCAATGTATGGTTTCCCACATGAGCACATAGTATTATATACACCTTTTTGTTTTATTGGTTCCACAATATCATTTGAGGAGTCTAAAATCCTCCCCACTGCGTTAGGAGTAGAAAAAGTAACCTTAATGTAAATCTTCCTAAGTATTTTGGCTAGAACATCAGTTGTCCCTTTGATAAAGGGAAGGGTAATCTTAGTTCCATTAGTATCCTTGTTTTATTTTTGAGGTCCTTTACAAGCTCTTTGGATGACATTCATAATTTGTTCCTCTTTGTATCCATTCATTTTGAAAACCTTGGATAAGTGATCTAACTCTTTCTCAAGGTGGTCTTCATCTGAGACTCTTATGGCATGAGTCACTAGAGTGTTCAAAACCCCTATTTTTTGTGTTTGGTGATGGTGTGAGTATGTGTGTAGGTACCTAATTGTATGAGTTTTCTTCCTGTAAACTTGATGAGCTAAGGAACCATCATTTGTCTTAGTGATAAGGACATCTAGGAAAGGTATCTGCTCATTCTCTTCAACCTCCATGGTGAATTTGATATGGTCTAATATGCTATTTAAGTGAAGTAGAAATTCATCTAGGCTCTCCCTTCCATGTGTCCAATTAGTGTTAGTGTCATCAACAAACCTTTTTCCACCATCTAGGTTTTAGAGGGAAGGATTCAATTGCAGATTTTTCAAAGGCATCCATGTACAAGTTGGCCACTACGGGAAAAAGGGGGGATCCCATTGCAATTCCTTCAACCTATTCATATAAGATGCCCTTGAAACTGAAGAATGTGGATTTCAAGCAAACTCTAACCAATTGCATCGTTTCTTCATTGGTTACTTGCTCAACTACCCTAATGGATTCGTCTACAGGGATTTTTGTAAAAAGAGAAACTACATCAAAGCTAGCTAAAATGTCCCCCTCCTCTACTTTGAACTCTTTCATCTCATTTACCATGTGTGTGGAATATTTAATGAATGAGGAGGTTTGTCCTACAAAACCCTTCAAATTTCTTGTAAGAAATTTGGCTAACTGGTATGTGGGGGATCCTATAGTATTCACTATGGGCCTCATGGGTACACCTTCCCTACGAATCTTAGGAAAACCATAAATGAAGGGGATAACCGAGTCTTTTGGGGCAAATTCTTCTTAGTATTTTCGTCCAATGAAGATTTCTTAATGGCCCTTGTAACTTCATTAATAATCCTTTTGCTAGGGGCATGTTCCAGCCTTCTATAGTTTCCCATGGATGATAAATGTTCCCACATTTTTCCTTCATAATCCTCCCTATTTATGATGATAGTCGCATTACCTCTATTAGCTCTTAGTACAACAATATTGCTATTGATAAATGTAGTGGTAATGAAGGTCCACAATTGCTCATAAATGGAATCCAAAAGACTATATGGAAATGAAATAATGACAAGTTGTATGTTTAGAGAAGCTTACAAACATCAATGCCCAACCAGAATGAATTCCAAAACAAGAGTTAAAGGAAGCAATGGTCGTAATCGGGATCACATATCTGAAGTCATCGCTTCAACACAAACCTAGAAAAAGACGATATCAACGAAATTAGCTTTGAGGACAAAGCTCCTTTAAAGGGGGTGGCAATATTACAACATTACATAATAAATAAGTACAAATTAATAATAATTAATAAATAGTAATTATAGAAAAACTAAGAGGGAACGAATCCTCAAATCGACGCCCAATGCCATATTAAAGGAGAGATATCATTTGTAAAATCTCATCTTCATATCATTCAATTATCAATTATACATATATTTTATATTTCCATATTTTGGTTATTTCATACTATGTTTTGATGGGTTTTTATCATCATGTCATACAATGGATCTATTAAATTGATGGTTGTTATGGATGTATTTTGGGCTCATGTGATGCTTAGAATGACTTTTGATAGGTGGTAGAAATGTTCTAGTGGTTGCCAATGATAGGTGGTTGATCTGTTTGATTTTTGGCTGGCACAATTTATTTTTAGTGGGTGAGATACACTAAAGGCATGTGATAGTTTGTTTATTTGTTCCAGTAGATGCCAATTTGGTTTTAATCTATGATAGGTGGATGATATTCTTCATATTAAAGATTTTTTAGGATGGATATGGCTTTGGTCTCTTGCTTGTCTATTGACCTTATGTTTAGTGTTGGATGATTTGTGGACAATGGAGTTTTGAGACATATGACATTATTATTCAACATATTTCAAGACCAAGAGGGAAGCATGACTATGGAGCTTAGTGATGATGTCGCTTACCCTATGAGAGGAGTTGGATCCATTTCATTTTAGATGCCTTCAAGTTCTTGTATTGGATTTTGTTTTGTTTGTTCTTTTTTGAAAAAAAATCTTTGAATATTTTGTATGACAAATGTAAAGAGGATATTTTTTTTTGAAAGACAATAGTGCACCATCGGAGATTGCAAACTAGCTAGTCCAAGGACTTTGGCTAGAGGGGTAACAAATTATGACCTTTACAAGTTACTCGTTGATCCAGGGGCACTTGTACATTCTGGTGGGAAGTTGTATGAGCCTTCTAGTTTTGAGGAGGCACGTGTAGAACATGCATGGTGGGTTGAGATATAAATAGGTTCAGAACCTATGATGGATTCAATGGTTGATTCCAGGATTCAATATGTTATGATTACATCTTGTGATGGATACAATGATAATTCTATATCTTATAGGATCGAGATCTTGAGATAGTGTGAGACTGTGGTGAGCAGAGATGTGATACTTGATGGGGATGAGAGATATTTTAGTTCACGTGATTCTCCTTCAGCGATTGAGGATAATGTAGAGGTTTTTGTTTCATAGATTGATTTAGAGATTTGAGATGAGTTGGATTTGAAGGGAGTTTAGGTGAGATTGCGTGTGGATATGTTCTCACTGTTGAATGTGATTGTCATTGATGTCAAAGGAGTTCAATAAAGACAAAGGAATAACCAAACACATGATGGAAAGGTAAACTTGGTGAAAGACAAAGGAAGTGATGACATGGCAAGTATGATGATGTGGCATGTGTGATGAGGCTGGAAAGACACATGATGGTGTTCTGGTTCTATCATTAAGTTAGTGTTGAAATATGAAATCATTCTTGAAAAGTATGACAAGTTTGTGAAACTTTGGAAATTGACTAAGTATGGCAAAAGTAGTCAAAACTGCTCTAAGAGAATGCCCACCATAATTCATGGTTTGAGAAAAATGCACGCACCATCATACCAGGCTATAACTTGTTGAAGTGGCTATCTATTCATGGTCTCCATTCTCCTTAATCATGTCTTAGGAGAAAGTTATAAGTCTTCCAAAATAGGGTTTGAGGATAAACTTTGGAGAAATTCTTGAAAATGACTCCGTATTGGAAAACTGGTCCAGGTGGCATTGGGAAAATGCTCACCGTACCTCATGGGAGAATGATAAAAATTATCTGGAACTATCATGCTCTAGCTTGTCAAAGAGGCTATGTTTCCATGGTCTTAGTTTTCACAGAAGATGTTTTATGACAAAGTTAACAGCCTTCCAAAACAGGGTTTCAGGTTGCTTTTACACCAAAGTAGCAAAACTGCCTAAGTGGCCTCAGGGAAATGTCCACCATAGTTTGTGGGTTGAAGGAAATGCCTGCACCATATGGTCATCTTGTAGGTTGTTGTTTTGTCTACCTGGCCATGTTCTCATATTGAATTGAAAGTGCCTAAGGCAGAAGTTATGGATCTTCCAAAACAATGTTTCAGGTAGATTGGACCAAATCCAGGAAAATGCAAAAAATTGTATAGAATTGCTGGTAAAAAATTTATGAGTGACCTCAGTAAAATGCCCCTTTTCCTGTGGTTGATGGATTAAATTATTCTGAGGGTATGGGTCTTTAGATTGTTTATTAGGGAATCTAACCATATCATTATTTTTCCCAAAGAGTCTAAAGAAGAAGATATTGATCTGCCAAAAGTGCCTCCCAACTTGATTTGCACTACTCTAGTAAAATGCCTGCCGAGGAGAGAGAAAGAGGCTTCAAGGGGTGAAATTGATTTGGATGGAATCACCTTGTTGGCCTCTATCCATTGGGTGTCTCACACTTCCAATTTGATGAAAATAAAAATCTCATCATGTTGACCTAGGGTTTGACAATTTTGTCTAAGTGTTGAATTAGTAGTTTGGAAGGCTATTTTCAAATGCCCACCAGATGATGGTTGTGTATCAACAAATTCAAAAGGTGACATGGATATATTCCTTGGTGAGGTGGCTATCCTTCCATACTTTCATTTTTCCTTATAATGGTCACATGTGCAAAATATCAATTTGCCAAAAGTAGGAAAAATATTATTTTGAATATTAAGAACAACAGGAAATTGTCCAATTGTCAAACTCACGTGGCTAACAGGCCATTTGGAAATTCCCGCAAGGAGGTGTCCTTGTGCTGATATAATTAATTAGATGGCACATGCTTGTTCTCTGGTGAATTGGATATCTAACCATGAGCTCAAATATTCCTATGGATTTCACATGTGTGAAAGACAAGCCTGCCAAAATGAGAAAAAGTTTGTTTTGTTGTCTAAATAAAGGTTTAGAGGCATTTGGAAATGCCCGCCATAAATTGTCCTTGGCTGATAATTTTATTAGATGGCATGGGTCTATTCCCTGATTATTTGTCCATCTATTCATGGTCTCATATTTTTCTCTGGAGGTTACACGTGCGGAATACAAACCTGCCATATTGAGAAAAATTATGTTTGCTTAAAATAAATAAAATCTGTTTGTGTTAAACACAAGAAATTTGAAAGGCCATTTGGAAATGCCCACCATAAAGTGTCCTTGTGCTTATAAATTCTATAGATGGCATGGGTATGTTCCATGATGAACTGGCCATCTAGCCTTGGTGTTATATTTCTCTTTGGAGGTCACACGTGTGAAAAATCAACCTCTCAAGTTGAATAAAAATTATGTTTTACACAAAATCTGAATATGCCAGTAATAAATTTGAAAATACATGTTAACAAGTTTTTTTTTGTTTAAATTCCCGAGTTAAGTCAACTTAATAAGGAATGATTAATATGTTATGAAATAGAGGAAATTAACTACCATCTATTTATCAAAGCAAATTAATTAAACCAAGAAGTATGTTTTTTATGAAGTGGCATGTTTTGATAAAAAGACAATTTCCATATTTGAAGAGGCACAAGTATGAAAAGACACAAGCCCAGATTGAAGTGATGCAATGGTTAAAAGATGAGATAGATAATATATAAGAAAGAATTTGAGATGGAAGGAATATGTCTCAACAACCCATATCAAAGAAGAAGAAAGATCAGACAGAGACCAATGAAATGAAGAAACTGAATTGAAGAAAAGAAGTTCTGGAAATCTGAAAGAAGACAGAAAAAGGGTGGATGGGTGATGCTAGGGGAAGATTGAAGAAGATGAGAGTGTTTTCTATGTGCTTAGATAAAGATATAAAGTAGTACAGATATCATAGAAATAATAAAAGGAACAAAGGCAGTCTTTTGGAGCTTGGATTGAAGATCAGAAACAAAGGACAAAGAAAGTATAAATTGATGTATATCCCATTGAAGTTATAAAATCAAATCAGAGAGGTAGGGTGGTGCTAGGGAAGGCTACAGGCCTGCAAGGGGGTTGTATCCTCCCTCTATTAATGGCTCGTAAATAGGGTGTCGAAGCATCCTTTCAGTTGTAGCTGATAAACTAGGGGGTTGTAGCCTCCTTCCAGTAGTGGCTGGTAAATAGGGTGCAGTAGAATCCTTGTCTGTTGTAGCAAGCAGAAACCAGGATGTTGTAGCACCCTTCAGTTGTAGCTGTGAAACCTGGGGATTGAAGTCTCCAGCAAGTTGTAGCTTGCAAAAACTATTGTAAACATAATTTTGCAGTATAGAAAGAGTTTTTGGTTTTCCCAATTGGGTTTCCACGATAAAATATGTGTCCTGTGTATCTTGTTGATTCTATGTTTTAATTAAGTTTAATAAGTGGTTTAAAATGGTAAAAAGTTAACAATATTGATTCACCCCCCCTCTCAGTATTGACCAATATTCCAACACTCACCTACTCCAAATTGTGCGAGGTTGAGATGCCTCACTTAGACATTACAACATGCATTATGAGAGGTCATAGATCTAGGTACAACATTGATCTTATATACTTTGATTTCATCTCATTAGATGAGGATGTGATATCTCTCATATGTAGGGTTCTCCTTTAGTGGATGAGGAGATCATGGGGTTTTTTGTTATAGATTTAGATGCTTAAGATGATATAGGAGCGAGTGTATTTCCTAAGAGATATGTTAGTAATACAGAATTGGTTTCTTCCAGTAGTTCATTGGAGGATAGGTGTTATGGCTCAATGGAGGATGTTGTTGAGATTGATTCCAAAGTCACAACTGATGGAAGTATTATAGCATTCAAAATCAAGTTATATTGTATTCTCTCAAACAAAGGGAGTTTCCCTTAATGGTACTCTTACTTTAGGATTCTCTCAAGATGAGGGAGTTGTCTTAGTTTAGGATGGTTTAGTTACTGAAGGAATTGAGGTGCATGAGAGGGGTTCTTATGTGGACAACTTGATGATAAACTTGTATAAGTTGTTGTCTATACCATGAGGTTTGCATTCTAGGATCCAAGAGTTGACTTGTATGAATCTCTATCTTTGTGACTTTGATAGATGTGATCCATTTGTCTTGATCTTGCATATAGATATGCCTATCTTTGTGAGTTATCCTAGGGAGATTTTGATGTGGTGTTCTTTGACTTTGGCTTGTGATGATAAGGATGATGGAGATTGGAAGTTAACTTTTGCTCTAGGCAGCGTTCCTTTATATTCAAAGGTGGTCATTATTCATTAGATGATCAAGATGCTATGATAGCTTGGTTGATAGCTTTGTGGCATATGACAATAGTTGATTCTAGGACCACAACCAACATATATTTGTAGATAACATATATGGTAGAGATGTAGAGATATCCAATAGGTGTCATTGTAAACACTTTCCTCGTAAAGAGGGAGTGTTGTATTTTCGAGTTACTCTAAAAGTGTTTACATCATGTTTGGAGGTGCTTCATGAGATTTGGAGTACTTGGTGTATGTTTAGCCCTTAGATTGTTTGGGATAGATTGTAGCATGAGAGATGGCATGTGATGGATGTGCATGATTAAGATTGCTATATTAGTGGATGCTTGACCTTAGGATGGTATTGGTTTGATGTTCTTCCCTTAGGCATTGGAGTTCTCTTGCTTGATCAATGGATGCCCTTCATGATGGACACATGGAGGAGCCACTTGCTTAGAGAGTGCTCCACTTGGGATGAGGAATGTTTTGAATCATGGAGGAAGGATTCTAGACCTAGATGGTATGTGATAGCTTGAATTATTGTTTAGAGGATTGTAGATGGCTCAGGAATACTTAGGGATTCAATAATGTTCTTGTAGGGGGTAGCTAACTTAGTGGAGTACATTTGGTTAGGGGGATTGATCTAGTCTATAGATGCTCGTGATGGAGTGTTATGAATTTTCATTGCATAGCTAAATCACGTCGAAGTCCTTACTCCTTATTGTATATGCCACCACCTTGGAGCATGGAACATTTACCTTGGAGTGGATGCCTGACTTATGTTATCATACAAGGGCTCATAAAGGTGCCTTGTAAGGGTTTGTGCCACATAGTATTGTTTCCCTTCCTTACCTCTTATATAAATAGAGGAATGTGAGAGTCTTTCTATTCATATCACTTGTGTATTCATTCTTACTCTTTTGTAAATATGTGACCTAGAAGAGGAGCACCCTTGTCCTCTCTCTCTCTCTCTCTCTTGGAGTCTTCACTTGTTCTTGGTATCTTTCTCTCTTGAGGCAGTATTGTTTCTTGGAGCATATTGAAGTTTTAGGGTCAGGGTTTATCCTTTGGAAATTGGAGACAAAGCTTTTGAGAGAAAACCCTTCAATAGATTTGAGAAGGAGAGAAGAGGATGATGCCTTTCCCTGGAGGTTGTGTTGGACATATTCTTGCATTTGGATCTTTTTGTTTGAATCGGGGCATGTTGATTTACCCTAGCTAAATCTTTTTGGATAGTTGGATTTTTGTACTAGACTTGAAAGAAAGCCATGGTATCTATTTGTTCTTCATCTTGAGCTTATATATGAAGGTTCCAATTGTCCACATATTGTGCAATTTTTAGATTTGAATTTCAATGATATATGTTCTTTATGCATTGCTATTTACAATTGTTTATGTTTTGTTGATTTGACATAAGTAAAAATACAAATTGATAAGTGTATTAACATCTAATAAAGAAAATAAGGGGATGACTGCTGTAAAAGTGCAGTTTTAGATGTGGTTATTTGCTAATAAGTTGCCTTAGAAGGGGTTGAAACTTATCTCATTGTTTGGTATCTTTTCTCCTTGAATTGCCATGAACTGTGGGGCGGTTTGAAGTGAACTATTGTGATCTTTAGGCTGTTGTTTTATTCTCTAATTTACAACATTTATAAGGCTGAAAATTTTAGGGTCAAGATTTGAGAAACCTTCTAGTAAGAAGGTGAAAATTCAGTTTTGCATTAATTGCCCAAGTGCACAAAAATTCAATAGAAATTACTAGTACAAATTTGTTGGTATACTTTTGGGAGGTCAAGTTTGTTGCAATAAAAAGATGGCAAGGTTGAGGTGAAACTTTCCTTTTGTCTTGCTGTAATAATTGTATTTATTGAAGGATATTTGCTACTATAATGTCCTAGTTAGGGATGTTTAGTTTATTTTGAGGATTTCCCTAGCTAGTGTTGAAGGTTAAGTGTGACAGGTTTAGGCCCTCTTGATATTGTGGTGAAATATGTTGAATAAGGTTGCCATTGATGTCAAATTATTAGTGTATATCACTCCAAAGCGGTCCGCTTATGGCTTATCTTTAAGCATGTCCCTCACAGGAAGACAATTTGGGTTGTACACATATGGGGAAAACCCCTAAAGAAGTCCCTAAGGTTTCCCTAATAAATGTTGGTGAAGAAACCCCTAGAATAATGGTGTTGGGTCCACATGACCATGATGTTACACGAACCATGATGAAGAAGGCCCTAAAAAGTCCCTAAAGTTGGTCCAAAACAATATTGGTGTGAAGTATGAAAAATACTCCTAAGTATTGATGATGGGTCCACATAACCCCAAAGTAATAATGATGGGTCCACATAAAGAGGAAATAAACCCTGAAAGGAATAATGATATGTCCACTGAATATGATGAGGAGAAGCCCCAAAACCCCTTTGATGAAGATATGAAGTGATCATGAAGGCAAGTTAAAGTTCCATTATGAATCCTTGAAGTCGGGTATTGAACCATTCAAGTACCCCTTAAAATATGGAGATCCTAAATTTAAGGATAAGTAAAACATCGGCTCTAAAGAAAACTCAAGGCATCTTGGAGGGTATGAATAGGACATGAAACTTTTCATTTCATAATAATTCAAGCTCTTGAAGTCTCTCTTTTAAATTGTGCAACTTTTGGAGAAAAAAGTGAGAAATTTTGTGGAGGAGCTAGTGTGAGAAGTTTTGGGATCATTTTTGTTCTTTGGTGAAGATTGGTAAAATTGGCATAACTTTCTCATACGATATTGGAATTACGAACTTCTCGGCTCATTGGAAATATTATTGGAAAGGATATATGATGACATGATCTAGAGTTTCTTTTGGTGAAGGGTTTTTTTGTTTTTTTTTCATCTTGACAAAGTTATGGTTCTTATACATGGGTCTCTCTTATGATGGTCATGCCTCGCATGGATTATGGTCCATCTTGTTGTTTTGAAAATGATATTGATATTGTGTATGTGTTAGAGCCTTTTGTTTGGTGATCTTGCATAGATATGTTATGGTGATTACGGTGATGATCTTGGCATAGATCATCGTGATTATCTTGGAATATCGTAGGGTTTGAAAATTTCTATGATGTAAAAATTTCAAGATGCAAATGGAATCTATGGATGATTGTTTTTGGGCATTCTTGGAAAGATAGATTTTAGGAATGATACAAGTTGACATAGAGACAATGATACAGAGACATGGACAATGATACAAGTACAGGTTAACAGAAGAAGTGATATAGGTTGAAAAAGACCTAGATACAGGTACATGTTGATAGAGACAATGATACAGGTAGAGGTTGACAGAGACATTGATACAAGTTGACAAAAAAATTGATACAGGTACAAATTGACAAAGACAATGATACAGGTACATGTTGACAGAGACAGTGATACAGTTACAGGGTGACAAATATTGTGATACAGATACAGTTTGATAGATACAATGACAGTGATAGGTTGATTCTCTTATTCATATCAGGGCGGCATGACGGGGAAATGACAGGGGGTTGTAGCCTCCTTCTAGTTGATGCTAGTAAATCTAGTGAGTCAGAGCTCACTAAGGATTGGAGTCTTCACTACATGTTGGATCCTATGGTAAAACTAGGGGGTTGTAGCCTCATTTCAGATGGAGGTAATAAACTAGGGTGTTGTAGTCTCCTACCGGATGGAGCTGGTAAATCAATTGAATGCAATCTTTATATTATATAAGAAAAACATTTTTTGGTTTTATCCCATTTGGGTTTCCACTTAAAATATCTTATTTACTATGTGTTACCACCTAAGTTGTAC
The DNA here is from genome assembly GCA_027924585.1 of Larix kaempferi. Lineage (NCBI taxonomy): Eukaryota > Viridiplantae > Streptophyta > Pinopsida > Pinales > Pinaceae > Larix > Larix kaempferi. The sequence continues at coordinate 11,620,924 of BSBM01000050.1, read as the reverse complement.
TTAGTTGGATTTCAAGTGAGCCTGCAAAGATTGAACAAGTGTACTTGTTCATATTTAGAATATCATAATTTCTTGCAGGCTAACTTGGCCCTTTTTCAATTTTTTTTGCATGTTCATACCCTGTGGGGATTTATAATAAGTTGATGTGGCATGATGCCATTTCTAAAACACTTGGCTTTCCTAGTATTTAGACATCAATGCGGCACTCTAGAGTCTTTTTTCCTTGTTAATTATGCGTTGTTCATCAACTACGTATAATTTCTGAGTTTTTCACTCAAACCTCCAAAGCTAGAGTATTCACCTTGGTGGTTAAACCTTAGGAGGTTATTAAAGTCTAGGTGTCTATATATTACCATGATAGTCATCAATAATGAGTTATGTGAACATGTACTAAGTCCCTTTAGGTTAATTTTGATTTTTTGCAAATAATATTTTTTCCCGTAAAACAGGTCAATTTTTTAATGTTTTAATTATAAAAATAAAAAAGTCATAAAATAGTGGTTAGGAGGTGAAATTTTCATTCGGGGTGCTTGTTTTCTTAATCAAAGCACCCACTATACCCCTAAACCCACTTTGAGAATAATTAGAGTGATTATTTATCACTTAAATTAATTCTCTCTCGAAAATGGCCAAAAAAACAAATAAATGGCCAAAAAGTCATAATAAAGTAAAACAATCAGCATCCGTGAATCAATGGGAATGTGCCAGAGACATGAGCTCAATGGTGGCACAGTTAACTAGGGATGGAATCGATTTAAGTGGGAGTGAATCAACATCAAATCTAGATGAGGTAAGTTTGCTCCTTGAGGGAGGGCGCATATCTCCATGAGGGATGGCACATTCCTTATGTGGCATTTCCAAATCGAGTGGGAGATAATCCCAATGAAAGAGGGCACACTCTCTTGAAGAGGTGGATCTTTCCTCTTTAGTTAAATAACCTCTCGATCCCTTGATTCCCTCAATTCACCCTAGTTAACTCCAAGAGGCCAATGCGCCCCCCCTGGGCTCTCTAGGGCTATTTAAGCAGTGGCTTGGCTCTCTTTTTCTCATGGTCAGAGTGTGGAACCCCTTTTGAAGCTTTGAGCTTACTTGCAATATTTTTTATCAATGAATAAAAAGGATTTGGAGGTCCATGGCGTGTCCCAATTGTGTGTGGATGATCATTGTCAGTGGTATATGATGTAACTATATTATTATTTTACTTTGCTTCTTGTGGTGATTTATCTTTGGTCTTGGTGAAAGTTGCTATCAACTCAGAGGGTAAATGATTCTAGTTTGATTTCATTTACTATCTTTCTATACATAGTGATCTAGAATTTGCATGCTTTATTTGTTTATAATCATGCTCTTCTGACCCCTGGTATAGGAAATACTGAATTTAATCACCTTTTGCAAGCATTGCTAGTAGTGTAGGTTTCCTCGCTTGATGCAGTGGTTGATATTGGTTGAATCTTATGTTCTTCAAGAACTCTCAAGAAGGACATAGTTCCTCTGCTTCCCACCATTGGATTCCATAGATCCGGACATTCGGCTTGATATTTCTTCTTCTTCCCTCTCTCCACTTTTAATTTACCTTTATTTTTGGTTATGGTTACTTTCGTACATGCTTAAGTAAATTAATTTTCTTTTGAAAATAATATTTAAGAGCTGATTTATCTAAGTATGTTGCTAGATCTAGTTGTTCATGCTTCATTTTGATTGGATCTATCTTTGTTAAGTACTTAGGCTTATTTTCCACCTTTCAAGTACTTAATATTTTATGCTTTTAATGATTTACTTAGCACATTTGGTGCATTTCAGGTGGTTGTTTTTTTTTTTATACTTTTAACGAACACGTATAAGGAGGTGTTGTTGAAAATTTAAAGATCCAGGCCATCCAGAACCTCCCAGAGCACCATACTTCAATCCTGTGTCATTCGTAAAACCTTGTAAGCCTATCGATCCAAATTTATAAGGACCAACGGCATCCACTTTTTATGAAGTTGTAAGTTAATAAAATCAAGTGGGATATCTAGGGCCCACACTCCATCCCCCTTGATGGGTCTTGCGTCATTTTCATGACGTGATTGTTTCCCTTTTCTGCTTTCATTTTTGTCTGGATCTGCTAACCTTAGATTAGTTTCAGTTTCTTTTCTTTGTTAGCCTTCTTTTAAGTACTTCATTTTGCAAAAGTAATGAACCCCCTCGCATTCCCAAAGTACGAGGTTGCTAAAAGGGCTTTCCCGAGTAGGTGGAATTCAACCGGAAAATGGATTCGTCGCTAGATTAATTAAAAAACATTTTTACTTTTGCAATATGTTTTCAGTTCTTGTAAAAAAACAGGACTCTATTCCCCATATGCTCTGGACCTCTACAACTCGTCTAATTAGTTGGTCACATCAGAAAGGGATTAGAGTGTCTAGTATAATAGGACAATCCACCAGAAGGTTACTCTCATAATCAGGCGATTGTACTTGGCACACTACGGAGTCAAGGGGCTACTTTAAGCAGGTTATGTGTCGCTTCCTTGGACACCTGGTAGTGTTGTCATGCACTCATTCTAAAGGATAAATTCTTGAGTGGGCCAAACAAGAAATTAACCCATTCCTTAATCCACTCATCAATAAATAATTAAAACTGACCAACAAGACAAGTGAAATACTTTCCCGTCACAACAACATTATTTGATTCCATCAACACTGGTCTACCTGCAAATAGTCAAAGCATATTTAAGTGAATTTCAATGTTGAATGAAATATTTTATTGCATGCTGTTGATTTTATTTAATTTGTACTTGCAAGTCTTGTTTTCATATTAATTCATCTTCAAACTCCTAGAATTAATCTCATTTTGTAACTTAGTGTAAATGCCTTAATTTTATTTTCATAGGGACCACCCCCCTTGGCTTCGCTAGGAGTTGGCCTAGACAGAGGAGTTGAGTGTTGAGAGACAATATCTCAACTCGAGGCTTTCCACCAAGGACGCACCCAGTGGATTGAATATTTTTGCCATGCTAAATTTACCTCGAGGTGTGTATCCAACAACAACATTTTTGGCGCCATTGCCAGGGATAAATATTTTTATTCCTAGAGTACAAATTTTGTTTTGTCCTTTTTTTTCTTGCTTTGTTTGATACATGTTTAGAGTAGATATTTAATTTTCATCTTGAAAATCCAGTAACCTTTTTCCAATTTTTATTAAAAAAAAATTCAAAGTAAAGCAAAAAATAGAAATTTTTGTGAGAGTTTTAAATGCATATTTTTATCCTGACATGGCAACTCCATTGAAGGGGTAAAACCCTGTTTCTCGCAAAATTGTTGAGACTGGTTGTGTGTAGATGATCCCATGCAACATAGTAAAAATATTTAAAGCTCATTATTTGACAACTCCCCTGATTTAGTACAAGACACACTTCATGGATATTCCAGATATATGCTACTGATAGTCAAAATGGATGATGAAGAGTCTGGTGCTCAAACCACCGGTGCATTCCTTCCCATCAATTTCTCATGCATCCCAATTTTTCCTAACTCTGAGCCATATCTCCCAGATGATGGATATTTTTATGCTCCAGTCTTTCATGGAGATGGAAATTCAACAATCTTTCACATCATATCCTTCCTTTCATTTTTGGGTGATCTCAATATTTGTCATGAGGATAATAAGATGCTGATGTTTGCTAAATCTCTGAAGGAGGATGCTTGGATGTGGTATTATGGTCTTCTTGATAAATGCATTACTTCCCTTGATAAATTCTTTGCTATGTTTTTCCAGAGGTTTCATGATGGTGAGGATGATATGGTAAGTGTCATGGAAAGGGCCTTCGCATACCTAAAAAACTTGGTGAGGCCAGCTGAAACATAACTTCCACTTTTTAGCAACACATCCCAAGTGACCCTATTGAAGAAATTCATGAAGACCCAGTGATTGAAGATGTTATTGAATATCCAGCTTGTGTTTCCATGATAGAAAATATTGAATATCTGGAGCCATCGCAAGAATATTTTAGTAAAGGAAATGACACTTGTATGCTAGATCTACCTCATGAAGAAGTTCACGGAGAGCCCTTGACTGAAAATACTATTGTAAACCTTGAATTACCTCACATCATCATGGTTGATGAAAATCAATATTTGGAGATGCCTCTAAGTTATTTCAGTATGGAGAAGGCTAGGAATCTTATCAAAGAAAATCGTGTTTTCCTCCTTAAGGCTCGACACGACTCTAAAGAAGAGATTCGTGATGACCCCATTGAAGAAATTCATGAAGATCCATTCATGGAAGATATTATTGAAGACCCTCCTCAAGTCACCATGGTGAAAAACATTGAAGAGTGGGAACTTTCTCAAGCTTATTTCAATGGTGATGATCACATTTGTACTCTAGATCTACCTCAAGAAGAAACCATTACAAAAGCTTACAAAGAAATCCATGATGAAATTTGTAATATGTATGATAGCACTCTTTCATTTCCTCCATATAATGATGATGGTTTGGAAGGTTTACTTACTTATGTAATTTTTCTGAAGAAGATGATTATGATTAGGATGATGATAGGTATATCCTGGAGCATGATGCAAGTGATGAAGAATCCCTTATGCCTGACAAAGTTGTTGATGATGATTATTGGACATTCATTGAAAATCCCATCTTTGACATGTCTATATCCCATCTTTTGATGGTTTGATTGAAAATCCCATCTATAAGATGTTTAGAGAAGGGATCGTGTATCTTAAGGCCTTGGGAAATCTTTGTATGGAAGAGGAACATCTAGTTTGTTCATATGATTAGTCAGATCCATATATGAGTATCAATAATGAAGACATGCAGAAGCAGTGTACTAAAGAGTCATATATGATGCAATCATTGGAACATTAGTCTCAATCTTAATCATCAGATTCAGATATCCCTCATGATTTGGAGTAGCTTGGGGCTTATGATTACATAGATAGTTATCATCAGAGAAATCCTTCAGATGAGTATGATGGAGCAGTTGATCTGCCTCATTGCACAAAAGTTTATATCAGTCCTATCCAGTCTTGGATGGAAGAAGTCCACGGGAGGACTTGCCAGATTCAAAAGCAGTTCAATGATATTTTTCACACCTATGATCTCCCATCTAGACCTCCCATCCATAAAATTTAAGCAGGTTTGCATTTCTTAAATAATTTTGTCTTGCTTTGGCTGGTAACCAAAGATAAGGCAAAAAACTTTAATACTGATAAAATGTTAAGATGGTTGCATTGGATTTTTCATTTCACTTAACATTTTTATAATGTTATGCTTAGAGTAGGAAAATAAGCTCGTTAAAGTGAGCATTTACTTTTTGCATTTCTTTTTCGGTATTTTCCTTTTATGTACTTAGGAATTTTTTGTTAGTTAGTTTCGTTTTTTGAATGAAGCAATTTATGGTTCATTGGATTTTTATAAGAGCATGTGCTACTGAAGGGTTGTTTTTGCAAAGTTGAGATGTTTTTACAGGAAACTAGAGATTTTGGGATTCTCGCATCCTCTCCTTGCCTAAACACCAGATTGAGCACGTGTCCCGTAGTTGGAGCAAGATGTTACCACCTAAGTTGTACTTAGTTGGATTTCAAGTGAGTCGACAAAGATTGAACAAGTGAACTTGTTCATATTCAAAAGATCATAAGTCCTTGTAGGCCAACTTGGGGCTTTTAATTTTTTTTTTTGCATGTTCATACCCTGCAGGGAGTTGTAATAAGTTGACTTAGCATGATGTCATTTGTAAAAGACTTGGATTTCCTAGGATTTAGACATCAATGCAGCACTCTAGAGTGTTTTTTCCTTGTTAATTATCCGTTGCTCTTCAACATTTCTTTTTTCAGTATTTTCCTTTTATGTACTAAGGAATTTTTTTGTTAGTTAGTTTCGTTTCTCGGATTATGCAATTTATGGTTCATTGGATTTTTATAAGAGCATGGGCTACTGAAGGGTTGTTTTTGCAAAGTTGAGATGTTTTTACAAGAAACCAGAGATTATGGGATTCTTGCATCCTCTCCTTTCCTAAAGACCAGATTGAGTACACGTCCCGTAGTTGGAGCCAGACGTTAGCACCTAAGTTGTACTTAGTTGGATTTCAAGTGAGATGACAAATATTGAACAAGTGTACTTGTTCATATTCAAAAGATCAGAAGTCCTTGCAGGACAACATGGCGCTTTTAAATTTTTTTTTGCATGTTCATACCCCATTGGGAGTTGTAATAAGTTGACATACCATGATGTCATTTGTAAGAATTAAATTTCCTAGGATGTAGAGATCAATGCGGTACTCTAGAGTTTTTTTTTCCTTGTTAATTAGCATTGTTCTTCAACGACGTATAATTTTCGAGTTTTTCACTCACACCTCTAAAGCTGGAGTATCCACCTTGGTGGTTAAACCTTAGGAGGTTATTAAAGTCTAGGTGTCTATTTATATTACCATGCTAGTCATCAATAATTAGTCATATGAACATGTACTAGGTCCCCCTAGGTTTATTTTTATTTTTCGCAAATAATTTTTTTTCTCATAAAACAGGTCATTTTTTTAATGTTTTAGTTATAATAATAAAAAAGTCATAAAATAGTGGTTAGCAGGTGAAATTTTCCTTAGGGGTGCTCGTTTTATAACTCAGAGCCCCCACTATACCCCTACACCCATTTTGAGAATAATTTGATTGATTATTTATCCCTTAAATTAATTCTCTCTCGAAAATGGCCAAAAAGACCAAATAAATGGCCAAAAAGACATAATAAAGTAAAAAAATCAGCATCCCTAAATCAATGGGAACATGCCAGAGACATGATCCCAGTGGTGGCACAATTAACTAGGAATGAAATCGAGTTAAGTGAGAGTGAATCGTCATCAAATATAGATGAGGCGAGTTTGCCACTCTAGAGAGGGAGCATATCTCCATGAGGGATGGTGCATTCCTTATGTGGCATTTCCAAATTGAGTGGGAGATAATCCCAATGAAGGAGGGCGTAGCCTGTTGAAGAGGTGGCGCTTTCCTCTTTAGTTAAACCACCTCTCAATCCCTTGATTCCCTCAATTCGCCCTAGTTAACTCCAAGATTCCAATGCACCCCCCCGGGCTCTCTATGGCTATTTAAGCAGTGGCTTGGCTCTTTTTTTTCTCATGGTCAAAGGGTGGAACCCCTACTAAAGCTTTGAGCTTACTTGGAATATTTTTTCTCAATGAATAGAAAGGATTTGGAGGTCCATGGTGTGTCGCAATTATGTGTGTATGATCATTGTCAATGGTATATGAGGTCATTGTATTGTTATTTTACTTGGCTTCTTGTGGTGATTTATGTTGAAATATTGTAACTTCTAAGAATATTCTATTTGTACTTTATTATCCGGAGATGTTTATTCCTCTGTCGGGACATTATTGTATATCCAGAGATGTTTATTCCTCCATCAGGATGTTATAACTAGGGTTTTTAGAATTCCCTAGTGGGGTCGGCCTTGTAAAATTAGTCACAGCCAATCTATTGAACAAGAATATCAATCACAAAGATGTAAAACAATTTGGAGCAAAAACTGTGCAAGAGAGATGCATCAGTGCTCTATAATCCAGAATGGTAGAATTACAATACAATACTGTCACAATGAGTGAGCAATTCGAATTAGCCAAGGAGGTCATTCGAATATACTGCATGGAATAGCTTGGATCGAACTAGGAGTCCTCATCATCAATCAGTGGTGGTCATCAATGCACAAGTAACTGTCAGCCGGGTGTCAAACTGAGTCTAACTGATGGTAAGTGGCACTAATCTAGGGATGGAGGCTCAGTGGATGGCGCATGAGGAGTTAACTACACTCAGAATAGGTAGTCATGTCTCATCGGAGGTCAATCGGAGTGATAATAATAGTGAGGAGTCAATCTAGCCCTCAAGGAAAGACTGGTGGCTAACTGAAGTAAACTGGACTGGTAGGTGAGAAAGGTGCCCTTCTGCAGTGGAAGGTGAGAAGTGGGTGCATGACTAGCTAGGAGGGATAAATTTGATTGGAAGGTAGCTCCCGAGTGCTGGAAGACTAGATATTAGGTGCTCGAGGCATCATACTGGTGACTGGGCAACATACGGGTGCATGCAAAGTACAAAAGTGAATGATGAGATATCCTAACACCCCCCCTCAAGCTATACTATGATGTAAAAAATAAAATGTAGGGCCTTGGTTACTGAGACCAAAGGTCACCCCAATACAATAATAATCCAAATAAATAACAATCCATGAACCGGGGAAATGGAGAAAACCTCATGGGAAAACCCCCCCCTCAAAATGGATTGTAACACACCAAAAGATTTAACTGCTCCAAACTCAAGTAGATATGTCTGGAGGTATCTTACTCTTGGGAGTAAATGGATCATGCTCCAAAAACATGTGGATGCAAGCGAATGTGGAGACTTTATGAACTTCCTCTTCATACCAAAAATGGTGAGAACAAATCTGAATATATGAGGATGATCCTGGAACCTGTGATTCGAACCAAGTGTTGGCTATAACTGACCTAGAGGTTTTCTATAAGACCCAGGTTCTTTGCGGTTTCCCTTTGACCAACAAAACCCCTTCGCACCGACCCTTTTGGCAACAACCTGCGAGCAGGTTGAGGTCTCACCCGAGGTGTGTCTATGGGGTATTGAGGAATCAGGTTTCCACAGTAAGTGATGAGTTGATTATCTGGACGTACTGCGTAGCACGGGATAGGGAAGGTGCACTGCAATACAAGGCTGTGCGGCACGTAATGAGATATGTGCCGCAGGAATTACCGCGCGGTGATGGCTGCACCGCGGACCGTCCTTAAGAGTCTTTCTGCCATGGGACTTCTATTGAAACTACAAACAATGCAGCTTTAGTCTATACTTGGATTATCTTGGAAATGCTTAAGGCATTGAGATGAATATCACTCATCCATTCATTCAGGAGATTAACTCACATTCTTCTAACATTCATTCGTTAATTTAGGATGTTGCGATATGAACATATACAACTGATACAATCCAACTGTTATGCATTCCCTTACTGCGTATAAGAAAGTGCTTAACCAAATGACTAATTCACTGTCTTCCAACACAAAACTAAATGTTCACCATCCATCTATTCGTACAGAACTTAACATATCATCTCCATAATTCTCTAATGGCAAATGCATATAAAAGTTCTCTCATAATAATACACAAGGAAACATCTAGATATTCATTTACAGAAAACACAGATAAGCATTCATTCACCAAACACAATCGTACAAAACAGATTTAACGTGGTTCACTCCCCCAGATGGGAAGCTACGTCCACAAGAACGGTTGGTAATATATATCTTTAAGAGGGATGGGGACAACTATTCTTAGTCTGCGCACTCAGCTGCAGACTTTCCTTCCTCTCAGATAGGTCTCTGTGCACACAGCTGCAGAGCCTTTACAATATTCTCGACTCAAGAGATTTTACAATACAACACCCAAAATTGTAACCACAAAAAGTAAAGTGTAACCCAATCCAATACAAAATTATCTTCTTAAATAGATCATGCCCCTAAGGTCATGTATTTACAATGCCGAAGACCTAAACCCAAAACCCTTAGGGTTTACAAAATTGTGCTAGTTTCCCTAAACCGACTTGCTGGCTCCTGGTAGCATCTGATTCATCGTGGCGGTTCTCCACATCTTCATTCTGTTGTTATCGTCCTTCCTGTCGCACGCATGCCAACAGGTCACTTCCGCTGAACCGTTCATCTCTAACAGTCTCACCCACCAGGCGTGCCAATCCATCACTTTCCTTGAGCTATCCTTTCCTTAACAAACTCGTGCATTGGCCGCCTTCCTGATTTGTTCATGCCCGCTGCTTGGCACTCCTGGAGCATCTTTCCCAAAAATAGGCTGCTACCGGTCTGACCGGTACCTACACCTGTCCTTTGTCCAACATTCCGCTTTGCTGGCTCCATGTGGCCTCCTATCTCCGTAGCACTGCTTCTGCGCAGTACTGAGCTTTGCAACATCGATCAAAACATGGTTACTGTGCGCATCTTCACAGCATCCCCAGTACTTATCCAAAATTCCATCTTTTTCGGAGCTGCGCTCAGCTCGGGTTCTTCTTCCTTAAAAAATGTTACCAAAAATGGATCAGTTGGGCCAGGCCCAACATGCCCCTAACACTTACATGTGGCTCGTCCCTGAGCCACTTTCAATGTGTACCGGCGGAATCTGCTCTCCGATCTGTGTGGTCAGCTTTGCTGCGAACTCATTGTAAGTGTTTGTCAGTTTCTCCATTGTTTCTTTCGTTTCCCTCCCAACCTGCTTGACTGTATCAAGCACCTACGGTGTTATTTCTTCTCTGATTTGGGCTTCTACCTGTTCGTGGTTGTCGCACAGCTCTTTCAGTTTATCTTCTATCTACTGCGACACCACAGTGGAATCTTCTAGGAGTGGCTGCGATTGATTGTCTAACGCATTCTCCTTTTCCCTCAATACTTGGACTTCTTTCTTTAGGCTAGATATCTCCCTGAATTTTTGTAGCCGATCTCTTGCTGGTAGAGTCTTTACCTCTGCATCCAGTGCTTCCAACGCGGTCTGTTTCTCCTTTACCGTGGTCTTGATCTGCTGCAGCCCTGGACTCTCTTCAAGGGCTGTGAATTCCTTCAAGGATTCGTCAAGCAAATTTTGGCACTTCGCAACCTTTGCTGTGATGTTCTCTGCTGCGATCTTTACTACTTGATCTTTGAACTGCTGATCAGTGATTACAACCTCTAGTTTGATCTTTTCTTTTAGCAGGTTGATATCGGCTTCATAGAGGATTTGCTTGTCCTCCATCTACGATTTAAGGGAGCGCACCATGTCCCTTATCTTCAAGATAGTATCCGTAGGATCGTCCTGAATCTGCACTTCTCCAATATCTACTGCAACAGAGTTAATTGTAGCCTCGAATCTCTGTTGACGTACTTGTTCATCTTCAAGCAGTATCCTGCTGCGCGAGCTTGACTCCTTGATCTGTCTATTCGCCGTTTGTAGTTCCGCCTTTGATTTCCTTGAGTCCATAGCTCTGTCACGTAGCTCGTCCCCAATCTGCGTATTCAAAAAATGTAGACCTAGTATCAGGATTTTTGCCAAGTCGAGCTCTACCCGCTTGACATTTGTCATATCCAGGGCCACGTCCTTCGACATGGGCAATGTGATTGCCATTGGATCGAGGTAGACAAGTCTCATTTTTATTGGTAGCGCAACAACAAGTTGCGCTGGCCTTGGATGCGAGGTTCCTCCGGACTTCCCTTCTGCTTCTAGGTCGCGCGGCAAGGCCATGCTCTTGTGCACATCTTCGACTTTTTTCATTATCCCTTGCATCGCGAGCCAGTTCCTCTGCAGGTCATCTTGGATGGCCTTATCTTTCTTCTCTTTATCGGCCATGAACTCCTCCAGCTGCTCGTTGACTCTGTCTACTATCATATCAAAGTCATCCTCTTTCAGTACCATGTCAGATGTTTCTTTCGTCGCTTTCTGTTTCTTCCTCTCCTTTGGCTACGTTGGGTTCTCTGGTTCCTTCCTCTTACCCGTCTCTTCCAGAATTGGACATGGTGGTGGAATTATTTCATCATCTTCTAAATCTGTGGGGACATCTAAAACTTCCACACAGTAGTCCGCGGGCCATTCTTTCATAATGAGCTCGATGTCCTCTTCTATCATGTGGTAGTTCCCAGAGAAAAACTGTGGCTTCTTCATCTTTGCCTTTGGGGAAATAAACACACAATGCATGTCAGCAGTAAAATTAACAATGCGTATGTATTTGATTGTTACCTGCTTTGTTATCCTTGGTGTAGAGGTGATCACAACGCACAGCTGCATGTAATACTTGTAGAACAATTCTTGAGTTGCATGATGGTGCTGCGGATCGAGATTTGCCTATAGGTTCATGTACCTGACTCCTCTGGGGTCTGATTTATCAAAGCTGATGCTAACATAGTCCTCCACCTCTTTCCATCCAATAAATGCGATTAGGAAAATCAACCATGTGAAATGGAAGTTGCCTCCATTCAACTGAATTTCATTGAGCTCTGCCATGAACTCATTCAATAGATATTGGCACCAGTTTAACTTGGTGCCTTCAGCTGCTGCGGCACCGAGCAATACTGCGCCCACAAGCACCTCTAAGGGTCTTGCTGTCTGTAATACCTTTGCTGCGAGCAATTGCGTGATGAACTTGGTTGTTTTGTATTCAATTTCCTCAGTAGGAAAACCTCATTTTCCTTTGACCAGCGCGTGTGTCTTCTTCATCTTTGTCATTGCATCCTTTTCTGTGCTCTTCCTTGGAAGAACAGCTTTGGGTATTTTCCTCGCTTACTTAATCCTGTAATGAGATGGATTAAGTCAATGCCTATATCAACTGGCTAATCCATCCATAAATATCCTTAGTGGATTCGTGCCATCAAGGTACGAACCACTACATTTAGCTCGACCGACCGTTCAAAGTGGGGTAGTCGCAGCAGGTTCAGCAGTCCTGACTGCACTACCGGTGTCAACCAGCTTTCAGCAACCAGATTGAGGTTTCCTTTGGCATCTTTATTCCAGCACATGTACTGGTCTGGCTGAAATTCTGGGTACTTGGGATCATGTGGCTCGTCTCTCTGCACTCCCAAGAGGTTGTAGTCCTCCCATTTACAGTCCGGTATCTTGCACAACAGATTGGTTGTAATTTTGGCGTGCTTCGAAATTAGCGACAAAGGGATGTCGTATTTTGCATTCTTGGCTAGCTTATAGACAGGGGAAATTCAACGCCTGGGGTGAGATGTACTCAGGGGTCATATTCAGCGGGATTTCTTTCATGAAAATGGGATGCCTTGGCACCGTCGAACTTGGCTTTGGCTGTTTGGTTCGAGGTGATTTGACTATCTCCTTCCCCTTGTCTTGCATAGATGGATAGGTTCGAGGTGATCTACGGGATCCTTGGCCTTGTTCTGTTACAACCTTCTTGGCAGGGGTTCTCATTAACTCTTGAATCCCTCCGTGCTGAAAGACTCTAAGTGCTTCTTCGATGGTCAACTCTTCCTCTCTATAGCAAGGTTCGGACATTCAAAGATGAGGTAGTGGCTATGATGGTCAGACGACAGATGAATATTAGCTCAAGGGGGTGGTCGTAAGAAAATTATAAGTGCTTAGTAATGCCCGCGAGTCCTCAGGAGGTATTATTTATAGGCGCAGCTGAGCTTCTCCTGTGCCCTTCAACGGCTAAATATGCATTAAATGTGTCCTCTGGCGGTCGAATCCATCGGATTTTCTAGTCCTTTCCTTCATTAGTCCGTCCAGAATGGTTATCTTCCCTTTAAATGCCGAAGCAGTTGCTACAATGGTCATCTAATGGTTATTTTCTCAAAAGTAGTGTAATGGCTATTTTTCTCTGGGTGCTACGCCAAACTGCGCGGCAGGCCACTTACACTCCTGTGCAGTTGCTTCATAGTGAGAATTTTTTTTTGTTTTTCCCCGCGCAGCTTCAACAATACTGCGTAGTGCATACATCATCTTTCTTATCATACATGTACAGACTCCTTTACACTTCTAGTGCCCAATTTCAACTATACTTGACACTTAGAAATCTCTTCCTCTGCTTGTTATCCAAGGTTTTGCGAAGCAGGACTATCATGGTACAACTTTAGTCTACTTCCATTTATCAAAGTTGGTAAGGTATCGCCAGCTAAATTGGCTAACTGGACTGCACCAGTGTTAGTAACATGTATCACAGTATATGGGCCAAGCCAATGCATCTTAAATTTACTAGGAAAATTCATGAATTTGCTATCATACATGGGGACTAGGTCACCTACCTGAAAGCACTTGTTCTTTATATGACGATCATGCCAGGATTTTTCGCGGTCCTTCTGAGCTTGCTGGTGGAAGCCGGTAATGAAGCGATCTTTCTCCAACCCAACAGGGTGTAGCAACCTTTCGTCTAATGCTGGGCGGTCTTCCATCCCTGTGAACGCAGCAATCCTCAAGCTAGGGACAATATATTCCATTGGCATTATAGCCTCTTGCCCATAAGCCAACTGAAAAGGTGTATGTCCTGTCAATTTCTTGCATGTAGTCCTGTATGCCCATAACACAGATGAGATGCGCAGATCCCAATCATCTCTATTTACATTGCAGACTTTAGTGAGTGCATTTTCCAGTACTTTATTGAAATCCTCAACAGTGCCATTCGCCTATGGATGATATGGAGTACTGCGCTGATGGCGAATGTGGAATTCCTCTGTAAGTGCCTCAATGGTCTTGTTCAAAAAGTGAGTACCTTGGTCACTCATCAAAATCTTCGAACAGCCAAATCTTGATAATATTTCTTCAAAAACGAACTGCGCGGCAGTACTGGCGTTGCAGTCCTTTATTGGCTTTGCTTCCGCCCATCTGGTGAGGTAATCAGTAGCAATAATAATATACCTTGCACCAGTTCTTTTTCCTGGTAGGTTTATAGGACCCACGAAATCAATTGCCCATTTTTCAAATGCCTGCAGGCTCAACTATTGGTTCAATGGCATCTCATCTCTTTGCGAAGGTTTCCTTGTCCTCTGGTAGACATCACAGTTCCTGCAGTGTTCTCTGGAATCTTTGTGGATTGTGGGCCACCATAGCCCTGCGCGCAATATCTTCTGCGCGGTAGCCCTTCCTGCATAGTGACCTCCCGTGATCCTTGAATGCGTGTCCGCTAGAATAAATGGTTCTCATGATCTAGTACGCACCTGCATAGGACTTCATCCGGTCTGAGTTTGTATAATTGACCTGCAATTATAGTAAAGTCTGCGGCGCGCACCACTAGCTGTTTCTTTTGTTGGACAGATAATTCCTGCGGTGCCAGCCCTGTTGTCAGAAAATTAATGATATCCTTATAATAATCATCGGCAAACTGTATGGAAAATAGTTGCGCATCAGGCAGACTGTCTGCAATGTTCGTCGGCTCTTCTCCTGACTCAATCCTTGACAGATGATCAGGTCCCAAGTTTAGTCTACCTAGCTTAACAATAATCTCAAAGTCATATTCCTAGAATAACAAAAGCCATCTGCATATGCGCCCCCCTAACACTAGCTTATTGACCAAGTATTTCAACATAGAATGGTTAGTGAACATAAGGAAGTGCGCACCAAGCAAGTAATGTCTGAATTTCTGTAGGGCATATACCATCGCAAGGCCTTCCCTCTCAGTAGTAGTATAGTTCTTTTCTGCTGTTGAGAGCTTCCTGCTCGAGAATGCAATAGGGTGGTCAATACCTCCTTCTCCTGGCTGAGCTAAAATGATTCCCAAGGCAATGCATGATGCATCAACATGGACATGGAATGGCTTCATCTAGTCTGGAAAGAATAGAATCGGCGCAGTCACCATCTTTTCTTTTAGTGTATCAAAACCTTGTTCACATTCTGCGTTCCAAATGAACTGTGCGTCTTTCTTTAGCAGCTTTTCCATTGCTGCGGTTATCTGCGCGTAACCCTTTATAAATTTCCTGTAGTATCCAGTATGGTCTAAGGTAGAGCGCAACATATTGAATGAATTTGGTGTTGGCAAGTTCACAATAATGGCAATCTTTGCAGGGCCCATCATCAATCCTTGCTTACAAACAATGTGTCCAAGTAGAATCCCATAAGGAACACAAAAAATACACTTCTTTAGATTTAAAGAGATCTGATGTTGTCAACACTTCTCAAGCATCATTCTTAGGTTCGCACAATGGTTATTCAATAGACCAAACACAGTCCAATCATCAAAATAGGCTTCGAGAAACTTATGCATAAACTCTTTGAATGCTGCGACGACTACTCTGGAAAATATGGCAGGTGCGTTCTTTAGGCCAAAAGGCATTACTGTATACTGAAAGGACCCCCATTCTGTAGCAAAAGTCATCTTATGCCTGTCCGCGGGATCAATCCTTATCTAATGATACCCCGAAAAACCATCAGTAAAAGAATAGGCTTCATTCCCTCCAACATTATCAAGCACTTCGTCCATGAAAGGAGTAGGGAATGGGTCATGCATGGAAGCATCATTCAATTTTCTGAGATCCACACAAATCCTGATCTCACCTTTTGTTTTATTATCTTGAACGACCATGGGGATAATCCACTCAGACTCTTCGACAGGTTCAATGATTCCTGCTTCAAGCATCTTATCCAGCTCTGCACGTACTCTTTCTTTCTAGCGCGGATTTAGTTTGTACGGTCTCTGCTTCACAGGATTTGCGCCTGGCTTCAAAGGTATTTCCATGAGTCCTAGGTCTCCCATAATTCTTTTCATCTCTGTAAATTTTGTCGGAAATAACTCCTGATACTCATGCAGAGTGTCTGCGATCTCTGCAACAGTCTGATCGTCTCAATAGTCTCCGATTGCTGCAAACTTTGGTTCTTTGCTTGTGACAATATTCACCTTCTGCGTCTTTACTGGCCCACTCATATCTTGGATTTCCAGTAGAGGTCCTTCTACGTTGCGCGCGCCCTCTGATTCTGGTATGGCTATGTTGCATGGGTCGTCCTCATCGTCTTCATTTCTATCATCGATGTCTTCAGCCAGGTTGTAACACTTGATAAGGTGTTCTTCATGTTCCTTCCATTCTGACTGTAGGTGCACAGGAACGCGATGTGCCCCAAAGAATTTATCCAATGTCATATTTCTGTGAGGATAGTCTTCCCTGAATATGCGTTCCTTAATTATTTGCAATGCATCATGGATCAGGGGATTCCCGTCCTCAAAGCTGAAGTCCTTCTGGAAGTTCGCAGTCAGCATGTTCCAATCCGTGGTTTCCCTGTGCAACTCCAGGTCTAGGTACCATTTCTTTGGAATGTCGTCCTCCAGGGTATGCACAAATAGGTGCACCCATTCTTCATGTGGCCTTTCTAGCCATGCTTGTGAACAAACTTCAATGTGCCGACTAGGATCTGTTTGTCCATTAAACTTTTCATAGGGTAAAGTAACCCGTTCAACAAACCGAATCTGCATGTTAATTCTGCATTGATCCCACGTGGTCAATGTCTGCTTGTGTGCATTCCACCATCTTGCGGGTGTGTCGCGTAGTGCCATATCCAATGCTGGTAATCTATGCTTAGTTGTAATGGATGCAGTATATTCTTGGATGAAACTATAAACATTAGCAGAACCATCATATGTGGGAATAGGACTTACCTCTTTCCCGATCCAGTGTAGTGATTTCGTAAGTTGCGCACACCTTCTTGCTGATACTTCATGCATCCGGGTTTGCCAATTTTCCAATCCTACCTCCGAATCAGAGACATAGGAGCTGTCACATCTCCAGCTGAGTGTACCATCTGCAGTAGGATTAATGTAATCTTCCTGGTTCGCTGTGAGCTGGTATAGTCTGTCCAAGTCTTGAGCCTTGGATTCCTCCTGAATCGGCTCGCTGTATCTGTCACCATCTGCAGGATCCAATGGTGCGATGAACCTAAGATGCTTTCCTTCAAATATCATCTTCTTTTTCTTCAGATTTATGATGGCCAAGTTATCAATAGCCCAGTCAATTCCTAGCAGTGCAGGAAAAGGCTGACTATCATCCACAATCTCGATAACTTCAAAGTCTGCATGAATTTGGACTCCATCGATGTTGACTATCACGTCAGCTAACCGACCAAAAGGTATGAATTTATCTTGGTTAGCCATTCTCGGCTGGATAGGTGACCATGACAACTTTGGTCGACCCATCTGCTGCCATGTCTACTTAGTCAAGACATTTACTTCTGATCCCAGATCAAGGATGACTTCATCCATTTCAAAATCTCCTATCTGCGCGGTAAGCCTCATTTCTCGGCCTGTTCTTTTATGCTTCTTTATATGATGTACTGCACTATCAGAAGTTTCTGTTCTGGTCTGCGGCTCATACTGGTTTATGAGCTTCTGCAGCTCTACTATGGCATTTTCACTTTTGAGTAGCTTCATGCAGCTTCGCAGGAACTGCGCAACGGAAGTGCTAACATCTATCGCAGTGCTTGTTTTTTCATAGGCAACAGGCATGTATTCAACATGCGGTATTTCACTGTGCAACGGGATCCTCTGTGATTGGGGTACTAGTTCTCTAAAGGTATCCCGTGCATCGACAAATACCTCCTTGTTCTTTTGTAAGTCAAGAGCAGGCATTTTTCCTGGGGCCTTCCTTATCCATATTGTTTCAAGAGGGGTCTAGCTTGTGTGAGCCTCCCCTGACGTGGAAGCTTCTGCTCCTCTATCACGGCCTGTCTCAGTGCCACTGCGCGTGACCACATTGATGCTCGGGTCTACTGGTCTGCTCTCCACTGCGATCCACTGGACGTTCGTGTTTGGTGCGTCCGTCTGTCTTCTTTTCTGCATTGCAACCTCTAGTACTGGGAAATCTTCAATAACATGCTCAAATGATTTACAATAATTGCACATAGTGCAAGGGTTAACACAATCTCTAGATACGTGACCTAGCTAGCCACAATTATAGCAAATTACCTGGCCGCGGCCTCTTCCCTGCGTCGGGCCAGCATTTCTCCCTCTGCCGTGATATCCAGCACCACGACCTCTATATCCTCCTTGGTCATATTGCGTATTCTCATGTTTGGGATGGTTATCTTCTTGTACACGGTACAAGCCAGTGCCTCTCATTGAGTCCATATCTCGTTTTCTTTCGTTCATTAGTTCATATGCGCGGTAGTTGGATTCATCATGTCCAACTGATTTACAGAAATTACAATATAAATTTTTAGGTTTTTTCACGTATTTCTGTATGAGGTAGCAATATTCAGGTCTGTGTCCTGTGGATCTAAAAATTTCACACTATGGGGCCTGATTCTAATTTATTGGGTTGGGCGCACCACTATTAAGATAGTCGCGGAATAAAGGGCAATGCTCCCGGTCATGGCCTTATCCTTTACAACTTGTACACCAGACCTCATGTCTAGGTTCATACCTTTGTTCTTTGCCATTCTTCATGCTTTGCAGTTCTAGTGTCAGGGTGGTCAGCTAGTTCTGGATCTGAGACATCCCAGAACTAGTCTCACCAATTGGCGAAGCCTCTAGCTTCATTGCGATTTCTAAGGCCTCTGCTTGCAATGTAACATTCTGTTGCATCAATGGTAATCTAATATGGGGCAACAACGCAACAATGAACCATTCCTTGTGTTGTTCCGGAGCTATAACAAAGCTTACTTGGTCCAATAGGGTCTTGAACTTCTGATCAAGCTCCCAAACCGTTTCAGTCAGTTTCTGCTTTATTTCTTTCAACTTGGTTATACACTGAGATTCAGATTTGGGTTTCTTAAACTCTGCCACAAGCGCAGCTTTAATTTCTGCAAGGGTTCTCGGCTGTGTGTTAGAGTACTTCATGAACTAATGTAAAGCTCTGTCCCTGAAAGTGGTGATGAGCTGTGCTCTCTTCATGACATCATCCTGGATTTTTCTTACACTCCATATGGCTTCGCAAAGGAATCAATGCTGGTCAGGGTTTTCTAGGCCAGTTCCTTTGAATATCGGTAGCTTCATATCTGTGTTTTCCATTGTGCTATTAGGTGGTGGAGCGCTCGGATGAGTGCGCGGCTGCTATAAAGGCTCTGTGCAGTGAAAATAAATGGTTCTATCGGGATAGACGTACTGGGATGAGTATTCTGCAGGGTGGGATGTGTAGCGGGCGGGTTCTGAGATAAGGGTGGCACGGTCTGTGGGTTCTCAGGGGTAAATGGTGGCGCAACTTTGTTTTCAAGGTCATAAGGAATCTTGGTATCTATGTGGAGTGCAGGGCCTCCACGATTCTTATTAAATTTATATCTCTTGCCACTTCTAAGATTATGGGTATCTTCGTCAGAATCACTAAATATACTATTTACCATGACAAACTTGAAAATATTACTGCATTCTTAAAACACCTTTTTCAACTAACAACATCTTAATGTATAGACTGAGATTGTTCAACAACTTACCTTGGAATCCTCTGAAAAAGTATGCTTCTGCTTGGCTGTAGGATTTGAGTGTGTCTACAGCAAATACTGTTACGAATCCTTCTAGCATATGATCGACCCAAAAATCAACTGCATGTTTCAATGGGCTGTCTATCGCTTTGAGCTGCGCTGTGAGCTCAGGAGTCCACTCTGTAGGAACTCCTCCTTGAAAACAGGTTTTCTTTTCTGCGAGCCGCGAGATCCACGCGTGCAGCTCGTTTGGAAATGATGCCCAAAAAATCTCGTGAATATCTTTCCACATATATCTATCCAACCACTGTGTGTCACATAAACGCGGATGTCTATTCTCTTGCCTTGCAAACTCTCTTATGGTCTTGTCCCACCAAGCTTGGATTTCTGTCTTTTCAGGATGCCAGTTGTCAGAGCCTTCCATGAACTAGTATTCTTCATCACACATTATGGTTGCAACTCATCATGGATTCTAGCGCGGCAAAAAAACCATTTGTTGGCTATAACTGACCCAGAGGTTTTCTATAAGACCCAAGTTCTTTGCAATTTCCCTTTGACCAACAAAACCCCTTTGCACTGGCCCTTTCGGCAACAACCTGCGAGCAGGTTGAGGTCTCACCCGAGGTGTGTCTATGGGGTACTGCAGAATCAGGTTTCCACAGTAAGTGATGAGTTGATTATCTGGACGTACTGCGCAGCGCGGGATAGGGAAGGTGTGCTGCAAGACAAGGCTGCATGGCGTGTAATGAGATATGTGCCGCGGGCAATTACCACGTGGTTATGGCTGCACCGCGGACCATCCTTAAGAGTCTTTCTTCCGTGGGACTTCTACTGAAACTGTGAACAATGCAGCTTTAGTCTATACTTGGATTATCTTGGAAATGCTTAAGGCACTGAGATGAATATCACTCATCCATTCATTCAGGTGCTTAACTGACTATTCTTCTAACATTCATTCGTTAATTTAGGATGTTGCAATCTGAACATATACGACCGATACAATCCAACTATTATGCATTCCCTTACTGCGTATAAGAAAGTGCTTAACCAAATGACTAATTCATTGTCTTCCAACACAAAACTAAATGTTCACCATCCATCTATTCGTACAGAACTTAACATATCATCTCCATAATTCTCTAATGGAAAAATGCATATAAAAGTTCTCTCATAATAATACGCAAGGAAACATCTAGATATTCATTTACAGAAAACACAGATAAGCATTCATTCACCAAACACAATCGCACAGCACAGATTTAACGTGGTTCACTCCCCCAGATGGGAAGCTACATCCACAAGAACGGTTGGTAATATATATCTTTAAGAGGGATGGGGACAACTGTTCTTAGTCTGCGCACTCAGCTGTAGACTTTCCTTCCTCTCAGATAGGTCTCTGCACACATAGCTACAGAGCCTTTACAATCTTCTCGACTCAAGAGATTTTACAATACAACACCCAAAATTGTAACAACAAAAATTAAAGTGTAACCCCATCCAATACAAAATTGTCTTCTTAAATAGATCATGCCCCTAAGGTCATGTATTTACAATGCCGAAGACCTAAACCCAAAACCCTTAGGGTTTACAAAATTGTGTCGGTTTCCCTAAACCGACTTGCTGGCTCCTAGTAGCGTCTCATTCATCGTGGTGGTTCTCCACGTATTCATTTTGTTGCTATTGTCCTTCCTATCGCATGCGTGCCAACAGGTCACTTCCGCTGAACCGTTCATCTCTAACAGTCTCACCCACCAGGCGTGCCAAGCCATCGCTTTCCCTGAGCTGTCCTTTCCTTAACAAACTCGTGCATTGGCCGCTTTCCTGATTTGTTCATGCCCGCCGCTTGGCACTCCTGGAGCATCTTTCCCAAAAATAGGTTGCTACTGGTCTGACCGGTACCTGCAGCTGTCCTTCATCCAGCATTCCGCTTTGTTGGCTCCATGTGGCCTCCTATCTCCATAGCACTGCTTCTACGCAGTACTGAGCTTCGCAGCATCGATCAAAACATGGTTACTGCGCGCATCTTCGCAGCATCCCTAATACTTAGCCAAAATTCCATCTTTTTTGGAGCTGCGCTCAGCTCGGGTTCTTCTGCCTTCAAAAATGTTACCAAAAATGGATTAGTTGGGCCAGGCCCAACACCAAGTGAGGTAGGAATAGCTCCAATTGGATCAAATAGATCTTGAAACTTGAACTTCTTATTAGTGGAAGTTAAATCAGCTCCAATATTTGACAAATGATTCCTTGAGATCTCCTTTGAACCAACAGGGGTGAGATCAAAACCAAAATCAGCAAAAATTGCATGAGAATTGAACTCAAGTGAATGGTAGTGCTCTTCATCTTCAGTAAAATTCTGAGAAACTGTGCAAATGATAGAACAAAAGTTTGTAGGATGCATGAAATCAAGGAAGACGAATGCTTTACCTCCAAAACATCAAGTAGATCATTATTCTGCATGCTGGCAAACTCTTGTGAAAGAGAGGATTCAAGAACCTCTTCAGAATCTAGAGTATGAGCTGGTTTATATTTCTTAGAATTCGAAATAGAAGACTTTGAGAGAATGAGTGTTGAATCTACAGTTTCTTCTTCATCTTGAACAATGGATGAGGCCAAGACATGATCGGAGAGAGCACATAAGGAGATCTCACTGGGCTTGTTCTGCAAAAGGATAGCATGATCCTCTTCTTCCTGCCCAAATTCTCTATTGAGTTGGGCCCATAGATCTCTTGGATTTTCAGCAGTAGTACTGAGGTAGTGCATACAAGGAGACATAGCAAGACATATTGTCCCAAAATCTCTGTCACAATCATTAAGCCAATCATTCTCCTCTTCATCGGAATCAAAATCTCTTGTAATACCAATACACATATCAAAGAGACATTGTCTCTTCAAGCATGCAATCATCTTTGGTTTCCATTCATCATAGTTGAATGGAGTAAGAAGATTTTGTGAAGAAGAAGTTTCCATCTCTGCATTAGCGAATGCAAATGGAGGAAGTAAGAAACCTACAAATCACAAGCAAAACAAGAAAAGTAAGGTCGAACAATCCACCCTTTTAGAGTTGCATCACACCTGGGATTGGAGATCAAGCAAGATTGAATGATCCCAATGTATCAAATCCAGGAATTCTGTGGAAAACTCGGGCTTCTCGAGTGGATTGGAGTGTATTTTCAGCTTTGCATGCACATGAGTGAATGCACATGAGATTTTGCATGCCAAACCTTCAGTAATTTTGAGAAAATTCACTCAATTCTTCATGTAGAACACCTGTAGAAGAGAGGTCTTGTCCCTGCAATGGCTCTAATACCATGTAAAATTAGTCACAGTAGATCTATTGAACAAGAATATTAATCACAAAGATGTAAAACAATTTGGACTAAAAACTATGCAAGAGAGATGCATCAGTGCTCTATAATCTAGAATGGTAGAATTACAATACAATACTGTCACAATGAGTGAGAAATTTGAATTGGCCAAGGAGGTCATTCGAATATACTGCATGGAATAGCTTGGATCCAACTAGGAGTCCTCATCATCAATCAGTGGTGGTCATCAATGCACAAGTAACTGTCAGCCAGGTGTCAAACTGAATCTAACTGAGTGAAATAAGTGTAACTGATGGTAAGTTGCACTAATCTAGGGATGGAGGATCAGTCGAGGGCGCATGAGGAGTTAACTGCACTCAGAATAGGTAATCATGTCTCATCGGAGGTCAATCAGAGTGATAACAACAGTGAGGAGTCAGTCTAGCCTTAAATCAAGGAAAGACTGGTGGCTAACTGAAGTAAACTGGACTGGTAGGTGAGAAAGGCGCCCTTCTGCAGTGGAAGGTGAGAAGTGGGTGCATGAATGGCTAGGAGGGCTAAATCTAAGTGGAAAGTAGCTCCCGAGTGTTGGGAGACTAGGGACTAGGTGCTGGAGGCATCATACTAGTGACTGGGCAACATGCGGGTGCATGCAGAATGCATGCAAAGTACAAAAGTGAATGATGAGATATCCTAACAGGCATTGAGTTAAGTTATTAGGGGTTATTAGACTCTTCTAGGAGAAGTCGACCCAATTAGGGTTAAAGGTCAAGTGAAGTAAAGTATAAATAGAGGAGGTGTGTTCCTCATTTAACACACACTCACTCACTTGTGAACTCGCATAGGAGAGAGAGAGATCTACAAAGCAGGAGAAGGAGCTCTTGTTTGGGGATTTCATCTTTGTACTTGTTGGCCATCTATATTGGGTTTTCTACCTCATGAGGGTTTCCCAGGATAAATTGTGTCTCTTGTATTTATGTTGTGCTTGTTGTTCTTTCAATGATCATGTGTATGCCATTGTTGTGAAATAGAATGAAATATTGATGTTATCTATCTTAGCATATTGAATATTAACATGGTATCAGAGCTAGCATGAAGGAAGGCAATGTATGGCACTTACGACACTTGTTTCACTTGCGACAATTTGAAAGTTAGAGTTTTGTATAGCAAAACCTAGTCATTGTGTAACTTTAGCTATAAATCAATTTTGGCGAACTTTCAGGATCTGAAACTCGGACAGGACGAAGATGGAATTTTCCTGTACCTTGTGTCCAAGTTTCAACCTTAGATTCGTTGTACTTTCTGAGATATGATCCATACAAGTTAGGGTTCTGCCTCTTCCAGAATGAAGCCCTAAATAGGTGACCTAGGTAAAAAGGTCATATATCGAGCTAGGAAGCTCCAAATGGAATTATGTAAAAAGTAACAGTTAGGGAATGGACTATATTTTCACATGTCTGAGTATCAGAAGCCGAATTTGAAACAGTGACACGTGGCACTCCGTACAAGTTCGTTATGTTGTTTCATCCCATAAATAGGTCATGTTGGGAAAATTAGAATAGATCTCTCATGGAGAATCCAATGAAGCTCAAATATGTGGGGTTCAAAAGATGATAGGTCAGGCTACCACAGGCTAAAGTTTCAGACCTGGAGGCTCCAAAACTTCAGAGATACACCAGAAACAATACGGCACATCTGAAATGGCTCAACGGAGGAAATCAAAGAAGAGGAGGAAAAAGCTCTCACTTAGGGTTTTCAGTTTTTAGGTATGGCATGATCTGATACAATGTTGGAGAAACCTGATGCAACATTGGAAACATTGAAAATGAATTTGGAATCCATTCATCATAGATATTAATCCTCCATCAAAATGTTGTGGGAGGAAGGAGATTGAAAATTAGGGTTTCCAAGTAAGAAGAAA
This sequence comes from Larix kaempferi, assembly GCA_027924585.1. Taxonomy (NCBI): domain Eukaryota; kingdom Viridiplantae; phylum Streptophyta; class Pinopsida; order Pinales; family Pinaceae; genus Larix; species Larix kaempferi. The sequence goes on along the minus strand of BSBM01000050.1, from coordinate 11,595,827 downwards.
CCCTAACAAAGTTGGGAGACTCATAGGGAAGCAATGAAGGAGGTTTAAATGGCACTGATATTCTATCATCCTAGAACCATGAACCTATATAAGATGTTTACAAGTGATGTACCTTGGATTGTTAAGGTTTTACCCTTACAGAGAAGACTACAAGCAATCTCGACAGGTATGACTTGAGGAGATATAGGTATGTTTTGAAATATGTTTCATGATTAAGTTCATGATATGTTTGTATTCATATTATTGAGGTTAGTACAATCATGATTAATTTTAGATTGTCTGATCACCTTAGTAAAAGTATGAATGCATGTGAATAATAGAAGACATTCATTGATTAGGGTTATGACACTTATTATTGTACTAATGCACTTGTGGTGTTGTATGAGGATGATGTTGTCTGCTAACATGAAAGGTACATCAAGAAAGACAAATCCATATGACCATGATGACATGAAGACAAAGACTCATCCATAGTCATTGATCATATAGAAGTTCTACTTACAAGGTATGTATAATTTGGTTCTACAATGCTTAACTTATGAGATATGTAGGTTACTAGCACAATGTCTCTAAATCATTGAAGAGAACAAAGAATATATTGTGTTAGACATAACTAGCATGCATGCTAATCCAGGTATGTTTTCCTATATCGAGTTAGAATCCTACTTTGTGTTAGGATCTTAGATAAGTATACTTGTGTATGAAATGATCATGACCATACATGTTTAAGATTATTTAGAATCATAATTTTTTGATGGTATTGAGATTATACTAATGAATGTATGATTATGTATGAGATCTCTAGGATGGCACAATGATGAAACTAGTGCACACTTAATCATGCATAGTGGTCTAGGATGGATAGAAGTTCAAAAATAGATAATCATGATGCTATCATAAAGGGAAAATAGAAATCAAGAAGGAGGCAACCACACAAGCATAAAAGATAAGTATTTGAGTTGTTATTTGAATTACTTCTTGAATCTCTGAATAGTTAATGATATTGCTCGTAATAGTTGTATGCACATTTGTATTCCTAGAATCATGAAATATATCATGCATAGTGTAAGCATTCATAGAGCATTGAACAATATACTACTAATATGCATATGATGGGTAAGTTGGACAAACATTCCATTGTTGCTTGTCTAGAATGAAACCTCTTTGCTAACATGTTGGGAGTTGTGCACGCTCTTGATAGTATGTTCTGGTAGAGATGGAAGGCATCTAGATAGACACTGTATGCATACATGATATGGAAAAGTGTTGTGCCAAAGTATTGGTTAAGATAGTTGCATAACTATGTGAATCATATCAGTATGCATAATAGGTTATCATTGAAATGTCAACATGATTTGATGATTATGAAGTGTTACTAATCATGTAATTAAATTTGATTTGTAGGAAAGAGCATGTGATATGATCTACAAAAGAAGGATGATGAACACCTGTTCCAAAGAACAAGTGATGGATGTTCAATAAGAAGACTTACAAATCAAACGTACTATAGAATGCTCATGGCTAGAGGATTCTCTTAGAAAGAGGGAGAGGATCATGACGAGATGTTTGCTCCAAGTGGATAGACACATTTCCAGAGATAAATTACACCCATGGATGACAAGACCATTCTCTTGAATGGTGTAATTGAAGAAGAAGTGCATATCGAGCAAACTCCCAGGATTCGATAGAGAATCACATGATTGAAGAAGGATTTGTACGGGTTCAACAGGTACCCAGGATCGATAGTCATTTGATGAGCTTGATGATCACCACAGGTGATGCGGATTTCAACCTTTGCTACAAGGTCGAAGAGGGTTTCTATATATATATGGCATGTTTCTCTCAGATGGAATCAAGAAGGAACTCACCATAGAGTTCGAGTGATCTTGAGGCTCATATCAGTAGACCCATCTGACGGGAGATGGCACAGATAGATATGCAAAAGATCATTCAATGCAGAGTGTGCATGATGTTCAGCCACAGAGGGAGGACAATAATCCACTTCAGAGGGAGTAGACCTCAGAGTTAAAGAATCTTGGCATGATTCTTGTGATTAGATACGTGGCTAAGATCATATGAGATTTTTCCTTAGCCAAGGAAAATTTGAAGTAGAGATCTGGGATGATGGACAGTGGTTTCTACAGTTTACAAACAGATGAATGGTTCGTTGATGTATTTAACGAATACCAGGCCAGATATATGCTTTTCTGTGAACACTCTGAGTTAGTATCTAGTTGATCTTAGATGTCTTCACCTAGCAGCTGCAAAGTATGTGATGAGGTACCTGAATGGTATGATAGAATTTTGTCTATACTGTGTTGGAGATCATGACTACAGATTGTATGATTATACATATGCAGATTGGGCCGGAAGTGTCTCAGACAGGAATAAAACCTCAGGTGGATGTTATTGTCTGGGATCCGCCATGATCTCATGGTTTAGCAGGAGGCAGTCCTGTGTGGTTCTCAGCACAACTGAAGTAGAATATATAGTAGCTTTCTATGCTAGTTGTGAATCCCTATGGCTTCAGAAGATGTTGTCAGGACTATTTGACTTAGAGATGGACTCCACTATTATCCTGTGTGACAACTAGAGTCGTATCAAGATGATGGAGAATCCGGTGTTCCATGATAAGTCAAAGCACATAGAGAACCGATATTTCTATATACAGCATATGGTGTAGAAAGGAGCTATAAATCTTGAGTATGTGAGAAAGTTGTTGATGTATTGACCAAACCTCTGTCTCGAGTAAAGTTTGAGTATTTCTGAGACAAGCTTGGTGTAGTTCAAAAGGACCCTCCTCGAAAGAGGGAGTGATATGGTCGATGATGATATTTGGATCGACGATGAGGTCGATGATGAGGATACCTGTATCGATGATGAAGGATACATGTATCAATGATGAGGATACCTGTATTGATGATGAAGGATACTTGTATCAATGATGAGGATACTTGTATCGATGATGAAGGATACCTATATCGATGATGGGGATACTTGTAACAATGATGAAGGATACCTGTATCGATGATGAGGATACCTATACTGATGATGAGGTTGATGTGTGGTCCTTATACTTTGTCTAAAAGGATGAGTGGATTGCATCATCCCTGGACTTTAGTCCTAAATGTATCCGGAGACCTGTGTCTTTGAGAAGTGGTCCTTAGACTTTGTCTAAGTGGACCAGTGGGTTGTATCATCCTTGGACTTTAGTCCTAAATGGATCTGAAGACCCGTGTCTTCGAGAAGTGGTCCTTAGACTTTGTCTAAGTGGACAAGTGGATTGTATAATCCCTGGACTTTAGTCCTAAATGGATTTGGAGACCTGTGTCTTCGAGAAGTGGTCCTTAGACTTTGTCTAAGTGGACGAGTAGATTGTATCATCCCTGGAATTTAGTCCTAAATGGATCCAGAGACCTGTGTCTTTGAGAAGTGGTCCTTAGACTTTGTCTAAGTGGGCGATTGGATTGTATCATCGATGGAATTTTGTCCTAAACGAATCCAGAGACCTTTGTCTTCGAGAAGTGGTCCTTATACTTTGTCTAAGTAGGCGAGTGGATTGTATCATACTTGGACTTTTGTCCTAAACGGATCCGGAGATCTTTGTCTTCGAGAAGTGGTCCTTAGACTTTGTCTAAGTAGATGAGTTGATTGCATCATCCCTGGACTTTTGTCCTAAATGTATCCGAAGACCTGTGTCTTCGAGAAGTGGTCCTTAGACTTTGTCTATCTAGACGAGTGGATTGCATCATCCCTGGAATTTTGTCCTAAACGGATCCGGAGACCTGTGTCTTTGAGAAGTGGTCCTTAGAATTTGTCTAAGTAGACGAGTGGATTGCATCATCCCTGGACTTTTGTCCTAAATGGATCCGGAGACTTGTGTCTTCGAGAAGAGGTCCTTAAACTTTGTCTAAGTAGACAAGTGGATTGCATCATCCCTGGACTTTTGTCCTAAACGAATCCAGAGACCTATGTCTTCGAGAAGTGGTCCTTAGACTTTGTCTAAGTTGATGAGTGGATTGCATCATCCCTAGACATGATACAGTGTCTTAAATTGATAGGGATTGATCATCCTGTAAGTGGATCAGGATTGTATCATCCTTGGACTTATGTCCTAAAGTGAGAGGGATTGATTATCCCGTAATTGGATCATGTGTATTTTAGATTATGTTGTTGTTGATTGAGAGATCTAGATGATGATGTTGATCGGAAGATCCAGATGATGATGTTGATCGGAAGATCCAGATGATGATGTTGTTGATCGAGAGATCCAGATGATGCTGTTGATCAGAAGATCCAAATGACGATGTTGTTGATCAAGAGATCCAGATGATGATGCTGTTGATCGAGAGATTTAGATGTTGCTGTTGATCGGAAGATCCAGATGATGATGCTGTTGATCGAGAGATCTAGATGATGATGTTGATTGGAAGATCCAGATGATGATGTTGTTGATCGGGAGATCCAGATGTTGTTGTTGTATCTGATCGTGTGATCAAGCGCTGTAGAAGATGAAGACTCAGTACTAAAGATGTTGATGTTCTAGTAGCTATTTGAGTTACTGATGATGATTGAAGAAAGCTTCCAATGATTTATAAATGTATCATGTTGATATTGTTGATGATTCCTTTCTCCTGCAGATGTTGTTAGAATATCCTTCTCGTTAAGGGGGAGTGTTGAAATATTGTAACTTCTAAGAATATTCTATTTGTACTTTATTATCCTGAGATGTTTATTCCTCCGTCGGGACATTATTATCTATCTAGAGATGTTTAATCCTCCGTCGGGATGTTATAACTAGGGGTATTAGACTTCCCTAGTGGGGTAAGCCATGAGTTAAGTTATTAGGGGTTATTAGACTCTCCTAGGAGAAGTCGACCTAGTTAGGGTTAAAGGTCAAGTGAAGTAAAATATAAATAGAGGAGGTGTGTTCCTCATTTAACACACACTCACTCACTTGTGAACTCACATAGGAGAGAGAGAGAGAGATGCAAAGGAGGAGAAGGAGCTCTTGTTTGGGGATTTCCTCTTTGTACTTGTTGGTTATCTATATTGAGGAAGTTTTACTGGGTTTTCTACCCCATGAGGGTTTCCTAGGATAAATTGTGTCTCTTGTGTTTATGTTGTGCTTGTTGTTCTTTCAATGATCCTGTATATGCTATTGTTGTGAAATAGAATGAAATATTGATGTTATCTATCTTAGCATATTGAATCTTAACAATTTATCTGGCCTTAGTGAAAGTTGCTATCAACTCATAGGGTAAATGATTCTAGTTTGATTTCATTTACTATCTTTCTACACATAGTGATCTAGAATTTGCATGCTTTATTTGTTTATAATCATGCTCTTTTGATCCCTGGTATATGAAATATAAGATTTTATCCCCTTTTGCACGTATTGTTAGTAGTGCAGGTTTCCTCACTTGATGGAGCGACTGATCTTGTTCGACTCATTCGTTCTTCAAGCACTCTCAAGAAGGACATAGTCCCCCCGCTTCATTCCATAGATTCAGACATTCGGCTTGAGCTTTCTTCTTCTTCACTATCTCCTTCACTTTTAAGTTATCTTTCTTTTGGTTACGATTAGTTTTATACATGCTTAAGTAAATAAGTTTGCTTTTGAAAAGAATATTTAAGAGCTGATTTATCTATGTATGTTGCTAGATCTAGTTGTTCATGCTTCATTTTGAGTGGATCTAGCTTTGTTAAGTCCTTAGGATTATTTTCCATCTTTCAAGTACTTAATATTTTATGCTTTATTTTTCACATTTGGTGCATTTCAGGTGGTTGTTTTTTTCACTTTCAACGAAAAGGCAAGAGGAGGTGCTCCCAAAAATTTCATGATCTAGGCCATCCAGGACCTCCGAAGCACCATACTTCGATCATGTGTCATGTGTAAAACCTTGTAAGCCTTTGGATCCAAATTTTTAAGGAACAAATGCATCCACCTTTTAAGAAGTTGTAAGTTAATAATAAAAGCAAGTGGGATACCCAATGCCCACACTCCATCCCCTCGAGGGGTCTTGCATCATTTTCATGGCATGATTGTTTCTCTTTTTCGTTTCATTTTTGTGTGGATCTACTGACCTTAGATTAGTTACAATTTATTTTCTTTGTTATTTTCCTTTCAAGTAATTCATTTTGCAAAAGTAACAAACCCCCTCGCATTCCTGAAGTATAGTGTTGTTGAAAGGGCTTGCCTGAGTAGGTGGAATTTGGTTGGAAATTAGATTCGTGGCTACTGGCTAGATTAATTAGATTGTTTTTTACTTTTGCAATGTGTTTTCAGTTATTGTAAAATGAACCAGACTCTATTCCCCATATGATCTGGACCTCTACGGCTCATCCGATCAGTTGGTCACATTAGAAAGGGATTAGAGTGTCTATTCTAATAGGACAATCCATTAGAAGGTTACTCTTAGAATTAGGCGGTTGTACTGGGTGCACTACGGAGTCAGGGGGTTACTTTAAGCAGGTTATGCTTCGCCTCATTGGACACGTGGTAGTGTTGCAGTGCATTCATTCTAGAGAATAACTTCTCGAATGGGACAAACAAGAAATTAACCCATTCCTTAATCCACCCAACAATAAATAATTAAAACTGACCAACAAGAGAAATGCAATACTTTCCCGTCACATCATCATCATTTGATTCCATCAGCACTGGTCTACTTGCAAACAATCAAAGCATATTTAAGTGAATTTACATGTTGAATGGAATATTTTATTGCATGCTGGTGATTTTATTTAATTTGTTCTTGCATTCTTGTTTCAGTATTAATTCATTTTCAAACTCCTAGAATTAATCTCATTCTTTAACTTATTGTAAACGCCTTATATTTATTTTCATAGGGACCAACCCCCTTGGTTTCGCTAGGAGTTGGCCTAGACAAAGGATTTGAGTATTGAGTGACAATATCTCAACTCGAGGATTTACCCCAAGGACGCACCCAGTGGCTTGAATATTTTTGGCATGCTAAACTAACCCCGAGGTGCATATCCGACGACAGCACTATGTATGGTTTATGTGATGATGAATGTTATTGTTAATGGTTAATGTTTACATTTAATATTAAAGTTTCAAATGGTAAAGAGTGCCCAATACTGATTCAACCCTGCTCTTAGTATTGGAGAATATTCCAACAATCGGTATCAGAGCCGGTTACCTTTAGAACAATTTAACCACTGGAAGGAAAATTGTGAACAAATATGGATCAACAAGAAGGATTCTCTTCAAATGGTATTCATATATTTGATGGAAATAATTATGCATTATGGAGTATTAGAATGAGATACTACTTGATGGATTTAGGTGTGGATGTCTGGCTTGTTTTTTTTAATGGCTACACTGCTTCAAAAAGACCACCAAAATATATAGCCAAAAAGGATTTAAAGAAGAACAATGCAATGTCAATGGATACCTTTTTAGATGGATTATCAGATTCCGTTAAAAGCAAGTTAGGAAAATGTGCATCAACTAAATAGCTTTGGGATAAGCTACAAAATCTTTACAAAGTTGAGGAAGACGCAAATGAAGAACCATATGAAAAAGATGAAGGAATCTCATCCAACAACGACACAGAAGATGAAGATGATGAAAAGAAATAGACAAAGGTACCAAGCAAGTTATTCTCTAAATGTTTTAAATGTGGAAGAATAGGACATGCTATTGTTGAATGTTCATATGAAGAAGGAACAGATAGCGATTAGAAGAAGAATAAGCTTTCCTCATGTCCATGATTACAAAACCTATTGATGAAGAAAATGAACTACAAAAAGCTCCTAAAGGATCAAAAGACAAAGAAGAAGAAGTTGATCTTGAAAGACAACTAATCTATGCCCTATATTAAATCAAGAAGCTCAAGAAGAAGAACGTGTTGCTAGAAGAGCCACTGGAAGAATCAAAAGGTAAAAATCATAAAGACCATGAAGAGATTGAAAAGACTATTGCTGCCCTAAAAATACAAGTGGAAGAAGCAAAGAAAATTGAAGAAGTCTTAACATGTCAACTAAAGGAGAAGGAAAAAATTGCCAAACAAGAGAGTTTGAGATTCTTAAAATAAATAAAATATGTTTGTGTTAAACATAGGAAATTTGAAAGGCCATTTGGAAATGCCCACCATAAAGTGTCCTCATGCTTATAAATTCTACAGATGGCATGGGTATGTTCCATGATGAACTGGCCATCTAGCCTTGGTGTCATATTTCTCTTTGGAGGTCACACGTGTGAAAAATCAACCTCTCAAGTTGAAGAAAAATTATGTTTTACACAAAATCTGAATATGCCAGTAATAAATTTGAAAATGCATGTTAACAAGTTTTTTTTTGTTTAAATTTCCCATCTAAGTCAACTTAATAAGGAATGATTAAGATGTTATGAAATAGAGGAAATTAACTACCATCTATTTATCAAAGCAAATTAATTAAACCAAGAAGTATGTTTTTTATGAAGTGGTGCGTTTTGATAAAAAGGCAATTTCCAGATTTGAAGAGGCACAAGTATGAAAAGACACAAGCCCAAATTGAAGTGATGCAATGGGTAAAAGATGAGATAGATAATATATAAGAAAGCATTTGAGGTGGAATGAATATGTCTCAATAGCCCATATCAAAGAAGAAGAAAGATCAGACAAAGACCAATGAAATGTAGAAACTAAATTGAAGAAAAGAAGTTCTGGAAATATTAAAGAAGACAGGAAAAGGGTGGATGGGTGATGGTAGGGGAAGATTGAAGAAGATAAGAGTGTCTGCTATGTGCTTAGATAAATATATAAACTAGTATAGATATAATAGAAATAATAAAATGAACAAAGGCAGTCTTTTGGAGCTTGGATTGAAGATCAGAAACAAAGGACAAAGAAAGTATAAACTGATGTATATCCCATTGAAGTTATAAAATGAAATCAGAGAGGTAGGGTGGTGCTAGGGAAGGCTACAGGCCTACAAGGGGGTTGTAGCATCCTTCCAGTAGTGGCTGGTAAATAGGGTGTTGAAGCATCCTTTCATTTGTAGCTGATAAACTAGGGGGTTGTAGCTTCCTTCCAGTAGTGGCTGGTAAATAGGGTGCAGTAGAATCCTTGTCTGTTGTAGCAGGCAGAAACTAGGGTATTGTAGAACCCTTCAGTTGTAGCTGTGAAACTTGGGGATTGAAGTCTCCAGCAAGTTGCAGCTTGAAAAAACTATTGTAAACATAATTTTGCAGTATAGAAAGAGCTTGTGGTTTTCCCAAATGGGTTTCCATGATAAAATATGTGTCCTGTGTATCTTGTCGATTCCATGTTTTAATTAAGTTTAATAAGTGGTTTAAAATGGTAAAAAGTTAACAATTCTAATTCACCCCCCCTCTCAGTATTGACCAATATTCCAACACTCACCTACTCCAAATTGTGCGAGGTTGAGATGCCTCACTTAGACATTACAAAATGCATTATGAGAGGTCATAGATCTAGGTACAACATTGATCTTATATACTTTGATTGCATCTCATTAAATGAGGATGTGATATCTCTCATATGCAGGGTTCTCCTTCAGTGGATGAGGAGATCATGGGGTTTTTTGTTATAGATTTAGATGCTTAAGATGATATAGGAGCGAGTGTACCTCCTAAGAGATATTTTAGTAATATAGAATTGGTTTCTTCTAGTAGTTCATTGGAGGATAGGTGTTATGGATTGATGGAGGATGTTGTTGAGATTGATTCCAAAGTCACAACTGATGGAAGTATTATAGCATACACAATCAAGTTATATTGTATTCTCTCAAGCAAAGGGAGTTTCCCTTAATGGTACTCTTACTTTAGGGTTCTCTCAAGATGAGGGAGTTGTCTTAGTTTAGGATGGTTCAGTTACTGAAGGAATTGAGGTGCATGAGAGGCGTTCTTATGTGGAAAACTTGATGATGACCTTGTATAAGTTGTTGTCTATACCACGAGGTTTGTATTCTAGGATCCAAGAGTTGAATTGTATGAATCTCTATCTTTGTGACTTTGATAGATGTGATCCATTTGTCTTGATCTTGCATATAGATATGCTTATCTTTGTGAGTTATCCTAGGGAGATTTTGATGTGGTGTTCTTTGACTTTGGCTTGCGATGATAAGGATGATGGATATCGGAAGTTAACTTTTGCTCCAGGAAATGTTCCTTTATATTCAAAGGTGGTCATTATTCATTGGATGATCAAGATGCTATGATAGTTTGGTTGATAGCTTTGTTGCATATGAAAACAGATGATTCTAGGACCATAACCAACATATATTTGTAGATAACATATATGGTAGAGATGTAGAGAGAGCCAATAGGTGTCATTGTAAACACTTTCCTCGTAAAGAGGGAGTGTTGTATTTTCGAGTTACTCTGAAAGTGTTTACATCATGTTTGGAGGTGCTTCATGAGATTTGGAGTACTTGGTGTTAAGTTTAAACCAAATAACCAAGCAAGATCACTGAAAGAAGCATAATCACAAGATAGACACACAATATATCCTGGGAAACCCTCATGGGGTAGAAAACCCAGTAAAGCTTTCCTCAATAAGATGAACAACCAAAATACAAGATGTGCTCCTCCTTCCTTTGTCTCCTTAGCTGATCTCCCAAACAAGTGCGCACTCTTCCACAAGTGAGTGAATGATCTAATGAAAAGTTCACCTCCTCTATTTATACTTGACTCTCAACTGACTAAAAGACCTGTTGGAGCCGAACTCACTTGGAGAAGTCTAATAACCCCTAAAATATAACTACAGGGCCGACCCACACATGGCGGGTCTAATAACCCTAGTTAATATCAAACCCTGGAGGAATAAACATCTCCAGATACATAGTAGGATTACCTCGAAGGAATGAAACATCTCCGAAATAAATAATGTACAATTATAATATTCTTAGAAGTTACAATATTCAACACTCCCCTTAACGAGAAGGATATTATAACAACATCTGTAGGAGCAAGGAGTCATTTACTACATCATCTATATATCATCGGAAGCTTTCTTCATTTCATCATCATCATTAACTTGACTAGTTACTGGAAATCAACATTGTCATCAGCATCGTCATACGATCATTAGCATCGTCATCACACGATCATCATCATCATCGCCACACGATCACCATCATCGTCATCATACAATCATCAGCATCGTCATCACACGATCATCAGCATCGTCATCACACGACGTCATCACACGATCATCGGCATCGTCATCACACGATCATCAGCATCATCATCATACGATCATCAGCATCGTCATCACACGATCATCAGCATCGTCATCACACGATCATCAGTATCGTCATCACACGATCATCAGCATCGTCATCACACGATCATCATCATCATCAGCATCGTCATCATACGATCATCAGTATCGTCATCACACGAGCATCACGATCATCAACATCATCAAGGAATGATGTAAAACAGTCATGTACCTTTTGAACCGAAGTCCAGGGACGATCCAGTCCTATCATTATCGAAGACATACGTCTACGGCTCTTCTTTCGGACTGAGGTCCAGGAATGATCCAATCCCTTCTTTCTCGAAGACATACGTCTACGGCTCTTCTTTCGGACTGAAGTCCAGGAATGATCCAATCCCTTCATTATCGAAGACATACGTATACAGCTCTTCTTTCGGACTGAAGTCCAGGAATGATCCCAATCCCTTCATTATCGGAGACATACGTCTACGGCTCTTCTTTCGGACTGAAGTCCAGGAATGATCCCAATCCCTTCATTATCGGAGACATACGTCTACGGCTCTTCTTTCGGACTGAAGTCCAGGAATGATCCCAATCCCTTCATTATCGGAGACATACGTCTACGGCTCTTCTTTCGGACTGAAGTCCAGGAATGATCCCAATCCCTTCATTATCGGAGACATACGTCTACGGCTCTTCTTTCGGACTGAAGTCCAGGAATGATCCCAATCCCTTCATTATCGGAGACATACGTCTACGACTCTCTTTAGGACTGAAGGTCCAGGGATGATCCAATCCCCTCAACTGTCCACTAAGGACTTCATTCTCGGAGACCTCACGTCTACGGCTCTCTTTAGGACTGAAAGTCCAGGGATGATCTCAATCCCCTCAACTGTCCACTAAGGACTTCATTCTCGGAGACCTCACGTCTACGGCTCTCTTTAGGACTGAAAGTACAGGGATGATCTCAATCCCCTCAACTGTCCACTAAGGACTTCATTCTCGGAGACCTCACGTCTACGGCTCTCTTTAGGACTGAAAGTCCAGGGATGATCCAATCCCCTCAACTGTCCACTAAGGACTTCATTCTCGGAGACCTCACGTCTACGGTTCTCTTTAGGACTGAGAGTCCAGGGATGATCCAATCCCCTCACATGTTCATCAAGAACATGTATCCTCATCATCATAACATGTATCATCACAACATGTATCATCAATATTAAAACATGTATAACCACAACATGTATCATCAATATTAAAAACATGTATAACCACAACATGTACCATCAACATCAAAACATGTATAACCACAACATGTATCATCATCATCAAAACATGTATAACCATAACATGTATCATCAACATCAAAAACATGTATAACCACAACATGTATCATCATCATCAAGGCATGTATAACCACAACATGTATAACCACAACATGTATAACCATCATCAAAACATGTATAACCACAACATGTATAATCATCATCAAAGCATGTATGCATCTATCATCAAAAAATATCTAGCATGTATACATCTATCATCAAGAGCATGTATACATCTAACCATCAAAATAAAGAATATAAGAGTCCTAAATCTAAATAATTCTAGGTGAGTAAGTGCAAAGAAAAAATAAGTAACCTCATCATTGATGAGATAGGCTTGTCTGTCTCATACTGTGCTACTCCCCCTTTCGAGGAGGGTTCTTCTGAACTACACCAAGCTTGTCTCGGAAGTGTTCAAACTTTACTCGAGACAGAGGCTTGGTCAGGATATCAGCAATTTTATCCTCAGTGCTTATATACTCTAGCTTGATAGCTCCTTTCTGCACCATATCTCGAATATAAAAGTAACGGATCTCTATGTGTTTTGACTTATCATGAAACACAGGATTTTCAGTCATCTTGATGCAGCTTTGATTATCACACATAATCACAGTGGGTTCCATTTCTAAGTCAAACACTCCAGACACAAGTTTTCGAAGCCATACTGCTTCACAGCTAGCAGAACAGGCAGCTATGTATTCAGCTTCAGCAGTACTGAGGGCCACACTTGATTGTTTCTTGCTGAACCATGAGATCATGGCAGATCCAAGACCATAACATCCACCAGAGGTACTTTTTCTGTCTGAGATACTTCCTGCCCAATCAGAATCTGAGTAACCATGTAATCTGAGTTCATGATTTTCAACATAAAATAAGCCAAAATCTAATGTACCTTTTAGGTACCTCATTACATGCTTTGCATCTATTAAGTGAACCTTTCTAGGTTCTACTAGATACTGACTTAGGGTATTTACAGCAAAGCATATGTCAGGCCTAGTATTAGTTAAGTACATCAATGATCCAATGATTTGTCTATATAAAGTTATGTCCACTAGTTCTGATGAATCATTAACTAATAACTTTAAGTTGGAGTCCATGGGAGTGGCCATGGCTTTACACTCCAACATATCAAACCTTTTGAGAATCTCCACAGTGTACTTACCTTGATTTAGAAAGATTCCTTTTGGTTCTTGCCATACTTCTAAGCCTAAGAAGTAGTGCATCAGTCCGAGATCTTTCATCTCGAATTCTGAAGAAAGCTTCTTCTTGCTTTCAATAATCTGATTCTCATCTCCAGTTAGGAAAAGATCATCTACATATAACAACAATATAACTGGTTCATAATCCATCACCTTGAGATAAAGATTTGGGTCAGCTTTACTTTTGGTAAAGCCCATGCTAGTTAAGAAATTGTCAATCCTTCCATACCAAGCCCTTGGAGCTTGTTTCAACCCATATAATGCCTTCTTCAATTTGCATACATGAGTTCTTCCATCATTAATCTCAAACCCTTGAGGTTGCTCTATGTATACTTCTTCTTCAATTACTCCATTCAGAAAAGCTGTCTTAACATCCATTTGGTGTAATTTCCACTTCATCATGGATGCAAGAGCCATAATAGTTCTAATTGAAGTATACCTGGCAACTGGTGCAAATGTTTCTTCGTAGTCAATTCCCTCCTTCTGAGAGAATCCTCTAGCTACAAATCTTGCTTTGTATTTTTCAATGCTTCCATCTGCGGCATGTTTTATTTTGAAGATCCATTTGGAAGAAACCACACTTTTATCTTTTGGCTTGGGAACTATATCCCAAACATCATTTTTCATTATTGACTGATATTCTTCTGTCATTGCTTCTACCCATTCTTTCTTCTGAGCTGCCTCTTCATAGCTAGTAGGTAGTTGATCCACAAGGTCACACATTAAGGCCATATAGTTGGATACTAGCTTTGGTTTCTTTCTTTCTCTAGTGGAGCCTTCAGGAGCTCCATATCTTTCAGCTCCTTGGATAATATCTCTAGCCCATGCTGGTCTTCTTTTCCTGGAAAGTTCTGCAACAGGTGGTTCTTGAGGTTCCAGCATGTCATGATCCTTTGGTGTATCTTCTTCAGGGATGTGAACAGTCTCTGAATCTCTGGGTGATGAATCTTCTTCATAAACTTCTTCAAGTTGACACTTTCTGTATTTCTTGAGAGCTGCTTCCTCATCAAAGGTTACATCTCTACTTATTTCTATATGATGGAAACCTGGTATGTAGATTCTGAAGGCTTTGGAAGTTTCACAATAACCAACAAACATTCCCTTCTTACCTGAGGGATCCAACTTGGTTCTCTTTTCTTTTGGAATGTGGATGTACACGGGACACCCAAATATTTTAAGATGACTTACCTCAGGCTTCTTACCTGTAAACACTTCTTCTGGAGTTTTGAATTCAAGAGCACTGTGAGATAATCTATTTTGCACATAAACTGCTGTCTTGGCTGCTTCAGCCCATAAGTACATGGGAAGATCTTGGTCATGTATCATGGTCTTCACAGCTTCCATGATTGTTCTATTTTTCCTTTCAGCCACCCCATTCTGTTGGGGATTGTAGGGAGTAGTTAGTTCCCTTTTAATTCCAGCTTCTTTGCAAAAGTCCTCAAATTCCTTTGAGGTGAATTCTCCGCCATTATCTGTTCTGAGAGTTTTGATTTTTTTGTCTGATAGATTTTCTATTAGAGCCTTGAACTCCTTGAATTTTCCAAAGACTTCATTCTTCCCTTTTAGGAAATATATCCAAGTTTTCCTTGAATAGTCATCTATGAATGAAAGATAGTATTCAAACCCACTTAAGGAAGTGGTGGGCATTGGACCACATACATCTGAGTGTATAAGCTCTAAAATGTTCTTAGTCTTTGTTTCACTCTTTGGAAAGGGGTTTTTGATATTTTTCCCTTTCTTACATCCTTTACATGAGCCATCATGATCAGCTTTTAAATCTGGTAGTCCTATGACTACCTTGCTTACATAGGGTAAGGCTTTAAAGTTGATGTGGGCTAATCTTCTATGCCATAGCTCACTGGGGCTAGAGATCTCATGTGCAAGGGCAGCTTCTGGATGACCCTTGAGTTTATAGAGACCTCCTTCTTCTTCACCAATAACAACTGCATCTTTAATTGTCTTCCCTTTGGACCACATGAGTACTTGTCCATCTATGAAGGCTACTCTGAAGCCTTTCTTATCTAGAGCTGAGATGGAGAGAAGGTTCTTCTTTAAACCTGGAACATATAAGATGTCTTTCATCTTCAAGGGTGTTCCAGAATCTAGCTTATAGCTAGCTTCACCAATTCCTTTGATGGGATATTGGTAGTCATCTCCTAGAGATACTTTCTGTGAAGAAGACTTTTCTTCAAGAATTGAGAAGGTCTTCCTTTGACCTGTCATGTGCTTGGAAGCACCACTATCAATGAGCCATGTATCTTCTCCAGGAGATACAGATCCAGAGAGTGCAGAGAATAGAACATATTCTTCTGGATCTTCTTTCTTCACCTTACATCTTTTCCTTTTGGGTTTTACCTCTACCTCTTCTTCTTCATCATCTTCTTCCTCTTCATCTTCTTCACTTTCATTTTTTGCCATATGTGCATGATGTCTTTTGTGGAAGACTTTCTTCTTTTGAGAAGGACAATATCTGGAGATGTGTCCCAATTTATGACAACTGTAGCATTCTACCGTAGAATAATCTCTTGCTGAATCTGGTCCTCTTCTCTTGTTAGATCTAGAGAAGTGTTGAGATCCTTTGTGATCAACTCTCTTGAAATGACTCATTCTTCTTCTTTTGGTATGAGTGGCTAGGGCTTGGTCATCCTCTTTGAGAAGGGCTTCTCTATTTGCAACCCTAGCTTCTTCTTGAACACAATCCTCCCATACTACATCAAACTTCATGCTCTCTTTCCTGGCACACATGGTTTGTATAAATGACTCCCAAGATCTAGTGAGACCATTGAGGGCAGTCATCACAAGTTCATCCTCATCAAGGGTATCACCAATTGCATCTAGTTGTTCCTTGATTTGTGAAACCCTTGAGAAGTAGTCTTGAATGGATTCTCCTTTGTGCATCTTGGTGCTCTTCAATTTAGACCTCAGATTCATCTTCCTATTGATGTTCTTTCCTTCATACATTCTTCCTAGGGCATCATACATTTCCTTTGGAGTCTTCTTGGAAGACACTTGGGGAATCAAGTGGTCTTTAATGGAATCAGCTATGATTCTCTTTGCCCTAATCAGATCTTTCCTGTGCTTTTCTTTGGCTTCATCTTCTTCTGGTTCTGCAACTTCCTCCTTGATATAATGAGCAAGGTCATTCTCTTCAAGAATGAGACCAATTCTGTATTTCCATGCCCGGAAATTCTCTATGCCTTCTAGCTTGTCTTCAAGCTTAGTATTTGGAACCATCTTCTCTTGGGGGAGTCCAAGAGACAGAGTAGACTTACTTGAAAGTTACTTTTTACTTTTCCGGAAACTGAAACAGAATTTTATCGCACTTTTGGTAGAATTAGGGTTTGCAATTCCCGGAGTTCTACCCAACCAAAAAGTTCGATCTAGGGCTTAAAAGAATGCTCTTGATAAGGGCTATCCAACCATGTAATCAGAAACCAAAAATTCCAACTTTTTTCTGAAACCAAAATCTGACGTATCGCACTTTTGGTAGAATTAGGGTTTGTAATTCCCGGAGTTCTACCCAACCAAAAAGTTCGATCTAGGGCTTAAAAGAAAGGTATTGAGGAGGGATTTCCAGCCATGCAACCAAAAATAAATAATACCAACTTTGGGCTGAAAACCCTAACTTCACCAAAAAGAGAGAGAGAGATAATCTTACCTTGTGAAAGATGTCCTATTCAGTCTAGCTCTGATACCATGTTAAGTTTAAACCAAATAACCAAGCAAGATCACTGAAAGAAGCATAATCACAAGATAGACACACAATATATCCTGGGAAACCCTCATGGGGTAGAAAACCCAGTAAAGCTTTCCTCAATAAGATGAACAACCAAAATACAAGATGTGCTCCTCCTTCCTTTGTCTCCTTAGCTGATATCCCAAACAAGTGCGCACTCTTCCACAAGTGAGTGAATGATCTAATGAGGAGTTCACCTCCTCTATTTATACTTGACTCTCAACTGACTAAAAGACCTGTTGGAGCCGACCTCACTTGGAGAAGTCTAATAACCCCTAAAATATAACTACAGGGCCGACCCACACATGGTGGGTCTAATAACCCTAGTTAATATCAAACCCTGGAGGAATAAACATCTCCAGATACATAGTAGGATTACCTCGGAGGAATGAAACATCTCCGGAATAAATAATGTACAATTATAATATTCTTAGAAGTTACAATATTCAACACTTGGTATATGTTTATCCCTTAGATTGTTTGGGATAGATTGTAGCATGAGAGATGGCCTGTGATGGATGTGCATGATTAAGATTGCTTGGTTAGTGGATGCTTGACCTTAGGATGGTATTGGTTTGATGTTCTTCCCTTAGGCATTGGAGTTCTCTTGCTTGATCAATGGATGCCCTTCATGATGGACACATGGAGGATCCACTTGCTTAGAGAGTGCTCCACTTGGGATGAGGAATGTTTTGAATCATGGAGGAAGGATTCTAGACCTAGATGGTATGTGATAGCTTGAATTATTGTTTAGAGGATTGTAGATGGCTCAGGAACAGTTAGGGATTCAATAATGTTCTTGTAGGGGGTAGCTAACTTAGTAGAGTACATTTGGTTAGGGGGATTGATCTAGTCTATAGATGCTCGTGATGTAGTGTTGTGAATTTTCCTTGCATAGCTAAATCACATCGAATTCCTTACTCCTTATTGTATATGACACCACCTTGGAGCATGGCACATTTACCTTAGAGTGGATGCCTCACTTATGTTATCATACAAGGGCTCATAAAGGTGCATTTTAGGGGTTTGTGCCCACATAGTATTGTTTCCCTTCCTTACCTTTTATATAAATAGAGGAATGAGAGAGTCTTTCTATTCATATCACTTGTGTATTCATTCTTACTCTTGTGTAAATATGTGACCTAGAAGAGGAGCACCCTTGTCCTCTCTCTCTCTCTCTCTTGGAGTCTTCACTTGTTCTTGGTATCTTTCTCTCTTGAGGCACTATTGTTTCTTGGAGCATCTTGAAGTTTTAGGGTCATGGTTTATCCCTTGGAAATTGGAGACTTAAAGTTTTGAGAGAAAAACCTTCAATATATTTGAGAAGGAGAGAAGAGGATGATACCTTGCCCTGGAGGTTGTGTTGGAGATATTCTTGCATTTGGATCTTTTTGTTTGAATCGGGGCATGTTGATTTACCCTAGCTAAATATTTTTGGATAGTTGGATTTTTGTACTAGACTTGAAAGAAAGCCATGGTACCTATTTGTTCTTCATCTTGAACTTATATACGAAGGTTCCAATTGTCCACATATTGTGCAATTTCTAGTTTTGAATTTCAGTGATATATGTTCTTTATGCATTGTTATTTACAATTGTTTATGTTTTGTTGATTTGACATAAGTAAAAAGACAAATTGATAAGTGTATTAACATCTAATAAAGAAAATAAGGGGATGAATGCTGTAAAAGTGCAGTTTCAGATGTGGTTATTTGCTAATAAGTTGCCTTAGAAGGGGTTGAAACTTATCTCATTGTTTGGTATCTTTTCTCGAATTGCCATGAACTGTGGGGCGGTTTGAAGTGAACTATTGTGATCTTTAGGCTGTTGTTTTATTCTCTAATTTACAACATTTGTAAGGATGGAAATTTGAGGGTCAAGACCCGAGAAACCTTCTAGTAAGAAGGTGAAAATTCAGTTTTTCATTAATTTCCCAAGTGCACAAAAATTCAATAGAAATTACTAGTACAAATTTGTTGGTATACTTTTTGAAGGTCAAGTTTGCTGCAATAAAAAGATGGCAAGGTTGAGGTGAAACTTTTCTTTTCTCTTGCTGTAATCATTGTATTTATTGAAGGATATTTTCTACTATAATGTCCTAGTTAGGGATGTTCAGTTTATTTTGAGGATTTCCCTAGCTAGTGTTGAAGGTTAAGTGTGCCAGGTTTAGGCCCTCTTGATATTGTGGTGAAATATGTTGAATAAGGTTGCCATTGATGTCAAATTCTTAGTGTATATCACTCCAAAGCGGTCCCCTTATGGATTATCTTTAAGCATGTCCCTCACAGGAAGACAATTTGGGTTGTATACATATGGGGAAAACCCCTAAAGAAGTCCCTAAGTTTTCCCTAATAAATGTTGGTGAAGAAACCGCTAGAATAATGGTGTTGGGTCCACATGACCATGATGTTACATGAACCATGATGAAGAAGGCCCTAAAAAGTCCCTAAAGTTGGTCCAAAACAATATTGGTGTGAAGTATGAAAAATACTCCTAAGTATTGATGATGGGTCCACATAACCCCAAAGTAATAATGATGGGTCCACATAAAGAGGAAATAAACCCTGAAAGGAATAATGATGTGTCCACTGAATATGATGAGGAGAAGCCCCCAAACCCCTTTGATGAATATATGAAGTGATCATGAAGGCAAGTTAAAGTTCCATGATGAATCCTTGAAGTCGGGTATTGAACCATTCAAGTACCCCTTAAAATATGGAAATCCTAAATTTAAGGATAAGTAAAACATCGACCCTAAAACAAACTAAAGGCATCTTGGAGGGTATGAATAGGACATGAAACTTTTCATTTCATCATAATTCAAGCTCTTGAAGACTCTCTTTTAAATTGTGCAACTTTTGGAGAAAAAAGTGCGAACTTTTGTGGAGGAGCTAGTGTGAAAAGTTTTGGGATCATTTTTGTTCTTTGGTGAAGATTGGTAAAATTGGCATAACTTTCTCATATGATATTGGAATTACGAACTTCTCGGCTCATTGGAAATCTTATTGGAAGGGATATGTGATGACATGATCTAGAGTTTCTTTTGGTGAAGGGTTTCTTTGTTGTTTTTTCATCTTGACAAAGTTATGGTTCTTATACATGGGTCTCTCTTATGATGGTCATGCCTCGCATGGATTATGGTCCATCTTGTTGTTTTGAAAATGATATTGATCTTGTGTATGCGTTAGAGCCTTTTGTTTCGTGATCTTGCATAGATATGTTATGGTGATTACGGTGATGATCTTGGCATAGATCATGGTGATTATCTTGGAATATCCTAGGGTTTGAAAATGTCTATGATGTAAAAGTTTGAAGATGCAAATGGAATCTATGGATGATTGTTTTTGGGCATTCTTGGAAAGATAGATTTGAGGAATGATACAAGTTGACATAGAGACAATGATATAGAGTCATGGACAATGATACAAGTACATGTTAATAGAAGAAGTGATATAGGTTGAAAAAGACATAGATACAGGTACATGTTGATAGAGATAATGATACAGGTACAGGTTGATAGAGACATTGATACAAGTTGACAAAGAAATTGATACAGGTACAAATTGACAAAGACAATGATATAGGTACATGTTGACAGAGACAGTGATATAGTTACAGGGTGACAAATATAGTGATATAGATACAATGACAGTGATAGGTTGATTCTCTTATTCATGTCAGGGCGACATGACGGGGAAATGACAGGGGGTTGTAGCCTCCTTCTAGTTGATGCTAGTAAATCTAGTGAGTCAGAGCTCACTAAGGATTGGAGCCTTCACTACATGTTGGAGCCTATGGTAAAAATAGGGGGTTGTAGCCTCATTTCAGATGGAGCTAATAAACTAGGGTGTTGTAGTCTACTACCGGATGGAGCTGGTAAATCAATTGAATGCAATCTTTATATTATATCAGAAAAACATTTTTTGGTTTTATCCCATTTGGATTTCCACTTAAAATCTCTTATGTATTATGTGTTACCACCTAAGTTGTACTTAGTTGGATTTAAAGTGAGCCTGCAAAGATTGAACAAGTGTACTTGTTCATATTTAGAATATCATTATTTCTTGCAGGCTAACTTGGCCCTTTTTCAATTTTTTTTGCATGTTCATATCCTGTGGCGATTTATAATAAGTTGATGTGGCATGATGACATTTCTAAAACACTTGGATTTCCTAGTATTTAGACATCAATGCGGTACTATAGAGTCTTTTTTCCTTGTTAATTATGCGTTGTTCTTCAACTACGTATAATTTCTGAGTTTTTCACTCAAACCTCCAAAGCTAGAGTATTCGCCTTGGTGGTTAAACCTTAGGAGGTTATTAAAGTCTAGGTGTCTATATATTACCATGCTAGTCATCAATAAAGATTTAAATGAACATGTACTAAGTCCCTTTAGGTTTATTTTTATTTTTTGCAAATAATATTTTTTCCCGTAAAACAGGTCAATTTTTTAATGTTTTAATTATAAAAATAAAAAAGTCATAAAATAGTGGTTAGGAGGTGAAATTTTCCTTGGGGGTGCTTGTTTTCTTAATTAGATCACTCACTATACCCCTAAAACCACTTTGAGAATAATTAGAGTGATTATTTATCACTTAAATTAATTATCTCTTGAGAATGGCCGAAAAAACCAAATAAATGGCCAAAAAGTCATAATAAAGTAAAACAATCAGCATCCCTAAATCAATGGGAATGTGCCAGAGACATGAGCTCAATGGTGGCACAGTTAACTAGGGATGGAATCGAGTTGGGTGGGAGTGAATCAACATCAAATCTAGATGAGGTAATTTTTCTCCTTGAGGGAGGGCGCATATCTCCATGAGGGATGGTACATTCCTTATGTGGCATTTCCAAATCGAGTGGGAGATAATCCCAATGAAAGAGGGCACACTCTCTTAAAGAGGTGGAGCTTTCCTCTTTAGTTAAATAACCTCTCAATCCCTTGATTCCCTCAATTCACCCTAGTTAACTCCAAGAGACCAATGGACCCCCCCTGGGCTCTCTATGGCTATTTAAGTAGTGGCTTGGCTCTCTTTTTCTCATGTTCAGAGGGTGGAACCCCTTCTGAAGCTTTGAGCTTACTTGTAATATTTTTTATCAATGAATAAAAAGGATTTGGAGGTCCATGGCGTGTCCCAATTGTGTGTGGATGATCATTGTCTGTGGTATATGATGTGACTATATTATTATTTTACTTTGCTTCTTCTGGTGATTTATCTTTGGTCTTGGTGAAAGTTGCTATCAACTCATAGGGTAAATGATTCTAGTTTGATTTCATTTACTATCTTTCTATACATAGTGATCTAGAATTTGCATGCTTTATTTGTTTATAATCATGCTCTTCTGACCCCTGGTATAGGAAATACTGAATTTAATCACCTTTTGCAAGTATTTCTAGTAGTGTAGGTTTCCTCGCTTGATGGAGTGGCTGATATTGGTTGACTCTTATGTTCTTCAAGCACTCTCAAGAAGGACATAGTTCCTCCGCTTCCTACCGTTGGATTCCATAGATCCGTACATTTGGCTTGATATTTCTTCTTCTTCCCTCTCTCCTTCACTTTTAATTTACCTTTATTTTTGGTTATGGTTACTTTCGTACATGCTTAAGTAAATTAATTTTCTTTTGAAAATAATATTTAAGAGCTTATTTATCTAAGTATGTTGCTAGATCTAGTTGTTCAGGCTTCATTTTGAGTGGATCTATCTTTGTTAAGTACTTAGGCTTATTTTCCATCTTTCAAGTACTTAATATTTTATGCTTTTAACGATTTACTTGGCACATTTGGTGCATTTCAGGTGGGTTTTTTTTTTAACTTTTAACGAACATGTATAAGGAGGTGCTGCTGAAAATTTAAAGATCCAGGCCATCCAGAACCTCCCAGAGAACCATACTTCAATCCTATGTCATCCGTAAAACCTTGTAAGCCTTTCGATCCAAATTTATAAGGACCAAAGGCATCCACTTTTTAAGAAGTTGTA
This sequence comes from Larix kaempferi, assembly GCA_027924585.1. NCBI lineage: Eukaryota > Viridiplantae > Streptophyta > Pinopsida > Pinales > Pinaceae > Larix > Larix kaempferi. The sequence continues at coordinate 11,572,394 of BSBM01000050.1, read as the reverse complement.
AGTTAATAAAATCAAGTGGGCTATCTAGGGCCCACACTCCATCCCCTCTGAGGGGTCTTGCGTCATTTTCATGGCATGATTGTTTCTCTTTTCTGCTTTCATTTTTGTCTAGATCTGCTAACCTTAGATTAGTTTCAGTTTCTTTTCTTTGTTAGCCTTCTTTTAAGTACTTCATTTTGCAAAAGTAATGAACCCCCTTGCATTCCCGAAGTACAATGTTGCTAAAAGGGATTTCCCGAGTAGGTGGAATTCAATCGGAAAATGGATTTGTCGCTAGATTAATTAAAAAACATTTTTACTCTTGCAATATGTTTTCAGTTCTTGTAAAAAAACTGGACTCTATTCCCCATATGCTCTGGACCTCTACAACTCAACTAATTAGTTGGTCACATCAGAAAGGGATTAGAGTGTCTAGTCTAATAGGACAATCCACCATAAGGTTACTCTCAGAATCAGGCGATAGTACTTGGCGTGCTACAGATTCAAGGGGCTACTGTAAGCAGGTTATGCCTCGCTTCCTTGGACACCTGGTAGTGTTGTCGTGCACTCATTCTAGAGGATAAATTCTTGAGTGGGCCAAACAAGAAATTAACCCATTCCTTAATCCACTCATCAATAATTAAAACTGACCAACAAGACAAATGCAATACTTTCCCATCACAACAACATTATTTGATTCCATCATCACTGGTCTACCTGCAAACAATCAAAGCATATTTAAGTGAATTTCCATGTTGAATGAAATATTTTATTGCATGCTGTTGATTTTATTTAATTTGTACTTGCAAGTCTTGTTTTCATATTAATTCATCTTCAAACTCCTAAAATTAATCTCATTTTGTAACTTAGTGTAAATGCCTTAATTTTATTTTCATAGGGACCACCCCCCTTGGCTTCGCTAGGAGTTGGCCTAGACAGAGGAGTTGAGGGTTGAGAGACAGTATCTCAACTCGAGGCTTTCCGTTAAGGATGCACCCAGTGGCTTGAAGATTTCTGCCATGTTAACTTTACCACGAGGTGTGTATCCAACAAAAACATTTTTGGCGCCATTGCCGGGGATAAATATTTTTATTCCTATAGTACGAATTTTGTTTTCTCCTTTTTTTTCTTGCTTTGTTTGATACATGTTTAGAGTAGATATTTAATTTTCATCTGAATAATCCACTAACCTTTTTCCAATTTTTATTAAAAAAAATTCAAAGTAAAGAAAAAAATAGAAATTTTTGTGAGAGTTTTAAATGCATATTTTTATCCTGACATGGCAACTCCATTGAAGGGGTAAAACCCTGTTTTTCGAAAAATTGTTGAGACTGGTTGTGTGTAGATGAGCCCATGCAACATAGTAAAATTATTTAAAGCTCATTATTTGACAGCTCCCCCGATTTAGTACAAGACACACTTCATGGATATTCTAGATATATGCTACTGATAGTCAAAATGGATGATGAAGAGTCTGGTGCTCATACCACCGGTGCATTCCTTCCCATCAATTTTTCATTCATCCTAGGTTTTCCTAACTCTGAGCCATATCTCCCAAATGCTAGATATTTTTATGCTCTAGTCTTTCATGGAGATGGTGATTCAACAATCTTTCACATCATATCCTTCCTTTCATTTTTGGGTGATCTCAATATTTGTCATGAGGATAATAAGATGTTGATGTTTGCTAAATATCTGAAGGAGGATGCTTGGATGTGGTATTATGGTCTTCTTGATAAATGCATTACCTCCCTTGCAAAATTATTTGCTATGTTTTTCTAGAGGTGTCATGATGGTGAGGATGATATGGTAAGTGTCATGGAAAGGGCCTTCGCATACCTAAACAAATTGGTGAGGCCAGATGAACCATAACTTCCACTTTTGAGCAACACATCCCAAGTGACCCTATTGAAGAAATTCATGAAGACCCCTTGATTGAAGATATTATTGAAGATTCGCCTTGTGTTTCCATGATAGAAAATATTGAATATCTGGAGCCATATCAGGAATATTTTAGTAAAGGAAATGACACTTGTATGCTAGATATACCTCATGAAGAAGTTCATGGAGAGCCCTTGACTGAAAATACTATTGTAAACCTTGAATTACCTCACATCATCATGGTCGATGACAATCAATATTTGGAGATGCCTCTAAGTTATTTTAGTATGAAGAAGGCTAGGAAGCTTATCAAAGAAATTCGTGTTTTCCTCCCTAAAGCTCGACACGACTCTAAAGAAGAGAGTCATGATGACCCCAATGAAGAAATTCATGAAGATCCATTCATGGAAGATATTATTGAAGACCCTCCTCATGTCACCATGGTGGAAAACATTGAAGAGTGGCAACTTTCTCAAGCTTATTTCAATGGTGATGATCACATTTGTACTCTAGATATACCTCAAGAAGAAACCATTACAAAATATTACAAAGAAATCCATGATGAAATTTGTAATATGTATGATAGCACTCTTTCATCTTCTCCGTATAATGATGATGGTTTGGAAGTTTTACTTACTTATGACATTTTTATGAAGAAGAGGATTATGATTAGGATGATGATAGGTATAGCGTGGAGCATGATGCAAGTGATGAAGAATCCCTTATGTCTAACAAAGTTGTTGTTGATGATTATTGGACATTCATTGAAAATCCCATCTATGACATGTCTATATCCCATCTTTTGATGGTTTGATTGAAAATCCCATCTATGAGATGTTTAGAGAAGGGACCGTGGATCTTAAGGCCTTGGGAAATCTTTGTATGGAAGAGGAACATGTAGTTTGTTCATATGATTAGTCAGATCCATATATGAGTATCAGTAGTGAAGACATGCAGAAGTAGTGTACTAAAGAGTCAGATATGATGCAATCATTGGAACATTAGTCTCAATCTTCATCATTAGATTCAGAGATCCCTCATGATTTGGAGTAGCTTGGGGCTTATGATTACATAGATAGTTATCATCAGAGAAATCCTTCAGATGAGTATGATGGAGCAGTTGATCTGCCTCATTGTACAAAATTTTATATTAGTCATATCTAGTCTTGGATAGAAGAAGTCCCCGGGAGGACTTTCCAGATTGGGAAGCAGTTCAATGATATTTTTCACACCTATGATCTCCCATCTAGACCTCCCATCCATAAAATTTAAGCAGGTTTGCATTTCTTAAATAATTTTGTCTTGCTTTGGCTGGTAACCAAAGACAAGGCCAAAAAATTTAATACTGATAAAATGTTAATATGGTTTCATTGGATTTTTCATTTCACTTAACATTTTTATAATGTTATGCTTAGAGTAGGAAAATAAGCTCCTTAAAGTGAGCATTTACTTTCCGCATTTCATTTTCGGTATTTTCCTTTTATGTACTTAGGAATTTTTTGTTAGTTAGTTTCGTTTTTTGAATGATGCAATTTATGGTTCATTGGATTTTTATAAGAGCATGTGCTACTAAAGGGTTGTTTTTGCAAAGTTGAGATGTTTTTACAGGAAACCAGAGATTTTGGGATTCTCGCATCCTCTCCTTGCCTAAACACCAAATTGAGCATGTGTCCTATAGTTGGAGCCAGATGTTACCACCTAAGTTTTACTTAGTTGGATTTCAAGTGATTCAACAAAGATTGAACAAGTGTACTTGTTCATATTCAAAAGATCACAAGTCCTTGTAGGCCAACTTGGGGCTTTAAATTTTTTTTTTTGCATGTTCATACCCTGCAAGGAGTTGTAATAAGTTGACTTAGCATGATGTCATTTGTAAAAGACTTGGATTTCCAAGTATTTAGACATCAATGCAGTACTCTAGAGTGTTTTTTCCTTGTTAATTATCCGTTGCTCTTCAACATTTCTTTTTCAGTATTTTCCTTTTATGTACTAAGGAATTTTTTGTTAGTTAGTTTCGTTTCTCAGATTATGCAATTTATGGTTCATTGGCTTTTTATAAGAGCATGTGCTACTGAAGGGTTGTTTTTGCAAAGTTGAGATGTTTTTACAGGAAACCAGAGATTATGGGATTCTCACATCCTCTCCTTGCCTAAAGACCAGATCAAGTACGCGTCCCGTAGTTGGAGCCAGATGTTTGCACCTAATTTGTACTTAGTTGGATTTCAAGTGAGCCGACAAATATTGAACAAGTGTACTTGTTCATATTCAAAAGATTAGAAGTCCTTGCAGGCCAACTTGGCGCTTTTTAATTTTTTTTTGCATGTTCATACCCCATGGGGAGTTGTAATAAGTTGACGTACCATGATGTCATTTGTAAGAATTAAATTTCCTACGATTTAGAGATCAATGCGGTACTCTAGAGTTTTTGTCCTTGTTAATTAGCGTTGTTCTTCAACGACGTATAATTTTTGAGTTTTTCACTCACACCTCTAAAGCTGGAGTATCTGCCTTGGTGGTTAAACCTTAGGAGGTTATTAAATTCTAGGTGTCTATTTATATTACCATGCTAGTCATCAATAATTAGTCATATGAACATGTACTAGGTCCCCCTAGGTTTATTTTTATTTTTCGCAAATAACTTTTTTTTCTTCTCATAAAACAGGTCAATTTTTTAATGTTTTAGTTATAATAATAAAAAGTCATAAAATAGTGGTTAGGAGGTGAAATTTGCCTTAGGGGTGCTCGTTTTATAACTCAGAGCACCCACTATATCCCTTAACCCATCTTGAGAATAATTTGATTGATTATTTATCCCTTAAATTAATTCTCTCTTGAAAATGGCCAAAAAGACCAAATAAATGGCCAGAAAGACATCCTAAAGTAAAAAAATCAGCATCCCTAAATCAATTGGAACATGACAGAGACATGATCCTATTGGTGGCACAATTAACTAGGGATGAAATCGAGTTAAGTGAGAGTGAAACGTCATCAAATCTAGATGAGGCGAGTTTGCTACTTGAGAGAGGGAGCATATCTCCATGAGGGATGGCGCATTCCTTATGTGGCATTTCCAAATTGAGTGGGAGATAATCCCAATGAAGGAGGGCACAGTCTCTTGAAGAGGTGGTGCTTTCCTCTTTAGTTAAACCACCTCTCAATCCCTTGATTCCCTCAATTCATCCCAGTTAACTCCAAGATGCCAATGCACCCCCTCGGGCTCTCTATGGCTATTTAAGCAATGGCTTGGCTCTCTTTTTCTCATGGTCAAAGGGTGGAACCCCTACTGAAGCTTTGAGCTTACTTGTAATATTTTTTATCAATGAATAGAAAGGATTTGGAGGTCCATGGAATGTCACAATTGTGTGTGTATGATCATTGTCAATGGTATATGAGGTAACTGTATTGTTATTGTACTTGGCTTCTTATGGTGATTTATGTTGAAATATTGTAACTTCTAAGAATATTCTATTTGTACATTATTACCCGGAGATTTTATTCCTCTGTCGGGACATTATTGTATATCTGGAGATGTTTATTCCTCCATAGGGATGTTATAACTAGGGTTATTAGACTTCCCTAGTGGGGTCGGCCCTGAGTTAAGTTATTAGGGGTTATTAGACTCTCCTAGGAGAAGTCGGCCCAGTTAGGGTTAAAGGTCAAGTGAAGTAAAGTATAAATAGAGGAGGTGTATGATCATGTGTATGCCATTGTTGTGAAATAGAATGAAATACTGATGTTATCTATCTTATCATATTGAATCTTAACATGGTATCAGAGCTAGCATGAAGGAAGGCAATGTATGGCACTTACAACACTTGTTTCACTTGTGACAATTTGAAAGTTAGGGTTTTGTATAGCAAAACCTAGTCATTGTTGAACTTTAGCTATAAATAAATTTTGGTGAAGTTTCAGGATCTGAAACTCGGACAGGATGAAGATGGAATTTTCCTGTACCTTGTGTCCGAGTTTCAGCCTTAGATTCGTTGTAGTTTCTGAGATATGATCCATACACGTTAGGGTTTCTGCCTCTTCCAGAATGAAGCCCTAAACAGGTGACCTGGGTAAAAAGGTCATATCTCGGGCTAGGAAGCTCCAAATGGAATTACGTAAAAAGTGACAGTTAGGGAATGGACTGTAGTTTCACAGGTCGAATTATCCAAAGCCAAAGTTGAAACAGTGACACGTGGCACTCCGTACAAGTTCGCTATGTTGTTTCATCCCATAAACAGGTCATGTTGGGAAAATTAGCATATATCTCTCATGGAGAATCCGATGAAGCTCAAATCTATGGGATTGGAAATATAATAGGTCAGGCTACCACAGGCCGAAGTTTCAGACCCTGAGGATCTGAAACTTCAGAGATACACTAGAAACAATACGCCACATCTGAAATGGCTCAACGAAGGAAATCAAAGAAGAGGAGGAAGAAGCTCTCACTTAGGGTTTTCAGTTTTTAGGTATGGCATGATCTGATACAATGTTGGAGACACCTGATGCAACATTGGAAACTTTGCAAATGAATTTGGAATGCATTCATCATAGATATTAATCCTCCATCAAAATGTTGTGGGAGGAAGGAGATTGAAAATTAGGGTTTCCAAGTAAGAAGAAACCCTAACAAAGTTGGGAGACTCATAGGGCAGCAATGAAGGAGGTTTAAATGGCACTGATATTCTATCATCCTAGCACCATTAACCTATATAAGATGTTTACAAGTTATGTACCTTGGATGGTTAAGGTTTTACCCTTACAGAGAAGACTACAAGCAATCTTGACAGGTATGACTTGAGGAGATACAGGTATGTTTTGAAATATGTTTCGTGATTAAGTTCATGATATGTTTGTATTCATATTATTGAGGTTAGTACAATCATTATTAATTTTAGATTGTCTGATCACCTTAGTAAAAGTAAGACTGCATGTTATTGGACAATCCACTCGAGCGGACGCGAGCCGGATCTCCCTAGCTCAATGCGAGTCTAGAAAATATAGAACAGACCACAAACACGTTTCCTAGATCTACTTAAGGACCGGGTACTAGATGTCTTACCTTTTTACTATGCGATCCTTTCTCCCGAATGTTGATCCACGTCCCACGGTTGTCAGATCCAAGCTGCAAGACCTGTCAAGACATCAAACAAGAGAAACCAGTAAAAGACATCTATACAATAAGCGATCTAAGTAAACAGTTAAGCAGGTAAACTACACAATATCATTACACATAAGAACAATATTGGTGGAAAGCATTTGTATCACTGCAAATAAAGGAGTACATGATAGAGATATAGGACTACAACCAGAGACTTAATGTAGCAGCCCTTCTCCAACCAAGCCAATTTCCATGTTCTTCCGAAGGAGTATGAGTTCTCCAAGAGGTGAATGAAGGTGTCTTAAGAGAGATTTCCCCAGCATGTAAGTACTATAGGCTTCCTCCTAAGATAGATTTCACCAGCATGTAGATACCATAGCATTCCTCCCTTTGGGATGGGAGTGAACTTCACTTATATAGGACTAAGTGGATAGGGTATGGATAGGATAGGTTGAGGAAGGGTAGGAGAGAGATAGGGGATCTTCCCAAAGAGTTAGGGGTCGAGTACCAGCTCCCCTAGAGGTCAGGGATAAGCCCCTAAATGGGTAAGTTTCAAGAAGGATCTCGAATAAGCTATTTTTGCCCATTAACTAACCTCGTCGCACCCTGTAGTGGAGCAGACTGCGACATCGCATGTTGCTAGTGTGCAACTTGCGACGACCCTTCAGAACCTAGCACAAATGAGTACAAACCCTCCCAGGATGATTATTAGTCCAAGTACCTTCAGGGGTGTATACACTGAATCTGATGGTGAGTATATTTTGGGTGTAACAAAATGCCCCCCAAAGCATGAAGCTGTTAAGGATGTATAGGTGAAGTGCTTTGGTAGAAGTGATGGCAATAGACTCGTTGGACGAAGGACACTGATGCAGTACAACTGACTCTGAACGGACAATCTCATATGAAGTACAACATGGTTGCCGACCAATATATTGCAGATCCATGGTAGTAATGATCGACTGAACACAATCACGGCTACTAGACACAAGTGTAGATCCGTGATGAGATGATAACACAACCACGACCAATACAAAAGTGGATCCGTGTAATATGACTCAATACAAAATTCATCGCAACCTGGGTAAAACATGACTCCCCGTGGTCTTCAAGCTAAACCCACAATGATACGAATCTATCCATGTGATTACAAATGTCTTGACGTCGAACATGGTAGAAACCACTTGATTACTGGTCATTGATGTAAACCGTTAACAAGTGAGAGGGAGATCACCATTAATGTCAATGATTCCCAAGGTATCACAGTACATATCATCAAGCGTGAATAAATGATTTGAAGTCGAACGCAAGATGAAATCTTTCAATCAAGAGTCAATGACGTAAACTCATGATGAAAGCAAGGTAACTTGCCATTGAGGCATGAAGGACCAAGGTACTTGACTGGTTTCTAGATTCAATCCTTGGATGATGAGTTGAAGTCGACAAGGATGAATCCATCAAAGGAGGGCCATGATGAATCCCCCATCAATCGACACAAAACACGACAAAAGATGTGTATAGTGGATCGGATGGCACAGTAACATGTAAGACTGACTCAAAGTAACAACGACATGACACATGTGTATTGACTGTAGATGATAGATAGTGAACGTGTTCTTGAACATGGCCATGGCATGACTTGGCAGTATTGACATAATGAGAATGATGCAAACTTCTAATGCAACTGATGATGGAATCTTTCTCCGAATGACTCAGAGGAGTAACAGGACTTAGAAAGTAAGTGGGGACTCATAGACAAACAGATGACCCAAGTACTGTATGCAAATGCAGATGAGTGCCATGTTCAAGAACGACTATATACTGCCACTAAGGTATGTAATAAAAGCACTTCCTTTTCCCCCATCATGAATGATGAGTGCCTCATGTGTTTTTTACGAGCTTGATGAGGGTAACCAAATGCTCGGTATAGCTCATCTCATAGATGAGTCCAATCCCAAATATTTTTTGAACCTGGGATAGGAGGGGTTCATCCCATGACGGGCCCTTCAATGTGAAAATTTAACGAGTCCATAGAAGGTAAACTCGGTCGTCATTTCATATTTAGAGAGTCTGAAAAGAACTAAAGAAGACTCCAATGGTCCTTTTTCGTAAAGTTAGCCTCATCGCCCAAAAAAGGGTAAAACAACGCGGGAGAGGACTCTTCCAGTCATGATTGGCTGAAGTATTCCTTTTTCATAATTAGTGCCCCCCTAGTCTGAAAAAGGGGTAAACTATCACCAGGAAGACGACCATTCAAATACTTTAACAAGCGTGAACGCGACAAGTTCGCTTGGCAATCTTTTCATTTTTTGAGAACCTGAAAAGAGCTTAACGGTAGATTCCGGGGGGTGTCCTTTTCCGTGGAAGTTTAACGAGCCCGGAAAAGTGATAAATCATAACTCGGTACTTGTTCTCATGGTTCGGTGAGTACGAGAACAAACGAAGAGCGAACTCATCCTCATGCAATAATTACGACTAACCAAAAATAATAATGACAAAACATTCAAAGGAGTGTTCATACCTGTAGTTACTGTAGGTGATGCGAGAAACGGCACAAAAGACCACTTTACGACTCCTGTACACTAGAGAAAGTGTCAAATAGCCCCAAATATAATGACAAATGGTCGTAACTATAGTAAATGGCCCAAAAGCATCAAAATATTTCAAAAGGAATATTTCATTCTATTTATAAATAGAAATATGGGCCAAAAATAGAAACATTGTTCAAATTGCCAATTTGGGTGGAGAAACACCAATTTGGAGCCAAAACTTCCTTTGCTGATTTCGGGAGCTACGATCCGCCATTTCACCAACCATCCAGACCAGGTAGGCCTAAATCTCATCCCGCAACTTTCCAGTGATTTACTTTTTTATTTCTTGTCCATTTTTTGGTGATTTGGGGAAGGGCCATTGCGCCCTCGGCTTGTCGCAAGTGGCCTTTTCGGGACCTGCGACGAGGCCGAGTCATTGCAAGCCTCGAAAACGAGACCTGCGACGACATCGCGCTGTACCTAAATGCATGATGCGACGGCGGAAACCCAAAACTCAAACATAAAAAATAATCCAAAAAATGAGTTTGTGAAATTTGAGGAAGGACCTAACAGGGTTTAAATGTCCCTTTTGGCAGGTTATCAGCAAGCAAACATGGTATTGGAGTGGCGAGAGAGAGAACATGAAGTAGAAGATGAACAAGCCACGAATGATCCACAATGTGTGGATGCCTTGAGAAACTGCGGTTTGCTCAAATTCTTTGAGATACAGGGGATGAGAGCCCAAATCCCGCTACTGACACACATGCTCCAGAGTTGGGATGCGGTCCAACAATACTTTGTGATAGGTGAGCATATCCTCACGATTGACGTTGAGGATATCTACTTTCTGACCGGTTTGTCTCGAAGAGGGGATGCTGTACAACTTACTGGCACATGGGCCAGTGACCGTACAGTTGAGGACATGGTGTCACAGCACTGTATTGCTACTTCTCGTCCTTCCAGTGGGAAGATACTCATCAGGGATGTGGGGAGTCATCCACTGCGGACCATATTGCTTACCATTACTAGGGTGGCAGGTAGCCAAGCCCCACACACGGCTACTCGGACCCAGATGCTATATGCGGAAGACTGTATGTCTCCCAGGGTTTTCAACTGGTACAAGGGTCTCCTCGCTAACATCCGAGCTCACCTGACCAAGTGTCGGCGAGGGGAGCTCAAGTAGTTTGGGTATGGATCAATCATAGTATCGTTCCTCTTGGAGCGGATTCCTCTTCTACGTCCGCAGTTGGTACTTGATGACAGGGAGCCCAGGGATCCCCATATGCTTAAATGGGCTAAGGTCATGACCCGTCATGGTGGTGGGCCCATCATTAGCTTTGGTCCTGAGTTTTTTAGCTGGCTAGAGGGCCAGTTACTTATGGTCGAGGACTTTCCATACAGTGGAACGGACTTCCGAGAGGATCCCGACTTGGTGTTGCCGGAGGTTGCAGCATGGGGTGATATAGGTGAGAACAAAACCCTTGTATTTTTTAGTTTTGTATATTATATTTTTTTTTTTGATGTAGTGTTGACAAGTATGTAATATGTGTGTGCAGATGTGGGCCCTGTGCGACCAGGAGGTCTCTCCCTTCTGGCGAGGAGAGACAAAGGCGGGGAGGTAGTCGTTCCTGCAGGTGCTCATGCTGCCATCGAGGAGATGGAGGAGGTGTACAGGAACCTATCTCAGCTGACCGTGGAGGTAGCCGAGCCAGCTATTGATGATTTGCTGAGGCCCATGCAGAGATTTGGGGTTGGAGCGTCTGTGCGCTTCAATGCCTTATTCTGCAAGGTGGCTTGGACCATGGATTGCTTTCTCACCTAGCGACAGAGAGCAGTTCGAGCTAGGGGTGGTGTACGGGTCAGGCGTCAGGCCTGATAACACTTCTATACTTGTACTGAGAGCTTAGAGGCCTCAGATTTTGTACTATTGAAAGTTATGATGCTTCAGATTTTTGTAGAGACTCACTGAAAGCCATCGTGCTTCAGATTTTGTACCAGCACTACTTTTTGAGCGATATATATATATATATACGGACATTACCAATGATTTATACATTATGTGTTTTTAAAATGATTAGTGATGTGATCTTGTTTACATGTTTGCTTTTATACATTGTATTTACATGTTGTGAATGCTTTTACATATTATGAGTATTATGTGTGTGTGATGTACCAATCCAAAATGAAGTTGGCCATCGAGTCAGCAACTGTGTTTAACTCCCATGGAATGTGCAGGTATTGAATGGATTCAAATGACCTTTCCAGGAGATGTACTCGTCTAAAGAGACGGAGTAAGGTGGGATCACGGATGGCATAGACCCGGTTAAGATGAGAAACCACTAATTGAGAATCCATGTGGATGACAATGTGGTTCATACCCAAGGAAATGGTGTTAGTTAGGGTTCCGATTACTACTTGATACTCTGTGGCATTGTTGGTCGCAAACCCTAGGCAACTTCCTCCTGAGCTAATGAGCTCACCTGTTGGGGAATACAGTACCCAGGCTGCCGAAGCAAGGTTATGGGTATGCCGGATGGCACCGTCCGCGAATCCATAGCACGTTGCCATCTGCACACACAGAAATAACATGGTATAAGAAGCAGAAACAAGATCAAAATACACTCGAAAAGAAATGCGTCACACCACACAAAAACAGGCCCTGTACATTATATACAAGCAAGTCTATGCATGAGAGATCAAGCGTAGTATCTCTTTAAGTAAAGCTCATTGCGGGGTTCGCCCAAAGAGATTTTGTCATAATCTTCAAGCTCGTAAGTGTCTTTTTCCAACACACGTTTTATAACATAAGGTCCATGCCACATGGACTCGAACTTCCCTGCTCCTAGTTTGTCGTTCTTCTGGTCATAAGTGAGGACTAGGTCACCCTCGTTAAAGATCCGAGGTTCAACTGACTTATCGTATTGGGCTTTGATGCGTTTCTTGTGCGCTTCATTAGCAAGAGTGGCATCTCGGCGAGACTCGTCAAGTTTTGCTAAGTGCAAGAGACGTTCTTCCTCGGTAGTAGTGTTAGGAAGAATTTCGACATCGAGTTGTAGAGACAGAATTTCGCACTCTATCGGCAGAACAGCCTCCAGTCCATATACCAATTGGAAAGGAGTGAATCCTGTGGCGGTTTTGACGGAAGTTCAGTAGGCCCATAATGATGAAAAGAGCATGTTATGCCAATTGGACTTATGTGTCCCTACCATCCTTTGGACCATAGTTTTCAAGACCTTGTTAATGGCCTCGATCTGTCCATTGGATTGCGGGTAATGGGGTGTTGAATTTTCATGGCAAAAACCCAACCTATCGCTCAATTCATCCACCATATGGTTCTGAATATGAGAACCATGATCGGTAACAATTTCCTGAGGAACTCCGAACCGCGCTATTACATGATTGAACATGAAGAGTGCGGTGGTTTTTCCATCGTTCTGGTATGTAGGCATAGCTTCAACCCACTTTGTGAAGTAATCCACAGCTATGATGATGTAACTATGCCCCCCGGCTGAGGTAGGCTTACAATGCATAAAATCAATGCCCCATTTTGCAAATGGGCCAATGGCAATGACCAGATGTAGAGGGGCAGGATGAGTGTGCTTCTTCATATGGAAGTGTTGGCAAGGAGGAAATTTTTTTATGGCCTCAATACAATCTTTGAAGATAGTAGGCCAAAAATATCCTGCACGCAAAATCTTCGGGGCTGTAGCCATCCCAGAGAGATGACCACCGCATGCCCCAGCGTGACAGTCATTCAGAACGCGTTCAGCCTCATCGTGAGTGAGACAACGTCGAAGAATTGAATTGATGCCACCGCGATACAAAGTATCATTGATGATTAAATAATACTTTGCATGGTGACGTATCTAACGATGGTCATCGTGAGAAAGTTGAAGGTTGAAGCGTTGGATTTGAAGATATAATAGGATATATCCATACCACGGATCAGTCGTACTGATGAGAAACAATGATTCATCTGAAAAGGAGTCATTGTGCTCAACTTCTACATCAGGACGGGGAAGGTCACAAATGAGCTCGGCAAACACCAAAGACTTCTTAGACTTGGCTTTCTCGAAAAGAAGATCGAATTCTTGCAGTATCACGATCCAGCGTGAATACTTGCCCCCAAGCACCTGATGTGTCAGTACGTGGTACATGGGGTTTGAGTTGGAAATGATGGTGGTGGTGCAGAGCAAGATGTAGTGACGGAACTTTTGGACGGCAATGACTGCTGCGAAAGCAAGTTTTTCGACATCTGAATATATAGTTTCAGTGTCGGCTAGACCCTTACTTGCATAGTATATTACATGTTCCTGGGCGTTTTGATCCTCCTGTACCAAAACCATGGTGATAGTGGTAGTAGAAGCGACAAGATATAGGATGTAATCTCGATAATAATTAGGCGGTTGGAGCACGGGGGCATGCGTGATGGCATGTTTGATACTGTCGAAGGATTTTTGAGTTTGGTCATCCCAAATGAACGGGACGTCCTTCTTGAGCAGTCTCATGTACCCCTGAGTCTTCTCCACGAAATTGCAAACAAAACGTCTTAAATAAGTTGCCTTCCCTTGGAGACTTTGAAGTTTCGTAACATCAGTTGGGGGTGGAAGGTTGATTTGGTTTAGTTGTGTTGTGTGCTTTTGTGTTTCGCATAAAAAGAAAAGAGTATTTTCATTGTCAAATTTGTTTGAATTGGGAATTGTGTTGCATTGAGTTTGTTTTGGCAATACCATTGGAAAAAATTTTCTCCTTCCCGTAGCTAGAATTCATTGAAAGAAAATAATATTTCGTGAATGTAGCTAGGGCTTGCATTATGCTTTCGATTATGTACTCACCTCATGCATTCACCTAACCGTCCAAGATAAAATTAAAGGTAGAACTAGATAAAAATTTTAGCAACTTGTGTGTAAGTTAGAGACATGTTCCGGCGTCGTTAAGCGTGGCAGCTGTCATCCATTAAGGAATTAGATGAACACCATAAGTGGTATGTCATCACGTGGTTCTTGGGGTCTTCACCCGGCTTGCAGTCAAACTTGCGGATATCAGACGGAAGTTTCACTGGAATTGGTGGCCAGTTAGATCTGTGATAAATAGGATCGTTGGTTAATCGGGATAGGTCAGGTAAGTCCAAAGTAGCCAGAAGGGCAGCTGTGGGTTAGGCTGTGTGTATTGATAATATGGATAAGGCGTGTAAGGACTAAACTGACCGTGAGGTGTACCAGGATAAAACTGACCATAGGGGGTGTGCCGCCCGGACCATAAGGAGGTTCGCCACCATAAGGTGGTCCATTCCAATAAGGCGGGGGTCCGCCTCGACCACCAGGAGGGGGCAGAGGTCCACCGCCACCATCGGGAGGAGGTGGGTGTCCATAACCGTAATAAGGTGGCCCACCACCGCCTCCACCTGGAGGAGGTGGTGGACCACTTCCACCCCCAGAAGGATGGGGGCCCCCACCGCCTCCGCTGCCGAAAGGATGGGGGTCTCCACCACCATTGCCACCACCATAGTAATTAGGTCCTCCATCGCCTCACCTAGAGGGGGTGGTGGACCACCTTCGCCACCCGAAGGGAAATGTCCTCCTCCACCATGATAGGGTGGTCCCCCACCACCTCCGCTAGGAGGGGGTGGTGGACCATTCCCGTCACCGCCGGAGGGGTGAGGGATATTGTAGGTAAAATGAGGTGGACCTCCACCAATGTTAGGTGGGGGCCCGCTGCCTCCAACAGGAGGTGGGGGAGGGTCGATCGGGGGTGGTGGTACCTGAGGGATAATTGGTTGGGGTCCATGTTACAACACAGGTTGTTGCCCCCATAGAGTGTATGGATTCCCAGGATAAGGTATCCCGTATGGTGCGTTTCCGGGATTAGGTTGGCCCGGAATAGGTTTAACAGAACCTGGATACGCTTGACTCCATGGGGGTTGAGTTACATTTGAGGACCCTCCAACATGAGATAATCCCGTGTTGGACGGTCTAGCGGGTTGGGACGGTCCAACGGAAGGCCCGTTGGGGTTTCCTCCATGCATGTTTTGGTTAGGAAACGGGGGTTTCCCCCCAACCACAACAGGTTCACCACTATTCAAAAGTTGAACCAACGTAGGTTGTTGACTAAATACCATGGTATTACCAATAAGATAATCCGTGGGAATGGAATACCCTCCCCTTGAATTCTGAGGAGGGGAAGGAACTAGTAAAGTAACTGTGGTAGTGACAGGTGTGTTGGACTATTGTCCTTCCACCGGTTAGTTCACTTGAGGTGCAGGATTGGACTCTTGCGAGGGTTGACCAGTCTCATTAGTGGTCACGTGGTGGGGTGCTTCAAGTGATCTGAAAGATATCGGATGAACTGGGATAGGTCGGTAAGGAGGTAACAATGGGTCTTGAACCCTCCGTTTGAGACTTGACTATCGAAACTCTTCAGCCATGGAACGAAAGTGAGCCAATTGGCCACGAAAGTAAGCTAAAGTGTCTTCTGGGGTAGTCTCACTGGGTGAGGATGAGATGGAAAAATGAGCCACTGGGTGGTCTGTAGAAGATGTCCAATAAGCTATTGAAGGACCAATAGTTGCTATAGGGTCATCCCGGGGTCGGTTTATTCATTCCAATGATCTATGTTCTCCCGAGATAATGGGAGGAGGGTCTTGTGAAGTGGGGGTTTGTGCTCCTTCATCCTGTGGGGGATGAGAGGCAGGTGAATCTGGTGGAAACAAAAGTCCGCCAACATTCAAAGTGGGGTTTTCCACTTCAGTAACTACGACTGCGTTACGCTGATCCATTCTTACCCTCGAAATAACCTCTGGATTAAGGGGATATTCGGGTGATAAGTTTAAGATCCTACGGGACCTTCTCTAGGGAAAATCTGCCAGAGTATCAGGAAAATCAGCTACAAAGGCCGAAACAGCGTTTCTCCTAAGGGTATGCTAAAAGAAAAGCAGTCCAAAAAAACCTACTCAAACTAAGGCAACAAGTAAACTTATGTGACAGAGTGGATTCAAAAGTCTAGAACCTCACGGGATTATCAAGGCATCACAAACCATGATATACTGCAGGGTCCAACAATATGACGCGACAAGGAGGATTGGGACCGTACCCTTGCCTGCATACCCGATTACCTGGATAGTACGTGCGTTCTAATCTCCCCGAGTGTTGTTCTCGATGTATTGCTTTGCCAAGACGGCCAAATGGTTAACTCGGTTGGTTTCAGGAATCCTAGTGGTGTCTCCCGATATACGCAAGGTACGTGGGAGATCAAATCCATAGTGGTGCTGTCTAATGCACAGCCGTTGGCACGAGACCTTTCGATATACGTGTCGAGTACGTGATACACCCTTCGATATATGCCAAGTACGGATTATGGTACTTGGTGGGTACGTGAAGGAGCTTGATATACCGATGTACGTGGAAGACTACAATACCCTCGGACTACAGTGATAGAAAATAATGACAGCTGCCACGCTTAACGACGCCGTACACGTCTCTAACTTACACACAAGTTGCTAAAAATTTTACCTAGTTCTACCATTAATTTTATCTTGGACGGTTAGGTGAATGCATGAGGTGAGTACATAATCGGAAGCATAATGCAAGCCCTAGCTACATGCACGAAATATTCTTTTCTTTCAATGAATTCTAGCTACGGGAAGGAGAAAACTTTTTCCAATGGTATTGCCAAAACAAACTCAATGCAACACAATTCCTAATTCAAACAAATTTGACAATGAAAATACTCTTTTCTTTTTATGCGAAACATAAAAGCACACAACACAACTAAACCAAATCAAAGCAACTTTTTTCTTTTCTTCTTCTTTTCAAAGTAAAATGACCCTAAGTGATGAAAAGAGAGGATTCTGAAATGGAATATGCAAGCTTTTCAATTTCACTTTCAATGATCGAAGAGCAACAAGAATTAAAAATGCATCTATCTTTCCTTAGCATGGAATCAATTTTGAAAAAATCGAAGCGTGCTTTGAGCCTTTCAAACTTTTCGATGGATGCATCAAAGAATAAACTTGATAACAACTCTGCTTTCAGATCTAAATGACTGAAAAGAAAACACTACTTGCAACACTCATATATTCAAAAAGCTCAAGAAAAGACAAGCACTCAACCAAACTGAAAAACACACTTAACTCGAAATCAAGCAGCAACAAGCAAACTAAGCAAGCAAAGCTCAAAACAAAAGTAAATGAGGTCTGGAAGCTGATCCAATGTACTAATCAGATCAAGGATGTAAGGAAGGGAATGCAAGAGTGAATGGATGAAGGTGGAGGAGACAGGAGTATCCACCCCTACCGATTTCAAACTTGTCCAAGACAGAACCCAAAGTCAATCCAAATGGGACCAAACTCTCAACATACAAATCATAAATGGGGTATCTGGCTAGATCTTACAGCAGAGGGAGTTCATACATCATACCAAGGTTCAAACTGTCAGATGAGGGAAGGGATGCCAGTATGCCAACTTTTGACAGATCGGCGCACTCTGTCTTCACACACAGTGCGACATCGCAATTTGCCTTCACGGGAGGTGCGACGATGTCACAGTATACCAATGTAAAGGCTGCGATGGGTTACTAACAGGTGAAGAACAGAATCTCAGAATGACACAATGTTTCTCTATTTCCACTGCCCAGGTGCGACAGGCAAGGTCTAGATTCAAAAATGAATCAGATCTCTCAATAATGAACCAAAAATAGGCTTGAAAATGAGTTGTATAAACTCAGAGGAAGCGAATCAAAGTCTTCAACGTGAAGATCTAATAGTGAAATCAATCCAAAGAAGTAAATGGAAAAAATGATAAAAGAGGCTTGTGTCAAGTAATCAACTGAAAATGACTCTCAGATTAATGACCACTAAACAAGACAAACACTACTCCCCAGTATGGTCGCCAGATTTGTTATTGGACAATCCACTCAAGTGGACGCGAGACAGATCTCCCTAGCTCAATGCGAGTCTAGAACAAATAGAATAGACTACAAACACGTTTCCTAGATCTACTTAAGGACCAAGTACTAGATGTCTTACCTTTTTACTATGCGGTCCTTTCTCCCGAATGTTGATCCACGTCCCATGGTCGTCAGATCCAAGCTGCAAGACCTGTCAAGACATCAAACAAGAGAAACCAGTAAAAGACATCTATACAATAAGCGATCTAAGTAAACAGTTAAGCAGGTAAACTACACAATATCATTACACATAAGAACAATATTGGTGGAAAGCATTTGTATTACTGCAAATAGAGGAGTACATGATAGAGATATAGGACTACAACCAGAGACTTAACGTAGCAGCCCTTCTCCGACCAAGCCAATTGCCATGTTCTTCCGAAGGAGTATGAATTCTCCAAATGTGAATGAAGTTGTCTTAAGAGAGATTTCACCAGCATGTAAGTACTATAGGCTTCCTCCTAAGATAGATTTCACCAGCATGTAGATACCATAGCCTTCCTCCCTTTGGGATGGGAGTGAGCTTCACTTATATAGGACTAAGTGGATAGGGTATGGATAGGATAGGTTGAGGAAGGGTAGGAGAGAGATAGGGGATCTTCCCAAAGAGTTAGGGGTCGAGTACCAGCTCCCCTAGAGGTCAGGGATAAGCCCCTAAATGGGTAAGTTTCGAGAAGGATCTCGAATAAGCTATTTTTGCCCATTAACTGACCTCGTCGCACCCTGCAGTGGAGCAGACTGCGACATCACATGTTGCTAGTGTGCAACCTAGGATGACCCTTCAGAACCTAGCACAAATGAGTACAAACCCTCCCAGGATGATTATTAGTCCAAGTACCTTCAGGGGTGTATACACTGAATCTGATGGTGAGTAGATTTTGGGTGTAACAATGCATGTGAATAATAGAAGACATTCATTGATTAGGGTTATGACACTTATGATTGTACTAATGCACTTGTGGTGTTGTATGAGGATGATGTTATCTGTTAACATGAAAGGTACATCAAGAAAGACAAATCCATATGACCATGATGACATGAAGACAAAGACTCATCCATAATCATTGATCATATAGAAACTCTACTTACAAGGTATGCATAATTTGGTTCTACAATGCTTAACTTATGAGATATGTAGGTTACTAGCACAAGGTCGAAATCATTGAAGAGAACAAAGAAGATATTGTTTTAGACATAACTAGCATGCATGCTAATCCAAGTATGTTTTCCTATATCGAGTTAGAATCCTACTTTGTGTTAGGATCTTAGATAAGTATACTTGTGTATGAAATGATCATGACCATACATGTTTAAGATTATTTAGAATCATAATGTTTTGATGGTATTGAGATTATATTAATGAATGTATGATTATGTATGAGATCTTGAGGATGACACAATGATGAAACTAGTGCAGACTTAAGCATGCATAGTGGTCCAGGATGGATAGAAGTTCAAAGATAGATAATCATGATGCTATCATAAAGGGAAAATAGAGATCAAGAAGGAGGCAACCACACAAGCATAAAAGATAAGTATTTGAGTTGTTATTTGAATTACTTCTTGAATCTATGAATAGTTAATGATATTGCTCATAATAGTTGTATGCACATTTGTATTCCTAGAATCAGGAAATATATCATGCATAGTGTAAGCATTCATATAGCATTGAACAATATACTACTAATATGCATATGATGGGTAAGTTGGACAAACATTCCATTGTTGCTTGTCTAGAATGAAACCTCTTTGCTAACATGTTGGGATCTGTGCATGCTCTTGATAGTATGTTTTGGTAGAGATGGAAGGAGTCTAGATAGATGTTATCACATCCATGTTAGCTGGAGCTACCATTTTGCAGATTGTGTGGTCGGGACCATACTATACTTTTTTTTCTAGATCAGAGATCGGATGCCTTCATAGGAGGCACACAGTTTTGTTCAGATTGCCCCAAGCAGACATATCAGTGGGGACGAAGGATTTTATGGTATTGTCCATACATGTATACATTATTGCCTATAGAGGCACCCTTCTTTGCAAGGCTTTGTACAAGCCCATTGAGACAGTTTCCTAGCCATATTTTTTATTGAGAGTACAAAGTGTTTCTAGTTTAGCACTTATTGCCCAGATTCAGTTGAGATCCAGATTTAGCAGTAGGTATATGGTGCAGCAGGTATAGCATTTGATGTTCTATTGTTTATGTTGTTGATTAGACTTGTTTATACATGATAGTACACTGAATTTGCCTTTATGATGTGTGATATGGTGATCTAGTTGTCATTATGATGTATTGTTGGGTCCTTGGTGATGTTAGTCCACCCCCTTCAATAAGCTCCTGTCTATGCACACTGGATCATATCCCCTTTTATTGGTATAGACTTGGTCACTTAGTCCCCTAGGCAGCTGACTTTGGATCCACATTCACTTCCTCCACCCATCCGATTCATTCATGTTGGTCTTTCCCGACTTGGATTCTGATTTGTGACCTTGAGGATCCTTTTCCCCACTGATCTCTGAGTATGCCATGATTCCCCGTCTTTTGTGCCTCGGCTCTTTAGTGTGTGACATGCACTCTCAAACCTGGAATTTGCTCCTGTCGGTTGCCCCCGATGTTGCAATGTAGTATAGGAGTGTGTAGCCTCACCGGGTGTTCCCCATTGGTCATCGAAGCACTTATACTTACCCCCATTACTCTGCAGTGTGAACACCTTGATTATATCTATTGAGATATGTATGTAGCCCAAAAGGGCCTTGATTGTAAAAAGAAATGAAGAAATTGTAAATGTAAAATCTAGCCAAAAAGGGCTAAGTATGAAATGCAATGTAAAATTCATGCAATGTGTTTGTAAACACACATGGATACAGGTCAGCCCTACATATCAGCTTTGTAGTGGTTGTTTCCTCACCTAGTCCTGCAAGGCAAGGATGTGAGAGGGAGCAAGGGACAAGCTCAAGATTGTCCCCTAGAGTCTCAAGTTACAGTTTGCCGGACACCCAGTTTGGCGGCTCTAGAAAAGATCCTCACAGAGTCTTCTTAAGGCACGGATGTGAGTTGTGAGGTATTTGTTAGATGACCAGTGGCGGTTTCCCTACACTATGCCCATTTGTGAGGCACCGCCTTTCCCTGTGTTTTGTCATGGTATGCTTATCTCAGTGGGCTCCGATTTCCCGATTCATCCAAAGGGTCGCATGATCTTTGTCCTTGTCATCCCTCATCCTTCACCTTGATTTCCACATCACCCAAAGTCAGGTACGTGGTCAAGTCTATAGGTTGTGCATAGCAGTTTGAGTCTTTTGGATGTGGTGGGCCCACCTCACCAGGGGCCTCGTATTTTTGAGATATTATGTATTTTTTATCACCATATTGGCATCTTATGTTTAGTAACGTACTAAAATGTATAAGGAATCCCATCGCTTCATATTGCATACAGGTATTCAGCTAGCAACATGTTGACCAGATTTGACTTGGTCAAACCAGGTTGACTAGGCCAAAAATGGGCCCGAAAAATATTGCGATCAAGATTTCGATTTTGATCATTTGTATTCTCTTGGGGTCCCATATGAACCTCCAAGCATCAGAATTTGAAAAGATTGAGGTAGCGATGAGATTTTTAATTATTATTGGTCATTAATGACCTGTTTTAATTAAAAATCACGGATTTTGGGAAAACAGTGCCTAAGTGATGGATGGGGGTCATTCAAGTGACCATGTTTACTATTTTTGGGGTCCATGATCGCATTGCAACAGACGGTTCGACAATCCGAGCACTATAAGTAGGTCAAAATCCCAATTTACACCTTCAGCAATAAAAACCAACAATTAATTAAATGGAAAATCAAATATGGCAAAGGAAACTATGGCAAATGAAAAAATCAAAGGTTGGCTAATACAAGGGTGATTTCTAAAGTAATGTTGGTAATATTTGGACATCTATTATGTGTTGTGGGTCCCTCTATTGCCCAACTCACCATGAGGGGCGAATTGGCCCATAGGGGCGTTTTTCCACTTAGCAAAAATCAATGTTTTTGATGTTTTATTGTATTGAGATCATAGTGTAGTGGTATGGGGGGCTAAAACAGCCCATAGGCACCCCCCAACCACATTTCTTATTTATTTTATGGGCCCCACGAGTTGGTACACCATCCACTTGGGTGTTTTTGAGGGTAATTCGCCCCTCCTCTAGAGTTGATCTCCTCCATCAATTTGGGCATTGAGATAATCAATCTCAGCCCTTGATTTTTGAGGGAGAGTTAGGGTTGAGAGTAGTCATTCTCTATAAGAGAAGACTCTCACCCATTTTGTACTTCTTCTTGGCATTTTCAACTTGCACTTGATAGAGAGAGAGACATTCCATTTGTGTCTTGTTACTTGGTTTTGTGGAGTAATTTTGTGGTGATTGATAGCTAGTTTATGGATGCACTATTGAGATAGTTTGCGTTGTGTTCCTATCTTTCCTTGTTGGTTCGAATTGCAGATTTGGTGGCCATTTGAAGGGAGGCACTACATTTGGAGCCGGAGCTCCACTCTAGCGAATTTCTTCGAAATTATTCACAAGGGAGTTGTCATTTGCTTTCAGCTAGTCAATTTTTTTAATTTCAGCCATTCATTTGTTGTTATTACTTGGTTATTTGCTGCATTTACTGATTGTCTCTTGTTTGTGGCAGGTATCCAGGGCGCACTTGGTATCCAGCTGCCTCACACGCTCAAGGAAACACGCAAATCTCTTCCTACTTGATCTTCCGGGCTAGTCTTCACTCAAAGCACTCCATTTCACCATAGTCTTAGGTATTCTTCATCTTCTTGTCTCCTCCTTGTCATTTTCACTGTCTTGCTAAGCTGGAAAATCACAAAATAAACCATAAAAATACAAAACTTAAGATTCCACCGTTAGAATTCGTTTTATTTTAAAACCCGCTAATGAAACACATTTAAAAGCCTAAATCCAAGGTTTCATTTCTTTTGGAGTCCATTTTCCCATAGAATCAACACTAGTCTACCTGGCAAAAGCGCCCCCCTGGGGCATTTTTCTCCTTCTGCTTGGTTGGGTTGTTTTGGGGTTCTGGGTATTCTTGATTTGAGTTTTATTAATCATTTCATCAGTCAATATCAAGCTATCAATTGCTAGAAGCGCTTTAAATCCCGTATTTGTTGATGCCCTAGGTCTATTATTTCACTGCTTAACTAGTTTCCTTGGGCAACATCACTTTTCTTCACTTCTAGCTCACTGCATGTCTTTTGCCTATTTTCAGCCTTTAAATCATTAATCTAATCAATTTATCTCACTACATGTGATTGCTGGCCACTTCTACATCACTCCCATTTTACTACATGTGTCCATCTATTGGCTGGAATTAGACTTAGGACTTAATTATCAATCATTTCATGTTACTACTTCTTTCCATCTTTGGGATTTGGGTGTGTTTTGTCTCTCAACCATCACTGGTTGAGCGGGGTCTCCCCCCTGACTTGGTTGCTTGCTTTGTCTAAAGCGATAGTAGCCTTGTCTGGTGTGACTTCCGTTCCTTGAACGAAGGACCTGGCTATTGCTGGTTACACTTTCCTAGCTGTTCACCCTCTGCCATCCCTGTTGGGACACTCATCTTCATCAACTAGAGATTGTGTGATAACATTTTTGGAGCCGTTGCCGGGGAGGTAGAGGCCTACCCGTGTTTTGTTCGAGTTTTGAGTCTTTTTGCTTGTTTTTTGTTTTATCATCGCATTTGAAGTTAAAACTTTGTTGGTTGATTTCCACTTACATAATTATTGCAGCCAACATATTTTTGTCTCATTCACCACTTCCCCTACGACATTCCACCTTCGATGAACAAGGTTTCGAGTTCACCTGGCGACTCCACCCCGTGACTCTACTGAGGAGTGAACCCATCATAAATCTTAAAATCTTAAATCGTGACTCTACTGGGAAGCGAACCCATGTATGGGTCCCACGAGGGAATCTTAATTTTTTCATCATGAACCCGGATGTTCTTCGTGATTTTAAGCAAGCTGTAAAAGACTTAACTGAGTGTTATAAAAGAAATCCAATATCCAGGTATGAGGATGATTACGAATCTATTTATGGGTATGAGCCTACATATCAAAATTCTTATGATACCCATCAAATGCCTCATCCATCTAATAATTTTTCTTCCCCAAATATCCCGAGTGAACCAATTAAGAAGTATCAAACCCAACCAAGGCTTTTTGTGAGTGATTCTCGCTCAACTCAAGCAACCAGAACCTTTAGGAAACCCAAGCCATCCCCTTTTGATTTTTTAGAAATATATGAGGCACCTCATCTTATGCCAAATGGATATATCAAGAGGTTGCCTCGCTTTTATGGAAATGATGGAGCATCTATTGAAAGTCATTTGGATGCCCTCTGGGACCATATGGAATCTCTAGGTGTCGATGGTGAGGATGTCTATATGCGGGCCCTTGGTGCGTCCCTAGTAAGGGATGCCTGTTTATGGTTTGATAATTTGGCCCCAGGATCCATCACTAGGTATGACATGTTCATGGATTTGTTAATAAGTGAGTGGGGAGAAAACATTAATGAATCTATGGAAGAACGATCAGACAACGAGTGTCTTATTGAAAATAAACTTTGTGAAGATGAATGGGGTGAGAACATTGATGAGTCTTTGGAATTTAAATCTAGCACTGATTGTGTCATGGATGATGATTATATTGATAATTTGCTTTCTCGATTGGATCATTCCTCTCCTGAGATGTTCCAAATTATGAGTGTGCCTACAATCCATAGGAATGTTACAGAGTACCTTGAGAATAATAGTTCAAAACCTTGTGTGCAAATTAAAAGAGGCATCAATCGAATCATATGAGATACTTTGTTATCATTGCCTGAGGCAATTGGAGGCTGAATTCTAGATTTAATTCACCTTTCCATTGGTGACTCCAGTAAAGGATCACCAGGAGAGAAACTTCACAATCATCACATGGTTGACAGTTGTCCTGTTCAATGTTCAAACAATCCAATTTTTTACTCAGATCTTAATCATCTCTCTGAAGAGGAGGAGAAAGGTGAGGGTAATCAGATTTCATTTGAGAAAAAATCAAGTGATCATCATGTAATTGAAAACCAACTTTGTGAAGATGAATGGGGTGAGAGCATTGATGAATCCATGGAAGAACAATCAAATGAGGATTATGTGGTGGTGGATCAATGTCATGAAGACAGTCAGGATAACAATTTTGAAATGAGCAGTGATTGTCCTTATCAGTTTGATTTCTCCTCTCCCGAGCCTATGGTGAATGTGCCTTTGATTCAGCTTCTGAATGAACCTTCAGTCTATAAGAATGTAGTAGAGAGTATTTGAAGAATATAGGCAGTAAATCTCATGATGAAGTTATGTATGATAGTGAGCAAATCTCAACCCCTCTAGATCTTGATCTGGATATTGACTTAGAAGGGGAACTTACTAAAATCATATGAAGCACCTTGTCATCTTTACCTGGAGAAGGCACAAATGAAGAAGGGGATCTCATTGATCATCAGAGACAAAATTCTGTGGCTGAGCTTTCGATCAGTGAATCCACTAGAGGTCCTCTTGAGGGGCATCCCCATAGTCATTGCTCTGTTGGCGATTGTTCAAGTCAATGCCCAAGTGATCCTGACCTTGTTTCACTTTCGGAGCATACCTTTGAGCAAGAAGAAGAAAAAGAAAATATTGAAGATAATCAGACTTCTGTTGAGAGTGGATCAAACAATCATCATGTGCTTGAAAATTAGATGTGTGAAGATGATGGGGGTTTTAAAAATGATTATATTGATATACCTCCCTGTCAAGATGATGATGATCCAGTTATGATCAACTTGACCTTGAGTGTTCTTTGTCGCAACCTACAAGATGGAATCAACGTCACAAAGAACCGTCTAAAAGTGTCATGCTTAACATCCATAATTTTCCTTGCCTTCTCCTTGGTCAAGATGAGTTGATTGGAAATATGAATCAAAATGAGCCTTGTCTTCGGAGGGTTGGTGTTGACCCTGATGATTTCCTTGAAAAGTGTCCCTTATCTCACACAGAATTGGGGATGACAATTCTAGGAAATACTAAACACACCTATGTGTTTCAATCCTCCCTCCCATCCCAACTCATAAAGTCAATGCCTCTTTCTAACCTAATTTTGTTGCGCAAAGGGTTTGGTAAGGAGCTTTTAGAATGCCTAGGGGTCGATGGTAAAACTTCTTACTTCATTTTTCAGTCATTTTGGATTAACCCTATTTTCCAAACGGATAGTCCTATTAAGTGGTTGACCGAGAAGCTTTTCAAAGATCAATTCCATCTTTTCGGAATTTTTGAGCAACAAGTGGGAGTAATTCTGATCTCAGGTTTAGTAAACTCCAATTTGTCCCCACTTGGTCCTTTCATCAATCCTAGGATGAACGATGTCGAGAATGGCAACTTGATAGACGAGGAAAACAATGTGTCTCAAGAAGAGTTGAGTCAAATATTATGTCATTTTCTTCCATCAAACTTAAAAGATAACTCACACCATTTTCATGATCCTTTTGGCATATTGATGGATGTGTCTTGCAAAACCCAGTCTCAACCTCGGCATGATTTCAATGTACACCACTCTAGCCCTTTTCCAATTTTTGAACAAGTCAAAAGAATTGTGATCCTAAAAACATTAATTTCTAATCTAGTCTTGACTTGTTTTACTAAACAACATCAAGGAAGAACTACTAATCTATTGGATGAGTGGTTGCATTGGATCTATGCTTTTACTTAGTATTGGTTTGAACTGGTTAGAGTAGGGTAGGTAAATTGAATAAGCTCTCGTGAGCAGTAGTTAGTTGTCCTTTTTGTTTTGGTTTTTGCTTTTTCTTACCTTTTGACACCATTTCCCCTTTTTCTAGTTTTCTTTTCGGTTGTTTTTCACCTTTCTTATACCTCATGTGTCAGTACAATAAAATTTAAAATGTTGTAGAGTACTTTTCATTGTTGATATATTTTCCTTTCAGCATTGTCATTTTGTTTATTTCTGCCGGATTATATTATATATATTGTATGTCCTGACGAGCGGTCTGCAGAGATTGGTATAGCGTCTGCATTTTACAGGAATAGGTACACATTTGATGATGATGCAGATAGCATGTACGTGCATGCACCTTGATGATGATGAGAGGGGTGCTACGGACCAGAGATTTTGTGGTTCTCAAGCACTCTCTCCCTTAGAGCACTTGTTCCAGTTGGAGCCAGATGTTATCACATCCATGTTAGATGGAGCTACCATGCTGCAGATTGTGTGGTCGGGGACCATACTATACTTTTTTTCCAGATCAGAGATCGGATGCCTTTAGAGGAGGCACACAGTTTTGTTCAGATTGCCCCGAGCAGACATATTAGTGGGGACAGAGGGTTTTATGGTATTGTCCATACATGTATACATTATTGCCTACAGAGGCACCTTTCTTTGCCAGGCTTTGCACAAGCCCATTGAGACAGTTACCTAGCCATATTTTTTTATTGAGAGTACAGAGTGTTGCTGGTTTACCAC
Source organism: Larix kaempferi (assembly GCA_027924585.1). Taxonomy (NCBI): domain Eukaryota; kingdom Viridiplantae; phylum Streptophyta; class Pinopsida; order Pinales; family Pinaceae; genus Larix; species Larix kaempferi. The sequence goes on along the minus strand of BSBM01000050.1, from coordinate 11,544,448 downwards.
TTATTGTCAGGATTCAGTTGAGATCCAGCTTCAGAGTCAGCTTCAACAGCAGGTATATGGTGCAGCAGGTATAACATTTGATGTTCTATTGCTTATGTTGTTGATTAGACTTGTTTATACATGATAGTACACTGACTTTGCATTATGATGTGTGATATGGTGATCTAGTTGTCATTATGATGTATTGTTGATGTGTGATATGGTGATCTAGTTGTCATTATGATGTATTGTTGGGTCCTTGGTGATGTTAGTCCACCCCCTTCAGTAGGCTCTTGTCTATGCACACTGGATCATATCCCCTTTTATTGGTATAGACTTGGTCACTTAGTCCCCCTAGACAGCTAACTTTGGATCCACATTCACTTCCTCCACCCATCCGATTCATTCATGTTGGTCTTTCCCGACTTGGATTCTGATTTGTGACCTTGAGGATCCTTTTCCCCACCGATCTCTGAGTATGCCATGATTCCCCGTCTTTTGTGCCTCGGCTCTTTAGTGTGTGACATGCACTCTCAAACCTAGGATTTGCTCATGTCGGTTGCCCCCAATGTTGCAATGCAGTATAGGAGTGTGTAGCCTCACCAGGTGTTCCCCATTGGTCATCGAAGCACTTAAACTTACCCCCATTACTCTGTAGTATGAGCACCTTGATTATATCTATTGAGATATGTATGTAGCCCAAAAGGGCCTTGATTGTAAAAAGAAATGAATAAATTGTAAATGTAAAATCTAGCCAAAAAGGGCTAAGTATGAAATGCAATGTAAAATTCATGCAATGTGTTTGTAAACACACATGGATACAGTTCAGCTGTACATATCAGCTTTGTAGTGGTTGTTTCCTCACCTAGTCCTGTGGGGCAAGGAGGTGAGAGGGAGCAAGGGACAAGCTCAAGATTGTCCCCTAGAGTCTCAAGTTACGGTTTGTCGAACACCCAGTTTGGCGGCTCTAGAAAAGATCCTCACGGAGTCTTCTTAAGGCACGGATGTGAGTTGTGAGGTATTTGTTAGATGACCAGTGGCAGTTTCCCTGCACTATACCCATTTGTGAGGCACCGCCCTTCCCTGTGTTTTGTCATGGTATGCTTATCTCAGTGGGCCTCGCTTTCCCGATTCATCCAAAGGGTTGCATGATCTTTGTCTTTGTCATCCCTCATCCTTCACCTTGATTTCCACGTCACCCACAGTCAGGTAGGTGGTCAAGTCTATAGGTTTTGCATAGCAGTTTGAATCTTTTGGATGTGGTGGGCCCACCTCACCAGGGGCCTCGTATTTTTGAGATATTATGTATTTTTGATCACCATATTGGCATCTTATGTTTAGTAATGTACTAACATGTATAAGGAAGTCTATCGCTTCATATTGCATACAGGTATTCAGCCAGCACCATGTTGACCAGATTTGACTTGGTCAAACCAGGTTGACTAGGCCAAAAATGGGCCCAAAAAAATATTGCGATCAAGATTTCGATTTTGATCATTTGTATTCTCTTGGGGTCCCATATGAACCTCGAAGCATCAAAATTTGAAAAGATTGAGGCAGCGATGGGATTTTTAATTATTATTGGTCATTAATGACCCGTTTTAATTAAAAATCATGGATTTTGGGCAAATAGTGCCTAAGTGATGGATTGTGGTCGTTCAAGTGACCATGTCTACTATTTTTGGGGTCCACGATCGCATTGCAACATACGATTCGACAATCCGAGCACTCTAAGTGGGTCAAAAGCCCAATTTACACCTTCAGCAATAAAAACCTGCAATTAATTAAATGGAAAATCAAAATATGGCAAAGGCAATTATGGCAAATGGCAAAAATCAAAGGTTGGCTAATACAAGGGTGATTTCTAAGGTAATGTTAGTAATATTTGGACATCTATTATGTGTTGTGGGTCCCTCTATTACCCAGCTTACCATGAGGGGCGAATTGGCACATAGGGGCGTTTTTCCACTTAGCAAAAATCAATGTTTTTGATGTTTTATTGTATTGAGATCATAGTGTAGTTGTATGGGGGGCTAAAACAGCCCATAGGCACCCCCCAACCACATTTCTTATGTATTTTATGGGCCCCACGAGTTGGACCACCATCCACTTGGGCGTTTTTAGGGTAATTCACCCCCCCTCTAGAGTTGATCTCCTCCATCAATTTGGGCATTGAGATAATCAATCTCAGCCCTTGATTTTGGAGGGAGAGTTAGGGTTGAGAGTAGTCATTCTCTATAAGAGAAGACTCTCACCCATTTTGTACTTCTTCTTGGCATTTTCAACTTGCACTTGATAGAGATAGAGACATTCCATTTGTATCTTGTTACTTGGTGTTGTGGAGTAATTTTGTGGTGATTGATAGCTAGTTTATGGATGCACTATTGTGATAGTTTGCATTGTGTTCCTATCTTTCCTTGCTGGTTCGAATTGCAGATTTGGTGGCCATTTGAAGGGAGGCACTACATTTGGAGCTGGAGCTCCACTCTAGTGAATTTCTTAGAAATTATTTACAAGGGAGTTGTCATTTGCTTTCAGCTAGTCAATTCTTTTAATTTCAGCCATTCATTTGTTGTTATTACTTGGTCATTTGTTGCATTTACTGATTGTCTCTTGTTTGTGGCAGGTATCCAGGGCACACTTGGTATCCAACTGCCTCACATGCTCAAGGAAACGCGCAGATCTCTTCTTACTTGATCTTCCGGGCTAGTCTTCACTCAAAGCACTCCATTTCACCATAGTCTCAGGTATTCTTCATCTTCTTGTCTCCTCCTCATCATTTTCACTTGCTTGCTAAGCTGGAAAATGACAAAATAAACCATAAAAATACAAAACTTAAGATTCCACCGTTAGAATTCGTTTTATTTTAAAACCCGCTAATGAAACACACTTAAAATACTAAATCCAAGGTTTCATTTCTTTTGGAGTCCATTTTCCCATAGAATCAACACTAGTCTACCTGGCAAAAGCGCCCCCCTGGGGCATTTTTCTCCTTCTACTTGGTTGGGTTGTTTTGGGGTTCTGGGTAGTCTTGATTTGAGTTTTATTCATCATTTCATCAGTCAATATCAAGCTATCAATTGCTAGAAGCACTTTAAATCCCGTATTTGTTGATTCCCTAGGTCTATTATTTCACTGCTTAACTAGTTTCCTTGGGCAACATCACTTCTCTTCACTTCTAGCTCACTGCATGTCTTTTGCCTATTTTCAGCCTTTAAATCATTAATCTAGTCAGTTTATCTCACTACATGTGATTGCTGGCCACTTCTACATCACTCCCATTTTACTACATGTGTCCATCTATTGGCTGGAATTAGACTTAGGACTTAATTATCACTCATTTCATGTTACTACTTCTTTCCATCTTTGGGATTTGGGTGTGTTTTGTCTCTCAACCATCACTGGTTGAGCGGGGTCTTCCCCCTGGCTTGGCTGTTTGCCTTGTCTAAAGCGACAGTAGCCTTATTCGGTGTGACTTCCGTTCCTTGAACGGATGACCTGGCTATTGCTGGTTACACCTTCCTAGCTGTTCACCCTCTGCCATCCCTGTTGGGACACTCATCTTCATCAGCTAGAGATTGTGTGATAACAATAGACACTATATGCATACATGATATGGAAAAGTGTTGTACCAAAGTATTGGTTAAGATAGTTGCATAACTATGTGAATCATATCAGTATGCATAATAGGTTATCATTGAAATGTCAACATGATTTGATGATTATGAAGTGTTACTAATCATGTAATTAAATTTGATTTGTAGGAAAGATCATGTGCTATGATCTACAAAAGAAGGATGATGAACACCTATTCCAAAGAACAAGTGACGGATGTTCAACAAGAAGACTTACAAATCAAATCTACTATAGAACGCTCATGGCTAGAGGATTCTCTTAGAAAGAGGGAGAGGATCATGACGAGATGTTTGCTCTAAGTGGCTAGACACATTTCCAGAGATAGATTACACCCATGGATGACAAGACCATTCTCTTGAATGGTGTAATTGAAGAAGAAGTGCATATTAAGCAAACTCCCAGGATTCGATAGAGAATCACATGATTGAAGAAGGCGTTGTACGGGTTCAACAGGTACCCAGGATCGATAGTCATTTGATGAGCTTGATGATCACCACAGGTGATGCAGATTTCAACCTTTACTACAAGGTTGAAGAGGGTTTCTATATACAGATGGCATGCTTCTCTCAGATGGAAGCAAGAAGGAACTCACCATAGAGTTCGAGTGATCTTGAGGCTCATATCAGTAGACCCATCTGATGGGATATGGCACAGATAGATATGCAGAAGATCACTCAATGTAGAGTGTGCATGATGTTCAACCACATAGGGAGGACAATACTCCACTTCAGAGGGAGTAGATATCAGAGTTAAAGAATCTTGGCATGATTCTTGTGATTAGATACGTGGCTGAGATCATATGAGATTTTTCCTTAGCCAAGAAAAATGTGAAGTAGAGATCTAGGATGATGGACAGTGGTTTCTACAGCTTACAGACATATGACTGGTTTGTTGATGTATTTAATGAATAGCAGGCCAGATATATGCTTTGCTATGAACACCCTGAGTCAGTATCTAGTTGAGCTTAGACGTGTTCACCTAGTAGCTGCAAAGCATGTGACGAGGTACCTGAATGGTACGATAGACTTTGGTCTATACTATGTTGGAGATCATGACTACAGATTGTATGATTATACATATGCAGATTAGGCCAGAAGTGTCTCAGACAGGAAGAAAACCTTAGGTGGATGTTATTGTCTGGGATCTGCCATGATCTCATGGTTTAGCAGGAGGCAGTCCTGTGTGGCTCTCAGCACAGCTGAAGCAGAAGATATAGCAACTTGCTCTGCTAGTTGTGAAGCCATATGGCTTCAGAAGATATTGTTAGGACTATTTGACTTAGAGATGGACTCCACTATGATCCTGTGTGACAACTAGAGTCGTATAAAGATGATGGAGAATCTAGTGTTCCATGATAAGTGAAAGCACATGGAGATCCAGTATTTCTATATACGGGATATGGTGCAGAAAGGAGCTATAAAGCTCAAGTATGTGAGCAAGTTGCTGATGTATTGACCAAACCTCTGTCTCGAGTAAAGTTTGAGTATTTCCGAGACAAGCTTGGTGTAGTTCAAAAGGACCCTCCTCGAAAGGGGGAGTGATATGGTCGATGATGATATTTGGATCGACGATGAGGTCGATGATGAGGATACCTGTATCGATGATGAAGGATACATGTATCAATGATGAGGATACCTGTATCAATGATGAGGATACCTGTATCGATGAAATAGGATACTTGTATCAATGATGAGGATACCTGTATTGATGATGGAGATACTTGTATCGATGATGAAGGATACCTGTATCGATGATGAGGATAACTGTACCGACGATGAGGTCGATGTGTGGTCCTTAGAATTTGTCTAAGTGGACGAGTTGATTGCATCATCCCTGGACTTTAGTCCTAAATGTATCCGGAGACCTGTGTCTTCGAGAAGTGGTCCTTAGACTTTGTCTAAGTGGACGTGTGGATTGTATCATCCCTGGACTTTAGTCCTAAATGGATCCGGAGACCTGTGTCTTCGAGAAGTGGTCCTTAGACTTTGTCCAAGTGGACGAGCTGATTTTATAATCCTTGGACTTTAGTCCTAAATGGATCCGGAGACCCGTGTCTTCGAGAAGTGGTCCTTAGACTTTGTCTAAGTGGAGGAGTGGATTGTATCATCCCTGGAATTTAGTCCTAAATGGATCCGGAGACCTGTGTCTTCGAGAAGTGGTCCTTAGACTTTGTCTAAGTGGGCGAGTGGATTGTATCATCCCTGGACTTTTGTCCTAAACAAATCTAGAGACTCGTGTCTTCGAGAAGTGGTCCTTAGACTTTGTCTAAGTAGACGAGTGGATTGTATCATCCCTGGAATTTTGTCCTAAACGGATCTGAAGATCCGTGTCTTTGAGAAGTGGTCCTTAGACTTTGTCTAAGTAGACGAGTGGATTGCATCATCCATGGACTTTTGTCCTAAACGGATCCAGAGACCCGTGTCTTCGAGAAGTGGTCCTTAGAATTTGTCTAAGTAGACGAGTGGGTTGCATCATCCCTGGACTTTTGTCCTAAACGGATTCGAAGACCTGTGTCTTCGAGAAGTGGTTCTTAGACTTTGTCTAAGTAGACGAGTGGATTGCATCATCCCTGGAATTTTGTCCTAAATGAATCCAGAGACCCGTGTCTTCGAGAAGTGGTCCTTAGACTTTGTCTATGTACACAAGTGGATTGTATCATTCCTGGACTTTTGACCTAAACGAATTCGGAGACCTATGTGTTCGGGAAGTGGTCGTTAGACTTTGTCTAAGTTGACGAGTGGATTGCATCATCCCTAGACATGATATGGTGTCTTAAATTGATAGGGATTGATCATCCTGTAAGTGGATCAGGATTGTATCATCCTTGGACTTATGTCCTAAAGTGAGAGGGATTGATCATCCCGTAATTGGATCATGTGTATTGCAGATTATGTTGTTGTTGATCGAGAGATCCAGAAGATGATGTTGATCGGAAGATCCAGATGATGATGATGTTGATTGAGAGATCCATATGATGTTGTTGATCGGGAGATCCAAATGACGATGTTGTTGATTAAGAGATCCAGATGATGATGCTGTTGATCGAGAGATCCAAATGTTGTTGTTGATCGGAAGATCCAGATGATGATGTTGTTGATCGAGAGATCCAAATGATTTGTTGTTCGGAAGATCCAGATGATGATGTTGTTGATCAAGAGATCCAGATGTTGTTGCTGTATCTGATCGAGTGATCAAGTGTTGCAGAAGATGAAGACTCAATACTGAAGATGTTGCTGTTCCAATATTGAAGATATTGAAGATGTTCCAGTAGTTGTTTGAGTTACTGATGATGATTGAAGAAAGCTTCCAATGATTTATAGATGTATCATGTTGATATTGTTGATGACTCCTTGCTCCTGCAGATGTTGTTAGAATATCCTTCTCGTTAAGGGGGAGTGTTGAAATATTGTAACTTCTAAGAATATTCTATTTGTACTTTATTATCCCGAGATGTTTATTCCTCCATCGAGACATTATTATATATCCGGAGATGTTTAATCCTCCGTCGGGATGTTATAACTAGGGGTATTAGACTTCCCTAGTGGGGTCGGTCTTGAGTTAAGTTATTAGGGGTTATTAGACTCTCATAGGAGAAGCCGGCCCAGTTAGGGTTAAAGGTCAAGTGAAGTAAAGTATAAATAGAGGAGGTGTATTCCTCATTTAACACACACTCACTCACTTGTGAACTCGCATAGGAGAGAGAGAGATCTGCAAATGAGGAGAAGGAGCTCTTGTTTGGGGATTTCCTCTTAGTACTTGTTGGTCATCTATATTGAGGAAGTTTTGCTGGGTTTTCTACCCCATGAGGGTTTCCCAGGATAAATTGTGTCTCTTGTGTTTATGTTGTGCTTGTTGTTCTTTCAGTGATCCTGTATATGCTATTGTTGTGAAATAGAATGAAATACTGATGTTATCTATCTTAGCATATTGAATTTTAACAATTTATCTGGCCTTAGTGAAAGTTGCTATCAACTCATAGAGTAAATGATTCTAGTTTGATTTCATTTATTATCTTTCTATACATAGTGATCTAGAATTTGCATGCTTTATTTGTTTATAATCATGCTCTTTTGATCCCTGGTATATGAAATATAATATTTTATCCCCTTTTGCAAGAATTGTTAGTAGTGCAGGTTTCCTCACTTGATGGCGCGACTGATCTTGTTTGACTCGTTCGTTCTTCAAGCACTCTCAAGAAGGACATAGTCCCCCCAGCTTCATACCATAGATCTGGACATTCGGCTTGAGCTTTCTTCTTCTTCGCTCTCTCCTTCACTTTTAATTTATCTTTCTTTTGGTTATGATTAGTTTTATACATGCTTAAGTAAATTAGTTTGCTTTTGAAAAGAATATTTAAGAGCTGATTTATCTAAGTATGTTGCTAGATCTAGTTGTTTATGCTTCATTTTGAGTGGATCTAGCTTTGTTAAGTCCTTAGGATTATTTTCCATCTTTCAAGTACTTAATATTTTATGCTTTTAATGCTTTATTTTTCACATTTGGTGCATTTCAGGTGGTTTTTTTTTCACTTTCAAGGAAAAGGTAAGAGGAGGTGCTGCCAAAAATTTCATGATCTAGGCCATCCAGAACCTCCGAAGCACCATACTTCGATCATGTGTCATGTGTAAAACCTTGTAAGCCTTTGGATCCAAATTTTTAAGGAACAAATGCATCCGCCTTTTAAGAAGTTGTAAGTTAATAATAAAAGCAAGTGGGCTACCCAACGCCCACACTCCATCCCCTCAAGGGGTCTTGCATCATTTTCATGGCATGATTGTTTCTCTTTTCTGTTTCATTTTTGTGTGGATCTACTGACCTTAAATTAGTTACAATTTATTTTCTTTGTTAGTTTCCTTTCAAGTACTTCATTTTGAAAAAGTAACAAACCCCCTCGCATTCCCGAAGTACAGTGCTGCTGAAAGGGCTTGGCTGAGTAGGTGGAATTTGGTTGGAAAATAGATTCGTGGCTATTGGCTAGATTAATTAGAATTTTTTTTTACTTTTGCAATGTGTTTTCAGTTCTTGTAAAATGAACCAGACTCTATTCCCCATATGATCTGGACCTCTACGGCTCATTCGATTAGTTGGTCACATTAGAAAGGGATTAGAGTGTCTTGTCTAATAGGACAATCCATTAGAAGGTTACTCTTAGAATCAGGCAGTTGTACTGGGTGCACTACGGAGTCAGGGGGTTACTTTAAGCAGGTTATGCCTCGCCTCGTTGGACACGTGGTAGTGTTGCAGTGCACTCATTCTAGAGAATAACTTCTCGAATGGGACAAACAAGAAATTAACCCATTCCTTAATCCACCCAACAATAAATAATTAAAACTGACCAACAAGAGAAATGCAATACTTTCCCATCACATCATCATCATTTGATTCCATCAGCACTGGTCTACCTGCAAACAATCAAAGCATATTTAAGTGAATTTACATGTTGAATGGAATATTTTATTGCATGCTGGTGATTTTATTTAATTTGTACTTGCAAGTCTTGTTTCAGTATTAATTCATCTTCAAACTCCTAGAATTAATCTCATTCTTTAACTTATTATAAACGCCTTATATTTATTTTCATAGGGACCAACCCCCTTGGTTTTGCTAGGAGTTGGCCTAGACAAAAGATTTGAGTATTGAGTGACAATATCTCAACTCGAGGATTTACCCCAAGGACGCACCTAGTGACTTGAAGATTTCTGGCATGCTAAACTAACCCTGAGGTGCATATCCAACGACAGCACTATGTATGGTTTATGTGATGATGAATGTTATTGTTAATGGTTAATGTTTACATTTAATATTAAAGTTTCAAATGGTAAAGAGTGCCCAATACTGATTCAACCCCCCTCTTAGTATTGGTGAATATTCCAACAATTGGTATTAGAGCCGGTTACCTTTAGAACAATTTAACCACTGGAAGGAAAATTGTGAACAAAAATGGATCAACAAGAAGGATTCTCTTCAAATGGTATTCATATATTTGATGGAAATAATTATGCATTATGGAGTATTAGAATGAGATACTACTTGATGGCTTTAGGTGTGGATGTCTGGCTTGTTTTTTTTAATGGCTACACTGCTCCAAAAAGACCACCAAAATCTATAGCCAAAAAGGATTTAAAGAAGAACAATGCAATGTCAATGGATGCCTTTTTGGATGAATTATCAGATTTCGTGAAAAGCAAGTTAGGAAAATGTGCATCAACTAAATAGCTTTGGGACAAGCTACATAATCTTTACAAAGTTGAGGAAGACGCAAATGAAGAACCATATGAAAAAGATGAAGGAAGCTCATCCAACAACGACACAGAAGATGAAGATGATGAAAAGAAATAGACAAAGGTACCAAGTAAGTCACTCTCTAAATGTTTTAAATGTGGAAGAATAGGACATGCTATTGTTGAATGTTCATATGAAGAAGGAAGAGATAGCGATTAGAAGAAGAATAAACTTTCCTCATGTCCACGATTACAAAGCCTATTGATGAAGAAAATGAGCTGCAAAAAGCTCCTAAAGGATCAAAAGACAAAGAAGAAGAAGTTGATCTTGAAAGACAACTAATCTATGCCCTAGATGAAATCAAGAAGCTCAAGAAGAAGAATGTGTTGCTACAAGAGCCACTGGAAGAATCAAAAGGTAAAAATCATAAAGACCATGAAGAGATTGAAAAGACTATTGCTGCCCTAAAAATACAAGTGGAAGAAGCAAATAAAATTGAAGAAGTCCTAACATGTCAACTAAAGGAGAAGGAAAAAAATTACCAAACAAGAGAGTTTGAGATTGTTACTCTATAGAAGAAATTGGAGAAGACAACTTCCACAAACTTGAAGTTTGAGAAGAGCACAATGATTTCAGATGGCATGCTTGCCAACAAAGATCTCCACTTGACAAAGCATGATTAGGTTATGATAAACATAATTTTTTTGAAGAAGATGAAAGCTCGAAACCACCAACAAAGAAAGTTGAATGTTCCAAGAGAAATGAAGAGAAGGCTAAGTGTTATGTAGACAATCTCAGAAGCTCCCTACAATGCAGAGACTACAAAGGAAGGATTCATCAGCAAGGTTCAGAGATGAATACAAAGATGTTGCACCATCAAGAAAATCTTATTCACCCTGGTATCTAAGCATCTTTCTTGGTAATTGTTTCTCTTGCAACAAATTTGGGCATAAGGGTAGATATTGCAAATCTTATGAAGGAAATGCTCAAGAAAATGGAGGTGTCTACTCGAACTACAATGTTGAATGTTACAAGTGCCACAATTACAGACACATGGCAATAAATTGTAGAAGCATGATGAATCATAATGTTGAATGCTATAATGGTCATGATTATGGACACATGGCAAGAGATTGTAGTATCAACATGGTAAAATCTCCTAGACAAAAGGTTACACAAGTTTGGAGAAGGAAATCATAAGGTTTTCAAGGGGAGCAACCCCAAAGAGAATATATTGTTAGGGGGAGTTACCCTTTGCCATTGATGTTAAGGGGGGAGATAAATATCAAGAGGAGCATGGTCCTAGGGGGAGTATGATGGTTGCCATCAATGGCAAAAGGAGAGATTGTTGAATAAGGTTGTCATTGATGTCAAAGTTCTAGTGTATACAACTCCAAAGCGGTCCCATTATGGCGTAGATTTAAGCATGGCCCTCACATGAAGGCACTTTGGGTTATACACATATGGGGAAAACCCCTAAAGAAGTCCCTAAGGTTTCCCCTAAGCAATGTTGGTGAAGAAACCCCTAGAATACTGGTGTTGGGTCCACATGACCATGATGTTGGGGTCACATAACCCATGATGAAGAAGGCCCTAAAGAGCCCCTAAAGTTGGTCCAAAACAATATTGGTGTGAATTATGAAGAATCCCCCAAAGTATTGATGATGGGTCCACATAACCCCAAAGCATTAATGATGGGTCCACATAAAGAGAAAAGAAACCCAAAAGGAATAATGACGTGTCCACTAAATATGATGAGGAGAATCCTCAAAGCCCCTTTGATGAATATATGAAGTGATCATGAAGGCAAGTTAAAGTTCTATGATGAATCCTTGAAGTGGGGTATTGACCCATTCAAGTACCCCTTAAAATATGGAGATCTTAAATTTAAGGATAAGTGTTAAACCCCGATCCTAAAGCAAACTAAAGGCATCTTGGAGGGTATAAATAGGAGATGAAACTTCTCATTCATCATCATTCAAGCTCTTGAAGTCTCTCTTTTAAATTGTGTAACTCTTGGAGAAAAAAGTGCAAACTTTTGTGGAGGAGCTAGTGTGGAAAGTTTTGGGATCATTTTTGTTTTTTGGTGAAGATTGATAAAATTGGCATAACTTTCTCATACGATATTGGAATTGCAAACTTCTTGGCTCGTTGGAAATCCTATTGGAAGGGCTATGTGATGATATGATCTAGAGTTTCTTTTGGTGAAGGGTTTCTTTCTTGTTTCTTCATCTTAGCAAAGTTATGGTTTTTATACATGTGTCCCTCTTATAATGGTCATGCCTTGCATGGAATAAGGTCCATTTTGTTGTTTTGAAAATGGTATGGATCTTGTGTATGTGTTAGAGCCTTTGTTTGGTGATCATGCATAGATATGTTATGGTGATTATGGTGATGATCTTGGCATAGATCATGGTGATTATCTTGGAATATATTAGGGTTTGGAAATGTCTATGATGTAAAAGTCTGAGGATGCAAATAAAATCTATGGATGATTGTTTTGTGGCATTCTTGGAAAGATAGATTTGAGGCATGATACAAGTTGACATAGCGACAATGATACAGTGACAGGGATAGTGATACATGTACAGGTTGACAGAGACAGTGATACAGGTTGACAAAGACATTGATACAGGTACAGGTTGATAGAGACAGTGATACAGGTACAGGTTGACAAAGACATTGATACAGGTTGACAAAGACATTGATACAGGTATAGGTTAACAGAGACAGTGATACAAGTACAGGTTGACAGAGACAATGATACAAGTTCACAAAGACAATGATACAGGTACAGGTTGACAAGGACAGTGATACAAGTTGACAAAGACAATGATACATGCACAAGTTGACAAAGACAGTGATAGAGGAACATGTTGACAGACACAATAATACAGTTACATGTTGATAGAGATAGTGATATAGATATAGGTTGAAAGATACAGTGACAATGACTGGTTGATTCTCTTATTCATATCAGGGTGGTAGGACAGGGCAAGAATAGGGGGTTGTAGCCTCCTTCCAATTGATGCTGGTAAATCTAGTGAGTTGGAGCTCACTGAGGATTGGAGTCCTCGCTACAAGTTGGAGCCTATGGTAAAACTAGAGGGTTGTAGCCTCCTTTTAGTCGGAGCTGATAAACTAGGGAGTCGTAGCCTCCTTCCAGTTGGAGTTGGTAAATCATTTGAATGTAATCTTTATATTATATAAGAAAAACATTCTGTGGTTTCCTCCCATTTGGGTTTCCATGTAAAATCTCTTGTGTATGGTTTATGTGATGATGAATGTTATTGTTAATGGTTAATGTTTACATTTGATATTAAAGTTTGAAATGGTAAAAAGTGCCCAATAGTAAGTTACCCTCCTCTCAGTATTGGTGAATATTCCAACAAAATCACACTTGAAAAATGATGTATTTTTGCTATTCGTTCAATAAAATGGACACCATATGTGGCTGCCCTTTAATTATGCATGTTTGCATGTTATTACTTGGCTGATTTTGTACTTGTGAGGAGAATTTTTGGAAGGGCCCTTCTTGAATTTTATGCATATTGAAGTAGATCCATGTGGTTAGTTAGAGCATGTTTATAACATCCTAACTACACCTCCTTCCACATTGTTTGAACCCTCTTGACTGTTGATCCTGACTCCATTGCTTAATCGGATAGACATTGCTTTTGGTAGTCCACCATTCCTTTATTTCCAAAGAATATCTTTTATAAGCTTTCCCCCTTGTGTTGGAGGAAAGCTAGCCTAAAGTGAGAGGAAGAATTTTCATGGTGATAGTGGGCAACTTACCTAAGTGCCACTAAGGTTGCACTTCGTTTAGGGACTTGAATATCTTTTATTGTAGGTCTAAGAGGTAACAAAACTTATTTAAAGAGATAATCATTGCTATCAAATGTTTGATTCTAAAAAACACATGCAAGTGCCGATTTTGACAAAGGCAATGAATTAAAGGTGCCATCTTCCTTGCATCATCAGTGAGCAAGAAGCATATCTACACTAGACAGCTTATAGCAGTTTAGCAATTACCTTTTCTAAAACTAACATGGCATCACAATGAATCCTTTGTTCTGAAGTCCCAGTCTCATGGTTCTTTTGTTTAATACGAATAAAATTCAAATGCCTAAAAGAGAATAGCTCATATTTAACATGAGTATACTGTTACTGTTTTCCTTACCTTGTGAATTTTGACCCTGTACACTTGGAGCTTATGTTCTTCTTAAGTAGAGTGGTATTGGTCATCTTAAGGATACAGATATGTCCAATATGCTGAAAAATCCATGCATGCTTAGATGACCTGTCAATGACTTTTTAGAATGTGCCATTTGTAGCATGCATCATTTGAAAGGGAAGGATGAGGATAAGATTGGATCTGATCTTTCTATGATTTTTTCAAGAGTATCAATAACTTTTAGAAAGCTAGAATTGAACCAGAGTTGACATTTAGAGGATACAAAAATAGGGTTTATAAATAGTAAAAAACAACAGAATGCATCTTGCATGTTATGGTGACCATCAATGCTGAGGTCTTTTACATATTAATTGTAAACTGTTTAGATAACCTTGCCAAACATAAAAGTGCCACAATAAAATAATATGGACTATAGCTTTTAACTTATATATATATATGCAACTTATGTCACAGCTTTACAAGCGCTTTCTTCTACAAGTGCAGTCATAAAGAAACTGGAGGAAACCACGAGCACTTTTGACTTTGGAGCCAGAAATAAGTCTCAAAGCTTCTGCAACCTTTGAGAACCCAATATGATGAGGATAGAAACCATCACTTTTCATGCACGGCTGGGGAACTTCTCTAATATGTATAGGGGGTACAAGAGCCCATTGCATTGCCCAAATTGCAAGTGGTCGCATATAGCACAATGATCTATAATTCCCATAAGCATCCCATGATTCAGGAGTTTGAAATGAATACCTGTATCCAACAAGTAATTGTTAATAATGACAAAACAGAGGCACATGTAAACTAATCTGGTTACATTATTTATGAATTTCACTGTCAAAGTATTATGGATCATTTCAGAAAGGGGACATCTCTGTGATTTATTAAATTGTTTCTAGGGTAAATTTCAGATGTTATCATTTTTGGGCCATGCTATCAAACAATCTTGTGCACATCAGAGACTATTGAGATGCATCTAATGTCCATACTTCATACGGAAGGATTTTAAAGAAAGAAAATTTGGGCACCGTATTTTTGTAATGATGGGTGGCTTGAACTTCGAGGTCTCATGTCACAATTGTCTCTTGAACACAACAGATCATTTACATGGACAACAATGATATGCCCCAACCCCATGCAGCAGTAACTGAATTGGGCTTCAATCACATATGTAAGTTTCACTATGACGTGCCATGTTGCGCTTTCACAATATGCAAATGTATGCTACTTGGCATCTATATTCATCATAGCATTACTCCACTGATTATTTGTTGAAAAATCAACAAGACTATAACATTGTAACTGCAGAGAATAGAAACGGCAGCACAAGAATGGTAACTAACTCAAATTAATTTGGGCAGATATTAGAACCATACACATGAATTAAGCTTTACGTCCATGAATAAAAATGAATGAGGGAATAGAAATGCCGATCAACCAAGTTTGCCAATGAGATAAGCTTCAGTCTGAAGATCAGTTAACAAGGTTGTAATTATATCAAAACACGAGTTTAAGAGACCAACTAGAGTCCAAACTACCTTCTAATAACATTTATTATATGAATATTTCAAGTTTCAACAAATCAGTTTCTTATACCATATCTGTTCAGAACATAAATCAACACCAAAGTTCAAGAGTCTTCACATTTTGACTGAGCAAGAATCTAAAGATTGGGTACACTCTACTGCATTGACAATTGATGGTGTTGTTTGCTAGAGAGAAGAGATGATAAATCATGATTTTTGGTGTTGCAGGAGGCACCGATCTTTCTGGGAGTGGGTTGCAATATAATTTTCAATCCCTTTGTGGGTCCACTTTGGTGGGAGGGGTCTGTCTTAAGGGTCGCCTGGATGATTTAATTAAATAGCCAAGAGTTTTGGAGTACTATCCAACTCACTAGACTCCCTTTCAATGGAGGATTATAACAACATTCAACGGGGATTCTACCATGACCAAACTAAAGTTGGGGGAACTGCTGACATAAAACCTGAGTTTGCTGCTCAATTCACAGCCAAGCCAGATGCATTTGAGAAAAATACTTAGTTTTTGGAGATTGGGTTTCATGTAAAAGCTAATCATTAGAAACTACAACAGAAACAATCACAAATTCTTCTCAAGCAGTATTAAGCTTTGATTTTAACCAAGTTTCAGAAATAGATTATCTAATTTTAATTAGAGTACAAGATTTATAGTTTGCAAATCATTGGATGTGAAGTGCATCAAAGACAATATTATCACTCCAATTTCTCACAATTACTAGCATTTAATTTTTTTAATGATTCACATATACGGAAAAATGCTTTCTGATGATTAAGGCTGAGAAATAGGTCCTCATTGCCTATGTTCGGAGAGGAGGCTTCACTGGCGGGTCCTTAGCTCTTTGATGTAACAAGTGTTGTAAACTTGATGGATATAAATGTAATATAAGTTCTTCTTTATCCAAAAACACAAGGAAAAGAATCTCAACTAAAATCTCGTTTGTGACACTACAGATGAAGTGATAGTGCAGATACTGCCATTTCCCTCGTTACAGTTTGCACCCTACTTAAAACATGGAGAAAACTTAAAATCTACATTGCAAAGTCTTATAGTTCATTCTAAAAAGTCGTCACTCATATGATCTCTCTTCAACCACAGTTAACTATATCATCTATATTTAGATTTCTTATTATTCCTCCACTGTATGCACATTCAAATGCTACTCAGCATCTATATTCATAGGACCTAGTTTGAGCAGTGAACCATTAATGTCTGAAGTCAAACAATTACCATCGTGATCCCCGAGTGGCCTTCCTTGTTAACTGTCTTTGCTTTAAACCATAAATGGATGGAGTGTTTCAGCTCTCTTTCATTCATTTCTTTTTTGACCTATAGACCAGAAGTTTTACTGCCTACTTAAATTGGTCTCAACCACCATAAAGTGTTCATTATTCTATAATACAGGTGACTGTCAAATGCCCTCTTCATTCAGTGACCTATTGAAGTGTTCCATCTTCTTTATACTTGACCATGTATATGTTAGATTTTTGGGTTAGTTCGAAACTATTTACACCATGTTTGGGGGTGCTTCATGAGATTTGGGGTACATAGTGTATGTTCAGCCCTTGGATGGTCTGAGATGGATTGTAACATGAGAGATAATCTGTGATGGATATGCACACTTGAGATAGCTTGCTCGGTGGATGTTTGACCTCAGTTGATTGTTGACTCAATGTCTTCCCTTAGGTGTTGGAGATCTCTTGCCTAGATGGTGGATGCACTTCATGATGGCCACACAGAAGATTCACTTAGTGGGAGAATGCCCTATAGGGGAGGGGATGTGGAGTGTTGTGCATCATGGAGGAGGGCTTCAAGCCCTAGATGACATGTGGCAACTTGGGTTGTTGTTCGAAGGATTGTAGACAACTCGAGGATTCTTGGGGGTGTTGCCCGCCGGATGTGCACACCAGCAGCAGAAAATCTTTCGAAAGTTGTTTCCCAAGTGGGAAAGGTGTGGCCTTGGGGGCAAGCAAAGAGTCAGGTGCTGTCACCTGATCCCGACTCCTCCGTTTAGGCAAACTCCTAATGAAGCCAAGGGGGGGTAGACCCTACAAAGAGTTTCTAAGGTTCTTGTGTTTTAAATGTTTTTCAGGAATGTGTGATGCGGATGGGTGTTGTTTAGGAGTTTTCTCAAGATTTACAATAACAAATTATAGATTCCAAAGATATATTTGCAAAATGGTAAGGTACTAAACCACTTGATAAATTAACAATTCAAATATGAAGCATCCATCGCATAATATGATTTAACAAGTAAAGCAAATTGTTCCAGATAGATAATAAGCAAACAAATGAAGGACCAGTGCCTTTATGGAGTCAATGTCTTTGAGTGCTTGGGATGCTGAATACAAGTGTTCTTGGTGTGCTTGAGAATGTTTTGCAAATGCTCTTTGTATATTTTATTGTAAATTTTGAATGGTGAGTTGATCATTAGGGGTGAGGGATATCTCCAAGATATACCTTTCAGTACTGGAAATGTGTCCAGAAAATACTCTAAGTGGCTCTGTACAAGGACATGTTGGCTGGAAAAGTCTCAAGAGCGTGTTCAACACTACACCAACCAGGGATGTAGTCTAATGGTGCCCCCAAGATCTAAGTACAGTGGTTCCAGCTTCCTCAGGCAGAATTTGCCCACTTTCAAGTATTGACGATCAACGCCGGATTTTTGTAGGTTTTGCGGGAGAGTGTTTTATTATGGTTGAAATTGGATTAAATGTGGAGAATTGATAAGTCTATACTGTTTCTGAGTATCCCAGGAATGGGTAGAGCATACGCAGTATAGCAAATGGTAAATTCCAATTTTAAGGGGATGTGTTTGAAACAAGAACCATTGTAAGAAACTCTCCGACAGAGAGCACCCTTGATCCGATAAGAATGAGATTCAAGAGATTTATTGTAAGAAAAGAAATGACTGAAATAAAGTCTAATCTACCCAAGAGTCTCTTTCAGGTCTTAAGACAGTACTCGGGAAAGCAAGGGGGTTAACAACTGAAATTAAAACAAAAAATGAACTCTCCGACAGAGAGCACTCTTGATCCACTTTCCAGTGAGATTCAAGAGATTTTAGTGTCCCCTTTAGCAGTTTTATATGAAAGCAAGAAATTTAATCTAAGCAATAAGAACTAATCTAGTAGTATATCAAAAATGAAACTAAACTAGAAATAAAATCTAAGCTACTGCAAAAAAGAGACAAAGACACTACAAGCTTCCCCCAAATGGGGGAAGTAGGGTGTGGGAGCCGTAATCCCACTTGCTCTTTTATTAAGTTTACAATGCTTGGTTTTTTGTCTTCACTTGAAAGCATGAGAACAGATGGGGGAATGAAGAAGATGGGAAAAAGAATTGGAGTGCTTTTCAAGGAGCTAGGTTTTTTTTTTGCTTTGGTTTAGCTCAAGCCTTTAGGCCTTTTCTTTTGATTTGGTCTTCTTGTACCCTGCAAGTAAGAGCTTCCAACACTAGCTTGTTAAGAGTTAGTCAAATCAAACCAATGAAACTAAGATCTAAAAACTAAGCTAACAACACTTTGAAACTTTAAACTAACTAAGTGTAAATTAAGATCTAAGCTTAGAAACAAAAAAGTAACTAGACAAACTAAGACAAAGCTATAAACCAAAAAGAAAACTAAGAAAGAGAGGGCAGCCAAAAAGAAAGGGAGGGCAGCCAAGCCTAAAATAAAGGAGAAGGCAGCCAAGTCAAAGGAGAAAGGGCAGCAACAAGCTAAGAGAAGAAGGCAGCCAAGTTAAGAAAAGACAAGGCAGCCAAAAAGAAAGGAAAAGAAAAGATAGCAGCCAACAAAAAGAGAAGAAAGATAGCAGCCAACAAAAAGAGAAGAGATGGCTAAAAATTTGAAAGAAGAGGACAGCGAAAGAGAAGATAAGAAGGAAAAAGAATGTAAGAGAAGGAAGGTCGAAAGTTAGCAAAGAGAAGCAAGCAAGCAAGCAAGGATCAAGCAGAAAGAGGGAAGCCAACAAAAAAGAAAGTGGACAGCCAACAAAGGAAAGAACAAAAGCTTGGAGAAGGAAGAAAAGGGCACTTGAAAAAGAAGGCAAAAGGCTTGATAAGTTTTTAACCTTGAAAAATCGAAACACCTATTGCATCAATGAGAGCGAAAAACCTTTAAAAGATTTAGACTTTTAGCAAAGGATCTCACTACTTGTAACCAAATTTGAAATGAAATTTTTGAATTTTGAAGATTAATGGTGAAAAGAGAAAGAGACCTCTTAGCTTAACTTTGGATCAAGAAAACACTTGGAAATGCCAATGGGACAAGAAATGCTACTAGTCCAAGATCTAAAGAAGCGGAAGATGCAACTGAACTCCGCCCCTTGCTCCCAATGAGTAACCTAAAAGCTTATTCACACTTGCAAAAGAGAGATCAAATCCAGTACATTTTACAAGTAAGAGTTAAAAGAGCATGACATATAACTCACTATAACATGCTACTCTTGAAAACTTAGATGCAAAATTGTAAGTAAATAACTTGAAGACAACAAATATTTACTCCATGTGTTATAGAATAACCCTCTAAGCCAGATTGATCATCAATTAGACAAAGCATGAAAACACTAGAAAGATATTACCTCATCCAACTAAGACCATTCACAAGATTGACATGCACCGATGGACCTCCAAAGTCTTCACTTTATTCCAATGGAAAACAAAAAGATTACAAATGGAAGCAAAGGTTCTTTGCACAAACATTCCACCCATTACGAGAGCAAAGAGCCCTGTATTTATACAAAAACTAGAGAGCCAGAGACCTAAGTCGAAATGGCATGAAGAGAGCCAAGCTAGGGCGAGTTCCAACCACCAAACAGTGAGTTCACGTGGCTTCCTGAAGAGAGATTCACGTGAGGATGAGCTCGGAGCGTGAGTGGGTAGGTGTGATTTGGTGGGTGTTGTTCGCCAGATTGCACACCAGCAGCGGAAATCTTTCGAAAGTTGTCTCTTCACTACAAGTGAGAGAGGTGTGGCCTTGGGGGCAAGCAATGAGCCAGGTACTGTCACCTGAATCCCAGCTCCTCCGTTTAGGCTAACTCCTAACGAAGCCAAGGGGGGTAGTCCCTACAAAGAGTTATCTATGGCTCAATGTTTTAAGTGTTAAAAATGTATGGTGATGCGGATGGGTGTTGTTTAGGAGTTTTTAGTGATGAAAGACAAACGATTTACTTTTAAATAAAACACAAGATAAGATGCAATCCACGTTGCGAAACAGTATATAAAGACTTGAGATAATTAAGAAGCATCCACAGATAAAAAAATTAAATGATAAAAGGACCAGTGCCTTATCCAATGGGTAACGGAGTCAAAATAATTGAATTGTAGTGTTGGGGGATGCGAAAAAATAAGTCTTGATAGCAACTATTCGTGAGATCGTTGTGCAAATTATCTTGGTAAATTTCAAAGTTTTAATGGTCTTGATTATTATGGCTAAAACCAAGGATATCAAAAGAGTGTCCGGAAAGACATTCTAAGCAGCTCCTTTAAGAGACATCTCAGACCTGTCTGGAATCACAGCGAGGCGCGCAATGCTAACCAGCCACCGTGTCGCAGATTGGACACTCTGGCGCCTCCCCTGAGAACTGCTTAAAATACTTTTTGAACAACGCCGGTTCGTTGGTTATGGGGGTGAAAGTTTTAATTAATTATCACTTATGAGATTATCAAGTCCTTCACCTTTTTGAGTACTAGTCCAACCGTTTCCGGTTGGCAGAGCATACGGGTGTTGGACAAACGACCAAGATAAATTAATTAAGGGGGAAGTGTGGATTGAAAAGTTTTATTATTTTAGAGCACTTGTTCAACTCTCCGACAGAGAGCGCTCTTGACTTAGTCTTAAGACCACAATTCAAGAGACTTCTTACTTTAAAATGCCTAATGCAGGGGGAAAGTGCAAATCTATATGCTCTCCGACAGAGAGTGCTCTTGACTTGGATTTGGCCAAGTTCAAGAGGCTTTGTTCGTTTTATTGCAAGAAATGAAGCGATTGTGAAACTTAATAAAGTAAATGAAACTGAAAATGACTGAAAAAATAAGGACAACCACAAAGAAAGATCTTGAAGATAACAGAAAACAAAATCTAGTGTTCTACCAAGCAGATTTATTCTAAAGTGGGATCAACCTCCGAACAAGGCTAATCGCTAGAACCGTCAGTCCTGGAAACCTTCCAGCTAGCTGGATGTCCACAAGATGCTAACGGGGGAACGAGTAGCTACCACAAAACTATGTGGCCTTTGGGACACAATTCCAAAGTTAGCTTACTCTGGTCAAAACTTGAAAGAGAGGCGACAAGATGAAAATAAAATATTGAACAGAAAATAAAGTCTAATCTACCCAAGAATCTCTTTCAGGTCAAAGACCGTACTCGAGAGAGCATGGGGGTAAGTAAATCGGAAAATAAAAAACAACTCTCCGATAGAGAGCACTCTTGATCCACTATCGGTGAGATTCAAAAGATTTCTACTTTAAACAGTTTATTGAAATGGAAACTAATCTAAGAGCATATCAGAGATCTAAGCTAGAAAATCAAACCAATCAAAGACACTACAAGACTTCCCCAAACGGGGAAGTTGGGGGTGGGGGATTAAAGACCCCACAAATCAGAGATTTATTAAACAAGTACAATATTTAGGAATTTCAACCTTTTGACGAAGCTTGAAAAAATGAAACGAAACAAGCCTTAATGGCTTTTTACAAAAGGAGAATGATTGGCACTTTGGTTCAAAATCTCAACAAGTTTGAGTCTTCTTGGTTTTGGTGCTTGATTTTGGGTTATGTTTCTTCTTGTCTTTTGCAATTAGCTTTGGCGACCTCTTCTTGCTTTTCACTTCTCTTTTGAATTTTGGTCCTCTTCAACACCTACAAGACAAAACATTCAAACTAGGCACCCATTAACTATTAGCTCAAAGTCAAAGATAGATCTTGAAACTATTTTGAACTTCTAACTTGTAAATGAGATCTAAATGCAATGCAAAGTAAGATCTAATCTATATGCCATTCACTTTGATATGCAAAATCTAGCTTTTGAGTAAGATCTAAAGTGAAACAAATAACTACTAGCTTTGAAACAATGAGTTAAAACTAAAACAATGAAATGCAAAAGTGAAAACAAGATCTAACCACTAACAAACTTTTGTAATTAAACTAACTAAGTCTTAGCAAAAAACTCTTTATCGTTTTGTTGTTTTGTGACTTTTAGGGCAGAGATGAAGGTGGGATGAATGATAGGGATGCAAAGAGGGAGGACTGTCCAAAATAGGGGACAAAATGGACAGTCAACAGTGGAAAATGGACAGTCAAACGGATGGGCAAAAAGGGCAGCGTTGGAGGTGAGAAAGAGCATTGTTTTGAAGAGCAATTGCAGCCAAGAACATGGACAACAAACAGTCCCAAAAGGAGGACAAGAGACAGTCAAAAAGTGGGAAAAATGGGTAGCCAACGAGGCATGGACAGTCCACTGTTTGGACAGTGGGCAGCCAAGAAAAAGGTGATGGTAGGCAGTCCAACAAATGGACAAAGTGCAGCGTTTGAGATGAATGAAGGGCTGTCCAATAGCATGGACAGTTGGTAATATTGGAAAAGTGCAAGAATGGAGTGGATGAGATACAAAAAACACAATGGGAGCTTGAAGATAGAAGCCCAAGGAACCAAGTAACCAGTTTAAGAGTTTGAATGGGTGATGGAGCTTAGGAGTAAGATCTCCTTATGTTTTATCCTTTCGAAACAAGCCCAACTATATAGATCCTGAAAGACAACAAAAGTTTAGAAATTTCTTATGATGATGGAGATGAGATCGATGCAACCGAGCTCTCACTCTTCTCCAAATGATAGATATGTCAAGACAAACAACTTGAAACCCCGTGAGATCAAAAGATATAACTAGTATGCTAGGAAAAGTCAAACCAAGATCAATACTTCATATAACTGAATACTTGTATTCATCAAAATTATAACAAACTTTGCATAATAATCCAAATTGACAACCGCAAATGGAAAATCTTATGTTCTAGAAATAGATCTTTAAAGCTAGTTATTTGATCTACACATTAAGAGACAAGATTGAATGCAAGAAGAGATATCACCTCATAAGAATCACATCCACCAATGAAGAACGAATCATATAGACCTCCAGAGTCGAAAAGCTTTATTCCAATGAAAGATGTTTACAAATTTAGCAGAGTTTCTATGCCCAAAAGATCCATTTTCAGAGAGCTAAAATGCATCTCTTATATAACAAAACACTCAGCTAAAACCCTAAATCAAACTTGGCTTGAGAGAGAGCCAAAAAACCAATAGACATAAGGTCGAATTCCAATCTAAACCAAGCTTGGAGAGTTAAACAATGGACAACTCGAGTTTATTGGTAGGTGTGAATGAAGATGTGGCACAACTCAACTTTGGTGATTGCATGGGAAGCTTCGCCATCCAATAACCAATCTCCAACAAGGATCCACATGAGGAATTAGGTGAAATGCGCGAGCTTGAAGGAGGGATGCATGAGCTTCATGAGAGAGGCGAGTGGGTAAGTGAATGACAAGTGGAGTGATAAGTGTAGTTCATATGGGAGCCAAGCCTAAGTGATCACACAAATCAAGGAAGGCGCCTACCTCTAGCTAACCAACCCATTCATCACATGACACCTCACTAAATCGAATTTTCAAGGAAGGAGGGCGAAATAGTTTGAGTGGAGAGTCTTCTGGTGACTGGATAACTAACTGAAGCCACTTGGAGTTGATTGGAATCTTCATAAATGTCTATTGCCATGTCATTTAGCCTTTTATTTTATTCAAATTGATTAATTTTGGAGAGATTTGGATTATCTCCAAAATATTCAATTTTATTATTTTAATTAATAATTTCTCTGTAAATGGCTTTTTAGAGAAAATATTAATTATGAGGTTGAATTGACATCCAAAAGTTGGGTTTAGCTGGTCCATAGGTCATGTGTGATTTTTGGCTTATGAAACAAGCCATCAATCACTGAATTCGGACCCCAGACGACTGACATATTACAAATTCAAATCTCTCCATTTAAACTATAGAGAAATTTAATTAAAATTTAAAAATAATTAAAAATTAAAAACCCCAAATCCAACGCGTCCGGTAAAATTTTTCGAAATTTTTTTCTGGGGGTCCTAGAGACTTAGGACATGACCAAAACCTATTCTAATAGTGTCTAGTAGGTTTATACATATTTGTTGGACTCTAATAACCTCCCACGGCTCAGATTTTCAAAATCGGGCATTCCAGCTTTGGAGGAAGCGGGAGAAAACCTCATCGATTATACATCGCCTTAAGCAAAGTATAATTGACAAGGAAAAAAACTCCCTGGAATACCTTAGTTGCTTAATCAAGTCATGGGGAATCGAGCCACTCAGACCCTACTAGCACACTTTGTTACAAACCCCCATGGGGCCATGGTCATGTTGACTCAAAAACAAAACTGGCTAGCCAAAACTGGCTAGACTCAAATATCTGAAACCCAGATACTCTGGAAGTGAACACTGATGTGTTCCAACACTGGCGGCTCAATAAGGTTTCAACTATTTGTACAAAATAGGTGATAGCAGTGGGGATGAGGTGGAGCCTATTACTTGGATTATATCGCCCACATCTCGAGCCTCCCCTTTGCTCAACCCGTGAGCTTGAATCCTCCCACGTGAGGGAGGCCCACGTGAAGCATGCTCACGTCATCCTTCCATACTCAATTCTTAATCCAAAGTTTTAATTAACATGTGATTTTATTCTCCAAGGTGGTCGTATACCTCATTAAGACCATATGCCACCTTTACAAATCTTTAAAATAATCATTTTGTCATTTTTTTATTTTTGTCTTCATGCACAATTTCTAATTTTTTAGCATTTAAAGTGCAGTTTGTAGCATCTTTAGCCAAAACTTCCTCCAGAGGCGACGTAATCGCCCTGAACCTAAAAAAGGTGGGCGCTAGGGAAAAGAGGACGCTCCGAGCGTTAAGACGAGCCTCCCCACGCCAAATTCTGTCTCCGGATGAGGCTTTTATCACATTTTGAAATTTTCCATTTAAACCATTAAAAAATTGTCTAAATTACGGAAAAAAAATATTTTTTGCCAGAATGAAACGAAACTCCTAGGGGACCTAGTGCATGTTCATACGACTCAATCGAGATGGCTAACATGGAAAAAATCCTAGACACAAGACTCTAATAACCACCTTTAGGTTCAACCACCATTGTAAATACTCTAGCTTTGGAGGTATGAGTGAAAAACTCAGGAATTATACACGATTGAAGCGCAATGCATAATTCCTAAGGAAAAAACACTCTAGAGTATCCCCCTGACAATTAAACCTAAGGATAACCAAGTCTTTTATAAAAGGACCTTGTTTAGACCAACTTTTTACAATTTCCCCATGGGGGTATGAACATGCAGTTATTACAAATGGGGCAGAATTGCCTTGAAAATGACTTCTGAACTTCTGAACATTGATGATGAACATTGAACATGTTCATGAAATTGGCGGCTCACAAGAAATTCAACTATTGTACAAAATAGTTGGTAACAGGGGGTTCGATAATGCTCTTGTCGGGGGTCATTGATCCAGTGAAGTACTTTGCTTTGGAGGATATATGGAGTCTGTGGAGGCTCAGGATGGAGTGGTGTGGACTTTCCTTGTGTAGCTATGTCACCTTCGAGTCCTTATCATGCACAACATTATCATTGGAGCATGGCACTTGTACTCTACAGTGGACGTCTCACTTGTGTAGCCTAGAAGGTCTCGTGTAGGTTGCTTGTACTCACATACTATTGTTGGCTTCCCTTACCTCTCATATAAATACAGGAAGGAGAGTCTTTCATTAAAATGACTTGTGTTCATTCTTTCTCAACTCTTGAATAGAGATGTGACTTAGAATCGGAGCACACTTGTCCTCTCTCTCTAGGTATTCATTTGTACTTGTTTTCTCTCTCTCTCTCTCTTGGGTGCTAGGGTCTCTTGGTCTCTTTGGAATTTCTTGGAGTTCTTGGGTTAGGGTTTTACCCCTAGAGATTAGAGATTGGGGTTTTACCCTTAGAGATCAGAGATTAGGGTTTTGGGAGAAAACCTTAGGGTGGACTTGTGAAGAACAAGAGAAGAGGAGGATGTCTTGCCTTGGAGATAATGTTGGATAGATTCTTGCGTTTGTTCTTCTTGGTGGAGCTAGGGTTTGATGATTTACCATAGCAAAGTCATTTTGTATGATCGGATTTTGTAGCCTTGAGAGGAGGCTATGGTATGTACTATGTACTACAACACTACTTCATTGAGTTTATATATGAAATTTATAGCCATACATATCTTGTGTCGATTTCAGATTTGATTTTTAGCTACATGTCTTCTTCATAGTTTGCTATTTACATCTATTTATGATGTTGTTGATTGGACATAAGTAAAATGATGGATTCTTAAGTGATTTGACATTTAAAGAAGATGATAAAGGGGTTTATTTTACTGCTGTAATATTGCTGTTATTTTGCTATAAAAGTACATTTTCATATCTGAATATTGACTAAAGTTGCCCTAGAAGGGCTGAAAACTTCTCATTGGTTAGTGTTTTTCTCCTTAATTGCCGAGAAGTTTAGGGCCGTTTAAAAGTGAATTATTGTACTTCTACCACTGCAATTTTTTACTTTAATTTACATCAGTCCTAGGACAGAAAATTCTGAGGTTAAGATCCAAGGAACATTATAGAAAAAAGGTGAAATTTCTGAACTACATTGAAGTGTCATTCCGATGAAATTTCCAACATGGTATCAGAGTGGTTGTAGTTGATATCACTCCTGAGTAAGAGGGAGTTGTATTTCAGCTAGTGATTACCTAGGACAGGTACTTGACCTAGTTGAGGTCATTGGTTGTGAAACCCTAGGTAACTTGAGATAAGCACCTTTGCCCTTGGAAGGGTTTCTTTGTCTACTTCATATTTTGTTGATTTTGTGCGCTTGAAACTTAGGGTGTGTAAAGTTACTCTTCCTTTAAGAGTGTGCAACAGGTTGGATGGAGCTTCAAATTTTGTTCCATGGAAGCTTAGGGTTCATACCCTTATGGCAAAGGCTGATCTTTGGAAACATGTTGAGAAGGACATTCCAAAACCTACCAATCTAGCATAGTTGGCCACTCATTGGAAGAAGGAAACCAAGGTGAAGAGAATCATTCTTGATTCTGTGAAGGATCACTTCATCTCACACATTGCTAATAAGAAGTTAGGAAAGGGCATGTTTGATGCTTTAGTCAAGTTATTTCAAAATTCTTGTGCTTCTTGATATATGCTCTTATGAAACCAACTCTTAGCAATTTGTATGAGCAAGAAAGGTACCATGGTGAGCTTTTTGACTAGGATCAGTGAATTGAAAGATCAAGTGGCTGCCATTGGGACTAAAGTTAAGGATTAGGAGCTAATATCCATAGCCCTTAATGGGCTTGTTCCTTCTTGGTCACCTTTTGTTCAGGGTATTTGTGCTCGGTAAAATATACCAGATTTCCCAAAGCTTTGGGTAGATCTTGTGTAGGAGGAAATGCGATTGTGGTCTTGTTTGGAGCAACAAGCAAAAGTAGATGCTATTGGTCTTGTCAAGAAGACGAAGAAGTATAGCAAGAAAGGATTCAAGAAGAAGAATGGGATAGATATAGTGAAGAAGGACATATGTATGGTCATGTGATTTCAATGTTACGAGATGGAACATTATGTAGGACAATGTCCATCGAAGAAGGGAAAGGGTGTGAAGTGAGTTGCAAAGGGGATTGTAGTAGGAGTAGAGGAGATGGCCTCTTAGTTTGAGACTTCCTTTTCCATGGCTTCTTCTTTATCTACTAACACTGTGTCTAGTGTTGGCTGATCAAGACACATGACATATGACAAGTCACTATTTAAAAAGATTCAGGAGCAAGAGGGAGGTATGATTGTGGAGTGTGGTGATTAGTGATGATGCCACATACTCTACGAGAGGATTTGGATCCATTTCATTCCAGATGCTTTCAAGTGATGTCCTCCAGTTGAGTGATATTTTGTTTGTTCTTGGTTTCAGGAAAAACCTCGTTTTAGTTTTTTGTATGATGATATACATTGTAGAGTTGCCTTTGAGGGACAACAATGCATCATCAGTGATTGTAGTCCAGCAAGTTTGAGGACTTTGGCTAGAGGGGTGAGAGAGTGTTAAAATTTCTGCTTAAGTTGTTTCAATAACATTTAAATTCACATGTACAATAATAGAATAATAAGGAACACTGAAAGAAACAAAATCACAGAGTACACAAAGAATTATCCTGGGAAACCCTCTTGGGGGAGAAAACCCAACAAACTTCATCAATATAGTTTTAAGTTTTTAACCAAGTACAGTGCCAAAATCCAACTCTCAGGAGAAAACCACTCATATGCCAAAGACAAAACCAAAATACTAGAGAGAGAGCCTCTCTTAACTCCTTCGCTATCCTCCTTCTACTTGTGCACTAGACCCCAAATAAACATAAGAGCACAAGTAAGCGAATGACCAAATGAGGCGTCATCACTTCTTATTTATACACATGACATAACCTAAAATTAGGTTGACAATACCATGGGCCAACTTACTAGTTTTTTGACTAGGCTGACTTGACATAAAACAATATAATATTAATATGAAATACAAATGTACAATGAGCCGACATGACATATCCACAAAAGGGAATTTACATAATAAAATAATGACTCAAACATATGGAGAATATTCTCTGAAGTTACATTATATCTCAACACTCCCTCTTAACAAGGAGGGTATTCTACAACAAACAACATGAACCTTGACTGATGAATCTATAAATCATCGGAATTTTTGGAACAACAATATCATCATATATCTGGAACATCATCATCAGCATCAGCATTAGCATATGTAACTGGAATCATCATCATCATACATCTGGAGCAACGAATAAGTAGCAACTCTATAGTGGGCACTCTGATAGACCAAACATGCCTTGTTTGACTTGCTAATCCTTTCGGACCTATAAATATATAAGATCCAGAGATCACTACTCCCTCTGGATCACCCTGAGATTTCAAGTGGTATGAGTCTCTAAATCAATATATGCTCATAAAGAAATAAACTCAAACAACTAGATCTGCATTTACCAACTGAACATAAATGCAATCAACCACATAGACAACAGATATACCCTGGAACCCTTTCGGGAAAAACCAGCTAACTATGGGGCTATCTTCTCTCTCGAGCCCAGAGCATATAGATGTATAAAAGATAGTACAATACATAATTACCTCAGTCGGTAACTCAATCCCTCTAAATAGGACAAACTCTAATTTGCATGCATCCAGTTGATGCATGCACTGAAGAAGTATGCCCTAACTGCCAATCTAGATCTGAGTGCTATGACAGTGCCTCTGATAGATTTGCCCTCTCTAGATCTCTCTGCTTTGATCTGCTCACTCTGAAGACTGCCCACTGATAAAATCGGCCCTCTATGCATGCACAAGTGCACCCTCCCCTCTGGATGTCAAATGCTCGTACTGCTCTAGATCTCAACATATCTGAGCTTCGATCGTCCCTAACCTTCCTCAAATCCTGAGGCAAGGCTATCCTGGAAGTCACAGACTCCTAATCGGTCAATCCAGCTCACACAATGAGCTTCTCTCCCCTCAGGAAAAACGTCCTCCTCCAAGAGAACTCGGCCTCCTCCAATCTTATCAGTAATCACACTGTGGAGCTCTCTCAGCTCACAGTAATGGATGTCTGGTCTCTTTGGAACTGAAGGTCACTGATCTAGCTCAGATCTAACCTTCCTAGCTACTGCAGCAACTCCTCTCTACCTCAGAAAGTCTCCCCACATGGATAGCTACGTCCTTCTCACTTTGGCAGTATCTCTCTCTGATGATACAACTGAGTAACCTCATCTGGGGACCCCCTTCCTCTATAAATAATCTCACCGATGAATTAGGTTTGCCAAAACCCTAATTCCCGGTGCATGCAAAAAGTCACTTTTGCATGCATGCATGCGAAAGGTCACTTTTGCATGCAGTCACTGAATGTTGATAGGTCATGCAATACTCATGCATGCAAAGGTCAATCATCCCTGAAGCTCCGCATGCAACCCCCACTGGGCTCATGCCATTGAGTAGAGTGCATCTCACTCTCTACTCCATCCTGATGCCTATGCAGCTAATGTACCTCCATGTAAGGCATCTGAACCATGGAGGACATCCTGAAGTTACCATAATCTAACACTCCCTCTTAACGAGGGAAGTCCTGACACTGATGCCTGGGTCCAACAAGTCCACTACTGCTAACACTGATTTACCTGATCTGCCTGCCACTGCTCTCTGACCTGAAGAAATCTGATCAATCTCCATAAGTGTGACTTCAGAAGAAGACCTCCTGTCAACCACTGTTGACTCTGCCACTGCACTCTGACTCAGACTCCCTATGAGTCTTTGTTGCTGTAACCAACTCTGAAGACCTCTGTCAAGTGGATCTACTGCTCTGTAGATCATCTGCCTATGACCTTGAGTTGACTCAGCTCTGTAAGTCAACTCCCTTTGTCTTTGCATTGACCGAACTGACTGAGCTCTCTCCTGAGCCAAGTCCATCTCAACCATGTCATACCAGCTCACTCTTTGACTAGTTCCTGCATGAGCAACATGCTCATCCCTCTAATATGAGCCCAAGGGATCAATCTCCACATCTCCATCACTGTCAAGAGCATCTCGCTCATCCAACTGAACTCCAGAGTCACTACCTTGATCCTCATCATGGTGATCATCTCGCCCACTCATCTGCTGGACAGGCTCACTCCTCCTGGCCTCATCTTTGCTATGAGCATCTAGCTCATCATCCTCCTCGGTATCTGAATAGGATGCACTCAGCCATCCTGATGTGCCTGAAGTAGGTTGCCCATGAACCAATTAATCACCATCAATCCTGTGACCAAATAAGACTGGGTCTAGTCCTCTAGGATAGGTGAAGGACTAATCCCTGTGAAACACAACAAGGAAGCTTGCTGCTGCCAAGGTTGCTACTGAGAGGACACTCCCTATCAGTCCTGAAACATCCAAGAGCTCCCCATGATCAAGCAGAAATCTCACTCTGCCCACTCCAGCAACCAAATGGTCAACCCCCAGTTCATCACGAGTCAACTACATGGAAGTATGCTCTAGGGTCAGGAATGCATCTCGCACTCCTGTCATATGACTGCTGAGAGTGCTGTCCACTCTCCACCTCTGATCAACCTGAGCCTCTGGTAGGCTTCTATCATGTCCTAACTGAACTGAGGCTAGTGAGAACTCCTTCTCAAACCGAGAAGTAAACTCATCAACCTCCTTCGATGCTGCCACCTGCTCATCCTCAATCAACCATCTCTCAGTCCTCATGTGCATGCATATCTCATGCATATGCATCATGCATAACTCATGCACATGCATCATGCAAGACCTCATGCACATGCATATCTCAGGCACATCTCTGTACTGACAATCCCTCTCAGTGAGGAAGGTACTGCTGAAGAAGCATCCACCAGGATCAAACACATCATATGCCGCTGCAGCTACTCCCTGTGAACTGGAAGACTTTTTGGCTGCATCTGCTGCACTCTAATATGTAGATCTGCGCTCCTCCTCTATCAATGTCATCTAGAGAGAAGCATCATGCTCTCCCACTGTCACTAATACTGAAACTGTATCCAAGGTCTCCTTGGACCCACATATAGGCTTTCCCAACAAGCTGTACTCTACTCTCAATCTAGAGGCCATAACTCTGCAAAACTGAAATACAGTAACCTACAATGAAACAAGAATCTCTTTTGATCACAGATTTGGCAGATCTATCTCAAATCTAACCTCTGAACTCACAGATCTGATAGATCTGGTATCTATCCCAACAAATCTGATGTCTGCACTCACAGATCTTAACTTTGCTCTCACAGATCTGAATACTATGCTTCAGATCTAATATGTCTGCCACAGATCTGGACTCTGCTCATGCCAGATCTGAGAGATCTATCTCAGATCTCACCTCCAAACTAGCAGATCCAATAGATCTGACCTCTACAACCTCATATCTAAGCTCTGCTCCTCAGATCTGGTAGATCCGGTCTCTATTATCACTGATCTACTAGATCTATCTCAGATCTAGTCTCCAATACCACAGATTTGATAGATCTGACCACAAACCAACTGAACTGATAGATCTGACGTCTACAACCATAGATCTGAATGGGAATGTCCAGATCTGGTAGATCTGACCTCTACAACCATAGATCTGAACAGAAATGTTCAGATCTGGTAGATCTGGCCTTTATCTCCACAGATCTACTAGATCTATCTCAGATCTAGTCACCAACACTGCAGATCTATGTGTGACTGCTCACCCTGATCCTCAACAGGGCTCTGATACCATGTAAATATATTACATCCAGAGATCACTACTCCCTATGGATTGCCCTGAGATCTCAAGTAGTATGAGTCTCTAAATCAATATATCCTCATAAAGAAATAAACTCAAACAACTAGATTTGCATTTACCAACTAAACATAAATGCAATCAACCACATAGACAACAGATATACCCTAGAACCCTTTTGGGAAAAACCAGCTAACTATGGGGCTATCTTCTCTCTCGAGCCCAGAGCATATAAATGTATAAAAGACAGTACAATACAGAATTACCTCAGCCGGTAACTCAATCCTTCTGAACAGGACAAACTTTAATTTGCATGCATCCAGTTGATGCATACACTGAAGAAGTATGCCCTAACTACCAATCTGGATCTGAGTGCTCTGACGGTGCCTATGATAGATCTGCCCTCTCTAGATCTCTCTGCTCTGATCTGCTCGCTCTGAAGACTTCCCACTGATGAAATTGGCCCTCTCTGCATGCACAAGTGCGCCCTCCCCTCTGGATGTCAAATGCTCATACTGCTCCGGATCTCAACAGATATGAGCTCCGATCGTCCCTAACCTTCCTCAAATCCTGAGGCAAGGCTATCCAGGAAGTCACAGACTCCTAATCAGTCAATCCAGCTCACAATGAGCTTCTCTCCGCTCAGGAAAAACATCCTCCTCCAAGAGAACTCGGCCTCCTCCAATCTAATCAGTAATCACACTGTGGAGCTCTCTCTGGAACTGAAGGTCACTAATCTAGCTCAGATTTGACCTTCCTAGCTCCTGCAGTAACTCCTCTCTATCTCAGAAAGTCGCCCCACATGGACATCTATGTCCTTCTCAATCTGGCAGTATCTCTCTCTGATGATACAACTGAGTAACCTCATCTGGGGACCCCCTGCCTCTATAAATAATCTCACCGATGAATTAGGTTTGCCAAAACCCTAATTCCCGGTGCATGCAAAAGGTCACTTTTGCATGCAGTTACTGAATGCTGACAGGTCATGCAATACTCATGCATGCAAGGCCAATCTCCCCTGAAGCTCCGCATGTAGCCCCCACTGGGCTCATGCCACTGAGTAGAGTGCATCTCACTCTCTACTCCATCCTGATGCCTATGCAGCTTGTTACCAACTTATTTGTACCATAGTTGGATTATCTGAAGAGCCGCCATTTGACAAATATGATGAGTGTTTGTGTTTCAGTGTATCAGATGATCCATCCTTTGTGCCTAGCAAGTTTTGGCTGGTCAGTTTTGTTTTTCAGTCGATATGACCATGGCCCCACAGGGTTTGTAATAAAGTGTACTAGTAGGATTTTGAGTGGCTTGGTTCCCCATGACTTGGTTAAGCAACTAAGGTATTCCAGGGAGTTTTTTCCCTTGTCAATTATACTTTTCCTGTAGCCAAGCTATAATCGATGAGGTTTTCTCCTGCTTCCTCCAAAGCTGGAATGCCCGATTTTGAAAATTTTAGCCATGGGGGGTTGTTAGAGTCCAACTGATGTATATAAGCCTACTAGACACTATTAGAATATATTACGGTCATGTCCTAGGTCACTAGGACCCTTAGAAAAAATTTCGAAATTTTTTACCGGGTCCTCCGGTTTTAGGTTTTTAATTATTTTTAATTTTTAATAATTTTTTCCATAGTTTAAATCGAAAAATTTCAATTTGTAATATGTTAGTCATCCGGGATCCGAATTCAGTGATTGAAGGCTTGAACCTTAAGCCAAAAATTATTCATGATCCCCGGACCACTAAGTTTCAGATGTCAATTCAGCCTCATAATTAATAATTTCTTAAAAAAGTCATTTATAGAGAAATTATTAATTAAAATATTAAAAAATGAATATTTGGCGATAATCCAAAAATAATCCAAATGCATTAAAATAAAAGGCTAATTGACATGGCATTGGGCATTAATGAAGATTCCAATCATCTCAGTCATCATCTAGTCAACTATCCAGTCACCAGATGAGATCTCCTCCAAGTGAATTCGCCCTCATGCATGCAAAATTCGATTTAGTGATGTGTTACTTGTTTAATGGATTGTTAGAGTTGAATTTATTGCAAAGGTGGGCGCCTCCCTCAATCTATGCAACCACTTGGGCTTGGCTCCATTCACTCACGAGTTAGCAATTAATACAAGCTCGAAGTCTATCTCCATGAAGCTTCACGCATTCTATTGAGGATTCACGTGTTGATGAGGTGGAGATATCCTATTTGATGGGTGTATATTACGAAGCTTGGGTGGAGATAACAAGGAAGGGATGGGGGGCGCCTTGCCTAGGTGGAGGCCACCTCCCCACCCTCATTCAATACAAGTTCGAGTTGTGTGGTAGTCTTCCACTCCAAGCTTGATGGTGATTGAGATTTGATGGCAATTCGAGTTGATGTTTAGTGTTATTGGCTCCTTCTATAGCCAATTCGAGTTAGGGTAGGTTGGCTCTTGTCTTTTGTTATATAATGAAGGCTTTGTCTTGTCATTCCTCATGGAATTTTTCGGCAAACTTACTCTGCCATTTTGTAACTCTGTTATGAGCTTTTGCTATTTGGAATAATAAACGACTTTGGAGGTCTATCTGGTGTGCACAATTTGTCCATGAGAGTTTACTAAAGCTTCATTGAGGTGATGTTGTTTAATTATGCTATTCATATATAATGTTTTGATCAATGCTAGCTTAGAAGTCTTTTTTAAGTCCATAGAGTGAATATTTGTAGTTTCAATATATTTACTAATGCTTGGTTGAGTAAGATCTAGAAGTAGCAAACTGTAGTCGGTAATACTGATGCACTTCTCGTTTTTATATAATTAATCTTACTAGGCTTGATCAAACATTGTTTTGAAGTGGTTTGTTTTACAGATCTCCCAGGTGTGAAGTGGGATCTTGAGCTCGGTTGCTTCTTCCTCCCCTTCGCCACAATTTTTCTAACTTTTGTGCATTTCAGGGATTCTCCAAAGGTTAATCTATGCTTCAAAGTTGAGCTTGAGAAGTTCACTAAAGATCCATCCTCTTAAAGTATGTTCAAACTGGTTACTTGGTTCTAAGAGCTTTCCTTTTTCTCCTTGAGTCTTTGCCTTTGATTTGCTAGCCTTATCCTCTCCACCTTGAGTTAGCTCTCCCTTTTCTCCTTTCGTTTTTGTCTTTAAAACTTGCTCCAACTCCTTCCTATCATCCTGCTTTCTGCTGCTCTCTCTTTTTCTTATCTTTTTATCCCTGTTTTGTCTACCTTTTTGTCTCTTTTTCGATCAGCTTCTTGGCTGCCCTTCATTTTCCTCCCACTGCTGTCCTTCATTTATGTTAGCAGCCACCTGCCTCTTTTTTGTTAGCAGTCACTTGCCTCATTCTTTAGGCAGCCCTCTTTACTCTCTTCTCTCTCTCGTCCCTCATCTCCTTTGCCATCCTTTCTCTCCTTTCGTTCCCTCTTTTCTTTTCTTCAAGACCTTCCTCTTGTCTATCCTTGAAAGCCCTTCAAAAAACAAACATCAAACTCATAAAAAGTTAGATTTGTTAGTATTTACGTTGTTTCATTTTTTGAAAAAGTTAGTGTTAGTGGTTATATCTTTACTTTGCATTCGTTTTTGTTAGGATCTAGTTTCTTTTTTAGTTGCATCTTAGTTTACTTTTGTTTTAGTAGCTTGCATCTTGGCATTTAGATCTCATTTAAAAAGGTTAAAAGTTTGTATCTAGTTGTTGTTTTAAGTTTAGATCTTGTATTTTTTCAACTAATGCTAAAGAGTGCCTTGAGTTGAAACTTTTGTGTAGGTGTTTTGAAGGAGAAAAGAAGCATTGAGAAACTTTGAAACAAGAAGATCTATACCCAAAAGAGAGCATTGAAGAGACCATAAGGATGATCCAAACCAAGAAACTATTTACACTCTCCTTTTGTAAAAGCTCTTAAGAGCTCCATATTGTTCCTCTAGTTGTTTTATTTTCCTCTCAAAAAGTCCTTTCAAGGGTTAAAATCCCAAGGCACTTGTACTTGATTAATAAAAAGGCTAAGTGGGATAAGGCCTCCCACATTTTTGGTTCTTCTTCCCCATTTGGGGAAGAGTGTCTTATGTTCTTAGTTTAGATTTGCTTCAAGTTTTAGGAATAATTTCATTTTGTACTTAGAATTTAAATTTTATTTCAAGTTTTGACCTGAGAAGTCTCTTGGGATTTGATCCCAAGTGCCGCATTGACTCTGTGTGCTGCTTCTCTTTCCCCACTGTGTACTACGTATGACCAGCTAGCTGGAAGTTTCATGAACAGTGTGTTGAAGTCATTTGTGACTTCCTTTTTGCTAGATTAGTTTCTGTTGTAGAACACTACTTTCATTTACAAGCATTTTGTTTATTTGCTATATCATTGTCTTTCATCATTTTACAATCTCTTTTGAGCTATCACTTGGTTTATGCTTACGTCTGCTTCTATCTTAACAAAGAACCAAAGTCTCTTGAACTTGCAATAACCCAAGTCAAGAGCACTCTCTGTTGGAGAGCATTCCCACTTCATATCCTTGCATCAAGCATATAGTTTAGCTAAGTCTCTTGAACTTCCGTCTTAAGACGAAGTCAAGAGCGCTCTCTGTCGGAGAGTTGAATTGTGTGCTCTTAATAATTAAAACTTTCCAACTCACACTCCCCCAAATAAAATTTACTTCGTTGCTATCCATCACTGAGTATGCTTTGCCGACCATAAAAGGTTGGACTAGTACCCAGAAAGGTGTTGGATTTGTTAATCTTGAAAGTGACAACATTAATAAAATCTTTTCCCCACAACCAATGAACCGGCGTTGCCATTTCGAAAAATACTCAGGTAGTAGGCAAAGTTCCTAAACCCGGTGGGGCCGGAGTGCCGATGTCTTAGACTTCGAGGGTGGTTAAATCATTGGACACCTATTCTTGATAACTGGATGGTCCCTCGTACCACCAGAGGGGAAGCCACTGAAAGTATACCTTTTCGGTTGGATGTTTGCCTTGATTTTCTTAGCCCTAATAATTAAAGATCACTAAAACTTTCAATCAACCAAGATAATTTGCAAAACGATCTCACGAACATTACTATTGAGACTTGTATTTTAGCATCCCAAGCTCTTGTTGACTCCATTTGGCATTGGTCTTCAAAACTTATATGCATTTCCTTAATTTGGATTGTTGATCATTAATATCTTGAATCATATTGTGGATGCTATTTAAAATTCCAAGTCTTCATATTTTGTTCATCTTAAATCATTGTGATTTGTAATTTGCAACGTGGATTGCTTTATCTTGTGTTTCATTTAAGTAAAACTGTGATCTCATCATTTCAAAACTCCTAAACAACACCCATCCGCATCACTCAAACACCCAAAAACATTTAAAACATAAGAGCCATAGAAACTCTTTGTAGGGACTACCCCCCTTGGCTTCATTAGGAGTTAGCCTAAACGGAGGAGCTGGGATTCAGGTGACAGTTATTTGGCTCATTGCTTGCCCCCAAGGCCACACTTCTCCCACTTGTAGTGAGGAGACATCTTTCGAAATATTTCTGCTGTTGGTGTGCATCTTGGCGGACAACACAGCTAATGTACCTCCATGTAAGGCATCTGAACCATGGAGGACATCCCAAAGTTACCATAATCTAACAGGACCAAACAAGCCTAGTCAGACATACCAATCCCCCTAGGATCAGGTAGGCCTTGTCAGACTGACATACCAATCCTTTCAGATCAACCAGGCCTTGACTGACAAACCAATCCTAGACTGAGCTGCCACACTACGGCTCCAAGAAACCACATCATCATCACTCCCTCTTACGAGGGAGGTCCTTTCAGACTACACCAAGCTTATCTATAAAGCACTCAAACTTTGTCCAAGACAGAGGCTTGATCAACACAATAGAAACTTGTTCCTTTGTAGGAACATATTGGAGCTTTACAACTCCCTTCTGCACCATATCCCGGATGTAGTGATACCTGATCTCGACGTGCTTCGACTTGTTATGGAAGACAGGGTTCTCTAACAGCTTAATACAACTCTGGTTATCATAATAGATACCAGTCAAATCCATCTCGAGATCAAACAATCCTGCCAACAACTTGCGAAGCCATAATGCTTCGCTACAGGCTGAACATGCTGCAATATATTCAGCTTCTGTCGTACTGAGAGCAACACTGGTCTACTTCCCGCTGAGCCACGAGATCATACTTGATCCCAAACTGAAGCAATATCCTTGGTATCACACCATAGTAGCTGGGCTACTATTCTTGCTGAGCAAATATCTGCACTTTTTAGAGCTTTGCCTTCATAGAGATCAGTTATGATGAGCGGCATTATTTGAGATCACTTATAGATTAGAGCAGCATATATTAGACATTGAGTAGACCTTGTGCCAAGGCTGAGCCTTGAGAGCTTAGATTTGATGACCGATATGACTTTTTGTTTCATACAGTTTCAGTTCAGTGCCCAGAGTTCTAGTTGTATTATTGCAGCAGTGTTTCATTGGTTCGAGATGAAGATGATTGATATGCAGTGATATGACCATTAGACTTGTGATTGTTAGCATTGATTATTATCTTGTTGTTTTAGTCATCTTCATAGCATTAACTTGGTATATAACTCATGATGTGGCAATGTTATTAATAAATGAAATGAACTATCTTGGATGGATTTAAAATATAAAATTGGATGTATTACTTGCACTTTAAGGTTTATTGACTATACTTATTGGTTTCATTACCCTCCTGTGAGCATGGACATGGTCTTTCTTGACTTTTATGTTTTCTAGCTTAGGCACCACATTCGCTTGACTCCATCCATCCATGACCTTCCCTATTTTGGCTTTCACCCCGGCTTGCCTTTTTGACTTTTGATATGGAGGACTTCCCTACTCCTACAACTGTGTTGGGTAGCATCCACGTTTGTTTTGTGTCTCGGCTCTGAGTTGGTGATAGAACTTGGCCCTGGTAAGTTGGATTTTATGCCTAGATCATTCTAGTCGATGGCCCCGATGTGTGGCTTAATGCAGAATTCCCTCTAGTCACATGAGTTGTTGTTGGCTAAAACTCGAAGCACATGTACTACTTATGGAAATTATTGGAAATCTCTTTTATGAAAGCCCATTGAAACTAAATTCTAGAATGTGTTTCTAAACACACGATGAATGAAGGGCTAAAGCAATGAAATGCTAAAGTACCCCACGAAGGGTTCAAAAATGTCTAAAAAGCAATGGCTAAATAAATGCTAAATCTAAAGATTGTTGACCTCATAAATGTAAATATACCCCAGATGCAAGCTGCGATTAGTTGTGCTTTTAAGCGCATGCAAAATACCAGAGGGGTCATATAGGCCAAAAAGGCCATGGAAATTAAATGAATGATCCTAATGAACTTGGATCAACTTGATGTAGACATGATGCCAAGGTTGAATAAGCACTCTCTAAACAACTTATCCATTTGTGAGGCATTGCCATTCCCTTTGTTTATCTTGTCCAACATAGTGTGTAGCTCCCCTTTTCCCCGTCCAAAGTATCACTTAGTTAAGTTGGTCAAGTCACCCCTTTTACTTAACCTTGTCCTTAGCCTTCACCCTATGCTCGCAGTTAGGCCATGTCCATTGGATGAGTATGTCCTTGAAGCTTTGGTGCAAGTAAGTTATAAATAATATTGAATATCTATGTATTAACTGCCACTTGATTGATGTTTATACTTTAAGTTAAGCTGTGAATATGGTTAAAGGAACATGTCTTAGTCATATGTTATAATCTAGTCTTTGGCTGTATTTTGACCTAGTCAAACATAGTTTGACCATGGTCATTCTTGGGATCCGTGATGAGATGGACCACTTATGCTTTATGATGTTGATCTATTGTCCCACATGCACCTATTGATGATTCCATATGTTGGACATATGCTCCAAATGATGATTGATGCAGTTGGTCATTTTTATTATTATTTCCAGATCATCATATTTTACACTGTCCAGGTATGGACCCTAGAGATACCCCACAGGTTATCATGAGGTGTATGAGTACTCATCTCTAGTGGATTTGGGTCTTTTGGATCCATTCAGATGCTTATCTTTCAGTTCCGAACAATTCTGGGCATGATATTAGCAATTTTCCACCTGTTGACTAGTTTGGGCATGCTGATGAGGCCTATCCAACAGGAGCATTGGAGGCAAGTCATTGCCTAGGGCGCTACAAAGGAAGGGGGTGGTCCACCCACTTGTTTTTACCATTATACCCCCCTTCCAGACATAATGGCACCTTCAGTTTGACAGCGTAGGCACCTTAGAGGCAGTTTTGGGCACTTTCATGAGGGTTAAAAAATGGAATAAAAAGGTCATTGAGGAATTTGATTTTGGCAATTGAAGCAAGGTTTTGGCACTTGGTCTGCTCAGAGGTCATCCATGGTGTATCCTCCTTCCAGATCAGTTTGCACCAATCAGTGGGGTCCACATGGGCTACAGGAGGTCTTTTATTATATTTATCTCTCTGATGATGGGGACAGGATTTGATGATTTGTATACTTGGACATGTCATAGACTCATATTTTATATTATTGTGCCATGGGGTCATGCTAGTGAAGGCGATTAACACTTCCTAGCCCCACCATGTGCTCCTAGTGACTTGTCTTGGTCCTATTGTTGTGGCACACATGTTATTAGCCACCCCCATGTATGACGTCACCCCTCATTGAGATTTTTAGGCTATGACATCATCACTTAGTTGTTGAATATTGTAACTTCAAAGAATATTATATTTGTACTTTATTATTCCAGAGATGTTTCATTCCTCCGTGAAGATCTTATTGTATATCCGGAGATGTTTATTCCTCCGTCGGAATGTGGTAACTTGGGTTATTAGACTTCCCTAGTGGGGGTCGGCCCTGTATGTGTTATGTGGGTCCAAGGGTTGTTAGACCACCCTAGTGGGGTCGGCCCAGTCAGTTGTAGTGGGGTGTTTAACCTAGTGGTAAAGTTGGGGCTGACCTATTTAATATATTGTACAAGTCGGAGATGTGTATAAATAGAGGAGGTGAGCTCCTCATTTGACACACTTCCCTCACTCAGAATGTAGCGCACTTGTGGAGGAGAGGTCTGCTATGGTGGTGGAGGAGATCATGTCTTTGGTTTGCATCTTTGTATATTGCTGGTCATCTATATTGAGGAAGCTTTGCTGTGTTTTCT
Organism: Larix kaempferi; assembly: GCA_027924585.1. Taxonomy (NCBI): domain Eukaryota; kingdom Viridiplantae; phylum Streptophyta; class Pinopsida; order Pinales; family Pinaceae; genus Larix; species Larix kaempferi. Next base: position 11,502,355 of record BSBM01000050.1, on the reverse strand, counting down.
ACCCCATGAGGGTTTCCCACGATAAATCTGTGTCTCTTGTGTTTATGCTGTGCTTGTTGTTTCTTCAATGATCCTGTATATGCTATTATTGTGAAATGGAATGTAATGCTGCACATTAAATCTTAGCATATTAAATCTTAACATGGTATCAGAGATAACCTGAAGGAAGGAAATGTATGGCACTTACAACACTTGCTTCTCTTGCGACAATTTGAAGGTTAGGGTTTTATATAGTAAAAACAAGTCATCGTGGAACTTTCGCTATAAATCCATTTTGGTGAAGGTTCAGGATCTGAAAAGTTTACAGGTCGTAAATAACATCCCCATGTACTTTGTGTCCAAAGGAAACCCTCATATTCGTTGTACTTTGTGAGTTATGATCAGTACAAGTTAGGGTTTCTGCCTCTTCCAGATCTCAGTCAAAATCAGGTGACCTAGGCAAAAAGGTCATAACTTGGGCTAGGAAGCTCCAAATGAAATTTCGTAAAAAGTGACAGGTAGTACACAGACTGTACTATCTCAGGAAAAATTTTCAGAGGCCGAATTTGAACCATTGACACGTGGAACGCTGTACAAGTTCGCTCTCCTGTTTTATCCCATAAACAGGTCACGTTGCGACACTTGGCATAACTCTCTCTCAGAAAATCCAATTGAGGTCAGACCTGTCGGGATGGAAAGATGATAGGTCAGGCTACCACAGAAAATGTTTTCAGACCCTGTGGATCGAAAAGTTCAGAGTTACAACAGAAACAATCAGGTACATTTTTTTGTCAAAACAAAATTATTTTTGGAGCACCTTCATTCATGGCTTCCGGAATTTAGAGTTTCGGAGAAAGTTAGAAATTTTGGAATCGGAGTCCACGGCTGAATGCTACTCAGGAAAATTGAAATTTAGAGACCAAGATCAAATTTTTTGGTTGGGTAGAAGATCGGGCTTGATCAAACCCCAGTTCGGGATCTTGATAGAAAAGATGGAAAATTAGGGCTTCAACAAAAGTTGGAATTTTTGAAGTCTATGACCATGGCTGGAAGCTCCTCAGAAAAATAAGTGTTTAGAGCCTTGGATCGAACCTTTTGATTGGGCAGAAGGGTGGGCTTCATCAAACCCTAGTTCGGGATCCTGTCTAGAAGACCCAAAAGTTTCGAAGGCAATTCTGAGGGGTCAAATTTTGGAGATTTCAAAATTGAAGTATGCTAGTTTGATCAGCTCAGCAAGACACATCCTTCCATCCATTCAGAAGTGTGAAAGTCAAAGATTGAATTTTTAGGATTTCTCTAGCAAACCCTAATCAAGCTCCAGATCAAGTTTCAAGGGGAGTTGAGGCTAAGGCCTTACATAAGAAGACTACAAGAAGTATCGACAGGTATGACTTAAGGAGGTTCAGGTATGTCTTGAAATCTGATTTCTGATCAAGTTTATAATATGTTTGTCTTCATATTATTTATTAGTACAATCTTGATTAATGTTAGAATTGTCTTATCACCCTAGTAACAGTATGAATGCATGTGAATGATAGAAGACATTCATTGATTAGGGCTATATGATTGTACTAATGCACTGTGGTGTTGTATGAGGTTGATGTTGTCTGCTAACAAGATACAGGTACATCACGAAAGACAAATCAAATTCCATGACCATGACAACATAATCTTTGATCACATAGAAGTTCTACTTACGAGGTATGTATGACTTTGTTCTATTATGCTTAACCCATGAGATATGCAGGTTCCAGCATAGGATCTCTAAATCATTGAAGAGAACAAAGAAGATATTGATTAGGTATGTTAGACATAACTAAGCAGGTATACTAATCCAGGTATGTTTTCCTATATCAAGTTAGAATCTTACCTTTTGTTAGGATCCCTTATATAAGTATACTTGGTATGATTGGTTATGCTTATTCATAAAGTTAGTAATCAAGGGTTTATGAATATTATATCTCTTATCCTGATTGATGATTTAACTAACCAGATCAAACAAGAATATGCATGAGTAAAAGAAGACTTCCCTAAAACCTTGAATACTAATGTTTATTATCTATGATCATGGCTATATATATTCAAGATTATAATATACTAATGAATGTATGTTTGTGTATGAGATCATGAGGATGACACTAGTGCACACTTGAGTATGCACAGTGGTACAGAATAAATAGAAGTTCAAAAGACATAGAAAATCAAGCGGGAGGCAACCACACAAACATAAAAGATAAGTATTTGAGTTGTTATTTGAAATAGTAAATGATATTGTTTGTAATAGGTTGTATGCATATTTGTATTCCTAGAATATATCATGCTGAGTGTAAACATTCATAGAGCATTGAACAACATACTACTAATATGCATATGATTGATAAGTTGGACAAACATTCCATTATTGCTTGTCTAGAATGAAACCTCTTTGCTGACATGCTGAGAGCTGTGCACACTCTCGATAGTATGTTCTGGTAGAGATAGAAGGCATCTAGATAGCCACTGTATGCATACAGGATATGGAAAAGTGTTGTGCCAAAGTATTGGTCAAGATAGTTGCATAACTATGTAAATGATATCTGTATGCATAATAGGTTATCATGTCAACATGATTTCATGATTATGAAGTATTACTAATCATGTACTTAATTTTGATATGTAGGAAAGATCATGAAGAATGATGAACACCGAACAAGTGATGGATGTTCAACAAGAAGATTTACAAATCAAACAAAATATAGAAGGCTCATGGCTAGAAGATTCTCTTAGAAAGAGGAAGAGAATCATGACGAGATGTTTGCTCCAAGTGACTAGATAAGACCATTCTCTTAATGGTGTAATTAAAGAAGTGTGAATCAGGTTCTGTATGGGTACCCAGGATCGATAGTCAATTGATGAGTTTAATGATCACCATGGGTGATGTGGATCTCAACCCTTGCTACAAGGTTGAATATGGTTTCTATACACAGATGACATGGATGCAAGAAGGAACTCACCACAGAGTTCGAATGATATTGAGGCTCATATCAGTAGACCCATCTGACGAGAGATGGCACGGATAGATGGCTGCAGAAATGAAAAATGAAAGATCTCAGATTGATGCATTACTTCCTAGGTCTGGAAGTATGGCAAGGATCAGAAGGAATCTTTCTCAACCAGGGAAAGTATGTCGAGAAATATTAAAAGGACTTGATGTGTTGGAATGGCCACTCTCATGGATTCCAACTTGAAGCTATTAGCGGATGACTCATCAGAGTTAGTGGATATAACTTTGTATAGACAAATTATTGGGTCATTGATGTATCTAACAAATACTAGGTCAGATATATGGTTTGCTGTGAACACCTTGAGTCAGTATCTAGTGGAAACTAGATGTGTTCACTTAATAGTTGCAAGGCATGTGATGGGGTACCTAAAGGATACGATAGACTTTGATCTATGCTATCTTGGAGATCATGACTTCAGATGGCTACACAGATGTTGATTGAGCAGAAAGTGTATTAGACAGGTAGAGCACATCGAGAGGATGTTATTGTCTGGGATCAGCCATGTTCTTGTGGTTTAGCAGGAAGCAGTCCAGTGTGGCTCTCAACACAAGCGGAATATATGTCTAGTTGCTCTGCTAGTTGTGAAGCAGTATGGCTTCTGGATTGTTTGACTTAGAGATAGACCCAACTGTGATCCTATGTGACAAATAGAGTTGTATCAAGATGGCAGAGAATCCAGTGTTACATGATATGGTGTAGAAAGGAACTATAAAGTTCGAATTTGTAACAAGTTGCCGATGTACTAACCAAACCTCTACCTCAAGTGAACAAGTTACCAATGCACTAACCAAACCTCTACCTCAAGTAAAGTTTGAGTATTTTCCGAGACAAGCTTGGTAGGACCCTCCTCGAGAGGGGGAGTGATGTGGTCACTTATGATGAGATTGCCTACATCGACAGTGAGGTCGATGATGTGGATACCTATATTGGTGATGCCGACAGAGAGGTTGGTGGATGGTCCTTAGACAGGGTCTAAGTTGATGAGGGGATTGCATCATCCTTGAACACATGTTCTAAATTGATCCGTAGACATATGTCTTCGAGAATGAAGTCCTTAGTGGACAGGTGGGGATTGGATCATCCCTAGACTTCAATCCTAAAGTGAGCCATCGACATATGTCTTCGAGAATGAAGTCCTTAGTGGACAAGTGGGGATTGTATCGTCCCCGAACTTTGGTCCCTTGAATTGATCCGTAGACGTATGGTCTTCGAGAATGAAGTCCTTGATGGACATGAGAGGATTAAGTCATCCTTGGACATAGTCCTAAATGTACGGAGTGAGGATTAAGTCATCCTTGGACATAGTCCTAAATGTACGGGGAGAGGATTAAGTCATCCTTGGACATAGTCCTAAATGTACGGGAAGAGGATTAAGTCATCCTTGGACATAGTCCTAAATGTACGGGGTAAGGATTAAGTCATCCTTGGACATAGTCCTAAATGTACGGTGGGGATTAAGTCATCCTTGGACATAGTCCTAAATGTATGGGAAGAGGGTTAAATCATCCTTGGACATAGTCCTAAATGAATGGTATGGATTAAGTCATCCTTGGACATAGTCCTAAATGTACAGGGTGAGGATTAAATCATCCTTGGACATAGTCCTAAATGTACGTGGGGATTAAGTCATCCTTGGACATAGTCCTAAATGTACGGGAAGAGGGTTAAATCATCCTTGGACATAGTCCTAAATGAATGGTATGGATTAAGTCATCCTTGGACATAGTCCTAAATGTACGGGGTGAGGATTAAGTCATCCTTGGACATAGTCCTAAATGTACGGTGAGGGTTAAATCATCCTTGGACATAGTCCTAAATGAATGGTGTGGATTAAATCATCCTTGGACACAGTCCTAAATGAATGGTGTGGATTAATCATCCTTAGACCGTAAATCCCGTAATTCCGAAAGGAAGGATAGTCTTAAACATGATTGTGATAAGATTGATCCCGTAATTCTGAAAGGAAGGATCATGTGTATTGCAGAGTATGCTGCTATTGTATATACTTGACTGATGAGGATACTTGTATTGATGAGGATACTTGTATTGATATTGATGATGTGTATTGATGAGGATACTTGTATTGATGATATGTATACTTGTATTGATGAGGATACTTGTATTGATGATGTGTATACTTGTATTGGTGTGGATACTAATACTGATGATCTAGATGATGGTGCTGCTGATCGTGATGGTCTAGATGACGATGCTGCTGATCGTGATGGTCTAGATGACGATGCTGCTGATCGTGATGATCTAGATTACGATGCTGCTGATCGTGATGGTCTAGATGATGATGCTGATGATCGTGTGATGATGATGCTGATGATCGTATGATGACGATGCTGATGATCGTGTGATGACGATGCTGATGATCGTGAGGATCCAGATGTTGATGTTGCTGTAGCTGTTCGAGTGCTGCAGAAGATTAAGACTCAGTATTGAAGATGTTGATGTTCCAATATTGAAGATGTTCCAGTAACTGCTTGAGTTACTGATGATGTTGAGAAAGCTTCCAATGATTTATAGATGTATCATGTATGATGTTGATGACTCCTTGTTCGTGCAGATGTTGTTATAATATCCTTCTTGTTAAGGGGGAGTGTTGAATATTGTAACTTCAAAGAATATTATATTTGTACTTTATTATTCCAGAGATGTTTCATTCCTCCGTGAAGATCTTATTGTATATCCAGAGATGTTTATTCCTCCGTCGGAATGTGGTAACTTGGGTTATTAGACTTCCCTAGTGGGGGTCGGCCCTGTATGTGTTATGTGGGTCAAAGGGTTGTTAGACCACCCTAGTGGGGTCGGCCCAGTCAGTTGTAGTGGGGTGTTTAACCCAGTGGTAAAGTTGGGGCCGACCTATTTAATATATTGTACAAGTCGGAGATGTGTATAAATAGAGGAGGTGAGCTCCTCATTTGACACACTTCCCTCACTTAGAATGTAGCGCACTTGTGGAGGAGAGGTCTGCTATGGTGGAGGAGGAGATCATGTCTTTGGTTTGCATCTTTGTATATTGCTGGTCATCTATATTGAGGAAGCTTTGCTGGGTTTTCTATCCCATGAAGGTTTCCCAACATAAATTTGTGTCTCTTGTGTTTATGTTGTGCTTGTTGTTTCTTCAATGATCCTGTATATGCTATTATTGTGAAATGGAATGTAATGCTGCTATTTTCTGTCTTAGCATATTAAATCTTAACATTAGTGAATGATCCATGTGTTATATTGTATTGGCTCACCTTAGCCATTGATTATATTGTTGTATCTTTTGATCTCAACCACTAGTTTTCAAAAGTGGTTTAGGGTTTTGGTCTTTCTCTCCTATAAAAGGAAGAGACCCCCCTATTGTAAAAGCACCTTTGGGCTCTAGAAAACTTGGAGTAAAATACTATTTTTGGATATCTTCTTCTTGGCTTTGATTGGGTTGCTCTTGTACATGGTTATGCATATTTTGCTTTTAGACATTCTTTGCTTTAAAGGTGATTTCGATATCTACTGAAGGAGGTTGAATTGGTTGAAGCTGGGAATGCGTTTTGCTTGAAGGGAAGATTGCAGGGGTTGCTCACATCCCCCTTGGGCAAGACATCTTCATCTTGAGTGAGTTTTTCAATTGTGCTTTGTCCATTGATTGCTTTCTTGACATGACATGCTTAGATCTCATTGATTTGTGGATCAAATCTAACTTTTTGTAGTTTGATTTACAGGTTGAATGGGGCATCTCTCCTCCTAGGGCTTGGACGATTATGCTTGGAATCACTTGGATCTAGCTTGGAATTGTAACTAAAGGAAAAAATCATCTATGTGCAAAGTAGCCGCAAGATTTTGAGGTAAGATCTACAAGGTATGTATCCATTTCGCTTGTTCTCCATCCTATTGGTCACATAAACCCTTAAAATTCAAAACCCTCTTTTTCTATTTTTTTAGATCTACTTGGATCTAGCATGCTTTTGGGGGTAAAACTTAAGACCCACCTCTATAGTATCCACGGCAATTCGGATCTATAGTTTGGTGGTGATTGGACTCCATTTGGCCCATCTCCCAAGGCACCTAGCCCTCCTTGAGTGAAAACGTATTCCTTGAGGGAGGCTAGTTTGTTAGTTCCAAGACGTGGGTAGTTGAGATTTTTGCTTCATTGGATAAATCACCTCCTAAAACCTACCCCTAGTGCTTCACCCTATTGATTTTCACCTTGTGGGCCCCATTCCTCATTTTGAGGGTTGAGCCCCACTTGGGTCATTAGGTGATGCATTTTCATTTTCAGATCTATGGATATCTAGCAAGCATTTGGACTTGATAATTGAAACCCAACTTGCTAATTGCCTTAACTATCATGATCTATAATTTGGTGGAATTTGGACTCCATTTGCCGCCTCAATTTAAGGCACTAGTCTCCCTTGGGCAATTCGCACTCCTTGGGTTAGTGACCTTTTTCTAGATCCCATATGTGGGTATTGCTCCTTCCATCTTTATTCCATAGATCCATGCTATGGCATACACCTTTGTGCCATTTCACTTCTAATTTTGACCTTGTGGGCCCCATTTGGACCATTTTCCACTTTTTAAGGGTGGGCCCCACTTGGGTACTTTTCTTTGGCATTAGATCTATCTAGATCTATTCATCTTAATTCATAAGTGATTCTATCTTACACCTGGTTGAAATTTGTCACTCCCTTAAGCCTCTTCAACCAAGCCTTAACCACTTTGGGTCCACTTATCCTTTCTAGATATAGATCTTATTCCATCATGGCCTCCCTTTATTTTCATCACCACATTTCCTAGGAGGCCTTGATTGCATTTGCTAGCCTTCATTGGCTAAGGGTCTCCCCCTTGGTCTTGCTTAGGCATTGATCTAAAGTGAAGGTTTCCTTGGTTATCGTGACACCCACTTACATTGGGAACCGTGGCAAGCTTTGGGTCACCTTTTTAGTTGTCCAACACCTCTACCATCCTGGATGGGATACCTTTAGGGACAACTACAAGTTGTGTGATAACAATCTTGAAGTGCTCTTTCTGTCTACAACACTACCTACCCAATCTGAATCTGCATAACCGTGTAATCTGATCTCACTATCATATACATATTTGAGACCATGATCCAATGCACCCTTCAGGTACCTCATCATATGTTTTGCTGCAATCAAGTGAACATGTCTAGGCTCCACCATATACTAACTCAAGGTGTCCACAGCAAAACATATATCTGGTCTCGTATTCGTCAAATACATTAATGAGCCAATAATATGTCTGTACAATGTAACATCCACTGTCTCTAATGAAGCATCACTCAAAAGCTTCAAGTTTGTCACCATTGGAGTAGGGATGGCCTTATAATCCATCATCCCAAATATTTTTAGAATCTCAACAACATATTTTCCTTGATTTAGGAAAATCTCATCTGGACTCTGCCATACCTCAAGACACAAGAAGTAATGCATCATACCAAGGTCCTTCATCTCAAATTTTGCAGCAAGCCCCTTCTTACATTCACTGATGAGCTTTTCTTCACCTGTCAAAAATAGGTCATCCACATACAACAAAAATATCATGGGTCCATCATCTACAACCTTATAATAGAGGTTGGGATCTGCTTTAATCTTAGTAAAGCCAAAGCTCATCAGGAAACTATCGATTCTTCCATACCACGCTCTGGGTGCTTGCTTCAAACCATACAAGGCCTTCTTCAACCTGCACACATGTGTCTCCCTATCATGTGTTTCAAAACCTTGCGACTGCTCCACATACACTTCCTCTTCTATGACACCATTCAAAAAAGCAGTTTTCACGTCCATCTGGTGTAATTTCCACTTCATCTTAGCTTCCAAAGCAAGGATAGTTTTGATTGAAGTATATCTAACCATAGGAGCAAAAGTCTCCTCATAATCAATTCCTTCCTTTTGGGAGAAACCACGAGCTACGAACCTTTCCTTGTATTTTTCAAGACTGCCATTTGTTGAATGCTTCGTCTCGAAGATCCACTTTGAGGATACCACAGATTTATCTTTCGGTCTCGGTACCACATCCCAAACATCATTCTTTACAATGGATTGGTATTCTTCAATCATTGAATCCACCCATTCCTTATTCTTTGTTGCTTCTTCAAAAAAAGTAGGTTATTCATCGACAATTTACCCTCATATGAATTTAATGATGAATCAATAGAAAGTCAATCTCAAGATGAGGATGAATTAGTGAATCACACTAGATGCTCTAATCTTTGTTCCACTTCTTATAGTGAGTCTTTAAATTTTTCTTCCTCCATCCTTAACCTCAACCAATTCTTAGAATTAGAATCTAGTCCTCAGTTTGTAAATATTAAACTTCATCAAAAGTTTGAAATCTTTCCTAGAATAAATAGTATTGCTTTGAAAGGTCTTTCCTTTTGTCAAATTCGAAGGCCAAACCTTTTTATCCATTTGCGAGAATTTTCATATTTGCAATCCACCCTCCCTTCCCAACTCGTTCAATCATCCTTGGGTTGGTGCTCTAGTCAATCTTTTGCCTTGGAGATTTTCAATAGGAAGTATAAGCATGATTGCATTTTTGGAGAAAAAGCACTTCATTTCCCTTTTCAGTCACTTTGGAACCATAATGCTTGTTATCAAGTTATCAATCATTCTTGGTGGCTAGAAAAGGTGTTTAAAGATCAGTTTCATCTTTTCTCCATTTTTGAGCATCAAGTGGGTTTGATTTTGATCTTGCGTCTTCTAAGCTTTAATTTATCCCCACTTGGTTTTTATTTGATCATCAGTCCCAAGGAGAATCAAATTGAATATGTAAAAGAAGTAAATGAGGAAGTTATTTTTTATGAAAAAGAATTGAGTCGCATGCCTTATATTTCTCCTTTTTCTCCATCAATCTTGAGCAATAACTTGCATAAATTTTATGATCCTATCAATTCTTGGATGGAGGATGTTTGCCTCAATCATTTTTCTCCTTGGCATGATCTCATTTTGCCCCATTCAAAGTTTTCTTCAATTTCTGAACTAGTTAAGAAGATTGTGCTCTCAAATTCAATAATCTTTAATCCAATCTTGACTTGCTTTATCAACAAAAATATAAGAAAAATCATTAACTTGTTTGATGAATGGTTGCACTGGATTTATGATTTTACCTAACATTTGTGCTGAATGGTTAGAGTAGGGTAGGTAGGACCAAATAAGCTCACTTGAGCAGTAGGATTTGTGTGCTTTTTCTTTTTCTGTGTGCTGAGTATTGCCATCTTTCTTTTCTGCCTGAGTTGTCTGTGTTGTGAATATTTAATTAATATTATTAATTATAAATTAATAGATTATTAGGTTACTAGTGAAAGGGCGTAACCCTTCACTATGCTTCCTCAAGCCCTATAAAGACGATCTTACTGTAATTTTATAAGCATCATCTAATATATTATTCCTATTTACCATTCAAAATGAGAGTCAGATTCGACTATTAACATCCAACCGGATACGGTTGCTGCATTTGGTATCAGAGCATGGTTTCGGCTCCTCTCAGCTTCAGCTTACACATCGGCTGCATATCTCTCATTCTTCTATATCCTCTGCCATCGTTTGCCCCATTCTCCCACTCATATCCCTTACCTCACGCCTCCACAAATCTTCTACACATAACAGCTCATCACTCCCGCTTTCATTCTCCATCTCGACACACCCCTATCTTCCCATCACTCACCTGCACTCCTTACTCGCCTGCCCCAAGTTGCACACTCGCATTCACCTCCACGCAGGCCATCGTTGCCTCTCCAACCAGTCCCGCCCTACACTCCTGCGCGCTGCTTCCCAGTCATTTTCCTGCACCCTACCCACGTCCTCCACGCCTCTCTCTCCAATACATCCTTCCTCCTTGCTCAGCGCCCTCCAATCCGCGCTGCATTCTTCCCTCTTCCACGTTGCTCCCACGCCCACACTCACCAAGTCTACGTTCCTCCCCCCTTTGCAACCTCCACCTCCACCACCGCCATTCCAAATAGTCACACCTGTGCCCTCCACCACCAGCTCCTCCAGTGTGACCCACCGACCCCCCTTCACCTTCACTCCAGCGCTCCTCCCACCTCTGCAAACGCCTGCGGGTGTTCTCGCTCGCTCCACTCTCTAGCTCCCCCGCCCTTCCTGCCCTTCCACCCACCTCTTGCTCCGCTCCGACGTCTGTCTTCCCTCCTCTTCCGCCACCTCAACGTCGTCTCCTCCCTGCCAACCCTCTTCACTCCTCGACTTCCACGACGCCAACTCCACACTCACCGTTGATCTCCATTCACACCCAACGAACCTTCCACACACAAACCCTAAACTTTTATAAAAATAAATAAATATTATATTGATATTTATTTTATTGAAATTTTAGAAAATTAAAAATAATTTTTTTTTAAATATAATAATTATTATATTTATTATTTTTTAATCATATTCAATAATTATAATAGTTATTATTATTATTATTATTATTATAATAATTATTAATTAAATCAAGCTTACTAAGACATTAATTGTCTTTCACAACATAAGTAAAAAATTGGGCCCAAATATTCACCTCTCCACACCAGATCAAAAACCATGGCTGAACTAAAAGAGCAAATCAAAAAAATGGAGAAGGACATCAAATCCCTCGTCGCTAACCAAAAAAACTTGAAGGAAGAGATGAAAAATAACAATACAGTGCTTAAAAAAGAAATCAAAGATGAAGTTGTTCTGGTACTAGAAAGAAGGCTGGGTGAAAAATTTGACATCTTGAACGAAAAACAAAATGACTTGGATGACAAAATGAGTACTATGACTCAAAACATAAACACCATAACCCAAAACTTGAGCACCATGACGCAGAATCATAATACATTAATGGAGGTGTTACAAAGACTAATGCCTAAGACAGACCAAGTCGACAGTCCAGACATGCTAGATGCCTCATTTCATATTTTCACACAGGAAGCACTTGCCAAGAATCAGGAAGAAATGCAAAAAGAAATAAAGATTAACCATGCGACGCTTAAGCAAGAGATAGAAACAAAAGTACTGCCAGATATGGAGGCACGACTAAACAACAAAATAGAAGCTATCAGTAAGATAGTAGAGAATAAAAAAGCTAAAAATCACCGCCAACAACGGAGCAGTTCAATTATGTCACTTACATCGTCCAGTAGTTCCGATCCACCATCAAACCATAAAGCAAAAGGCAATCAATATCACCCTTACATAGTGTACCCACCTAAGGCAAAAATAGAGTTGTTGAAATACAATGGAAGTGAAGACCAATGCGTTGCTTAGCTAAACAAAGCGGAAGAATACTTCGACATTTACAATATTCAATCTGACGAGGAAAAGGTGAAATATGCGTCAATGCATATGGAAGGGTACGCCTATAATTGGTACTTATGGTGGAAGAGAGACAATTTTGCCTACACCTGGAACTTGTTCAAAAATGATTTTTTTAATAGGTTTCAAGGAATCAAAGAAGATGAATTTTTAAGTAAACTTACCAGATTACATCAGGTTGGAAGCGTGGAGGAATTCACACATCAGTGGGAATCTTTATCCACAGAGTATTTGGGTTGTCTGACAAGCAAAGACTCGAAACCTATTTAGGAGGTCTTAAACCATACCTCAAAAAAGAGTTAAAGTTACATGACATACCTAATGTAGAAGTAGCAAGACATAAAGCAAAAGCCGTAGAACGCAAATTGGAAGGAATAAAAACAAGAGGCGATAACAATTATCAACAAGAAAAGGAGACATAATGTAGGTACTGTGCAGATACTTGGTCACCTGGCCATCAATGCCACAAGCCTCAATCATATGCCTATGAAATGGAAAATAGATCAAATTCATCTAATAGTTACTCTGATAATAGAAAAAAGAAGAAAAACATATGTCATCGATGTGGTGATGACTGGACCCCGGGCCATAAATGTCGAAACAACCAGACAATACAATGCAGAATCACCAATGGAGAGGAAGTGCAAGTCTCTGCACAAGAAATCTCGTCCGATTCTAATACCGACGCCGAATCTGAATGAAGGACAACATTAGGAAAATACTCAAGCTTTGAGGACAAATCTTTCCTAAGGGGAAGGCAATGCTGTGAATATTTAATTAATATTATTAATTATAAATTAACAGATTATTAGGTTACTAGTGAAAGGGCGTAACCCTTCACTATGCTTCCTCAAGCCCTATAAAGGCGATCTTATTGTAATTTTATAAGCATCATCTACTATATTATTCCTATTTACCATTCAATATGAGAGTCGGATTCGACTATTAACATCCAACCGAATACGGTTGCTGCAGTTTGCTTGATTTTTGCTGAGTTGTTGATTGAGTTGAGCCTTGCTCCTTCCTAAGCTTGTCTCACCTCCTGCATGCATTGAAGAATGGTTAGTTGTCTTGAGTTTTCTTTTTGGCTTCTTGTGCAAGTTGAGTTGAGTGTGCCTTCCTGAAAAGTTTTCTTTTCCTCCTGCACAGCAAAAAATGAATAAAGTTTATATGCCATGTTAGATTAAAATTTCTTTTATGCATTTCAGTTTTTTAGAATAGATTTCATTTTCAGTTTTATTTTATATATCTCCCATACATTCTCCGTGAGGTATTCTAGTGTTTGTGAGCGCAGATACAGGTGCAAAATAAAAGATGAAAGCAAGGACAGTGCAGTGCTGGATTGAAGATTGATGCAGAGCAGTTCGAGACCAGATATTTTGAGGTTCTCAAGCGCTCTCTCACTTAGAGCACTTGTCCCAGCTGGAGCCAGATGTTATCACACCATAGTAGCAGGGCTACTATTGTTGCTTAGCAGATATCTACACATTCCAGAGCTTAGATTATTCAGAGCTTGGCTATGATGACTTTATATTTTGAGATCACTCATGATCAGAGCAGTGTATTATTCAGGCTTATGTTAGACCTTGTGTCAAGGCTGAGCCTTGAGAGTTCAGATTTGATGACCGATGTGACCCTTTATTCCATATAGTTTCAGTTCAGTGCCTAGAGATGTATTGCAGCAGTGTTTCAGATGATATATGATGATTATTCTTATGATGATGTTGTATGGCCTATGGATTTCTGATCATTGACTGTGGACTACTATCTTGTTGTTTTATTCATGTTCACAGCATTGTCTTGGTATATAATTCATGATGTGGCAAACTTTATAAAATGGACTATCTTGATGATGAATTATAAAATGGACATTTTACTTGCACATTTAGGTTGTTTGACAAAACTCACTGGTTTACTACCTTGCACAGATATGGTCTTTCTTGACACCAGTTGTCTGCTAACTTAGGCTCCACTCTCACTTGACTCCATCCATCCATGACTTTCCTGATTTGGCTTTAACCCCATGACTTGCCTTACTTGACATTCTGATATTGAGGACTTCCCTTTTTTTCTACCTCTGTGTTTGGACCGCATCCCTGTATGTTTAGTGTCTCGGCTCTGAGTTGGTGACAAAACTTGCCTTTGGTTAGTTGGATTGTAGGCCTAAATCATTCTGGTCGGTTGTCCCGATGTTTGGCATTGGCTCGAACTCCCCCTAGTCACTTGAGATGTTGTTGGCTAAAACTGAAATCTCATGTACTACTTATGGAAACTTATATAAATTCGCCCATGGAAACTAAAAAAGGGCAAGAGCGATGAACTGCTAAAAAAATACTCCTTGAAGAGTATAAGAAAGGTCCAAAAAGCAATGCTACTTAAATTCTATATCTAAACAATTGCTGACCTTATATATGTATACAAACATGCCCTAGATGCAAGCTGCAATTAGTTGTGCTTATCAGCACACCTGAGATCCGAAGGGTTATGTAGGCCAAAAAGGCCATGAAATGAAATCAACGGATCCTAATGAAACTGGATCATCTTTTATAAAAGTGGACACGATGCCTAAGTTGAATAAGCACTCTCTAAACAACTTACCCATTTGTGAGGCACAACCATTCCCTGTGTTTATTTTGGTCCAGCACAGAGTTTGTAGCTTCCTTTTTTCTCCCAGTCCAAAGTGTCTTTACTTGAGTTTAGACACGTCACCCCCTTTGCCCAACCTTGTTCCTAGCCTTCACCCTTAGCTAGCAGTTAGACCATGTCCAATGGGTGAGTTTGTCATTTAAGCTATTGTGCAAGTGAATATAAATAACAACGGAATGAACAAATATGTTTAATGCCACTAAATGATGTTATACTTTAAGTTAAGTTGTGAGTATGATTAGAGGACCATGTCTTAGTCTATTGATATAATTTATCCTTGGTTGTATATGGACCTAGTCAAACCCAGTTTGACTATGGTCATTTCTTGGGATCCGTGATGATGTGGGCAATGCATGCTTTTTGATGATGATAGATGGACCCACATACTCTTGATGATGATGTTATATGATGGACATATGATTCAGATGATGATTGATGCAGTTCAACAGGTTTTATTATTTTTCCAGATCATCAGACTATACACTGTCCATATATGGTGGACCCTACAGCTAGTCCATCAGGGCAGCCCATGGTGTATGAGTACACATTCTTAGTATATTTGGGTCTTCTGGATCCAATGAAACACTTATCATTCAGTTCCGGGCACTTCTGACAGTGATAGATGCAGTTTTCCACTTGTTGACTAGATTTGGGGTTGATTTCCCAGCCTGAGCAGCAGGGGCCATGAGAGGCCAGTTCACCTAGGGCGCTGTATGAGGAGGGGGGTGGTCCAGCCACTTGATATTACCATTTATCCCCCCTTCTGGAGAGCTTGGTGGGCTCAGTTTGACAGCGCAGGTGCCCTAGGAGGCAGTTTCAGCACTTTCATAGTTACTGAGGCAGTCTAGAAATGGGATAAAAGGGTCACTGAGGAATTCGATTTGGGAAATTGAGGCAAGGTTTTGACATTTGGTTTTCACAGAGGTCTTCCAGGGTGAACCCCCTATCTTCCATCTAGTTTTCATCAGCCAGGGGGGTCCACAAAGGCCACAAGAGGCCATATACTACATGTCTCTCACAGATTTTGAGGACAGATTTGATCATTTGTATTTATTTTGGACATATTATATTATTTTATTGTGTCATGGGGATGAGCTAGCAAGGATTGATGCCTCCTATCCCCACCATGAGCTCCATGTGTCATGTCCTAGTCATATGAGGTGGGCCCATGTACTTTTGGCCCCTCTAGTGGATGACATCACCCACCATGAGTATCTTTTAGCTATGACGTCATCATTATTTGAGTGATCCATGTGTTATATTGTTATGTTTCATCTTAGCCATTGATCATGTATTGAGATCTTTTAATCTCAACCACTCATTTCAAAAAGTGGTTTTGAGATCTAGGGTTTTAGTCTTTCTTATCCTATATAAGGAGGAGACCCCTTCATTGTAAAATCATCTAGAGATTTTGGCTCTTGGCTCTTGGAATAAAATTTCTATCTTTTGGAGTACATGCTTGGATCTTGGAGTGGATGTTGGTTGCTTTGATTGTAAATGCTTTTGTCCATTGCATTGGAGGATCTCTTGTAGCTATCTTGCATATTTTGCCATACTTTTTATAGGTTGAGGAGGCATTTTTGGACAAGTGCGAATTGGTGGGGAGGCCTACCCTTCAAGCTTGGAGGAGGACATTTTGGTTAAATAAAGAGTGGTTTTGTCTTTGTACCATCTATTCTTTGCTTATCTCTTTCTTGCTTGTATCTATCTTCAACATGTTAAACTGATTGATGCTTTGCTCCTTGGTTTTGACAGGTTAGAGGGACATATGTGTGGCTTGGAGAAAATCGATTTGGCAAGAGGGCTTAAAAAATTCTTCATTTGATCTTTGGCAAAAGTAATCCTCATCTCAACTAGCATTCATCTCTTCATCCAGGTATGCTCCAAAGGTATGGTTTTCTTCTTCCTTGGCTTATCCATAACTTCTAGATCATAAAAACCCTAATTGATAAAAACCCTCATTTTTGTTTTTCTTAGATCTACTTGGATCTAGCCTAGCTTTTGGAAATATATTGAAAACCCACCTCTATAGTATCCATGGCAATTCGGATCTATAGTTTGGTGGTGATTGGGTTCCATTTGACACCCTTTCCAAGGCAAAATAGCCCTCTTGAGGCAAATCCCACCCCTTGGGAGAAGCTAATTGGGTTAGATCCAACACATGGGTAGGTGAGATCCCACTTGATTCATACTCTCCTCACTTGATACCTACCCCTAGTGTCTCACTTCATTGATTTTCACCTTGTGGGCCCCATTCCTCATTTTGAGGGTTGTGCCCCACTTGGGTTAATTTGGTGATGCACTTTAAATCTCAGATCTATGGAGATCTAGCCATTGGATCACTTTGATTTTCTAGATCCACATTGATAATTGCCTAAACTACCTGGATCTAAAGTTTGGTGGCCATTGGACTTGATTTGACACACTTTTCCATGCATTTAGCCCTCCTTGGGCAAAGTCGCATTCCTTGGGGGTTTGAGTTGTCCCACTTCTAGGACATGGGTGGTTGTGATCTCGCTTGATATGAAAAGAGCATATCTTGAAACCTACATCTGGTGTCTCACTTTGTGAAGTTCTACCTTGGGGGTGGCATTCCTTGTTTTTAGGGATTGTTGTCCACTTGGGTCACTTAATGAAACATTAGATCTAGTAAGATCTAACCATCCAATCTACTTGGTCTTGAACAATATCCTTGATTTGGATCTTGGGTGTCCCGATCTACACTTTCACATCCTTTTGACTCCATTTGCCCATCCATTTCAAGGCACTAGTCCACCTAAGGCAATTCGCACTCCTTGGGAGTAGTGTCAAGTGCTAGATCCCATATGTGGGTATCTCTAGTTTCATCTTAGATCCATAGATCTACTCTTTGCATACCCCTTGGTACCATTTGCACCTCTAACTTCACCTTGTGGGTCCCATTTGAACCATTCCCATATCCCAAGGAAGTGGGTCCCACATGTGTCTTTTATGGTACTAGATCTTGTTATTTGATCTCATCTTGTGGCCTAAATCATTCATTGGTTGAAACATAAGTCATCCCTTAAGCCTCTTTCAACCACACTTAAACTTCTAGGTCCACCTAACCTTGCATTGGTTTCCGTAACTCATCTTTCACACTTCCCTAGAAACCATTGTTTGGGTCCAATCTCCTTTGATTGGCTATAGGGTGTCCCCCTTGGTCTTGATTCATCTTGATCTAAAGTGAAGAGTGCCTCGGTTGACGTGACTCCCAACTTGCATTGGGAACTGTGGCATCTCTTGGGTCACCTCTTTAGTTGTCCATCTCTTCTACCATCCCAGATGGGATACCTTTAGGGACAACTACAAGTTGTGTGATAACAGGTTCTTTCTGGAGCACCATACTTTTCTGCATCTTGAATTATTTCATGATCCCAAGCTAGTCTTTTGCGTGTAGTCATCTCACGGGGTGACTCCATAGGTCTTTGAGGTTCTGCCATGTCATGGTCTTCCGGTATATACTCTTCTGAAGTAATTTCAACATCTCTAACTAGCATTCTGCTAGTTTCTGCAACTCTAGGAGCTATGTGCTCCTCTTCATGAACCTCATCCACATGATTCTGTCTAGACTTGCTGAAAGCTGCATCCTCATCAAATGTAACATCTCTGCTGATCTCAATCTGACGGTAAATTGGGATTTAGATTCTGTAAGCCTTTGATTGCTCACTATAACCAACAAATAAGCCCTAGGCAACGACTGGCCTCCAAGGCCTCTGCTGGATAGGCTGAATCAGCATGCCCAAACTGGGCAACAGGTGGATAACTGCTACTATCATCATCAGAAGTGCCCGGAATTGAAAGATAAGTGTCTCAATGGATCCAAAAGACCCAAATCTACTAGGAATGAGTCTTCATACACCATGGGTTGACCTGTGGGGTCAACAGTAGAGTCCACCATACCCGGACAATGTAAAATATGATGATCTGGAAATAATAATAAAACTGACCAACTGCATCAATCATCATTTGAAGCATATGTCCAACATATGGAATCATCAATAAGTGTATGTGGGACCATCAATCATCATCCATAAGCATAAGTGGTCCATTTCATCATGGATCCCAAGAATGACCATGGTCAAACTATTTTTGACTAGGTCAAAATACAACCAAAAACTAGATTATAGCAATAGACTAAGACATGTTCATTTAATCACATTCACAACTTAAATTAAAGTACAAACATCATTCAGTGGCAGTTAATACATATGTATATATCAATGTTATTTATAATTTACTTGCACAGAAGCTTTAAAGACATAATCATTCAACGGACATGGCCTAACTGCTAGCAAAGGGTGAACGTTAAGAAGAAAAGGCTAGGAAAAAGGGGATGACTTGACCAACTTTTCTAAATGACACTTTGGACCGGGAAAAAGGGGAGCTACACTCTGAGCTGGACAAAATAACAAAGGGAAGGGCAGTGCCTCACAAATGGATAAGTTGTTTAGAGAGTCCTTATTCAACTTAGGAATCATGTCTACATCAAGCTGATCCAGGTTCAATAGGATCATTTATTCATTTCCATGGCCTTTTTGGCCTATATGACTCCTCTGGGATTTCACATGTGCTAAGAAGCACAACTAATCGCAGCTTGCATCCGGGGCATATTTATAATCATGAGGTCAACAATATTTAGATATAGCATTTATTTAACCATTGCTTTTTAGACCTTTCTATACCCTTTGCGGGGTATTTTAGTAGTTCATTGCTATAGCCTTTATTCACGTGTGTTAAGAAACACATTGTAGAATTTTAAGTTCACAGGCTTTCATAATACATTTCCAATATAAGTAGTACATGTGCTTTCAGTTTTAGCCAACAACAACTCGAGTGACTAGGGGGAGTTCTACACAATGCCAAACATCGGGACAACCGACCAGAATGATTTAGGCATACAATCCAACTCACCAAAGGCAAGTTCTGTCACCAACTCAGAGACGAGACACAAAACAAACATGGATGCGGTCCAACACAGAGGTAGAAATGGGGAAGTCTTCCATATCAAAAAGTCAAGAAGGAAAGTCAGGGTGAAATCCAAATAAGGAAGGTCATGGATGGATGTAGTCAAGTGAAAGTGGTGCCTAAGCCAGCAGACAAAGATTTCAAGAAAGACCATGTTTATGCTCATGTGAGGGTAATGAAACCAATGGGTATTGTCAGAAAACCTTAGTGTGCGAGTAATACATCCAATTTTATATTTATAACATCATCCAAAATATTTCATTTCATTATTTTAAATAGCACTGCCACATCATGAATCATGTACCAAGTCAATGCTATGAAGGTGACTAAAACAACAAGATAATAATCCAATACTAATAATCATAAGTCCATAGGTCACATCACATCTAATAATCATCCATAAATAACTGAAACACTGCTGCAATAATACAACTGTGTACTGAACTGGAACAGTATGGAACAAAGGGTCACATCGATCATCAAATCCAAGCTCTCAAGGCTCAGCCTTGGCACAAGGTCTAATCAATATCTGATACATATACTGCTCTAATCCATAAGTGATCTCAAATAAACATGCTCACCATAGCTGATCTTTGTAAAAGCAAAGCTTTGGAAAGTGCAGATATCTACTCAGCAAGAATAGTAGCCCAACTACTATGGTGTGATAACAGGTCCTTCATCTCGAACTCCGCGACAAGCTTCCTCTTCGTATCTGCAATAAGCCCATCCTCACCTATCACAAATAGGTCATCTACATAAAGTAGAAGTATCATTGGGTTCCCTTCCTCAACCTTGTAGTAAAGATTGGAATCCGCTTTACTCTTGGTAAAGCCGAAACTAGTCATGAAGTTATCTATCCTGCCGTACCATCTCTTGGGTGCATGCTTTAAACTGTACAAGGCTTTTTTCAATTTGCACACATGAGTCTCCCTATCATGTGTCTCAAATCCGAGTGGCTGCTCCACGTACACTTCCTCTTTGTAAAAGCAAAGCTTTGGAAAGTGCAAATATCTGCTCAACAAGAATAGTAGCCCAGCTACTATGGTGTGATAACAAGTCCTTCATCTCGAACTTTGCGGCAAGCTTCCTCTTCGTATCTACAATAAGCCTGTTACCAACTTATTTGTAGCATAGTTGGATTATTTGAAGAGCCGCCATTTGACAAACATGATAAGTGTTTGACTCCAGTGTATCAGATGATCCAACATTTGTGACTAGTCAGTTTTGTTTTTTGAGTCGACATGACCATGGCCCCATGGGGTTTGTAATAAAGTGTGCTAGTAGGATCTGAGTGTCTCGGTTCCCCATGACTTGATTAAGCAACTAAAGCATTCCAGGGAGTTTTTTCCCTTGTCAATTATACTTTGCTTATAGCCGAGCTATAATCGATGAGGTTTTCTCCCACTCCTCCAAAGTTGGAATGCTCGATTTTGAAAATTTTAGCCATGGGGGGTTATTAGAGTCCAACTGATGTATATAAGCCTACTAGACACTGTTAGAATAGGTGTCGGTCATGTCCTAGGTCCATAAAACCCTCAGAAAAAATTTTGAATTTTTTTTTACCGGGTCTATCGAATTTGGGTTTTTAATTATTTTTAAATTTAATAAATTTCTCTATAGTTTAAATAGAGAAATATTAATTTGTAATATGTCAATCGTCCAGGGTCCGAATTCAGTGATTGATGGCTCGTTTCATAAGCCAAAAATCACACATGACTTATGGACCAACTAAACCCAAGTTTCGGATGTCATTTAGGCCTCGTAATTAATATTTTCTCTAAAAAGCCATTTACAGAGAAATTATTAATTAAAATAATAAAAATGATTATTTTGGAGATAATCCAAATCTCTCCAAAATAATCCAAATGGAATAAAGTAAAAGGCTAAATGGCATGGCACCTGGCATTAATAAGGATTCCAATCAACTCCAAGCAACTCCAGTCAGCTATCCAGTCACCAGAAGAGAACTCCAATTGGGAAATTCGCCCTCCATGCATGCAAAGTCGAGTTTGATGATGTGGAGTTCATATTTAATGGAATTTGGTTGGTGTGATTTGCATTTAATAAAGAGTGGGGGCGCCTTGCCTAGGTGGAGGCCACCTCCCACTCTCAACTACCATGATTGGTAGTCAAACTCCAAGCACCTACCAATCAAGAACTTGCCATCTCCATTAGCTCACGACTTCTTCTATTCTAGTGCGAGTTTCTTCATGTGGCATCACGTGATTTGCTTGGTGGTGATACCAAAGTGGGATGGGGGGCGCCTTGCCTAGGTGGAGGCCACCTCCCCATCCACATCATCCACAAAGTCGAGTTACATACACTCCAAGCTTGTTAAACATGAGATTTGATTGGTTGAGACTAGTGGTGATTGAAATTCGACTTCAGTGTTAGGTATTTGGCTCTCTTCACATTGCCAATTCGACTTAGGGTTTTAGTGGCTAGCTTTTGCTATATAATGAGGCTCTTTTTTCCTCATTCCTCGTGGAGATTTGTGCAAAGAAACTCTGATGAAATTGTAAGCATTCTTTTGTTAATAAAATTATTGAGACTTTGGAGGTCACTTGGTGGGCTTTTGGCATTGTGTCTTCATCCTACATGAAGTAATATCTCTTTCACCGTACTCTTGTATTGCAAATTTGATTATTGTGCTTATTGAAGACTAACAATCTAGTACTTAGGCTTTTATCTATTTGCATTGAGTGTTTGTGTCTTCATGGATTTTCATCTATTGGGAGCTTTTGGCATCTAATACCTTCACCATTCAAGTGTTCCATTTACCTTAATATTTTGTTTGCAGGATTGCAAGCTTCTCCAAGTACTTCTTGTCTTCATCAACAAAAGTTTTCTATCAATCTTGGTTACTTGGATCTATGAGTTCACCTCTTCCAACTCTCTAGTTTTCTCCATTGAATCCTTTTTTCACTTGATTTGATAAGCCTTTTTCCTCTTGCCATCCCCATCTCCCCTCTTCAAAACCATCCTCATCAACTTTTGTTTGGACCTAGTTTTCCCTCTCTCCTCTCTCCATTCGTCCCTCCTCCTTAAAGCCATCCTCATCCATTTGTTTTTTGTCTCCAAAAAGCCTCCATTTCTCCCTCTCGTCCCTCTCCAAAAGAGCCCTAAAAACAAAACAAAGATTAATTAGTAGTATTTAGTTTTCATTTGTTTAGAAGTTAGCATTCTTAGAGATTAGCTTAGTTTGCTTTAATCAAAAGTTGGTAGTTGGATCTAGATTTTTGCATTTTAAAAAAAAAAATCTCATACATTGGAAAAGTTAAGCATTTGAGCTTTGTTAGATCTCATACTTGCATTAGTGTAGCTTGATTTGTTTAAAGCTTTGTTTCTTTTTAAAAGATAGAATTTTTTCCACAAAAATATCTTAAATTTTTTATGTTTTAGATCTCTTTCCTAGTATTTTTTAAGCATTTTTTGTTTGCTGGTCCGTTTCATATTTGCACATGTTTTTTGAAATAAAATCTCATAAAACATATTTTTAAAGTCCTTTATAGATTCCAGTTTGATAGTTGCATTTTGTAGTCATTTTTTGAAAGCTTAATGGTGTTTTGAGATGATTTGTCTTATGTAGATACCAAGAAGAAGGAGCTAAAGAGAACCATCATTGAACCAAGAAGAATATTTGAACTATCATCGAACCAAGAAGACATAAACCAAAATTTTTATCCTTTTGTAATAAGCTTATAAGAGCTAGATCTGTCTTCCTAGTTATTTCATTCTCAAAAGTCCTTCAAGGTTTTAAAGACCCAAGGCACTTGTAATCTCATAATAAAAGTAAAGTGGAGTCGTCCTCCACTTTTTTGGTTTTCTTCCCCATTTGGGGAAGAGTGTTGTGATTGTCAGGATTGGATCTTTAAATTTCTGCTTTAGAGTATTCTTTTACTTCATCTTGTATTTCTCTTCCAAGCCTTTGACCGGAAGTTGTATCCTTGAGATTTCATCTCAAGGGCAGGACCACATAATTTTGTGATTACTCTTCCTTCCCCGTCAGTTTCCTTGGTAGAGCTTTCAGCTAGCTGGAGGTTCTCAAGTGCAGGCGGTTCTAGTGGTTGACCTTGTTCGGAGGTTGATCCCACCGTAGAGTAAAACTGTTGGTAGAACACTATATCTTTTTTAGCATCATTTTATTTCCGCAAAATAGCATGCTAGTTGTCTCTTACTTTATTTGAGCTATCACATGGTTTAATTCTACAAAGCTTCATAACTGTTTTTTCACAACTGCTTCTATTTTCCTAAAATAAACAAAGCCTCTTGAACTTGGCCAAATCCAAGTCAAGAGCACTCTCTGTCGGAGAGCATTGTTAGATTTGCACTTTCCCCTTGCATTAGGCATTTTAAAGTAGGAAGTCTCTTGAACTGTGGTCTTAAGACTAAGTCAAGAGCGCTCTCTGTCGAAGAGTTGAACGAGTGCTCTTAATAATAAAATACTTCAACCCACATTTTCCCCCTAATAAATTTACTTTTGGTTGATCGTCCAACACCCGTATGCTCTGCGAACCGGAAACGGTTGGGCTAGTACTCAGAAAGGTGGAAGACTTGTTAAGTTCATAAGTGATAACTAATAAAACTTTCACCCCCATAACCAACGAATCCGGAGTTGAGCAATAAGATAAGTTCGGTGGGTAATCTCCTAGTTGGGGGCGCCGGGGTTCCATGTTCAGCATCTAGTTTGCTGGTTAGCATTGCGCGACCTGGCTAGAGCACTGGGTGGCCCGACATGTCCTTGAACGGAGGCAC
Organism: Larix kaempferi; assembly: GCA_027924585.1. Lineage (NCBI taxonomy): Eukaryota > Viridiplantae > Streptophyta > Pinopsida > Pinales > Pinaceae > Larix > Larix kaempferi. The sequence continues at coordinate 11,477,634 of BSBM01000050.1, read as the reverse complement.
TTGATATTGTCTTTCTGGACATTCTCTTGAATATCCTTGGTTTTATCCTAATAATCAAGACCATTAAAATCTTCAATTTACAAAGATAATTTGCACAACGATCTCACAAACGGCATTTTTTCAAGACCCACACTTTCAACATCACAGTCTTTACTTTTCTTGACTCCATAAGGCACTGGTTATCTAAAATCTTATATATTAATCAGGACCATTTGTCCTTGTGATTATTTTATATTGTGAATGCCTTAGTGAGTTATCAGATCTTGAATCATACTGCCATCTTGTTATCTTGTCTCGCAACGTGGATTTCTCATTATCTGTTGTTCATCTTTACATATTTTTGGTCTCATCACAAGAAAACTCCTAAACAACACTCATTCTCATTGGCTTCGTTAGGAGTTAGCCTAAACGGAGGAGCTGGGATTCAGGTGACAGTACCTGGCTCATTGCTTGCCCCCAAGGCCACACCTCTCTCACTTGTAGTGAAGAGACAGCTTTTGAAAGATTTCTGCTGTTGGTGTGCAGTTTGGCAAACAACAAAGCCCATCCTCACCTATCACAAATAGGTCATCTACATAAAGTAGAAGTATAATTGGGTTCCCTTCCTCAACCTTGTAGTAAAGGTTGGAATCCGCTTTACTCCTGGTAAATCCCAAACTAGTCATGAAGTTATCTATCCTGCCGTACCATGTCTTGGGTGCATGCTTTAAACTGTACAAGGCTTTCTTCAATTTGCACACATGAGTCTCCCTATCATGTGTCTCAAATCCGAGTGGCTGCTCCACATACACTTCCTCTTCTACTACACCATTCAAGAACATTGTCTTGACATCCATCTGGTGTACCTTCCATTTCATCATTGCAGCCAATGCGAGTACTGATCTGATGGAAGTGTATCTAGATACAGGTGCAAATGTCCCCTTATAATCTATCCCTTCCTTCTGGGAGAAGCCACGTGCCACGAACCTTGCCTTGTGTTTCTCGATGCTGCCATCTGCAGCATGCTTGATCTTGTAGATCCACCTAGAAGTCACAACAGACTTCCCTTCTAGTCTCAGAACTACATCCCAGACATCATTCTTCATGATCGACTGATACTCCTCGATCATGGCATCCTTCCATTCCTTCCTCTCTGCTGCTTCCACATAGTTGGCAGGTTCCTTGTCAATGATGTCGCACAGCAGGGCTACATAGCTGGAGTATGGCCTGGGTCTCTTGCTATCTCTGTGCATCCCCTATGGAGCGCCATACCTCTCTGCATCTTGTATTGCCTCTCGTACCCATGTTGGCTTCCTCTTGTGGGAGTTCTTCTCACGAAATGGATCTACAGGTTCTTGTGGTTCTTCCATCTCGCGATCTTCATTATCTTCCGGAATCGCTTCTTCCAATGCTGTATCTTTGATCCTGGGAACTTTAGGTTCTTCAGTGCCTTCAACAGGTATCTTTCTGGATTTGATGTAGGCCGAGTCTTCGTCGCTTGTTTTTCGAAACACATTTCTCTTGTAGGTGATGGTACATGATCTTTCCTACAAGTCAAGTTCAATTGCATGATTAGAAACATCTCATCGTTTTCAGAACAAATTCTTACGCATAAGGACATAGGTCATACAGTCATGCAATTCTCTTAGCCAATGCTTCAATACAATATTCATCCATATCCCGTAGCTTTCTAGATGCCTTCCATCTCTACCAGAACATTGTTAAGAGTGTGCACTACTCCCAACATTTCAGCAAAAAGGTTTCATTCTAGATAAGTAGCAATGGAATATTGTATAGTACCATAGGCCACTTACCCATCACATGCATATTAGTAGTATACTGTTCATTAATGCAAATATCCTAATATGCATAATACACAACCTAAATCTAGGAACATAAGTATGTACACCACTGAACAATATAAATAGATATATAAAAAATGACAATTCAAATACTTATCTTTGTTTGTTTGTTGGGTGGACTCCCGCTTGATCTTTGCTTCCTTGCAGGAACTACTGGAGTCTCTGACAGAGTGCTCTACTTCATCGGTTGATTCTAAGGTCCCGTGTCTTATGATAAAAAATGTTGAGCAAGTATTCTACACTTGCTGGAGTAGGCTTTGTGTGTCCTTTCTTCTGTAACCTAATCAATGCCGAAATGGATGAGAGGCTTCCATAGAGCATCGATCTTTATTTGTTTTCCAGAGTCCAGTTGTGTAGTAGCTTCTCCTACTCCTTTCATGTAATACTGAAAGTTATCTCTAGCTTTTACCTTATGAGTTGGAACCTTCTGAATGAACCCTTGTAACTGGTTACTTTCGTTACAATACATATTCTTCATCACTTGAAGAATCATCTCTTTCTTCTTCTTTGGTTCTTTTCCTTGCGGGTTCATCATCTTCCACGGTGTGAGCATGGTGTCTTTTCTTGTTGGTCTTCTTATTGTGGGAGACACTTCTGTTTCCGGGACAATTGTTGGAGTAGTGTCCCTTCTCATCACATGTATAACATCTAATGTTGGATAGATATTTTCTGGATCTTCTGAAGTTCCCCCTCTGACTTTGGTGGTGGTGTTTCTCCCTCTTACTGTGATGGTGCTCCCTCTTGTTATTATTCCTCCTAGAGTGTGTTGTGAGAGCTTGATCGTCGTTTGCTCCCATCTTCTCTTCTCAAGCCACAAGTCGAGTTTCTTCTTGTGAGCATTCTTCCCATAGTCTACTGAAGGTGATTAACTTCTTCCTTGCACAAATCCCGTGAATGAAGGAGTCCCATGATCTAGGGAGACCACTCAAGGTGGTCATCACAATTTCTCCATCTTCTACATTTTCTCCCACAGCTTCAAGTTGCTCCTTGATCTGAGAGACCCTTGTAAAGTATGACTGCATGGTCTCTGCATTTTGAATCTTCACATTCTTCAACTGGTTCCTCAAGGTCATCTTCCGATTTATATTCTTCCCTTCAAATAGCTTGGTCAAGGCATCAAACATCTCTTTAGGTGTCTTCAAAGATGACACATGTGGGATGAGATGATCCTTAATAGAATCTGCAATGATCCTCTTGGCCTTAACCAAGTTCTTCTTGTGTAAGGGTTTAGCCTCATCTCCCTCTCGTGCTGGAACCTCTTCATTCACATAAGTGTCCAATTCATTCTCTTCAAGGACAAGTGCAATCCTATACTTCCATGCTTGGAAGTTATTAGCCCCTTCAAGCTTATTCTCAAGCTTGGTGTGGTGAGACATCTTTAATAAGAACCTCAAATGGAAATGACAAAGATTTAGATATTACCAATTTGAGATGCTGAGCTGAGATTGGTCCTCGAGCTGGCTGGCCTAGGGTTTGTCAGAGAAACCCTAAATTTTCAAACTTGGAATTTGGAACTTCTGATTGGACAAATAGATGCACTTGACTGAGGCGAGTATGTTGGTATACTTGGTTTCTGAAGATTCCAAAATTTCACCCTTGAAAATTGACTTGCGAAATTCTTGTCTGTAGTTTCTAGCTTTTTCTAATTTTCTGTAGTTTGGGGTCCAAAGTCAAACTAGGGTTTGACTTTCCGGGAGTTTTACCCACTCAAAAATTTCGATCTTGGATAGGTGCACCTCCCTATGCCAATTGCACTCCAAAATTCCAATTTTGGGAGAAGCCCTAATTTTCCTACGGCAGCAGTGATGAGCCAAAAACTGAAAATTCTCAGAATCAACTTCTGCTTCGACTGAAAGATGCGCCCTCCTTAGGCGAGTTATCCTAGCCTCTTTTCGTTGATGATCTGTGGAGAGAAGTCCAAAAATTAAGAAGCCCTAGTTTCTGTAGCTGCACAGTGCCTTCTTCTCAGGTTAGCTCTGAAACCATGTTAGACTTTCTACTTTTTAATCAATATTATCTAGGATCTTATCTGAGAGAATAACATGCACAGCATAACACAAAGATTTTTCTCGGGGAAACCATAAAGGAGAAAACCCCGCAACTTCCTCAGAGATAGAATCGTCACCAATACAATATCACAAATGTAAAACCCAAAATAAAGATGGTCTTCTGCAGCTCCTCTCTTTTCCTCCTATGCGAACTTCTTCTTCTCTCTCACTAATGCGAACTTGAGTGAGTGAGTGATGATGCCAAATGAGAGAGCTCACTCTCTATTTATACACTAACTTTCACTTGACCTTTTCCCCAGCCAGGTCAGCCCCAGTTAAACCTGGCTGTGCCGACTTCTCTAGGAGACTCTAATAACCCTAATACAAACTGACTCTGGGGTCTATTTCCCCGACTTATAATGGAGGGTTAACCTCAATGACTTTACATGACCAAATATAATATTGAGATCTCCGACTGGAGGAATAAATATCTCCGTCGGAGGTTCAAATAAAATACAATATAAAATACGAGTGAATATCTTCCGAAGTTACAATTACAATAACAGGAAGAAGGAAAATGGCATGTCTGAGAGGAAGAGGAGGACCTTTCCTTTGAATATGATCATCTTTCTTTTTACTAGTTTCTTGTTATCTGCTGGATAATAGGGACTGTTGAGTCTGTTTCCTGTTTCAAATAGGGAGATGATACTTGTGACTCGTATTCTTTGTTTAATGGGGTATAATGCTTTTTGATGTAACCTTTTTGAAATGTATTTTGGCATGGTAGAGACAGTTATATGTAGATGGTACTGTATAAGTGATAATTATATTGTATTTCTGAATCTTAAAGGTTTTGGGGGTGGATATGAAGGGCTTCCATTGATAGAGACTTTGTATTGTTTTATGATTGGGGATCCTTTTTCAGGATATATGCAGTGCCCAAAGGCATCTGAACTTTGAAGAATCTAAATTTGTTTAGAAATAAATAAAAGTACAATTTTTTTTCATGGAAAATAGCATATTTGCTGTTCATCATAAGCATTTCACTGTACATATCCGATCAGGTTTTATTCCATAATCCAAATATGTTTGGGGATCTGGTTGTAACCTCGGAAACTTTATTTAGTATAAAATCTTCACACATGAAAACCTTGATAGTAGATACTACCAGTTTGAGGCATTTGCTGTCAAATAACTCATTTGGATTTTATCATTGAAGATGTAATTGAAAAAAACTTTAGACATTTTCTGTCATGATTAAAGCACTAATTAGTAATTTATCATTTAATAACTTGCGGAAACTTTAAACAACTTCATAGCGATACACAGAAAAATGTGTGAAATCCTGCCCTTACTCATTCACAGATTATAGACCTAGAAGGGTGAATAAATTGTCTTGTTTTTGAATGTCAATTACAAAATTAAAAGTCCAAACACTTCAGATATACATCATATGTACAAGATAATGTTAAGAGAGAAGACAGACAGATGAAATGCTTACCCAAGACCATTCTTTGACCAGCTAGATTCAAAAACTCCCCTTGCTGTTGCAAAAGCTTGCTCCACCATCCCTTCATGTATCATAGTAGCAGCAACTCCATAGGTTACACCTGTCCATATCTCCCTTGATTGCATTGCTGACATATCGATTTTCCCATCTGGTTGCATTCCATTAACTGCACCTAGCTTTCCATTATTTACCTTCATCACATTGAATTGATAAACCTTTTCAAGTGCAGTCTGAGCTTTCCCATCGTCAACAATTGGTGCCAGACCTGAAGCACGTGCATACCACTGTCCAGCCAATTGATCTGCCTGAATGGAAGTGCTGCCACTACTGTTACTGCTATCATAGTTGAAGTATGAGCCATTCCACAGTTTCTCATACACAGTTTTTGCCTTCTGAAATTTAGCTCGAAAATGTTTTCCAGAAGCTTTATCACCAACTTCATCTGCCATGGCAGCAGCTGCCTGAAGGGCTGCCAACCATAGCCCACCAGAATAGGCACTGACACCTGTAACAGACCATGCATCATATGTTTGATCTGGGAAACCTTCGTTTTCTATCATTCCATCTTTATCTTTGTCAAACTGATCCATGTAAGCCATGGCCATATAAACAGAGGGCCAAACAGCATGGGCAAATGATTTGTCACCAGTTGCAACCACGTCTCTGTAAACCTGTAGAACAAATTTGGGGTTGAGATCTTTCCATCTACTAGAATCATGAATGTTGTAAGCATTCAACTCACACCAGGGGTCATGAAGTCCAAGATCGTGTGGCACTGCACCTAAAACCTTTCTGACACCGCATTCACCTTCAAATAAGAACTTCACCTTTTCTGCATCATGCATCAAAACAGCGGCGGCAAAATCTCTTTGGATGCTGAGTTCAAGTTTTGGAAATAACATAAGTAATGCAAAGGATGCATAGAAATGCACATCATAAGTATTCCACATCAAATACTCAATTCCTTCCAGGTAAAGAAACTGCCCAATATTTTCCTCCTTATCATTGAGCAAGGATGGCCCAAAGGCTGAATTAGAAGTAGATGGATTGTGCATTTCTGACAATATTGCAGCCATTTTATCTAAAATTTTCATTGAAGTTGCATCCACTCCATGTCCTAAAGTTGCAAGGGAATCTTCATTAGCATTCTCCATCTTTTGAGATTGAACAATGTGCTTCTCCAACTCAATATTTCCAAATGGTAATACATCATGTACTATCGCACTTTTCTTATTTATTCCCTCAGAAGTAGCCATCCCATTCGAGAAAGATTTCTCTGTGGCTTTTTCTCTATCCTGGATTGCAGGTAAGCCATCTGTATAACAAGCAGCAGAATCAGCTCAAAAAGTTATGCCCAGTAAATTCAGGACTGAAACACCTGCAGATGAAAAATATTGAAAACATACCTGTCCAGAGTGTACCTCCAGAAACAAGATAGTATAACTCATTGAACAAAGTAACACGATACCTACAATACAGCAGTTACTGTGATTCATAAGCACTCCCTTAAAACTAAATGGCTTGTAGGAAAAGGGTATGAGAGTAGTAAATCTTTATAAGGGTTTTTAAGAATTAAACATACCACACTGGGAGTTTATCATCTTGTAGTATAGGTCTTTGCCAACTTTCTATAGCTGACTCCCAATTTCGATGCTCTGTAAATAGTTACAAATGTAAGTTAAACAGCTCCGGAATTATGAAGCATAGCTTATGAGAGATCATAAAATCCGATTATAATTACGGTGCAAACTATATGCATTTTGGTAAAAAAATTGCAGGGAGGATGGCTTACAAGGAGAACTACTGTAAGCACTTGGACATGACAAGGTAAATTTCGGCAGACCACAAGCTGGAGGATGAAAAGATATATCTTGAGCCTCAAGGCCAAGAGCAAGTGGAAAAGCCATGAGACTTAAATGGTAGGAGAAACAACACTTGGCTTCTTTCAAGCGAGGCAGTTAAAAATAACAGAAGAAAATAAGCAACTTGCAAGACTAGTTGCTACTAGTTCTTCTAATGTACCATACCACATTGCCAAATCTCAAAGACAAAATATATCATGCAAAAGAGAGAAGATAAAAACCAGTACACTTTGATGGGTTTATAGTATATGCATAATAATTTGTGAATTTCCTGTGTAATTGAATTGGAAGTATTAGATATACTAGCAATTAGTTCACGTCATTAAAAGATAAGAAAGATAAACATTAGCAATGATAAGAATACATGTATCTGTAATATCCAATTAATCAGTAAGTGATATGCGACTAAGTTAGTCGGATGAAAAGAGACTGCTAATTTGTTACCATTAGTCGCTACCTCAAAAATAGTAGACAATTAGTCGCTACCTCAAAAATAGTCGTTTATATCCAAATTTCAATTGTCTTTTTAGTCCCTAATTATCCATTTTGTACTAGTGGATAGATTGTACATTGTGTCAAGCTATCTAATTCCTAGGTATTCCAAAGTGTAGTGCTGGTTGTATCACAGATATCGATAACCAAGAGGATATCTAAAAATAGGATTAGGTGTTTCTATAGGGGTTTCAATATAACCTAGGGTAAGTGGTAGATAAAACTTGTAACAAAAAATTGTTGAATATGGTGCTACTCTTAGGCTAACCATAGAAGTGTACAAGGGTGTCCTATGATAAACATAAATGTATTTACTACTTGTATTCTTCCTAGCTGTAATTTACATGATAAATGACAATTATCTATTTTATATATTTTGTAAATGTATCTAGTCTATAAAATCTAATTTTTGCAAAACAGATCAAAATATATAAAGTCTTGTCCCCTCAAAACCCTTGTAACTTAAGACTTTATTTGGGGCTTTTATGCTAGCCAGTATTGAACCTATTACAAATTTTCAACTTTATCAATAGTAAATCTCTATTTTTGAAATATTCGAAATATGTTCTTTGATATGTCTTCTTCATGCTCCTTTTGATCCCATGCAATTTGGACCTTCCATGTGAGAGTTATGGTAGACTTACTAGAACTTGTTTTTTTTCCCTATTTCCTTAATGTCTCAAATTCTGATCTAAAACACAATGTCAATCTTCTATTTAATGCCATAATTGACACTCTATTTGGACCTACTAGTCTTTAGCTGTGTTTGTTTCAATAAAGCCACTTCTTTAAATTTTGGTTAGAGGGGTAGACAAAAACCTAACTTGTACAACTTATAATTTTGAAAATATCGTGAACAATATTTCAATTTTTTTATTCAATGTACTTCTCTATGTCCTCCATTAATACTAAAATTTCTGCTCATTGACATTAAACCATAAACAAGTTAAGAAAAAAAATTGTAAGATGATTGGTTTGAAGGATCCAAACAAAGGATTGTTTTCTATGATACTATTCCCTAGATAAACAAATAAGAATAAAAAACAATTAGCTTAATAGGGCCACATCTATCAAGTGAAAGAGTAAATGAATAAGAAGCCTCTTCAAGAGGACAGTCTCCTATTACAATACATCAAATGTACTACAAATTATAGTTAATGATATAACCGATTATAATTGCAACAGTGAATTTGTTTCAAAACTCTTTTTTGTTTTTATGTTATCAGAAAACAAGTTTGAAAACATGAACATAATATGCAGATAAGAATATTTCTTATGGTGATGAATAAGCTCTCTGTTGATGTCCCATACTTAGGGCACTCATTCTGTAAAATAATGGTCTTCACCGCCTAAATCATGGAATCCCACCCCTCATAAACATCTCCTAAAATGGGTTGGTTTGTATCTGCAAACCGCAACAAACAAATGATAGGGTCCATGATCTTAATGGTAAGATCTGCCCTCTCCCACCAACCATCATCTAACAATGTATCCTTGACCTTTTTTGAAGAAGTTTGATTTTACTTTCTCCAAAAAGACCAAAACTCTGAAATAACCATGGAACCAAAAGCGGTCTTGACCTCCCTTAACCTATTAAGCATGACGAATGAGGAAAACTGAGTATCTACAATCTTAAACAATGATAGATGTGTGTACTATTTATATATTGTGAGGGCAGTGGTATAGTTTTGTACAAAATTGTGGACTAAGTCACAAGGTTCAGGTTCAAGTTCGGGTTCGGCAGCCATTAAGTTCGATTAGGGTTCGAATGGTTATTAGGTTTGTCCATATGCATATATTCTAAATATAAATATTTTATAATATACAACCTAAATTAATATAATATAATAAACATTGTAAATTATAATATATAATTAAATTCAATAATATATATAAAACATATAATCTAATTATTTAAATACTTATTTAATATACGTTATACCGAGGTATTTAATAGTATCAATGGCTCTTGAGAGGCACAAGCCAGGGCCCACCTGCAAATACCAATTTTGCTGGCCGAGAGCATCCAAGAAAGGTTTCATGAACACAAAAATCGATGAACTCAAGCTTGCAATCCTCGACGCCCTAACATCGATTGCGTTGACTCAAGTCTAGTGGACATTGGAATCAGGGTACTTGAGGCACCAAACAAAGTTTCCCACCATTCTTGGCAGGTGGGAAGACAACGAGTTGTCGAGGGCTTCATCCATTGTGGCCAAGAGCCTCATGCATTCTTCCCTCATGTTACTCTTTTGTTCGAGTCGATGCCATAGAGACATAACAAGAAGGGGCCGAAGCCATCTAAATTCAAGCTCCATGCAGACACCGAGAGTAGAGTTGTAGGAAGTGAAGAGACCCAACGTGAGCGGGGATAGACGAGTCTTAACGAGCCCTTTCACTATAAAAAAACACTATAAATAAAAGGGGTTCGACCTACAAAACCACACTGCACATATAAACCATTGAATTTCATTGCCGAATATGAATGAATTTGATTTTGTTTTAGGTTTGTCGAATTTCGAACCTTGAGGTTCAAGTACGATGAACCATGTGACTTAGATTGTGGATATGGTGTGCATCATCAATAAGACTTCCTATCCATGTCACATTGGAAGCAATAGATTTAAATTCCAAATTTAAAGAATGAACAATACAAGGTGTACAAAATATGTGGATATTTAGCTTCCACAAGTATGCTAGCAACCTTGCAAACATGTGCATTATCTGCGATAATTTGCACACAAAATATACACCTACATCTTCAATAATTTTAATGAACAACTCAACCATATATTGTGTATCCTTGTTTTTTCCAAGAGCATCCACGTCTTTCAAGAAGACTGGTCAATTTAGGGAAGACACCATGAAATTGATGACTGGATGGCGTGGTGTATTTGTCCATCTATCAGAAACAATAAGGACACCAGATGAAAGTTGTGATGACTTAATGGATTCTAGGATTTTATCCACCTCCTTCTTTGCCTTAACCAACAATGAGGTTCTAAGCTTCTTTGAATTGGAGGCACATACCATGTTGGAGCTTTATCAACTAGAGATTGACACATCTCAACTAGAGCTTGATAGGTACAGAAATTTAATTCCGTACAGTCCATACAATTCCATACAGTGGCACGGAAATCGAGGTCTGAGATAGGCACGTTTTTTGAGGCAGAAAATTAATTTCTGTGTTGATTTGTTGGGCACGAATTTCTAGGCAAAAGATTGATTTTAGCACTGAAATCGAGGAGTTGTCCGTACAGCTTTGTGTTGCTTGAGAAGTGCACGATTTCCCAAAAATTTATGCACAGAATTTGAGGTAGTCTGTTAGTCTACTGGTTGAGATAAGTTGTGCTTAGTATTATTAAAATTCTGCTATACATTTTATTGAAGAAGAAATTAATAAAATATCTCTCTCACAGGTATTCCCTTCGGGGTTTTCCTGGGCCATTTTGGCTAAAATATCTGAGTTTGAAATTTTATGTGCATGGTTGTTATGTTCTTTTTGTTCTCAGTATTTTGGTAGTACTTCTTTTGTGCTTCTAGTTCAGATGTGTTTATGAGTGAAATTTCATTTTCAGCTATCTATGGTTGAATGAGATGGCTTATCAAACATTGTTAATCTGAGCTAACTTGAAAGCCTATTAGAGAAGTGAAATTTCTACCTGGTATCAAAGCCCTATTAACGGCAGATTGATAGTCATAAATTTTTAGACTAGTGGGAGATTTAGTCTTTGTTCACCTAGCAGATTTATTGGACTGTTATTCTCAGTGAATGATGGCTTGCATTCGGTATGAATATCGGTTGGAAGGGATTTCCAACTACTTGCAGTGGAAAGCCCGGATGACAGTGGTTCTCAAGGAGAAGAAGTTATGGACCTTCGTCAGTACCACAGTGGTTCCTCCCTCAGCTGATCCTATAGCCCTTGACATACATGAGGTGAAGGAGGCTAGAACGCAAAGATTGCTTCTAGATGGTGTTCGAGATCACCTCATTCCTCATTTGGCAGAGAAACATATTGCCAAGGAGATGTGGGATACTTTGAAAATTTTGTATGAGAACAAGAATGAAAATCGTAAAATGGATTTAAAGGATAAGCTTCATGGCACAAAGATGGCGAGAGGTGAGAATGTAGCCTCTTACATCACTAGACTCAGACAGGTAAAAGATGAACTGAGTGCAATTGGTGAGGTGATTCCCGATCCCGAGTTAGTGCGGATAGCCCTGAAAGGCTTCACTAAGGAGTGGGATGTGTTCGTGAAGTGTGTACTTGGCAAAGAGAATTTTCCCTCTTGGGAAAGACTGTGGGATGATTTTACTCAGGAGGAGATCCGACAAGGGTCTCAAGGGAAGACTGAGCAGGATACTGATGAGAAGAATGTTTCCTTATCAGCTAAAGGCAAGAAGTCCAAGAAGGGCCCGAGAGGGGCTAAGTAGCAGAGAGGTGAGCAGAAGCAGGACCTGAGCAGAGTCAGGTGCTATGCATGCAATGATTTTGGCCATTATGCAGGCCAATGTCCTACGAAGAAGAACCGCAAGCAGGAGAAAGAGGAGCAGGTTGCAGCTACACCGGAGATTGAGTTTTTTGCTACACAGTTCGAGAAAGAGTTCTCTCTTGTCACTACTATTTCGAGTTGTGACAGTAGCAGGCCAGTTGATACTGGGAAGTGGATTGTGGATAGTTCCTATTGCAGTCACATGACTGGGAGGCGAGATGCCTTCTGTTACCACCTAAAGTTGCACTTCAGTTGGGCTTTAGTGAGCCGCCAATGTTACACAATTACTTGTTCTTTTCAGTGTTCCGAAGTTCCAAGTTTGGCCTGTTCATGGCCCCTTTTTTAATTTTTGTAGTGCATGACCATGCCCCATGGGGTTTGTAATAACGTGTGCTAGTATGGTGTCTTTGAGTGACTCGGTTCCCTAGGACTTGACAACCAAAGAAGGTATTCCAAGGAGTTTTTTCCCTTGATGATTATGCTTTTCCTTTAGCCGAGTATAATCGGTGAGTTTTTCTCCTGCACCTCCAAAGCTGGAATGCCCAAAGTGGTGGTTAGGCCTTAGGGGGTTATTAGAGTCCATTTTGTAACATTTATAAACATGTTAGACGATAAATTTTTATCGTTTGGTCATGTACTAGGTCCCCCAGAAGTTTCAGTCAATTACAAGAAAAATAATTTTTTCGCATTTTTAAGCCATTTTTTTAATGGTTTAAATGAAACAATTCAAATGGAGATAAAAGTGTGATTCAGAGTCGGAATTTGGTGCAGGGATGTTCGGTTTCAAGCTCAGAGCATCCTCTTTACCCTGGTACCTGGTTTTCCCATTTTTCCGGCTAAGTTACCGGAAACGGCTGGTCGACCTCCCTGAAACGTCGTTCCACGTTTCTGAAACAGAAACGGATACGAAACGGCATTGATACGGGCTTGATACGGATCCGACGTGGCTGATACGGATCGAGTGAGTCAGGTACGGATCCACCAATTTTCGGAAACGGATCCACCAGTTTTCAGGCATTCAATCCTCTGTTTCCAAACATTAATTTGATTTTTGTTGAGGTTCAAACCCTAGTGTGGGCCGGTAGAGGTTTCACGATTGTTCGAGCCATCGCGAATCGCTGTGAAGTCTCAACGTTTGCCGGCAGTTGAGACTTGTGTGGGTCGTGAAGTATCAACGTTTGTCAGCGGTTGAACCGTTGAAGATTGAAGTTATTGGCTCCCTCTCCCTCATATCGGGCCTGTTCGAGTCTGAAACTCGCTCCCTCATCGCCAACGGTAACCTTTAGAATCGCCGACGGTAACCTTTAGAATCGACGGTAACCTTGTGAGTCTCAATGCCGATTATATTGAGCCCCGATTTTAATTAAGCCCTGATTTTATCTTGAAAAATATGAGCCTCGATTTTATCTTGTAAAATATGAGCCTCGATTTTATCTTGAAAAATATGAGCCCTGATTTTAATTAGACAATTAAGCGTTGTTTTAATGTTTATGTTTGCATATTACCTTATCATTAATTCTTATTTGATTAATTTAAAATATATATATATATATATATATATATATATGTAATATCCCAAACTGCTATTTTTTTTTTCTTGTCCTGTAGATGGCTAGTGGGCTTATATCTCAACCGAATATGAAAGTAAACCCTGATCTTTGCATGCATGCAAATCTATGTCCTAGAAAATACTGAAATGCTATAAAGTAGGAGAAATTAATGCATGCACATACCCGTATGTAGATCTGCTAATATCGATGATGATAAACCCCGCATGCATGAATAAGGTGGCACCAATAAAGAGAAAAGGCAAGTCATGTTTCTGAGCATAGGACGTCCTCCTCCAATGTCTGAAAGCTCCTCAATAATAAATGTGCCGCTGAAGAAGATCCAAATAAATGGTGATAGGGTTATAGTGCCCTTCCGGTGATGATAGAAGCTACATGCATAAGATATGTTGGCTTCCTAGCCCAAAACATGAATGTCTCTCCAAAGCAATTCGCCTTCAGCATGCAAAACGTACTCCAATAGTGCTAACTGCTGATAACTCCCTCAATAGTCCAACTGGGAAGCCCTCCTTCCAGGAAAGGGTATTAATGGTGCTCTGAGAAGAATAGAAGCCGCATGCAACAATTCTGCCCTAGAAGCCGCATGCAACAATTCTGCCCACTGAATACTGGAAAACGAATAGAAGACCACCTAGGGAATGCGCCCAAGCAAGGGAGGACAAGCCCACGAAATAATATAAAAGATAACTCTGCTAAATATTGAATGATGACAATACCTAATGAAGAACAATGCTGAACCTGGATGATCCAACCTGATGATGAACTAGGGCAGATAGCTTTCACTGCCGAAATACACCAGTTAGCTGAGTACAAGCCTCAACCCCAACTTAGCTCCCTGAGCTTCTCCAAATCGAGATCACAAATCAATAATCAATAATAATGCCTTCTCCATTCGCTTTACCTTCTTTTATAACATTCAACTACTCAAAACCCTAATTTCACCCTAATTAGGTCACTTTATCTTCTAATTTGCAGTTGACTTGCATGCAGGTGCCTGAAGACTAGATAAGGTGCATGCATCATCAAATAATGCTCGGATGTCATGCATGCAGGTGGCCTTTGGCTCAAATGGCCCCTGTCCATCTAATGATGATATAAAACCTATGCCCTAGATATTCTGATATGGCATAAGTCCTCAACTGATCCCGTCACTATCAGTGCCCACTCGAACCTATGGGAATCAAATAGGTTAGCGGGATGGTCCTCAATGCCTAAGCAGAAGAGGACATTATAGTCCTCCCCGCTCGAATTTGCTTGTCCTCAAGCAACTGTAAAGCTGGGTGTTGTAATACCTGTTCTCCCTCCCAAGTGGCCTCCTCCAAGGGCAAGTCTCTCCACTGAACCAAGTAGTCTCAGATGACTCGGTTTCTAAGTTTCCGCTCTCGCACCTCTAGGATGCGCTCAGGAATCAGAACCAATTGCCCCTCATCATCAAGAGGGGGCAGCTCGGAAGATGTCACAATCTGCTGACTAATTGCCTTCTTGAGGTTGGAAACATGAAATACATTGGGAATCTTGCTTTCTGGGGGTAGTTCGAGCTCATATGCTACCTCTCCAACCTTCTTGACTATCTTATATGGACCGTAGAAGCGAGGTTTGAGTTTTTCCGCTCCTTTCTTTTTCAGAGACGACTGACGGTAAGGTTGGAGGTGCAAATAAACAAAGTTCCCTACCTCAAAACTGCGCTCAACCCTGTGCCTGTCTGCATATATCTTCTGATGATTCTGAGCCACCTATATGTTCTCCCTGAGAATCTTGAGGATATCCTGACCCTCCTAAATCCACTCTTTGGCCTTGGGGGCCCTGCTATCACCGAACATCCTATCTGCAAAAGTGGAAGCATCATATCCGTATAAGGCTCTGAAGGGTGTCATCCCAATGGTCATATGTTGGGTGGTGTTGTAACAATGCTCACCCAAGTGCAGCCATTTGATCCATGTCCTCTACTGGCCTGCCACATAGATTCTCAGGTACCCCTCAATCCACTTGCTGACAATCTCTGTTTGCCTGTCACTCTATGGATGATAACTGGTGCTCATAGCCAGCTCAGTACCTACTAGCCGGAAAAGCTCTTGCCAAAAAGCTCCTGTGAATTTACTATCCCTATCACTGACAATAGTCTTGGGTAACCCATGGAGTCGGAATACCTCTCTGAAGAATAGCTCTGCCACATGTGCTGCTGCGTAATCTGAGGAAATAGCAAAGAAGTGAGCAAACTTGGTCAGTCTGTCTACCACTACGTACAAGCAGTCTCTGCCCTGAACCTTGGGCAACCCTGTAATGAAATCCATGGAGATGCTCTCCCATTTCTGCTCGGGAATAGGCAATGGTTGTAACAAACCGGCTGGGTGGGTGTGCTCTATTTTTTTCTGCTGGCACAAGCTGCACTCTCTCACATGCTGTATCACATCATTCTTGAGGCCCTTCCATGAGAACCTCTCCCTAATCTATTTGTAGGTCTTGAGAAACCCCTGATGCCCTGCCAAAGGTGAATTGTGTGATGCCTGTAAAATCTTCTTCTTGAGAGAAGACTCTCGAACCAAGAAGATTCTGTTTTTGTAATATATGATATCATCAATCACCCAGTACTTGTCATCCTACAACTTTCCATCCAATAGCTCGCAAGCAAACTTGTCTTTGGAGTATTCAACCAAAAGGTGAGATCTCCAATCCGATGAGATGCTCATAAGGGATAATGCAGCTGGTCGTCTAGAAAGTGCATCGGCCACTACATTGTTCTTTCACTTCACATACTCATTCTCGAAGTCATAGGCTTGAATTTTGCTTACCCATTTCTGCTGCCTCTCGTTTAGCTCTTTCTGCTCAAGAAAGTATTTCAAACTGTTATGATCTGTCTTAACCTTGAATCTGCCACCTACTAAGTACTGTCGAAACTTTGTTAGCGCATGAAGAATGGCTAACATCTCTTTGTCATAAATCGAGTAGTGGCGCTCATAGTCCTTGAGCTTCCTGCTCTCAAATGCAATGGGGTGATTGTTCTGCATCAATACTGCTCCAATTGTTAGACACAGTGCTCAATGAGAGGGGGGGGGTGAATCAGTGAGCCTATACTTTATTCAATTTCAACTTCAATTACCAACTCTTATATCAGTATATCATATGCATCAATAAGCTAACTATCAATCCATATGTCATTCATCAAATAAAACACATCATCATCAACACATAGCACAAGAGAGACACGATATAATTGTAATGTTTCTGTATTCGATTCAACGGCTACAACTGTGAGGTAATTCAGCACCAATTGATTCAATGAGCACCAACTCATCATCTAGGACCCAACCTAGTCTTTCTTAGACCCAGCTAAGAAAATGATACAAGACCCTGCTTGTATATGGAAGTACATTTCTGTACAAGACCCAGCTTGTAAGCAAACATACATTCATCACATTACATCAATTATATCTTTGCATTGTCAACCTAATCATATCATTGTCAACATGTCATCAGCATCTCAGCATGTCCATAACCTGTCATATCAACAATTTGTCCATGTACATCCATAGATTTCATCAAACTGTCCAGCATCATATTTCTGTCCATATCAGACTGTCATAACCCAACCAAACATTCTGTCCATGTAACATTATCAAACTATCCATTATCATCATTATACACATTCAGCCCAAGCACATCATTCTGATCATAGCAAGTCATGTCTTCATCATTCACCCTAGCATTGAGTTTTCAGCAATCTCCCAGCCTATTACAATTCTGTCCTTGACTTTATTATACATCAGCAGGCTGTCTTCATTAACATCAAGCTAAGTCATAAACACTATCACCAATCAGTCCATGTTCACATACTGTACATTAGAAAGCTATGTCATAAACACCATCAGCAATCTGTCCAATTTCACATGCTGTATATCAGCAACCTCTGTCATAAACACTATCAGCAGCAGCCATTTCAACAATATGATGAAAACAAAACTTGTTGCTGTTGTTCTTGCTCACACCACCGAAATTTCCTGAGCCATGCGAACTGCTCCACCAGTACAAATAAGAATGTCAAATCCAGTATACATCATGAAGCTGTTCATATGTCCTGACTGTCCTCCTGAGCCATGCGAGCTGCTCCTACTGAACCATGCGAACTTCACATCACCAACTCTCTTTTAAAAACAACGAATTATCTCCTCTTTTTATACAAGTGCTTTTCCAGATTTAAAGGAGGCCGACTTGTTCAAATTAAAACAAATAATATTTTAATTTCATAATCTTCTCATCAAGCCGACTTGTCAAAATGTATTTTGGTTTCCATAAATATAGGTATATTTGAATTTGGTCTTTATTACCACATCCACGTGGTCTTCTTTATGTTGACAGGGATGCCCACAACCCTTCATAGCAACCTCAATAAGCCCGCGAGGGTATTTGTTTTCATGCTTGCAGTGGACAATATTTCATGCCCGTAGAACCTCCTGTAGCATGCCCACAAGGGCTACATTATGTGCCCATAAACTCATGCCCGCAATCCATTATTTGATCAAGCCCATGAGTGTGCTATTTGTCATCTTAAGATGCCCGCAGGTGGCACTTGGCATGCCCATAGTGCCACTTCCAAGATGCCCGCGGTCTTCTTTCATATGCTGGGGGTTTTGCCCTTCAAAAACTGACCACGCAGCTCTTGTCCAGGATCTTAGACCCAACTCCAATTCATGTGCCATGTCTTGTTTGTCTTGTCCATATCATTGTTGCCATCTCCAGGCCATCTTTCCATGTGTCTTTTTTCACCTCATTATCTAGGGTATTTGGGCCAAATCCAAATGACCACAGTATGGGTCATTTGGCTTAATAGGTGTGCCAATGCCCATCACCTCGTTTGCTTGTCAATGTACATTTACACCTTTGTCATTAATGGTGTGTCATCAATGACAACCATAGACAACCATATTCATCACCAATTCCCTCTCCGGAGGCATCGCACTCTAACACAAAGGGTAGAGAAAAGTCTGGTAGAGCTAGAATGGGGCATGAACTCATTACCTTTTTCATCTTTTCAAATGTCTGTTGTGCTGTCTCTGACCAACTGAAAGCCCCTTTCTTGGTGAGATTGGTGACGGGTGCTGTCATCTGTGAAAACCCACTGACGTACCTCCTGTAGTAAGTGCAAAGCCCTAAAAAACCCTTCACTTCTGTCACATTCTTGGGTGTGGGCCAATCCAGTATGGCTCGAATCTTCTCTAAGTGAACTTGTACCCTGTTGGCACCTATCACATGCCCCAAATACAACATCTCCTGCATGCCGAACTCACATTTGGACATCTTGGAATAAAGTGACTGCTCTTGTAAAATTCCAACTACCTCAGCCAAGTGTATCAAGTGCTCCTCCCAAGTTCTACTGTATATCAATATCTCATAAAAAAATACCAGAAGATACTTGCGTAACTGACCTTTGAAAATATTATTCATGCAAGACTGGAAGGTAGCTGGTGCATTAGTGAGCCCGAATGGCATCACTAGAAACTCATAGTGTCCGTAGTGACAACGAAAGGCAGTCTTTGGAACATCCTGTTCCCTAACCCGAATCTGATGGTACCCTGAGCGGAGATCAATCTTTGAGAAGTACTTTGCCCCCTGTAGTTCGTCCATCAACTCATCAATCCTGGGGATTGGGTACCTGTTCTTGATAGTCTTTTTATTCAGAGCAAGTCAATACACATGCGTAAGGTACCATCTTTTTTCTTAACCAGCACAACTAAAGATGCAAAAGGACTGGAACTGGGCTTGATGTACCCCAGCTTGAGCATTTCTTTGATAGTGTTCTCTATCTCGTCCTTATATCTTTTGGGGCGTTTATAAGGAGTGGTGATAACTGCTTGAGTCCCCTCCTCTAACTCAATAATGTGCTCAAATCCCCTATCAGGAGGTCGACCTGATGGAAGGTCTCCGAATACTGCTTTGTGCTTCTGCAGTAAGGCCTCTATATCTATTGGATGTTGTGTGACCTTATTTGGTGGTTTCCTGAAGGTAACCATGCACTCGGTTGCCCACTTGATATCTCCCTATCGGAGTACTGCCTCCATCCCGTGTGATGATACTGCTGTAGGAGGGTAGGTGTTCATCCCTCTCAAAACTACTTTCTGTCCCTCTGCTCCCATAAACTCCATCTCCATGGTCTAGTAGTTCGTGGAATATTTCCCCATGGAATAAAGCCACTAAACTCCTAATACCACATGCATGTCAGGTACATCTACTACATAGAATGTCTCTATCACTGTATAATTCCCAAGTGTTACCTTGAGTTTTGGAATCCGCTAACTACACTCCATGGTGTGACCTGCTGTAATTACTGAAAATCCATCAAAAGTCTCTGTCTGAATGCCTTTCCTTTCAAACCCAGGCAGCGTCAATAAAATTGTGGGATGCCCCACCATCTACTAGTACTCCCACTCTGTGGCCCTGTACTGTACCTCTGATCCGGAGGGTGTGGAATCTTGGAACTCCGGTCATGGTAGCAATGGAACCACCCGATGGCTGTCCCTCCTTAGTTGTCTCATGGGTATCCCTCTGTTCCTGCTCCTGATAATCCTCCTCCTCCTCACTGTCGGAATAGGCCTCTATGTAGTAGGCCTTTCCCTTTCCAGAACATCTGTGACCTGGTTCCCATGGGTCTCTACAAGTGAAACATAATTTTTTTCTCCTCAAGTCTTGGCGGACATCATTATCCATCCTTTCTTTCTTTGGCCACTCTTTCTGGAAAGGTTTCTTTTCTTAATCTTTAATCGGAAAGTTGGTTCTGGGGGGCAACCTACTCTTGGGTATTGCGTCCTGCAAATCTCTAGTCCATCTAATGGCCTCAGCTAGGGTGCTGGGTCTATAAGACTTGACCCATCCACATAAGGGCTTAGTGAGGGCATCAGTAAACAACATAATCAATCTGCTCTCTAATATGTCTGTCACCATAACTGCTACCCTCTGAAACTCTGAGATAAAAGCATCTGCACTGCCTGTCTGCTTGAGCTGTGCCAGCTCTCTAAAGTGCACCTCAGGGTCTTTTCTATCAAATCGCTCAATGAGCCTTTGTGTGAAATCAGTGTATGAAGTGATGGTATTGTGACCCAATGTCACCAATCCATGGTACCACCACTCATGGGCTTCTCCATCCAAATGTAATGTAGCCAATTTAATGGCATCTGCCTCCAACATGGGGTTGAGCTAGAAATATGTATCCAACTTCTGCACCCAATTCCGAGCTGGGCCACCTTGGGTTCCCTCAAAGGTAGGAATAGTCAGTTTCCATATGGTCCTCTGTAACTCAAAGTTCTGGTTGAAGGGTCTATTGCAAGCCTTGGGTTTGTTCTTACTCTTGAAGTGGCAGAAGTCAGTAAAAGACATGGTTGACTGGAAGTCATCTCCCAAGGCTCTATATTCTCTCAGATAGGCAGTCATAGACTCTTCGGGTTCTACTTGTGCTAGAGGCACTACAGATGGGTTGTCCAAGAATTGAGGCATGGTAGGTCGAAAGGGTTTGCCGTATAGATGGGGGTGGCTGTGCATATTGGTATGTAAGTATTCTCCACTGCTACTGGTGGACACCCTATCACTATGGGGAAATAGAGGGCTATGTGGAGGGGGTATGTTCCTCTCAGTCATCTGTTTAATGGCACTTGCCATTTCTTTTTGGCCAGTGGTGAGTGCGTTGATCGCTGAAATAAGACTATTGAAAGCTGTCTTATCATCATCTGTCATTGTTTCTTTTCCTTTATTACTATCAAACTGATAACCTTTATCTCCCAAATCTATATCCTCTAATTCTTCTTCTCTTCTACCACTATCTCTAAATCTCTGTCTCCGGTAAGTAATATTGTGTGGATCCTCTGAATTCATTGACTGTTTATATTATGCATGCCCCACAGCTGGCAAGGAACATGCTATGATACCACTGTAATATCCTAAACTGCTATTTTTCTTTTTTTTCTTGTACTGTAGATGGCTAGTGGGATTATATCTCAACCGAATATGAAAGTAAACCCTGATCTCTGCATGCATGCAGTTGCATGCAGATCTATGCCCTAGAAAATACTTAAATGCTATAAAGTAGGAGGAATTAATGCATGCACATACTCGTATGTAGATCTACTAATGTCAATGATAATGAACCCCGCATGAATGAATAAGGTGGCACCAATAAAGAGAGAAGGCAAGTTGTGTTTTTGAGGGTAGGACGTCCTCTTCCAATGTCTAAAAGCTCCTCAATAATAAATGTGCCGCTAAAGAAGACCCAAATAAAGGGTGATAGGGTTATAGTGCCCTTCCGATGATGATAGAAGCTGCATGCATAAGATATGTTGGCTTCCTAGCCAAAAACGTGAATGTCTCTCCTAAGCAATTTGCCTTCAACATGCAAAACGTACTCCAATAGTGCTAACTGCTGATAACTCAATCAATAGTCTAGCTGGGAAGCCCTCCTTCCAGGAAAAGAGTAATAATGGTGCTCTGAGAAGAATAGAAGCCGCATGCAACACTTCTGCCCACTGAATACTGGAAAACGAATAGAAGACCACCTAGGGAATGCGCCCAAGCAAGGGAGGGCAAGCCCACGAAATAATATAAAAGATAACTTTGCCGAATACTGAATGATGATAATAACTTATGAAGAACAATGCTGAACCTGGATGATCCAACCTGATAATGAACTAGGGCAGATAGCTTTCAGTGCCGAAATACACTAGTTAGCTGAGTACAAGCCTCAACCTCAACTTAGCTCGCTGAGCTTCTCCAAATCGAGATCACAAATCAATAATCAATAATAATGCCTTCTCCATTCGCTTCACCTTCTTTTATAACATTCAACTGCTCAAAACCCTAATTTCACACTAATTAGGTCACTTTATCTTCTATTTTGCAGTTGACTTGCATGCAGCTGCCTGGAGACTCAATAAGGTTCATGCATCATCAAATAATGCTCGGATGTCATGCATGCAGTTGGCCTTTGGCTCAGATGGCCCCTGTCCATCTAATGATGATATAAAACCTATGCCCTAGATATTCTGATATGGCATAAGTCCTCAACTGATCCCGTGACTGTCAGTACCCGCTCGAACCTATGGGAATCAAATAGGGGATGGTCCTCGACGCCTAAGCAGAAGAAAAGATTACAGTCCTCCCCACTCGAATTTGCTTGTCCTCAGACAATTGTAAAGTTGGTTGCTGTAATACTTGTTCTCCCTTCCAAGTGGCTTCCTCCAAGGGCAAGTCTCTCCATTGAACCAAGTAGTCTCTAATAACTCGGTTTCTAAGATTCTGCTCTTGCACCTCTAGGATGCGCTCAGGAATCAGAACCAATTGCCTCTCATCATCAAGAAGGGGCAGCTCGGAAGATGTCACAATCTGCTGACCAATTGCCTTCTTGAGGTTGGAAACATGAAATACGTTGTGAATCTTGCTCTCTGGGGGTAGTTCGAGCTCATATGCTACCTCTTCAACCTTCCTGACTATCTTATATGGACCGTAGAAGCAAGGTTTGAGTTTTTCCGCTCCTTTCTTTTTCAGAGACGACTGACGGTAAGGTTGGAGGCGCAAATAAACGAAGTCCCCTACCTCAAAACTGCACTCAACCCTGTGCCTATCTGCATATATCTTCTGCTGATTCTGAGCCACCTGTATGTTCTCCCTGAGAATCTTGAGGATATCCTGACCCTCCTGAATCCACTCTTTGGCCTTGGGGGCCTGCTATCACCGAACATCCTATCTGCAAAAGTGGAAGCATCATATCCGTATAAGGCTCTGAAGGGTGTCATCCCAATGGTCATATGGTGGGTGGTGTTGTAACAATGCTCACCCAAGTGCAGCCATTTGATCCATGTCCTTTGCTTGCCTGCCACATAATTTCTCAGGTACCCCTCAATCCACTTGTTGACAATCTCTGTCTGCCCGTCACTCTGCGGATGATACTTGGTGCTCATAGCCAACTTAGTACCTACTAGCCGGAAAAGCTCTTGCCAAAAAGTTCCTATGAATTTACTATCCCTGTCACTGACAATAGTCTTGGGTAACCCATGGAGTCAGAATACCTCTCTGAAGAATAGCTCTGCCACCTGTGCTGTTGAGTAATCTGAGGAAATAGCAAAGAAGTGAGCAAAATTGGTCAATCTATCTACCACTACATACAAGCAGTCTCTGCCCTGAACCTTGGGCAACCCTGTAATGAAATCCATGGAGATGCTCTCCCATTTCTGCTCGGGAATAGGCAATGGTTGTAACAAACCGGCTAGGTGGGTGTGCTCTATTTTGTTCTGCTGGCACAAGCTGCACTCTCTCACAAGATGTATCACATCATTCTTGAGGCCCTTCCATGAGAACCTCTCCCTAATTTGTCTGTAGGTCTTGAGAAACCCCTGATGCCCTGCCAAAGGTGAATCGTGTGATGCCTGTAAAATCTTCTTCTTGAGAGAAGACTTTGGAACCAAGAAGATTCTCTTTTTGTAATATACGATATCATCAATCACCCGGTACCTATCATCCTGCAACTGTCCATCCAATAGCTTGCAAGCAAACTTGTCTTTGGAATATTCAACCAAAAGATGAGATCTCCAATTTGATGAGATGCTCATAAGGGATAATGCAGCTGGTCGTCTAGAAAGTGCATAGGCCACTACATTGTTCTTTCCCTTCACATACTCAATCTCGAAGTCATAGGCTTGAATTTTGCTTACCCATTTTTGCTGCCTCTCGTTTAGCTCTTTCTGCTCAAGGAAGTATTTCAAACTGTTATGATCTGTCTTAACCTTGAATCTGCCACCTACTAAGTACTGTCGAAACTTTGTTAGCGCATGAGGAATGGCTAACATCTCTTTGTCATAAATCGAGTAGTAGCGCTCATAGTCCTTGAGCTTCCTGCTCTCAAATGCAATGGGGTGATTGTTCTGCATCAATACTGCTCCAATTCCCTCTCCGGAGGCATCGCACTCTAACACAAAGGGTAGAGAAAAGTCTGGTAGAGCTAGAACGGGGCATGAACTCATTAACTTTTTCATCTTTCCAAATGTCTATCATGCTGTCTCTGACCAACTGACAGCCCCTTTCTTGGTGAGATCGATGAGGGGTGCTGTCATCTGTGAAAACCCACTGACGTACCTCCTGTAGTAAGTGCAAAGCCCTAAAATACCCTTCACTTCTGTCACATTCTTGGGTGTGGGCCAATCCAGTATGGCTCGAATCTTCTCTACGTGAACTTGTACACCATTGGCACCTATCACATACCCCAAATACAACATCTCCTGCATGCCGAACTCACATTTGGACATCTTGGCATAAAGTGACTGCTCTTGTAAAATTCCAAGTACCTCATCCAAGTGTTTCAAGTGGTCCTCCCAAGTTCTACTGTATATCAATATGTCATCAAAAAATACCATAAGATACTTGCGTAACTGACCTTTGAAAATATTATTCATGCAAGACTGGAAGGTAGCTGGTGCATTAGTGAGCCCGAATGGCATCACTAGAAACTCATAGTGTCCGTAGTGACAACGAAAGGCGGTCTTTAGAACATCCTATTCCCTAACCCAAATCTGATGGTACCCTGAGCGGAGATCAATCTTTGAGAAGTTCCCCCCTGTAGCTCATCCATCAACTCATCAATCTTGGGGATTGGGTACCTGTTCTTCATAGTATTTTTATTCAGATCCTTGTAGTCAATACACATGCGTAAGGTACCATCTTTTTTCTTAACCAGCACAACTGAAGATGCAAAAGGACTGGAACTGGGCTTGATGTACCCCAGCTTGAGCAGTTCTTTGATAGTGTTCTCTATCTCATCCTTGTATCTTTTGGGGTGTCTGTAAGGATTGGTGATAACTGCTTGAGTCCCCTCCTCTAACTCAATAATGTGCTCAAATCCCCTATCAGGAGGTCGACCTGCTGGAAGGTCTCCGAATACTGCTTTGTGCTTTTGCAGTAAGGCCTCTATATCTGCTGGATGTTGTGTGACCTTATCTGATGGTTTCCTGAAGGTAACCATGCACTCGGTTTCCCACTCGATATCTCCCTGTCGGAGTACTGCCTCCATCCTGTGTGATGATACTGTTGTAGGAGGGTAGGTGTTCATCCCTCTCAGAACTACCTTCTGTCTCTCTGCTCCCATAAACTCCATCTCCATGGTCTGGTAGTTCGTGGAATATTTCCCTATGGAATAAAGCTACTGAACTCCTAATACCACATGCATGTCAGGTACATCTACTACATAGAATGTCTCTATCACTGTATAATTCCCAAGTGTTACCTTGAGTTTTGGAATTTGCTGACTACACTCCATGGTGTGACCTGCTGCAGCTACTGAAAATCCATCAAAAGTCTCTGTCTGAATGCCTTTCCTTTTAACCCAAGCAGCGTCAATAAAATTGTGGGATGCCCCACCATCTACTAGTACTCCCACTCTGTGGCCCTGTACTGTACCTCTGATCCGGAGGGTGTGGAATCTCGGAACTCCGGTCATGGTAGCAATGGAACCACTCGATGGCTATCCCTCCTCAGTTGTCTCATGGGTATCCCTCTGTTCCTACTCCTGATAATCCTCCTCCTCCCCATTGTCGGAATAGGCCTCTATGTAGTAGGCCTTTCCCTTTCCAGAACATCTGTGACCTAGTTCCCATGGGTCTCTACAAGTGAAACATAATTTTTCTCTCCTCAGGTCTTCGCGGACATCATTATCCATCCTTTCTTTCTTTGGGCACTCTTTCTGGAAAGGTTTCTTTTCTTTATCTTTAATTGGAAAGCTGGTTCTGGGGGGGAACCTACTCTTGGGTATTGCGTCCTGCAAATCTTTAGTCCGTCTGATGGCATCAGCTAGGGTGTGTTGGACACACGGAGCACACTGAGAGGGGGGGGTGAACAGTGTGTGTAGCTTTTATTACTTTTTCAACTTTAACAATCATCAGCAGCTTATTCAATACATCATTCATTAATGCATTATCACATTATCATTATATCATCAGCATTATTAACAGTTACAGCTCATCATATCATCATCACATAGGTAGCATAGAAAAACACAGTACACAAGATTTTTACGTGGAAACCCAAGTCCTAGGGGAAAAACCACGGAAGCCTTTATAATAATAATTTACCAGCAACTACTGGAAGGAGGCAACAACCCCCTTTGTTACAAAGACTTCAATTCTCCAGCTACAACTGGAAGGAGGCTACAACCCCCTGGTTTACAGGCTACAACCTGAAGGAAGCCTTAGCTCCCTCAATTTCCTTGCCCCGTCCTGCCACCCTGATATGAAGATAGAAACTGAACTACTGAACCACAAACTGCACTGATCCTGCGGACCTGCTATCCAACACCTGTACCACACTGCACAATCTAAACCACACTGCACAACCTGTACCACACTGCAAAACCTAAACCACACTGCACAACCTGTACCACACTGCAAAACCTAAACCACACTGCACAACCTGTACCACACTGCAAAACCACTTTCACTGCTCATCAACTGACCACTGCTCATCAATTGTTCATTGCTCATCAACTGTCCACCGATCATCACAACTGTGCCACATTGTTCATCAACCTGTACACTCAATCTGTCCAATCTAGCTGTACCAATCAATCTCAGCTATACCAATCAATCTGTCTGCATAAATCAATCTGTTGTTCACATCATTTGAATCAATCAATATGAGTTCAACCAACTGTGTACCAGACCACCTGGGTCAAACCAACTGCTCATACAACTCAACCAATCTGAGTTAGACCAACTGCACATAAGGAAACCTATGCCAAACCTGTACCAAGCTGCTTATGTACCTGTGCCAAATTAATCATATGCCTGTGTCAATCTGATCATGTACCTGTCAATAATTGCTCTATGGGAAACCTACTTTCTTACTTGGTCAAGATAGAGTTACAACCATAACTTTACTCACCCAATCATACTTAGTTCAATGACATCACAACTATTCTCACAATTTGACAGGCAACATAGTCAAGCAGAACTTGACGGACAACTTCAAACAAGCAATCAACAAACTGTAAGACAATCATGTCTTCAACCAACTTGGTCAATGCTATACCACCTATGGATACTTTCATCAATATACAGTCTCATACAATGTTAACTAAATCAAATACAGTCAATGGTTTCTCAATATTGGAATGCCAATTACTTAAGATCAATATTGACTTACTAAGTCAATGGTGAATAAAACAATTGCCCAAAACCAATTACATCTCAAATCAATCAAGAGAAGTATTATCAAATCAATCAAACAGCCTTTACTTTGTCAAATCATCAACTTGCCAATGTTACTCAGATAACAGTTAAGGCTCATAGTCAACCACTAACAAGTCAATCTTAGGTCAATCCACTTAGTCAATGAAAAACCCTTACAACATTGTTTTGTCAACTCAATGAAGGTCATCAATTAAGTCAAAGAGTACTGTCAATACAGTCCTAATATAATACTATTCAAAATGAAATGGAAGAATGCTAAGTCAATGACGACTTGTCAAATCAACATCAAGTATACATCATAATGCATAGGAGAGCATCATCACACTATGGTATGCATGTACATCATATTGTATAGGAGTGCATCAACTTCATAGAGTGTACATCATTATCACATGCATTATCATCATAAAGTGTATAATATCATAGCATAAAGGTATGCAACTTCATCATCATATCCTCCATAATGACTTCAAATATATATACCAATGTATAGGCTCACATACTAATATCAAAGATGAACTCTATCCATGAGAGACATGTGCCATTACAAGAGAAACCTAGAAGCATGAGCCATACCTTTTTGAAGATCATAAGGTTAAGAAACAATAGAAAAACCAAAATAAACTCTATATCATGTCATCACATAGCCCTCGTAACAATCTTTCCAACGAGCCAAGAATTTTGTAATTCCGATTCCATATGAGAAAGTTATGCCAATTTTAATGAAGATACCCAAAAAAAATTTCCTCCACAAAATTTCGCACTTTTCTCCAAGAGTTGCGAAATTCCAATTGATGAGCAAATGAAATGTTTTATATTCTATTTATATATAGGTCATAGAGGAAAGTTATTACCTCAAACTGGGCCGACATGCAATTCAAAATTACAAATAATTAATTTTTCTTTTGTTTGGTCGGCTCACCCAAAAAGGTGGGGTACACCAACTTCAAAAATTCATATCTCTTCAACCGTAAGGAGTTAGAAGATGCTCCACATATCAATGGAAATGGCTTGATGAGGACTATCTCCCTATGATGGGTTTATTTGCAAATTCTTGGTATAATACACTTAAATTATTCAATATGTCCACGACGTCAAAGACCCCACACATGAGGGTGCCAAAGACCATACCACTAACTACAAGAGTTTCAAAGTCTTCTTCAACATATCAAGGCACATCCGTGGGATCTACCTCCATCTACATCCCAATATCCATACAACCACAAATAGGACCATACATCACCATGGTTCAAGACCCAAGGCACCACATGCAAGGGTTTCAAGGACTCTTTCAAGGATATCATATAATATTTAAAGATACTTTCCATGGACTTCAAGCCCATCACATAGGACTCCATCACCAAGTGATGAGGGCATCATGACCAAGGATTCTATCATATCAAAGGCTCCAACAATCATTGGATTACAAACCACCATATGTATGGATTCCAAGACCCAAATCATTTCCAAATGCACCATCAATGATCATATAGTGTCCAAGGGTCATCATGCCGCCATTTATGTGGGTGCCAGACCTTCTCATGCATAATGACCATCTCCAAGGGTTCCATGACCCCAACAAGGGATACACGGGCATCAAGATCTTCGTCAAGGGTTCTAAGTCTTCATCAAGTCATTAATGGCCACATCATCACCTTTAAGGGGACAAGGACCATTAAGCCATCAAATGTGGGTCCAAGGACTTCTTCAGGGCTTCTTCATCAAGCAGGGGGATTCATAGGCTTCTTCAACCACCTCAACCACACCAGGAGACCTCTCAAGGGTCAAGATCCATCATGACATCACCTGTGGGGTTGCTAGACCTTCTCCTGGGGTACCATGACCTCAATAAACACAAATGACCACTGAAAGGGTCATTTGGACTCTTGCAACTTGTTCAACACTTTTGTAGCGTACTGGGGCATAAGTTGTGGTACTGGGGAAACACAAAACCTCTTTGGGGTACTTAAACACTCTACAGGGTGTTCAGGGCTTTTGTCATTGTCCCAAGGGCTCCAAGGGCTTCAAACTTGGGCTTGGAAAAGATCAAAAGTTCTCCTTAGACACTGACAATTACTTAACCCTCAGGGGCTCCTCAAGGGGCACTAAGACATGTTGGCATCAATGACTATACACTGTTGGCATCAATGACAACTTAATCAACAGGGTGGTGGGTCTATAAGACTTGACCCATCCACGTAAGGGCTCAATGAGGGCCTCAGTAAACAACATAATCAATCTGCTCTCTGATATGTCTGTCACCATAACTGCTACCCTCTGAAACTCTGAGATAAAAGCATCTGCACTACCTGTCTGCTTGAGCTGTGCCAGCTCTCTAAAGTTTACCTTAGGGTCTTTTCTATCAAATCGCTCAATGAGCCTCTGTGTGAAATCAGTGTATGAAGTGATGGTATTGTGACCCAATGTCACCAATCCATGGTACCACCACTCATGGGCT
Organism: Larix kaempferi; assembly: GCA_027924585.1. Classification (NCBI taxonomy): domain Eukaryota; kingdom Viridiplantae; phylum Streptophyta; class Pinopsida; order Pinales; family Pinaceae; genus Larix; species Larix kaempferi. Next base: position 11,447,211 of record BSBM01000050.1, on the reverse strand, counting down.
TCTCTGTCCAAATGTAATATAGCCAATTTAATGGCATCTGCCTCCAGCATGGGGTTGAGCTGGAAATATGTATCCAACTTCTGCACCCAATTCCGAGCTGGGCCACCTTGGGTTCCCTCAAAGGTAGGAATAGTCAGTTTCCCTATGGTCCTCTGTAACTCAAAGTTTTGGTTGAAGGGTCTATTGTAAGCCTTGGGTTTGTTCTTACTCTTGAAGTGGTAGAAGTCAATAAAAGACATGGCTGACTAGAAGTCATCTCCCAAGGCTCTATATTCTCTCAGATAGGCAGTCATAGACTCTTCGGGTTCTACTTGTGCTAGAGGCACTACAGATGGGTTGTCCAAGAACTGAGGCATGGTAGGTCGAAAGGGTTTGTTGTATAAATGGGGGTGGCTGTGCATATTGGTATGTAAGTGTTCTCCACTGCTACTGGTGGACACCCCATCACTATGGGGAAATAGAGGGCTATGTGGAGGGGTTACGTTCCTCTCAGTCATCTGTTAAATGGCACTTGCCATTTCTTTTTGGCCAGTGGTGAGTGCATTGATCGCTGAAATGAGACTATTGAAAGTTGTCTTATCATCATTTGTCATTGTTTCTATGCCTTTATTACTATCAAACCGATACCCTTTATCTCCTAAATCTATATCCTCTAATTCTTCTTCTCTTCTACCACTATCTCTAAATCTCTGTCTCTGGTAAGTAATATTGTGTGGGTCCTCTGAATTCATTGACTGTTTATATTATGCATGCCCCACAGCTGGCAAGGAACATGCTCTGATACCACTGTAATATCCCAAACTGCTATTTTTCTTTTTTTCTTGTACTGTAGATGGTTAGTGCGCTTATATGTCAACCGAATATGAAAGTAAACCCTGATCTCTGCATGCATGCAGTTGCATGCAGATCTATGCCCTAGAAAATACTTAAATGCTATAAAGTAGGAGAAATTAATGCATGCACATACCCATATGTAGATCTGCTAATGTCGATGATGATGAACCCAGCATGCATGAATAAGGCGGCACCAATAAAGAGAGAACGCAAGTCGTGTTTTTGAGGGTAGGATGTCCTCCTCCAATGTCTGAAAGCTCCTCAATAATAAATGTGCCGCTGAAGAAGACCCAAATAAAGGGTGTGTTACCCCCCCATTTGACAGGGGTGTCCACAGTCCAGATCACCGTTTGCAGCAGTGATGGCATTTATATTTTGCAGCTGTCTGTCAGAGATAGAATGCTGAAGGTGGAAGTGTTTGTCAGAAAGTGAATATACAGTCAAGAAGCAAAATATCCACAGAGCAGCAAAAGAAGACCCTTTGGATGTGTGTCATGATGAAGCATATACGTTCAGGCGCTGGCTTCTTCTAATACCAATGTGGAAACAAGCAATCTTGATGAGCCGACTGAAAAGGAAAAGAAAACTCTTGGGAGGACTCTAACAAATCTAAGCTTCAGTTATACCAATCGGAATCCTCATGCTCTTTCTGGTTATAGCTGTTGCACATGCTGCTATGTTAGCTGCGATAAAAAAGGATACTTCCCTGCTATGATACCCATGACTACAAAGGTCTTCTAATTGATGGCCAGCGAGGGATTTTCACATTTGGTTCTATACATTATCGTCGGAACACATCAGAGCTATGGCCTAATCTTGGAAAGCTATGGATTGAGGCCCAGGCGTTATTGAAAATTATGTTTTCTGGAATACACATGAGCCCAAACAGAACGAGTATAACTTTGAAAAGCAGGAAGAAATTGCAGTAGCAGATTCATTGGTTTGTTTTTGTGTTATGAAGGATCTTCACCATGCTATTTCTAAATTTTTATTTGGTTTTTCGTGATTCATCGAGATGAATGACAGAAGCAGATATGGGTACCGTTTCCGTAGATGCAATCGTGTCTCAGGAGAATCCATTATTTGCCTCGCTTGTGGCGGATAGTTGAGAGGCAATGGTGAGATCGTCAGATCATTCCCTTGGCCTTGGCACGCTTTTCCTCTTCACGGGGCACCCAGAAAGAAAAGACCAATCCTTCCCAGATTTACAATGAAATCGGGTTCATCTTAACAGGGCAATCAACATACTACGCCGATTTTGTGATTGCGGTTTTATTTTCAAAAGCCAGGCTCGAGTTTCGTGCACCATAATTCTGGCGTTGGCCATCCATATCAGCAATCAGCGCACGGTGAAAGATAAAATCACGCCATCAGCGGCAGAGATCACGAATTTTCCATTTCCAGCAGCCGATTCTTTGATAAGGTTACTGTTATCACATATATAGTAGCCGGGCTACCATACATTATTTTTCTCATTCCAGTACACTATTCAGCCAGTTCCCTTGCATTTGAGATGCTGAGATGAGCATCTATATTGGATCACTATCAGATTGTGGACAGCAGTTATATTCCCCATGCCATGACTGAGTTTCAGGACACTCAGAGAGATGACCAATGTAGCCATTATACCATTGGTACAGAGCAGACAGTAGTGCCCAGAGTTACAGCAGCAGTCTCAGAGGACAGATGATGGTACAGGTTGATGAGCTTTCAGGTATATGACTCAGCAGGTATATCATAGTGTTATGGTTAGATTGCTTTTATACTTATTCTCATAGCATGTCTTAGCACTTAATGTCATGATCTGGCGATCATATAGATATATGGACCTGGTTGATCTATTATATATATTATATTGTCCCTACTCAGACTTAGAAGTTCACTATTCATACTCATTGGTACATACCCTCCTTAGGGAGAATAGAGGTGATCATTACACCATACTTTGGCTTGCTAGTGTTGGCTCCATCATTTCATTGTCTTCATCCATCCATGGCCTACCTTTTAGATTATCACCCTGACTTACTACTTGACTAGTGGCATGGAGGACTTTTCCCCACTGTAGCCTCTGTATTGGATGAGCTTCCCTGTTTATTGTGTCTCGGCTCTGAGTTGGTGACAAAGCTTACCTATGGTGAGTTGGAGTTCCTTGGAATTCCCCCTAGTCACTTAAGTTGTGTTGGCTAAACCTGAAACTTTTAGTGCTGCCATGAATACAAAATCTGGAAAAATGAAATGCTATATCTTGTATGAAAAGCCCATTCATGCAATGTGTTTTTAAACACACATGAATGAAAGGCGTGCCAAATGAAAATGGCCATAAAAATAAAATGTTATATCTTGTGGAAAATAAATACCTAGGTAAACAAGCTGTCCATGACACACCTAGAAGTGCTCAGGTAAACAAGTGCCTTAAAAACACACCTGCAGCAGAAAGCCTAAAAGAAAAAATGTAAATCTATGCAATGTGTTTGTAAACACACATAGATCAAGGCTATGGAAACTTCAGGCCCAAAAAGCAATGGAACTTAAATGCTATATCTAAACAATTGCTGGCCTTATTTGTATTATGGATTGTGCGCATCTGTGAAGGTGAATAAACCCTCTTTAAACAACTCATCCATTTGTGAGACACCGCCATTCCCTGTGTTATTGCTCATTCAGTATATACTATGGTGTATTCCCTTTCCCTTGCCAAAGTGTCACAAAGTCAAGACAGTTAAGTCATCCCTTAGCCTAGCCAGTTAATTCAGCCTTCACCCTTCACTAGCAAATTGATCACAACTATGAAGTGAGTATGGTCCTGAAAGTCTAGTCTGAGTAATAATAATAATAATTAACGACACTATATATTTGGATGTAGATCGCCAGTTATGATCATTATGTGTTATAATTGCTATTTGAATAAGTTGTAGAGCATGTATTAACCTTGATACTTTGCAGTAGCCTTGGATGATGGTCTGAGTTATATTTGGTCTTGGTTAGACCTAGTTTGACCATGGAGGACCATGGGACATTAGATGTTGGACCTTATGATGATATGGATAGATGATATATGGTCTATGTATACATACATAATGACTCTATGTAGCAGCTACAGGGTTATGATGATGATTCTGGGGTTGCAGCAGTGTTTGTATATGTACAGCGCATTATTATTGGCCTTGATCCGGTATATTGGATATTTATTTTTATCATGCAGAGATTCATATGGTGTATGAGTACACATCTTGGATGGATTTGGATCTTCTGAGTCCAATGGGACAGTTTGTTTTCAGTTCCGGGCACTTACAGTGATGATTTAGCCTCAGTAGGCTGTCCTAGTGCAGTTTTGGTCTGTTGGAGACCCTGTCGGAGCAGAGATGACTTTTATCCGGTTGACCTAGGGCGCTGATGATGGAGGGGGTGGTCCAGCCACTTGTTTTTACCATATTACCCCCCTTCCGGACACACTGGTGCCCTCACCTTGACAGCGCCATCACTCCAGGAGGCTGTTTGGGGCAGTTTCACGCTTCCCGAGGCATTTCAGGATTGGTAGAAATGGCTATTGAGGAAATCGATTTGGGCTACTGAGGCAAAGTTATGGCATGGGATGATCAGTGATGATAGATCGGGACCTTCCACACCTTCTCCAGCAGTTTCAGCTTCATCAGGGCCCGCATCTATCACTTATGGCACTTTCTGTGGATTTTTGAGGTCTTTTGAGGACCACGACTTCACTATGGAGGCACGATTTGGTACATTCATGATTATTTTTTGGTTATTGTGCTATGGGGATTGACCAAGGAGGGATAAAATTACCCCTTGGACCCACCATAAGCCTCTTATGATATTTTGTCATCATGATTTGGTGGGATTCCCCTCTTGTAGGGCGATTTTGTCCACTTACATTATATTTTATTAGTGATCTATGTATTTTATTGTTGAGCTCATCTCAACCATTGATTAGACATTTGTATATTTTAATCTTAGCCACTCATTCAAAAAAGTGGTTAGGGTTTTGATGCCTCTCCTTCCTATTTAAAGGAGAGAGCCTCTCATTGTAAAGGGACTTTTGGCTCTGGATTATTGGAATAGAAAATTATTATTGCATCTATCTCCAGTGTTGTGGTGAATGTTTTTGGTGTTCGTTCATTGGTTCTTCCTTTGCACTGAGTTATTGGAGATCTTGTTTGCCATATCTTTTGTACCACGATTTTGCATCTACAGGTGGAGGCCGATTTGCTTGGAGGAGGAGGTATTGGTAGGGGAAGACTCTCCCTACTTCTTCTTTGGAGCTCTTCGTTGGTAACAGGGAGTATTACTGTCCCAGGACCTTCTATTTCATGTTACTATTTGCATTTCTCTTGTATTTCTTCCATACTTGATCTTACTGATTGAATCTTCATTCCTTGGTTTGACAGGTAGAGGAAGGCGCACTTGTGGGCTAGGGCATCAAATTGACAAGCAAATCAACAATCTCTCATTTGATCTCTGCGGGAATCTTCCTCAACATCAAGGCATCTCATCCACATCACTCAGGTATGATCTCAAGGTAAGTTCTATCTCCATGATCTATCCAATTGTCACAAACATTTAAAACCCTAATTAATCAAAACCCCATTTTTGCATTTTCTCAGATCTACTTAGATCTAGTGGGTTGTTGGGCATAATATCGAAAACCCACCTCTATAGCATCCACGGCATCCCGGATCTATAGTTTGGTGAGGATTGGCTTCCGTTTGACCCCTCTCCCACGCCAACTTAGCTTCTCCCAAGCAAGGCGCACTTCACTAGTTGAGCAAGTTGACCTAGATCTAGGTGGTGGGTGTTTGAGATTCCACTTGATTTGTCATCTACACATCAAATAACATACACCCAGGTTATCACTTTCCTGAAATTTACCTTGTGGGCCCCATTCCACATTTTAAGGGATTTAATCCCCATTTTGGACCACTTGGAACACTTAAACTTAGATCTACTAAGATCTAACCGTTGGATTACCATGAAATTGCAGATCCATACTCTTACCTGACCGATCTACCCGGATCTAAAGTTTGGATGCCATCCGACTTGTTTTGACCCACCTAACCCACTTTTTAGCTTCCTTGGGCAAAGTCGCACCACCTTGGAGAAGTGAGTTCACTCACTTCTAGGAACTGGGTACTTGAGATTTTTGGAGATTTGAAACCGGAATAATTCAAAACCTAGGTCTAGACTATCACTTTGTCAAATCTTGCCTTGGGGATTGCATTCCTTGTTTTAAGGGATTGTGGTCCACTTTGGTCAAACCTAGATCTAGACACATTCATCCATCAAGACCTCTATTGCCCACTTGTCCCAAGTCCTAGGAGTCCTAAACCACAAGTCAACCCTACTTTGACTCCACTTCCCAATTCCCAAGGCACTGGTTTCTCTCCAAGTTAATTCAACTTTCTTAGATTGTTGGATTGACTTGTGGTTTGACCTATGCATGGTGAACCAAACCTTTGAAGCTGTCATGGTCAAGCTTGTCACTTGTACTAGTTAGCCCCAATACAACCCTTAACTACCCTGCATTGGACACAGTTCCCAAGGCAGTGGATCTTCTGACATTGAACTAGTACACTAGCCCTAGATCTTACTACAAACATTATAAGTCACTCTTACATCAACCATGAACCAAAGCTATACCTATTGAACCCCTCACTTGGCTTGTGACTTCATCTTTAGGTCTAGGATAAACCATACACCTAACTTCACTTAGAAATACCCTGATTTGGTGTCCTGGTTTTGATCTCTCCTGTCGGGAGTAGATCGGGTCTCCCCCTTTGTTGTCTGGGCTAGATAACATAAAGCGAAGGTTGCCTCGACTAGCGTGACAACCATATAGATTGGAGGTCGAGGTGATCGTGGTTGCACCTTTTGAGTTGCCCTTCCCTATTGCCATCCATGACTGGATATATCCATAGGGGTAACTACATCTTAGGTGATAACAGTTACCTTCAATACAGAGCCAGGGTTTTGAATAAGGTCATCTGCACACAGCAGAACCTAAAATCGGTGGTCAAGTCTCACAACCGGTGTGAGTTACAGAAGAGCGTGGAGATCTCCGTTGATTCCGTGAGCAATTGTTAACAAAGCATTGTATCCGACAATGAAGCAGCCACACGGAAGCTCCGGTTGCATTTTGTAATCCATATCATCAACTCCAAATTATTCACGCAGAGATTATCTCGACCGAGGCAGTTACTCGCGGCTATTAGCTCCAACTACGTGGAATTTGGAAACAGTTATGTGCTACCAAATCTGTCAATCACTCAACTACCTTTTTGAGAGTCACGACTGATAAAGCCCGTCCACGCGTTTTTTGGTCAGTCCCAGTTTCAGCCGATTGCAAAGATTTTTCCTTCAACACCGATGCTCAGGGTCTTTTAGTGATAATCAGCATTGGAGTTAAGTCTCAGTGCAAAATTGGGGGTTTCTGGCAGTTGCACATAGTTACCCGTGCGTTTATGTTCATTGGCAGCCGGCACGTCATGCGAACGTGATCTCTTAAATTAAACAACGACTTATGACTCTCTAACTTCACGGAGATCATCATCGAATGGCTGTTCAATTCTCCGAGCAAATTGATTAGTGCCGAGTTAGATTCAGTGAGTCTCGGTTTAGTGATGGAAGCAGCGCCCATTTCTTAGTTAGAACCGGAGGCTCAGAGTTCTGGCCATTGCAGCAGGTCTACGTTGGGCTTCTTCTGTTGGAACCACTTAACTAAAGCAGGAGTTACATTTAATACCTGAAATTTGGAGCAGCACATATCCACTTGTTTCTTCGAGCTGTTGAGGGAGATCAGCTGTCTAAAAACACTGAGTCGAGTTGCATTGGTTTCCAGTTGCATATCTTTCATTTTGACAGTTGCTGGCCACATCTTTTGTACGTGGATTCTTCTATGACAGCCGATTACACAAACCAAAGGTTCCACATTTGTTTTAGCCACTTATACATTAAGATTTTCCATGTGGGTGTCTTGGGTTACATAGGATAGCCTAACTTCAAGTTCCATTTCATAAAGTGAGTTGGGCATGCATTCGATTGGAGAGGAAAAAGTGGATCTGAGATCCCACTTTTTTCCAATTTATTTTATTATTATTTTCTGAGAAGGATTTTTAGTCTTTTTAAGAGGCCAACCTCTCTTATTGTCAAGATGGAAAAACTTGGGATTTTTCTCCCCTCGAGCGTAATAGAAAAAATATCATGGGATTCTTTGGATAAATTGAGAGTTATTTTTCTCTTTGTATGCCATTTTTCTTTGTTTGCCATCTTTCATATTGTCCGAGGTGATACCTCTCTTAGTCCATTTCTTTCGATTCTTAAGCTGGGATCATATGAATAGAAGGCTAACAATCTAGCACAACTTTATTTGACCCATGTTTTTCTCTTAAGTTTTGCGGCTTTCAGGTGTTCTCAAGTGCAAGAGCTCTTAGTTGGTCACTACATTCACCTGGCAGCAAGGCCCATTTGAGTTCTCTTTTGACTCCATTCGCCCCTCTGATATATTGGCACTGGTCTTTCCCTAAGGATTGATCTTCCCTTCTTTTCCATAACCCATTTAAAATACATCTTTTTGTTACATTTGTTTCTCTAAGGCAGCCTCTTCATTCACCTTGCCCGCTTATTGTACCTGCCTTTGCAATCCTATCTTAGGGATACCCCCCTAGAGTTGGAGGAGAGCCAACCTGAAGCGAAGAGGAGAGGAGTGTGGTGACATTGGCCTCTCTCCCGAGAGAGTTGTCATCCAGCTGGTGTGTTACATTTTGGGCTTCAACAACACGCATGCAATTTTGGGAGACAACAGGGTGATAGGGTTATAGCGCCCTTCAGGTGATGATAGAAGCTGCATGCATAAGATATGTTGGCTTCCTAGCCCAAAACGTGAATGTCTCTCCTAAGCAATTCGCCCTCAGCATGCAAAACGTACTCCAATAGTGCTAACTGCTGATAACTCCCTCAATAGTCCAACTGGGAAGCCCTCCTTCTAGGAAAAGAGTAATAATGGTGCTCTGAGAAGAATAGAAGCCGCATGCAACACTTCTGCCCACTAAATACTGGAAAACGAATAGAAGTCCACCTGGGGAATGCGCCCAAGCAAGGGAGGGCAAGCCCACGAAATAATATAAAAGATAACTCTGCTGAATACTGAATGATGATAATACCTTATGAAGTACAATGTTGAACCTGGATGATCCAGCCTGATGATGAACTAGGGAAGATAGCTTTCACTGCCGAAATACACCAGTTAGCTGAGTACAAGCCTCAACCCCAACTTAGCTCGCTGAGCTTCTCCAAATCGAGATCACTGTTACCTCCCCATCTGCATGGGTGGTCACTTGATGATAGGATGAAACTGCTCCATGAAAATTCAATAGAAAGTTGGCAAGCTGGCCATGATGATTAGAGAAGTGTGACAGTGTAGGACAGGAGGAGATTGAAGCAGCAGAAGAGATTCTACAGCTAGTGTGGCCAGGAGCAGGGCCACTGAATCACCATCTATGCACAGTGCTCCGATTTGCTGACTAGTTGTTCCATTATTGAATTGGTTTCTAGTGATAGAGTTACAGGATTTGTTTTGTAGCAGGTTCTGTCACCAAATTGTGTCGAATGACCAATGTGAAATTGTTCCCAGGATGTTGAAACAAAATACAGACCTACGATTATGTTCACTAGTAGCAGGTTATGCAGAGATAAACGGCAGGAACGCTTGAGTGGGGAAATCATGATCAAATCTCAGAGAGTCTGAAACAATTTCCAGAGGGCTTTTATCTCATTATCGGGGCTGACATTTGCTTTCAAACGATGTAGCATTCCTTCGCCTTTTAAAGACAGCTGTGAGCAACTGTGATGCCATAGAATTCAACTCCTCAGGATCAAAGGCAATGTTGTCGTTGTCTGCACCCTTATAATAAATTTATACAGAAGTTACATATGCCGATGAGGATCCAAAATCTTCTTATCCTGAGCATTTAAATCAGGATTATCATTGGGGGGCTGCAAAGGAAGAAAATTATCCAACCTCAGAAGGATATGCTGCCATCGGTGGCGGTTCACCTCTACGAAGAGTTACAAATGAGCAGGCTGATTCATTGAGGAAGGCTTTTGAACATGAAGATGTACCAGCCAAGATGTATGTTGGAATGTGGTATTGGCATCCATTCCACAGAAGAAATATAAGAAACTTTTGTAGAAATCGGTGACAGGGAGCCTTCATTTACTGGATCAAGGAATTAGATTGGAGCTATTGAAACTAAATTTTGTTCTTGATAAACTTCTTGATATCAGTTCTAAACGAAGACTCGGTGCCTTATATCAAGTCTTTTGGACCTGTGATTTGTGTTTTTACTTGGCTGCCGAGTTATGTGGTGTCTAAATCGAGCTTTTGACAGGCGGATCGACAAAAGATTGCTTCCACTTGCAACACACCTACTCCGGTTCAGTTAATATCGATCTCGGGTGTCATACCATCATCATCAGCGACATCTCGAAGAGTTTGAAAACTACCAAACATCGCCGAGGTGCAGTGCCTGAGCTTTGAGTCCATGTCTCAAATTGCCAATCGATTTCATATTCGACGCTGAGTTGTGACCTATCTTTCATTAACAGCCGTGTTCAGCGTGCGTGGGTAGCTCATTGCAGAGTTTTTAAAAGAAAAACAAAAAACAAAAATCAAATGCCAAAATTTCAGGGCTCAGCAAGATGTCAACACACGGCATTTTCTGAACTTAGTCGGGGGTTCACGCTGTTGGTGACCGATCATTGATAAATATGGTTAAAAATAAAAGGGTGATCCCGTTCACCATTCACACGCCAAGGCTCGGGCTTTCAGAAAATATCAATCACATCGATACATACAGTTGAAACCACAGTTTCATTCGCGGCCAAAGAAGCGGGGTTCACGCTGTCAAACAGCCGAGCCGTGGAGTTAAGTTTCAGTTATATTTTGACAGCCGAGTGCACCGTGGATAGCTCGATTGACAGCTGCCCTAAAAACTTCCGTTTTTCTGAAGAGTCATCATTATTAGCTGCTGTGGAGTGAACCGTGACTGATAGTAATTGAAAAATCAGGTCCACCGTCATCACCAATCGCTCCGATTTGCAGCAGTGTCTCCTGGATCAAACCACCGTGGCCACAACATCGAGTTGACATACGGTGGTTTCGCTGAAGTCTTGCTGTTATCAAAGGAATGACACCAGTTCATGATTAACGCTGATCAGGGTCACATTACTTTCGGCTGTCTAGAGTTTTCATTAGTCGGCCAGTTCTTGTCCATGTTTTCAGCATTCAAAAAAACTGCGTAGAGGGTATCTTCATGGTTACATGGGGTGATTTACTTAAGTTATGCAAAGTTTGTTTAGATGTCGGTGGAGAAAAAAGTGGATCTCATTTACTTTTTCTTCATTATTTTATTATTATTTTTTAGTTCTAAGAGAGCCTTTTGGCCTATAAAAGGAGCTACCCTCTTCATTGTAACCTGGATGGAAAATTTTTGGGGTTTTCTCTCCCTGTTGAGCTTTAATGAAAATATCAGCTGGGTTTGTGGACAGATTGAGCATCTTTCATGTGGTTGTGTGATGTATTTCAAGTTGTAGAATGAATCTAGCTTGTGAGGGCTTTTTCAAGCACAATAGATTAGCCATTTAGGATTAAGTTGGTTAATTATGCTTGAACAATTAGTTTTTTCAATGGACATCAGTATTCGGTTGTACGAAATGTTGATTAAGATCTGATTGTTTATGCATTCTAGATTCGTCTCACTTTTATGAAGCATAAAGCCTCCATGAGTCTTCTTTTGACTCCATTTCCCCTTCTGGTACTGGTACTGGTCTTTCCCTGAGGATTGATCTTCCCTTCTTTTCCATCACCCATTTAACAACTATCTTTTGTTACTTCGGTTTCTCTAAGGCAGCCTCTTCCATTCACCTTGCCCGTTACTATACCTGCCTTAGCGATCCTATTTTAGGGATACCCCCCTAGTGTTGGAGAAGAGCCAACCTGAAGCAAAGAGGAGAGGAGTGTGGTGACATTGGCCTCTCTCCTGAGAGAGTTGTCATTTCGGCTGGTGTGTTGCATTTTGGGCTTTTAAAACAACACGCATGCCATTTCGGAGGACAACAATCACAAATCAATAATCAATAATAATGCCTTCTCCATTCGCTTCACCTTCTTTTATAACATTCAACTGCTCAAAACCCTAATTTCACCCTAATTAGGTCACTTTATCTTCTAATTTGTAGTTGACTTGCATCCAGGTGCCTGGAGACTCAATAAAGTGCATGCATCATCAAATAATGCTCGGATGTCATGCATGCAGGTCGCCTTTTGCTCAGATGGCCTCTATCTATCTAATGATGATATAAAACCCAATGTTGCATGACTCGGACTCGGCAAAGACTCAGCTGGCATGTGACTTGTCGACTCGGGAAAGACTCGGGACAGACTCGGGAGACAGACTCGACAAGACTCCGTAAAAAAAACTTAAAATATGGTAAATTTTGGGCAAAAAGAGAGGTTAATGGCATATTTTTTAAAAATATCATTAATTTAATTAAAAATCTAATTAAATTAAATATAAAATCTAACAAATATAAAACTCATTACTTAAATTTATAAAGCATAAAGAAATAAAACTGACTACTTAAATCTAATAAATATAGCATTGAATATAAATAAAAAATTAAGATATTACTTAAATTTATAAAGCATAAACTTTATATTACTTAAATTTATAAAGCATAAACTTTATATTACTTAAATTTATAAAGCATAAACTTTATATTACTTAAATTTATAAAGCATAAACTTTAAAGCATAGTAAATAAAACCAATTACTTAATTCTAATAAATATAGCATTGAATCTAAATAAAAAATTAAAATATTGTAATATAATATATATATATATATATTAAAATATAAATAAAAAGTTAAATTACTTGAAATTTAATAACAATGCTATAGTATTCACAATGCACATATAATGGCTTTAAATAAAAAAGGGGCTCTAATTCTATGCTTCTTTACGGCTTAAGCTACCCGTGGCCAAGAAATTTTTAATCCAATACCAAAAGCATTGTCATTCAAAGTTACTGCTAGCGGGTCGCGGCAATACTGTGAAATCCAGTGTACCCGTGCCAAGCATCGACCCTACACGCAGTCTCCAGTGTACCCGTGCCAAGCATCGACCCTACCCACGACAAGCATGGAAACCCTCCGTCGATACTAACTTCGATTGCTGCCCTTCGATTGTTGTTGGAGGCACGCATGCTGGAGGACACAATTTCGCAGGATATGTCATCATTCATGTGCTTGCCGAGTCTCTCTGTCGATTTCGTGCTAAGTATATCCGAGTTCCTGCAAGTTTTCCCAGTTGCTATGAGTTTGCCGAGTCAACCACGAGTCTTATGCGATTACTTGGCTTGGAGGTTGACTTGCCCAGACTCGTGAGTAGTCGCGAGTCTTGGGCGAGTGGTGCTTCATTGATAAAACCTATGCCCTAGATATTCTGATATGGCATAAGTCCTCAACTGATCCCCTGACTGTCAGTGCCCGCTCGAACCTATGGGAATCAAATAGGTTAGTGGGATGGTCCTCAATGCCTAAGCAAAAGAGGACATTACAATATATATATATATATATATATATATATATATTCAATTTGAAATAAAAATAAAAATATTTGACATAATTTTAAATTTATCTATATAGTCTTAGATTTCTGATACATTCATACATGAAACAACTATAGATTATATATATATATATACCCTTTGTCGTTTCCATGTCGTATCGTATCCTGAGTTTTTGAAAATTTGCCGTATCCGTGTCCCCCCCCCCCTGTATCCGTATCCGTTTCAATGTAACTTAGGTTTCGGGCGATCAAAACGTCCTGTGGAGCAGTTTTGCCTATCTGAGCTACAAACTGGCACTTTAATGCCAAAAATGCATCAAAATGCACCATTATTAAAAATTAAAATATTTAATTTTTGGTATTTGACACATGCCAAATGACATGGCACAAGTCAAATTAAGGTGGGCGACTAAGTGAAAGGTGAAATCATATGTTAAAGGTTGGTTGGAAAGTAAGGATTGTGATGCTGAACGTGTGGGTCTTGAAGAAGTGTCGTTCGTGAGATCGTTATGCAGATTATCTTTGTAAATTGAAGATTTTAGTGGTCTTGATTATTAGGATAAAACCAAGGATATCAAGAGAGTGTCCGGAAAGACAGTATCAAGTGCCTCCGTTCAAGGACATGTCGGACCACCCTGTGCTCTAGTCAGGTCGCGCAATGCTAACCAGCAAACTAGAGGCTGAACATGGCAACCCAGCGCCCCCAACTAGGAGATTACCCACTGAACTTATCTTATCGCTCAACTCCGGATTGGTTGGTTATGGGGGTGAAAATTTTATTAGTTATCACTTATGAGCTTAACAAGTCTTCCACCTTTCTGAGTACTAGCCCAACCGTTTCCAGTTGGCAGAGCATACGGGTGTTGGACAAACGACCAAGATAAATTAATTAAAGGGGGAAATGTGGATTGAAGTGTTTTATTATTAGGAGCACTTGTTCAACTCTCCGACAGAGAGCGCTCTTGACTTAGTCTTAAGACCACAGTTCAAGAGACTTCCTACTTTAAAATTCCTAATGCAAGGGGAAAGTGCAAATCTATATGCTCTCCGGTAGAGAGTGCTCTTGACTTGGATTTGGCCAAGTTCAAGAGGCTTTGTTCATTTTATTGCAAAAGTGAAGCGATTGTGAAACTTAAAGAAGTAAATGAACTGAAAAAAATAAAAATAACCACAAAGAAAGATGCTTTGAAGATAATAGAAAACAAAATCTAGTGTTCTACCAAGCGGATTTATTCTAAAGTGGGATCAACCTCCGAACAAGGCTAATCACTAGAACCGTCAGTCCTGGAAACCTTTTAGCTAGCTGGATGTCCACAAGATGCGGATGGGGGAACGAGAAGCTACCACAAAACTATGTGGCATTTGGGATACAATCCCAAAGTTAGCTTACTCTGGTCAAAACTTGAAAGATAAGCGACAAAATGAATATAAACTACTCTAAAGCAAAAACTGAAAGATCTAACTTAACCAAACACCACACTCTTCCCCAAATGGGGAAGAAACCAAAAAGTGGAGGACTCCTCCACTTGAAATTTTATTATGAGATTACAAACGCCTTGGGTTTTGAAACCTTGAAGGACTTTGAAGAAATAAAACTTGAATGAAAAAAGATGAAAACTCTTATGAGTTTGTACAAAGGATAGTGGTTTATTTCAAATGACATTCATGGTTTGCACTTCTCCTTGGTTCAAAATTCACTTGAGCTTCTCTTTGGCTCCCTCCTGGATATTGCTTCTTGAAAGCTTTTCAAGTTCTCTTATCTTTCGAAACACCTACACAAGTCTCAAAACAACTCAACAATGCACCCATTAATCATTAGGAAAATGAAACAAACTTGAAACTAGTTAAGTCTAGATTTAAAAATTTAAGTCTAAAATGTGAAATGTATGAGATTTTGACATAAAACCTTAACTATGATGAAACGGACCAGCGAACAACAAACTCTTAGAATGTAGTGGGAAAGAGATTTAAAATATAAAAATTTGAAATATTTTTTATGAAAAATTTTCTATCTTTCAAATGGAAACTAAAATTAAACAAAGAATGCTTCTAAGATCTAACTTTTCAATGCATGAGATGGATGCAACAATACTTAAGATCTAACTCTAACTAGCTACTTTGCAAACTAAAAAATGAAGCTAACACTACTTAAAAATTCCTTTTTGTGACTTTTATGTGTTTAGGACTCTTTTGGAAGGTAGGCGAATGGAGCCAAAAACGAATGGAAGAGATGGGAGGAGTCTTGGATGGAAAGACGAATGGGTGAAGGGATATATCTAGGGCTAAAACAATGAAAATGGAGGAGGAGATGAAGAGTAAAACGAATGGAGGATGGCTAGAAGATGGTGGACGAGAGGAGGATGGAAGGAAGAAAGGAGAGGAGGAAGGGAAGATGGCTTTGATGAGGAAAACGAGAAGGAAAAAGTAAAACCAAGTGGACCAAAAGCAAAGGCCAACAAGGAGGTGATCACAAACTTGGAGATGGAAAAAGCTTGGGAAATCCACAGTTTGGATGGTAGATCTAGTAACCAAAGAGAAAGTTTCTTATGTTTGATGGAGGGAAGAGATCGAAGCTCCCTAGAAGTGTTTCTTCTGTTGAAGTGAAGAAAAGACCATGAAGACCTGTAAGACAGATTGATTAGATGCCAATAACCACTGTTGAAATAAAGAATGACTTAGTCTTTAATAAGCCTTTCTCCACCTTGGGAAACCCCTGCAAAAACCTTGTTATGAAACATGCAAGAACCGAAAGATATATTTTTAATCAAAGCTAAAACATACATCTAATATTGAAATTGCATGATCAATTGACAAAATGAAAGAGGTATCACCAATAGTGTGAAGTACATCCTAATTGCTCCAGCATGGACCTCCAAAGTCTAAACTTTATTCAATATTAAACAGATATTACAACAGTATTTTGGCAGTGTTCATGCTCAAAATATCCATCTAGAACAAGCCTAAAAGGCCTTTCTTAAATAGCAAAGGCTACATACTAAAACCCTAGGTCGAATTGGCATTCATAAGAGAGCCAAATGCCAACTAACATTAGTCAAATTCCAATCACATCTAGTCCAACCAATCGAATTCCAAGACTTGGAGTTTCACCTAACAACAAGTCGAGTTTGTGGATGATGTGGATGGGGAGGTGGCCTCCAACTTGGCAAGGCGCCCCCCATCCCACTTTGGAGACACCACCAAGCCAATAAACATATGCCATGTGTAGAACTGGCATTCCCAAAGGAGATTGACGTGAGCTGAGGTAGGTGGCGTGAGTTAGATTGGTAGAAGTTTGGAGTTTGACTACCAATCGTGGTAGTTGAGAGTGGGAGGTGGCCTCCACCTAGGCAAGGTGCCCCCACTCCTCATTTAATGCAAATCACACCAACCAAAACTCATTTATTATGAACTCCACCTCACCAATTCGCAGATTGCATGAAGGAGGGTGAATTCTCTTTGGGGGATAAGCTTGTGCTGACTGTATGTTCAACTGGATGAACTTGGAGTTGATTGGAATCATCATGAGTGTTTGTTGCCATGTCATTTAGCCTTTTACTTTATTCCATTTGGACTATTTTGGAGATTTTTGGATTTTCTCCAAAATAATAAAATTTATTAATTTAATTAATATTTTCTCAGTAATTGGGTTTTTAGAGAAAATATTAATTATGAGGCCTAAATGACATCCGAAACCTGGGTTTAGCTGGTCCATAGGTCATGTGTGATTTTTGGCTTATGAAACGAGCCATCAACCACTGAATTCGGACCCCGGACGACTGACATATTACAAATTATTATTTCTCTATTTAAACTATAGAGAAATTTATTAAAATTTAAAAAAACCCAAACTCGACGGACTCGGTAAAATTTTTTTGAAATGTTTTATGAGGGTCCTAGAGACTGGGGACATGACCAGAACCTATTCTAATAGTGTCTAGTAGGCTTATATACATTAGTTGGACTCTAATAACCCCCCATGGCTAAAATTTTCAAAATCGGGCATTCCAGCTTTGGAGGCGCGGGAGAAAACCTCATCGATTATAGCTCGGCTATAAGCAAAGTATAATTGACAAGGGAAAAAACTCCTTGGAATACCTTAGTTGCTTAATCAAGACATGGGGAACCGAGACACTCAGATCCTACTAGCACACTTTATTACAAATCCCCATGGGGCCATGGTCATGTCGACTCAAAAACAAAACTGGCTAGTCACAAATGCTGGATCATCTAATACATTGGAGTCAAACACTTATCATGTTTGTCAAATGGCGGCTCTTCAAATAATCCAACTATGGTACAAACAAGTTGGTAACAGAACTGTTAACCACCTGTGAAAGAACTCGAACAACCAATTTATTCAAGCATTGGCATGTTGAGCCATACATGTTCCACCATTCGATAGGAGGCGCCCTATCTTGATCTTTGATTGCATGCAAAGTACCAAATGGACCAACTTCATTGAGGTATTTGCTTAATTCATTGCGCAATAAGTGAAAATGGAGTGTGGAGCAGGGCTTTATCCCTGAAAGCCCTATTCCTCCCCTTCAAAACCCCAACTGTGGACCCCACCCACTCGAAATCCTCTTCAATTCCGTCGGTTGACACGAAGCATCCAAGGAAGCCATGGGAAGCGCTGAAGGAAGTGACGGGAAGCATTTTTAATGCGTACGGAAGCGCTAGGAAGCGAACAAGGAAGCGCTCGGGGAAGCGGAGCGAAGCAATCAGGAAGCGAAGCTTCCGATCGCTTCCTCAATGCTTCCTCACAGTGGCAGGAAGCGTTGAAAACTCCCCGGAAGCGAGCTTCCGAAAATAGCTTCCATCCGGAAGCGAAACGGAATCGCGATTCCGGGTAGCTTCGGTCGGAAGCGAGCTTCCGGAGCGGGAGCGAGGGGGGGGGGGGGAGCGCTTCCCCGCAACCTAGGTTTCTTCCTCCTCCCATTCTTTCTGTCCCCTTCCTCTCTGTGTTTTTATTCTGCAATACTTGTTGAACAACAAAGAAACAATGGTCAGGCGCTGTAAGTAGCAAGATAAATATGCAAATGAGGTTAAGCTTTAATTTTAATCACATTTTCCTGTTTAAATCCAAGACACCATATAGGTTCTAATCACTCGAAGAACTGGCCACACCCAACTCACATGAAAAGGGGCAGTTATATTTTCTCAAGGATACAATATTTTCCAAATCTCTTTTATCAAACAATTGAATACTACTACGGGTTTCACAAACATCAAAGTTAGGATCCTCTCGAGTCACAGCCACACCTAGCGATAATCCAGACAAATACATAAATTGTTATGTGAAGTGTGCCTCCCCAAACTAACTGTTATCCTCTAGGACAACATGAAATATCTCAGCCCAAATCGTTAGTGCGAGCCATCTTTTGCAAAGTCACTTGAAAGGTCAAATCCCCTCAGCCACAAGTTACAGCTGAAGAGATTCCACATACAACATAAATTGTTATGTGTATCACCCCATATCCCCTCACTTTTTGCTAACCTTTACCAATTCGATATCAAACTATGCTGTGAAGTGTCCCCCCAATGCCCCAAGTTTAGGCTAGACTTCAATAATTCAGATAATATCAAATTCCTTTTTCTTGGTCAAGACCAAACACAGATAGGTAAAATGTATTAGATGATATCAGATAATATCAAATGTTTTTTCTTAGTAAGGACCAAAGATAAAATAGGTAAAAAGAATTAGATGATTTAATTTTGCTAAATCAAATACTACTGAAGAACAAAAACAACATATACAAACAAGATCAAAAAATACAAATGACAGTTTATGTAACCCCGCACATGAATTGAAGGTTACTACCAAATGATTCCCTGATAGAGAATACAAGGGCAACATGCAAATCAATTTATAAAATAGCAAGCCTTACCAATGAGGGCATCGCGAACAAGATTTGTTGCTGCATTTCCATCGGCACCATAAAATTTGGTATAGCGTCTGCCATTGGATATATAAGTAGAACGAATCTTGCCATATATTTTAGAAATAAACACTTGCATATGCTTACTGCAACAGTATCCTAAACATTGATCTACTTTACCTTTTATATGATTTTCCACTTTGAAATCTGACTTCTGGAGAGTCCCATGCTAACGCAAATGTAACAGTTTTCTTTCCATGAGGTGGAACTACTACCGAAGCTGCAACAGCAGCACCAATTGATGCCCCTTGTTCTGAAGGAGGCGAAGGTGTGCCACAAGTATTTTCATCAAAAGAACCATGCTGAAATTAGAAAAAGAAACTATAAGTTCAACTTCTAACTTATGCCTTTGCATTACAATTACTTTATAAGAATTATGTTCTCAGGTAAGTTCCCTGTCTACTGGACAAAACTTGAAAACCTCAAGAAATATCAATCAAGCACAAGATGTAGCTGACAAAACTTGACATGTGCTTACATCTATACATGATTCCTAAATCAATCTGGAAATCAGAGGCCTTTTAACAGGAAGGAGATTCAGATAACACGTAACATGTGCGTATGCCACATTTATACAACTATATCGCAGAATTTTGAAAACATTCCATAAAACATATGACACACAAGAAGAATGGCCTTAGAAAGAGGTACATGAAGATTTATATCGAATCTACAAAATGATAGTGTCCTGCCCCATTCATTGGAATTACATCATTATAGTTATGAAAAACATAAAACCTAAGTTAAACAGATATGGATATGGGTACAGATACAGCTATCGGATCTAGTATGGGTATGGTTTCCAGTGCATGTATAGCAAATTTTTAGAACACCCTGGACAAGTTAACGCAAAGAACAACAATTAGAAAACACACACACACATACACATATATATACACACACACACACACACACACATATATATATATATATATATATATATATATATATATATACTGTTATGTGAGAATCCGTATCCGGATAAAAAGAATCATGATACACAGAAATTTCAGAAGGTCATTCTTGAATTTGGAAAGAAGCTGAAAGAGAGAGTTCTCATTAATATTACCAGACCTGATA
This sequence comes from Larix kaempferi, assembly GCA_027924585.1. Lineage (NCBI taxonomy): Eukaryota > Viridiplantae > Streptophyta > Pinopsida > Pinales > Pinaceae > Larix > Larix kaempferi. The sequence goes on along the minus strand of BSBM01000050.1, from coordinate 11,426,719 downwards.
CGTAAACATTGTCATCACTCAAAATCATACTTAATGAAATCTCTCTAAGGAGTGATACAAATGATTAGTTAGAGGGCATCTGTCACCAACAAAACCTTCTCTCACTTCCAGGTCAATACTCCTTTGATTAGCTCATGCGCATGCCTTGGCTCTCTTCATGCCAAGTTCGATTTAGGTTTTGATGCTCTCTAGTTTTGTATAAATAAGGGGCCTTGCTCCATTATTTGGATGGATGTTTATGCAAGAGCACTCTGCAAAAATTTGTAATATTTTTTGCTTTCATATTGGAATAAAGATTAGACTTTGGAGGTCCATGAGTTTTCTACATTGGTGGTGAATTCATCTCTTATTGAGGTGATATGTTTCTAAACCCATCTCTTAACTTGCAAGTGCTTTGATCAAATGCTAGCTTAGGAAGGTTATTATTCTAGCACACAGGAATAGCCATTTGTAGTCTTCAACTTGGTTATTTATGCAAAGTCTATCAAGATCTAAATGAATAGGAAGTAGACAGTTATACCATTGTTGATCTAATCTTGATTTTCCTAGCATACTAGTAATATTGATCTCACTTGTGCTTTGAGTTGTATGTGTTTTGGTTAGGTGTTTCCAAAGTGAAGAAGGGTGTGAGCTCATCTGCATCTATCCCATGCTTCATCATCAAGAGTTTTTTACTTTAACACTTTTGTGATTACAGGATCTACAAGTGCTCGAAATCTAATCCAAAGAAGAAGCCAAAGAGAGATCTTCTTATCATCTCATCAGAAAACAACTACTTCAAACTCCTTGGTTACTACAAGCGGATCATAATCTCTAAGGTTTTTATTATCTATCTTGATCTTAGCTTCTCATTAAAAGAGTGCATTATTTTCAAATTTATAATTAATTTGCACTTCTTTGGCTAAGTAGATCAATGCTTCATAGCTTTGATCTATTTATTGGGTCTAGATCTACCATTTTTAAAGCTTAAATATTCAAGATCTAGGATCTAGCTTCATCTTTTCCAAAATTGTAAATCCACTTTTCTATTTTTTCCTTTTGCTTGTTTTTTCCATTTTTTCCTCTTTTTGACTTATAGATCTCATAGATCCATTTCTTTTTGTTTATCTTTATTTTTACATTGAAAAACGTGCCTAGTTTGCCTTGAAAAGCGTGCATTTTCCAACATTTTTTAAAGTGCTGATTTTTGGCTTTAAAATTACTGTTTTTGGTCATTTTTAATTTCTTGGCATTCCTCTTATCAATCCATTCATCCTTCTACTTTTTTGACCATCTTTGGTTTTTTCCATTTTTTCATTGATTTTTGCCTCCTCTTCTTCTACTTCTTCAAATCTCTAGATCATAAGTCAAATTGGTTTTATCTAACACTTTAATTAGCCTTTGTTGAGAGCTCTTATCCACAGGTGAACAAGAGGACAAACAACAAGTGAAGAGCCCAAAGGCTAGCAAACAAAACCAAAGCAAGCAAACCACCCTTTTTGACAAGTGAAAAAACCCAAAAATATTGTAAAAATAAATTGAATAAAAGCAAGTGAGATAACGGCTCCCACACCCCCACTTCCCCCATATGGGGGAAGCCTGTATCGCCTGTTACCAACTTTTTGTACCATACTTGGATTTTCTGGAGAGCCGCCATTTGACAAACATGATGAATGTGTGATTCCAGTGTATCAGATGATCCCACATTTTGTAGCTAGCCAGTTGTGGTTAGCTTGTTTTGTTTTTTGAGTCGACATGACCATGGATCCTTGGGGGTTTGTAATAAAGTGTGCTAGTAGGATCTGAGTGCCTCGGTTTCTCATGACTGGATTAAGCAACTAAGGTATTCCAAGGAGTTTTTTCCCTTGTCAATTATACTTTGCTTAAGGCAAGGTATTATCGATGAGGTTTTCTCCCGCTCCTCCAAAGCTGGAATGCCCGATTTTGAAAATTTGGCCATGGGGGGTTATTAGAGGCCAACTAATGTATATAAGCCTACTAGACACTGTTAGAATAGGTGTCGGTCATGTCCTAGGTCCATAAAACCCTCTGAAAAAATTTCGAAAAAATTTTACCGGGTCCGACGAAATTTGGGTTTTATTTATTTTTTAAATTTAATAAATTTCTCTATAGTTTAAATAGAAAAATAATTATTTGTAATATGTCAGTCATCTGGGGTCCGAATTCAGTGATTGATGGCTCGTTTGATAAGCCAAAAATCACACATGACCTATGGAGCAGCTAAACCCAACTTTCGGATGTCAATTCAGCCCCGTAATTAATATTTTCTCTAAAAAGTCATTTACAGAGAAATTATTAATTAAAATAATAAAATTGATTATTTTGGAGATAATCCAAATCTCTCCAAAATTAATCAATTTGATTAAAATAAAAGGCTAAATGACATGGCAATGAGCATTTAGGAGGATTCCAATCAACTCCAAGTCTTCCCAGTCAACCATCCAGTCACCAGCTAAAGATCTTCTTGAGCCAATTCGCCCTCCTTCATGCATAATTCGATTTAGTGTGTTGGCATGTAATGATTGGGTTGGTGGTTAGCATTCATGTTAGAGGTGGGCGCCCTCATGACTCACCACACCTACCAAGCTTGGCTCCCATGCTAATTCGAGTTAGTACCTACCATTTACATGTGTCTCCCTCATAACCAATTCGCTACCTACCAAACCCTCACGCCATTCCTACCCCAAGCTCACGCTTTGCCTTGTTGTAACTCGCTTATTGGAAGGTGATCACTCCTACCTACCACTAGAGTCGAGCTATGCCACCCATGCGAGTTTAATCTACCTCATACCACTTGTCTCTCAACTATGCTAGCTCGCACTCCCCATATTCCTCCACATAGCTCACGTCAATCCTCTCCCTAACTCGCATGCATCCTTGTTGGAGTGTGTTGAGTCGAATTCTTGCCACCTCATGCCCTTTCACCAACCAACAACTCGACTTTGACTAGTGTTCACCTCTCCAAGCCCTTAGTTGATTGAAATTCGACCCACTTGCCATTGCCAAATTCGACCTAGGGTTTAGATTGAGTCTTTTACTATAAAGAGAGGCCCATCTGGGTTATTATCTCATGGATTTTTATGCATCGAAACTCTGATGAAATTGTAAGCGCTTTTTATTGAGAATAAAGTTGAGACTTTGGAGGTCAAAAACGTGGAGGCTCTTGATGTGCATTGCTTCACTTGATATTGAGGTGATATTGTTTTACATTTCATTTGAGGCTCTTAAGTTGTAGATCATGTTCATGATGGCTAACAATCTAGCACAAGTAGCATGTATCTAGTTCTTTTCACTTGAATGTTTTGTTCCAAATATATTATCCATGCTTAAGGTTTTTGCAGGTATATCTTCACTCTACAAATAAGACCAAAGGAGTTTTAATTTTTGGATTTGAGAAACAGAGGGAGTTAGATCTTCTCCATCAAACTTTCAAAACACAATTTTGGTTACTTGTTACTATAGGCTTCCATCTCTTCTAGCCTTCTAGTTTGCTCCTTGAATTTTTGCTTTGACTTGCTAAGCCATTTCTAGCCCCTCTAGCCTTGATCCGAGTTTGTTCTTGTTTTCAAGCCATAGATTAGTTTGCCATAAGGTTGAAGTTCCTTCAACCTTGGGGAATAACTTGGGATTTGTTCCCTTGTGCTCTCTTCAACACTCATTGTCGGCGTATCACCGGTTAACCGGAGGATTTCCAACGCGGTGTTTTTACCATCTCAAGTGTTCCACTTGAAGCCCTTGCCCTAGATCTACTTCTCCTTGGTTTTGTCTTCTCCTAGATTCGTCCCACTCCTTTTTGGTCTCCATCCTCCTATTCGTCCCACCTCATATTTGGTCTTCCTCTCCTAGCATTCGCCCTTCCTTACCTTTTCCCTTTTGCTCCTCTTATTTTCCAAGCTTCTCCTCTACCTTTCATCCTACCTATCCTTCTAGCCTCTCATCCTACTTCTTCCCTTTACCCTTCACCTCTTCGTTTTCCCTCTTTTGTCTTGTGCCTCCTCTAAGCTTTCATCCATTCCCATCTTGCCCTACAACACACAACAAACAACAAAAAACAAGCAAGTGTTAGGAGTTAGTGAGTAGTTAATGTTTATTTTCATACTTAGTTAATGGATAGTTGGTGGTTAGTTTGATTTTAAATAGTTGATTTGCATTTTAAATTGAGTATCCTTATACCATTTGCTAGTTAGTGATTAAGTTTGTTTCAAGTTTAGTGATATTCATTTTCATAAATTTATGGGCTGCCATACATCCACTTGAGGACTGTCATAACAATTTGTGGGCTGCCATTTACCTTGCTTGGTTGTCATAAAAATCTTTTCTATTGGCTGCCAACTTAAACATCATTGTGAGGACTGTCATAAATTCAAATTTCTGCCATCTGTCTGCTTGACTGTCATAGGGTATGTTTTTATTGGCTGCCGTCTTAAACACATTGTTAACTGTCCTATAAACTGTTGGGCTGTCTTTTGAGCATTTTGAGGATTGTTAAGATAGTGAGGACTGTTATAAAACTTAGTGGCTGCCATCACCTTGAGGACTGTCCATCACATGTGTGTCTGCCATCTTAAAAAACATCTTTGACTGTCCTAAACTTCACACGTGGGGCTGCCACTTCCTTTTTGACATTTAAACATTGCAAGTAGTTTAAATTTTAAATACAATTGCACTTGTATCTTAAGGAAAATTTTGGTTTATCATTATTTGCATGTAATTTGTGGATTTAAGACTTAGCTAGTATCAATTTGCTATTTTGATTTCCTAATGCTAATGGGTATTGGAGCTATTAGTTTGTGATAGATTTGTTTCAGGGAGTAGAAGTCAAGAAGCTTCCAATCGATAAGCCATCAAGAACACAAGAGGACAAAAAACAAAGATACATCTTCTTATCCTTTGTAGAAGCCATTAGGGGCTTCAGTTTTTCAATTTTTATAAGTTGTTTCTAGGTAGCCATTAAAGACCTTTCAAGGATTTTCCCTTGAGGCACTTGTAAAAGATTAATAAAACTTATAGTGGAGAGGTCCTCCATTTTTGGTCTTCTTCCCCATTTGGGGAAGAGTGTTGGGTTTTGTGGTTTGGCTTAGTTAGATCCTTCTCATATACTCTTAGTTTAATTTCACTTCAATAAGTCATTTTGCTCATCTTCCATATTTACTTACCCCCATGCTCTCCCGAGTAGGGTCTTTGACCTGAAAGAGACTCTTGGGTAGCTTAGATTTACTTTTGTTTATCATTATATTGTTTCTCTTCCAAAGCCTTTGACCGGAAGTTGTATCCTTGGGATTTCATCTCAAGGGCATGACCACATAATTTTGTGGTCACTCTTCCTTCCCCGTCGGTTTCCTTGGTAGAGCTTTCAGCTAGCTGGAGGTTCTCAAGTGCAGGCGATTCTAGTGGTTGATCTTGTTCGGAGATCAATCCCACCTAGTAGATTAAAGTTTGCATGGTAGAACACTAGATTTACTCAGTTTCATTTTATTTCGCAAATAGTATCGTTAGTAGTATTCATATCTTGCTGATCAATATTATTGTTTAAATCTTTTTTCAATCTGAGATATACTACTACTACAATTTATCTGCTTCTTAAAATAAACCAAAGTCTCTTGAACTTGGCCAAATCCAAGTCAAGAGCACCCTCTATCGGAGGGCATTTTAGTTTTGCATTTCCCTGCATTAGGCATTGTTAATATAGTAAGTCTCTTGAACTGTGGTCATAAGACCAAGTCAAGAGCGCTCTCTGTCGGAGAGTTGAACAAGGTTTTCTAATAATAAAATTTTCCACTCATACGCCCCTTTAATTAATTTACCTTGGTTTCTGTCCTACACCCGTATGCTCTGCCAACCGGAAATGGTTGGGCTAGTACTCAAAAAGGTGGAAGACTTGATAATTTACAAATGAAAATCTAATTAAAACTTTCACCCCATAACCAACCAATCCGGAGTTGATCGATAAGATAATTTCAGTGGGTAATCTCTTAGTGGGGGCGTCGGGATTCCATGTTCAGCCTCTAGTTTGCTAGCTTGCATTGCGCGGCCTGGCTAGAGCATTGGATGGCCCGACATGTCCTTGAACGGAGGCACTTGATATTGTCTTTTTCGGACTTTCTTTGAACATCCTTGGTTTTAGTCCTAATAATCAAGAACATCTAAAACACTTAAAATTTACCAAGAACAAATTGCAAAACGTCCTCACAAACAACTACTTTCGACTTATTCTTTCAGCATCACAAGTTTTATTTGACTCCATTTGGCACTGGTCTTTAATATTTATCTTTGAAATCTGGACCATATGTCCTTGTCACTTGTTTAAATTTCAATCTTGTGGATGCCTTAAATTAAATTACAAGTCAAAGTATTCTGTTATCTTCTGAATCTGTATCTTGTGAATTTTGCAACGTGGATTGCGTGTTTAATTTTGTTCTAGTCATCATTCAAAAAACTCCTAAACAACACCCATCCGCATCACAACACAAAAAACATTTAAACACACAAAGAGCCTTAGACAACTCTTTAGTAGGGACTACCCCCCTTGGCTTCGTTAGGAGTTTTGCCTAAACGGAGGAGCTGGGATTCAGGTGACAGTACCTGGTTCATTGCTTGCCCCCAAGGCCACACCTCTCCCCACTTTCCAGTGAGGGAGACAGCTTTCAAAAGGTTTCTGCTGCTGGTGTTCAGTTTGGCGGACAACATCGCCCATTGTCCATTTTTGCATTTTGTCTTTGCTTTATACCTGCATAAGTAGTTAAATTTGATCATTAGATTAGCTTTCATTTTCTGATATACTACTAGAGTAGTTTTGTTTTGCTTAGATTAGATTTCCTGTTTTCATATAAAATTGTTAAAACGAACCAAAATCTCTTGAATCTCACTCAACAGTGGATCAAGAGTGCTCTCTGTCGGAGAGTTCTTTTGCTTTGATTTGACTAACCCCCTTGCTTTCCCGAGTATGGTCTCTGACCTGAAAGAGACTCTTGGGTAGTTTAGATTTCATTTTTAGTATTTATTTCCGTACATCATAAATCTCTTGAATCTCGCCATAAGGTGGATCAAGAGTGGTCTCTATCAGAGAGTTTTTCTATAATGGTTCTCGCTTCAAAAACATTCCCCTAAAATTGGAATTTATCATTTCTATACTACGTATGCTCTACACAGAAAGTTAGAAACAGTATAGGCTACTTAATTTTTACATTTAATTCCAACTTCAACCATAATAAAATTCATACCCCATAACCAACGAAAATCCGGCGCTGACCGTCAATACTCAAAAGTGGGCAAATTCTGCCTGGGGGCATTGTATCACTGTACTTAGACCTTGGGGGAACCGTTAGACTACATCCTTGTTTGGTGTAGTGTTGAACACGTTTTCAGGGCTTTGCAGCCAACATGTCCCTGTATGGAGCCACATAGAGTATTTTTCGGACATATTTCCAATACCTTAGGGTATTGTTATCACACAACTTGTAGTTGCCCCTAGAGGTATCCCATCCAGGACGGTAGAGGAGACAGGCAACTAAAGAGGTGACCCAAGAGATGCCACGGTTCCCAATGCAAGGTGGGAGTCACGTCAACCGAGGCACTCTTCGCTTTAGGTCAGGGTGTAACAAGACCTAGGGGGAGACCCTATAACCAATCACAGTTGATTGGATCCAAACAAAGGTTTCTAAGGGTAAGTAAATGAGGAGTTACGGAAACCAATGCAAGGTTAAGTGGACCTAGAAGTTGAAGTATGGTTGAAGGTGTGTAAGAGATTGTTAGTGTTTCAACCTACGTATGGTTTAGGCCACATGATTGGGTATGATGACTGGGTGTAGTACCATATGCTACACAAGTGGATCCTATTTCTTGGGAAGTGTGAAATGGTTTTAAGTGGGCCCACAAGGTGAAGCTAGGTGTGAAGTTGGTACTAGATGTTAGGTAATGACTAGATCTATAGATCTAAGTTGATTTTAGAAGTACCCATGTGCTAGATCTAGGTTTTGACACAAATCCCAAAGAGTGCGACTTGCTTTGAGGATGACTAGTGCCTTGTAAGATGGGCTAATGGGGTCAAGAAGTATGTCAAAGTGTAGATGGGACACCTAGGAGCCAAGTCAAGTGGGCTAAAAGAGATCTAATGGTTGGATCTTGCTAGATCTAGGTTTCCAAGTGATGACCCTAAGTGGACCACAATCCCTTCAAACAAGGAATGCTACCCTCAAGGCGGATTGTGACGAAAAGATAGTCTAGACCTAGGTTTCAAGGTATGGCCGTTCCAAATCTCCAAAAATCCCAAACACCCACTTCCTCAAAGTGGACAAACTCACCTTCCCCAAGTAGTGCGACTTTGTTCAAGGAGGGTTAAAAGGTGGGTTTGGTGGACCAAATCAAGTCCAATGGCCACCAAACTATAGATCCAAGTAGCTAATACCCCGATCTATGTATGTCCCAAAAATCAAGTCAATCCAAGGGCTAGATCTTAGTCGATCTGAGTTTTGAGGTGCCAAGAAGTTCAAAAGGGGGTTTTAACCCCTTAAAACATGGAAAGATGTCCACAAGGTAGAATTTACCAAAGTAAGAATCTGGGGGTAGGTTATCAAGTGCCTAGATTGCAAATCAAGTGGGATCTCACCTACCCATGTGCTAGATCTAACCAAACAAGCCTCTCACTAGGAAGTGTGATTTGGGTCAAAGATAGCTTTTTGCCTTGAAAAGTGTGCCAATTTTAAGCCAATCACCACCAAACTATAGATCCAACTAGGGGTGGATGCAATAGAGGTGGGTTTTCAATATCTCTTCAAAAGCAAGGCTAGATCTAAGTAGATCTAAGAAATACCAAAAACAAGGGTTTTAATTAATTAGGGTTTTTATGATCTAGAAATCATGGATGATTCAAGGAAGAAGAAGATCATACCTCTTGGAACATACCTGGATGAAGAGATGAATGCTAGTTGAGACGAGGATTACTTTGCCAAAGATCAAATGGAGAATTGTTGAAGCCCTCTTGCCAAATCGATTTTCCCAAGCCACATGTGATTCCTTCTAACCTGTCAAGACAAGGAGCAAAGCATCAATCAGTTTAACATGTTGAAGGTAGATACAAGCAAGAGAGAGAGAGAAACATAGAATAGTTGACACAAAGGCAAAACTACTCCCTGTCAAACCAAAACGACTTCTTCCAAGTTTGAAGGGCAAGCCTCCCCACCAATTCGCCCTTGTCAAAATCGTCCTCTTAACCTGTAAATAAAATATGGCAAATATGCAAGATAGCTACAATAGATCCTCCAGTGCAATGGACAAAAGCATTTACAATCGAAACAACCAACATCCACTCCAATCCAAGCATGTACTCCAAAAGATAGAAATTTTTATTCCAAGAGCCAAGAGCCAAAAATCTCTAGATGAATTTTACAATGAGAGGCTCCCTCCTTAAATAGGATGGGGAGAGAGTATAATCCTAACCACTTTTTACATGAGTGGCTAAGATTAAAAGATCTCAAGATCTAATCAATGGCTAACAATAAATCATAACAATACATCACATGGATCATCCAATATAATGATAGCGCCCCCACTAAATGGTACAATAAGAGGGTGACGTCATCCACTAGAGAAACATAAGTACCAAAATCCACCTCATGGTGACTAGGACATGACAATATAAGCACATGGTGGGGCTAGGAGGTATCAATCCTTACTAGCTCATCCCCAAGGCACAATAAAATAATAAAATATGTCCAAGATAATATAAATGACCAAAACTATCCTCATAATCCATGACAGTCAAGCAATAAATGACCTACTGTGATCAATGTGGGCATACCCACATGGTGAAAACTGACTGGAAGATAGTGATGCCACCCTAGAAGACCTCTGTGAAAACCAAATGCCAAAACCTTACCTCAATTGCCCAAATCGATTTCCTCAGTGACCACTTTATCCCGTTTTTTAACTGCCTCGGGAACTGTGAAAGTGCCAAAACTGCCTCCTAGGGTGCCAACGCTGTCCATTTGAGCCCACCAGGCTCTCCCGAAGGGGGGGGTAAATGGTAAAAACAAGTGGCTGGACCACCCCCTCCATCATCAGCGCCCTAGGTGAACTGGCCTCTCGGGGCCCCTGCTGCTCAGGCTGGGAAATCAGCCCCAAATCTGGTCAACAAGTGTAAAACTGCATCAATCACTGTCAAAAGTGCTCGGAACTGAAAGATAAGTGTCTCATTGGATCCAGAAGACCCAAATCCACTAGAAATGTGTACTCATACACCATGGGTTGCCCTAATGGGCCAGCTGTAGGGTCCACCATATATGGACAATGTATAATCTGCTGATCTGAAGTAGTAATAAAGCCTGCTGAACTGGATCAATCATCATCTGCATCATATGTCCATCATATGATATCATCATCAAGCATGTGGGACCATCAATCATCATCAATAATCATCTATACATGGTCCACATCATCATAGATCCCAATAATATACAACCAAGGACAAATCACATCAGTAGACTAAGACATGCTCCTCTAATCATTTTCACAGCTAAGCTTAAAGTATAAATTCCATTCAGTGGCATTAATCAAGTTAACATATTTCGTTGTTATATAAAATTACTTGCACAATAGTTCAAATGACAAACTCACCCATTGGACATGGTCAAACTGCTAGTGAAGGATGAAGGCTAGGAACAAGGTTGGGCCAAGGGGTTGACTTGTCTAACTTAACTCAAAAATACTTTGGACTGGGAAAAGTGGGAAGCTAAAAACTCTGTGCTGGACAAAATAACACGGGGGATGGTTGTGCCTCACAAATGGATAAGTTGTTTAGAGAGTGCTTATTCAACTTAGGCATCATGTCTACATCAAGTTGATCCAGGTTCATTAGGATCATTCAATTTTATTCCATGGCCTTTTTGGCCTACATAACCCTTCGGATTTCAGATGTGCTGAGAAGCACAACTAGTTGCAGCTTGCATCCAGGGCATGTTTTTCAAATATATATAAGGTCAGCAATTGTTTAGATATAACTTTTAAGAGCCATTGCTTTTTGGACCTTTTTTATACTCTTCGAGGAGTATTTTTAGCTGTTCATCGCTCTTGCCCTTTTTTGTTTCCATGGGCGAATTTTTAAGTTTCCATAGGTAGAACATGAGCTTTCAGTTTTAGCCAACAACATCTCAAGTGACTAGGGGGAGTTCGAGCCAATGCCAAACATCGGGACAACCGACCAGAATGATTTAGGCCTACAATCCAACTCACCAAAGGCAAGTTTTGTCACCAACTTAGAGCCGAGACACTGAATATGCAGGGATGCGGTCCAAACACAGAGGTAGAAAAATGGGGAAGTCCTCGGTATTAGAAAGTCAAATGAGACAAGTCAAGGTTTAAAGTCAAATAGGAAGGTCATGTATGGATGGAGTCAAGTGAATATGGAGCCTACACTAGCAGACAACTGGTGTCAGGAAAGACCATATCTATGTAAGGTGGAAAACCAGTGGGTTTTGTTAAATGACCTAAATGTGCAAGCAATTGTCCATTTTATGATTTATAGTTCATTTTAAACAGTTTGCCACATCAGGAATAATATACCAAGCACATGCTGTGATCATGACTAAATCAACAAGATAATAATCCACAGTCAGTGATAACATATCCATAGATCATACAACATCATCAAAATAATAATCATCATGTACCATCTGAAACACTGCTGCAATACATCTCTAAGCACTGAACTGAAATTGTATGGGATAAAGGGTCACATCGGTCATCACATCTGAACTCTCAAGGCTCAGCCTTGACACAAGGTCAAACATACATCGGAATAATATACTGCTCTGATCATGAGTGATCCAAAATATATAGCCATGCTTTGGAATAATGGAAACTCTGGAATGTGCAGATATCTGCTGAACAAGGATAGTAGCCCTGCTACTATAGTGTGATAACAGGTATATCTTGGAGATTTCCTTAGCCATAATAATCAAGATCACCACAAAATTTACAATAAAATTTACAAAGAGCACTTGCAAAATGATCTCAAGCACACGAACTCTTGTATTCAACATCCCAAGCATTCAAAACATTGACTCCATAAGGCATTGGTCCTACATATCATTTATTTGCTTAATATCTATTTGGAAGTACTTGTCTTATCTTATAATTTTCATATTATAATGTGGATGCATTATTCTTGAATCACATTGTCATTGGTCGTGTATCTCAAAATATATATTTTGCAAGTACATGCTTTGATTATCTATAATTGTTATTGTAAATCTTAAACAAACTCCTAAACAACACCCATCCGCATCACATCACCTTAAACTTTAAAATCAAGAGCCTTAGAAACTCTTTTGTAGGGTCTACCCCCCTTGGCTTTGTTAGGAGTTAGCCTAAACGGAGGAGTCAGGATCAGGTGACAGCACCTGACTCTTTGCTTTCCATCAAGGCCACACCTTTCCCACTTGGGAAATAGCTTTCGAAATATTTCTGCTAACGGTGTGCAACTTGGCAGACAACATCTTTGCAACTCTTGCAACTTTTAAAATTGGTTTTACCAACAAGTTTGGTGAAAAGAAAGAGCCTCGACCTCAGTTAGTTTCCTTGACAAATATAAAGAGAAATGAAAATGAAACAATGGACGAGTTCAACAAAAAGTTCACAGATTTGATGAATGCTATCCATGTTGATTATAAACCAACAGCTCAATCCATCTTGGTGTACTACATTGATGCCCTAGGTGGAGAAATGCAATATCAACTTAGGGATAAGGAGCCTACAACTCTTTTAATAGCCCAAGAAATGGTTGTTAAGATAGACAGGAATATTCAATCATCGGGTAAATCTAACATTCCTGGCTACTCAAGATCTCAAACTCTTTTAAAAACAATTGAGCATAAAGAAAAAGATCCTTTGTCTTCCATCAAAGATTCTTATGAAAGACAAATGTTGGAAATGAGGGAGAGACTGGAAAAGATGGAAAAACATAAATGAAACACCTTGCACAAATGAAGGAAATGCAGAACATAGTCTTGACCATGGAAAGAGCGCAAACTCAACCTGCCCCAAGAACATATCCTCAAAAGACAAATTGGCAAAGGAAAGGACCTAACCATGAACAGAGGCCTCCCAATCAATTAGAGGCTGCTAACATGGTTGAAGATTATACGCCATTTTGTAGGGCATGTAGAGACTTTCATGAGGAATCTACTTGTCATTATGCATGCTATGCTCAAGAGCATGGTTTTCCAGAGGGATGTGGTGGTGAACCATCATCAAGCAAGCCTGAGTATGAGAACAATGTAGGTGACATTCATAGTATTCCCAGAGAAAGTTGGAGACAGGCTAAACAGTATAGTCAAGATGTAGATAACTTGACTAGGAACTTTGGTGAAAGACCTTCAAATGAGCAGGTTAACAACATGTAAAAGTTCAAAGGTGTTACTTATCAGAGGGAAAGCAAATACTAGACCTTCCACGCAATATCCACCTAAGGTAACTGTTATCACCAAACTTGTAGTTGCCCCTAGAGATAGATCCAAGATGGATGGCAGAGGGGATGAGCAACCAAAGAGGTGCAACCAAGATAGCCTCGACTCCCAATGGATGGTTGTCACGCCAATCGAGGCAATCTTCACTTTATGTTATCTAGCCCAAAACAACAAAGGGGGAGACCCAAATCTACTCCTGATAGGAGAGATCAGACCAACACACTATATCAAATCAAGTATGGATGAAGTACGTAAGGTGTATGGTAAACCCTAGATCTATGGATGAAGTCACGAGATAAATGATAGGTTGGATCAAGATGTTTAATCAGTGTAGATTTGGTCCAACGTGGTTATGTAAGTGACTTATGGTGTTTAGAACAAGATCAAGGATCAAGGTACTTAGTCAATTGTGAGAAAATCCATTGCCTTGGGAACCGTGTCCAATGCAGGGTAGTTAATGACCAAATTGGGGCTAACCAATACCAAAGGTGGCCTTGATGGATGGATATGACAGTGTTGAGATAATCAAGCAACCAAAACAAGGATCAAACCACAAGCAAACTCAATAGTCCAAGAAAGTCGAATTGGCTTGGAGAGATCAGTGCCTTGGGAAATGGGCCAAATGGAGTCGGATGTCCACCAAACTGTAGATCAGGAATGTTGAGGTGTAAAGCTAGGTGGGTCTTGAGAATTAGGATCATCCAATGGCTAGATCTCAGTAGATCTAAGATTCAAATGTATCACAAAGTGACCCAAGTGGGGCTCAACCCTCAAAATGAGGAATGGGGCCCACAAGGTGAAAATCTACACTAGGGGTATGTTATCAAATATGTAGATTACAGATCAAGTGGGATCTCACCTACCCAGGTGCTAGATCCTAGCAAACTCACCTCTCCTAGGAAGTGCGACCTCTCTTGGAGAGACCGTTTTGCCTTGGGAAATGGGTCAAATAAAGGCCAATCCTCACCAAACTATAGATCCGGATCGCTGCGAATGCTATAGAGGTGAGTTTTAAATTTTATACCCAAAAGCCAAGTGGATCTTGCTAGATCTGAAAAATTGTAAAATGAGGGTTTTGAATTTATGAGGGTTTGAAGTAACTTAGACAAACGGATAGATCATGGAATGAGAAATTACCTTGAGATCATACCTAAGTGATGGATGAAGATGCCTTGTTGTTGAGTAAGACTCCCGCAGAGATCAAATGAGAAATTGTTCATTTTGCTTGCCAAAATGATGCCCTAGCCCACAAGTGCGACCTCCTCTTCCTGTCAACCAAGGAAAGCGATTTCAATCAGTTGAGCAACAATGGAGGAAATACAAATGAAAAGCAATGATAACATGAAATAGAAGGTCCTAGGACAGTAATACTCCCTGTTACCAACGAAGAAACCCAAGGAAGAAGTAGGGAGGGCCTCCCCTACCAATACGTCTTCCTCAAATGAATTCGGCCTCCAACTGTAGATACAAAAAACGTGGTACAAAATATAGCAAGACAAAATCTCCAAGAACCCAATGCAAAGGAAGAATCAACGAACGAACTCCAAAAGCATTCACCACAACACAACAGATAGATGCAATAATAATTCTCTATTCCAATAATCCAGAGCCAAAAGTCCCCTTTACAATGAAAAGCTCTCCCCTTTAAATAGGATGGAGAGAGGCCATAACCTTAACCACTTTTTGAATGAGTGGCTAAGATTAAAAGGTCAAAAGATATAATCAATGGTTGAGATGAGCTCAACAATACAATACATGGATCAACTCACTAATACAATATAATAGTGGACAAATCACCCATAACAAGGGGGTCCCACCACGTCACTGATAAACATAAGAAATAGCTTATGGTGGGTCTAAGGGGTAATTTCTAACACCCTTGGTCAATCCCCATAGCACAATGTCATCAAAATAATCATCTAAGCACCAAATCGTGCCTCTCTGGGAAAGTCGTGAGCCTTGGAAGGCTCCAGAAATCATCAAAAAGTGCCATAAGTGATGGATGTGGGTCCCGATGAAGCTGAAACTGCTAGAGAAGGTGTGGAAGACATCCCACTCATCATCACAAATCATCCCATGCCATAAACTTGCCTCAGTAGCCCAAATCAAATTCCTCTGTAGCCATTTTCACCATTTCTTGACTGCCTTGGGAAGTGTGAAACTGCCCAAACTGCCTCCTGCAATGCCCGGCTCCAAAAAGTAAGACCACCAGGTTGTCTGGAAGGGGGGTAATATGGTAATAACAAGTGGCTGGACCACCCCCTCCATCAATAGCACTCTAGGTGAACCGATCATATCTCTGCTCTGCTCTGACAGGGCCTCTGACAGGCCAAAACTGCACTAGAATAGCCAACTGAGGCTAAAACATCACTATAACTGCCCGGAACTGAAAATGGACTATCTCATTGGACTCAGAAAGTCCAAATCCATCTAAAATGAGTACTCATACACCATATAGACCTCTGCATAGTCAAAAGTAAATACTTATCATATCCGGCAGACCAAATAATAATAATCTGTAAAGGTGTTGAAAAGCACAAATCATCATCATAAGCCTAAAACCACTGCATAAGCCCATCATGGTGACCTTTACCAGACCATATATCATCTATCTGTAACATCTGAGGTCTGCCACCTCATGTCTTGTGGTTGATTTTTGGTCAAACTGGGTTTGACCAAGTCAACATGACCAAAATATAACTCAAACTGTCATCAAGCTGCTGCAAGGTGTCAAAGGTTAAAACATGCTTTACAATCCATTCAAATAGAAATTATAACAAATAGCAATCATTACTGGCGATCTAAATCCAAATATAATAGGTCATTAATTATTATTTATTACTCAGACAAGACTTTCAAGACCATACTCACTTCATAGTTGTGATCAATTTACTAGTGAAGGGTGAAGGCTAAGAATAACATGGCTAGGTCAAAGGATGACTTACTGACTTAACACTGTGACACTTTGGAAATGGAAAAAGGAATACACACCATAGCATATAGTGGACAAGCAATAACACAGGGAATGGTGGTGTCTCACAAATGGGTAAGTTGTTCAAAGAGTGTTTATTCACCTTGACAGATGCGCACAATCCATAATACAAATGAGGCCAGCAATCTTTTTGATATAGAGTTTAAGTTCCATTGCTTTTTGGGCCTATAGTTTCCATAGCCTTTGATCTATGTGTGTTTACAAACACATTGCATAGATTTACATTTAATTAGGCCTCTTTGTTGCAGGTGTGTTTTTAAAGCACTTGTTTACCTGAGCACTTCTAGGTGTGTCATAGACAGCTTGTTTACCTAGGTATTTACATTTCACAATAGATATAACATTTGATATTTCATAGCCATTTTCATTTGGCTTGCCTTTCATTCATGTGTGTTGAGAAACACATTGCATGAATGGGCTTTTCATACAAGATACAACATTTTATTTCCATACTTTGTATTCATGGCAGCACCAAAAGTTTCGGGTTTAGCCAACAACAACTTTAGTGACTAGGGGGACTTCACAAGGAAATCCAACTCATCAAAGGTAAGTTTTGTCACCAACTTAGAGCCGAGACACAATAAACAGGGAAGCTCATCCAATACAGAGGCTATAGTGAGGAAAGGTCCTCCATGCCACTAGTCAAGTAGTAAGTCAAGGTAATGAACAAACTGGGTAAGTCATGGATGGATGAAGACAGTGAATAATGAAACCAACACTAGCGAGCCAAAGTATGGCGGGAATGATCACCTCTATTCTCCCTAGGGAGGGTAAAACCAATGAGTATAGGCCAAGAACATCTATGTTTGAGCAGGGACAAATATGATATATATATAGTACAACCAGGTCCACATATCTATATGATCGCCAGATCATGATACTAAGTGCTAAGACATGCTAAGAGAATGGAAATAAAAGCAACATAACCACAACACCATAATATACCTGCTGAGTCATATACCTGAATGCTCATCATCTGAGCCATCATTTGTCCTCTGAAACTACTGCTGTAACTCTGGGCACTACTGAATGCTCTGTACAAATGGCTAAATAGCTACATCAGTCATCTCTCTGAGTGTCCTGAGACTCAGTCATGGCATGGGGAATAAAACTGTGTCCATAATCTAATAGTGATCCAATATAGATGCTCATCTCAGCTTCTCAATGCAAGGGAACTGGCTGAATAGTGTACTGGAAT
Source organism: Larix kaempferi (assembly GCA_027924585.1). Lineage (NCBI taxonomy): Eukaryota > Viridiplantae > Streptophyta > Pinopsida > Pinales > Pinaceae > Larix > Larix kaempferi. The sequence continues at coordinate 11,409,069 of BSBM01000050.1, read as the reverse complement.
CAGAAAAATAATGTATGGTAGCCCGGCTACTATATATGTGATAACAGTAACAATTCCAAAAGAGTCCAATGAGTCAGTTGATTTGAATTTTGATTGGGGTAGTTGGTTTAATACAACTAAAGTACCTGTGCCTATTAATGAACTATATAAAATTCCTGGACAAAAGGAAAAGTTGTTAAAAATCTTAGATCCTCCTACTTCTACAAATCGCCCCACACCTTTGAATCCTCCTACCCCTAAGAGGGTCACTTTCTCAGAAACTGTGGAGCAACCATCAACAAGCTAGAACAGTGTTTATACAGCCACCCCTGTAATTCTGCATACCAGGGACCCAAGAAAAGAAGATCATCCCCCTTTTTTCATATCATTGATGATAGGTGATCTTCTTCTATATAATTGTATGTTAGATTCAGGGTCTTCCTCCAACCTCATGACTAAAAAGGTCATGCAACAGCTCAACCTGAAAACTACAAGACCATACCAAAATGTTTGTGCCATGGACTCTAGGCCAGTTGAGGTTATTGGAATGATTGAAAATCAATCAGTGAGGTTGGCCAAATATCCGGACATCCATGTTACCATGGACATCCTTGTCATTGATGTTTCAGATAAATGGGGGATGTTGCTTTCTAGGAAGTGGGCTGCCACTTTAGGAGGATGGATCCAAATGGATTGGACCTATGCCACTGTGCCAGCATCTAAAGATTCACTAGTGAAGTTGCACACTGAGAAAGAGAAGAAATTCCATGTTGAAAATCCTAAAAGGCCATTGAACCAATATGTGTATAATACTGATGAGCATGACACTTATCAAATTAACTCTACCTTTTTGGCCCCTATTCAAGAAAAAATTAAAGATGAAAAGGTATATGAAATATGGAGGATGAATTTTGACGAAGCTCACTCAAGAGCTGGAAAAGGGGCTAGGATAGTTATAACTTCACCTGGGGGAAAGACTTTTAACTTTGCTTTCAGATTGGAATTCGAGGCCACGAATAATGCAGCAAAATATGAAGCACTTCTACAAGGCGTCGAGTTAGCCAAGGATATGGGGATCAAATTGCTAAGCATAAAGGGTGATTCAGATTTTATAGTTCAACAAGTCAAGAACCAATTTGCATGTAAATGTCAAAGACTAAAGAAATATAGAAATGCAATTTGGGATACTATGGAATTTTTTGATGCCCTAAATATGGAAGCAATCCCTCGAGATCATAACAGTGCAGCAAATAGGTTAGCAATTTCAACATCAACCCTCCAACCATCAGAAGAAATGTTAGAAGGTGACTGTCAACTTGAAATAAATTTTAGACCATCAGTACCTGATAACATAGAACATTGGCAGGTTTTTAAGGATGATGAAGAAATCTTGAAATTCATTCACAACATAGATGAGTTCTCAAATTTCAAAGCCAATGAACAGGAGGAAGACAAAGAGTATCAGGGAAAAGGAAACTAGTTTAATAATCCTGTGCCACGTGGCCTTGTAGCTTTAGAGAACATCTTCGACAGACAGGACGAGAGGAAGAACAACATTGATCAGATGAAACCAGGGGATTATATGGAAATAAACATTGGATCAGAAACAAGCCCTAAAATGATAAAAATAGGAAAAGGCACCTCAGAAAAGGAGAGGAATGACTTAATCAATTTAGTAAAAGAATATAGGGATGTGTTTGCCTTTACTTATGATGAATTAAAAGCATATCGGGAAGATGTCTTCCAGCACACCATCCCTCTCAAGCCTGAATGTCAAAAAGTCAAACCTTTTCGCCAAAAACTAAGGCAAATAAATCCTAAGTTGGCTCCTATTGTGAAAAAGGAATTAGAGAAAATGTTAGCGGCAAGTATTATAGCACCCACTAGACATTCATCTTGGTGCTCCAACTTATTGGTAGCTAGAAAGAAAAACAGGAGTATAAGGATATGTATCGACTTCAGAAATCTCAACATAGCTTGTCAAAAGGACAACCATCCTCTCCCTAACATGGAGACCCTCTTCCAACGGGTCATTGGATCGAGTATGATGTCCATGCTTGATGGTTTTTCGGGATACAACCAAGTTGTCATTCAGAAAGAGGACAAACATAAAACCACCTTCACAACCCCATGGGGTACTTTTGAGTATCTAAGAATTCCTTTTGGCCTTCTTAATGCTGTGGCTACCTTTCAAAGAGCCATGGACTATGCCTTCAAAGAATTAATTGGCAAAATGATTGAAATATATCAAGATGACTTAATTGTATTTTCAAAAGAAAGATCCAACCATGTCAATCACCTTAAGCAAGTTTTTGAAAGATGTAGGAAATATGGAATTTCCTTAAATCCGGCCAAGTCATTCCTAGGGATTGATGAAGGAAAGCTTCTAGGTCACATTATATCTAAAGACGGGATCAAAATTGACCCTGAAAGGATTGAAGCCATCAGAAAAATACCTCCTCCAAAGAATGTGAAGGCCCTCCAATCTTTTAATGGACACATCAACTTCATTAGAAGATTCATTCCCAATCTGGATGAGTTAATGAAACCCATGCAAACACTACTCAAGAAAGATGCTAAATTTGTATGGAATAATGAAGGGAGGGAGGCTTTTTCTAGTATCAAAGAGGCAATCACTAAGTCACCTGTTTTGGTTAGCCCCGATTACACCAAGGACTTTATGATATTCTCCTTTGCATCAGAGGACACTATTGTCGGTGTGTTGCTCTAGAAGAACTTCGAAGGGTTCGAGCAACCTATTGCCTTCATGAGTCGAGCATTGCAAAACTCTGAGCTAAAATACACTATAATGGAAAAGCAAGCCTCTGCCTTGGTTAAATCTCTTAAACACTTCAGAACATACATCGGGTATTCAAAAGCCATAGGATATGTTTCCCATGCTGTAGTAAAATACATCTTGTCTCAACAAGATTGCTTAGGAATAAGGGGCACATGGGTATCTAAGATTCAGGAATATGACTTAGAGATTAAACCAACAAAGCTCATTAAAGGACAAGGCCTTGCCAAGATGTTAACTCAAAAAAATGAAGAGGCAATAGATCTGGTTTGTGAAAACAGTAGACCTGAACCAACTATGACACCAGCTTTACAAGATCTTGACAACCATTGGTACTTAGACATCATATATTTCCTACTTCACTCTCAAGGGTCACAAACGAAGGGCTTTGAGATTAAAAACTGTTAGGTATTGCCTCACTCAGGAGGGTTTGGGTTGGAGGAACCCAAACGGAATTATACTTAGATGTGTTAATGAACAAGATTCCAAGAGGATCTTGACTGAGTTTCACTCAGGATTTTGTGGAGGCCACTTCGCAACAAATACAACTGCCCACAAAATCCTTCGAGCTGGTTACTATTGGCCAACCATCTTTGCAGATGTACACAAGCATGTCAAGTGTTGCCAAGAGTGCCAACTCTTCACTTGGAAGCAGAAGTTGGCTACTCTTCCCCTTACACCTGTAGTAGTCCTTGCCCTCTTTCAGCAATGCGGCCTTGACTTCATCGGCAACTTTAAAGACAATTATAGCAATGGATTTTGTTGGATCCTCATGGCTACCGATTACTTCACCAAGTGGGTAGAGGCCATACCCACTAAGACAACCACGGAGAAAGTTGTTATGGACTTCATTGAGGATAAAATCATCACAAGATTTGGTATTCCCCTTAAGATAACAACTGATAATGCCAAAGCTTTTAGTTCCATTGACATGACATCTTTTTGCGTCAAGTATGGCATTACCCTATCCCATTCATCTGACTATTACCCACAGGGAAATGGACATTCTGAGTCCACCAATAAAAATCTGATGAACATTCTTAAGAAAACTGTGGGAAACAACAAGAAAGCATGGGATAGTAAGATTAAGTATGCTTTATGGGCTGATAGAATCACCAAAAATAATTCTACTGGGAAGTCTCCTTTCGAGCTGGTATATGGTCTCACAGCTACACTACCTATCAACATGCAAATCCCAATCTTTAGAATGATAAGTGAGTATGGCACGGAAAGGGAAGAGATGGAACAAAGAATAAATCAGATTATAGAACTTGACGGGAGTAGAAGAGCATCCTTAGATCAGATCCTAAGACATCAAGAGAGCGTGAAAGGAACATTTGATAAGTCAACAAAGCCAAGACCTTTCAAGATTGGGGACACAGTCCTCTTATGGGATAAAAGAAGGGAGAAACCTGGCAAGCATGGAAAATTCGACGGCCTCTGGAGAGGCCCTTTTATTATATGTGACCTTGCCTGGACAAACTCTTTCATACTCAACACTATGGAAGGAGAGAGGTTGAATTTACCTATGAATGCACAGCAATTGAAGTTATTCTACAGCACTGACCTCTAAAAATGCCCATGAGGGCATTTCAGGGCTTTTCTAAACCCTCTCTTGTTGTATTTTATTTGATGTACTTTTATCGTTTGTATCATATGTTGTACCATATATGCTTGTACTTTATTTTTGTATTATACTTCATGTATATTATGCTTTATATTTTATGCTCGATAGAATAGATTTCATTTTTATGTTGGTATTTATTTGGCATTTTTTATCATGTACATGTGGGCTTACACACTTTTGTTTTCATGCAGGAAACAAACATTCTAGGATTCTCGAGCACTCTATTTGATTGATGAATCAAACGAGTACTCGTCCCGCAGTTGGAGCCAGATGTTACCAACTATTTTGTACAAAAGTTGAACTTCCATTGAGCCGCCAGTGTTTGAACATGATCCATGTTCATTTCCGGAGTATCAGAGGTTCAGTTTTCAGACTTAGCCAATTTTGGCTAGCCATTTTTATTTTTGTGTTGAAATGACCATGCCCCATGGGGTTCTTGTAAAAAGTGTGCTAATAGGGGGTTTTGAGTGGCTCGGTTCCCTAAGACTTGACTGTCAACTAAGATATTCCCAAGGAGTTTTTTCCCTTGTCGATTATGCTTTGCCTTTAGCCAAGTAATAATCGATGAGTTTTTCTCTTGCTTCCTCCAAAGCCGGAATGCTCAATTTTGACAAGTTAGGCCTTGGGGGGTTATTAGAGTCCAACAGTTGAATATGAACCTACTAGACACTATGAGTCTGTTATATGGTCATTTCCTAGGTCCCTAGGTGGTTTAAAACGTTGTCCGAAAAAAAATTACCGGACGCGTTGGATACTTTTTAGATTTATTATTTTATTATTAAAATTTTCAATTATTTTAATTGAAAATTTTCGAAATGTAATAATTGAGAGGTTTGAGGGTGGATTTAAATAACTAGAGGCTTGATTCCTAAGCCAAAAATCCCAGTTAAACCCCAAACCCACTTATCCTAAGTTTCGGACAATTGTTTGGCCTTGGAATTAATATTTTCTCAAAAAATCAATAAATGAGAAATATTAATTAAAATATTCAGAAAATATTAAATTGGAGATAATCCAAATATCTCAAAAAAGGCCAAATTGAATAAAATAAAAGTCAAAATGACATGGCAGAGAGCATTAAAGGTGATTCCAATCTTCACCAAACAGATTCAGTTAACTATTGGAGCACTACAAGCTAGCTTCTCTTGGGATTTGCACCCTCTCTCCAAGGAGGGCGACTTTACTTGTGTGGCACTTGTTTATTCGTTGGGTGACAGTTACAAGGCTTGGGGGTGGGCACCTTGCCTAGGTAGAGGCCACCTCACCCCCCTCCCACCTTCCAACATCCAGATAGCTCATAAATCAAGTTTATATGGTCTCCTTTGATTAGCTCATGCACATGCCTTGGCTCTCTTCATGCCAAGTTCGATTTAGGTTTTGATGCTCTCTAGTTTTGTATAAATAAGGGGCCTTGCTCCATTATTTGGCTGGATGTGTTATCACATATATAGTAGCTGGGATACCACACATTATTTTTCAAATTCAAGAGCACTCTTCAGCCAGTTCCTTTACATTGAGATGATGAGATGAGCATCTATCTATGGATCACTATCAGATTTTGGACAGCATATGTATTCCCCATGCCATGACTGAGTTTCAAGACACTCAGAGAGATGACCGATGTAGCCATTATACCGTTTATGCAGAGCAGTCAGTAGTGCCCAGAGCTACAGTAGCAGTTTCAAAGGACAAATGATGGTTCAGAGGATGAGCATTCAGGTATATGACTCAGCAGGTATATCATGGTTATGGTTATATTGCTTTTATATTCATTCTTATGACATGTCTTAGCACTTAGTGTCATGATCTGGCGATCATATAGATATGTGGACCTGGTTGATCTTATTATATATATTCTATTGTCCTTACTCAGACTTAGAAGTTCACTACTCATACTCATTGGTTTTACCCTCCCTAGGGACAATAGAGGTGATCATTCCACCATACCTTGGCTTGCTAGTGTTGGCTCCATTATTCATTGTCTTCATCCATCCATTACCTACCTTTTAGTTTATCACCCTGACTTACTACTTGACTAGTGGCATGGAGGATCTTTTCCCCACTGTAGCCTCTGTATTGGATGAGCTTCCCTGTTTATTGTGTCTCGGCTCTGAGTTGGTGACAAAACTTACCTTTGGTGAGTTGGATTGTAGGCCTAAATCATTCTGGTCGGTTGTCCCGATGTTTGGCATTGCTCGAACAGGATCCCCCTAGTCACTTGAGATGTTGGCTAAAACTGAGAGCTCATGTACAACTTATGGAAACTTATAAATTTGCCCATGGAAACTAAAAAGGGCAAGAGCGATGAACTGCTAAAAAAATACTCCTCAAAGAGTATAAAAGAAAGGTCAAAAAAGCAATGATACTTAAAAGCTATATCTAAACAATTGTTGACCTTATGTATGTATAAAAAAACATGCCCTGGATGCAAGCTGCAACTAGTTGTGCTTATCAGCACACCTGAGATCCGAAGGGTTATGTAGGCCAAAAAGGCCATGAAATGAAATTGAATGATCCTAGTGAACCTGGATCAACTTAATGTACACATGATGCCTAAGTTGAATAAGCACTCTCTAAACAACTTATCCATTTGTGAGACACCGCCATTCCCTGTGTTGTTGCTCATTTAGTGTATACTATGGTGTGTATTCCCTTGCCCATATCCAAAGTGTCACAATGTTAAGTCAGTCAGTCACCCTTTAGCCTAGCCATTTTATTTTAGCCTTCACCCTTCACTAGCAAATTGATCACAACTATAAAGTGAGTATGGTCCTGAAAGTCTAATCTGAGTCATGTAAATAATTAACGACAATATATATTTGGATTTAGATCGCCAGTAATGATTACTTTGTGTTATAATTGCTATTTGAATGAGTTGTAGAGCATGCATTAACCTTTGACACTTTGCAGCAGCTTCTGGTGGTAGTCTGAGTTATATTTGGTTAATATTGACCTGGTCAAACTTAGTTTGACCAAGGTCAATCACAGGACATGAGATTATTGGACTTTATGATGACACAGATAGATGATATATGGTCTATGTACATGTACATGATGGTTTTATGCTTCAAATACAGGTTTATGATGATGATCTTTGGTTTTCAACATTATTTGATCATTTACAGATTATTATTATTTCACCTGTTCCAGTATATTGGATATATTATATGATCATGCAGAGATCTATATGGTGTATGAGTACACATCTTGGATAGTTTTGGACCTTCTGAGTCCAATGAGATAGTCTATTTTCAATTCCGGGCAGTTACAGTGATGATTTAGCCTCAGTAGGCTGTCCTAGTGTAGTTTTGGTTTGTCGGAGACCCTGTCAGAGCAGAGATGATTTTTATTTGGTTCACCTAGGGCGCTGATGATGGAGGGGGTGGTCCAGCCACTTGTTTTTACCATATTACCCCCCTTCCAGACACACTGGTGCCCTCACCTTGACAGCGCAGGCACTCCAGGAGGCAGTTTGGAACAGGTACACGCTTCCTGAGGCAGTTTTGGATTGGTAGAAATGGCTACAGAGGAATTCGATTTGTGCTACTGAGGCAAAGTTTTGGCATGGGATGATAAGTGATGATGAGTGGGATGTATTCCGCACCTTCTCCAGCAGTTTCAGCTTCATCGGGGCCCACATCCATCACTTATGGCACTTTCTGATGATTTCTGAGGTCTGTTGAGGCCTACGATTTGTCCATAGAGGCACGATTTGCTATATTGATGACTATTTTATTATTATTGTGCTATGGGGATTGACCAAGGGTGGCTAAAATTACCCCTTGGACCCACCATAAGCTTATTGTTATATTTTGTCATCATGATTTGGTGGGATCCCCTCTCCTAGGGCAATTTTGTCCACTTATGGTTATATTTTATGGTTGATCCATGTATTTTATTGTTGAGCTCATCTCAACCATTGATTAGATCTTTTGATCTTTTAATCTTAGCCACTCATGTAAAAAGTGGTTAGGATTATGGTCTCTCTCCATCCTATTTAAGGAGAGAGCCTCTCATTGTAAAATGATCTAGAAATTTTTGGCTCTTGGCTCTTGGAATAAAATTTCTATCTTTTGGAGTACATGCTTGGGTTGGAGTGGATGTTGGTTGGTTTGATTGTAAATGCTTTTGTTCATTGCACTAGAGGATCTATTGTAGCTATCTTGCATATTTGCCATATCTTTTTACAGCTGGAGAAGACTTCTTCAACAAGTGCGAATTGGTGGGGAGGCTTGCCCTTCAATCTTGGAGGAGGACGTTTTGGGTTAAACAGGGAGTGGTTTTGTCTTTGCACCAACTATTCTTTGCTTATCTCTTTCTTCCTTGTATCTACCTTCAACATGTTAAACTGATTGATGCTTTGCTCCTTGGTTTTGACAGGTTAGAGGGACACATATGTGGCTTGGAAAAATCGATTTGGCAAGAGGGCTTCAAAAATTCTCCATTTGATCTTTGGCAAAAGTAATCCTCATCTCAACTAGCATTCATCTCTTCATCCAAGTATGCTCCAAAGGTATGATCTTCTTCTTCTTTGAATCATCCATAATTTCTAGATCATAAAAACCCTAATTAATCAAACCCTCATTTTGGTTTTTCTTAGATCTACTTAGATCTAGCCTTGCTTTTGAAGAGATATCAAAAACCCACCTCTATAGCATCCACCCCTAGTTGGATCTATAGTTTGGTGGTGATTGGGTTAAAATTGACACACTTTTCAAGGCAATAAAGCCCTCTTGAACCAAATCGCACTTCCTTGTAGAGGCTTGTTTGGTTAGATCTAGCACATGGGTAGGTGAGATCCCACTTGATTTGCAATCTACACACTTGATAACCTACCTGTCGACTCTTACTTTGGTGATTTCTACCTTATGGGCATCATTCCACATTCTAAGGGATTAAAACCCCCCCTTTTGAACTACTTGGCACCTTAAAACTCAGATCTAGTAAGATCTAACCCTTGGATTGACTTGATTTTCTAGATCCACATAGATCATTGCCTAAGCTACTTGGATCTACAATTTGGTGGCCATTGGACTTGATTTGACACACCTTATCCACCTTTTATCCCTCCTTGAGCAAGGTCGCACTTCCTTGGGTGACTGAGATTGCCCACTTCTAGGACCTGGGTAGTTGAGATTTCAGTGGATTTGGAATGGGCATACCTTGAAACCTATATCTAGAGTATCATTTTGTGACGATCTGCCTTGGGGGTAGCATTCCTTGTTTTAAGGGATTGTGGTCCACTTGGGTCATTTCATGAAACCCTAGATCTAGCAAGATCCAACCACTTTACCTCAATTAGCCCACTTGTCTTGACCTCTAGGTGTCCCGATCTACACTTTGACATATCTTTTGACTCCATTAACCCATCCAACAAGGCACTAGTCCTCCTTAAGCAAGTCGCACTCCTTGGAAATTGTGTCAAACTTTAGATCTGGTACGTGGGTATTCCTAATTTCAACTTAGATCCATAGATCTACTCATTACATATCCTCTAGTGCCAATTGCATCCCTTAATTTCACCTTCTGGGTCCATATTAAGCCATTTCACATATCCCAAGAAAGTAGGACCCACTTGTGCAACATATGGTACTATATCTTATCATTTTTACTAATCATGTGGCCTAAATCATACATTGGTTGAAACACTAATCATTCCTCAAACCACCTTCAATCATACTTTAATTTCTAGGTCCACTTTACCTTGCATTGGTTTCCGTAACTTACCATTTACTCATCCCTAGGAACCTTTGTTTGGGTCCAATTATCTTTGATTGGTTATAGGGTCTCCCCCTTGGTCTTGATTCATCCTGACCTAAAGTGAAGAGTGCCTCGGTTGACGTGACTCCCACCTTGCATTGGAAACCATGGCATCTCTTGGGTCACCTCTTTAGTTGTCCATCTCCTCTACCGTCCCGGATGGGATACCACTAGGGGCAACTACAAGTTGTGTGATAACAGGATGTTTATGCAAGAGCACTCTGCAAAAATTTGTAATATTTTTTGCTTTCATATTGTAATAGAGATTAGACTTTGGAGGTCCATGAGTTTTCTACATTGGTGGTGAATTCATCTCCTATTGAGGTGATATCTTTCTAAACCCATCTCGTAACTTGCAAGTGCTTTGATCAAATGCTAGCTTAGGAAGGTTATTATTCTAGCACACAGGAATAGCCATTTGTAGTCTACAACTTGGTTATTTATGCAAAGTCTATAAAGATCTAAATGAACAGAAAGTAGTCAGCTATACCATTGTTGATCTAATCTTGATTTTCCTAGCATAAAAGTAATATTGATCTCACTTGTGCTTTGAATTGTATGTGTTTTGGTTAGGTGTTTCCAAAGCGAAGAAGGGTGTGAGCTCAGCTGCATCTATCACATGCTACATCATCAAGAGTTTTTTACTTTAACACTTTTGTGATTACAGGATCTACAAGTGCTTGAAATCTCATCCAAAGAAGAAGCCAAAGAGAGATCTTCTTTAAGGAATTAACACCACTGTGGAGGCTTGGGGAAGGTGTGAGTTGATAAAGATTAATATCGCACAGTGACTTGACGATTAAGTATGATTCCAGGATTCATGTGCTAGTTTAAAATGGTCAAATTCAGTTGCCTTGGGAAACGTGACCCTTAAAACAGGGAAAGTGTCCGAAATATTGGATCTAAGGTTAGGGGCTTTCTAGCATAGCTTGTGAGACAGATCTGACAATATCAAAGGTTGCAAGCTCAACAAAATGGATCAAAAGACAAGCAAAACAGATAGCCCAGGAAAGTCGTGAGGGTTTGAGGAAGCCAGTGCATTGGGATTTGGGCCTAAGGAGTCCTCCAAGTGTGACGTCTTAGAGAACCCACCTAGATAATTGTCAAATACTCAAAACCCAAAAATGGTTATGCTGTAAACCAAGTCTTTTGAGCCAGGGATTTTTCAGAAGAATTTTACTTAGGGTTTTCAATGAAATGACAGATGGGTTGGATAGAGAAATAAATAACTTCCCTCACAAGGGTACCTAAGTCATGTAAATGTTTGCTATGATGTCGAGGATTGTTCCCGCAAATATCAAATGAAAGATTGGAGAGTTTCCTTGCTTGTGCGAATTGCCCAACTCCACCAATGCGCCTTCCTCTTCCTGATAAACCAAGGACAACAAGATCAATCAGTCTAATGCAAGAATGGAAGAAATACAAGTAACAAACATGGAAACAAAGAGTAAGAGGTACTAAGACAGTGATACTCCCTGTAACCGACGAAGAGAAGAGAAACTAGCAGGGAGGGTCTCCCCAGCCAATGCGCCTTCCTCACCAAATCGACTTCTTCACCTGTAGATAAAAACGTGGAGAAAGATATGCAAAGGATCTTCTACAATACATCAATCGCATCCACAACCATAAGACAAATATCTGTAAGAAAATATTTTATTCCAGAAGCCAAGAGCCAAAAGTCCCTTTACAATGAGAAGCTCTCCTTTAAATAGGAAGAAGAGATACCAAAACCCTAACTACCTTTTGAATGGATGGCTAAGATTAAAAGATATAAAAGTTCTAATCAATGGTTGAGATGAGCTCAACATAAAGTACATGGATCAACTCAAAAATATAACATATACATGGACAAAATCACCCTAGGAAGAAGGGTCCCACTCAACGTGACTAAATAACATGACAAACCCGCTCACGGTGGGTCTAGGGGACATTATCTAACCACCCTAGTGTGTCCCCATGGAACAATAACATCACATGATTCATCCAAGTATTAAAACAACCTCCATAGAGAAAGTCGTGCGCCTACAAAGAGACAAATAAACCATATAAAATGCCCTTGGGAAGTGTGTAGGGCCTACTGGATGCTGCAACTGTTGTGGAAGATGTGGGAGACATCACACTCATCATAGAAACTCATCCCATGCCATTTCCTTGCCTCAATAGCCCAAATCGAATTCCTTTGTAGCCAATTTTGCCATTTTTTATGCCTTTGTAAATCACCTGAAAATCATCAAAATGCCTATAGCTCTCTGCTGGTTCATCCGTGTTCAAATCTGACTGTAGCAAAGTGTCTGGAAATATAGCAATGTAGTAACAACAAGTGGCTACACTCCATACTCCCTCTGTAGCAGCATAGGTAAACCAACCACATCCTGGCACTGCTCTGACAAGCCATTTTTAATGGCAAATCTAGATGGGAGTGATAAACTGACATAAATATCAATTGAAACTGCCCGGAACTGAAAACTGACTATCTCAATGGACTCAGAGAGTCCAAATATACTAAAGGTGTGTGTTGTCCGCCAATATGCACACCAGCAACGGAAATCTTTCGAAAGCTGTCTCTTCACTACAAGTGAGAGAGGTGTGGCCTTGGGGGCAAGCAATGAGCCAGGTACTGTCACCTGAATCCCAGCTCCTCCGTTTAGGCAAACTCCTAACGAAGCCAAGGGGGGTAGTCCCTAAAAGAGAGTTTCACTAAGGCTCTTGTTTTTATAGTGTTTTCTTATGTAGTGATGCGGATGGGTGTTGTTTAGGAGTTTTTTGTGAAATGAGAGACGATATAAAGATTGAAAATAAAACACAAGATAAGACGCAATCCACGTTGCGAAACAGTATGCAAAGACTTGATATAATTAAGAAGCATCCACAGATAAAAATTAAATGACAAAAGGACCAGTGCCTTATCCAATGGGTAATGGAGTCAAAAATAACAAATGTAGTGCTGGGAGATGCTGAAAAGTAGTCTTGATAGTAACTGTTCGTGAGATCGTTGTGCAAATTATCTTGGTAAATTTCAAAGTTTTAGTTGTCTTGATTATTATGGCTAAGACCAAAGGTATCAAAAGATGGTAGAACCCTACCCAAGAAAGATACTGGCAACCCTAAGTGACCTGTCGGAAGCACCCAGATTCGATAAGGATTGGTGTCCAATGTTTAAACCGCCCCTGAGTCTGACAGTGGGAATCCGGCGTCACCTCTCGTGGGAAGAACAGTATTTTGCCTTGGTTGAGGTTTTGGGTAAAAATTTTAATTAAGTTTATCGATCGAAATTACCAAGTCTTACACCTTTCTGAGTACTAGCCCAACCGTTTCCGGTTGGCAGAGCATACGGGTGTAGGACAAACCAAGATAAATTAATTAGTGGTGTGTGAGTGGAAAATTTTATTATTAAAAGAACCTTGTTCAACTCTCCGACAGAGAGCGCTCTTGACTCGGTCTTATGACCACAGTTCAAGAGACTTGCTAAAATTAAAATGCCTAATGCAGGGATGATGCAAGACTAAAATGCCCTCCGATAGAGGGTGCTCTTGACTTGGATTTGGCCAAGTTCAAGAGACTTTGGTTTATTTTAAGAAAACAAATAAAAGCAACAGCAGTATATTTTCACTTGAAACAAATTTAAACCACAGTGTTGATCAACAAGATGAAAATACTACTAGCAATAAAGCTTGCAAGATAAACAAATCTAGTGTTCTACCACACAAACTTTAATCTACTAGGTGGGATTGATCTCCGAACAAGATCAACCACTAGAAGCCACCAATCCTGGAAACCTTCCAGCTAGCTGGATGTCCACAAGAAGTTGATGGGGGAGCGAGAAGCTACCACAAAACTATGTGGCCTTTGGGATACGATCCCAAAGTTAGCTATTCTCTGGTCAAGGATTGGAAGAGAAACAAGATAATAATAAACAAAGATAACTCTAAACTACCCAAGAATCTCTTTCAGGTTCAAGACCCTACTCGGGAAAGCATGGGGGTAAGTAGAATATGGAAGATAAATAACCGAATTACTTAGCGAAATAGAAACTAATCTAAGAGCATGGAAACATAAACTAAGTTAAACCACACCACAAGACCCAACACTCTTCCCCAAATGGGGAAGAAGAACCAAAGGTGGAGGACCCCTCCACTTGAAAACCTTTTATTAAACTGTTACAGATGCCTCGGGTTTAAAACCTTGCAAGGTCTTTTGAGAATGGAAATACTTGAAAAATATTGAAGAAGAAGCAAGTTTTACTTGCTATTACAAAAGGATAAGTATCTCAAAGTTAAGTCATCCTCATGGATCCTTCACTTTGTTTTGCGTTGATTCTTCGTTTCAAGATCTTTATCAAATATATCTCTTCCTCAAATGATCTACACAAGTCCCAAAAATCTAAGCAAGGCACCCGTTAACTGTTAGCAAAATACAAAGCCAAAACTTGCAACTATTTAAGTCTAAATTTGGAATTTTAACTCTAAAATGTGGAATGCATAAAGATTTATCATAAAATGTTAACTATGGTAAAACGGACCAGCGAACAAAAGTTGCTCTAAATATGCTAGAAATGAGATCTAAGACTTAAAATTTTGAAATATTTTTATGCAAAATATTCTATCTTTCGAAATGAAACTATAAAACTAGGAAAGATGACTCAAAATGCAAGCCTAAACTCAATAAGATGGGATCCACAATGAGATTTAAACTTATAAAATGAAATGCAAGTAAGACTAACTATGCAAATGCAAGTATGATGATCTAACAAATGCCTAAAGACTAACACTAAAATCTAACAAGCTTATGCAAAAAGACAAATGCTAACGTTTTAATAATTTTTGTGTTTATGGTGGATTTTAGGGCCACTCAAGGATGGACGAAAGGAGGGATCCTAAAGCAAGAAGTGAGAGGTAGGAAGGCTACAAAATGAAGTGGACGAGAGCAAGGGAAGGAGAGTAAGACAAGAGGAAAGAAGGGCTTTAAGGAGGAGGACGAATGAGGAGAAGGGATGAGAGCAAGAGAGTGGGGCTAAAGGGGGTTGGATGAAACTAGGGCAAGGAGGAATAGGCTTAGCAAATCAAATGGGAAAAGGAGATCAAGGAGCAAAAGACAAGGCTTGAAGAGAGAGCCTTTAATGACAAGGTTTTAAGAATAGAATTTTTAGTTGATGAGAAACCTGAGAAGAGCTCTTCCTAGCCTTCTTAAGATAAAAAGATCTTGAGATTATTGTAGATCCTGCAACCACAAAGTATTAGGCCAAAACTTGAAGATGAACAAGGGTTTGATGCAACCGAGCTCTTACCCCTCTTCACTTTAGGCAACACCTAATCACAAACCCAAATACTCAACCAACAAGTGAGATCAACAATGCTAGAATGCTAGAAATATCAAGATTAAATCAACAATTTGTATAACCAACTACTCATGTCCATTTAGATCTTGATAAACTATGCATAAATAACCAACTTAAATTATAAATGGTTACTCTATTGTACTAAAAATAGTCCTCACAAGCTAGCTATTGATCAAATACCATGCATAATCAAGAGATGGGTTTAGAGAAGATGTCACCTCAACAAGAGATGAATTCACACCAAAGATTGAAAGCTCATGGACCTCCAAAGTCGAAATCTTTATTGAAAATATTAAGCCAAAAGCATGTTACAAATTTTTGCAGAGTAATCTTGCATCAAAGTCTCCATGAGATAACAACCCAAATGGGCCTCTCTTTATACTAAAACTAAACACCTAAACCCTAATTCGAATTGGTGGTGAGCAATGAAGTCGAATTCCAATCATGCAAGGCTTGGAGCAAGAGACATGGCCAAAGTCGAGTTGGTGTTTGGTGAGATTGGCATTATGTGGCAAACTCGACTTGAGGTGGGTGGGAGGTGAGAGCATTAACCAATGGATGAAATACATCAAGGCAAAGGCGAGTTAAGGTAGAGGAGGCGTGATCCATGTGGAGGGGCGAGTTGAGGTGTGATGAAGACATGTGGAGGGTATTGGGTGCTAGCTCGAATCTAATGGAAGCCAAGGCCACACGTGATTGCATGGGAAGCATCACAAACCAACCCACAAACTCCAACAAGGTTCAAACTCGAGTTTAATGGGGATTGACGTGAGGATTTTAGGAGATGCGAGTGGGTTGAGGCATGAACACGTGGTAGATGGGTAGATAGAACTCGAGCCATGCAAAGAGCCAAGCTATGATTGATTGCTAGTTTAGAGGAGGCGCCCACCATTGGCTTTTAATGCCATCCAACAACCCATTCAATCAATGCCACATCATAAACTCGATTTTTGCATGGAAGAGGGCGAATTAGCTTGAGGAGATTCTTTGCTGGTGACTGGATGGGTGACTGGATGGGCTTGGAGTTGATTGAAATCTTCCTAAATGCTCATTGCCATGTCATTTAGCCCTTTATTTTAATCAAATTGATTAATTTTGGAGAGATTTGGATTATCTCCAAAATAATCAATTTTATTATTTTAATTAATAATTTCTCTGTAAATGACTTTTTAGAGAAAATATTAATTACGGGGCGGAATTGACATCCGAAAGTTGGGTTTAGCTGCTCCATGGGTCATGTGTGATTTTTGGCTTATGAAACGAGCCATCAAACACTGAAATCGGACCCCGGATGACTGACATATTACAGACTCAAATTTCTCTATTTAAACTATAGAGAAATTTAATTAAAATTTAAAAATAATTAAAAAACCCCAATTTCGATGCGTCCGGTAAAAATTTTTCTGGGGGTCCTAGAGACCTAGGACATGACCAGAACCTATTCTAATAGTGTCTAGTAGGTTTATACATTATAGTTGGACCCTAATAACCCCCCATGGCCAAATTTCCAAAATCGGGCATTCCAGCTTTGGAGGAAGCGGGAGAAAAACCAAGAGATTATATTTCGCCTGAAGCAAAGTATAATCTGACGGTGAAAAAACTCCCTGGAATACCTTAGTTGTTTAATCCAGTCATGGGAAACCGAGCCACTCAGACCCTACTAGCACACTTTGATACAAACCCCCATGGGGCCATGGTCATGTCGACTCAAAAATAAAACTGGCTAGCCAAAACTGGCTAGACCCAAATATAATGAAACCCAGATACTCTGGAAGTGAACACTGATGTGTTCCAACACTGGCGGCTCAATAAGGTTTCAACTATTGCACAAATCAGTTGATAACAGTGTGTACTCATACACCATATGGATCTCTGCATGATCATAGAATATCTCAAATATACCCGACACAGATAAAAATAATAATAATCTGCAAATGATCAAATATAATAAAATGCCAGATCAGCATCATAAACCTGTAACCAATGCATGGAACTAACTGATGACCTGTAATAGACCATATATCCTCCATCTGCATCATCCAAGGTCTATCCACCTCATGTCCTGTAGTTGACCTTGGTCAAACTAGGTGTTAGAGGTTAAGACATGCTTTACAAATCATTCAAGTAGCAATATAACATATAGTAATCAATTCTCCGGCGATCTAAAACCAAATATAAAATGTTTTATTATTATGACTCAGACTAGAACCTCAAGACTTATACTCACTTTATAGCTGTGATCAATTTGCTAGTGATGGCTGAAGGCTAAAAACTATAAGGCTAGGCTAAAGGATGACTACTGACTTGACACTGTGACACTTTGGAAATGGAAAGGGGATACACACTAAAGCATATGTTGGACAAGCAATAACACAGGGGATGGCAGTGTCTCACAAATGGGTAAGCTCTTTCAGAAGTGCTTATTCAACCTTGACAGATGCCTACAACTCACATCCAAGCTGATACAGCTCCACGAGGATTTTTTCTAGAGCCGCCATGACTAAGTGTCCAGCAAACCGTAACTCAGGACTCTAGGGGACACTTCGAATTAGTTGTCCCTTACTCCATCTCACATGATAACTCGCAAGCTAGTGAGGAATAAATCAATACAAGTGACGCCAGCAATCATTAGATATAGCATTTGTTAAACCATTGCTTTTTAGGCCTTTAATACATTTCCATAGCCTTGATCCGTGTGTGTTAAAAAACACATTCTTGGATTTACATTTATTAGACTTTTTGATCCGTGTGTGTTAAGAAACACATTCTTGGATTTACATTTCACATTTAACTTTCAAAGCCAATTTCATTAGGCTTGCCTTTCATTCACGTGTGTTAAAAACACATTCTAGAATGGGCTTTCACTTAAGATATACATTTCATTTCCATACACATTGTATTGATGGTAGCACTATCTGTTTCAAGTTTACCCAACACAACCTAGGCAACTCAGAGCCGAGACACAATACAATAGGGAAGATCATCCAACAAAGAGGCTAAAGTGGGGGAAGGTCCTCAATGCCACTAGTCAAGTAGTGTGTCAGAGTAATAACAATAACTGGAAGGTAATGGATGGGTGAAGAAAGTGAATAATGAGACCAACACTAGCAAGCCAAAAGATGGTGGGAATGATCACCTCTATTCTCCCTAAGGAGGGTAAAACCAATGAGTATAACCAAGAACTTCTAAGTCTGAGCAAGAACATAAATATATAAATAATACAACCAAGTCCAAATATCTATATGATCGCCAGATCATGACACTAAGTGCTAAGACATGCCACACGAATAAGTATAAAAGCAATAATAACCATAACACAAGATAATACCTGTTGGGTCATATACTTGTGCCTAAACAATCTGAACCATCATCTGTTCACTGAGAACCTGCTGCTGCAACTCTGGGCAATATATACTACTCTGTAAATGGCTAAATGGCTACATCGGTCATCAAACCTGAGTTTCCTGAGACTTAGTCATGGCATAGGAATATACTGCTGTCCATAATCATAGTAGTGATCCAACATAGATGCTCATCTCTAGCATCTCAATGTAAGGAAACTGGCTGAAAAATGTACTGGAATCTGGAATAAAACATATGATAGCCCAGCTACTATATATGTGATAACAAGCTCATTGGTGGATATATTGTGGCATCAACACACTAGAGCTGCAAGAATTCACCATTTAAGTTTTGAGTAAACCTCGTGGCACTTCAGCTTGTGAGCACAATTGGTCAGTATTTTATCACATCCATACCAAGAAGCACTACAAGTTCGAGCATGAGCAGCTAAACAAGCTGGTCTTCATTACTACAACCTTTGCCTGGTCATAAAACAACTGAAACAAAGGAATGGATCCAATTGCATTGGATAAGATTGATCCAGAATATGATTGGGTGGTGGAGGATGAATCTCTTGATGATTTGAACTAGCTTGACACACAGGCTAGTGATCTCACTGACACTCTAGTTTTTAACACACCTGACACACCGGTATTTCAGTGTCTGTATGAGACTAGTGCTGTTGGTGCTGCTGCAGGGCCTAACTTTTCAAGGTCACATGCTAGGCATCCTCAATGCTAGTAGATGAGAGTCACGAGACTCAAGATTGGAGGGGTTGCCCAGTTTGAGTTTATGATTATTTCATGATTTATGTAGTACACTAGTTGAATTGTTGAAACTTGAACTTATTATTTGATCATGATGGATTACAAGCTATTTTCAATTTTGATTTATGTTTCATACTTCAATTTTTGAGACAAATTTGAAGTGGCAAATGTTATATTACCATATATGATGAGATTAAATGATGGATAAACTATTGTTTTATACAGTTTAATAGTTTATGGATGGAAATGTCATTATTATTTTTCCTACAAACAAATTCCTGTATTTTAAGCTTTTTTTCTATTTGCCAAGTCATGCCAAGACCTGAACCATGTTTTTGGCAAGTCCCAAGCTGGCCGAGTTTTTTCCAAGTCTGAGTCTCACAACATTGGTCTAAATGGACCACCTTTGTGAACTGCAGTTGGACGACTTAATCCAGGATGCGGCAGCAGGCTCCCTCCTCCAGGCAGCAGCACACCACCCATTGTAGTTCCTCTTCTAGTTCTTCCTCCAGACGGAGTACTCTTCTGAGATTCCTCCAGTCAGCCTCTGATGGTAAAAGAGATACTCCCAGTGTTTCCAGTGCTTCCAGGATCTCCAGTGCCCCACGGCAGTGACAGTTTCGTCATTTTTGCATCACAGTGCTTGGATCCACTCCCTTTATACATTTTCCTCTCTTGGATCAGCTCTCTTCATATCTCTCTCTTTGTATATTTTCTCTGAGACCGGCTCTCTATTTATGGAGTTAGGTTTAGGTTTTAGTTCTGCTTTTTAGCTTTTTATATGAGCTAATTTTTGGGCTCCCACTTTGTATTGTTATCATGGTACCGCACAGTCCCATTGACTTACTTTTGTGGTCATTTGTTGGACATTAATAAAATTATCTTATCTAACAGCAACTACATGGGAATTTAACCAACAAACTGTGATTCAAAAGCAGCATCGCCTCCCCCACATTACAGAGATTATATTTGCTTCTCTTAAAAATTAAAATATTTATAATGAAAACCATGAACTAAAAAGATGGCAAATGCATTAAACATTGTTATTACTATCTGACCTCTTTAATTTGAGCCCACATGTCTCTAGCTGAGAGCTTGGAGTTGCTTTCTGAAATTGAAAAGCAGGGGCATACAGACACACTAACATCACTTGTTTGCAGGGATGCTATAGCAAATGTCACCGGAGGAAGATCTTTTGCTGTCCTATAAACCAGAAGCACCAAGAATGAAACTAGATAAGCAATGATTATAGAGACAATCTACTTAAGATAAGATGAGCTAGGATTGTCCCAGAACCAAGAGCAGTTTCCCCCTATATGAGTTAAAAGTACAAAAATAAGCAGTTGAAGGGTGGAAACTTGCCTGTGATGAAGAAGCACTCCTTGCACTCCATCTTCCGTCCTGATATTATTAATTAGATCCTTAGATATTTCTTATGAACGAAAAGGGAATATCTGGAAATACTAGCACTACAGAATGACAAGCTGCTAAAGAAAATGACAATCACATTTAATCAGGAGGAAAAGATCTTGATTGCAGGAAATAACATCTCACCTCATTGAAGAATTGACGTGACCACCAGAAAATTCTGACTTTCCACCAATTGAATTCTGTGCATAAAAGACACCAAGTATTAAAACATTTTAAAAAGGTTCAGGAAAATAGTTTGAATAAAAGAGTATGATGCATATAATAGTTGTTCCTCCCTTGAAAACTCCAATTCAACAGAAAATTAGAAGCAGCTTGATATTGTGGTTCTATGTAGCCACATTTTTCCACGGGGTTAGTACAATGGTTGATAGTCAATATATATATTA
Organism: Larix kaempferi; assembly: GCA_027924585.1. Taxonomy (NCBI): domain Eukaryota; kingdom Viridiplantae; phylum Streptophyta; class Pinopsida; order Pinales; family Pinaceae; genus Larix; species Larix kaempferi. The sequence continues at coordinate 11,387,645 of BSBM01000050.1, read as the reverse complement.
ACAAGTACTGGCTAACGTATAAATTCCAAACCATTTTAATTCTTCAAGATCATTCAAATGAGCCAAAATATCTCTTAATTCTTCCATAATCCATTGCATAGCAGGATGCTGCAATAATCACAACTCCAAGCGCATTTTTCAGAAAATAACCATACCTTTGTGTGGCTTCTGCATGGCAGACTTGCTTGTGCCATAAGATAAGATAATTTTATTAATGACCAAAAAGTAGGTCAATGGGATGCAAAAGTACAACCAGTAACAACATATTGTAGGAGTGGTAAGGCTACTCCTGAAAACTAGAAGAATAAAGATAATATCAACAAGTATACAAGTAACAAGATGTAGAAAAAAGAGAAGAAACTAGTCATCATTAGGTATAAATGTAGAAGCAAAGGAAGAACAAGCATTTGTTGCCACATCAACCACTATGGAAGTAGAGGAATAAGATGAAGAATTTGCTTCAGCATCAGCCACTGTGAAGGTGCTTATGCACTACGTAATAATGTCATTAGGGGGGTACCCAAGGCTAAGAGGGGGTTTGGGTGATCCTAGGAGGAAGTTGAAAGCATTCAATAGAAGTTATACTAACAATGGAGGCTGTCAAAAAGAAACTAGTGATGGAAGTTTGGGCATGAAACAAGGTTTGGTTAGTCTATTTGTTAAGATTATATGCTACCATAGACTAGATTGCAAATTCATTAGCATTCAATACATTATTCACAATAGCAGCATAATAAGGATCTTTGAAAGATGCACAATCACAAAGCACAAAACAATTTATCCTGGGAAACCCTCAAGGGGAAGAAAACCCAACAAGAACTTCCTCAATATAGATGATCAAGTACAATGCCCCAAAAATATCTCACAAATAAGAGACAAAAATACCAAACTCTGGACTCAAGCCACTCCTCCTTCGCAGATATCTCTCTTTCTCCTCTAATGTGAATTGCACAAGTGAGTGAGTGAATAAATGAGAGAAGCTCTCCCTCCATTTATACTTTACTTTTTCACTTAACCTTTAACTCAGCTAGGTCGGCCTCAATAACCCTAATTGGGCCGACTTCTCTAGGGAGACTCAATTACCACTTATATTACATTTACTTGGGTGCTAACGACCTGACTTACAATGGAGGGTTAACCTCATGACCTTTACATGACCAAATGCAATAATGACATCCCCGAGCGGAGGTAAAACATCCCCGACGAAGTTACAATAATAAAGTACAAGTAGAATATACTTTGAAGTTACATTAATTTAACACTCCCCCTTAACAAGAAGGGTATTCTACTGGCAACAACATCTGCATGTGTAACTCAACACAACAACATCGGAGGGAGGAGGGCATCAACAATAACATCATTTGATACATCTATAAATCATTGGAAGTTCTTCAACATCATCATCAGTAACTGGAACAACTGCTGTAACATCATCAACATCATCTTCAGTACAGATCTGAAGTATCATCATCTACAGCACTGGAGCATCCTCATCTTCAGTACTGGAACATCATCATCTGCAGCATTGGAGCATCCTCATCTTCAACACTGGAACATCATCATCTGCAACACTGGAGCATCCTAGAATCTCATCATCTGCAGCATTGGAGCATCCTCATCTTCAACACTGGAACATCATCATCTGCAACACTGGAGCATCCTGGAATCTCATCATCTGCAGCACTGGAGCATCCTGGAATCTCATCATCTGCAGCACTGGAGCATCCTCATCTACAGTACTGGGACATCATCAGGAGCATCAACACCTGCAACACACATATGATCCTTCCTTTCAGAACTAGGTATCATGGACAATCCTTCCTTTCGGAACTCGAGATTTAGTCCAACAACTCTGTGATCCTTCCTTACGGAACTGGGATCATGGATAATCCTTCCTTACGGAACCAGGGATTCAATCCAACAACACTAATGATCCTTCCTTTCAGAACTAGGGATCATGGACAATCCTTCCTTTCGGAACCAGGGATTAAGTCCAACACTCATATCTTAGACAATCCTTCCTTTCGGAACTCGGGATTCAGTCTAAGGATGATCAATCCTACCACAATCATTTAAGACATCTCTGTCCAGGGATGATCGATCCCAACACAATCATTTAAGACATCTCTGTCTAGGGACGATCAATCCCAACACAATCATTTAAGACATCTCTGTCTAGGGACGATCGATCCCAACACAATCATTTAAGACATCTCTGTTTAGAGACGATCGATCCCAACACAAGCATTTAAGACATCTTTGTCTAGGGACGATCGATCCCACTGCACCACAGTATCATCAGCACTAATCCCCCTTTCAAGGGAAGTCCTTTCGGACTATACCAAGCTTGTCATGGAAGTGCTCAAACTTCACTCGAGACAGAGGCTTAGTCAACACATCTGCAACCTGCTCATCCGTGCTCACGTACTGGAACTTTATAGCTCCCTTCTGCACCATATCACGGATGTAAAAATACCGTATTTCTATGTGTTTTGACTTATCATGGAACACTGGGTTCTCTGTCATCTTTATACAACTCTGGTTATCACATAAAATCAATGTGGTATCCAACTCCAGATCAAACAGACCTGGTAACAACTTCTGAATCCATATGGCTTCACAACTCATAGAACAGGTTGCAATATACTCTGCCTCTACAGTGCTGAGAGCCATACTGGACTACTTCCTGCTTAGCCATGAGATCATGGCTAACCCCAGACTGTAACAACCGCCTGAAGTGCTCTTCTTGTCCGAGACACTTCCAATCCAATCTGAATCTGTATATCCAAATAGTCTGAACTCATGATCTCGAGTATAATTGAGACTATAGTCTATTGTACCTTTTAGGTACCTCATCACATGCTTTGCAGCTACAAGGTGAACACGTCTAGGCTCAACCAAATATTGACTCAAGGTGTTCACAGCAAAGCATATATCTGGCCTAGTATTCATCAGATACATCAACGACCCAATAATCTGCCTGTATAGAGTCACATCCACTAATTCTGACGAGGTATCAGATAATAACTTCAAGTTGGTATCCATGGGTGTGACCATGGCTTTACACTCCAACATATCAAATATTTTCAAGATTTCTACTGCATAATTCCCTTGGTTAAGGAAGATTCCCTCTGGGCTCTGCCATACCTCGAGACCTAGAAAATAATGCATTAAGCCAAGGTCTTTCATCTCGAATTCTGCAGCGAGCTTCTCTTTGCACTCTGGGATTCTCTTCTCATTACTTGTCAGGAACAAGTCATCCACATATAGCAATAATATGACTGGTTCATCATCCATAACCTTGAAGTAAAGGTTAGGATCAGCTTTACTCTTAGTAAAGCCCAAGCTCGTCAGAAAACTATCAATTCTTCCATACCAAGCTCTTGGAGCTTGCTTCAACCCATACAGAGCCTTCTTCAGTTTGCATACATGCATCTTTTTGTATTCAACCTCAAATACTTGCGGTTGTTCTATGTACACTTCCTCTCCAATGACACCATTCAGGAAAGTTGTTTTCACATCCATCTGGTGTAGCTTCCACTTCATCGTGGTTGCAAGTGCCATGATGGTTCTTGTTATCAACTGTATCTGTACAATAGTTGAAACCTCATTGAGCCGCCAGTGTTGGAATACATCAGTGTTCACTTCCAAAGTATCTGGGTTTCATATTTTTGGGTCTAGCCAATTTTGTTTTTAAGTCGACATGACCATGGCCCCATGGGGGTTTGTAACAAAGTGTGCTAGTAGGGTTTGAGTGGCTCGGTTCCCCATGACTTGATTAAGCAACTAAGGTATTCCAGGGAGTTTTTTCCCTTGTCAATTATAATTTGCTTAAGGCGACGTATAATCGATGAGGTTTTCTCCCGCTTCCTCCAAAGCTGGAATGCCCGATTTTGAAAATCTGAGCCGTGGGGGGTTATTAGAGTCCAACTAATATGTATAAACCTACTAGACACTATTAGAATAGGTTCTGGTCATGTCCTAAGTCTCTAGGACCCCCAGAAAAAATTTCGAAAAATTTTTACCGGACGCGTCGGATTTGGGGTTTTTAATTTTTAATTATTTTTTAAATTTTAATTAAATTTCTCTATAGTTTAAATAGAGAAATTTGAGTTTGTAATATGCCAGTCATCCGGGATCCGAATTTAGTGATTGATGGCTCGTTTCATAAGCCAAAAATCACACATGACCCATGGACCAGCTAAACCCAACTTTCGGATGTCAATTCAGCCTCATAATTAATATTTTCTCTAAAAAGCCATTTACAGAGAAATTATTAATTAAATTAATAAATTTGAATATTTTGGAGAAATCCAAAACTCTCCAAAATAATCAGAAATGAATAAAATAAAAGGCTAGATGACATGGCAATAGACATTTATGAAGATTCCAATCAACTCCAAGTGACTTCAATCAACTATCCAGTCACCAGCAAGAGATCTCCTCAAGCTAATTCGCCCTCTTCCATGCAAAACTCGATTTAGTGAGTTGTCAACTGTTAAATGGGTTGGTTGATGTGCATTCAGGTCTATGGTAGGCGCCCTCATGACTCATCAAATCACAAGCTTGGCTCTTCTTGCAAACTCGAGTTAGTACCTACCTTATCACTCCACTTCTCACCTACCAACCCACTCGCCTCCCTCATCAAGCTCACGCATCCTACCTCTTCCTCACGTGGATCCTAGTTGTAACTTTCCCATTTGATGGGTGATACTTCCCATGCATCATCAAAGGCGAGTTTGCCACCTATCCATTCACACCTACCAACAAGTTCGAGTTGTCCATTGAGTTAGCTCTCCAAGCTTGGTTTAGGTTGGAATTTAACTTCGTGTCTATTGGCTTTTGGCTCTCACTAAAGCCAAGTTCGACCTAGGGTTTTAGCTATTGGTTTTACTATAAAGAGAGGCCAATTTGGGTTATTATCTCATGGAGAATTTTGGGCAAACTTACTCTACCAGATTGTAGATGTGTTATAGCTTTTGCTAATTGAAATAAAGTGACTTTGGAGGTCCATATGGTGTGTTGATCTTGTTCATGGAAATTGCTTCAAGTTAATCAAGGTGATCTTGTTCCATGTTTTTGCTTACATTATTCATTGTTCTGATCAAGTTTGTTAAAGCTTAGAAGACTTTTTTAAGTCCATAGGATGGGCATTTGAGTTCAACTTGTCCATTAATGTTGGGTTGTTTGTGATTTGGAAGTAGTGAATTGTAGTCGGAAATACTAATACTCTTCTAATCTCTTTCAATCTTGCATACTAGATTTGATCAAAACTTGTTTGTAAGTGATACATTTTGCAGATCTCATAGGTTTGAAGAGGAGTTGGAACTTGGTTGTCTACTCCATCTCTTCAAAGGACCCATTTTTTCCTAACATTTGTGCATTGCAGGATCTCCCAAAGTCGATCTCATAACATCAAAAATTTGGCAAGAAGTGTTAGATTCAAGGATCCATCCATTATTCAAAAAGACTCTTAAATTGGTTACTTTGTTCCTAAGGCTAACTTCCTCAAGCCTCTCTTGTCTTCTCCTTGAATCCCCCTTTGCATTGACTTGCTAGCCCTTTCTTCCCTTGCCCTAGTCTAGCCCTACCTTCTCCTTCCTCTCGTCCCATCTCTTTAGCCCTACCTTCTCCTTCCTCTCGTCCCATCTCTATTTTAGGGCCTTCTTCCCCTCATTGTCATTCCTTCATCTTTGCCCTAGTCTTTCCCTCTCGTCCACCTTATTTTCCCTCATCTTTTCTCCTCATCCACTTCCATTTTAGCCCTAAAACACAACAAAACAAACAAAAAATTGTTAGTAGTAGTTAGTTGCATCATTTCAAAGTTAGTAATTAGATCTCATACCTTGCTTTTACTTTGTCTAGGATCTAGTTTTATTCTAGTTTAATAGTTGCATTTCATCCTAAATAGCTAGACTTTGTTATCTAGTTTCATTTTTGCAAGCATTAGATCTAGTTTTAATTTCAAGGTTTGTTTTATTATCTAATGATAATGGGTGCATGAGTTTTTGGATTTTTGTTTTGTTTTTTTTGAGAAGAGAACAAGTTATTGAAAAGAGAAGCAAGAAGAAATTTTAAACCAAAATTACTTGGAGATTACCCAAAGAAGAAGGAGTTTTGAACCAAGAAGACAAAGACATTATCATTCTCCTTTTGTAAAAAAAAAAGCCACTAAGGCTTGTTTCATTTCATTTTTTCAAGCTTCGTCAAAAGGTTGAAATCCCTAAATATTGTACTTGTTAAATAAAATCTCTTATTTGTGGGGTCTTTAATCCCCCACCCCCAACTTCCCCATTTGGGGAAGTTTTGTAGTGTCTTTGATTGGTTTGAGTTTCTAGCTTAGATCTCCGATATGCTCTTAGATTAGTTTCCATTTCAATAAACTGTTTAAAGTAGAAATCTTTTGAATCTCACCGATAGTGGATCAAGAGTGCTCTCTATCGGAGAGTTGTTTTTCTTTTATATATTTTTCGATTTACTTACCCCCATGCTCTCCCGAGTACGGTCTTTGACCTGAAAGAGATTCTTGGGTAGATCAGACTTTATTTTCTGTTCGGTATTTTATTTTTCATCTTGTCGTTTCTCTTCCAAGCCTTGACTAGAGTAAGCTAACTTTGGGATTGTATCCCAAAGGCCACATAACTTTGTGGTAGCTTCTCGTTCCCCCATCAACTTCTTGTGGACATCCAGCTAGCTGGAAGGTTTCCAAGACTGGTGGCTTCTAGTGGTTGACCTTGTTCGGAGGTTGATCCCACCTTTAGATTAGGATTTGTTTGGTAGAACACTAGATCTTTCAGTTTTCCCATTTTTTTGGCAAGTAGCATATTAGCAATATTTCATATCTTTCCGATCTATCACATGATTTAAGCATTTTTTAAATTGAAGTATCTTGCTATTACAACTACTATTTGCTTCTTAAAACGAACTAAAGTCTCTTGAACTTGGCCAAATCCAAGTCAAGAGCACTCTCTATCGGAGAGCATTATTAGTCTTGCATCGTTCCCTGCATTAGGCATTTTTTAAATTAGCAAGTCTCTTGAACTGTGGTCATAAGATCAAGTCAAGAGCGCTCTCTGTCGGAGAGTTGAACAAGTGCTCTAATAATAAAACTTTTCAACCCATACTTCCCTTTTAATTAATTTATCTTGGTCTTTGTCCTACACCCGTATGCTCTGCCAGAAACGGTTGGGCTAGTACTCAGAAAGGTGTAAGACTTGTGAATTCATAAGTGATAACATTAATTAAAACTTTACCCAAAACCCCAACCAAGACAAAATCACTGAGTACTTCCTGAAACAGGTGGTGCCGGGAATCCACTATCAAACTCCACTATCAAACTCGAGGGCGGTCAAGCCGTAAGAACACTTGTTCTCTGAATCTGGGTGCTCCCGACCTATCATCTAAAGGTTGCCAATGTTTTTCTCGGTTAAGGTTCCACTTCTTGAATATCCTTGTTCTTAGCCATAATAATCAAGACCACTAAAATCTTTAATTTACCAAGATAAGCTGCAAAACGATCTCACGAACATTTCTTCTCAAAACACTTGTATCAAACAACTCAATCACTCAGACATTTTTGACTCCATAAGGCACTGGTCCTTAAATCACATATTTTATTTGCTTATTATCAATTTGGAGTACTTGTTTTAATTGTTATATAAAGAGTGATCCATATCTGATTCAATGTATCTCTCATCTTCTCTTGCAACGTGGATTGCGTTATCTTGGTTTTATTTAAAGTATTATTGTGTCTCTCACCTTCAAAAAACTCCTAAACAACACCCGTCCGCATCACAACACTAAAAAACATTTTAAACACACAAGAGCCTTAGACAACTCTTTTTTAGGGACTACCCCCCTTGGCTTCGTTAGGAGTTTTCCTAAACGGAGGAGCTGGAATTCAGGTGACAGTACCTGGCTCATTGCTTGCCCCCAAGGCCACACCTCTCTCACTTGTAGTGAAGAGACAGCTTTCGAAAGATTTCCGCTGCTGGTGTGCAATCTGGCGGACAACAGTTCTAATTGAAGTGTACCTTGCTACTGGTGCAAATGTTTCGTCATAATCAATTCCTTCCTTTTGAGAGAATCCACGAGACACAATACTTCCATCTTGTATATCCATTTATTTCATCTTTCTAAGTCACTGGATACCAAGATCTTGAACTCTATTGCAAGTTCTCTCTTGCACCCATCTATGAGCTTCTCATCTTCAACCTTGTAGAAAAGGTTGATGTCTCATCACTCTAGGTGATCCTGGATCTCATCATTTTATCCATGGGTGACTTCTAAGCCCGTACAAGGTCTTCTTTAATCTGCATACATGTGGTTCTTTGAGTCCTGGAGGTTGCTCGATATCTTCTTCTACTTTGATTACACCATGAGTCTGGCTACTAGAGCAACATCTCATCATAGTCAAATTCCTCTGCTTGATTTCATAAGTCTTGTTTATAGTTGAACCATCGTCACGTGTTCTCTGGAACAAGTCTCATCAGTATTCTCTTGTAGGAGAGTACACACGATCTTTCCTAGAAGTCAAATTTAGTAGCATGGTTAGAAACATTTCATAGTTTCCAAAACATATGCATAAGAACATAAGTCGCACTGTCATAATGCTAACACAACATTCATCCACATCCTACATTCATATGGTAACTTTCTAGATGCCTTCCATCTCTACCATAACATTATCAAGAGCGTGCACTACTCCTAATATGTCAGCAAAGAGGTTTCACTCTAGATAAGTAGCAATGGAATGTTGTATAGCACCATCGGCTACTTACCCATCAAATGCATATCACTGCAAACATTCTAACATGCATAACACACATCCTAAATAAATGTGTACACAACTGGACACTATCATTTAAACAATTTGATGAAATGACAATTCAAATACTTATCTTTGTTTGTTTGGTAGGATCTCTTTTGATCCTAGTCTCCTTGCAGGGATTACAGGAATGTTTGATGGTGAACTCTACTCCACCATCAGAGTTCCTGAATCAAGCTTGAGAGAGTGCTTTGAAGCACCACTATTACAAAACATAATCTTCGATTTCTTCCTTTGGTAACTTCCTGGGAGGTCCTTCTTCTTCTTCTTCTCCATCTTCAACAAAATGAGCATGATGTATTTTGTTGCTCTTCTTCTTACATTCTTCTTTTCTTTCTGGACAATCTTTGGCAATATGTCCCATCTTATCACAGTGGAAACATTGATAAGAAGAGAAGTCTTTTTGCTTGTGGTTTCCCTTCTTATACTTTTGAAACTTCTTAGGAGGATTGAACTCCTTATGATTTTCCTTCTTGAAATGAGGCTTTCCCTTTCCTCTCTTAGTATGGGTAGCTAGAGCTTGATCATCATCTCTAAGTAGTGCTTCTCGATTTGCCACTCTAGCCTCCTCTTGGACACATTCTTCCCATACTACTTCAAATAGTAGACTTTCCTTTCTTGCACACATAGTCTGGATAAAAGAGTTCCAAGGTCTAGTAAGACCATTGAGAGCAGTCATCACTAATTCATCTTTGTCAAGCTTGTCTCCAATTGCTTCTAGTTGTTCTTTGAATTGAGAAACCCTAGTAAAGTAATCTTGGATAGATTCACCTGGATTCATCCTCGTGCTTTTGAGTTGGGTTCTCAAATTCATCTTTCAATTTATGTTTCTTCCTTCATACATTTTTGAAGAAAATGCCTTATCCATATGTATGACAAAGCTCTGAAATGACCCTATTGGGAATGTATTTAATGAAGATGATAAAACAACAACTTTGGGTACAAATCTAGATCAATCCAATAAGGGTTATGAAGCCTATGGCGACATGGACAACAGCTTTGAAAGGTATGGTGATTCATGTATTCTTTCTAGCAGCAGTTTACTAATGCGTGATTATGACATTCATAATGAAATTCTGGAAGTAGAAATAGTGAACTTGGAAAATTCCAAATTAGATGAGGATGCTTCCTTGTTAAAATCAAGAATGAGAAGAATCAATAGGTTGTTGGAAGGGGATTTATCCAATGAACCTGAGTTTATTGCAGGTATAGAAAATTTAGTTACAACAGTTGATGAATTTCCTTTTGACCAAGGTGTTGTCCTAACCTCAATGCATGAATTATGCAAAGAGGATGTTATAGAGGAAGCTCATTTCGAGAAGCATGACCTTGAAGACACCATACAAAGACATGACGTAAGGTCTGATTTTCTGTTTTGCAATAGCGGTCTGTTACCTTTGCATAATCAAGAATTGATAGCCATCGCACATGAGGATGATAGTTGGATGGCTATGAGCAGAGAGGCACAACATCAACACAGTGGATTCTTCTTGGGGTTAGCCTGGGATCCAGGAATTGCAATAGTGGACAGTACAATAGCGAATTGGAGTCTACAGCATGCTCCTTGTACGAATGCTACACAGGGTAGTGGGGGATGCAGTATGTACTCCACCATTCTCATATTGATTTGGGACCCTGGGATTATAGTGATGGACAGTTTAGTGGTTACTAGAGATGAGAGGACCCTCACTTATTTGCAGGTACAGGGAATGGAGACTTTCGTAGAGGTATTTTCTGAGGAGCTGGCTGAGTTCCCACCGTGGTCGATTACTCTACTTACAGGATGCTTTCAAGATATCTTTTGTGATGGTACCTCGCACGATAGTACCTTGAGGAGAGGGTGCTACAAATCTCCTAGGATGATCTGGGACCCTGGGATCATCCCTGAACTCAGTTGGTTCAACTCGATGGATTGGGGAGTTGAATTGGTATTGCTTGAGGACAAGCAATCTTGGCGAGGGAGGACTGTAATGTTCTGTTTTGGGTTAAACTGGAACAAAGGACATGCAGAGCATGCGAGCCCTAGCTCAAGAGCGTGCAAGCATGCATGCAAAAGTGAGATGCATGCAGGCATGCAAAAGTGAGATGCATGCAAGCATGCATGCATGCAAAAGTGAGATGCATGCAATCATGCATACATGCAAAAGGAAGATGCATGCATGCAAAAGGAAGATGCATGCAACTCAACTGAGAAATAGAAAAGAAAGTGACTTAGGTCTAGGGCATGCAATGTCAAGGTTATAAAAGAAAGATAAAGTGAGTTATTGGGGATGATTTATTATTATTGCTCATTGAGATTCGGTTTGAGAGCTCTGAGAGCTGATTTAGGGTTGAGGGCGGATTGCCCTGGCCAACATTGGTTTCAACGGCGAAATCTATCCATCCTAGTCAATTTATTGAGTGGATCACACAGATCTACTATTGGGCTTCATTGCTGTGGTTTGGGAATTCATATTAAATTTATTTGATTAGTTTATGGAGGATTCAAGCTTCAAAGAATAACTTGCTGTAGAGACGGTTTGAAGAATCCAAGGTTTTATGAATTTTGGATGCTGCTACAGTAATCCGTACTGCTTCTACAGTAACCCATACTGTTGCTACAATGACCCATACCGCTGCTACAGTGATCCGTACGGATGCTACAGTGATGCACTACAGTAACATGGGTGCATGGTGACTTAGTCCCACATCGATCTGAGATTGGGTGCATCTATTCTTCAAAGGTTCAAGTTCCATCCCCACAAGTTTAGCTCAGGACAGCAGCGAAGTACCACCATACGAAGGGCAGCCTCTAAACCGTCCATACCATAACATTCCTTGGACCACGATTGAAGTATACAAGGCAGCGACCCCTGACATTATAGAAGCCTTCAAGTTCTATTGGTTGGGCGTGATCTTAGTCCTACGGGATATCATTATCATCATAGATTTTGCATGCATACGTCTAAAGAACAGATCTGAACATTACACAGGGAAAATCTAAGTGGGCAGCATCCTGTCAATTCCAAGAAGCCTTCTTCTCTCTACTGCTCAGTGTTTACAACTGTGACAGCCACCTCTCCTCCACAAGTTTATTGTTCAAACTATTGCAAGGTTCAGCCATCTCCATACATATTCTACGGAATCCATCATTCACTGTCAAAGCTGACTTAAGCTGCATTTTACATTTGATATTCCCCTAGGCAAATCTGGGCGCATTCTGAAGGAGTATCATCAACAAGACCATTTCCAGGTGTGAGAAAAAGGCTGCTACAGCCCTCTTGTTAAGTGTTTTCTGCTATATTAATTATATGTACTGCTCTTCAATTTATAATTCAATAAAGGGAGATGGTAGCAGCTATAGTTACAATTCATTTCCAATATCCCTGTTTGTGAACCAACTTCATGGCAATTAGATAAGCAATCAGTTCTGCAAATGTATATGTGCTAATGGTAAATGAAAGATGGGTGAAATCTGAAGTTAAACACTCCGAACTAAACACAGAAACCACAGATCTGATCTATAATTGATATTAGTAGCAAGAGGGAAACCAGCCAAGGAATTAAAGTAGAGGATTTGAGGAAATTTTGTAAGGGCAGATTTACTTGGAATCTTACAGAGCTCGTAAGATTGGAGTGGAGCAACTTTGAGTCCGTAGATCTAAGTTTCAGGACTGCAAAAGTGGCATGTTAAAGAATGAAGTGCTAAATTGTGAAGATGACTTCCTGGACAGAATGATGCTTATGTGCTCCTGGACAAATTGTTGATATGCTCATGAACAGAATTATTGACAGTGATATGTTGATGGCTACAGAATGATGAGCAGAATGCTGAATGAAATGGAGATGATCAGCTTATGGACAGTATGTTGATGATGCTTTCATAGACAAAATGATGTGCTCAACTGAAGACAGTGACAGTGATTGATGTGGACAGTCCTGGTCAAGACAGCGATAAGTTGATGATGAGATTGGTTGAGATAGATTGGCTGTTGATGATGTGATATGACAGTGGTTGATGATATGTGTGTGTGATGACTGTATACTGTATTGTAAATGCAAGCTAGTCTTGCATCTAGGGTTTGGAAACCTCAACCCTTCTTGGCTGGGTCTAAGAAAACCAGGTTGGGCCCTGGATGAGGAATTGGTGCTCTTTGTATTAGTAGGTGCTGATTTACCTTAACGGTTGTAGCCAGTCCCACAAAATATAAAAAGATTACAAAGATTAAATTGTGTTGTGTTCTCTTGTGCTATGGTTCTTGTTATGACTCCATGATTTAGATGCTTGTGATTCATGAATGATTAAGTGATGGATTTTTATGAAATGATCATGTAAATGATAGAATAATGCATTGATGAATTGTTAGTTGATTGGTAGAAGTTGAAAAGATTGAAAATTGACCTGACACTAATTCACCCCCCCTCTCAGTGTGAACATTGTGTCCAACAATTGGTATCAGAGCCGGCCTTCACTACTAACCTAGCAAGCTTGAAGGAGATCTGTGGACACAATTATGGACCCAAAAGAAGAATTCATCAATGATGTACCAAGGCTTGATGTGAAGGATTATTTTGGTTGGAGGAGCAAGATGAAAGCCTATCTCAAAAATTTTGGAGTGTGGGAGATTGTGATCAATCCACCCATCTCTCAAACAAGAAGGTCAAAGCAGCAGCACAAAGAGATGCTAAGAAGGACAATACAACAGCATTGAAGTTTCTCTTGGATGGTCTTCCAAATTCAGTCAAAGAATGTATTGGGGAATACACTTCAGCAAAGGATCTATGGTTGAAGTTGGCGAGTGAATACCAAAAGGAAAGACAAAGCACTGAAAAAGAAAATCAGGAGACAGAAGTCAAGGCTACTGATGATATCAAGCATGAAGAAGAGGAAGAATTGGACTCCATTAAAGGTATGAATAATTTTGATTGTATGATGTCTATATTTGATGAGGTTGAAAATGCTACTGCAGATAATGATGAAGAATTGTTGAAGGTCGGACAAAGAATTATAAACTATGTATGTAACATAGATCTCAAAGCTGATAGGTGCTTTAACAAAGTTGAACTTAACCAATCTGATTACAAGAGGTTTAGGAAAACAACCTTTGACTATTTGGACGATTTCCAAAAAAAGAACATGGAACTAAAGGAGTTGCTTAAGAAAATTAAGCTTAAAGGAGTAATGCTGCAAGATCAGCTGAAGGAGAAAGAAGATGAAAATGAAAAACTAAAGATTGAATTGATCAGTCTAACCAAAGAAAAGAAAGAGCTTGGTAAAGATTCATAAGACCTTAAGGAAACAAGGAAGGATAATATTGATCTAAAAACTCAGTTGGAGGAAGCCAAGAGGACAGAAGAAGTGTTAAGAAATCAGTTGGAAGAAAAGAAGAAGTCAAACCAGAATCTTGAGATAGAGATTGTTGGTCTCAAAAAGAAAGAAAAGAAATCTGATGCCTACGTGAAGTTCAACAAAAGTTCAGATATCTTGGATGAAATACTGAAATGTCAAAGGTCTCCTTTTGACACATCTGGTCTTGGATTCAAAAAGGAAGAAGAACATGACACTTGGTCTCCCAAGACTCCAAAAGCAGGTCCATTAATGACCAAGGATGCATCCCATGTACCTGTACATGACATCAAAGATGTTGGCTCTAGGCCCAATTCTCAAAGCAAAGAAACAATTCCAAAATGGAAACAAGGTCCAAGGTATGAATATAGATTTAATGGTTATTGTTTTTCTTATTCTCACTTTGGTCACAAGGCAATGGATTGTGTAGATGGAAGAAGAATATTAGAAGACAAAATGACAAGGTTAGATGTTGGACATGTAACCAAGATGGACATATTGTTGCCACCTGTTATACTTTAAGATGCTACATATGTAGTGGGTTTGGTCATAAAGCCCAAGATTGTGCAAGTCAAAGAAATCAATCAAGAAGAAGTATCTTGTACACATCAACAAGAAGAACAAGTGAACCTTGGAAGAAGACCAATGCAAGAAGATTTGAAAATCAAAAGACAAGAACCTACAATCAAGGACATTCTCAAGGATGGAGAAAAAAAGTTGATCAGAGAAGTGATGGAAGTTCCACCAGCTCAGTTAGGTGTTGGTCATGCAACCGATTTGGTGAAATAGCTGCATATTGCCGAAATATGAGATGTCATGATTGCCATGGCTTTGGGCACAAAACTCATGATTGCTGGAATACTATGAGAAGATTAACATACAGCTCAGCTAAGAAAACCAACAAAGATAATGGAGAAAATGATGAAAAGATAGATGCCAAGAAGCAAGTGTGGATGAAGAAAAATATTGTGCTAAATCTTAATGAAATTAAGGATCAGTGCACAAGTGAAGATGGCTGCCATATGGCAAGCTATACTTGAAGTCTATTAAAGACTTTAAGTACACCATGGGTTCATTATTGGAGGATGGACTCAATGGGTAAATGATGGCTGCTCCAAGCAAGTAACAGGTCCTAGGATCGGGTTTGCACAAAGAAAACTAATGCAAGGCAAGGATGAAGTTTGGTAAGACAAATTTAATGCATTTCGGCATGCTGACAGGGGGAGTATTGTTAATGTAAAGCAACATGGTGATGTTTTGAAGATTTGATGCATGCTTACCTTTTATGAATTTACTAGATGACTACTGATACATTTAGTTTTGGAATTTGGATATGATTGGCAAGAAATACTTCTTGTTGGTATCTGATTGTATGAGAAAATAAAGTGAAGGCAGCAGCTGAATATTAAGCAACATGAGTCTTATTTTTAGCTCTGAGACTTTGGACACAGTAGCATCTTCAAGAAGCCACAGTCAAAAGCATGTGATCAAATTCCAGGATAACCTTAGAATTCGGGAAGTATGTGTGCTCAGAACATGGTCGACCTCATATCTCAGACAGCCACAAATCTTTGAAAAAGACAAACTGTTGGAGTTGAAGTTGAATGAATAGAATAGGTTCAAGGTTAAGAGATAATCAAACAACTACTACAACATATCAGATAGGGGGAGCAATTTGGTAGCAAAAATTTGATGAACATGATTGAGTTTGTTATCATCATATATGTAAAACAACTGGCAGTATTTTTATGATGGAGTAGTAAAGGACTTCATCTTTGTTTTTGGCTTTCTTCAAGCCCTGGTGAAGACATAGAAACATATCTACAATAAAGAGTCATAGCAAAATGAAGATTAAAGGACAGATTCGATTTAGTGACAAGATGCATCAGATTTGAAGACATCATATCAGTATGCTATAACAAAATTGGAGAGACAAGTTCAGAATTGATACACAGAGAACAGATTAAATTTGGCAAAGTAAGAAGCATCTGTTTGAGAAGATCAGAAGCTCCAGTAATTGAAAAAGTTTGAAGTTCAGAAAATCATTTTCAGCAGCATAGGCCACAAGCTCAGAGGGAGCAATATGGCATGAAAACCAGCAGCAAAATTTAATGGACAACCAAAAAGGGAAGTATGTATACTTCACAACAATTAGTATGAACATTTGAAGATGGAAAGGTACAGGACGATCTCAAAGAAACACATCAAGCTCAGTCAAAGGGGGAGATTAGCCCAGAAAATCAAAGGCCTATATGACAAGGGAAGATCAGCAAATGAAATCATCTCAGCTTGAATTCATGAAAATTTCAAGAATAAATTTTTTTGGGGGCATTGTGAAGCTATTGATGGCTTGAGGATTGGCTCTTTGTCATTAATGTCAAAGGGGGAGAAAAAATAAAAGAAGAGGGTTTCCATCAATGACAAAGGGGGAGATTGATGATCAAGGTTGTCATTGACGACAACACATTAATGACAAAGGTCAAAATGATGATAAAAGCATAAGGTTGATGGACAAAGTACAAGGAGGACAAGGAGCAGATGACAAAGACAAGGACAAGGCAAAGCATGAAGACAAGCAAGCTTGATAACATGTCAAAGGTCAAAGTGATGGCATGGCAAAGACTTGACTGGACATGGACGACATGGCAAGCAATGAGGAACAGCATGACAAAGTGTTGATGACTTGGCAAAGGAAGAAGACATGACTGGACATGGCAATGACATGGCAAAAGGTATATGACATGGCAGAAGATTGGTGGATTGGCATGCAAGCATGGAACTTGCAGGCATCTCTAGGACAGCCTGCGAGCATCCTAAGTAGCCCCTACGGACATGCAAGCATGGAGATTGCGGGCATCTCTAGGACAGCTTGCGGGCATCCTAAGTAGCCCCTACAGGCATTCCAATAAGCCCTTGCGGGCATGTGAAAATAGCCTTTGTGGGCATTAAGGACAAGGTAATATGCGGGCATTCCCTAGCACATCTGCAGGCATCAATATGAAGTAGTTTGGGCATCTTGAGGAGGCTGTGCGGGCACATTTAAAAGTAGCCTTGCGGGCATAGTTGAGGAGTAATGGAGGCAACAACAAATAACCCTTGCGGGCATTATAAAAGTAGCCTACAGGCATTTCATAAAGGTTGCGGGCATGTGAAAAATGCCTCTTGCGGGTATGTTTTAAGTAGCTACGAGCATTCTTTAAAGAAGGCTAAAGACCACATAAATGATATGATGTGGCAACAACAAAAAATCAAATATATATATATATATATTTGTCAAGGATAACATGAAAAAGTACCCACTGTGATGATTGGTTAAAGAAGTGATGATGTGGCAGAAGAAGGCTAAAAGAAGATTAAAAATAATCAAGCATTAAATAAATATTTTAAAATATTTGGAAGGGCAATCTGATGATAACGTGGTCATTGAAGAAGAAAATATGAGTATGATGTGGTCAAATACCTTGTGTAAATCCTATTTGGATTTACTCAATCATTTAAGGATAGAATAAATCAAGTTGGTTTATTTTTAATTAATGAAAAGAGACCAAACGACGTGGCATGAAAATCAAATGGTTGAAGGATGGTTGCCACAAGTAATTCTTGTTGGATGTTAAAAATGAAAAATGGCGTGGCATGGTTGGTTAACTCCTTGAATAAAGGATGGTTATCTTAAATAAATCTTTTTTATTTATTTAAGTATTCCAATGATAAAAATAAAACCAAAAGGACAAGTCAACCTCCTGAATTGATGGAAAACAAAAGGTATAAATAGATGACAAGTTCTTGTTTGAAATAGGAATTTTTTAGTGTGGTGAACTTCAGTGGAAAGAAGAGTAAGCTCTGTTTTCGGTGGTCTGAGTTTTCGAGGCAGCAGCAGGCATGAGGAGCAGCAAATGACTTTTATCTTTTTTCTCCTTTAGTGAAGACACAATAAAAACTGAAGCTTAGTGCTGGACAGAATGCTAATGTGCTGGAAAGAATGATGATGTACTGTTGAAGTTAATCTCCTGGACAAAGTGTTGATAATATGCTCCTGGATAGATTACTAATGATGAGCTCGTAAGATTGGAGTGGAGCAACTTTGAGTCTGTAGATCTAAGTTTCAGGACTGCAAAAGTGGCATGTTAAAGAATGAAGTGTTGAATTGTGAAGATGACTTCCTGGATAGAATGATGCTTATGTGCTCCTGGACAAGTTTGCTGATATGCTCATGAACAGAATTATTGACAGTGATATGTTGATGGCTACAGAATGATGAGCAGAATGCTGAATGATGTGGAGATTATCAGCTTATGGACAATATGTTGATGATGCTTTCATAAATAGAATGATGTGCTCAGCGTGAAGACAGTGACAGTGATTGATGTGGACAGTCTTGGTCAAGACAGTAATAAGTTGATGATGAGATTGGTTGAGACAGATTTGTTAGTTTTCGTACCGAGGAAGTGTCCCCTAGGTGACTTTTTGCCTAAGTCACTTAAGTGGAGAAAAAAGTGACCCTTGCATTAAATGACTTGAGACGAGCATTTAATTGACTTTATAGCTTAAAGTCACTTTTTGATAAATTTAAGTGGGTGTGTGAAATTAATATTTATGAGAATTAAATAGGAGCATTTAATCTCATCCATTGATTTCATCTAATCTCATCCCTTGGATTTGGAGAACCCTAGGGTTTTGTCAAAAAGAGAAAGGGAGGCAAAACTCATTCATTCTTGAGAAGAGAGTGAAAAGAGGGGAGAACTGAGAGTTTGCACAGAAATCGAGGAGGCAATAGCTAGTACAGCAGCAACACAATTTTCTAGGTGGCACGAGTTTCGAGGTAGAGATATTTCAGTGTGTACATTTCCCAAAATCCGTACAGCTGCATTTAGTGGCACGGGTTTCGAGGTACTCCTACATTTATTGGCACGCATTTCGAGGTACATTTCTGCAGGTGGATGGCACGGTTTTCTAAATTCGTACAGCAACAATAAATGCTAATCTGTACAGCATTAAATTCTGGGCACAGTTTTCGAGGTCCTTACAGCAGCATTAAAAGTTGTTGTACCGTACAGAAATTTATGAGTGTGTAGCATAGAAATCGAGGCTAAGCTTGGCACAAATTTCGAGAAGATTTTATGCACAAAAATCGAGGTAGCCTTGCACAGAAAACGAGGAAGATTGTTGGGAGATTTTTGGTCGGTTGAGATAAGTACATTTTGACTGTAAAATCATTTTACTGAAATATTGCTGAAGAAATAATAACTCTCTCTCTCTCTGACTGGTTTTCCCCGTGGGGGTTTTTCCAAGGCTATTGGCCAAAAAAATTTGAGTCTGAAATATTTTATGGTGTGCATGTTAAATTAATTTTATGTTTGTTAAAGTGTATTTACAGCATGTTTAATTGTCTACAATTTTTATAAGTAGTTTCCAGCCAATGCAAAACTGTTAATTTTTCGATAATTTCATTCCATTATCATTAGGATCTCTAAGAGAATAACATGTACAGCATATCAATCATAAACACAATCATGCAAGCACACAAGAGACACAGAGTTTCACCGGGGAAAACCAAGAAGGTGAAAAACCCCGCAACTTCCTCAGAGATAGAATAAACCCAAATACAAGATCACAAGGATCAAACCCAGTAAGATGTCTCTAGCAGATGCTCCTCCTCCTCCACATGTGCGCCACTTTCTCACTTAGTTATGCGAGCTTGAGAAGTGAGTGAATGAATCAAATGAGAGACACAACCTCTCTATTTATACACTGACTTGACCTGCCAATAAATCACTGGTGCCGACTTCTCAATGAAGCCTAATAACCCAACCACATGACCTAACTAGGGCCGACCCCACACTGGTGGTCTAATAACCCATCAATACAAATGACGACACTTACAATGTAACTTGCGACACTTGCAAATACAAATGACAACACTTCCAATCAGAGGAATATAACATCTCTATTGGATATACAATAAAGTACAAATGTAATACATAGAAGAATATCTTCTGAAGTTACAAATACATCAACAAAAACCGGCTTGGGAATGAAAAACACTAAAAAGTTGACATAAACCAACAAGCTGAAATATCACAGAAAATTTACATGGTATCAGAGCTTGGGGGAAGAAAACAGTAAAAATTTGCAGACACAGAGAAATTTCCAGATTTGAGTATTTTCTTCTGTTAGTGAACAGCACCTTGTTGGGTTGACAGTAGAGATGGCTACAGGACTTAGGTTGGAGGATAGGCTAGATGGGACAGGAAACTTTGTGCCATGGAAGATTAGGATTTTGTTGATATTAGAGGAGAATGAACTGTGGGAGGAGGTGGTTAGAAACACTACAGCAAACCCTGTTCAGGTTCCCGCTGCTACAGATGCAGCAACATTATCAGCCTTCAACAAGAAGGACTGTAAAGCTAGAAGAATAATCCTTGATGCAGTTAAAGACCATATCATCCCTCACATTTCTGGTAAAGCTAGGGCACATTTGATGTGGAGTGCTTTAACCAGCTTATACGAGAGTACCAATGAGAACCGGAAGATGGTTCTCAAGGAGAAACTAAAGAGTATAAAAATGGCGGAGAGGGAGTGACAGCTTACCTTACCAGGATATCTGCAGTTAGAGATGAGCTAGCAGTAGTTGGGGAGGTTGTCACTGCTATTGAGCTTGTGCGTACAGCAGTGAATGGGGCTTCCAAGCCCTGGGGTGCATTTGTGCAGGCTATAGTGGGCAGAGAGAACTTACCTTCATGGGAGAGACTGTGGGATGACTTTGTGCAGGAGGAGACCAGGAGAGGTCTCATATAGGGCAGTTCTTCACAGGGTAGGGAAGATGATGAGAATGTGGCTTTAACAGCAAAGGGGAAGAAGAAGAAGAAGGGTCCCAAGCAGGGTGGGGCCAAGCAGCAGCAGGGTGGGCAGAAGAAGGACCTGAGTAAAATCAAGTGTTATGCATGTCAGACTTTTGGGCACTATGCTTCACAGTGTCCAAGCAAGAAGAAGAAGAGACAGCAGACTGCAGCTTCAACAGAGGTTGATGACTTTGGAGACAGATTTCAAAGAGATTTTTATCTGTGTGCTGGACAGATTGAGAGAGAGAGAGCCTCGTTAATTACTAGCATTGATGTGGATATGGAGATGGAGTATTCCTTGTTGACAGACCATCAGATGAGTGCATCCACCAATGGTACTTGGTATATTGATAGTGGAGCTTCGAGCCACATGACAGGTGCTCGAGAGATGTTCTCCGAGCTTTCACAGACAGGTACAAATGTGGAGGTTGTACTAGGCGATGACACCATAGTTAGAGCAGTCGATCGGGGGACCATTACATTTCAGAGAGAGTCTATGAGTCCGATGATTCTGAGGGATGTGTTATTTGTCCCTGGGCTGAAGAAGAACCTTGTATTAGTTTCCACCATTGAGGACAGGGGTCTTGGGGTTTGTTTTGTTGGATGGGCGAGTGCAAGTATTCCCCAAGACTACAGGATTTTCTACCTCCATGGACATTGGGGTTAGATGTGGAAAGCTGTACAAGCTCTTGTTTCAGCCCCATCACGCTCTAGCACACAGCAGCAGTAGTAAGCTTTGTGAGCTATGGCATCGGAGGATGGCCCACTTACATCACCCAGATCTGAGATTGTTGAGGGGCATGGTTATAGGTTTACCCGAGTTCAGCACTGAGCAGAACGATGTGTGCAGGGGGTGTGCTTTGGGAAAGTACACCAAGACTGCTTTTCCAAGCAGTGATAGTAGAGCAGCAAGAGTACTTGACTTGATCCATACTGATATTTGTGGTCCTATGTCATCAATCTCTTTGACTGGATTTGAGTTATATATCTCTTTCATTGATGACTACTCCAGGAAGACCTGGATCTACTTCTTGAGGAGCAAGAAGTCACCCTTAGTATTGAGTGTCTTCCAAGGGTTCAAAGCCCTTGTGGAGAAGCAGACAGGGAGGAAGATTCAGATGTTGAGATCGGACAATGGGGGTGAGTATACCTCCAAGGAGTTCAATGGGTTTTGCACACAGGAGGGTATACAGAGACAGCTGATAGTTCCTTACACTCCTGAGCAGAATGGAGTAGCAGAGAGGAAGAACAGGTTGATTGTGGGAGCAGCGAGAGCGACGCTCGATGATCAGAGTTTATCGTTCTTTCTATGGGTAGAGGCATGTAGCACTGCAGTTTATCTACAGCACAGGAGTCCTCATCGTGCTTTGGGGAGGAAGACTCCTGAGGAGATGTACACAGGCAAGAAGCCTGACGTGAGCCATTTTCGCATATTTGGTTCTTTGACTTACTCTCACGTCCCTTCTGAGAAGAGGACGAAGTTTGATCCCACTGCAGAGAGAGGCATCTTTGTGGTATATGATGAGACTTCGAAGGCTTACTGGATTTACCTTCCTAGCCAGAAGAAGGTTGTTGTTAGGCGGGAGGTGAAATTTGATGAGGAGAGAGCCTTCAGGAATTCCAGAGAGATAGAGCAAGGGGAGCCACCGGCTTCCACACCTCCGATGACTCAAGCTTCTTCGATACAGATCTCAGGTCCACGGGTTTCTGGAGTGACTGGATCACAGGGTACAGGCACAACTTCTACAGGTTCAGTGGTCCAGGTGACAGGTACTTCAAGGACAGGTTCAGGTTCTGGTTCTCAGGTTACAGGTTCTTCAGGGACTAATTCATCAATCACTGGTCCTCGGGGTGTTAGACCTTCTGCTTCTGGGAGTTCTTCAGATGAGGATAGACCAGTATGGGAGGAGCCTTCAAGGAAGAGGAAGCCTAAATGGCTTCAGGAGACCTTGAAGGAAGCAGAGGCAATTGGTAGGCCCCAAGAGGAGGTCAGGACAGTTGTGATGCCGGATAGATTGGGGATGGCTCTTGTTGCGAACCTTCGTGATTCAGAGCCTTCCACATTTGAGGAGGCCTCTCAGCATCAGGTTTGGAGAGATTCCATGATGGAAGAGTACCATTCCATCATGAAGAATCATGCATGGGAGATAGTGCCGAGACCAGAGGGGAAGTCTGTTGTGACTTCCAAGTGGATCTACAAGGTGAAGCATGCTGCGGATGGCAATGTGGAGAAGTACAAGGCTCGATTTGTGGCACGGGGTTTTCACAGGTTGAGGGAGTTGATTATGATGAGACCTATGTGCCAGTTGTTCGGTATTCTTCCATCAGAGCAAAGTGATGTCTATAGCAGCAGAGATGGGTTGGAAGATCCACCAGATGGATGTGAAGACCGCATTTCTCAATGGTCTTCTGCAGGAGGAGGTTTACTTAGAGCAGACACAAAGATTCGAGATTCATGGGAGAGATTCTCATGTGTGCAGGCTGAGGAAAGCCTTGTATGGACTGAAGCAAGCTCCTAGAGCTTGGTACTCCAGGATCGATGCGTACTTGACTTCGATGGGTTTTCAGAAGAGTGAGGTTGATCCCAACCTTTACTACAATGTGGTTGGTGGAGATCCTCTCATTCTTTTGTTATATGTTGATGACTTGTTTATCACTAGAGAGGAGCATCTCACTGCACATTGCAAGAGAGACCTTTCTACTAAGTATGAGATGACCGACATTGGGTTGATGCATTACTATCTAGGGATGGAGGTTTGGCAAGAGCCTGGACATATTTTCCTAGGACAGGGGAAGTATGCAGTTGATATTTTGAGGAGATTTCGGATGGAGGATTACAGGCCGATGTCTACACCTATGATCACCAACTGGAAGCAACTTCATGCTTCTGAGGGTAAGTTGGTGGATCCTACACTTTACCGTCAGCTCATTGGGTAGTTGATGTATCTGGTTAACACCAGGCCAGACTTGTGTTTTGCAGTGAATACTCTTAGCTAGTTCATGGTGGAGCCTAGGAGTGTACATTGGACTGCCGCAAAACATGTGCTAAGATATCTTGCAGGTACAGTGGACTATGGTTTGGATTACAGGGGTTCAGGTTGAGTTAGTTTGGTTGGTTTCACAGATTCAGATTGGGTAGGCAGTGTGAGGGATCGGAAGAGCACTTCCGGTTGTTGTTTCAGTTTGGGCTCGACAGCAGTGTCGTGGTTTAGTCGGAAATAGAAGTTCGTTGCATCGAGTTCCGCTAAGGCTGAGTATATGGCAGACAGTCAGGCTACTTGCGAGGCACTGTGGCTTCGTAAGCTATTGGTAGATTTGTTTGATCAGGAGCTTAGGCCTACGGTGATCTACTGTGACAATCAGAGTTGCATTCAGCTCTCTGAGAATCTAGTGTTCCATGACAGGTCAAAGCATATTGAGATTAGGTACCATTTCATCCGTGACTACATTCAGAGAGGAGTTGTAGAGTTGCAGTACATATCCACTGATGAGCAAGTAGCAGATATCCTGACGAAATCTTTGGGGAGGGGCAAGTTTGTTTTCTTCAGAGACAAGTTGGGAGTGGTGCAGAACCCCTTCCTCGATAAGAGGGAGTGTTAGTTTTTGTACCTAGGAAGTGTCCCCTAGGTGACTTTTTGCCTAAGTCACTTAAGTTGGGAAAAAGGTGACCCTTGCATTAAATGACTTGAGATGAGCATTTAATTGACTTTATAACTTAAAGTCACTTTTTGATAAATTTAAGTGGGTGAGTGAAATTAATATTTATGAGAATTAAATAGGAGCATTTAATCTCATCCATTGATTTCATCTAATCTCATCCCTTGGATTTGGAGAACCCTAGGGTTTTGTCAAAAAGAGAAAGAGAGGCAAAACTCATTCATTCTTGAGAAGAGACTTTTGAGAAGAGAGTGAAGAGAGGAGAGAACTGAGAGTTTGCACAGAAATCGAGGAGGCAACAGCTAGTACAGCAACAGCACAATTTTCTAGGTGGTATGAGTTTCGAGGTAGAGATATTTCAGTGGGCACATTTCCCAAAATCCGTACAGCTGCATTTATTGGCATGGGTTTTGAGGTACTCCTTTTGCATTTATTGGCACGCATTTCAAGGCACATTTCTGCAGGTGGATGGCACGATTTTCTAAATCCGTACAGCAACAATAAATGCTAATCCGTACAACATTAAATTCTGGACACGATTTTCTAGACAGGGCACAGTTTTGAGGTTTGTATAGTAGCATTAAAAGCTGTTGTACTGTACAAAAAATTTTGAGTGTGTGGCACAGAAATCGAGGCTGAGCTTGGCACAAATTTTGAGAAGATTTTATGCACGGAAATCGAGGCAGCCTTGCACAGAAAACGAGGAAGATTGCTGGGTGATTTTTGGTTGATTGAGATAAATACATTTTGACTGTAAAATCATTGTACTGAAATATTGCTAAGAAATAATAACTCTCTCTCTCTCTGACTAGTTTTCCCCATGGGGGTTTTTCCAGGGCTATTGGCCAAAAATTTCAGAGTCTGAAATTTTTTATGGTGTGCATGTTAAATTAATTTTCTACCTGTTAAAGTGTATTTACAGTGTGTTTAATTGTCTGCAATTTTTATAAGTAGTTTCCAGCCAATGCAAAACCGGCTTGGGAATGAAAAACACTGAAAAGTTGACATAAACCGTAAAGCTAAAATATCACAGAAAAATTACAAGATTGGTTGTTGATGATGTGATATGATAGTGGTTGATGATATGTGTGTGTGATGACTGTATACTGTATTGTAAATGCAAGCTAGTCTTGCATCTGGGGTTTGGAAACCTCAACCCTTCTTGGTTGGGTCTAAGAAAACCAGGATGGGCCCTGGATGAGGAGTTGGTGCTCTTTGTATCAGTAGGTGTTGATTTACCTTCACGGTTGTAGCCGGTCCCACAAAATACAAAAAGATTACAAAGATTAAATTGTGTTGTGTTCTCTTGTGTTATGGTTCTTGTTATGACTCCATGATTTAGATGCTGATGATTCATGAATGATTAAGTGATGGATGTTTATGAAATGATCATGTAAATGATAGAATAATGCATTGATGAATTGTTAGTTGATTGGTAGAAGTTGAAAAGGATTGAAAATTGGCCTCACACTGATTCACCCCCCCTCTTAGTGTGAACATTGTGTCCAACAAGGTGAGGGCTAAAAGGAGTTTGCACATCCTCGTAGCAAGAAAGCTTTGTTTCTTACACCAAAAGAAACATTGATAATCTCTTCAAGTGGATTGGGCAGAGAGAGGATCATGGGAGAGGAAAAAATAGAAATGCCTATACATATTCTTGCATTCCTCATCATACCATTGTTTCATGGAATAGATACCTAGAGGGAAAGCATGTGTGCTATGGTGGATGCTATGGGGGTAGGAATCTAAAGTGGGTTCCCAAAGGAACTTAGATAGTAGGTTGTATATGGCTTGACTGTATTTAGGAAACAGAACTATGAGATGTGTCCATGATGTCACATATCTCCACATATGAACAAGCTTTAAAACCCTTGTTCCGACCCGACAGATGTTTGCTTGTCAACTAGTGTTTTTTTGAGGAAAAATCGTGATTTTTTCGCGATTTTTTGACAAAAATATTGCGATATTTTAACCAATTTCTTTTGTCCGATTTTTTACCAAAATATCGGCTTCTAGTTCATCTCGCGATTTTTTGCGATGTGGCCGATTTTTCGACAATGTTTGCAACACTGATCAAAACACCTTTGGAAGAGGAGCACTCTTTTCTAGAGGCTTCTAGGGTTTTATTTACATTATATTATTAAGGCTTCTAACATTTTCTAAACATATTTTAATATTTTAGCAAGAGGTGGTTAGAGATTGAAAGCTCTAAAAGGAAAAGAACTCTAAGTAACAAGGTGGTTTAAAAGGGAGAGAAAAACCCCAAAGAACCCAAGTTGAGTTCTTGCTCTTGCAAGTTATTGGAAAGTGTCGTAGATAGTTTGAAGCTTTCATATTCTCCTCCCTTGCTGTAAATTAGATTAAAGTGGTAGGCTGTTAATTCAAATCTGCTGCTGTAATTTCATGGCTGAAGCTGTTACACTGTATTTTGTGGGCCATTTGGGCTGAAGAAGAGGCTTGGGTGTGACTAACTTTTGTTCTCATGAACCTATTGTGTGATCAGGGCTGAGACAAGGTGTTATGTTGGCTATTATTCTAATAAAGAGTTTACAGCTTGTACATCAGCATTACAACAAAACTATACTTATCTCACTCCTCAAACTTTGTGCCCAACGACCACCTTGAAAACTGTGCCACACTGCAGTACATCCAGTACGGACCACACATTCCAAACAGCAGCAGTTTATATCTCGGTTTCTGTGCCCAAATAACATAAAGTACAGTACGGCCTTCCCAGATTTAATGCAACAGAAAATACCTTGAAATCTGTGCACCCACTGCCTCGATTTCTGTGCATGCATTTCTGTTGTACGGTCAACATTAACTCTGTTGTACAGTCTCTCTCAAATATGTTGTATGATCATTAAATGGTGATCCTTCTCGGATTTTGTGCCTCCCTCTTTGTCTTGGGAATTGTGCCCTTCAAGCTGCTTCCTTCAAAACCTCTCTTCTTTTCTTCTTGCTCTCTCCTCTCTCTTCTCTCATGTGCCTCTCACACAATGTGTGCCTCTTATCTCTCAAACTTGTCTTTTATATCCTTATTAATGAATAACTACCTAACCCTGAGATCTATGGCTAAGATTCAATCTTGCCCCACAAGATCTAAAGGTCACGATATAATCTCTCATTGAGACCACTTAAGTGACTCAATTTTATAATAAAGTCACTTAAATATTACAAAGTCATTTATTACTCATCAATTAAATAAAAGACCCACTTAACTTTATAAAAAAAAAAACATTTTTACAAGGTCAAGTTATTTAAAGAGAGACTTTCTCGTTATCTTCTACATGCTAGGAACGGGCAATGCAAAAGTACCTCCCGAGCTACAAACTCTAACACTCCCTCTTAGCGAGGGAGGTTCTTCTAAGTTCTCACACCTCCACCGCCACCTGGATATGTCTCCAAGTCCAATACAATGTATGTTGTAGCAGCTCCCTTTGACTTAGGAGATCGTCTCACTACCTGTCTTGGACTCTGAACTGAAGACGAGTGACCATCACCTCTGAGTTGAGAGTTCACCACACCCTCCTGCTCATCCTCTAGTGTCATTTCACACCAATTCAGCTTTCTAACTGAACTGGATAAAGTCTCACATCCAGGAGTCTCTAACACTACCACTGAGTTTGATATTCACCCTGACTCACCATCTACAGGTCCTAGCAACCTGTACATCTTGCCATCATGAATGCCAAGCACTTGTGCTACATCCAAGCTCTCCCCCATCGGATAGATAATCACACGTCCATTGCAGTATAGGACCGCATATTCATCATCCTCCAGAGCTGACACTAAGAGCAATTTCTTCCTCGGCTCTGGTACCAACAACACTTTGTCCACCTCTAGATATCCACCTTACTCAAGTTGGAATCTGACCCATTCAACCCCTTCTACATCATCTGTGGTATCAAACCCATCCTCTGCATGCATCCCTCGTGGGATATATGTCAAGTGCAGGAACAAAGCTCTGATTCCTATCATAAGGCATGTTGCTCCACTGTCTGTTATCCACTAAGTTGCACTTAGGTGGATTTCCAGTGAGCAGTCAAAGACTTGAACAATTAAATTGTTCATCACATATGTTCAGAAGTTCACCAGGCCATTTTTAGGCCCTTTTGTAAATTTACATGTCCAAACCCCCTGGGGGAAATTGTAATAAGTTGGTCAAAGCATGGTATTTTTGTAACAGGCTTGGCTTGCTTTAGGTTTATCGATCAAGGGAATACTCTAGAGTGTTTTTTCCTTAGGAATTATGCGTTGCGCTTCAGTGATGTACAATTCCTGAGTTTTTCACTCACACCTCCAAAGTTGGAGTATTTACCATGGTGGTCGAACCTTAAGAAGTTATTAAAGCCTATGTGTCTATGTATTTTTTACATGCTAGCAATCAATAAGGAGTCATATGGACATGTACTAGGTCCCCTAGGAGTTTGAGTCAGTTTCGACAAAAAAAAAAATTCCATAAACTTAGGCTATTTTTTAATAGTTTAATTGAAAAAATTAAATTTATTAAAAAAGTGTGGTTAGGAGGAAGAATTAGACATGGGGGTGCTCGTTTTCTAACTCAAAGCACTCTCTTAACCCTTAAACCCACTTTCCTAAGTTTTCTAGTAATTATTTATCTCCAAAATTGAATATTACTCGAAAATAGTAAAAAAGGCCAAAAAAATGGAGAAAATAAAGAAACCAGAAATTTCCAAAACTCAAAAAACATGCCGAAAGTGAAATTTCTGAGTTGGCAAAGCAAAATGGAAATACTCCTAAGTTTTCTAAAAAACCTGTGAGTGTTTTTCTTGGAAAATAGAGGCAAGTAGATGTTTCTCTATAGAGAGGCCGCACTTCCTCATGGAGAGGGCGTGACTCCCAAGAAAGAAGTGAGCAAGTGTAAGATAAAGTGGGTAGGTGGAGTTGGAAAGTGTAAGGAAGCTGATTTTCATTCTTTTCCAACTCATTCCAACTCACGGCAAATTGTTTCCAAGTCACCAAGTGCGCCCCTCTCTTAGCAAATGCGCCCCCCCCTCCCCCCCTCCAGCTCTCTCATTTTTCTATTTAAGCAAGCTCTTGGACCCTCATTTGCATATGAAGGATAGCACAGAACCTCTACTCTTATAATGCTTGTGGTTTACTGAGTAATATATTTCAAATGGCTTTGGAGGTCTACATGATTGTGTGTTGTTGGCCCATTCTTATGCATGCATTTTGGTTGAGGTGTATCTAGTGTAGTTTCTTTATGCTCTTATGTTATAAACTGTGATTTGATTTATCTTAGAAAGGCCTTTGAGCCTATAGAGTAAGCATTCATTGGCTTTGACTTGCTTACTTGTATTTAATTATTTAGAGATTTAGAAGCAGCACATGTAGTCAGTTATACTAATGCCCTTCTTGTCTCTTTTGATTGATATACTGGATTTAATCACGTTTATGTGTAAGTGTTCTTGAGACTGTGCAGGACAGAGTGCTAAGCAAAGGAAGTGGATCTAGTTTGACTCTTCTTCCAAACTTAGCAGCTGGACATATCATTTTTGTTGACATTTTTGTTTTGTAGGTATCATGGATTCTCCAAATCTTTCAAGCTAAAGGCTTGGTTTTGGCTTCCTCTATCTCTTTCAAATAAACAAACTCTTCCTTCCCTTTCCGTTTATTTTGAAGCAAGTAGAATAGATCCAAAGGCTTAAATTTTTTATCACTTGCTTCTCAAATAGATCTAGATAAGTCTTATTTTCAAAGCTAAATTCATACATCTAGATCTAGCATTTCTAGACTTGAAAACGCTCAATAATTTCCAATATTTTTTGCAAGTATAGATCTTGTAATTTTCATGTATTTTTATGTGTTTAACCACTAATCTTGTAATTTTAGCTTGCTGGTTTTTAGCAGGTCCAAGAAAAAAAAGAAGGAATCTCTGGCCGATTTTCGCCAGAAAGTACTAAAAATACATTCCGAGAACCCTCTTTTACCAATATTTCACTCTCTAAAATTGTAAGCCCTTGGATGCTAGTTTAAAAGGACTAAGAGGCACTTCTTCAAGCAAGCATTGTAAAATTTATTAAAAGAGAGCAAGTGGGATACACAGCGCCCACACCCCATCCCCCCTGGGGGGATTCGCGTCTTTATTTTTTGTGGCGTGACTTTTCTAACACTGTGTGCTAGGTGTATACTTTGATTAAGTAGTTAAATTTTTTTTTCTTTTCATTTCGCAAGTAATTAAATAAATCCAATCTCATTGCAACGAAGTATGATCTCACCTCCACACAAAGGCATTGCTGATTAGTGGTGGTTGATCAAAAAGTGACACATAGGTTCAGCAAGTTTATCTATTTCCTTTTTTTTAGTTATTGTTATTTAATTTCATATACTTCAAGCACTCAAATTTGAACGAAAATTTTGTTGTTTCTCGAAGTATGCTCTTTCCCTTTGCGGGCACTAGCCTGGTCTTGGAGAAATCAGAAAAGAGCGCAGCAACTCATTAATTCTCAAACATCTAATAATAACTCACATTAATAAAATTAAGAACCCTCAATGTAGTGAAAATCCAGCACTCAAATACTAAGTAACGCGTGGGGAAATTTCTCAAAAGAAGCGGGAACCACTGGAGAGTGACCTCAGGGCACCATTAGACGACATCCTTGTTGGTGTAGTGTTGAAAACGCCCTCAAGACTCTGCTCCAGCCCACACGTCTTTGTGAGGAGCCACCTTTGCCTAATTTCCAGACATTACTCCTTGTACCTCATGGTATATCGGGAGCTTCCATTTTCCCTTTAATTAACTCATCACTTAATAATTCCTAAAATTGACCAAGAACACAATTGCGAAACCTTTACTTTTACAGCAGCATTTAATTTGACTCCACAACACGTCTTTGATTTTGGTTATTTGCTTTTAATTATATCTTGTTGTGATATTTATATTCATATGTTGTATAGTTATTTTCATCTTGCAATAGTCTTGATCAAATATTTTAATTCCAAAAAACTCCTAAATAACATTTTTCATCCAGAAGAACTAAGTACCTAAAGCCTTAGTAACTGTTATCACACAACTTGTAGTTGTCCCTAAAGGTATCCCATCTAGGATGGTAGAGGTGTTGGACAACTAAAGAGGTGACCCAAGAGATGCCACGGTTCCCAATGCAAGCTGGGAGTCACGTCAACCGAGGCACTCTTCGCTTTAGATCAAGGGGGAGACCCTAGCCAATCAATGAAGACTAGCTAACCCAAAGGTTCCTAGGGAAATATATAAGGTAAATCAAGGAGACCAATGGTGAGTTAGATCTATGAAAGTTAAGTGGACCCAAAGGTTAAAGTGTGGTTGAAGAGGCTTAAAGAGTGACTTATGATTCAACCGATGAATGACAAGGACCACTTATGAAGTTCATTAAATAGATCTACTAGATGATTTAGTACCATGAAAATAAGCCAAGTGGGACCCACTCCTTAAAAAGTGGAAATTGGTCCAAGTTGGGTCCACTTGGTCAAAGTTTAAGGAGAATGGTACTAGGGGTGTTCTATGGCAAGGATCTATGGATTGGCCAAAAATTAAGAGCACCCAAATGTGGGATCTAGCAAAAGCCACCAACCCCAAGGAGTGCGAATTGACTTAGGGAAGACTAGTGCCTTGGATGGAGGGGCAAATGGAGTCGGATGTCCACCAAATTACAGATTGAAATAGTCAAGGTGCAAAGCAAGGTGGGTTTTGAAGATCAAGAGCATGCCATGGCTAGATCTCACTAGATCTAATGCATCACCAAGTGACCTGTTATCACCTAAACTGTAGTTACCCCTATGGATGGATCCAGTCATGGATGGCAATAGGGAAGGGCAACTTGAAAGGTGCAACCACGATCACCTCGACCTCCAATATGTATGGTTGTCACGCCAGTCGAGGCAACCTTCGCTTTATGTTATCTAGCCCAGACAACAAAGGGGGAGACCCGATCTACTCCCGACAGGAGAGATCAAAACCAAGACACCAAATCAAGGTATTTCTAAGTGAAGTTAGGTGTATGGTTTATCCTAGACCTAAGGATGAAGTCACAAGCCAAATGAGGGGTTTAATAGGTATAGCTTTGGTTCATAGTTGAATGTAAGAGTGACTTATAATGTTTGAAGTGAGATCTAGGTTAAGTGTACTAGGTCAATGTCAAAAGATCCACTGCCTTGGGAATCGTGTCCAATGCAGGATAGTTAAGGTTTGTATTGGGGCTAACTAGTACATGAGACAAGCTTGACCATGGTTCATGATGTCTTCAAAGGTATAGTCTACCATGCATAGGTCAAACCACAAGTCAATCCAACAATCTAGGAAAGTTGAATTACCTTGTAGAGAAACCAGTGCCTTGGGAATTGGGAAGTGGAGTCAAAGTAGGGTTGACTTATGGTTTAGGACTCCTACAACATGAGATAAGTGGGCAATATAGGTCTTGCTGGTTAAATGTGTCTAGATCTAGGTTTAACCCAAGTGGACCACAATCCCTTAAAACAAGGAATGCAGTCCCCAAGGCAAGATTTTGCAAAGTGACAGTCTAGACCTAGGTTTTGAATTATTCCGGTTTCAGATCTCCAAAAATCTCAAGTACCCAGTTCCTGGAAGTGAGTCAACTCACTTCTCCAAGGTGGTGCGACTTTGCCCAAGGAGGCTTAAATCGGGGTTTAGGTGGGTCAAAACAAGTCGGATGGCATCCAAACTTTAGATCCGGGTAGATCGGTCAGGTAAGAGTATGGATCTATAATTTCGTGGCAATCCACCGGTTAGATCTTAGTAGATCTGAGTTTAAGTGTTCCAAGTGGCCCAAAATGGGGATTAAATCCCTTAAAATGTGGAATGGGGCCCACAAGGTGAATTTGAAGAAAGGGACAACCTGGGTGTATGTTATTTGATGTGTAGATGTCAAATCAAGTGAAATCTCAAACACCCATGTACTAGATCTAGGTCAACTTGCTCAAATGGTGAAGTGCGCCTTCCTTGGGGGAAGCTAAGTTGGCTTGGGAGAGGGGTCAAACGGAAGCCAATCCTCACCAAACTATAGATCCGGGATGCCGTGGATGCTATAGAGGTGGGTTTTCAATATCATGCCCAACAACCCACTAGATCTCAGTAGATCTAAAAAAATGCAAAATTGGGGTTTTAATTAATTAGGGTTTTAAGTGTTTTTGACAATTGGATAGATCATGGAGATAGAACTTACCTTGAGATCATACCTGAATGATGTGGATGAGATGCCTTGATGTTGAGGAAGATTCCCGCAGAGATCAAATGAGAGATTGTTGATTTACTTGCCAATTTGATGCCCAAGTCCACAAGTGCGCCTTCCTCTACCTGTCAAACCAAGGAATAAAGATTCAATCAGTAAGAGCAAGTATGGAAGAAATACAAGAGAAATGCAAATAGTAACATGAAATAGAAGGTCCTGGGACAGTAATACTCCCTGTTACCAACGAAGAGCTCCAAAGAAGAAGTAGGGAGAGTCTTCCCCTACCAATACCTCCTCCTCCAAGCAAATCGGCCTCCACCTGTAGATGCAAAATCGTGGTACAATAGATATGGCAAACAAGATCTCTAATAACTCAGTGCAAAGGAAGAACCAACGAACGAACACCAAAAACATTCACCACAACATTGGAGATAGATGCAATAATAATTTTCTATTCCAATAATCCAGAGCCAAAAGTCTCTAGATGAATTTTACAATGAGGGGGTCTCCTCCTTATATAGGATAATAAAGACCAAAACCCTAGATCTCAAAACCACTTTTTGAAACGAGTGGTTGAGATTAAAAGATCTCACAACATAATCAATGGCTAATAATAAATCATAACCATATATCACATGGATCACCCACATAATGATAGCGCCCCCACCAAAAAGGTACAATGAGGGGTGACGTCATCCACAAGAGAAACTATAAGCATCAAAATCCACCTCATGGTGACTAGGACATAACAATATAAGCTCATGGTGGGGCTAGGAGGTTTTAATCCTTACTAGCTCATCCCCAAGGCACAATAAAAATAATAAAATATGTCCAATATAATAAAAATGACCAAAACTGTCCTCAGAATCCATGACAGTCAAGCAGTAAATGTCCTCCTGTGATCAATCTGGGCATACCCACATGGTGAAAACTGACTGGAAGGTAGTGATGCCGCCCTGGAAGACCTCTTTGAAAACCAAATGCCAAAACCTTGCCTCAATTGCCCAAATCGATTTCCTCAGTGACCACCTTTTCCCATTTTTTAACTGCCTCGGGAACTGTGAAAGTGCCAAAACTGCCTCCTAGGGTGCTAGCGCTGTCAATCTGAGCCCACCAGGCTCTCCGGAAGGGGGGATAAATGGTAATAACAAGTGGCTGGACCACCCCCTCCATCATCAGCGCCCTAGGTGAACTGGCCTCTCGGGGCCCCTGCTGCTCAGGCTGGGAAATCAGCCCCAAATCTGGTCAACAAGTGTAAAACTGCATCAATCACTGTCAGAAGTGCCCGGAACTGAAAGATAAGTGTCTCAATGGATCCAGAAGACCCAAATCCACTAGGAATGAGTACTCATACACCCTGGGTTGCCCTAATGGGCCAGCGGTAGGGTCCACCATATATGGACAATGTATAATCTGCTGATCTGAAATAATAATAAACCTGCTGAACTGGATCAAACATCATCTGCATCATATATCCATCATATGATATCATCATCAAACATGTGGGACCATAAATCATCATCAATAATCATCCATACATGGTCCACATCATCACGGATCCCAAGAATATATAATCAAGGATAAATCACATCAGTAGACTAAGACAATGTTTCTCTAATCATTCCCACAGCTAAGCTCAAAGTATAAAATTCCATTCAGTGGCATTAATCATGTTAACATATTCCGTGGTTATATAAAATTACTTGCTCAATAGTTCAAATGACAAACTCACCCATTGGACATGGTCAAACTGCTAGTGAAGGATGAAGGCTAGGAGCAAGGTTGGGCCAAGGGTTTGACTTGTCTAACTTAACTCAAAAATACTTTGGACTGGGAGAAGGGGGAAACTACAAACTCTGTGCTGGACAAAAGAACACGGGGGATGGCTGTGCCTCACAAATGGATAAGTTGTTTAGAGAGTGCTTATTCAACTTAGGCATCATGTCTACATTAAGTTGATCCAAGTTCATTAGGATCATTCAATTTTATTTCCATGGCCTTTTTGGCCTACATAACCCTTCGGATTTCAGATGTGCTGAGAAGCACAACTAGTTGCAGCTTGCATCCAGGGCATGTTTTTCACATATTTATAAGGTCAGCAATTGTTTAGATATAGCTTTTAAGAACTATTGCTTTTTGGACCTTTCTTATACTCTTCGAGGAGTATTTTTAGCTTTTCATTGCTCTTGCCCTTTTTTTTTGTTTCCATGGGCGAATTTTTCAAGTTTCCATAGGTAGAACATGAGCTTTCAGTTTTAGCCAACAACATCTCAAGTGACTAGGGGAGTTCGAGCCAATGCCAAACATCGGGACAACCGACCAGAATGATTTAGGCCTACAATCCAACTCACCAAAGGCAAGTTCTGTCACCAACTCAGAGCCGAGACACTGAATAACAGGGATGCGATCCAAACACAGAGGTAGAAAAATGGGGAAGTCCTCAGTATCAGAAAGTCAAATGAGACATGTCAGGGTTTAAATTCAAACAGGAAGGTCATGTATGGATGGAGACAAGTGAATATGGAGCCTACACTAGCAGACAACTGGTGTCGGGGAAAGACCATGTCTATGTAAGGTGAAATACCAGTAAGTTTTGTTAAATGACCTAAAAGTGCAAGCAATTGTCCATTTTATGATTTACAGTTCATTTCAAATAGTTTGCCACATCAGGAATAATATACCAAGCACATGCTATGATCATGACTAAATCAACAAGATAATAATCCACAGTCAGTGAGAACATATCCATAGATCATACAACATCATCATAATAATAATCATCATGCATCATCTGAAACACTGCTGAAATACATCTCTAGGCACTGAACTGAAACTGAAATGGGATAAGTGGTCACATCAGTCATCAAATCTGAACTCTCAAGGCTCAGCCTTGACACAAGGTCATAAAATCTGAATAATGTACTGCTATGATCATGAGTGATCCAAAATATATAGCCATGCTCTAGAATAATGGAAGCTATGGAATGTGCAGATATCTGTTGTACAAGAATAGTAGCCCTGCTACTATGGTGTGATAACATGACCCAAGTGGGGCACAACCCTCAAAATGAGGAATGGGGCCCACAAGGTGAAAATCACAAAAGTGAAGCACTAGAGGTAGGTTTTGAGGGATGATCTCTTCAATGAAACAAGAATCTCACCTACCCACGTACTAGAACCTAGCAAACTAGCCTCTTCAAGGGAATGCGAATTGCCTTGGAAAGGCTAATGTGCCTTGGGAAATGGGTCAAATGGAGGCCAATCACCATCAAACTATAGATCCGGATTGTCGTGGATGCTATAGAGGTGGGTCTTAAAAATTATCCCCAAAGGCTTGCTAGATCCAAGTAGATCTGAAAAATAAAATAAAACGAGGGTTTTGATTTTAATGGGGTTTTGTGATCTAAGAGAATAGATGGTTAGGATAGAAGAATATCGTACCTCCTTGAGCTTACCTGGAAAATGAAGATGGAGATTGCTTGTGATGAGGATTACTTCCCACAAAGATCAAATGCCAAACTTGATGAAGCCCTTCTTGATGTCGTTTTGCCTCTTTCAACCAATTCGGCCTCCCTCTTCCTGTCAATCAAGGACACAAAGATCAATCAATTGACAAAAATGGAAGTAGATGCAAACAAAAGAGATGAATAACATGAAATTGTTGGTGCAAAGACAAAACAACTCCCTGTAACCCAAAACGACTTGTTGAAGCGAGCAGTGTAGGGCTCCCCACCAATGTGAATTCCCCCAAGACGTCTTCTTTACCTGCAAAAAATGTTAGTGAAGATAAAATCCAAGATGGCCACCAATATCTTTCAGTGCAGAGGAAGAAGCATTTACAATCACCACAAGCATTCCAACTCCATGATCCAAGATGCCCAAGAAAGTATTTTTATTCCAATAGCCAAGAGCCAAAAATCTCTAGATAGTCTTTACAATAGGGGGGTCTCCTCCTTTTATAGGATAATAAAGACCAAAACCATAAACCACAAAACCACTTTTTAAAACTAGTGGTTGAGATCAAAAGATATAACAATCTAATCAACGGCTAAGATAAGCCAATACATAATATCACATGGATCACTCAAAAGGAGGGTGACGTCATACATGAAAAGCCTCCAAGGAGGGTGACGTCACACCTAGAAGGTGGATAGATAACATGGAGCCACAACATATGACATGGACAAGTCACCTAGAGCACACGGTGGGGCTAGGAGGCATTAATCTCCTTTACTAGCATGTCCCCATGGCACAATAATATAAGATATAAGACTAAAACATGTCCAAGTAACACAAATGATCAAATCCCATCCTCAAAATCTGAGAGAGACATGCAGTAAAAGACCTCCTGTAGCCACTGTGGACCCCACTTACTGATGCCAACTGATCTGGAAGAAGGGGGATTCACCATGGATGACCTCTGAGAAGACCAAGTGCCAAAACCTTGTCTCAATTGCTCAAATCGAATTCCTCAGTGACCTTTTTATACCATTTTTTAATCCTCCTAAAAACCTTGAAAGTGCCAAAAACTGCCTCTAGGGTGCCTGCGCTGTCAAACTGAAGGTGCCATCATGTCCGGAAGGGGGGTATAATGGTAAAAACAAGTGGTTGGACCAACCCCTTCCTCTGTAGCGCCCTAGG
The DNA here is from genome assembly GCA_027924585.1 of Larix kaempferi. Lineage (NCBI taxonomy): Eukaryota > Viridiplantae > Streptophyta > Pinopsida > Pinales > Pinaceae > Larix > Larix kaempferi. Next base: position 11,349,164 of record BSBM01000050.1, on the reverse strand, counting down.
AAATGACTTGCCTCCAATGCTCCTGTTGGACAGGCTAGATCAGCATGCCCAAACTGGTCAACAAGTGGATAACCACAACTATCATGCCCAAAATTCCCCGGAATTGAAAGATAAGTGTCTCAATGGATCCAGAAGACCCAACTCCACTAGAGATGAATACTTATACACCATATGATAACCTGTGGGATCATCTGTAGGGTCCACCATACCCGGACAATGTAAAATATGATGATCTGGAAATAATAATAAAACTGACCAACTGCATCAATCATCATCTGAAGCATATATCCAACATATGGAATCATGAATAGGTGTATGTGGAACCATATATCAACATCAATAAGCACATGTGGTCCATCTCATCATGGATCCCAAGAGTGACCATGGTCAAACTATGTTTGACTAGGTCAAAATACAACCAAAGACTGGATTATAACAAAAGACTAAGACATGTTCCTTGAATCATATTCACGGCTTAACTTAAAGTATAAACATCATTCAGTGGCAGTTAATACATATATATTTCAACATTGTTTATATTTTACTTGCACAAAAGCTTTAAAGACGTACTCATTCAACAGACATGGCCTAACTGCTAGCAAAGGGTGAAGGCTTAGAAGAAGGCTAGGCAAAAGGGATGACTTGATCAACTCAACTAAGTGACACTTTGGACGGGGAAAGGGGAAGCTACACTCTGTGTTGGACCAAAAAAAAGACAAAGGGAATGGCAGTGCCTCACAAATGGATAAGTTGTTTAGAGAGTGCTTATTCAACTTAGGAATCATTTCTACATCAAGTTGATCCAAGTTCATTAGGATCATTCATTTCATTTCCATGGCCTTTTTGGCCTATATGACCCCTCTGGGATTTCACATGTGTTAAGAAGCACAACTAATCACAGCGTGCATCCGAGGCATATTTACAGTTATGAGGTTAGCAATATTTAGATATAGCATTTGTTTAACCATTACTTTTTAGACCTCTCTATACCCTTCGCGGGGTACTTTAGCAGTTCATTGCTTTAGCCTTTATTCACGTGTGTTGAAAACAAATTCTAGAATTTTAAGTTCACGGGCTTTCATAATAGATTTCCAATATAATTAGTATATGTGCTTTCAGCTTTAGCCAACAATAACTCATGTGACTAGAGGGAATTCCGCGCTAAGCCAAACATCGGGACAACCGACTAGAGTGATCTAGGCATAAAATCCAACTCACCAAAGGCAAGTTCTGTCACCAACTCAGAGCCGAGACACAAACAAACGTGGATGCGGTCTCACACAGAGGTAGAAATGGGGAAGTCCTCCATATCAAGCAGTCAAGAAGGCAAGTCAAGGTGAAAGCCAAATAAGGTCGGTCATGGGTGGATGGAGTCAAGTGGATGTGGTGCCTAGGCTAGGAAACAAAGATGTCATGAAAAATCATATCCATGCTCACGGGAGGGTAATGAAACCAACGAGTATTGTAAGAAAACCTTAGAGTGCAAGAAATACATCCAATTTTATATTTTATAAAATCATCCAAGATATTTCATTTTATTTATTTAGATAGTATTGCCACATCATGAGTTATATACCAAGTCAATGCTATGAAGATGAATAAAACAACAAGATAATAATCCATGATAATAATCACAAGTCCATAGGTCACATCATATCATATCAATAATCATCATTCATAACCAACTGAAACACTGCTGCAATAATAACATCTGGAACTCTAGGCACTGAACTCAAAATTGTATGGAACAAAAGCTCAAATCAGTCATCAAATCTAAGCTCTCAAGGCTCATCCTTGGCACAAGTCTACTCAATGTCTGATATATATACTGCTCTAATCTGAGAGTGATCCCAAATAACTCTGCTCATCATAACTGATCTCTGTAAAAACTAAGCTCTAGAAAGTGCAGATATCTGCTCAGCAAGAATAGTAGCCCAGCTACTATGGTGTGATAACAGTAACATTAATAGGGTCTACCCCCCTTGACTTCGTTAGGAGTTAAGCCTAAACTGAGGAATCAAGATCAAGTAACAGTACTTGACTCAGACTTGTCCCCAAGGACGCACCTAGCAGCTTGAATATTTCTGTTGCTTTAACCCCAAGTGCGAGGCGGCAACACTGTCCACATACCATGCACTAGTGTCCAGACTCTTGGAAACACCGCTACCTAAGACACTACTCACCAAGAAGAACTCCTTCTCGAACATCTTGGTGTACTCCTCCACATCTGCTGAAGTAGCTGCCTCCTCCTTCTTGCCTTTCTTCTTGTGTGGACACTGGCCTGCATAGTGGCGAAATTTCTGACAAGGTGCGTAAGAGGCGGCAACACTGTCCACATACCATGCACTAGTGTCCAGACTCTCAGAAACACCGCTACCTAAGACACTACTCACCAAAAAGAACTCCTTCTTGAACATCTTGGTGTACTCCTCCACATCTGCTGAAGCAGTTGCCTCCTCCTTCTTACCTTTCTTCTTTTTTGGACACTAGCCTGCATAGTGGCCAAATTTCTGACATGCAAAGCATTTCACTTTGCTCATGTCCTTCTCCGCGTGGATGCACTACTCGAGCCCTTCTTCTTCTTTCCCTTTGCTGAAAGGGCCACATCCTACTCATCAGTACCAGTCTCTGCCCTCTCTTGAGACCCCTCCCGGATCTCCTCCTGTGTAAAGTCATCCCATAACCTCTCCCAAGATGGAAAGTTTTCTCAGACCACCACACATTTCACAAACACATCCCAATCTTTGGTGAATCCCTTCAAGCCTATACGCAACAACAATGGGTCAGAAATGATCTCCCCCACAGCACTCAGCTCATCCTTCACCTTCCTATGACGGGTGAGATAAGAGGTCACATTTTCACCCTTAGCCATCCTCATGCTATGGAGTTTGTCTTTCAATGCCATCTTCTTATTCTCATTTTTGTTCTCATACAGGCTCTTCAGTGTGTCCCACATCTCCTTGGTTGTCTACTTCTCAGCCAGATGTGAAGGAGATACCATGGTGACAGTGGGTATCCCTTTTTTTATTACCCCAAGGGTCTCACTTGTGCTTTAGGACTTTATCTCATAAAGTAAGGGTTTGTGTGGTAACAAGGTGATTTTGAAAAAATAGATACCTTTAAACCTGCATAATCTTGGCCAAAGAAAGATGATTTTGTAGATTTCTTTAGCTTAAAGTTAATGCAGAGAACAAAAGCAAAAAAGGCTTAAGAATCACAAATCTAAAAATGCAGGGTCTAGGAGTGATAGTGCTTTTTGACAACTAGATGGGGAGGCTTGATTATCGAGGTTGAAGTGATAATCAGAGGCCCTGAATATTATATATCTTTGTTCTTTTTTCTTTATAATATATACATTCCAATAAATTTTCAGTTTTCTTCTAAATAGAAAATATGCATTCACAATAAATAATACAATTGAATTCCATCAGAATGATGAATAAGACAAGATAATTAGATCAAAGTAGTGTTTTCCATCCACTGATGCAAATTTAATTGTAGTGTCACTTAAACTGAAAGGAAAATGAGCATCATGTTGAAAATAGTGCAACTTCGGAAGTTATCCTTACAGTATTTCATCTTGTTATTGTACCTCCTATGGGAGAAGATATCAATGTATTTGATCATGTAAAAACCTTGAAAGAATCAATATAAACCTTGGCATGAAATCACAAAGAAAAGATTCATTAAATGTAAACTTTGTATTCCCCCAAGACAAGTTGGCCCAGTGGGTAAACTGCCCCAAAACAGTGAGCAGTCTGCCCCAAACAATGGGCAGAACTGCCCCAGTCAGGTCGGCCCAGTTAGGGAAAGTTAGGTCGGCCCAGTAAGAGAAAAAGTCACCTTTTGATGTGTATAAATAGAGAGTTCGACCTCTCATTTGGTCATTCACTCAAGCAAGTTCGCTCTAGCCAAGAGAGGTTCGCCATTGCAGCTTGGAGACTGATTTTTTGGGGTTCTCCACTATTGGAGAAGTTTCTCTCTTGTTTTCTTGGGCTTGTGCTACTACTATCTGGATGTACATCGTTCTCTATTGGAAGGTCTGACTGAGCTCAGGGGAGACAAATAGCCTTGTCTATGGTTGGGAGATGATTGTTCTTATCATCATGGTTAAACGAGATCCACACTCCTTTTGTTTCTATGCTTTGCCATTCTTTTAGTGATCCTGGTTATGCTGCTATAAACATTAACACATCATCCACCTTGAAAATGAAAAAATGTAGAGAATAAAAACAAGAATGTCACCAAGAAGCCTTGCATTACAGAAAATATGTTTTTTAAGGGTGCTGCTATAGATCAGTGAACTTACAGTCCAAGTGAAAAGCAAATTGACATTTGCAGTAGTTTTCCCTGTATTTTTTAGCTGAATATCCCAAGTCATTCCAGCAAAAACAACAATTATACTGAATTAGCATAGGAAGATATTTTGAATTGATGTAAGCGTGCTATACTTTGATGTTGCAATAAGAATGGATAGTCACTTACCGTGTAAGCGAATACAGCCACGGGTAAACTACTCTCCTTGTAATTGTGAGGAATAAAAGGAGAAATCTGTCGGCAGGAGATGTTTAGCTCTGGATCTGGCTCACCTGTTTCAACACAAGAAATTAAACAGACCTCCAAATAAAAATTCAAAAAATAATTTTCTACCAGCAAATAGAATGCATAAATCTTCAGCTGAGTATTACCATCATATATTGTCCATGCTCGCGGGAATAAAGCATGGTAAGTAGAATGCTGTCCATCCAAGTTCCAGTCCCAAGAAGATATTCCTGAATTTTGATTTTGCCTGGGGAGTTAATCAAGCATATGAATGTCATGTAAATCTTATCTGCAGAATCTTATGCAGTAGTAGGATCGCATTAAATATTAGATGTATTAAATGATGGACATTCGTCAACATAAATGTCTTCCTATAATGAAAGAACTCTCCTTTAGTAATCAACTAGTTAATTGCGTGAGAAGCTAGTCCATCAATGCAGCCTTGCATCTTAACTATAAAACATGCAGAGAACTCAATAAATGTCCTTTCCCTCAATATCCTCTCATTCTCTCAATGTTCTCTTCAGGGTCATTTTTCAAAAGAAGTTTGATCTAAACGTCTCACCTCAATCAGATCAATTTCTGGTATCAGAACCTCGTATCATTCTTCAAAGGATTTAGACCGCTGCATCAGGGAAATGTACAATTTACAATACTCTTTCAGCTCTTTTATTTTCTGATCTCATCATGGCCTGTGTGATCATCCTCAGTCAAACTATATAGACATGGGGTAAAAAGACTAACGCGTAGTAGAAAAGATGAAGGCAGACTTGTAGCAGCAAAAACAAAGACAGCTGCCTTGGATAAAAACCTACCTCATGGAAGAAAATGTGCCTCTGCAACAGTAAGTCAACCCCTATGCCAGTGACCAATGAAATTTTATATGTATATAAATCTTTTTCAAGAGGCCCTTAGTGGCTAGCAGCAAGATAGAAAAACAAAATTGTTGTTCCAAGTCGTAGAAATTCATTGTTTCAGAGTCCAGACTCCAGACAACAATATTTAAGGCAGAAGTTTGGATCAAGAAATATATAAACAAGGGAACCCACATGTACCCTAGACAACATGTTGCAGGTGTTTTGATCAGTCAACACAGCATAGAAAGGTTTCAGCCAACATCTAGCTGGCATCTTGACCACCTGATATTGCAGAGCAGTAAGGAGTTGATATAGCAAAACACTATTCCAAATTTCCAGCCAGCATAGCAAAGAACTTGAGACCCAATAGCCATTGTAGAAGAGTAAGATAAGATAAGATATTTTTATTAATGTCAACGAATAACCAAAAGGGTAGGTCAATGGGACTCTAAAGTACAATCAGTAGTGACAAACTGTAGGAGTGCCAGAGCAACTGCTGTGACCTAAATGCTAACAGGTAAAGCATAAGCTAAACGAAGCTAAACTACCAAATGAGAGAACAAAACAAATACATAGCCCTAGAAATAACAACCTAAAATGCTACATATCATCAGAAGTCAGGGCAGAATGAGAGGGGGAGGGGTGAGCCCATACACCCATATCAAAGGTAGAGGTGGACACCACGTTGCACAGGTTTCCAGAATATGAAAACTTTTAGCACACATGTATGAGTATCCAGTATGACTAGAAGCTTTACCGAAGTTTGCAAGAAGTGGCAAGTTGGGAGAGGCAGTACTATATAGTTAGAAGACATAAAATAATTAAAAATAAAAATAAACCTAAATATTATATCTTTCAGATGAGTGGGAAAATATACTTAATGATAATAATTTTCTGCCCATGCCACTACTTATTAGGTAACATGAAATTGTACAACAAGATTCATTTTAGATGTTAACATTATCGATGGTAAGCAACCGCTAGGACCAAATATTTTATGCATGGTAATTATCTATTGGTCCTCTGTTAATTTTTCTTAATTCCAGGCCTAGATAAGATATTTCCTTGTGATTTTCCTTGTTGAAAATTTCTTTTACAGCTCACTGAATAAATTACACTACTGGAATTTAATTAATAGAAATAACTAGCGGAAGCAAAATGTAGGAAACAGATCACAAAACATGCACAATTTTTCTGCCCTTCAAAATCAGTTTTTCATTAAAATATTCCAAGCTTACAAAAGCTCCCTTACGGGGATAATAGCCCTGAGAAAAATAGACTGCAAACCTGACAAAATCTTCCCTTAGAAGATGAATCTTCACCTACATATCTGTCCCAAGAAACTTCAACAAAAACCCAGGAAAAAATATATATATTTTCTGCTGCCCTGTTCATCTAACTATACGGATTGTACGGTATGTCTGTACGGATTTTTGCATAGTGTGATCCGTATGGTTGTACGGATCCATATAACATGTCTATAGAACTGTACGACCTGTCCATACGATCCGTACAAATACCTGCAAATCTGTTGCCCCACATCCTGAATTGAAACGATTGTCCTACTGCTCCTGAACTGTTGTTTTCTCTCCTTGGCCTTGACTGGAAATCAGAAAATCCTTCTTCTTCCCACAGCTGGATGAAATTCCTTCTTCAGCCTCTTCCACACTTGGATGAAAGTCCTTCTTCACCCAATCAAAGAGATCTCACTATCTCCCTCTGTGTGTATCTTGTGTGTCTTCTCCTCTCCCCTTGGTTGCCTTTTATACTTTTGGGATGGACAGTTAGGCTATACCCTCGTTTGGTATAGTGTTGAACACCACCTTAGAGACTCCATTTCAGCCCACATGTTCTTGTGAGGAGCCACCAAATTTCGATTTCCGGACATTCCTCCCTGTACCTCACAGTATCTCGGGAGTCCCCCCTTTTTTCCCTAAACAAGATTCATATCATAATCATCTAAAATTAACCAAGAAACATTTGCACAACATTTCCCTTTCATTCAAGCATTACTTATATACTGTGTTGACTCCATAAGGCACTGATCCTTTGCACTTTTCATTTGCTTATTATCATTTCAAGAATTGTGCATCTATTTTGGCAGTTATTTCAATTTATGCTGGTGAAAGCATCTTTAATTTATGTTGCAAATATATCTTGGAACCTTTCTAATCAATACCCAAAACAACTCCTAAAAACATAAAACACCTTTTAACTATTTCACGGAAACTCTAAACAACCTTAGAAACATTCCTTAGGGACTAACCCCCTTGGCTTCATTGGGAGTTTTGCCTAAATGGAGGGAGTCAAGATCAAGCGACAGCCTTGACTCGAGACTTGCCCCCAAGGGCACACCAAGCAGTGGCATAGATTTTTGCTACATTAACCAGGTGTGTTGATCCGATGGCAACATTTTTGGCGTCGTTGCCGGGGATAAATCTTCCTATCCCTGGGTACGACTTTTGATTTTTTACCCTTTTGTTTTTTGCTTTGTTTGATGAATCCTTAGATCTAATATTTAATTTTTCATCTAGCGACTCCACTAACCTTTTTTCTTTTTTATAAAAATTTTCGAAGTAAACAATAGAACTCTTTGCGAGTGTTTTAAAATATATATTTTTTCTCACATGGCGACTCCACTGAAGGGATAAAACCCTTGTTTCTCATAATTTATTGAGACTTGTTGTGTGTAGATGAGCCCATGCAACACAGAAAATCTTTAAAGCTCATTATTTAAGCAAACCTCCTGATGCAGTAGCAGACACTTTCCATGGTCATTTCAAATATATACTTCTGATTGCTGAGTATGGATGATGAAGAGTCTGATGATCAATTTTCTCCTATTGACTTCTCAAACATCCCAGGTTTCCCTAGTTATCATAATGGTAGAGACATATTTGATCATTTTCCAACCTTTTGGGCAAATGGTGATTCAGAGACCCAACATGTCATATCCTTTCTGAAGGTCCTAGCCGACTTCAAAGTTCTATATGAAGATAACATGATGGAAATGTTTGTCAGCACTTTGCTGGGAGATGCTTGTTATTGGTGGTATAATGGTCTCCCAGATAAATGTATTACCTCTCTGCCAAGCTTCCTTAGAATATTTTTGAGGCAGTGGCATAATAAAAGATTTGGTATGAAAGCCTTGGACTCGATCCTTGAAACATTCTTTCCTATCTCCATACCTTGGATAGAATATCATGAAGAAGACCCTAAGGCTCCTCGCCTCATTATGTGTTCAATCTTCCTGTTTGGTGGGAGCTCCATCGGAAGCTCTTGGAACACCTTGTGATGTTTTTTAATTAGATCTTGTATCTCTGGTTGTTTGTCCATATCTCCTTCATATGTTAGAAGCTCCATTTCTTGACATTGAAGTATGTACGCAAGTGCGCCTTTCCGAAGTAGCTTTTCTATCTGATGTGATGTAACTAACTGTATCGGAGGTGGGTGGAACCCGTATAACTTGTATGTCTTCCCGAGCGACTGGAATTCAATAAAATGCTCTTGGTGATTTGCGGAGTATGTACCCAAGGTTTGTAACCATTGTATTCCTAATACTACATCAACTCCTCCCAATGGTACCGCAAAGAAATCTGATTCTAAGTTGTATTCTTGCAATTGTAACTTGACCTTATGACATTTTCCCACGTTGTCAATCTTCTTGCCATCTGCTACCATAACCTTCATGTTAGGTACTGGAAAGATAAATAGATTAAATACTTTAGCAAGGTTGACATTAACGAAGTTATGGGTGCTACCACTGTCAATGAGAACTGTGACGTTATTCTTTTTGATATGTCCTTTAATCTTCAATGTTTGTGGTTGGGAGATTCCGGTAATAGCGGCTAATGAAATTTTTGGGGGTGTCGTCCTCGATTTCTGTTTGGTAGTCTGTTTGACTATTCGTATCATTCTCAATTGGTTCCTCGACTTCCAACTCTGCTTCTTCTGCTTCATAGGCATACAATTTCTTTTGTAAGCATCTGTGCTTAGGATCCCATTTGTCTCCACAGAACTTGCATTTCCCTTCCCTTATTCTTTGGGACTCTAAACTGGGCTGCGTTCCTTCCCTGAGTTGTGGCAGTGTATATCTTGGATTTCTTGTGTATGTTGATTGGAAGGGCTTCCTTTTGTAGTCGTCCTTATCGAAATTTGTATGAACAGGTTTCTTGAATTTGCTTTCAATGACCCTGGCTTTACGTCGGGCTTCCTCCATGGTTGAGATGTTATGTAACTCTAGTTCATCACGGATGTGCTGTTTAAGACCGTGTATGTAGGTCTGTAAGCGTTGGTCATCGGTTAACTCTGGAACTCGAGTCGACAGCGCTTCCCACTCACAGGTGTACTCATCAACACTGCTTTTTTGTTGTAATCTTGTGATTTTGGCAAAGAAGTCTTTTTATTGAACGCCTTGGAATCTTTTAATGAGGTCGTTCTTGAAACTAACCTAGTTGTGAGAACAGATTTTTGCAGTTTTCTTCCACCATAAGTACCAGTTGTAAGTGTTGCTTTCTAGATGCATGGCGGCATATTTAACTTTCTCCTCTTTGTAATGGATATTGTGGATGTCTAAGTATTCCTCGGCTTTGTTAATCCACGCTATGCACTGTCGTTCGTCCTCATCGTATTTGGGTAGCTCAACTTTCACTCGTATTTGGTGTCCTTGTGTATATGAGAATGATGATGACATGTTGAAAGGATCCGGCTGCTCTGGTGTTCTGGGAGAGTTGGGATCTTTTGGTACTGGAAATCTTTCCAAGATGACCTTTAAAACTGCCTCATTTTTCTTTTGGTTGTGTTGTCCGCCAATATGCACACCAGCAGCGGAAATCTTTCGAAAGCTGTCTCTTCACTACAAGTGAGAGAGGTGTGGCCTTGGGGGCAAGCAATGAGCCAGGTACTGTCACCTGAATCCCAGCTCCTCCGTTTAGGCTAACTCCTAACTAAGCCAAGGGGGGTAGTCCCTAAAAGCGAGTTTCACTAAGGCTCTTGTATTTATAGTGTTTTTAGGTGTTGTGATGCGGATGGGTGTTTTTTAGGAGTTTTTGAATGAGAGACAATTATAAAAGTTAAATATAAGACAAGATAACGAAATCCACGTTGCAAACACAAGATGAAAGACACACTTGGACAATAAGCAGATCACTTCACATAAATATAAGCAGATACTCCAATGTTGATACTTAAGCAAGCAAAATACAATATGAAGGACCAGTGCCTTATGGAGTCAGAAAATAAAAGTGATTGTAAACTTGACACAAGTGCTTGAAATGTAAAGTTTGTGAGAACGTTTTGCAGCTTATCTTGGTAAATTCAAAGTTTTAATTGTCTTGATTTATTAGGCCTAAAACCAAGGATGTTCAAAGAGTGTCCGGAAAGTAGTTTTAAGCAGCTCCTTTAAGAGACCTGTCGAGGCCTGTCTGGAATCACGGCGAGGCGCGCAATGCTAACCAGCCACCGTGTCGCAGATTGGGCGGTCCGGCGCCTCCCCTGAGAACTGATTAAAATACTTTATGACAACGCCGGTGCGTTGGTTATGGGGGTGAAAATTTTAATTAGATTTTCGATTGTAAATTATCAAGTCTTCCACCTTTCTGAGTACTAGCCCAACCGTTTCCGGTTGGCAGAGCATACGGGTGTAGGACAAACCAAGATAAATTAATTAGGGGATGTATGAGTGGAAAATTTTATTATTAGAAAGCCTTGTTCAACTCTCCGACAGAGAGCGCTCTTGACTCGGCCTTATGACCACAGTTCAAGAGACTTGCTAGATTAATAATGCCTAATGCAGGGAAATGCAAGAAACTAAAATGCCCTCCGATAGAGGGTGCTTTTGACTTGGATTTGGCCAAGTTCAAAAGACTTTGGTTTATTTTATGAAGCAGAAAGAAAGTAGTAGCAGTATATCTTAACTTGAAACAGATTTTAAGCAATAGTACTGATCACGAGATATAAATTACCACTAACTATAATGCTTGCAAGATAAACAAATCTAGTGTTCTACCACACAAAATTTAATCTACTAGGTGGGATTGATCCCCGAGACAGGATCAACCGCTAGAACCGCCTGCACTTGAGAACCTCCAGCTAGCTGAAAGCTCTACCAAGGAAACCGACGGGGATGGAAGAGTAACCACAAATTATGTGGTCCTGCCCTTGAGACGAAGTCTCAAGGATACAACTTCCGGCTGAGGGCTTTGGAAGAGAAACAAGATAAAAATAAATGAGAAATAAAACTAACTACCCAAGAATCTCTTTCAGGTTCAAGACCCTACTTGGGAGAGCATGGGGGTAAGTGGATATGGAAGATAACTTTGAATGACTTATTAAGCAAAATACTAATCTAAGAAAAATGAGATCACAAATCCAAGCTAGATCAAATCACAAGACCCAACACTCTTCCCCAAATGGGGAAGAAGACCCAAAAAGTGGAGACCCCCTCCACTTGAAACTTTTTATTAAGCGGTTACAAATGCCTTGGGTTTCCAACCCTTTGAAGGACTTTGAAAAATAAAATAGAGGAAAGCTAAGAAGCTCTTAAAAGCTTTTACAAAGGATAATGGTTTTGATTTGTTTGGTTTAAGATCCCCTTCTTGCTTTCATTGTTCTTCTTGGCTTTTGCAATTTTGACCTTCTCTTTCACTTTGGTTAACTTCTCCTCTTTTTAAATTTCAAAATTTCTTCTTGAGCTTGCTCATATCACACCTACAACACAAGTGAAAGTGAAACTACAAGCACCCTTTAGTGTTAGTCAAATCCAACGAAAAATGAAACTAAACTAAGTCTAGATTTGAAAAATAGGTTCTAAAATGTTGAATACATGAAATTTTATCATAAAATATTAACTATGACAAAACGGACCAGCGAACAACAAACTCTCGAAACGTCCTAGAAATGAGATCTAAAGTATAAAAATTTTGAAATATTTTTTGTGCAAAATTTTCTATCTTTTGGAAAATGTAAAAGTTTGTAAACAATATACTAGCTACATGCAATCTATGATATTATGGATATGACAGTGACTAAGTACTTCAAAAGACAAATGCAAGATATTTATTTTATGAGATCTAACTATGCAAAAAATAACTACCAAGTAAACAAGAAATGAGATCCAACACTAAATACTACTAACTCCTTTGTTTTGTTGTTTTGATGTGATTTAGGGCCTAAAAGGGAGTGGACGAGGAGAGAAGGTGAAGGGATCTAAGTGAGGTAGGACGAGAGAAAGGTTGTAGGGTTAAGGAATAGGGCAAAAAGAGAGTGAAGAATGGGGACTAGGGGTTGGACTAGGAGTGAGACTAAAACTAGATGGAGATAGAGGGGACGAATGGGATGAAGGATGGAAACTAAAAAGAAGAGGAGGGAGGCACTAGATAGCTAAGATGAGAGGAAAAAGATGGCTAGCTTCTATGATGGACGAGAGGGCAAAAGAAGACAAAACGAATGGGGGAGGAGACCAATGAGGAGAGGGGACGAGAGCAAGAAGGTGGGGCTAAAGGGGGTTGGATGAAAGGAAAAAGAGTAGGGCAAAGGAGAAAGACAAATGGGGACTTCGAAATGAAGGTGAGGGGAGAGCTAGAGGAAGGAAGCTCGAATCTAAGGTAACCAAGTTTTTAAAAGTAGACTTTTTTGAAACTTTGATGGGTGAGGAAGAGAGCTCCTTATAGCTTGGTTTTGGAGAAGAGACAAAGGAACTTGAGGATCCTGCAAAACAAAAGATATTAGTGGGAAAATTCCTTGCTTGTGAAGCCAAGCTAGATGCAACCTAGCTCACACTTGTCTTCACCTTTGACAATACCTGAAAAACCCCAACACACTCAAACATACAAGTGAAATCAAATGCTAGTATGTTAGATAACCAAGACTAAATCAACATTGGTATAACCGAATACTTCTTGCTCATTTAAATCTTTGGAAAACATCACACACATAATCAACTTGAATATAACAAATGACTATTCTCATGGACTAAAAATAGCCTTCTAGAGCTAGCAATATTGAAAGAACACTTGCATAAATAAGAGGAAGGTTATATGAAGATATCACCTCAATGCATTGGACACATTCACCACAAAATTTGAAAACACATGGACCTCCAAAGTCTTGATCTTTATTCCAATATGAGCATAAAAGTATTACAATTCTCGGCAGAGTTTTCTTGCATCCAAAAATCCATGAGATAATAACCCCTAATGGGCCTCTCTTTATAGAAAAACTTAAAAGCTAACCCTAGGTCGAATTAGCCATGAGCATAGGTCGAATTCCAATCAAATCTTAAGCTTGGAGAGATAGAGTCGAGTTTGAGGTAGGTGGAATGGTACTAGGTGGCAAAACTCGACTTGAGGTAGGTGTGAGTGCTAGCATTACCCAATAGCCAAGCTACAACAAGGAAATGCGACCTAAGGTGAGGATTAACATGAGCTTATGTGGAGGGCGAGCTTAGATGTGATGGAGACAAATGGAAAGGCGAGCTAACAAAGGGGATGGCAAGTGGCATTGGGTAGGTGCTAATTCGTATAGGTGTAGCTTTGGGAGTATCACAACCACTCACCACGTTCCAACAAGGTTCAAACTCGAGTTTAAATGGGATTGACGTGAGGATTTAGGGGATATGCGAGCTAGTTGTGGGGAAAACACGTGGTAGATGGTAGGTGTAACTCGAATCACATGAAGGGAGCCAAGCTTAGGATAAGGTGAGTCAATAGGGCGCCTACCTCAAGCTTTAAATGCAAGTCACCAACCCAACCACGAAATGACACATCACAAAATCAATTTTCTCATGAAGGAGGGCGAATTGCTTTGAAAGGATAACGATTTGGTGACTGGATGGATGACTGGATGGGCTCGGGGTTGATTGGAATCTTCCTAAATGCTCATTGCCATGTCATTTAGCCTTTTATTTTAATCAAATTGATTAATTTTGGAGAGATTTGGATTTTCTCCAAAATATTCAATTTTATTAGTTTAATTAATAATTTCTCTGTAAATGACTTTTCAGAGAAAATATTAATTATGAGGCTGAATTGACATCCGAAAGTTGGGTTTAGCTACTCCATGGGTCATGTGTGATTTTTGGCTTATGAAACGAGCCATCAAACACTAAATTCGGACCCCGGATGACTGACATAATTACAGACCCAAATTTCTCTATTTAAACTATAGAGAAATTTAATTAAAATTTAAAAAATAATTAAAATTAAAAACCCCATTTTCGACGCGTCTTGTAAAAAAAAATTTTCGAAATTTTTTCTAGGGGTCCTAGAGACCTAGGACATGACCAAAACCTATTCTAATAGTGTCTAGTAGGTTTATACATTATAGTTGGACCCTAATAACCCCCCATGGCCAAATTTCCAAAATCGGGCATTCCAACTTTGAAGGAAGCGGGAGAAAAACCAAGAGATTATATTTCGCCTGAAGCAAAGTATAATCTGACGGTGAAAAAAACTCCCTGGAATACCTTAATTGTTTAATCCAGTCATGGGGAACCGAGCCACTCAAACCCTACTAGCACACTTTGATACAAACCCCCATGGGGCCATGGTCATGTCGACTCAAAAACAAAACTGGCTAGACCCAAATACAATGAAACCCAGATACTCTGGAAGTGAACACTGATGTGTTCCAACACTGGCGGCTCAATAAGGTTTCAACTATTTGTACAAATCAGTTGATAACAGGTTGTCTTGTAGAGTGAGAACGGTATTCTCTATTCATGACGTGACTTGTGTCCAAGTCACTGCCAAATTGTCACTGGTTTGATTGATCTTTGCATGGAGTTCCTCATAGTTCTTGTTAATCTTCTCATTGATTGAATCGAACCGGGCGTTTAATTCACTCATTGATCTAGTGATTGGTGGAATCTTCTCGGCGCTAAACGTGGATTTATTTTTATTAGTTGTACGAAGCCAGCCCGCCACGATTTTTTTTTTTTTTAACTAATTATAATAATTATTATTATTATTATAATATAGTTTTTTTTTAAACTTTAATAAATAAAAAAACAGTAATATGAATATTATTATAATAATAATATAATATTGTTTTTTATTGTTTTTTTTTTGTTATTAAAATTTTTGTGTAGGGCTCACGTGGAGCGGGCACGAGGTGGTGGTAGGGGGGCGAGGTGGTGGCGGAGGGAGAGAACGTGGAGGAGGAGGAGGCTGGGCGACGACGGCAGGGGTGATGGGGAGTGGAGGTGCACGATGTGGGGCTGCCAAATGGTGGGCGGAAGAAGGAGGATGGCGGGGGGCTGCGAGCAGCAGCGCAGGGGGATGGCGGAGGTGTGGGAGGGCGCACAGGTGATGGCGGGAGTGCAGGGAGGCAGCGACGATCAAGGAGGGCGCGGTGGGGGAGGGCAGAATGGTGGTGAGTGCAGCGAAGGATGGCGTGGGAGCGTGGTGGGGGACAGCGATGGAGTGGGAGTGGAGTGGGAAAGCGATGGGGGAAGCGGGAGGAGGGAGGCGCGAGGATGAGTGGAAAGCGGATGGCACCACAGATGGCAGAGGCACGGTGGAGGATAGCGATGGAGCGGGGAAAAGAGTGGGTGAAAACGATGGAGGGGGGTGTGTGCAGCGAAGGTGTTGGTGGTGGTGCAGGGCCGGTGGCTCTGATACCAATGGAGTAGATAAGAAAGCGTAAATGTAGAAAATTTATATTGAATAATGTAGAAGATGAATTACATTAGAAAAATCCCGGAAATATATATCATAATTCGGGAACGGAGGTGACTTTTCCCAAGGTCGCCTTATTTAATAAATTATATTTAATAATCTACTTAATTCTAATTTATTATTAATTAATATATATAACAGTTTGTGAGATTTTTAATTATTATTGGTAATTAATGACCTGTTTTAATTAAAAATCATGGATTTTGGGCAAATAATGCCCAAGTGATGGATCGGGGTCATTCGAGTGATCATTCCTACTATTTTTGGGGTCCACGATCACATTGCAGCAGACGGTTCGGCAATCCGGGCACTCTAGGTGGGTCAAAAGCCCAAATTACATATTCAGCAATAAAAACCAGCAATAAAATACATGGAAAATCAAAAATTGACAAAGGCAACTATAGCAAAGGGCAAAAATTAAAGGCTGGCTAATTCAAGGGTGATTTCTAAGGTAATGTTGGTAATGTTTGGACATCTATTATGTGTTGTGGGTCCCTCTATTTGTCCAGCTCACCATGTGGGACGAATTTGCCCATGGGGGGCATTTTTCCACTTAGCAAAAATCAAAATTTTGGTGTTTTATTGTATTTGGACCATAGTGTATTGGTATGGGGGGCTAAAACAGCCCATAGGCACCCCCCAACCACTATTGTATTGATTTTATGGGCCCCACTCTCCACTTGGGCGTTTTTGAGGGTAACTCACCCCCCCTCTAGGGCCATTCTTCTCCATTAATTTGGCACTTGAGAGAGTGCATCTCAACCATCGATTTTTGGAGGGAATTAGGGTTGTGTTGGGAGCATTCTCTACTTAAGAGAGAAGCTCTCCCATTGTTACCTCTCTTGGCACATTTGTACACTTGAGTTTTTTATGATATAGAGCCATTCTTCCACAGTTTCTTGAGTTTATGGATGGATGTGTGTTGCTTGACTGATATCTAGCTTTCCTTAGCCTTGTTGAGTTGTTAGTGTATTGTTTCCATCATTTCCTTGGCCAACGATTTGCAAGTGAAGAGCACAGTTGGAGAAGGGTGCAGTTTTTGGAGTGGGAACCCCACAACTGCTTGTTTTCTTCAGAGTATCAACAAAGGGAGTTGTTATTGCCTCGTGCCTTTCAATTTCTTTCATTTTCAGTCATTTTTACTTGCTGGTTTCTCTTATTATTTGCTGCATACACTGACTTGATCTTGTTTGTGGTAGGTACCTAGGGCGAAATTGGTCATTGGGAGCTCAAAACACCAAAGGGAGCACGCTGCTGTTCAACAATTGAGTTTGGAGGGCTAGTCTTCGACAATCTCATCTGTCTATTCACTCTCAAGTAGGTTATCTTTGCTAGTCTCTAGCATTTTAAATCTTATTGTGTGTGTTGAGCAGAAAATTCATATAAAAAACCCCTAAAAATACAAAACTTAATTTTTCACCGTTAGAATTTGTTTTTCTTGTAAACCCACTAATGAAATGTGCTTAAACCCCCATATCTCAAATTTCATTTGATTCTGACTCCATCTACCCACTTAACCAAGGACTAGTCCTTCACTGAATTCGGCCCACTTGGGCAAACTGGCCAATCACGCTATTGGGTAAATTTTTGGGTTCTGGGTACTTTAGATTTGAATTTAAAACGCCATTTTACCTGAGGAAATCAAGTACCGTTTGCTGGAAGTGATTATAAACGCTAATTATTCACTGCCCTAGATCCATTTAACTCATTGTTTAACCATTGTCTTGGGCAATTTCATTTCATCTCTTCACTTCTTGCTGATTTCCATTTCTTTTGTACTAAATCAGCTAGTAATCAGGTTAACAATTGCTAGAAGGTGTGTTTTAATCACTTAATTTACTTCTGCCATGCTTGAGTAGTCATAGTGAGCTTCATTTCCCATAGGCAGATTTTCTTAGTCACCCTTCTAGTCAATTTCAATTTTCTGATTTAGTTTCCAGCCTTCTAATCTTTAAAAAATTCATCATTTAACACTTATAATCAGATCTAAGATCATTTCATTTAGTATATTTTCCAATCCATAATCTCGATTTCACTAGGCTGGAAGAAATCTCGCACTTAGGCATTCACCTTATGTCTTGCTTTGCTTATCTTTTGGGTTGGATGTCTGATTGTTGAGTCTCAACCATCATTGGTTGAGCGGGGTCTCCCCCCTGACTTGGCTACGTGCCTTGTCTGAAGCGACAGTAACCTTGTCCAGTGTGACATATGTTCCCTGAACGGAGGACCTGGCTATTGCAGGTTACACCATTCTAGCTGATCACCCTCTACCATCCCTGTTGGGACATTCATTATCCATCAACTAGAGTTTGTGTGATAACACCATGAAGTTTGTAATATGTGTGATGACACTCCAATTTGTTCTCCACATGGCAGTGAATTTTCTTAAAGATGGATCCCTTGTGATGTCTTTGAAACCCATTTGTTTGAAAAGGATTTTCACGAAGTTGAGGAGGATAGGTGTTATCACACCATAGTAGCAGGGCTACTATTCTTGTTTAGCAGATATCTGCACATCCCAGAGCTTCCATTATTTAGAGCATGGCTATGATGATTGTATATTTTGAGATCACTCATGATCAGAGCAGTGTATTATTCAGACTTATGTTAGACCTTGTGTCAAGGCTGAGCCTTGAGAGTTCAGATTTGATGACCGATGTGACCCTTTATCCCATACAGTTTCAGTTCAGTGCTTAGAGATGTATTGCAACAGTGTTTCAGATGATATATGATGATTATTACTGTGATGATGTTGTATGACCTATGGATGTTTTATCATTGACTGTGGATTATTATCTTGTTGATTTAGTCATGTTCACAGCATTTGCTCGGTATATTATTCCTGATGTGGCAAATTGTTTAAAATGAACTATAAATCATAAAATGGAGAATTGCTATGACATCATCCTCACTTTGTACCATTTAGTTAGGGCGTCATCATTATATTGGGTGATCCATGTGATATATTGTTATGATTCATTATTAGCCATTGATCATGTATTGAGATCTTTTAATCTCAACCGCTCATTTGATGTAGTATTGTAGAGTGGTATAGGGTTTTGGTCTTTATTATCCTATATAAGGAGGAGACCCCCTATTGTATAGCTCACCTAGGGAGCTCTAGAATATTGGAATAAAACACTTCTTTGTGGAGCATATCTCTCTTGTCTTGTGGATTCTCTTGCATCTTGAGTATACAGTATCTCTTCTATGTATCATTCTGGGTTTTGGTTCTACAACTATTTGTCTTGCAGGGAAGTCGAATTGTTGGAGAGGAGGGCGATTTCTTGAGGGTTATTGTTGGAGGGATCCACATATTCTCTCTTGGGTTGATCTTGTGACAGGGAGTATCATTATTGTATCTTCGTGACATAGTTGATGCTTTCTATTACATCTTTCTATCATTTTCATAATCATCTTACTTGACTTGTTTCCATTGATCTTGTCTTGTAGGAGGAGGACGATTTGGCTTCTTGAGGAGGACGATTTGGCTTGGAGAATCAAAATTGCACTCTTGAATATACACATAGGAGAATGCTATCAATTTGCAAGGTGGCCATAAGCAATTGAGGTAAGATCTAAAAGGTATGTGCCTCTTTCATTCATTCTTTCTTTATTGGTCACAAACCCTAATTAATTGAAACCCTCATTTTGGTTTTTTTTAGATCTACTTAGATCTAGCCTTGCTTTTGAAAAGATCTTAAGAACCCACCTCTATAGCATCCACCCCTAGTTGGATCTATAGTTTGGTGGTGATTGGGTTAAAATTGACACACTTTTCAAGGCAACATACCCCTCTTGAACCAAATCGCACTTCCTTGGAGAGGCTTGTTTGGTTAGATCTAGCATGTGGGTAGGTGAGATCCCACTTGATTTGCAATCTACACACTTGATAACCTACCCCTAGACTTTTATTTGGGTGATTTCTACCTTGTGGGCATCATTCCACATTTTAAGGGATTAAAACCCCCTTTTGAATCTTTTGGCACCTTAAAACTCAGATCTAGTAAGATCTAACCCTTGGATTGGCTTGATTTTCTAGAGCCACATAGATCAGTGCCTAAACTACTTGGATCTACACTTTGGTGGCCATTGGACTTGATTTGACACACCTTATCCACCTTTTAGCCCTCCTTGAGTAAGGTCGCACTTCCTTGGGTGACTGAGTTTGCCCACTTCTAGGACCTGGGTAGTTGAGATTTCAGTGGATTTGGAACGGACATACCTTGAAACCTATATCTAGAGTATCATTTTGTGACGATCTGCCTTGGGGATAGCATTCCCTATTTTAAGGGATCATGGTCCACTTGGGTCATTTCATGAAATCCTAGATCTAGCAAGATCCAACCATTCTATCTCAATTAGCCCACTTGACTTGACCTCTAGGTGTCCCGATCTACACTTTGACATATATTTTGACTCCATTAACCCATCCAACAAGGCACTAGTCTTCCTTAAGCAAATCGCACTCCTTGGGGATTGTGTCAAACCTTAGATCCAGTAAGTGGGTACTCCTAATTTCAACTTAGATCTATAGATCTACTCATTACATATCCTCTAGTGCCAATTGCATCCCTTAATTTCACCTTGTGGGTCCACTTTAGGCCATTTCACATATCCCAAGAAGGTAAGACCCACTTGTGTACCATATGGTACCATATCTTGTCATCATAACTAATCATGTGGCCTAAATCATACATTGGTTGAAACATTAATCATTTCTCAAACCACCTTCAACCATACTTTAATTTCTAGGTCCACTTTACCTTGCATTGGTTTCCGTAACTTACCATTTACTCATCTCTAGGAACCTTTGTTTGGGTCCAATCATCTTTGATTGGTTATAGGGTCTCCCCCTAGGTCTTGATTTATCTAGATCTAAAATGAAGAGTGCCTCGGTTGACGTGACTCCCACCTTGCATTGGGAACCGTGGCATCTCTTGGGTCACCTCTTTAGTTGCCCATCTCCTCTACCGTCCCGGATGGGATACCACTAGGGGCAACTACAAGTTGTGTGATAACAATAGGCATAGCTTGAAGGATGACATAAGTGATGATGAGTCCATCATGGATGACATAGACATTGGTAATGATGAATGGATCTTTTTAGAGAACCCTATTTATGCCATGTCTAAAGAAGTTAACAATGAACAAAATCCCTTGGGAAATTTTGTTGATAATCCCACTTATGAGCATGAGGATACATATAGCCAGGAATATGACATAATTGGCGAGTTCGATGGAATTATATTTTTTGAAAAATGTTGCAATGGCAACATTACTGAATCTGGATGCATATCATGCTTCTAACTCAGCTTATATACTTGTATTTATGATGCATATCATTACTAAATCTGGATGCAAATCATGCTTCTATCTCATCTTTTTTGTGAGGGATGGTCGAAAGATATAGCCTTTTTTGAAAGGAAGTGAAAGGATTATGTATCGTCATAGCATTCAAGAATGTCCAGTGGATATGTAGTCATAGTATGTTTTGAAAGAATAGTCTCTGAAGTTATCTATTGATGAATATTGTTTAGAAGAATGATGTAATAACTTTGATACCATGAATAACAAGTTGTTATTTTTTCCGGTGTGAAAAAAAACAAATATTTCACGGAAGTGGAGTTGTCTATGTATTATCCATGATGCAAATCTTATGCTAAAAACTATTTTTTGGGCACAAGTTTTGCTAATGTAGAGCTAGTGATGTGATACATTTTTTCCATTCAAATTGACAACCATGGGATTCAATTTAATTCTCAATGTGTTTTTGTGGGGGAGGGTCAAAATTTGTACCAACCAGTTCATGGTTCCTGCTTTCTTGTTTGGGCCATTCACTTTCCCTTGGCTATAAATGGATAAGAAGAAACCACTTTCAACTTCAAAGTTGTTTATAAGGTTTTTTACCCATGAGTAAAAGTAATTGTTTCAACCAATTACTAAGACTACAAGAATAATAAAATGTTATTAAGTTTTAACATGTATCAAATAAATCATTTAAAAAAATGTGAATAGATAAGTGAAAAGCTTTTAGCAACAAGACCTATAAGTTGTAACTTGGAAATATTGGAAGTGTACAAAGTGGGATTAGGAGCCTCCCACAACAAAACCCTGTTTACATGCCTTTGAAGTTTGTACAGTCACAAGTGTTCACCCAACTCAATATCAAAATAACAAAAACAATTTCATGTTTAAGAAAAAAACACAGAATAGTTTCACTAAAATTTGTTTTTAGATTATTATCAAATTTTAAAAAAAAATTAAAATAACATCTTACCAAAATTAGTAGCTCCAAGTCCGTGGTAGCGAGAGGAGAGCACTTTCAAACTGTGTAGAGAAATGGGTATCTAACTTTCGGTAGGTGCTTCTAGCTTCTAAGGCCCATAACCAAAAAGCAAGCTTGTGTTTGAAATTCCATACGTGATGCTTGGTAGTTTCGATACTATGATAAATTGATGATGCTTGGGAAATTCGATAGCTAATAAATCGTTGATGCTTGGTGGGTGGCTGGGTTAATTCCTTCATTAACATAGTTTAAAACCGACTTATTCTTCTAAAATGATACTCAACTCTCTCTTGGAGTAGCACTTTCGAATTTGAAAACTAACTTATCTTCTGAAGAAAGGACACAAAGGCTAGGGAGAGGCACTAAAAGGAAGGGCACGGTCTCATATATGAAAGAAAGAACAAATGGAATGAAAGAAAATCCATCCCCATTGAAGGCAAACTCACCTACCTACTCTTCAATCAAATGGGAAAGTTTCAATCTCCATTATTACATATATAATAACATGCCACCTAATGCAGGCAACTTATATAATCATACACATATCTTAACAAGCTTATTAATAAAAATTAATGACGGTTTGGAAAAATAATTAACTGTGAAAAATACGTCCTAGCAAGTTGTTTTCCCGTTCTTTGATACGGTTTGTTAAAAATTTTAACCGTATTTTGATGGGTAAAATGCCTCATGATAGGCATATGCCCCTCAAATTCCATCCATGCGAGTCTCGAGGGAGTAAGATCACAATCACCCCCTATTTCCATCGACCACTTAAGGCTCAATCAAAATACCATTTAAAAATTCCACAAGGATCCACAACAATGACTAAGCAAGAGCCTTGTATATGGGACCGCCTTCAACGAATAAGATTATTGACAAGTCAAAACTCATCGAAATTCTATAAGTGGGCCAACACTAAATCAGTTAGGGCCTCTTGCTCCCTTAGGCTGTTCAGCCTCATGGACGTCATTAAAATCAATCATTCATTCATTCAAAGACCATTAGAAAGGGATCGTCCTCTTTAAACAACCAAGGAGCGTTTCCATGCTACGCCCAAACAGTAAGTGCCAGTTGGTCCAAGTAGCCCACGATTTCATGTTTTCAGGAGGATCCTTGGCAACTAGACAGTTCCACAATGAATGGCTGGTTGAGCTGCACGATTTTTTCCAGTACGATTTTAGTTGATCTCCACGTCACGAGGGTTGATAGATAGGCTAGCTCGGCGGCACAGAATAGCTCTACGAGACGCCATTAACCAAGTCGCTCGTTGAGTGTTTCAATCCCTTCGCAGGCTGGGTGCCAAATACGCCTCAGCCGTCACTGTAGAACAGCCAAAAAAAGTTCCTCGATTAGCTGCGATATCAAACAAGGGGAGCTGAAGCAATTTGGTGTTCAACTTCCTCTATTTGTGTCGTGTCAGATATTCTCAACAATGGCTTGCTGAATTGATTCTCTAGATAGCATTCAATATGCAAACTGGATCCTCGGATTCCCATATGCTTTGCCCCCCACCCCTTTCATATCCAAGCTTTTGGTTGCGAAGCATATCACCAAGAGTCGGCTCGAATTTCTTTGTTGAGAGGCTCACCCTGCCTCTTTCACGATAATGACAGACAATCATTACCTTCAGTTTGTCACCTAACTTCCATTCTCAAGTATGCAACTACAGCTATAGTTGGTACCTTTCCCAAGACACGGGCAATCTTCCTGTCCCGAATTGAATTTGAATTGCAAAGATCTTGTCCCCTCAATGCTGGATTGCCATCTGGATGAAATGTAGAAAGTGCACTTATTGCACTAACAAGCATGGGCATCATGAGGCATAGCTTGTTTCTTGTATATTCTACCAAATTTATACGATAATTCTGAACATAACCCTGCTTCAGATCTGCAATAAGAGGATTATGCTGCTACAGATTTAAACCACGCTGCTGAAAAAAGCTTTTGGCATGCATAAAAGGCCTGAAATGATAACACATAATGATGTTTGTTGCTGTTGTTACTACTGTTGTTTGATGACTGAGGCTACACCAAGGAATGTCCAGAACGATCTCTCAGTGTGCCCAGAATTAGTGCTCAGAAATTGCATACAGACCAGCCTTAGGAAACAACAAATCATATCATGAAGCAGAAAAATCTAGCACAGAAAGATGCCAAGGTAAATAAAACTTCCAACAAGATGCAACCTGTTACCAACTATTTTGTACAATAGCTGAATTTCTTGTGAGCCGCCAGTTTCATGAACATGTTCAATGTTCATCATCAGTGTTCAGAAGTTCAGAGGTCATTTTCAGGGCAATTTTGCCCCATTTGTAATAACTACATGTTCATACCCCCATGGGGAAAATGTAAAAAGTTGGTCTAAACGGGGTCCTTTTATAAAAGATTCGGCTATCCTTAGGTTTAATCGTCAGGGGGATACTCTAGAGTGTTTTTTCCTTAGGAATTATGCATTGCGCTTCAGTCGTGTATAATTCCTAAGTTTTTCACTCACACCTCCAAAGCTGGTGTATTTACCATGGTGGTCAAAACCTAAGGTGGTTATTAGAGTCTTGTGTCTAGGATTTTTTATGTGTTAGCCATCTCGATTGAGTCATATGAACATGCACTAGGTCCCCTAGGAGTTTCGTTTGATTCCGAGAAAAATCATTTTTTCCATAATTTAGACCATTTTTTAATGGTTTAAATGAAATTTTTCAGAGTGTGATAAAAACCTCATATGGAGGCGAAATTTGGCGTGGGGAGGCTCATTTTGACGCTCAGAGCGTCCTCTTTACCCTAGCGCACTCATTCTTCAGGTTCTAGGTGGTTACGTCACCTCTGGGAGCAGTTTTGGCTAAGGATGCATCATTCTGCCATTTAATTGCTAAAAAATGACAAATTGCACTAGGTACCAAAAATTAAATAAGTCAAAAATGATTATAAAAATCATATGGAAGGGTGGCATATGGTCTTAATGAAGTATACGACCACCTTGGAGAATAAAAGCACATGTTGAAATAAAGAATGGATATACGAATTGATTAAAAGAGAATGACGTGAGCATGGTTCACGTGGGCATCATTTTGCATGGGTTATAAGTGAAGGCTCCAAATCGCTTGTATGGTGGGATATCATTTGAATGATAAAAGCATATGATAAATAAACTTTGGATAAAGCATATGAGGTTTCAATTTATGAAAAGCGTGGATCCCTCCCTCACGTGGACAAATCTTCACGCACAAGCTCACGGTTTGATATGGGCGAGTGTTACCGAGTGTTGGGCGTTGGTTTCGATGGGAGAGGGGCTCCACCTCATCTCCCACAAACCTCATGCGCCACTCCAAGCTACCAATCACGCCAGTCTCTCTTCAATCAGCCACATGAACTCCAGTTTGTTGGTGGAGTGCGCCCTCCTTGGTCTCTCCTCCATGCATTTCGAATTAGGGTTTTGGCTCTCAGTTTTTTGTATAAATAGAGGCCTTTGGGCTCTCTCAGGCTGGATAATTTTTGCAAGAAACCTCTGTTCATTTTGCTTTTGCTATTTGAAATAAAGAAGACTTTGGAGGTCTATATGGTGTGCACATTTTGTCCATGAGAATTCATTGAAGCTTCATTGAGGTGATGTTGTTCAATTATGCTATTCATATATAATGTTTTGATCATGATTCTAGCTTAGAAGTCTTTATTAAGTCCATAGGGTGAACATTTGTAGTTTCAACTTGTTCATTGATGCTTGGTTTTAACTTTTATGAGATTTAGAAGTAGCAAACTGTAGTCGGTAATACTTATGCTCTTCTTGTCTTATTGGATTAATCATACTAGGCTTGATCAATCATTATTTTGAAGTGGTGTATTTTTGCAGATCTCATAAGTGTGAAGTGGGAGCTTGAGCTCGGTTGCCTCTTCCTCCCCTTCACCATTATTTTTCTAACAAACTTGTGCATTTCAAGGCTCTTCAAAGATCAATTTGTGGTTCAAAGATTGGGCTTGAGAAGTTTGTTAAAACTTCACCATCTAAAACTCAAAACTTTCACCTTGGTTACTTGATCCACTAAGCAAAGTTGTGGACCTAAAAACTCCTACCTTTCTCCAAACTTTTGCCCTCTTCTTTGCCTTTTTCTCCTCTTCTCTATTGGCTGCCCTATCTTCCTTTTTGTTGGCTGCCCATTCTTTGTTTCGCTGCCCTCTTTCACCTGTTTTCTGCTCTCTTTTTTGCTCACTTTTTGCCTCTCCTTTTTACCTCTGTTTTGTCCTCTTTTGCAACTATTTTCCACCTACTTCTTGGCTTCCTTTTGCCTTTCTTCTTACTGTTGTCCCAAGTTTCTGTTCGCAGCCACTTACTTCATTCCTTTAGCAGCCCTCTTTACTTCCTTCTTCCTCTTGTTCTAAGCTTGTTTTTCTTCTCCTCATTCGCTCATCTCTTCTCTTTGTTTCTCCCTTCCTTCTCTTCCATCTTCTTCTCTTTGCTTCACTTTTTTTTGTTTGCTAGTTTAGATCTTAGTTTAGAGTAGACTAGTTTCATTTTGTGTTAAATCTCACATCTAGTTTAGATCTCCTGTTTTTGTACCTAGTTCATCTCTAAGTTAAGTTTGCATCCTAGTTTGTTTCAATTTTAAATTTTGCATCTAGTTTAATTTAAAAATTTGCATCTAGATCTTTCACTTTTTAGTTTGCTTAGATTTTAGATTTAAATTTTTGTTTGATTTGATTATCCTTAACTAGTGCTTGTTCAAAGCTCTTAGTTTCAGGTTGTCAAAGGAGATCAACTAAAGAGGATAACCCAAAGACTTGGAAAAACAAGAGGAGTGGCAACACAAGAAAACCAAATAAGAAGACAAACCTTTTGTAGAAGCATTCAAGCTTCACCTTTTTTTTTCTTAAGGTTCTTTTTCAAGGGATTAAAAAGCCCTAAGTATTGTAACTCCATAATAAAGAGCAAGTGGGATTACGGCTCCCACATCCTACTTCCCCCATTTGGGGGAAGCTTGTAGTGTGCTTGGTTTCTTTTCATTTTCATTAACTACTTTAGATTAGTCTTCATTTTATACTTAGCTTAGTTTTCATATTCATAAAGTAGTTTCATTTCCAATAAATGCTAGAAGCAAGTAGTGTAGTTCATTTTTTTGTTCTAGTTAAATTTCATTTTTATATAAATTGCATAAAAAGAACCCAAAATCTCTTGAATCTCACCGTAAGGTGGATCAAGAATGCTCTCTATCAGAGAGTTTACTTGTTTTTTGCTTTAAGATTTCACTATCCCCCATGCTCTCCCGAGTACGGTCTTTGACCTGAAAGAGATTCTTGGGTAGATTAGATTCTCATTTTCAGTATTTAATTCCGTGCATCATAAATCTCTTGAATCTCGCCATAAGGTGGATCAAGAGTGCTCTCTGTCGGAGAGTTTCCTCTTTGGTTCTTCACAAACTTACCCCCTAAAATTGGAATTTACTATTTCTATGCCGCGTATGCTCTACCCAGTTTTGGGATACACAAAAACCGTATAGGCTACTTAATTCTCACATTAATTCCAAATTCACTCATAATAAAATTCATACCCCATAACCAACGAAAATCCGGCATTGATCGTCAATACTCGAAAGTGGGCAAATTCTACCTAGGGGCGTTGGATCACTATACTCAGACCTTGGGGGCGCCGTTAGACTACATCTGTAGTGTTGAACACGCTTTTGAGGCTTTAGCAGCCAACATGTCCCCGTACAGAGCCAACTAAAGTATTTTCCGGACATATTTCTAGTACCTTCGTGTATATCTTGGGAATTCCTTCAGCCATAATAATCAAGATCACCACAAAATTTACAATAAAATTTACAAAGAACAATTGCAAAACAGTTCTCAAGCACACGAACTCTTGTATCAAGCAACCCCAACATATTGACTCCATAAGGCACTAGTCCTTCAATCTGTTTTATTTCATTTGCTTATCTGGATCATACATTGATGATACATTGATTATATATATTTTAATTTATGTTGTGGATGCCTTGTGAAATCATCATCTTGTGTGCACTCTAAATACTTTTGCAATTTGTATCTTTGAATTATATAATTGTTATTGTGAATCAAAAAACTCCTAAACAACACCCATCCGCATCACACCACCTTTTAAAAAAACATTAAAACAAAGAGCCTTAGAAACTCTTTCTTAGGGACTACCCCCCTTGGCTTCGTTAGGAGTTTGCCTAAACGGAGGAGTCGGGATCAGGTGACAACACCTGACTCTTTGCTTGCCCCCAAGGCCACACCTTTCCCACTTGGGAAACAACTTTCGAAAGATTTCTGCTGACGGTGTGCAACTCGGCGGACAACACAACCCCTTTGAAATGCCATTAAAGCTTGCTATGAAGTACTACTGTTACAGATTTCTGATCCCTTAACTGAAATATAGTGTTAGAACAGGGCCCAAAATTGCTCAGAATCTTCATAAACTAGCCCAGACCTGATTTTCTTCACACACAGGTTGCCCAGGATTCCTCATGAAAACACAAGTGGAAGCCCTATGCAAATAGGAGGGTAACAATGTTCTCAATCTCACTCCATCTGAAATAGAAGTGATAACGTAATAAACTTTTAGACACACTGAACACCATAACATTAGTTTTACTAAGGTCAACCACTAACAGATCCATTCCAGGACTCAACTGGTGCCCTCGACTAGTGCCTAGTCCCAGTTGACTCCTTGGTCGGATCTCAATCGCATCAACTTAGTCGACTCTGCAAATCAGTCGATCCATCGACTCAATTGATCCACGCAATCTTCTACAAGATTCATTCATCATACATGCCCTACGGCTTTTGATGATTCCAACACATGTCAAGCGACATTCTGAACAGCCAGAAGGCATCGGGAAGATGCCATAAACATGGAAATGGTGTCTCTTCATCTTCTTCAAGCCAATAGATGGGAAGAAGATGGTTGGTCTCCTTAATCAAATTGTAACTGCTTCTTTATAACTAAAACGCAATGGGTAGGCATCCAAGCGCCCCTCAGATTTGTATATATTCATGTAAGCCCAAATATGAAAGGGTTCCTTGTTCTTGATTGCACTAAGATGGGTCCCGAAAGAGAAGGCTCAATTGGTTCCTCACGGTTCCTTCATTAAACCTCCATTCATGTAAATGAGTCTTTTGACTCAGTACATCCTAATATAGGGTTGGCTTACGGACGTAAGAGACCAAGGTCCCACAGACGACTACTCAATAAAACTGGAATTTTCACCGTTGGGGTTTCTCCGTTATCAATTCCTAACTTGCATTTTCATGTGATTGGTTTTGTCTATTACTTTCAGTCGTTTTTGTTTGGTAATTATCTACATTGATTTTCTTATTTAGTCTAGTATAGTTCACTTCCACCATCACAAAGCTTGACTCATTCAGTCGACTCTGTTGTCCTTTTGTCAACTCGCTGGGCGACAAGGATCACTAACTATTTGACATCAT
Source organism: Larix kaempferi (assembly GCA_027924585.1). NCBI lineage: Eukaryota > Viridiplantae > Streptophyta > Pinopsida > Pinales > Pinaceae > Larix > Larix kaempferi. The sequence goes on along the minus strand of BSBM01000050.1, from coordinate 11,319,360 downwards.
AAAAATTGGAAAGGGCATCAATCCATCTCAAAATCCCCTTAGGGGAGGACTCCAAGAGGATCATGTCGACAAGTTAAAAGCAAAGAATCAAGACATGTTGCAGGAGACAACCATCCCCCCTATATGTGTTCCTTGAGAAAGATTCCATACCATCTATGTAGATCCCAAACAGGGTTGGAGAGTGTAAATATTTGATATAGAGATCACCACTCCCTCTGTATCAGTCTGAGACCTCAAGTAGTATGAATCTCAATGTCAATACATACTCATAAAAACATAGACTCAACCACTAGATCTGCATCTACCAACAACATATAAAAGCAATCACCAACAATAGACAACAGATATACCCTGGAACCCTTTCGGGAGAAACTAGCTAACTATGGGGCTATCTTCTCAATCTCGAGCCCGGAGCATATAGAAGAATAAAGAAGCAGAACAATACAGAATTACCTCAGCCGATAACTCAATCCCTCTGACTAGGGCAAACACAAATTTGAATGCATGCACTGACGAAGTGTGCCCTAACTGCCAATCTGGATCTGAGTGCTCTGACGGTGCCTCTGATGGATCTTCCCTCTACTGATCACCCTACTATGATCTACTCACTCTGAAGACTGCCCACTGATGAAATCGGCCCTCTCTGCATGCACAAGTGCGCCCTCCTCCTCTAGATGTCAAATGCTCGTACTACTCCGGATCTCAACAGATATGAGCTCTGATCGTCTCTAACCTTCCTAAAATATCAAGGCAAGGCTATCCTGAAAGTCTCGGACTCCAACTCGGTCAATCCAGCTCACAATGAGCTTCTCCTCCTTAGGAAAAATGTCCTCCAAGCAAACTCGGCCTCCTCCAATCTAATCAGTAATCCACTGTGGAGCTCTCTCAGCTCACAGTACTGAGGATCTAGTCTCTCTGGAACTGAAGGTCACTAATCTAGCTCAGATCTGACCTTCCTAGCTCCTGCAGCAACTCCTCCCTATCTAAGAAAGTCGCCCCACATGGACAAATTCATCCCCCTCACTCTGGCAATATCTCTCTCTCATAATGCAACTGAGTAACCCCATCTGGGGACCCCTGCCTCTATAAATAATCTCACCGATGGATTAGGTTTGCCAAAACCCTAATTCCCGGTGCATGCAAAAGGTCACTTTTGCATGCATTCATTGAATGCTGGCAGGTCATGCAAAACTCATGCATGCATAAGTCAATCTCCCCTGAAGCTCTGCATGCATCCCCTGCTGGGCTCATGGCACTGAGTAGAGTGCATCTCACTCTCTACTCCATCCTGATGCCTATGGTACTAATGTCCCTCCATGCAAGGCATCTGAGTCATGGAGGACATCCCAAAGTTACCATAATCTAACACTCCCTCTTAACGAGGGAAGTCCTGAAACTGATGCCTGGATCCATCAAGTCCGCTGTTGCTACCTCTGATCTAACTGATTTGCCTGACACTACTGCACTCTGACCTAAACCACCCTGATCAATCTCCATATGTGTGGCTTCTGATGAAGCCCCTCTGTCAACTACTGCTGACTCTGTCACTGCATTCTGACTCAGACTCCCTCTGAGTCTCTGCTGCTGTAACCAACCTTGAAGACCTCTGTCAAGTGGATCTATTGCTCTGTAGATCATCTTCCTGTGACCCTGAGTTGACTCAACTCTGTAAGTCAACTCCCTCTGTCTTTGTAATGACTGAATTGACTGAGCTCTCTCCTAAGCCAAGTCCATCTCAACCATATCATACCAGCTCACTCTCTGACTGGTGCCTGTATGAGCAGCATGCTCATCCATCTGATGTGAGCCCAACGGCTCAACCTCCTGTGACTCATCACTGTCATGAGCATCTCGCTCATCCATCTGATATGAACCCAAAGGCTCAATCTCCTCATCTCCATCACTGTCATGAGCATCTCACTCATCCATCGGAACTCCGCAATCACTGCCCTGATCCTCATCATGGTGACCCTCTCGCTCGCCCATCTGCTGAACAGGCCCACTCCTCCTGGCCTCATCTCAGCTGTGAGCATCTCGCCCATCATCCCCCTCTGCATCTAAAGAGGATGCACTCAGCCATCCTGATGTACCGGAAGTAGGTTGTCCACGAACCAAGTACTCACCATCAATCCTGTGGCCCAACAACACTAGGTCTACTCCTCTGGGATAGGTGAAAAACTAATCCCTGTGAAACACTACAGGGTATCCTGCAGCTGCTAATGCTGCCACTGAGAGAACACTCCCTCTCAGTCCTGGAACAAAGAACACTCCTGATACCTCCAAGAGCTCCCCACGGTCAAGCAGAAATCTCACTCTGCCCACACCAGCAACTAAATGGTCAACTCCCTAACCATCCTGAGTCAACTGTACTGCCGTATGCTCTAGAATCAGGAATGCATCTCGCACCCTTGTCATATGACTATTGAGAGTAATGTCCACTCTCCATCTCTGATTAGCCTGAATCTCAGGTGGGCTACTATCATGTCCTGACTAAACTGTGGCTAGTGAGAACTCCTTCTCAAACCGAGAAGAGAACTCATCAACCTCCTCTGCTGCTACCACCTGCTCATCCTTCGCTTGCTTCCCCTTCTTCTTATGCGGACACTGTCCCGCATAATGTCCATACTCATTGCATGCGAAACACTTGATCTTGCTCAGATCCTTCTTCTGTCTGCCCCTCTGCTTCCCGCCTGCTGCAAGAGCCACATCCTCCTCCTCGGGAATGGCAGAAGCTGAACTCTGAATGTACCCTCTCCGGGTCTCCTCCTGTGTGAAATCATCCCACAGTCTATCCCACTTGGGAAGGTTCTAACGACCTATGATGGACTGAACAAACACTGCCCATGCTACAGACACGCCATTCAAGGCCTGCCGAACTAGCTCACTGTCCTCTACCTTCTCACCAACTGCTCCCAACTTATTTCTCACTTGAGAGATCTTAGTGAGATAGGTAACCATGCTCTCATCCTTCCCCATCTTGATGCTTCTCAGCTTCTCTCTGAGAACCATCTTCCTGTTTTCATTTGAGCTCTAGTACAGACTAGTCAATGCATCCCACATCTCATACACATTGTCTTTGGTACAGACATGTGGAATAAGGTGATCCTTGATCGCATCAAGCAGGATCCTTTGGGCCTTTATGTTCTTCTTTTCGTACACTGCTTTGGCAGTGGCATCTGACGGAACAATAACAGGATTTGCTGTCGTGTTGTACACAACATCCCATAACTCACTCTCTTTCAGCAAGAGAGTAATGCGTGCCCTCCATGCACTGTAGTTGGAGGCACCATCCAACCGATCCTCCACTCTCAAACCAGTAGCCATCACAGATCTGGTAGATCTATCTCAGATCTGACCACAACCCAACTGAACTGATAGATCTGACCTCTACAACCACAGATCTGAACGAGAATGTTCAGATCTGGTAGATCTAGTCTCTACCTCCACAGATGTACTAGATCTATCTCAGATCTAGTCACCACCACTGCAGATCTATGTGTGACTGCTCATCCTGATCCTCAACAGGGCTCTGATACCATGTAAATATTTGATACAGAGATCACTACTCCCTCTATATCAGTCTGAGACCTCAAGTAGTATGAATCTCAATGTCAGTACATACTCATAAAAACACAGACTCAACCACTAGATCTGCATCTACCAACAACATATAAAAGCAATCACCAACAATGGGGTTATCTTCTTCATCTCGAGCCCAGAGCATATAAAAGAATAAAGAAGCAGTGCAATACAGAATTACCTCAGCCGATAACTCAATCCCTCTGACTAGGGAAAACACAAATTTACATGCATCCAGCTGATGTATGCACTGACGAAGTGTGCCCTAACTGCCAATCTGGATCTGAGTGCTCTAACGGTGCCTCTGATGGATCTGCCCTCTACTGATCACCCTGCTCTGATCTGCTCACTTTGAACACTGACCACTAATGAAATCGGCCCTCTCTGCATGCACAAGTGTGCCCTCCTCCTCTGGATGTCAAATGCTCGTACTGCTCCAGATCTCAACAGATCTGAGCTCCGATCGTCTCTAACCTTCCTGAAATCTCAAGGAAAGGCTATCCTGAAAGTCTCGGACTCCAACTCTGTCAATCTAGCTCACAACGAGATTCTCCTCCTCAGGAAAAACGTTCTCCTCCAAGCAAACTCGACCTCCTCCAATCTAATCAGTAATCACACTGTGGAGCTCGCTCAGCTCACAATACTGAGGATCTAGTCTCTCTGGAACTGAAGGTCACTGATCTAGCTCAGATCTGACCTTCCTGGCTCCTGCAGCAACTCCTCCCTATCTCAGAAAGTCGCCCCACATGAACAGATTCGTCCCCCACTCTGGTAGTATCTCTCTCTGATAATGCAACTGAGTAACCCCATCTGGGACCCCCTGCCTCTATAAATAATCTCACCGATGGATTAGGTTTGCCAAAACCCTAATTCCCGGTGCATGCAAAAAGTCACTTTTGCATGCATTCACCGAATGTTGGCAGGTCATGCAAAACTGATGCATGCATAGGTCAATCTCCCCTGAAGCTCCGCATGCAGTCCCTGCTGGGCTCATGCCACTGAGTAGAGTGCATCTCACTCTCTACTCCATCCTGATGCCTATGGTACTAATGTCCCTCCATGCAAGGCATCTGAGTCATGGAGGACATCCCGAAGTTACCATAATCTAACAGAGAGTAGGGGCAACCATGTTTGACTTCTATGCTGCTATGAATGAAATCTGAGAGACCATGACCAATACAAAGACGACCAATGACAGACTCATAGAGAAACATAAAACATGTTGATAAAATGTAATGTTATATGCAAAAACAATTGTTAGTAGTAAGCTAGAATTAAATGCTAGATGTCTTACATGTTAGTTATTAATTTATTAGTCAACATAAATGTTATTTTATTCATGTAAAACTCTCTATTAGTGACTGGTTATACAGATACGTAAGGGGCTAGTCCATAAAGACATCATATCTTGTCCATAAAGACATTTAGATGGGATAAGATCATTTTATTAATGTCCAACAAATGACCACAAAAGTAGGTCAATGGGATTACAAAGTACAAAGTGTTCATACAGAGTAGGAGCATGGGAAACTAGCTCCTAAATAAAGCAAGATGCAGAAAGTAAAATAACGTAAAGTACTGTTCAAAGCTACGACAAAATGAGAACCAATAAAACTTCATTCTCTCCCAAATCTTCTCATTCTCTCAACAATTTCTTAGGGGCCACATGCTCTAAAGAAGTCAAATCTTAACTTCTCACCTCACTCACATCAGAAGTGTACAAAAAATTACAATTAATATACAAACAATCTCACAAATAAACCCCACACATGATTCAGAGTGTCTAGTCAAAAACAGATGAAAATGGTCTGTACAGTCAGTTCTCAATTGAAATAGACAAATCAGTTAGTTATCTACACAAACTTACTTGACTTCATCGGGGCATCCAGGAAATAACACTGATGCATAGTTTTTCTTCCCTTGGCGAGAAACAAATACCTACAATGAAATGGCAAACATCAACAACAAGAACATGTTGAGTATATTCTCTGCAACCTGTTCCAATGGAAAAGGCCAACAAACTACAGTCTCTTGCAACACTTTACACGTTAATTGGATCCTGACATTTACTTATGCATGACCTGCTCTACAAGAATAAGAAAAAAGAATCAGGTAAATATCTGGCTAAATTTTCATCAGTTATGCATAAAGACAGTATACATGAACGAGTCCTAGAAAGACTCCAACCATTACTGCGGCAAAGCATGACAATGTTTGTCTTAATTCTAGCATATTTAAAGATAACTCAGAACACTTTTAGCAAACTCGGATTGCATCCCAAAATCAGTACTTGAATCTCTCTGGGATTATCTCAAAAGGTACAAATGCAATAACATAGGAAAAAAAGAAAAAAATTCAGCTGGGCATCACCAACATAACAATCCATAGCTGAAATATTGCTGGGCTTTTTTGTTCATCTGATGTAATAAGCACAGTTCAGGATTTGTCCTTTTCTATGTTGAAATTACCTAACGATAGATTAGTTTTCAGTGGATAATCCAGAATTCATTTCCTCCCATTTTTGTATGTATGTCATACCAGCAGATACATCCTTAACCATCACCTCAGGTTGGAGAAGATTTTTTAAGGAAATAAAAAAGAAGCCACAGCAAAACTCTGAAGCATGTCAGCAACTTATCCTTACCATTGCCAGGGGAGACGCAAGTTCTTTCCCATAAACAATAAAAGAAAAAGTGTGGATTTCTCAGATAAATAATTTTATTAAGAGTTACACTCACCGAGGAGTTTCATCCTCCATAAATCAAAACATGATCAGATTCCAACTCTGGAGAGTCATTCAGCAGGATACAAAAAAAAATTATGAATGACAAATCGTATCATAGATCCCAAATTTTAGTTGACCATAAGATAATATAAAATAAGACGATTGTATCAATATCCAACAATGACCAAAAGGGCCAATGGAACTACGAAGTACAATCAGTGATACCAATCTGTAGGAGCACCAAAGGTCAACTAACTCTATTGAGAATCTCAAATAGAGTTAAGCAAGAAGTGCTAGCAGAATTTGATTAGAAAGCATTCATGTAATTAAGTTTTTTGGTTAGAAAGCAATATATGCAAAGAAGCCACAAGATAACTGTACTTTGTCATTTTTTTGCAAGAACACCTTCTTCATGCTCTTACTTTGTATTTGTAAATTGTATGCATTCATAAAAGTTAAAACACAGGAAATGAAATCACTGCTTACTGAAAACTGGTTTGCTATGATAGGAGCTTCATCACAACTGCCTGGTATCAGCTGCCAACGCCTAAATTCACCTCGGTAACCTCTCCCTATGCTTCCTGCACTGCAAAATGTTTGGTTGCCTAGATTGTAAATTAACCAGAACAAAAACTTGCTCTGTGTTAAGAGTATAAAATTTGTGATAAAAAATACATTTTCTCCTTTACACAAAAAGCTTAACTAACAAATCAATGAAGGACCATATATCACTTCTGGGCATTCTTTAACGTCTGAAATTGCAATTCTGCACATATAAAAAGACATACCCCATCCCTCCAAGTGGAACACCATGAGAAGAATCCTTTGCCTCACGATTGAAGAAATTAAATATTGGCGTCTGCATATTGGGATCAAAGAAGTAAAGGTATGAAGAACATAAAATGTTTAGAAGAAAAGATTATCTACTAGAAATCTTTGAAATTCCAGCTCTTATATTATAAGAAATACGATCAAATATCAGATGAGGTGGCATGAGAAAAGTAACCACCCTTTCTTGAGAAATTTCTTCTTGAATGTGACGCCAAATTCGCCAACCTAAACCAGCCTTCATAGAAATTGCATTGACACAGAACATAAATAAAAAATAAGTTAAATTCTTAATCTATCTGAAAGTTAAACAGAAGGCATCTGATGTTGTACCCCATCCAAGCATGTCTTAGTTAATGCAACTTTTCTGAACATGATGATGTGCATATTGCCATATATATCATATAATGCATTCCAAGTCCATACAATTTCGCTCCTTGCAGCTATAGATTTAAGGAACCAAAATTAGACCAAAGTCATCTTAAACATACCAGCTTGAATTTTTCCATCAGACTCAGAGTAAATTCAGTCAGAATATTAGTACGATCACTTAGTTTACGATGCCATGCAAGTTGTTGAGGAAGCCCTGGATCATGCTCCTCCTGCAAAAGGATCATCCATAACACGATCCAGTTATCCGCCACTTTAGAAAATAATGATATCCAAATACATTGCACATAAATGGACATTAAACAAAGTGATTTTTTTTGGAAACACTTCCCCCCGAAAATAAAAAAATAAATGTATAACTTAGAAAGTGAAAATATTGGCCAGATAAAAAATTGGAGAACCCAACCATGGAGAATAGGTACAAATAATCCCAAGGGGCTAGATCGACTGGTTGCTGCCAATGCTTCTGGGCATTTGGCTAGTTCCAATGTTATCAGAACCAGACTGGTCACCGAACCAGTGGATCCCAAAAACTGGAAACAAGTCGGAACCAGAAAAAAAACAGCCAACCAAAAAATACATAAAATATTCAAATTTTGATTAAAAATATATATATTCATGTACATCCATGTGAATTCAAACCATTAAACACAAATATGCAATTTTTTCTCATGTATATAGCAAGGGCGCATATAACTAAAATAGCACCTAGTGCAATCAATATCTGAACCAAAATACATAAACAAAGAGACTCTAAATGGCCTCTAGAATCCAAAAAAGTTAAAAAACATCATGCTGCAATAAATAACTACATATCATCAAAATTATTGCCTCTATTGGGATCCTAATCATCAGTAGCACCCCTTGCACCCCTCTAGGCTCTAGCCTTTGCCTCTACCTCAAATCTCAAAGTCAATCCTCCGGGGACATTAATCAACAGCCTCCAATTTTGATGATATGTAGTTATTTATTGCAGCATGATGTTTTTTAAACTTTTTGGATTCTAGAGGCCATTTAGAGTCTCTTTGTTTATGTATGTTGGTTCAGATATTGATTGCACTAGGTGCCTTCCTAATCCAAGCGTTGAAATAAGGTAGAAAAAGTTTCCCATGCCTAATAAGTGATGTTGCTTGAGTGAAGGGTACATTTTTACCAAGGTCATGACAAAGGAGTTCAACTATCAGCACCACCACCATCGAGGTACATAGAGGGGTTGATGCTCTTGATTAAGTGACAATCTCATACCCCCATACATGATAGAATTCAGTGGAAATGTTGCAATCCTGAAATCCTGAAAACTGTTAAGTTTGTTGAATTCTGAATGGGATCTAAAATTCTACTTTTTATATACGAAGTCAAATGAGGTTGGAACCACTCTCAAACATCCTGAAAAAACTAATGGTAATGTTAAAAATTTAAATAAAAGGATAGAAAAGGAAAATTAAGTTGACATTCTCCTTATCTTTCCTTTTCTATACTTTTACTTTAAGAAATTAATATTTCCAGTAATTACTACAGTCAAGGGTTAGTTTTTGGGGTTTTTTAACCTATTTTATTTTTATTTTTATTTTCATGGTCAAAATTGTGGTCCCACACATAGCGTATGGAACTGGACAGAACTGCCAGTTTCATACAAAATTGGCCAGTTAAATGATTTAAGGCTGATTCCGTATGGAATAGACTGGTTCAGTCCAAACCATCCATTTCCTGTTCAGGGACGCGATTTGGATTGGTTAGGCCTATAACTGGTCAACCTGGCCAATTTTGCCAAAACCGGTCTGGTTCTGAAAACATTGGTTCCATGCCAGCAAGTCCCTAGTTCAAATCCCCCTAGGTGAGGTGCACTAGTCTACGCACCTACAGATTCATCCACAGTGTGAAGAGAAATAGCTTGAATGTAGATCGGGCAGGAAGCATGGTTTGTGCACTACAACTTGAGGTTGTTGTCCCATTATTGTGATGCGGCCAAGAATGATTATACATATGTGACTTGGGACAACGATCCAAAGAAGGATGATTTGGAGGATGGAGCCATAGCTTTAGAGTGCTTGGAGATTGAACTATTGGTAATCATGATGGTGATCAAATTCATACAACAAAGATGCCACCCCCAATCACCAGCAAGTTTACAGATGCGGCAGCTTTGGATTTAACTTCACAATGTCCAGCATTGTGTGGGGGTCATGCTACTCGTGTTCCACGAACAATTCCAGTTGCTCCTACTCATATTCATAGATCACAGGAAAAGAAACTGGAAGTTTCTCATGGCAAGAGGAAAGTTGAGTAGATAGTACTTTGTCTTTAATATTTATTGTGTCCTATTTTGTAAACATTATATAATAATTTAAGTTTTAACTTTGAACTTTGAATTGTTGATTGCATCTTACAACTCTTTTGTAATGAATATGATGCTTTGTTTCATTTCGTGGTTGATGTTATCTATTAGAGTTTGTTGATAGAAAATGTTATATGTTGAAATTTGAAGGTTGATGTGGTTGATGATTGCTCATTTGATGGCAATGTTATAAGTTATAGGCAATAGATGATTGATGTTATTTGTGTACTAAATGGTTAGCTCTATGTTTTCATGTTTTCTGTTGCTAATTTGGCATTCTGCATGTTTTTTAATATATAGGAAACAAAATATATTAAATATGTATTATATAAAAAAACACTCCCAAAATGCTCTACTCTTGGAAACGTTTTGAAAATTGCACTTTCCACTCCCGCTTCCACTCCCAACTGGCCTGGTCCGAATCTTTTGCATAGCGATACTAGATAACCCACAATTTCAAGCTAGGGCATACTATAGACGAAATTGCACAAAATAATCCAAAACCAATAGAATGCTAAGGTTTCTTGAATGTGAATAGCCATGAAAATTCTACAAGCCCTCAGTGAAAAATACTCAATTTGATCCTTTGATAACAGAGAACATGGCATCCTTATTTGATTTCTATGAATATGTGGCAGGAAGGAGTAAATTAGCAATCACTTATAGAATGCAAAGGGGCAACCATTTCACATTCCTGTTATCACACCATAGTAGCAGGGCTACTATTCTTGCTTAGCAGATATCTGCACATTCCAGAGCTTACATTATTCAGAGCTTGGCTATGATGACTTTATATTTTGAGATCACTCATGATCAGAGCAGTGTATTTTTCAGACTTATGTTAGACCTTGTGTCAAGGCTGAGCCTTGAGAGTTCAAATTTGATGACCGATGTGACCCTTTATTCCATACAGTTTCAGTTCGGTGCCTAGAGATGTATTGCAGCGATGTTTCAGATGGTATATGATGATTATTTTTATGATGATGTTGTATGACCTATGGATGTATGATCGTTAACTGTGGATTATTATCTTGTTGTTTTAGTCATGTTCACAGTAGTAGCTTGGTATATATTTCATGATGTGGCAAACTGTATAAAATGGACTATCTTGATAATAATTTAAAATGGACTTTTTACTTGCACATTTAGGTTGTTTGACAAAACTCACTGGTTCACTACCTTGCATAGATATGGTCTTTCTTGACAACATTTGTCTGCTAGCTTAGGCTCCACCTTCACTTGACTCCATCCATCCATGACTTTCCTTATTTGGCTTTAAACCTTGACTTGTCCTACTTGACTTTCTGGTATTGAGGACTTCCCCTTTTTCTACCTCTGTGTTTGGACCGCATCCCTATATGTTTGGTGTCTCGGCTCTGAGTTGGTGACAAAACTTGCCTTTGGTAAGTTGGATTGTGGGCCTAAATCATTCTGGTCGGTTGTCTCGATGTTTGGCACTAGCTCGAACTCCCCCTAGTCACTTGAGATGTTGTTGGCTAAAACTGAAAGCTCATGTACTACTTATGGAAACTTATATAGATTCGCCCATGGAAACTGAAAAGGGAAAGAGCGATGAACTGCTAAAAATACTCCTCGAAGAGTATAAGAAAGGTCCAAAAAAAGCAACGGTTCTCAAATGCTATATCTAAACAATTGCTGACCTTATATGTATATGTAAACATGCCCTGGATGCAAGCTGCAATTAGTTGTGTTTATCAGCACACCTGAGATCCAAAGGGTTATGTAGGCCAAAAAGGCCATGAAATGAAATTGAATGATCCAAATGAACTTGGATCAACTTGATGTAGACATGATGCCTAAGTTGAATAGGCACTCTCTAAACAACTTACCCATTTGTGAGGCACAGCCATCCCCCGTGTTATTTTGTCCAGCACGGAGTTTGTAGTTTCCCCTTTCTCCCAGTCCAAAGTATCTTTTAGTTGAGTTTAGACAAGTCACCCCCTTTGCCCAACCTTGTTCCTAGCCTTCATCCTTCGCTAGTAATTTGACCATGTCCAATGGGTGAGTTTGTCATTTAAACTATTGTGCAAGTAATTATAAATAACAACGGAATATGCTAACATGATTAATGCCATTGAAGGAATGTTATACTTTAAGTTAAGCTGTGAGTATGATTAGAGGAACATGTCTTAGTCTATTGAGATGATTTATCCTTGGTTGTATATGCACCTAGTCAAACCTAGTTTGACTATGGTCATTTCTTAGGATCCGTGATGATGTGGGCCATATATATACCTATTGATGATGATGGATGGTCCCACATATTCTTGATGATGATACTATATGATGGACATATGATTCAGATGATGATTGATGCAGTTCAGCAGGTTTTATTATTACTTCATATCATCAGATTATGCACTGTCCATATATGGTGGACCCTACAGTTAGCCCATCAGGGCAACCCATGGTGTATGAGTACACATTCTTAGTAGATTTGGGTCTTCTGGATCCAATGAGACACTTATCTTTCAGCTCCGGGCACTTATGACAGTGATAGATGCAATTTTACACTTGTTGACCAGATTTTGGGCTGATTTCCCAGCCTGAGCAGCAGGGGCCATGAGAGGCCAGTTCACCTAGGGCGCTATATGACGAGGGGGTGGTCCAGCCACTTGATATTACCATTTACCCCCACTTCTGGCGAGCCTGGTGGGCTTAGATTGACAGCGTAGGTGCCCTAGGGGACAGTTTCAGCAGCTTCACAGTTACCGAGGCAGGATAAAAATGGAATAAAAGGGTCACTAAGGAATTCGATTTGGGCAATTGAGGCAAGGTTTTGGCACTTGGTTTTCACGGAGGTCTTCCAAGGTGAACCCCCCATCTTCTAGCCAGTTTTCATCAGTCAGTGGGGTCCACAGAGGCCACAGGAGGCCTTTTATTACATGTCTCTCATAGATTTTGAGGACGGATTTGATCATTTGTATTTATTTTGGACATATTATATTATTTTATTGTGCCATGGGGATGAGCTAGCAAGGATTGATGCCTCCTAGCCCCACCATGTGCTTTATGAGTCATGTCCTAGTCATTTGGGGTGGGCCCATGTATTTTTGCCCCCTTTAGAGGATGACGTCACCCTCCATGAGTACTTTCTAGCTATGACGTCATCACTATTTGAGTGATCCATGTGTTATGTTGTTATGATTCATCTTAGCCATTGATTATGTATTGAGATCTTTTAATCTCAACCACTCATTTCAAAAAGTGGTTTTGAGATCTAGGGTTTTGGTCTTTATTATCCTATATAAGGAGGAGACCCCCTATTGTATAACTCACCTAGGGAGCTCTGGAATATTGGAATAGAACACTTCTTTGTGGAGCATATTTCTCTTGTCTTGTGGATTCTCTTGCATCTTGAGTATACAGTATCTCTTCTATGTATCATTGTGGATCTTGGAGCTACATCTTGTTTTCTTGCAGGAAAGTCGAATTGGTGGAGAGGAGGGCGATTTCTTGAGGGTTATTGTTGGAGGGATCCACATATTCTCTCTTGGGTTGATCTTGGTGAAAGGGAGTATCATTATTGTATCTTTGTGACATAGTTGATGCTTTCTATTACATTTTTCCATCATTTTCACAATCATCTTACTTGGCTTGTTTCACTTGATCTTGTCTTGTAGGAGGAGGACGATTTGGCAATCTTGGAGGAGGACGTTTTGGCTTGGAGCTCTTGGATCTCACTCTTGAATATACACATAGGAGAATGCTATAAATTTGCAGGCCATAAGCAATTGAGGTAAGTTCTACAAGGTATGTGCCTAGATCCATCCATTCTTCTTCATTGATCACAAACCCTTAAAAGTTAAAACCCTCATTTTTGTTTTTCTTAGATCTACTTTGATCTAGCCTAGCTTTTGAAAAGATATTGAAAACCCACCTCTATAGTATCCACGGCAATTCGGATTTATAGTTTGGTGGTGATTGGGTTCCATTTGACACATTTTTCAAGGCAAAATAGCCCTCTTGAGGCAAATCGCACCCCTTGGGAGAAGCTAATTGGGTTAGATCCAACACATGGGTAGGTGAGATCCCACTTGATTCATACTCTCCTCACTTGATAACCTACCCCTAGTGTCTCACTTCATTGATTTTCACCTTGTGGGCCCCATTCCTCATTTTGAGGGTTGTGCCCCACTTGGGTCAATTTGGTGATGCACTTTATATCTCAGATCTATGGAGATCTAGCCATTGGATCACTTTGATTTTCTAGATCCACATTGATAATTGCCTAAACTACCCGGATCTAAAGTTTGGTGGCCATTGGACTTGATTTGACACACTTTTCCATGCATTTAGCCCTCCTTGGGCAAAGTCACACTCCTTGGGGGTTTGAGTTTGTCCACTTCTAGGATGTGGGTGGTTGAGATCCCATTGGATTTGAAACGAGCATACCTTGAAACCTACATCCAGTGTCTCATTTTGTGAAGTTTTGCCTTGGGGGTAGCATTCCTTGTTTTGGGGATTGTTGTCCACTTGGGTCACCTAGTGAAACATTAGATCTAGTAAGATCTAACCATCACACCCACTTGATATTGAAGATCCTCCTTGGTTTGCATCTTAGGTGTCCCGATCTACATTTTGATACCCTTTTGACTCCATTTTCCCATCCATTTCAAGGCACTAGTCCACCTTAGCAAATCGCACTTCTTGGGATTTGTGTCAATTGCTAGATCCCATATGTGGGTATCTCTAATTTCATTTTAGATCCATAGATATACTCTTTGCATACCCCTTGGTACCATTTGCACCCTTAACTTCACCTTGTGGATCCCATTTGAACCACTTTCCATATCCCAAGGAAGTGGGTCCCACTTGTGTATTTCATGGTACTAGATCTTGTCATTTGATCTCGTTATGTGACCTAAATCATTCATTGGTTGAAACACTAGTCATCCCTTAAGCCTCTTTCAACCATACTTAAACTTCTAGATCCACCTAACCTTGCATTGGTTTCCGTAACTCATCTTTCACACTTCCCTAGAAACCTTTGCTTTGGTCCAATCACCTTTGATTGGCTATAGGGTCTCCCCCTTGGTCTTGATTCATCTCAATCTAAAGTGAAGAGTGCCTCGGTTGACGTGACTCCCAGCTTGCATTAGGAATCGTGGCATCTCTTGGGTCACCTCTTTAGTTGTCCATCTCCTCTACCATCCCGGATGGGATAACATTGGGGACAACTACAAGTTGTGTGATAACAGTTCCCACAATCAACAACAATTTTGCCTCAACCATGACTAACCAAAGACATCTTAAGCATGACAAGATGTTGCATTCACAACCAGTACATCAATACATTGTATTAGGGGTTAAGAAAAACAAGGCTAATGTCTTGCATGATTTTGGAGCCTTGTTCTTTTGGGATGTAAGGCTAGGTCAAGATCATGGAGCTCTTGTATTCTTGATGATCCATGGAGGTCTTGGTGCTTGTGATGATGCAAGAGTGGAAGACCTACGGTTTGAGGATTCAAACCCTGGATGGACATGTAGATTTGGAGGCTAGAACTGGAGTTGTCTTGCTATGTACTTGTGTGATGCAATATGGCTAGGGTTTGCAAACCCTAAAGAAGACAACCATGCTAGTGTGGAGAGACGGTGTGATACAAGCTTCTTGTTGAATCCAATGAGGACTTCCCAGTGTTGATGCTTGCTTGTTGGATATCTTTGTAGTGGCTAGCATTTTCATGGTTTCCCTAACTAGGGTTTTGGAGAACTTGAAAAATTGTACCAACTTTGTGATAAAGTTGTCGTATGTAAATGTAGTTCATTCTTATACATATATATGAAGTTCCCGACTGTCCAATACTTGTGTAATTGCTAAGATGCAGGAAACGCCCCCCCTCCGTCCCGGACTCGTTTCCGTACAGAAACGTGTTTCCGCATCTGGGACGCTACAGAAACGCGTTTCCGTACGGACGCGTGCAGTTTACTATACGGAAACGCGTTGCGTCCGTATGGAAACGTGACCGTACAGTCGTTTCCGCACGGTCCCCGGACAGTTGTTTACGAAATGTTGTTTTTTCCTTTTTTTTTTAAATTTCGAATTGTAATAATTGGCTGTGGAGGTTTCTAGAGGCCATCTAGAGGTTATAAAGTGAAGTTGACCCTCCCATTTGGCTCACACGAATTTGGCATAGCGATTGCTCTTGGAATGAGACTGTTTTTTTGCAGGGGTTTATTTCTTTTTGTTGGTGTGAAGAGAAGTCACTTCAGCAAGGGCAATTTCACCATTGTGAAGGGCAAATTTCAGTGTTGAGGAAGGCAGATTTGAGAGGGAGGCTCAGCAATAATTTTTTTACAGAGGTTTAGTGGTTTTTTAGGCAACTACAGCCATCATTTTGGGGGTTTTTTTGGGTGTTTTGGAGCAGTTTCACCTACAGAAATCAATTTGTGGTGAGAAGCATGCTTATCCAACTTCTATGCCACTATTTTTTACTTGTTTTTAATTTTTCTAAGGGTTTATGCATCCAATATGCATTTTATTTATGGCTAGTCTGTTTTTTTATTTTTTTTGCAGTAGCAGTAATGGAATCCAACCAAGCTCCTACTTCATCCCCCAAGCCCAACAAGAGGGATGAGTACTACCCCCTTTGGGCTCATGTTGAAAATATTTCCAAATGTGGAGGTGGTGGATCATGGGAATGGAGATGCAAGCTTTACAAAAATATTTATAAGGGCTCCTATCCAAGAGTGAAAGGGCATATTTTGCATGAAACAGGAAAGGGTGTTGAACCTTGCTCAAAAACACTTGACCTAAGTGAGTGAAGGAAGTATCAAAATGAGCAAGATGAGACCGATAGGGTAAAGCGAAGACATCACTAACTTGCTAATGCAACTGTTCAAGCTCCAAACGGTGAGCCAAGGATTGTGCATGAAGCAAGGAAGAGGAAAGCAGCTCGCCAAGAACAAGCACAACCATCCAAAAACACTATTGGCCTTGGGTCTAGTTCAATTCAGCAAAGCAGAATAGCTAGGTTGGTAAATGTTCAAGGCAGAGAAGAAGCTAACACAAGAGTGGCTAGGGCCATGTATGCTTGTGGTATACCTTTCAATGTGGTTCGGTCTCCTTACTGGAAATATCTAGTGAGGGCAATCAACGCAACTCCTACAAGGTACAAGGGTCCCAACTATGAAAAAGTTCGCACTGATTTGCTCAAAAAGGAGAAGGATCTTGTGGAGGATATCTTAGCACCGATTCATTCTTCATGGACTAGCTCTGGGGTTACCATAGTATCTGATGGATGGACAGATACTAGGCGAAGGCCATTAATAAACATCATTGCCAGTTCACCAAAAGGAGCAATGTTTTTAAAAGCTGAAGATTGTTCAGGGAAGGTGAAAGATGCTCCGTTCATTGCCAATGTTTGAATTAAAGCTATTGAGAAAATAGGGTCTAATAAGGTGGTGCAAGTTATCATGGATAATGCACCAGTTTGCAAAGCTGCAGGTTAATTGTTGAGAGCAAGTATGAGCACATTTTTTGGACACCTTGCATTGTCCATAATCTGAATCTGATCCTGGAAGAGATTGACTGTAAAGTTCCATGGATAAAGGAACTCACAGGGGAAGCAAGGGGGATAGTAAAATTCATCACCAACCACCACCAATCTCAAGCAATATTACAAGAATACTCCAAATTGGAGTTGTTGAAAGTTGTCGAGACACGATATGCCTTCAACTTCATCATGTTGTGTCGCCTTGTTGAATTTAAGCAGGCATTGGTTTCTATGGTGGTGAGTCAGCTTTGGGCTAAGTGGAGACAAGCAGATACAGAGCGGGGATATATGGTGCGCAGGGTGTGCCTTGATGAGGAGTAGTGGAGCAAGATAGATTTCTTGCTCAAGTTCACATGCCCAGCATTTGAGCTTCTCCGAAGCACTAACACATACCAACCTTTCATGGGAGAGGTATATGATGGCATGGAGACCATGATTGAGAAGACTATGAAAATAATTTCACAGGAGTCTCCCCAGCTTTTGTTTGTTGATGTTGGTTTTGCTGATGTAGTGCAAAAAATCATGGTTGACAGGTGGAATGGGTTCAACACTCCCTTGCATACTTTAGTTCATGCATTGAACCCTAGATTTTATGATGAGGGGCTCAATGCTCAAAGCAATGGGAAGAGGAAGGCACCCCATCAGGATAGAGAGGTGGCTAATAGGGTGAAAAAGGCCCTTATGCGAGTATTTCCATCTCATCTACACAGGGAGGTGAAGGAAGAATTTGCTAGTTTTGTTGCAGGATTAGATAATTATGGAGATATATCAGCTTTGGGGGAGAGAAGCACCATGAATCCAGTTAGGTGGGGGGTTTGTCATGGAGCAAATGGTGTACATTTGCAAAGCCTTGCCACTTGTGTTCTTTCACAGGTTGCAAGCTCTTCATTAGCAGAAAGGAATTGGAGTACATATGGATTTATTCATTCTGTGAAGCGCAATAGGTTGGGTTCACAGAAAGCTGAGGATCTTGTTTTTGTGCACTCCAACCTTCGCCTTGCATCACGTAGGGGTCCAGAATATAAGAGCGGACCTTGTAAAGATTGGGATGTGGATCCAGAATCCCCTGACTTGGACCTCTCTCTTGCTGCCCTAAATATCGAGGAACCCAAAGGTGGAGCTGGCACTTCTTCCACTCAACACACTCAACAATCCATTGTTGGACGTGCTTCTTGTTCCATTTTTTAGGAGGATTCTGAGGATGAGGATGTTGATTATTAGTCTTCATTGTTCAGTATTTACTATTTACTACTTTCAGCATTGTAGTTGTAGCCTCATACATGAAGGCTGATTTTGGATATATATGTACTAGCGTCCTTTATCAAGGCTGATTTTGGATATATATGTACTAGCCTCATTTATCAAGGCTGTTTTTTGATACTACTACTTGCATTATGGAGTCATTTATGAATAAAATGTGTGTTCTTTATGAAATCATGAATAAATTGTGATGTTACATGTATGATTCATTGATTTGTAATATGTATTTGCAATTTTTTAAATGTCTTATATAAATTTATAATATATATAATATATATATTATATATATAATATTATAAATTTATAATATATATATATCGCGTTTCCCCGTTTCCTAAATTTTGGGGGGTCATGTTTCCGACGTGTCCCCGTTTCCCCGTTTCATACAACTTAGTGTAATTGCAGATTTTATTTTCAGCGTTCATTGTCTTCTTGATTGGGTAATTTTCAGCACTCATTGTTCATGCTGATTTGACATATTTAAGGGATAAAATTGTTTAAGTGATTTGACAAACATCTTAAAGATAATAGTGCAGATTTACTGCTGTAAATTCTGTTGTAATAAAGCGAAATTTGGATCTAGTTTATGCTTGGAAAAGTGTGTCCCAAGGGCCAAAACTTGTTGGCATATGTTTGGTATCTTTTCTCTTCTGTCTAGTTTGTTGGGTTTAACTGTGATGAAATATTGTCCACTGACTGCTTATGTAAACTAATATTTCAGATCGTCCTTAAGGTTGAACTTTGAAGCTCACAAGGACATGCCCATGAGGGCAATGGATTTAGTTAATTCATCTCATTTTTGTGAATGTGTAGGTACAAAGGAAGGAAGAAGCAGTGCTATTGTCACTACAAGTGAACAAGGATAGCAGTAAGACTATTGTAGCATATGAAGAAAGATTTGAAGGAGATGACGACAATCAAAAACTTGTAAGAGGGGAAAAAATTACAATCCGTGGGGAGGTTATAGAATATGAAACATAGGTCGAGGTAGCAGCCATGCCAAGGGCTGAAAGAGAAGGAAGCCATGAAGAAGTTGTGGGCTTAGAAGGCAGATTTGAAGGAGAGACTGCTGAAAAAAATATAGCAACATTGCTTGAAGACCATGCAAAAATCAAGAATGTTGTAGCACAAGATGAGAGGCATACAGTAGTATAAGGATGTAGAGGAAGACAAAGTAATTAAATAGGAACTAGCTTTGAAGGCTATGGAAGCAAAGGGAAGACATGAAGATGTTGTTCTTATGGATTTTTATTATGAAGGAGGAGACTCCTACATCAAAAGGTGCATGAGAATGAGAAGAAGGTCTGAGGGGATGATGGACACAAAGAACACAACAACCAAGGCTGTAGAAGAAAAGGAGGAGAACATAGAAGGAATCCGTGTTTTCTCTAATCACTTATTTGTTTAAGATTGTGCAAGGATAGTTAGCAGCATTGAGGCCGTAAGAGATGAGAAGGAAGGGCACCATAAGGAAGTGTCAAGGATGTTAAGTAGCATGAGCAAAGAGGAAAGGAAAGATGATGGAAGCAAGTTAAATTTAAAATCAGAGAAAGTAGAAAAAGAAACCTGTGTTGATATATAGGTCATCGAAGAGGATGAAGAGCATGTCATTCACTACATGTCAGAAGATGATGATGATGATATGGAGGATGAACTTGCCATTTTATTCATGCAAGGAAGCTTGTATTTGCAACCTAGTAAAGAAACGGAGGAGGCACTAGCAAAAGAGGTGCCCGTGGAATTCATCAATTCCTTTGATGCCCTTATGTTTTGACCACAAGGATTGAGTTGCAAGAGCATGGAGTGGCAAAGGTAGAGGAGATAAGACACTTAGAATATGTGTGCCTTGGAGCACGGAGGAAGAAGGATACCACCAGTAGATGGTCAAGTGGAAAACAATCATTGATAGGAATTATGCCAATGAGGGAGATGAAGAGAACAACAGGAGGGACCTTATTGCAACATCCAAAGGAAATGGTTCTTGTTGTGTTAATGGCCCAAGAAGAAGAGGGCATTATGCTTTCAGTTGTGAGTGGAAAGATAAGAGGCGCAAGGGATTGCACTAACTTGGATATAATGCCATCTTGTTCCATTAGAAATCTTATTGTAGTTAAGAAAGGATCAATGAGCCATGTTATCACATATATAGTAGCCGGGCTACCATACATTTTTTGTCAGATTCCAGTACACTATTCAGCCAGTTCCCTTACATTGAGATGCTGAGATGAGCATCTATTATGGATCACTATCAGATTATGGACAGCAGTTATATTCCCCATGCCATGACTGAGTTTCAAGACACTCAGAGAGATGACCGATGTAGCCATTTAGCCATTTGTACAGAGCAATCAGTATTGCCCATAGTTACAGCAACAGTTTTAGAGGTCAGATGTTGGTTCAGATGATGAGCATTCAGGTATACTTTGGTGTTGTGGTTATACTGCTTTTATATTCATTCTTATAGCATGTCTTAGCATTTAGTATCATGATCTGGCGATCATATAGATATGTGGACCTGGTTGTACTTATATATATATATATCATATTGTCCCTACTCAGACTTAGAAGTTCTTGACCTATACTCATTGGTTTTACCCTCCCTAGGGAGATTAGAGGTGCTCATTCCCACCATATTTTGGCTTGCTAGTGTTGGTTTCATTATTCACTGTCTTCATCCATCCATGACTTACCCAGTTTGTTCATTACCTTGACTTACTACTTGACTAGTGGCATAGAGGACCTTTCCCCACTGTAGCCTCTGTATTGGATGAGCTTCCTTGTTTATTGTGTCTCGGCTCTGAGTTGGTGACAAAACTTACCTTTGGTGAGTTGGTTTTCCTCATGAAGTCCCCCTAGTCACTAAAGATGTTGTTGGTTAAACCTGAAACTTTTAGTGTTGTCATGAATACAAAGTATGGAAATGAAATGTTGTATCTTGTATGAAATCTCATTCATGCAATGTGTTTCTCAACACACATGAATGAAAGGCAAGCCAAATGAAAATGGCTATGAAAAATCAAATGTTATATCTATTGTGAAATGTAAATACCTAGGTAAACAAGTTGTCTAAAGACACACCTAGAAGTGCTCAGGTAAACAAGTGCCTTAAAAACACACCTGCAGCAAGAAGCCTAATGAAATGTAAATCTATGCAATGTGTTTATAAACACACATAGATCAAAGGCTATGGAAACTATAAGCCCAAAAAGCAATGGAACTTAAACTCTATATCAAAAAGATTGCTGGCCTCATTTGTATTATGGATTGTGTGCATCTGTCAAGGTGAATAAACACTCTTTGAACAACTTATCCATTTGTGAGACACCACCATTCCCTGTGTTGTTGCTTGTCCACTATATGTTATGGTGTGTATCCCCTTCTCCATATCCAAAGTGTCACAGTGTTAAGTCAGTAAGTCATCCTTTGACCTAGCCATGTTATACTTAGCCTTCACCCTTCACTAGCAAATTGATCACAACTATGAAGTGAGTATGACCTTGAAAGTCTTGTCTGAGTAATAAATAATAATTAATGACCTATTATATTTGGATGTAGATCGCCAGTAATGATTGCTATTTGTTATAATTGCTATTTGAATGGATTGTAAAGCATGTTTTAACCTTTGACACCTTGCATCAGCTTGATGGCAGTTTGAGTTATATTTTGGTCATGTTGACTTGGTCAAACCCAGTTTGACCAAAATTCAACCACAGGACATGAGGTGGCAGACCTCAGATGTTATAGATAGATGATATATGGTCTGGTACAAGTCACCATGGTGGGTTTATGCAGTGGTTTCAGGCCTATGATGATGATTTGGGCTTTTCAGCACTTTTACAGATTATTATTATTAGGTCTGTCGGATATGATGAGTATTTATTTTTGGCCATGCAGAGGTCTATATGGTGTATGAGTACACACTTTAGATGGATTTGGATCTTTTGAGTCCAATGAGACAGTCTATTTTCAGTTCCAGGCAGTTATAGTGAATTTTAGCCTCAGTTGGCTATCCTAGTGCAGTTTTGGCCTATCAGAGGCCCTATCAAAGCAGAGCAGAGATTTGATTGGTTCACCTAGAGCGTTGTTGATGGAGCGGGTGGTCCAGCCACTTGTTATTACCATATTACCCCCCTCCCAGACAGCCTGGTGGTCTTACTTTTTGGAGCCATGCACTCCAGGAGGCAGTTTGGGCAGTTTCACACTTCCCAAGGCAGTCCAAAAATGGTGAAAATGGTTACAGAGGAATTCGATTTGGGCTACTGAGGCAAGGTTATGGCATAGGATTATTTGTAATGATGAGTGGGATGTCTTCCACACCTTCTCCAACAATTTCAGCTTCATCGGGACCCACATCCATCACTTATGGCATTTTTTTATGATTTCTGAAGCCTCCTAAGGCTCACAACTTTCCCAAAGAGACACGATTTGGTGTCTAGCATGATTATTTTTGGATATTGTGCCACGGGGATTGACCAAGGGTGTTAATAATTACCCCTTGGACCCACCATGAGCTAGATCTATTGTTTTATCACTTATTTTTGGTGGGACCCCCTCTCCTAGGGAGATTTGGTCCATTTGATGTATTATTTTATTAGTGATCCATGTATTGGATTGTTGAGCTCATCTCAACCATTGATTAGATCTTTTGATCTTTTAATCTTAGCCACTCATTTAAAAAGTGGTTAGGATTATGGCCTCTCTCCATCCTATTTAAAGGAGAGAGCTTCTCATTGTAAAGCGGTCTTTGGCTCTTGGAATCTTGATATAGAAAAACTTTTCTGTGGAAATTCTTGTGGTCTCCTTTGAATCTGGTGTTCTTTGATGGTGATTGTAAAGTCTATTACATCCTAGCATTTGGGTATTTGTGGTAAGATCTATCTTTTTTGGAAACTTTTGTCTTGTCTACAGGAGAGCAACTTCACTTGGGCGTTTTTGCAAGGCTTCTTCAACTCGCTCCACTTGGCATTCGCTTGTATCAGGGGGTTATCATTAGTATCATTGTGATCTATGCTATCTTTCTGTTATTTCTCTTGTGGCATTAGTCTTATCTCTTGTTCGCAGTAAATCTGATATTGTTGACGTTTATTGTGCAGGAGAGAGGGCGCATTGGCTTCCTTGGGCAAATCGACTTCATAGAAAATTGCTTCAAATTGATCGGGTTTGCATAGATCATCATCATCAAGGCATCTACAAGGTTATCCAGGTAAGATCCACAGGTTTGTTCTTCTTGTCTTGGTTCCAACCCATTGGCATAGCTACTTCATTGATAAAACCCTCATTTTACAATTTTTTAGATCTAGCAAGATCTACTTGGCTTTTGGGTATAAAATCTAAAACCCACCTCTATAGCATCCATGGCGATTCGGATCTATAGTTTGGTGTGGATTGGCCTTCATCCGACCCATTTCCCAAGGCAAAACAGTCTCTCCAAGGGAGGTCGCACTTCCTAGGAGGGGTGATTTTGCTAAGATCTAGCACCTGGGTAGGTGAGATCCCACTTGATCCTTAATCTCCACAGTTGATAACCTACCCCTAGTGTGTCACTTCAGTGATTTTCACCTTGTGGGCCCCATTCCTCATTTTGAGGGTTAAGCCCCACTTGGGTCACCTAGTGATACATTTCAATCTCAGATCTACTGAGATCTAGCCATTGGATGATCCTAATTTTCAAGATCCACCTAACTTAACACCTCAACATCCCTGATCTACAATTTGGTGGACATCTGACTCCATTTGGCCCATTTCCCAAGGCACTGATCTTCTCCAAACCAATTCGACTTTCTTGGATTGTTGAGTTAGCTTGTGGTTTGATCTTTGTCTTGCATGCTTGATCACCTAAAAACTGTCATATCCATTCATCAAGCTCATCTTTGGTACTAGTTAGCCCCAATTTGATCCTTAACTACCCTGCATTGGACATGGTTCCCAAGGCAGTGGATTTTCTCATCTTTGACTAGTACCCTGATCCTGGATCTTGTATCAAACCTCATTAGTCACTCACATAACCACGTTGGACCAAATCTACACTGTTTAAACCTCTTGATCCAACCTATCACTCATCTTGTGACCCCATCCATAGATCTAGGGTTTACCATACACCTTACGTACTTCATCCATACTTGATTTGATCTAGTGTCTTGGTCTGATCTCTCCTGTCGGGAGTGGATCTGGGTCTCCCCCTTTGTTGTCTTGGGCTAGATAACATAAAGTGAAGATTGCCTCGATTGGCATGACAACCATCCATTGGGAGTCGAGGCTATCTTGGTTGCACCTCTTTAGTTGCCTATCCCCTCTTCCATCCATCTTGGATCCATCTCTAGGGGCAACTACAAGTTAGGTGATAACAAGCCATGGAAAAATATGCAAAGGAAAAGTGCAAAACTAGGAGTGGTTCAAGGTGTGGAGTCGAAGGAAGAAATCAAAGAGGCACAAAAATTGCCCATGTGCACATCGAAATGGCATGTACATTGAAGGAAGCAGAGTTGGAAGAAATCACTAAACCTTCAAATGATTGTTCTACCAGTCTTAGGAGCAAGAGCTCACGTTTCTTTTACCTAGAGAGTCTGATGCAAGGGCATTGAACCAACACCATCCCATTAGTTCTCATCGCTCAAAATTGTGGCCAAAGGAAATATGAGCGGTCGCATAATCTGGAGTCATCCAATTTGCATCCCTTATTCAACAATGCTAACTCACTCACATAGTTTGTTTGGAATTACAATGAAAGGGGCTCGAGCGGACGATCTCATGCCATCTGACGACTACCTATTATCCACACAATTTAAAATCACTAGGTTTGTCAATGTTTCAAAAACTAACCAAACCAAAACAGAAACCAACTAATTCGGTTGGCTATACCTCATCAGACATCAAATCCACTTTCAAACCGGTTTGGGGACCCGTTCCACACCAAACAATGAGTTTTGTTGGTTATGTTCTGAACCAATCACCTACAAGCCATGTAGGGTATCGCTATGAAAAGATTAATTTTATTAAATTTTAAACCAGTAGCTACCTTTCCCACCCATAAGCCCTAAAGTGATGTTATATAGAGCTCTCCAACCTCCCCCTTCAATTTTCCTCAGACCTCTCTTACTGAGACACTTGTGAGCATTTGGAATTTGTGAAGCTGCATTGAATAGTTGTGATTCGGAGTGAGCTTGGAGTTTGTTTTCCATTCCTTGTGGGTTGCTTGTTCTACATTTGACGTCTAAACTAAGAGGCTACAGCCCATCTACAAGCTTGGATGACTTCCTGATCAAATCCTTGTGCCCATTGATCTCATTCAAAGGTATGTTAAATTTAACCGTATTTTTTTTCTAATAAAATTATAGATCTGAAATATATTTCTTTGGCTGCAAAAAAATTAAGATAGGGTTTGCAGATTTGTTTGCATTTACCATGGGCCCCCAAGTCAAAGACCCTACATGGGTCCATGCTAATGCCATTGATGATGAGATATATTGCAAATATTGCAAGAAACACATAAAAGGTGGTGGGTGGGGGACCCCATTCATAGGTTGAAACAATAGTTGGTTGGTCAAAGAGGCCAAGTTGCCCCATGTGATGCTAAAGACTTTGGACCCATCAGATTGGAAATGCATGTTAAGACTTTGGAGTCTCGACCCATTAGATTGGAAACGCAAAACATGCTTAAGAAACTTAAAGAAGATAAGGCTAGGCAGCATGAGATAGAGGTTGACCTAGGGAGAAGGAGGCAACTTGCCATGGGATCCCAAACAAAACCTAGTGTTGAAGGCTCTTGTTCCAAACCTTCTGTCTACCACTTTTGGTATGTTCCTCCCATTCATGAAAACCAGCCTCAAAAGAGGACAAACATTCAAATTTTTCCCACTCCTCCATCCCTACAAGTGCCTCATAGCAGAGTTAACACAACCTAGATAACCAGTGGAAGAAGCAATCCAAAGAATCTGCTTTCGAATACATAACTAGATGGTAGTATGATGCAGATATCCCCTTCAATGCTGCCCAATCACCAAATTACCTCCCTATGTGGGATTCCTTTGTTGCTATTGGTAAGGGATTCAAAGGTCGCAGTATGCACAACCTAAGGGGATCTCATTTGCAAAAGTAGGTTGGGTCCATAGCTGAATACTTGAAGGCTTTTAAAGAGTCATGGACCAAAACAAGATGTACCATCATATCAAATGGATAGAGTGATGGAAAGGACCATACCATAATAAATTTCCTTGCCTCTTTCCCACAAGGAACCATGTTTTTGAAATAAGTTGATGCACGTGATAAGGTGAAAGATGCAAACTTGTTTTCAACATTTCGATGATGTTGTTGTGTCAGTGGGGGTGGAAAATGTTGTTCAAATATCACAGATAATGCCTCTACCTATGTTCTTGCTAGTAAGATGTTAGAGAGTAAATACAAAAACATATATTAGACCCCATGCGTTGCACATTTCATATACCTCATGCTTGAGGATATAGGCAAACAAGATTGGATCATAAACATTGTAGATCATGCCAAGAGCAATACAAAATACATCTACAACCACTCATGGGTATTGAACCTAATGAGGAAAAACACTAGGAATAGGGAGCTTGTTAGGCTTTCCATCTAAAGATTTGAAATGAAATTCCTCACATTGAAATCTCTCATTTCCAGGGAAAACTTGAAAACGATGTTTTCAAATGATTAATGGAATGCATCCCAATGGTTTTGCAAATAAGAAGTTAAAGACAAAAAAGAAATCTTTTGAGAACTCCCTTTGGAAAAAAGAAACAAAGATTGTGAAAATTGTCAAGCCCCTTGTTAAAGTGTCGAAGTTGGTGGATGGGGGAAAACTAGCCATCAATTACATCTATGAGGCTATTGATGAGGCAAATGAATAGATAAAGGAAACATACAAGGATAGAGTAGGTAAGTATGGGCCTATTTGGAAGATCATTGATAACAGATGTTGCAATCAACTCCGTCGCCCTAGACGTGCAGTTGGGTATTTCCTAAACCCAAGTTATCATTATAGAGCTGAGTTTGAAGAGTATCAAACTGGGGAGGTCAAAGATGGAGTGTATGAGTGCTTAGAGCGCAAGATCGCTGATGAGGGATCCACGAATACCTTTGTCAAAAACCTAACAAAGATTACAAAAGATGCAAACCAACCAAGCAAACAATTCCAAAGTTTTTTACGTTCGGTTGCTTAAAATTTAAATAGTTGAAAATTGAAATACTTTAAAGTTCTTTTAGTTGTTGAATTAACCAACTTTGTCTTTGACTGTCATGATTTAATCATTTATCGTAGCACAACAGTGGAATTCATTTGGTGGCCAATGTCCTCAACGACAAAAGTTTGCAATTATGATCCTGAGTCAAACTTATGGTGCTTTCGAGTGTAAGCACAATTGGTTCATCTTTGAGTAGATTCACACAAAGAAGAGAAACCATTTCGAACAACAATAGTTAAATGATCCCATCTTTGTGCAGTACAACCTTTCGCTAAGTAACAACCATTTACTGAACAAAAGACCTAATACAAATCCCACTATCCTTTATGATATTGAAGCAACCTCATAATGGGTAGAGAAGACTCACTCGACAAAGTTTGATCCTAATATTGATGACTTGGGTAAATGATACACTAGTAGCACCAAGCATGGAAAGCACTCGTCATGCCACTATTAGTACTACTTTGCAAATGTCCCTAAGGAGTTTGACGAGTCCAAGCCAAAGGACGACCCTATAGCTCATCCAAAAGATCCGATTTCTAGCAATGGTAATGACTTTAATGTTGTTTTTGGACTCTAGAGACAATTTGGAGCCTTGTTCATTATATATTTCATTTAAGATATGTATTGCACTCAATGCTATTTTGTTATGTTCACCCTTACATGGTATATACATGAGAAGGCTTTGCACATTTTGTCTCTAATGGTTTGGAATCTTGGATTTACATTGATGTACATGAGAATATATTTTTTTCATTAAAATTTTGTAAAGTAGTTCATAAACTATAAATTGATCCAAATCTTATCCGAGTCCAATCGAAGCCTCATCCAATTCTGAGTATGATTTCAACTTTTGCAACATTGGGGTCTACCTCCCTTATGCCTTGCGCAATTCATTCCAAGTCATTAGATTCCCCCATCTCTCATCCAACAAAGAGACACACATTACCCCTGCACGGTTCCTTTTAATACATTTAATGTCTAATGGAGCCCAAGGTCAGAGTCAATGTGAAGGTGGCTAGGTTGCTCCTTGTAGCCTTTTAATTTGTTTGGGGGAAGTTTTGAAAGGACACCACATGGCCTCTGCTAATAGGTTGAGCCTTCATTTCTTTATGGAGGTCATTGGGTATTATGAGGGGGAATCTTAACTTTATACAAAAGTTTTTGGAGAGAGGAGCAGACTTTCTCTCTCTCGTGAAGAAGAGGAAGTCAGACTTTGTTTTGGAAGAGAAGAGAAAATCGGTGGAGAAGAGGACGAAGAATAGAAAGGAAAAAAGGAAGAACCGAGAAATAAGAGAAGAAGAGAAGAAGGGACAACAGAGAGGAGAGGGAAATTCCAATAGACTGTTGGCTAGAATTGCATAGATAAGGAAAGAGGAGGCATTCCTCTCCCAGAAGTGAGCTGCATTTGAAGAGGAAAAAGAGGAGAACAAAGAGAATAGAAAAAGGGTTCCAATGTATTGAAGCTGAGAAGAATCCTTGAGGAAGAAGAAGAACTTGGTTCCAGTAGTAGTGTTAGGAAGAACTAATTCTTGAGAGCAAGAAAGGGTAGTTACCGTGTTTTTTTCCCTCAATAGAGCTACAAGGAGAATAGCACAGGAGCCAGCTCTTAGAGAAACAAACGCCGAGAAAAAGAACCCACAATTCCTCTGTGTTGGAAACCTAATCCTTGTGGTTATGATAAGTTGTATTATATTATCTTTATTTTGAATTTTCTATTCACATTCACCATAGGTAAATATGAAAAGTCACATGTGAATAGGAAAGTCATGAGGAATCCAAGAGACCTCTTTGGAATATGAAACCAAGGGTCACAACATATTGTATTTATATGTGACATGTGTATATTCTTAATGGAAAATGAACACTCACATTTATCTTTCATCTTTCATGAGTGATTCCAACAGAAGTCTTCTTGCTTCTCACCTTGTACCTGACAGGGGGGGATATCATGGATGCTCACTAAGCAGACATCTTCACTGTGGGAACAAGCGAACTTGAGCCATAGCCAAAAACCAAAGCCAGCAGCAGGAGCCTCAAGCCAAATCCAGAGAAAAAGTCAGAGTTGTAGTTAGGAGAAAGAGATGGAGCATGTTCTTGAGCATCCATCTGGTTTGTGGTCATCCTAAGCCACCATCTACCATTGGTTTGTGGTCATCCAAAACCACCCATTTAGTAGAAGACATCAGCTTCTGCTAACCAGGTTTGTGGTCATCCTAAACCACCATCTACCATTAGTTTGTGGCCACAAAAGACCACCCATGTAGTAGAAGACATCTACTTCTGCTAAGTAGGTTTGTAGTCGTCCTAAACCACCATCTACCATTGGTTTGTGGTCATCCAAAACCACCCATTTAGTAGAAGAGATCAGCTTCTGCTAACACTTGGTTCGTGGTCATCCTAAACCACCATCTCCACTTGGTTTGTGGTCATCCTAAAACCACCACTTCATTTGTGGTCATCCAAAACCACCAATTCAAAGAGCACTTCAGTAATGGGTTCAGCAACTGGCAGCTGTCAACTTCCAGATTTCTCTCTTTCTTCGGATTAAGACATATACAAGACAGTGTACCAAACAAGATATGGTCATTATGAGTTCATTGTACCTTTGGAGCAACAAATGCCCCAGTTACTTTTATCATTTATGTTCTTGATAGACACTATTTTAGTGAATCGCTAGACAAATCTCTACTTGTTTTTCCTTGATGATACTTTGACTTCTTCTAAGTTCAGAGGAGAACATGATGACCGTATCAGGCTTTTATTGCAACCACTTCGGGAACATTAGCTGCATGTCAAACTCAGTAAATGATGTTACTAAAAATCTAAGTTTTCTTCCAGTTACATCACTGCAGTGTAAAAGCAGGGATGCAGTCAAAGGGCAAGCTTGAAGAAAGGGATGCTGAGGCAAGGCCTCTATTTGTATTCTTCAATTTATATATAATATATATTCCAGTGTTAGCCAATTATTAATATAAGATCCTTTCTCTGTTAAAAAACAGATTATTGAGTATTTTGTGGGATGATCATCATGTTTAAGTTATCATTGCATCAATGTATGTTTTACAGGAATTTGCTGTATTGGTCTTTATTCTTGAAATATTTGCTGGTGGAAGTCTTGGAATCAAGTTCTGTCCATCAATAACGACTTACTAGAGAGTGATACATTGGGACGAATTCCCTATACTAGGCACTTGTCATGTTATACTTATGTAAATTTAGTTGTGCACATTCTGCTTTTAACACAATCAAGGAAGATTCTTTGAAAGAATGCCGCAGTTGCAGATTTTCATCCTGGTGAAGAACATAACTATGCTGTTAGGAAGCTTATATCAACAGCAAGTAATTCAATGCTAGTCAAAGAAAAAAGTATTGTGTTATTTCAGTGTGCCCCAATTTGTCATGGGTTAACTCAGACCAACCACTCTTGAGTGCTAGTTCTTCCAACAGAACTTGTGCTACACCAACTAAAATGAACTTGATATCCAACCATTGTGTCAAAACAACCAAAATTTGGCAAGGCCAGACCTCAATAGCTTGCAGTTATTTCCTGGCCCTAAACACAAGTGTTTAGATCTAAATAATCCCAGCATATGCAATAGGACAGCAAAAGTCTTGTATTAAATTCTCAATTAGCCAACTAAATTGTAGCTAAGTTGAGTCCTACCGAATCAAAATAGCTACTTTGTGGCCCGGTGGGTTAGCTCAAGTGGTTGAGTGCTCTGAATTGCAAGTAGGAGGTCACGGGTCAAGTCCTCGGGCTGGCTGCCTTTGTGAATATAGTGGGCATCACTATGTCCCCGGGCTGAGTTAGGTTGCCAAAACTAAAACCTGGCAGTTCATGATGTATATTTTGTCGAAAAATAAATAAATAAAAAATAGCTACATGTGAAGAACTATCAAAACATTTAGTTAAGTTGGGCCCTACCAGTGCCTTACCCACGCTTCTAATGGCTGCACAAGTTATTCAAACATAGTGCAACTGCACTGAACTGCAAAAGAATAGCCAAGTTTCAAGAATTCAAGTCTGTTTTGCGAAAAGCTATGCTTGCAATTACCTTCAATTCAATCCACAAAGAGCATTCTAATTTTCACAAACCGATCAGCTTACTTATGTAGCCAAAAATAGTTTATCTACAGCTAGTATTCAACATCATGTTATGGGGATGTCAAATCAGAGTTTCTCCACTGCTAAAAGAAGGGGCTGCAGGCTACATGAGTTTGAGAACTACACGTTCTCGACTGCTAACAAACCAACAGTAGCAGGCCGCACGAGTTTGAGATCGGAAGCTGCCCACAGAGAACTGGACATGCTAAGAGTACAGCACAGGTTAGCTCGAGAGAGAGAGAGAGAACGGATGGAATTGTCAGGCTGCTTACGAGGATTACCCTGCGAACTTATAAAGTGTGATGAACTAGCATCTTATTTAACCTCTGGAAAATCATTTTTACCTCCTGATATGCTGTTGCCTTAACTATCTGCATTAGTTTTGGGATTGTGTCAAATGCATGAGATGTAGAGAAAAGCAACATACCACAGGGGCGGTTGTCTTCTGCGCATGATCTTCGGAAGAAGGATCCCTGTTGGTATCCACTGATTCTCCGTGAGCCATCCCGATTTCTTTGATAGCAGCTCAAGCCAGAAAAAGTCACAAGTTAAGGATCCCAACTGTAATATATTCTCCTGTACAGGTTTACAAAAGAAAAATCAAAATCAAAGGACAACACCGTTGAAAGCCCATTGATAAAAATTGCAAAGAACAATTATCATTGATTGAATCTGAGATCTGGAAACATGCCTAAATGGTAGGGTCCCTTTGTTTTCCAAAATTTACAATTTTTCTTTGGCAATTCTATTCTCGTTCATGCGCATATGTTAGAATACTGTAATCCGCTTTAAATAGTGGGATGGACATCAAAGAAAGATGGACATGGGCTCATAGATGAACACACGCCTCTACTTTCATTTATATCGAAATTTAAAGCCATGAATCATTGCAATTTAATATAAATATTCTGTGCCAAGGCTTAGTTATCAAAATGTACAATTTAAGAAGCGTGGATCGTACAAATTTAAAGCCAAAGACTTGACATTGCATTAAGATTTGGAACAACTGAGATAAACCTGTATTGAACTGAATTTTCCGAGAACGGCTGGAATTTTTAAGGGGAAATTGCGTTGAAGGAAGTTTTAGATACGTAACATTTGGGTTAATTCGGCGATGATCACCTTTCCGCTCCCCAGAAGCTCAATTCTGTCTACGAAAGCCAAACTGGCAGAGGCCGAGAAGTAAAGAGAAAGGATCGCAGGGGGGCCGAGATAACCTCTCTCGCTCCCATGCAACAGCGTGACCTTTCACAGGACGGCAGCCCTGGCCTTGGCGTGAAAGAAGAATTGATCCCCTGGGGGTGGGGAAAGGGGGAATTATATTAAAAAATCACAAACAATTCAGTAATTTCCTCCAGATTTAACAGATTTCTTGCATCCTCGCGGATCTCCCGCGGGCTCGAACATTTGAGGCTAATACACCGATCCATTAAATCAAGATGTAGTAATTAAGCATTCTTCGGACTTGGGACGTGACAGGACAGGGTGTGGTATGTAATTAATTAATAAATGAGATGCGTTAAAAGCTGTGGGTCTTGCAATTGCAGCAAGCAGGTGATTTTTTACTCCCCGTTGAGGGTGAAGTCCCCACAACCGACTGGTAGGAGCTACACAGCAAAACCTTTCACATAGAATTGAAGAACAGTGACAGGAGGAGACGTTGAAATCTCGGTGTATTTTTACAACGTATTTCTCCACACGTTTCGAACACGATTCCTCGTATGGCATGAACGTCAACGCCCAAATATCACCAAAAAATAATAATAATAATAATATTTTACTTGGACGGGAAATCTTCGTAATTTTGTCCGTGTTAACATTAAAATTAAATCCATTAAAAAGTAAAATCATTAAATATATACACCTTACATGGAAATTTACTAATTGTCGATTGTGAATTGAAAGTTTTACATTAGGGTTTAAATTGACCATTGTGTTTTTAATTTTTTTATTTAGATTTAAAATAAAGATGGGTTGGCGAAATGGTAAGTAGTATGGATAGGTATAATATATTTTAATTAAATAAATGTTATATTTATTAACTTAGAAATTGTTTATTTTGTAGTATGATTAATAATGTAAATAAATAGATATAGCGATCATATTTAATATGTTAAAAAAAATTAAATGTTATTTTACATTTAAACAATGTATAGTAATTGGGTATAATTTGAGTGGGTGAAAGGAAAGTGGTTGTTATGTAGTATGATTAATAAATTAAAAAAATAAAAATAGTAATTATATTAAATTTTTTAAATGTTATTTATATTTAAATAATGTATTGTAATTGGGTATAATTTGAGTAGTTGAAAGAAAAGTGGGTGACAGGTTTGTTATTTTTTGAAATTTTTAATTTTCTATACTTATCATTTTCTAGAAAAAACAAAGTATCAACGAAATTGTTTTATAAAATATACCAATTTATTTAATTTAAAATATTTTTGAATTGTTTGTTCTAGAAGTAATAATATATATATATATTGTTCATTCTAGCTAGTTATTTGGTTAAAGTGTGGGTCTTGTCAATAGAGCTATTACTATCGTCGAAGAACAAACAAAACAAAATTAACTTGAGTCATATATATTTATATTTTTATATATAATCATAACTTTATACTCTATAAAAAAAATAACTTTATATTTTATTCTTTTAATTATAAAATATAAAATATGTATAATTTATTTTAAATTGCAACCATGTGAACTATACACATGTCAAAGTCTCCTTATCAACTATTGTTGAACATCCTTATCCATGTGGATTTTTAATTCAAATTTAAAATTCTCTTATTAACTACTATGTATATTACACCTCACCCTTCAAAATAACTATGAGGAAGGGTGAGAAAAAGGGCAAGAAACTAACCCTAGGTGCAATTAGTAATTAATTCTAAAATGTGTAAAAACATAGATAAAAGCAACCAATAAAAAGTGTTAAGCAAGTATGTCCATTCTATTTTAAATGAAAGTGTTAACTCGTATTTATGTGCATTGTATGACCTTTAATACCTTATAATATTTATGTTGTGCAACAAGCATAAGGCTTAAAACTGTCATATATATAATACTTATGTCGTGCAACAAGCATAAGGCTGAAAACTATCATATATATAATACTTATGTTGTGCAACAAGCATAAGGCTGAAAACTATAATATCTTAGATATATTAAACCTATACTTCTAATGTAAAGAGCATATCAATCGTGGTTTGGTTTGTCCTTTTAAGAGAACAAAAGATGCATAAGGCTGAAAACTATAATATCTTAGATATATTAAACCTATACTTCCAATGTAATACTTCCAATTTGTAAAGAGCATATCAATCATGGTTTGGTTTGTCCTTTTAAGAGAACAAAAGATGAGCATGTTGAACTTAGAGGAATTTAAACAATTATTTATGGACATGCAAGTAAACATTGTATGTACAATGAAAGATTGTAAAATAATTTTGATGAGTATAGCAAGATAGTACAAGTTATTCATATATACAAGATGATCTATGGCAAGAACACCATTTAAGATCTAGGTTTGGAAGAAGACATTTATTTTAGTGTAGTCAATATTCTTTTAAGTCTCATTGTGTCTCTTTGATGGATATGAAAAATGCATTTTAGAAGTGCTTTTAATTTGGAAAGAAACTCAACCAACAATAGCCATACAACATGGAAAGGTATTGCATATCCATCTTTGTTGATCAAAAGAAAGAAATGAAAACAACACTATTAAATTATTTTCATGTGAATCAGATATTTAATAAAAAAATTCTACAATCTACTTTTACCAACTAAGAATATATAGTGATGTTGCATAAGCTATTCATTTGTATAATGATAATGTTATGGTGATAAATTGAAAGATATATCATGTAATTAAAGTAATCAATAAACATGTAAATAAAAATATAATTTTTTTTTCACACCGAAAAATAGAATGCAATTATATTAAACAGATAGATGAATATATAAAAAAAAAAATTTGTTGTATAAAAGAAAATGAATAACATGATACTAAATGATGTGAAATTGTTTATTAAAATGTAAAACATAAAACATGTTATGTTCATGTTTTGTATATAACACAAAGAATCATCTTAAAACTATAGAATTGATGTTAAGTACAACCAGAAGATATATATGTATATATATATTCGTAAAAAGTGTGTAGAAAGTTTAAAATATGTTGAAATTGTAATTGATATTGAGTTGAAATATTATACATGTAAATAAATATTTGAAGAAAATTAATATATTATTATCATAAATAAAATATATATATATAATTTGTTAAAATTGTCCTTAATATTAAGTTGACATATTATAAATACAAATAATATTAAATTAACATATTATAATAAAATATGAGGTATTATAAAATATATATTTTTTTAAATACTCAAAAGAAGATCACTTCTCTATACCACCTCATCTATTTGCATCATGTATTTGGACATTATGAATTATATCCAAAAAGTACATAACCAATAATAATATCATTCATCATATACCATGAAATCAAATACTTTTGATTGAATGTGATATGAGAATTGTTTTTTAATTCTTCATAAGAATGAAAACAATTTTTTTAAATAAGTTAATAAGTAATCCATAGTTATTTAGTTATTAATGGTTTAAGAATTTTTTATTATTACAATTTAGTTATGTAGAATTGATCATTAATGTCTCTATTCATATATTAAAAATGGTTTTTAATTTTTAATAACAAAGCTAATATAGGTCTAATAAGTGTGGTGGGATGTTCATTGATCCTCGAGGAAATCAACTAACAACATGTTCTTAAGGACTCGATAACACCACCAACAACCAAGATGAATTTCTTGTTCTATTGCAGGGAATGAAGTAATATAGGTCCAACAAGTGTGGTGGGGGTGCTCATTGATCCTAGAGGAAATCAAGTAACAACATTTTCTTAGGGACTCGGCAACACCAACAACAACCAAGATGAAGCTCTTGTTGTGTTGTAATGTCCCTAAAATACACAATAAAAAAAAATTGGTACCGTTCTTTTAATCGAATAATTGATCTTTATAAAATTAACTTCAACACTGTAATGTATTTGGATGGATACTTATCTCTTCTCTTGGCGTGTTATCTAGGATGTAATTTGTTTGATTGTTTATGTAAATATTTGTTTAACTATGCGACGCTTATCTTGTCTACCATACTAGTCTTGTAGCTGATGTGTTGGTATTACTGAAGCTTATCTATTTGTTTTGTCTATGTAAATTGAGTACTTTAATTAAGTTATGGATGCGCGTCTTTATTGATATATCTGTTTTTAAGCGGGAATTGTAAAGATCTGTTGGGTTCGGACTTACTTAGTTGGAAAGCTAAGTCATATTGTAACTTCTTCTTACGGGTTCCCTAAAGCTGGTTTGAACTGAACCATACCTACGTTTTGACATGCAGCATCCTAACTATGGGTTAAGTAGTTAGATATGGAGAAGATTAATGTGGTAAAGCAACAAGCCTCACTCTAATGTTTTATAAACCTTGACTAACTTCTAAGGGGGAACACACACTTGGTAAATAATACTATGTTGTTAGCCATAAAATGTGAGTTTTAATATCTTTATGAACTTTAATGGAGTCATGACCTTACGCTAACAACATGATCCAATATGTATTATCCTAAGTCCTATGATAGCGTTGGATGAAGGTTTATGTAGTGGATGGTTTGGTCAGCTTATTAAATGCATTCACGTGATACTTGCATCCTCTCTCTGTCATGTGGGATGGGCACACAATACAGCCTCTAACAAGGGTTTTGGGTTTCATTACTATGGTTATAGTGTGGGAGGGAAGCCTTAGTACTTCCTCTTCTTTGCTTTAGTCGGGATGGTGTTTTGGGGGTTTCAGTCCATTATTCATGTTTTGTGACTGTGGGGAGCCTTCATAGAGCGTTGTTCAGCTACGTTGATTGTGGGTAACTTTGGGGTTTCAACGCTGCTACTGGCGAGATGAGGTCGTGATTATGGCATGGTCATTTTCATCTCTGGCATCACAAGCCCAGGTAAAAGATTTTAAACTTCTCTGTTTTGGTTTTGAAGAGCTTTGTTTCTTGTTTTCATCACTGTCAATACATTTATTAAGTTGTGAATATTTTAATGTTATCTCTATGGATTTGTATGTAGGGGCAGAGGGAAATGGTGGAGCTGGCTACGACCTTGGTGCTGGAATCAATGTTTGGTAAGTTCGTAACCTGCAGCTTCTTGCCTTCGTCGCTCTTGGGTGACAGACTTGTTTTTGGATGATACTGTGCTATGCCCTGGAGTGACAAGGAGTTTTGGGTGTTCTCTTTTTTTTTGTTTACTGTTCTTCAAACCTAGATCTGGAAAATTGAATGTAATGTGCTTTGGGAGTTTTAAGCCTGTGGAGGCATTTTTATTTGGATAATGTAATATTTTTGGCTCCCGGCCTGTGTAGATTCTAAACTTGGTGATACTATCGTTTCCACTGAAAGGATAAAATTGGGTCTCTGTCTATAAAATGAAATGCATGTGCGCTTGGTACTTTGGTTCTGTTGATTTCTAAATAATTCTTATTGGTAAAACTCAGGATGAAACGTTGAGATTAAAGCATTGTAATATGGGTTTGTTTGTTTACTGTAAATGGTAGTCTGAGTATTTATAAATGTTGGCTCTAAATATCTTATGGTTAATTCATTTGTTGATTTCTTTCTATTTGATGCTACACAACTTGGCAAGTCTGGGATGAAACTCTGTTTTACTCTTTTCCTTGGGTAAACTAGTTACGGGACTCCTTTTGTAGTTAAGGGTTTTACTGGGGATTGATTATGGGCCTATGTTTATTGTGGTACTTAGGGTACAACGAAACTATGGTGGCCTTGTATCATTATGCTAGCACAGCGAAACTATGGTGGCCTTGTATCGTTATGCTAGCAAATCAATTACTGAGAACAAAATACTATTTTAATATAACTACAGATGTGCTAGTTCTGTCTATTAACTTGTTTATTATTTTATGTTTTCTACTGTGTAGTTTTTCAAGCGTATGACTCTGTGTAATTCATTGTATTAAAAAGGGTTTCGTTTTCTGGATTTTCTATATAACTAAAAAAAAGGGTTAAAGGGATTCGATCCCTGGTTTGTATTGCTAAACGACCTTCGTGGACATAGAGGGAGTCGATTTCCAGTCTATGATGTTTTCTAAACTGAAGACTTTGTGTGTAAAATTGAATACGTAAATGCTTGGTTAAACGATAGTTAAAAGGATCTAAGGTTTCGCAAAATACTCAGGCTTGATTTTGTCGTGTATTGCTTCTCTATATTTTTAAAAAGCTTGATGGTTAATCTAGTGGACAGGAGAAAAGCAAAAATCAATGTTTAACATTTTTATTTTTAATTTATAAAGAAACAGAGAAATCTCGTGGGAAGGCTTGCTGCCTAGTCGTTGTTGTTTGTAAATAATTGGAACGTGTTTAAATTCTTAGTTTGACGTGGAGCTCTAGCACAAGCTAACTTCGCTAGCTCTGCAGGAGCGAAATTCGTGTATTAAAATGACTTTGGCATGTACAATGGTTTGCCCAGAAAGTCTCTTGTTTACTAGGGTTTAGGATAAATTCTATAAACTATGAAAAGCATCTTGGTTTATGATGGTTTACAATTTATTTTAAAGTTTTTGTTTGAGATTAGAATAATAAGTTTTCTATGTCAGGTTTGAGATTAGAATAATAAGTTTTCTATGTTAGGTTTGAGATTAGAATAATAAGTTTTCTATCTTTGGTCATCCTATTCTATAAGAAGAGAAATATTTTAATACAGGGTTATAAAATAAGGGTTGTTATTTATGGATTCCTATAACTAGTTTAGGATGTATGTAGAGTTTGAAAGGTTTTAAGTCTGGACAATAGGTTTTCTAAGTTATAATTTATCGATGCATTTAACCTTTTTACTTGAAAAGGAAAAGATAATAACATGGTTTTTATCCTACACAGATTTTATATGGGGTTTGTTCAGATCGGAAATCTATTTGATTGTTTAATTTTTTTAGAAATAAAAACTATTCAAACAAACCCTGTCATAGCTTATTACTTCTGCCAATGACCATAGAAAACAAAATAGATATATTAACTAATGCCTATGGAAGGAAATTGCAACTTAATATTCGAAATTTCCATGCCTATAACTTCTACTTAGTATTTCTGATAAGGAACAAAGATTTAATAGAAAATAACCAATACATGATCAAGCTTATCGAGAAAGTGTTGTTGGACTTCCCTCTGCAGCCTGCACACCACAAACACATAATTATAAAAGTTATATGTAGTTGACTTGTAGGAGTGTCACCGAATAACCTCAGAACTACCACGTTCCTCCCAACCTCTGATCCAAAACTGTTCCTGGTTCTTAATCGGATCACCCCTGTAATGTCCCCATTCAATTAAGGTCATAACAGGAAAATTCCATCAATCCTACTAGTTCCCTAGGATGGATGGAGGCATTGTGATTTGCAATAAAGGAGATATTAAATGATGTTTAGACATTGGAATGGAATAAATATTTAATAAAGGAGATAATTAAATAAATTCAAGAGAAAATCAAAGTGGCAATTTGTAATGTCCCTTGTTACGAATTTTATTAAAATGGCAATTTTTCACTTTTTTCCCTAGTTTGACCTTTGACTAATTTTGATCTCTAGGTCCCAAATTTGCCCCAAATGATCCCAAATCTTCTGAGAAGGTATATGAATGATATTATAACATAAATATGTGTTTCAGGGATGCCTTTGGACCTTTAAAATACTTCTGCAAATCCTCTTTCAATTCTGATCAATGTAGGTAACTTTACTAGTGATTTCCCTTTGACGAGTATTAGTCTCTAGGTCTCAAATTGACTCCAAATGCCTTCAAATATTCAAGGAAGGTGTATGAATGATATTAGAACTTGAATATGATGTTTATGGATGAAATATGGCCACTAAAATACCTCTTCAAACTCTCTTAATATTCTGGACCAATTATGCAATTTTACTAGTAATTTGGGGTTCAAATCCCCATGGGGTAAGTACTGAAAATGGCTTCCCAAATGCCTCCAAACCCACTCAAATTTACGAACAGAGGTATGTAAGTTGTTAAGTATGTTATTAAAGTCTCATATGCACCATTAATGGATTATTACAACTGTTCTCACCCTCTCCAATTCAACT
Organism: Larix kaempferi; assembly: GCA_027924585.1. Classification (NCBI taxonomy): domain Eukaryota; kingdom Viridiplantae; phylum Streptophyta; class Pinopsida; order Pinales; family Pinaceae; genus Larix; species Larix kaempferi. The sequence continues at coordinate 11,278,235 of BSBM01000050.1, read as the reverse complement.
ACAAAAATCCCCAATTCGACCCTTGGGGAAATGGCATTATTTCACCTCCCAATACAACTAAACTGAGTAAAAATGATTCAAATGCTCAAGTACAGTACATGAAACTTGTAGAAGACATCCATGGCAGTATATTTATCACAAATATATCATAGAATCATCCATTCATTCGAAATCATCAGCATTACATTGATTCACAACAAGGTAGTGGGGAAATGACACTGTTCTTTCATTAAAATTGAGATTTATACATTTCTACTTGGAATTTCGACCTGAAATTTTCTGGAGATGAAGAACGGAGTATTTACTTCATATTAAAAAATAAATGGGGCATTAAAAGCTTCTCCAAAGAGTACAATAGCTCACCAAAAATGCCCTCCCTCAAGGATCAAGAATATGCCATCAAAACTGGAAATGGTTGAAGGAGTGAGCTGCAATAGAAGAAACCATGAGCTGCCCTATAGATTACACCTGCAAATAAAGACTCCATTAAAGCTCCAAATGAAAGGTATGAATGGCCTTTCCAATTACCAACTTGGATGGGAATCTTTCACCCTCGAAATTGGCTAAGCCAAGAAACTAGTCATCCACCAGCTCTCCCTCTTCACAAATGCAATTGCAAATTCTACAAATGATCAAAAGCCGGTTTCATTCTTTGTTATTGAAATTTATAAACTTCTAATGTGCTCCATGGGTCGAATTCCTTCCAAGAGACTCATGCCAACTCAAGTTGGGAAGAGATTCCAAAGAACGCCACTTGTACAACAATTCCTAGTCTCCCACTTCCACCAAATCACATGTGGAAGCATCTTAGCTGCCCTAACACCCTTGAGCGCCCTCTTGGAGTCTATTTTTAGCCCTGACATGTCATATATGTCATATGTCATCCTTCAGGTCTGATTTGTGTCATAGGTGTCATAGCATCTTCATCATTGTTGTCATAGAGCTAGGGAATCTAGCCCAAGTGTCTCACTAGCTCCAAATTGCCTCTTCCTCTTCCATGGGAGTTACTCTTCCTCTATATTTCGACATTGGATGAGTCATGCAATGAATAATACCTTTTGGAATCCCCCAATTATGTTAACATTCACCTTGAATTCGAATTGGTGAGAGAATGATGCCAAGTGTAGTGGGGAAATCTAGCAATATGTGGGTCCCACTTCCTCCATGTGTCTTCATGATCAAATGCCACTTTGATTTTCACTTGTATATATTTATTTAGCTCCTTTATTAAATATTTATGCCATTCTAATGTTCAAACATCATTTATTATCCCCATTATTCCAAATCCCAAAGCTTCCACTCCAAACCTAGGAAACTAGTAATTTTCCTCCTTGGCAATTATTTGACCTTTAGCATCAATTTGACAAACTCTAATGAATAGGGCCAATGTGATTAGGCCATTGTGACCCAATGCCAAATTTGAGACATGACACAATTAATCATGAAGACACATGGAGGTTGTGGGGCCCACACAAGCTAGAATTTATGTGCCACATGGCATCCGCCTCTTGCAATTTCGAATCTAAGGGAAGCCTAATGTTCTTGGGATGAGTTAGGAGGCTCATACACTTGGCCATATACATCATAGGTCGAATTTGGATGGAAGTGTAACTCCCAAGGAGAAGAAAGAGTCAAATGAGGAGTTATTGGACACTTGGACTAGATTCCCTAACCTATATGGAAATAATGATGAAGATGCTATGACACTTATGACAGATCCGATTGCTGACATCTGACCATTATGACATGTCAGGCCTAAATATAGCATCCAAGAAGGCGCTCATGGGAGTTGGGGAAGCTCAATGGAATCCTATTCGAATTGGTGAAAGGTGGAAGGTTGGGAAAGGTAGGACACATGGCACATCTTAAGCCCTCACCCTAATTCAAATTAGCTTGGAGTTATGGATGGATTGGGAACCTTAGAAGGCTAAGGATTGTTTATAAAGTACAAGGATCAACCAAGAGAAGGGCTTTTGATCATTTTGAGAATTTGCATTTGTGAAGAGAGAGAGCTAGTGGAATACTAGTTTTCTTGCCTTAGCCAATTTCGAGGGTGAAAGATTCCCATCCAAGTTGGTGTGTGGAAAGGCCATTGTAACATCCCATAATTTCATAAAAATTTAAAAAAATTATAACAGCATTACTTATGATATTTATAATTGCGGAAGTAATAATTGTTGATTATGACAGTAGCAAATGAAAAGTTGTTAGCACTAAACATACTTTAATTTTTGTTAAACAACAATATGACAGTGACAGATTTAATAAAATAATTAATGAACATGATTATGATGACAAATGAATTAACAAATTGGAAAAATGATGCGACACTTTTTCTTTTGCAATGATACTGATAGTTTGACTTTTGATGCATAAGGGTGTCCTACGAGGTACCCTGGAGCTTACTTAGCTACAATGCTAAATCAAATTGAATGTTCTATTATACAGACGACAGGTAAGAGCAAAGTACGTGTATAGTTCAGTTTCAACGTCGTAATTAAATAAAATGTTAGAAATTCTGTTGCGACTCACCAAGTACGCAAGTATGAATTGCATAGCTCTAATTATTGTTTTTCAGATGTATGTCTTACAACTCCACAATGTTTAAAACAGAGTCGTCTATGTAGTCATCCTACAGATAGTTTTGTCGCTGAATTTTTGTTGTTTGTTAAAGCTGGCTTTATCGTCGTCTTAAGATAATAAATATTGTAAAAATTAGCGTCGCGCTAATCGTCATATGCATTGTGATAAGAGTCAAGGTATGGAGTTTATGACTAAAGCATGGTTTTATGCTAGTTACAAACATTGGCCTTGTTAACATTTCAAAAGTGTAAACTCCTACATTATTTGACTTTTGTAAAAGGAATAATAGAACTTATGGCTATTCTACTAACCATGTGATTTTCATTAATTGACATCCTATATAGTAATTTATAATGACCACTATTCATAATATATATTTATATGTGAAAGTTTGTAATATTCAAATGTTATGAATTTGCAATATTATAATTGTTATAAATAAAAGTTCACAATATCGAAATAATATGAAATTTGATTTTATTACATGGCTAAACGTAAGCCTTGATACTCTAATTCGAGATCATAAAGTTAGAACCTATATCTACTATGCAAACATAACGATAACATTATTAAAGTTATGAATATCCATTGGAACTAGATCGTAAGTCTCGATGACACTGACATGCATTAAATGTTGACAGGGTGGTGATTTGCTGGTTCATTCATGGCATAAGTCTCTAGTTATCAAGGAGATCGAGTTTCGATTCTATATTAAAAGCTTGAAATGAAATCTACAGGTGACAAGGATTGTCACCACTCCACGTATTGTATTCTTTGGGGGAGCTTCTAATGCCCCATTTATTTTGTATTGAGATGAATATACTCTGTTCTTCATGTTCAGAAATTTACCAGGTTGAGATTCCAAGTGATTGTATGTAAAATTGATTATTAATGAGCAAATAATGACCATTTCCCCACTATATTGATGTATACCAATGCAATGTTGATGAATTCGAATGGAGGAGTGTTTATCTGATGTATTTATGTTGAATGGACTGTCGTTAATGATTATCACAAGTTTCATGTTCAGTAATTAAGCATTTGGAGCCATCTTGCTCAGTTTTATTGCATATGGAGAAGATTTAATGCCATTTCCCCCAAGGTCGAACTAGTGATTTTGTAGCTGTTTGGGAGAGGGTTATAACAGACTTAAAAAAATGAATAATGGTGCACATGAGACCTTACTATTGTTCCTTAGACATCCCCTACCTATGTTCATAAATTCGAGTGGGTTTGGAAGCATTTGGAGAGCCATATTCAGCATTTACCCTTGGGGGATTTGAACCTCAAATTGCTAGTTAAATTCCATACTCTGTCCAGAATCTTAAAGGGGTTTTCAGAAGTCTTTTGGTGGTCCTATATCATCCTTGAACATCATAGTAAAGTACTAACATCATTCATATACCTTCTCAGAATAATTGGGAGCATTTGGAGCAAATTGGAGACCAAGACATCAAAACTAGTCAAAGGTCGAACTAGGGAAAAAAGTGAAAATTTTGCCATTTTAATAAATTTCTTAAAAATGGATAGTACAAGTGGTATCAGAGCATGATCTTGGAACTTGATGCGGTATGATGGTTTTGACAAGGAGCCAAAGAAATAATCCACCACCCTTAGAAACTGAAACTAAAGATATTGTTGTTGAAGAGGAAGAAATAGGAAAAAAGGTGCATTTTGCGGAAACAATGGGTAATGAGAAGGAAATAATTTCAGAGGACAAGGAGAAATTCACCAATATAATGAAACCATTATTTGAAAGCATGACCAAATAGATAATGAAGGGATTCGAATTGTTGGCCATCCAACTAGGAAGTAAAGGAGACAGCAGTAGTTCACATTCAGAGGAAAATAAGACAATGGGTGGACACATTTTCTCAAGCTGAGGACCTCATAATAGACCTAATGATTTCAGAGCACACCAAGGCCTACTACACTTAAATTTATTGTTCCCAAAGAGGAAACTAGCATCCAATTGGAAATGGGTGAAGTGGTGAAAGAATGGGAAAATTTGAGTGAAGATTGTAGAGGGTCTCTACCATTTGACCAATATTTTACTGTCTCAAACAAACTCAAAAGGAAGGAAGGGAATAAAAATATGTTTCAAAACAAAGAATTAAATTGTGCTATTGGTAAAATTTCACTTCCTACTTTTGATGGTTCCTCTCAAAGTTTTGCTAACACTTGAGTGCAAAAATTAGATGTATATTTTCAGCTGAATCCCATGGTGGAAGAGGATGCATTAAAAATGACCATTTTGCATTTAGAAGGAGATGCCAATGAATGGTGGTTCCATGGTCTGAAAAATTTGGGACATGATCAAGTTAATACATATGGAGAATTTGTTGACAATTTATTAGAAAGATTCGAGCAAAAAGACCCAAAATTACCTTTCAAAGAACTATCCCAATTGAAGCAAGTGGGAATCCCTGCTGATTATATGATGGAATTTAAAAAATTATCAGTCAAGGTGGATGATATATCTATGGGAAGGTTAGTATTTTTATTCACTGAAGGTTTGGATGAACCCTTAAAAGGTTTAGTTAAATCCCACAAACCAACCACATTAAGAGATGCTATGAGCTTGACTAGAGATCTCCAAAATGTGCTTCCTAGAACAAGATTTCCTCCCAAGCCTAACTTCAGATTTGAAAAGAAACCTTGGAAAAGAGATGCATCTAATAAGAAGCCTTGGCAAAGAGATTCATTTGAAAAGAATAAGAAATAAGGACTAAACAAGGAATAAATTCGAAGAAAAAAATTGTGCTACACATGCTTTCAACCATGGGCACCGGGGCATAAATGTACTAAGGGAAAAGCTCAATACATAGAAGTATTTTCTGATAATGATGAGTATGAAGGGGGTATGGATGAAGAAGGGAATATTTTAGATCAATAGGAGGCATATGAGACAGTAGAAGAAGAAATACAAGAAGAAAATCAGCCTTCACCGGACAAAGGAAGAATGACAGTACTTTCAGCAGTGCCTCGTTATCACACTATTCGATGCAAGGGTGTGGTACTAGGACAAAGAGCTTCAGTTTTGGTATATGGAGGAGCCACACATAACTTCATTGATGAAGACATGGTGGAGAGAAGGAATATACCTATTGAACCATTTGATGGCTTCACAGTTGTCATTCCAGGTCACAACACAATGCAGTACAAAACATGGGTTCCAAAGCTACAGGTCACCGTAGGTAGCTATACTTTTGTTGATAGATTTTATGTGGTTGATGTTGCTGATACTAATGTGGTTTTGGGAGTGCAATGGTTGTACTCTATAGGGGAGCATAAATTAAACTATCAAATTCCTGAGATGAAATTTCAAGATTCGAAAGGTATACTAAGGGTTGTCAGAGGGCAGCACACTTACCCAAATCAAGTAGTGACTTCCAATAGTATGATATCTATATTGAGGAATGGAGACATAGAATGGGATGTTGAATGCCATATCACATCTCCCAATCCAAACATAAAGGTTATTGAACACCCAAAGGAGATAGAGAAACTATTGCAAAAGTATGAAATTTTTTTTTGGAGAGCTTCCACATGGTAGACCACCTGATAGGGGGGTTGAGCACAACATTGTTTTGGAGGAGGTTACTTAACCCATTAAAATACCACCCTATAGACATCCAAAAAAATTCAGAGATGAAATTGAAAAGGTTATCCAAGAACTCCTAGAGTTGGGACTCATTAGACCAAGCTCTAGCCCTTATCCTTCTTTAGTAGTGTTGGTAAAGAAAAAAAATGGAACCTTGAGGATGTGCATAGACTTTAGAGCCTTGAACAAGAAGACAATCAAGAATAGGTATCCTATTCCTAGGATTGATGATCTCATGGATGAGCTATTTGGGGCCAAATATTTTTCCAAAATTAACCTTAGATCAGGTTATCATCAAATTCGAATGAAGGAAGAAGATGTGCAAAACACTGCTTTTAGATGTCATTATCGCCACTTTGAGTTTCTTGTTATGCCTTTTGGATTAACTAATGCTCTAGCCACATTTCAAGCATGCATGAATAGGATTTTTTGCAAGCAGCTTAGAAGGTTTGTTTTGGTTTTCTTTGATGGCATTCTCATTTACAATAAAACTTGGGAAGAGCATTTGCAACATCCAGATATTGTGTTGAAAACTTTGCAAGAACAGTCCTTGTTTGCTAAGATGCTAAATGTGAATTTGGGATGAAGGAACTATTGTATCTTGGGCACATTATTGGGCAAGAAGGAGTGAAAGTACACATGGAAAAAATCAAGGCTATCTTAGAAAGACCATCACCAAAAAACATCACAGAATTAAGAGGCTTCATTGGAATATGCACCTATTATAGAAAGTTTGTGAAAGGGTTCTCCAAGTTGACTTCTCCACTCACTGATTTGACTAAGAAGGATGCTTTCAAGTGGGATGAAGAGGCTGAAAAGGCCTTCCGAAAAATGAAAGAGGTAATGAGTATTTGTCCCATACTTGCATTACTTGATTTTTCTAAGCCTTTTGTTGTTGAATGTGATGCTTCATGTGGAGGAATAGGGGCTGTCCTAAAGTAAGGCCAACACCCTATAGCCTTTGAGAGCAGATATTTGCAGCCTCATGAAAAGATTTACTCCATCTATGACAAAGAAATGTTGGCCATCATGCATGCATTGGCCAAGTTTCTACAATACTTGGTGGGAAACAAGTTTGTGGTGAAAACTGACCACAATAGTCTAAGGCACTTCCTCACCCAAAAGGATCTAAATGAAAGGCAATAAAAGTGGGTAAGCAAGATTCAAGCTTATGATTTTGATATTGAATATGTGAAAGGAAAGAATAACATTGTAGCGAATGCATTATCTAGAAGACCTTCTTTTTCTCTCATGGGCATTGCCAAGGATTGGAAAAACATGCTAATAGTTGAATATGCCAAAGATAAATTTGCTTCTGAGGTATTAGATGGAATCAAAGGGGATGATAACTACATGATTTTGAATGGGCTGATATATTATAAGGGCATAATTTATTTGGTTCAAAATTCAAAACTCAAGTACAAAATTTTGCAAGAAGCACATGATTCCCCACTAGCTGGCCATCCGGGGATCTTCAAAACTTATAGGCAATTAAGGAAAATATTTTTTTGGAAGGGCTGAAGGAAGATGTTCATAAATATGTGAATGAATGTAAGGTATGCCAACAAAACAAATCAGAACTTACATGCCTAGCTGGCTTATTGCAACCATTGCCCATTCCAGAGCAAAAATGGGACAATATCTCAATGGACTTCATCACCGATTTGCACAAATATTTGGGTAAGGATTGCATATATGTGGTAGTGGATAGGTTGAAAAAATTTGCTCATTTCTTTTTTGTTACATCATCTTTTAGTGCTGCACAAGTGGCTGATATTTTTTTCAAAGAAATCTTCAGATTGCATGGGCTCCCCAAGAGCATTGTAAGTGATAGAGATAGTAGATTCATGGGTGCTTTTTGGCAAGAACTTTTTAGATTGGTGGGCACTCAGTTGACTCCAAGTACAAGCTATCATCCACAAACTGATGGACAAACAGAGAGGGTGAATCAATGGTTGGAAGGGTACCTAAGAAACTATGTGGGAGAGCAACAAAAAGCATGGGAGAAATGGCTACACTTGGGTGAGTTTTGCTACAACACCACTTTTCATATGTCAATAGGGATGTCTCCTTTCAAGGCATTATATGGTTATGATGCACTTACCATTGTTGAAATTATATTTGGTGATACTAGAGCCCCAAAAGCTAAAGAAATTTTAAATCTTTTGAAAGACAATTTGCAAGTTGCCCAAAATCAGCAAAAACAATATGCAGATAGACATAGAGAAGAAAGGACCTTTCAGGCAGGGATAATTTTAAGGACCCCTACTTATTTAAAAGTGTGTAAACCTTGGCGAATCTTACCAATTCTTAAAATGTCAACTATAAAATACTTGGCGATATTTTTCTATTTTTTTTTCAATTTATAAGGATTTTATATAGTTTATATAATAATTTGGCGATTTTTAGAGTGAAAAAAGTTTACCCCATCAAAATTGGGCGAAATGGGGCTTCAAAAAATACAAATTGGCGAATCTTTTTTTGGAAAAAAACATGCAAAAATAGCCCATGGGATAAATTTCGCCCCTAAAATTATCCTTGCTTTCAGGTTAATGATTTAGTATATTTGAGGTTGTAGCCATATAAACAAACATTTCTCAAAAAGAATGGAGCAGAAAATATAAAACCAAGATACTATGGCACATACAAGGTAGTTTGGAAGATTGGGGATGTAGCATATGAATTAGAACTTCCGGAAGGAAGTGAAATCCACAATGTATTTCATGTTTCTTGTCTCACGAAAGCTCTTGTCCAGCAAATTGTCACTTCAGAAATACTTCCTCCTTTGGATGATGAAGGTCAACTCATACTTGTTCCGAAAAATATTTTGAAGACAAGGGAAAGGAGATTGAGGAGCAGAACTATCAAAGAATACTTGGTACAATGGAAGGATCTACCAAGTGAAGATTCCACATGGGAAGAGGAGAAGATTTTGCAGCATCCAAATCTGAAATTGCTTGAGGACAAGCAATCTTGGGTGGGGAGGACTGTAATGTCCCCATTCAATTAAGGTCATAACAGGAAAATTCCATCAATCCTACTAGTTCCCTAGGTTGGATGGAGGCATTGGGATTTGAAATAAGGGAGTTATTAAATCATGTTTAGAAATTAGAATGGAATAAATATTTAATAACGGAGCTAATTAAATAAATGCAAGAGAAAATCAGAGTGGCAATTAATCATGAAGACACGTGGAGGTTGTGGGGCCCACACAAGTTAGAATTTATGTGCCACATGGCATCCTCCTCTTGAAATTTCGAATCCATGGGAAGCCTAATGTTATTGGGATGAGTTAGGAGGCTCATACACTTGGCCATATACATCATAGGTCGAATTTGGATGGAAGTGTAACTCCTAAGGAGAAGGAAGAGTCAAATGAGGAGTTATTGGACACTTGGACTAGATTCCCTAACCTATATGACAATAATGATGAAGATGCTATGACACTTATGACAAATTGCAGATATGATTGATGACATCTGACCATTATGACATGTCAAGCGTAAATATAGCATCCAAGAAGGCGCTCATGGGAGTTGGGGAAGCTCAATGGACTCCTATTCAAATTGGTGAAAGGTGGAAGGTTGGGAAAGGTAGGACACATGGCACATCTTGAGCCCTCACCCTAATTCGAATTAGCATGGAGTTATGGATGGATTGGGAACCTTATAAGGCTAAGGATTATTTATAAAATATAGGGATCAACCAAGAGAATGGATTTTGATCATTTTGAGAATTTGCATTTGTGAAGAGAGAGAGCTAGTGGAATACTAGTCTTCTTGCCTTAGCCAATTTCGAGGGTGAAAGATTCCCATCCAAGTTGGTGTGTGGAAAGGCCATTCAGACCTTTCATGGAGCCTTACTGGATTCTTTATTTGCAGGTGTAAGCTACAAGGAATCTCATGGTTTCTTCTAGTGCAGCTCACTCCTTCAACCATTTCCATTTTTCATTGCATATTCTTGCTCCTTGAGGGATTGCGCTTTTGGTGAGCTATTGTATTCTTTGGGGGAGCTTATAATGCCCCATTTATTTTGTATAGAGATTAATATACTCCGTTCTTCATGTTCAGAACTTTACCAGGTCGATATTCCAAGTGATTGTATGTAAAATCGATTATTAATGAGCAAATAGTGACCATTTCCCCATTATATTGATGCATACCAATGCAATGTTGATGAATTCGAATGGAGGAGTGTTTATATGATGTATTTATGTTGAATGGAATGTCATTAATGATTATCACAAGTTTCATGTTCAGTAATTAAGCATTTGGATCCATATTGCTCAGTTTTATTGCATATGGAGAAGATTTAATGCCATTTCCCCCAAGGTCAAACTAGTGATTTTGTAGTTGTTTGGAAGAGGGTTATAACAGACTTAAAAAACTAAATAATGGTTCACTTGAGACCTTAATATTGTCCCTTAGAGATCCCCTACCTCTGTTTAGAAATTCCAGTGGGTTTGGAAGCATTTGGAGAGCCATATTCAACATTTACCCTGGGGGAATTTGAACCTCAAATTGCTAGTTAAATTCCATACTTTGTCCAGAATCTTAAAGGGGTTTGCAGAAGTCTTTTGGTGGTCCTATATCATATATGAACATCATAATCAAGTCCTAACATCATTCATATACCTTCTCAGAAGATTTGGGAGCATTTGAAGCAAATTGGAGACCTAGACATCAAAACTAGTCAAAGGTCGAACTAGAGAAAAAAGTGAAAAATTTGCCATTTTAATAAAAAAATTAAAAAGGGACATTACAACCCCTGAGCTGGTTCGAGCATGCAAAAAAATCTAGAACTCCTAAGGAAAAGGTTGTTTCTCCCTTGGAGTTAATCTATGTATCTTCCAGGTACAAGATTTGTAATTCTCTTTAATTCCATTAAGAGAGGATTATGAGATAAGATGCCCTCTTTTGGTTTTTTCCCTTATATTTATAGGTATCTTGGCTAGGGTGCAAGCTAGGCTTTTGGAATGGGGCAGTTTTGTTATCTTGAGTTAACATAAATATTTTTAACATCTTCTTGAATTTAACTCCTAGTTTGAAATATATGTAATATATTTAAAAGATCATTTTTAATTATAATTTCCTGATAACTTGAACTTTTAAATTGTTTCTATTTTGAGTTAGAAAAATAAATTTTAGTTTATTTATTTACTTTATAAAATAACATATATATATATATATATATATAGAGAGAGAGAGAGAGAGAGAGAGAGAGAGAGAGAGAGAGAGAGAGAGAGAGAGTTCACTTATTTAATTTATTTATCTTTTATTATTCATGCGTCATATAGAATAATTATATATTCGATGCTTCCTTAATTTATGTCATTTCTTTAACAAAGCCTCTTGTGGGTTTGGTCGGTCAACTAAGATAGGTAGCCCTAGATTCCCTTGCATGCTCGATTACCTCGTATTCGTGGCAGTATCTTTCAGTCCTTGATGAGAAATAGATAATGATTCAATTAATCAATTTGAATAAGTATGATGAATGTTAGTGCTATTCATAGTTTTTCAAACTCAACACCCTTAAGTGAGGTAACCCCTAGTGCTATTCAGAGCTTATGCTCAGCACTCTTAATGGGTGTTACACTAGTGCAATCCCAGAGCCTTTTGCTCAACACTAGTACTAGGATGCATTTGTAAGATACACCTAGGGATACAATGGCCAAAGATCCGATGCTCCAAAGCTTATGCTCAACATCATGTTGGAGTGCTCCAGGGCTTATGCCCAACACTCAATCATCTATCTGATGGGGTTACCTATGTGTTCCATAGCTTACGCTCAACACATAGTATTATAACCCGTGTGCTCCAGGGCTTATGCCCAACACATCATAGAAGTCAATCATGTATACCAAAACTTCTGCACAGTACATAACAAAGGTCATCTCAGTATATTAGGGCTTGTGCCCAACACATAATAAAAATCAACCAAGTACATTGGGGCTTATGCCCAGTACATAAAAATAATCTGTGTCCATCAATACCTATGCCCAATATATATATAGCAAAAGTAAATCATGTGCATTGGGGCTTATGCCCAGTATATGTAACAAAATTAAAACATGTGCATTGGGGCTTACGCCCAGTATCTATATAATCAAAATAAATCATGTGCATCGGGGCTTACGCTCAATATATAATATAATCATAGTAAAAGTTTCGGGATATTACATCTATTGCAGGAGATCAAAATCTCCAAACATATGGACATAAAAAATATCTTAGTCTTTGGAGGTTCAACAATCATCATCAGGCATATGATCAGTTGATCTACTCCTAAAGACTATGGGCTTAGTAGAATCATCTCTCATACCCAAATGGATGTGCTAGCATTTGATGAGATTGAGTATTACCATATCCTCCGTGGACTCAATAAAAAGTCAACCAAAGGGTCAATGTAGCATGTCACCTCCCATATGGTGAATTAGAAAAAGGGGGTTAGGGGTTCCCCCTACCCTAAGTTTATTATCCACTTTCAAAGTCATGAATCACATTAACTCTCCCAACAAGTGGCTTCATTCCACATTGCATGGGTCGGGTGGCCTCTTAATTCTTGCATTCCTCTCCTCAGGTCACCGAAATTTGTGTTAACGAGCACCCTAGTGATGGGATGTTTTAAGCAATGTGGTATCAATGTGTTGACAGACCAAAATGTCCACGTCGACAATAAGGGAAAATGCCCAATCGTAAGTCCCAAGTTAGACCTGACCATATTTGAGATTATGTCTTCCCACTGGTTAAAGGCCCAATTACCTCAATAGTTAAGTTTTATTTTGAAAGATTTTATTTCTTTTCCTTTTTTTCTTTATGTTAAATCAACTCTCAAATTAATTTAATCTAAACTAAGCTAATATCATAAACTAATTAAGAAAAAATAGATGTAACTGGTTTTGATTGAAAGCAAAACTTTTAACTAACAAAATTAACACATCAATAGATATTTACTATTAAAACCAAGGAAGTAGCTCTCTCCTTTCAACCATAATTAACCCATCAATATGACAAAATATACAATATGCATTTATTTTAAGAATAATTTATAAGTTTCAATACATATTCTCAATTTAAAAAAAACAAATTCCCATTCAATAAATAAGTATTAAAATATATATTAAACATAAAATACATATTCTCAATTTTAAAAAATTAGTTTCCATTCAATAAATAAGTATTAAAATATATATTAAACATAAAACAACAAGTTGATGCAAATGTCATACATATTCTTGTAACTTAAATATAAATAACAATGCATTCATAACTAGTAATAAAAAACTAATTCCTAATTGCATCAACATGAAAGAACGTCATTCATTACATCACTCGGAAAATTGAAAAATATTCTCCAACATTACCCAATTCATGACAATAATGTAAAAAAATAAAAATGAAAAGGGTTAACTGCCACCATCCCCCTCATTGAGGTAATTCTCCCCATTTTATTAGTTATATATCTCTTAGATTCATCGGTTCATTCTTGGTTGCATTTGGTTGATTACATTGGTTTTTTTTTTAAGAAAAATAATTATAGTTTTCACTGTGGTTTAACTTTATGTATTTAAATAAATTTTGATTAATTTTATTTATTAAATATTAAGTAAAATAGATTATAATAAATATCAAGAAAGATTCAGTAAATGATTTCTTCTATAGGTTTTTTTGTTCATTCACATGTAATGTTATGGGTAAATACCATAGTACACCAAAAACTATGGATATGTAAACCACCAATAATAAACTCGTTTTAACTTTTTATTGAATTTATTTTAACCTAACACTTTATTTCTATTTTCTTTCCTTTATCTAATTCAGCCCACATATATGTTAATAAAAGTAAATTAGACCTATCTTAAACAAGACAAATAATAATAAGATAATAAAATGAGTTTTAACCAAAGTTTATTCTAAATACATAAAAATAATTATTTGACCCATTTAAAACATTATAAAGCCAACAAAGCAAATTATATTTTATATTTTTAGACAATTAATGAACTCAAAAAAAAAAATTAATCACATTTGCAAATTTCGATTCCATTAATGATAACTAATTCAAAAAACTTTATTTTAAAAGTAAAGCCATTGAATGAGGCAAAATTTCTGCAGAAGCTTGTTTTGAATCTTTTATATATTCTTTTAGGGTGTAGATTAATGTTCTACAGTAACAAGGTTCGAGGTCCACTAAGTTAGATCCAGATCAAGATCGGTTCAGTTGGAAAGGTAGTGTGGTGGACCATACTCAGATTGAAAGAGTTTTGCACGTTGTAGTAATAGCGTCATGCTAATCTTGTTGAAGTTTTCATCCACTGTATTGAATACCACCATTTACAGTCACACCAGAAGTTTTTCAATGAAAACTTCAATTTGGTTAAGTGTCAAGTTTGTGGAAGAGCCAAGAGTCCCGACAGAATCAACCTGATAGTCTATCAAAGGATGACACCTGGTAGCAATAGAGTGGACGTTAGAGCACACATCTTAAAGGTGAAAACAAGTATGTTTGGGAGAAGGCTCAACGGAGAAAACTTGTTAGTGTATCGGAATAAGTCAATCAGAGGTGAACATAAGGTAAATAGGAAATGCTCCAACAATGCATGTATGATACAAAGATCGGAGCATGTTTATCAAGGGTGAAAATTGTTAGCTCGAAAAGAAAACTTTGTGATGATAAGTCCAATCATTGGAGCAGTGCTTTCAGAGATGTCAAGGGGATGCCTCGGAGGATACCCCTATATGAAGGTTCTGATGATTCAAAGCTCATTCCTTGGTGTTTTGGGAAAATGTCTCGAGAATATTCTCAATGGGGCAAGTCTGCGATGTCTGTCGAAGTATGCTCATCTAGGTGGTAAATACAAGAACTTTCTAAGAATTCTAATATTGGTGAGCCATTCTTAGTCAAAAGTTTATGAAGTGTTGTAAGCAGTATGAAAGGCACATTATATATTAATGAAGACAGTAAATGTATAGCCAGTCTTTATACAAAGCCAAGATAAAATATATTCTCATAAATCATCAAAAGTTTTCAATCATGAGAAATGTCGAGGTGTTCAAGTAGATATCTGTAAAACCCTTCCACTATAAAACCCCGCAATGGCACATACACATACGACCACATTAAATGCGCACGCGCGCGCACACACACACGCGCGATCATATATATTTTTATCTCCATTTAATTGCATTCTTATTGACCTTTAAATTTATGTGAAGTCGGATAATTATGGAAGGGACGGTCTAAATAACGTGGCACAATACTCTGAGAACCAAGTTACCATTGATATTTTTGTAAAAATAGCTTAATGACCAAAGATCAACTAAATCACAACTCTAGCTAGCAACTTCTTTCGAAATAAGTTACTAAGGGGTTGATATTCTAAAGGTTGGCACCAAGGACCTAAGGATTCGCCCCTAATTAAATTATACAATTAGGAAGGTTCATTGTTGAATTCCAAGCTCAGTGATGGATTCTTTTTAATTTCAGAATGTACTTACTTTGATGCACCATTTTAGTGCGCATTGCAGAGGGATCTTTAGATACTCTTATGTTCTCTGTAGCCAATTTAATTAGTATCCCATGAATCGACACCATCGAGAAAGGGGCTAAGTTGATAACACTTTGCCCTCTTATCCACTAAGTACCAACGGTTCTAAGGGTTTAGTTGACTCTGTCCCAATTATTAGATTAAGTAGAACAATAAAAGAGCATAGTGTTGAAGTTAGACGTGGTGGGTTTTATTGCTCCATTGAGATCGCAATGATATATTTTAATGGGTTGATGTATTTACGACTAGCGGCCGATGACTGGCTTGTTCCTGAAGTCGAATAGTGGACTTAGAACTTGCCCCATTACTCAGTACTCGCGGAAAATGGGTTTATGAATTCTTAAGAATTGGAAGTATGTGTCTGCCACTTGTTATACTCAACAAGCTATGCACATAAAGTATTTGAATAGTTAGACACATAAAGTATTTGAATAGTTGGACACATAACATATTTTGTTATAATGAAGATACTCTTTCACCGATAGCTTACACATGAATTATGAACCTTATTAAATATAGATGTATCAATGATAGAGACAACATTTCAATAGACATACAAATTTATCATTTTTCCAACTAAGGGACCATGTTACTACTTGATATTGTCTCCAAAGTTGTACGGGAATTACTAGAGATACATAGTGCAAAGTGGAGATGGAATGAACATATTGATAACAGGTTGATATTGACATTGTATATACACAATAATGATTTTTATTGACCGAGGAACAATAATGGACTTCGAAGATGAAATAAAATACAATGACAACAAAATAATATTAACCATTCATATATACACAATAATGATCTATATTGATAGAGGAAAAATTATGCAATTCGGAGATCAAATGAAACACATTGATAACAGGACACTACCGATCGTAGATACACAATATTTTCATTCTGACTAACTGATCTCTAAAAAGGGGAACAATGCATTGTTAACCTGATTAACAACTTTCTCATAAAGTAGTAGCCACACATTACAAATGGTTTAATATTTCTCTACATAAAAGGGTAGCATGCATATTTAATTTATCTAACAACATTCTAATAAAATATAGTTACAACAAATTCCCATGGGGGGAAGCTCTAGTGGTAAAGATGAGTAGCTGTAAATGGAAGTTCAGGTGTTCGAATCCCCCAAATATTACCCTTGCGCCATGGTTTGGGCCCTGTGGATGCACCTAGGGGTATAGTGGTAGCGAGATTGGATCCATGGACCCCATGTCACGTGAGTACCAGCCTAACTCTAGTTGTTGATTCCCCTAGTACAAAAAAAATACAATTACAACAACCATCCATCACTCATTCTTCTCTAATTATCGAACTAAATTTGAAATGAAATGTCCCTTCCCAGGACGCCATCCGATTAGGATCAACATCATGAAAGAGGGATACACAAATAACATGCTATTACAGTAAAATGTATTGACAACGCTCGCAACAGTTACAACATTACAATAAAACAACAAACATCTTTCACTGCAAAGATAAAAAATTTACACTTTTCTTTCAACTCAGAATTAAATATGCTTTATACCAAGTTTAGACAGAATTAAAGAAAGGTGTGAACCTGAAATTCCTTGTGTCCTAAGTACGGAAGGCTGCGGATGAGCTCACTATTGTCCCACTCGAATTTATGTTTCCATCGAATGTCAATCGTCTAATTGAATACCACCCTACCAACTCCCGAAGGGTATCCTTCTTCCCCAAGTGTTAAGATTCAATATGCTAAGACAGAAAATATCAGCATTTCATTTCATTTCACAACAATAGCATATACAGGATCACTGAAGAAACAACAAGCACAGATTTATCCTAGGAAACCCTCATGGGGTAGAAAACCCAACAAAGCTTCCTCAATATAGATGACCAACAATATACAAAGATGCAAACCAAAGACATGATCTCCTCCTCCTCCATATCAGACCTCTCTCTCACAAGTGCGCTACATTCCAAGTGAATGAATGAGTGAGATAAGTGAGGAACATCCTCCTCAAGAGACACAGATTTATCCTAGGAAACCCTCATGGGGTAGAAAACCCAACAAAGCTTCCTCAATATAGATGACCAACAATATACAAAGATGCAAACCAAAGACATGATCTCCTCCTCCTCCATATCAGACCTCTCTCTCACAAGTGCGCTACATTCCAAGTGAATGAATGAGTGAGATAAGTGAGGAACATCCTCCTCTACTTATACTTGTTCTTCGACTGAATTTTACACAAGCTAGGTCGGCCCCAACTTAATTACTGGGTTAAAAACCCCACTACAACTGACTGGGCCGACCCCTCTAGGGTGGTCTAATAACCCTTTGACCCATATAACACATACAGGGCCGACCCCCACTAGGGAAGTCTAATAACCCAATTTACCACAATCCGACGGAGGAATAAACATCTCCGGATATACAATAAGATCTTCACTGAGGAATGAAACATCTCCGGAATAATAAAGTACAAATATAATATTCGTAGAAGTTATAATATCTCAACACTCCCCCTTAACAAGAAGGATATTATAACAACATCCGCAGGAGCAAGGAGTCATCAACATCATACATGATACATCTATAAATCATTGGGATCTTTCTCAACATCATCAGTAACTCAACCAGTTACTGGAATATCTTCAAGATCTTCAATACTGGAACATCAACATCTTCAGTACCGAAAATTCTGTAGCACTTGAACAGCTACAACAATATCATCATCTGGATCCTCACGATCAACAGCATCGTCATCACACAATCATCAGCATCGTCATCACAGGATCATCATCATCGTCATCACACGATCATCAGCATCGTCATCATCATCGTCATCACACAATCATCAACATCATATACTTTGCAATACACACGATCATATTATAGGATGATCAATCCCGCTCTCTTTAGGACATAGGTCCAAGGATGATACAATCCTATCATGTACCTTTTGAACCAAGGTCCAGGGACAATCCAATCCTATCATGTACCTTTTGAACCGAGGTCCAGGGACGATCCAGTCCTATCATTCAATTCTCAGAGACCTCTGTCTACGGCTCAATTCAAGGGACCATAAATCCAGGGACGATCCAATCCCATTCTCAGAGACATCATGTCTACGGCTCAATTCAAGGGACCGAAGTCCGGGGACGATCCAATCCCCACATGTCCACCGAGGACTTCATTCTCGGAGACATCATGTCTACGGTTCAATTCAAGGGACCGAAGTCCAGGGACGATCCAATCCCCACATGTCCACCAAGGACTTCATTCTCGGAGACATCATGTCTATGGTTCAATTCAAGGGACCGAAGTCCGGGGATGATCCAATCCCCACATGTCCACCAAGGACTTCATTCTCAGAGACATCATGTCTATGGTTCAATTCAAGGGACCGAAGTCCGGTGACGATCCAATCCCCACATGTCCACCAAGGACTTCATTCTCAAAGACATCATGTCTACGGTTCAATTCAAGGGACCGAAGTCCGAGGACCATCCAATCCCCACATGTCCACCAAGGACTTCATTCTCGAAGACATACGTCTACGGCTCTCTTTAGGACTGAATTCCAGGGATGATCCAATCCCCACTTGTCCACTAAGGACTTCATTCTTGAAGACATATGTCTACGGCTCTCTTTAGGACTGAAGTCCAGGGATGATCCAATCCCCACTTTTCCACTAAGGACTTCATTCTCGAAGACATACGTCTACGGCTCTCTTTAGGACTGAAGTCCAGGGATGATCCAATCCCCACTTGTCCACTAAGGACTTCATTCTCGAAGACATACGTCTATGGATATCTTTAGGACTAAATTCCAGGGATGATCCAATCCCCACATGTACCCTCATCAATACAGGTACAAGTATCCTCATCCATACAGGTACATCAATCAATACATGTGCACATATCATCAATACAAGTAAGCATATCATCAATACATGTATCCTCATCATCAACTTCACTATCAATGCAGGCAATCTCATCATCAGTGTCTACATCACTCCCCCTTTCGAGGAGGGTCCTACTAAGCTTGTCTCGGAAATACTCAAACTTTACTTGAGGTAGAGGTTTGTTTAGTACATCGGTAACTTGTTCACTTGAGGTAGAGGTTTGGTTAGTACATCGGCAACTTGTTACAAATTCAAACTTTATAGTTCCTTTCTGCACCATATCTTGTATATAGAAATGTCAGATCTCTATGTGCTTTGACTTATCATGGAACACTGGATTCTCTGCCATCTTGATACAACTCTGTTTGTCACATAGGATCACAGTTGGGTCTATCTCTAAGTCAAACAATCCTGAAGCCATATCGCTTCACAACTAGCAGAGCAAGCAGCCATATATTCTGCTTGTGCTGAGAGCCACACTAGACTGCTTCCTACTAAACCACGAGATCATGGCTGATCCCGGACAATAACATACTCTCGATGTGCTCTTCCTGTCTGATACACTTTCTTCCCAATCAACATCTGTGTAGCCATTTGAAGTCATGATCTCCAAGATAACATAGATCAAAGTCTATCATATCCTTTAGGTACCTCATCACATGCTTTGCAACTATTAGGTGAACATATCTAGTTTCCACTAGATACTGACTCAAGGTGTTCACAGCAAGGCATATATCTGGCCTGGTATTCATCAGATACATCAACGACCTAGTAATATGTCTGTATAGAGTCACATCAACTAACTCTGAGGAGTTATCAGCTAACAACTTCAAGTCGGAACCCATGAAAGTGGCCATGGTTGTAAAATTGAACAAATCAATTCTTCTCAAGATTTCCATAGCATACTTTCCCGAGATGAGAAAGATTCCTTCTGAGCCTTTCCATACTAGGAAGTAATGCATCAATCTGAGATATTTCATTTTCATTTCTGCAGCCATCTTCTTCTTTCTGTCTGTAAGAATATATCATCTACATGCAGTAATAGTATGACAGGTTCATCATTCGTAACAGATCATCTTTACTTTTGATAAAGGCCAAGCTTATCAAGAAACTGTCGATTCTCCCTTTGTGACTGAACATCATTCACACTCTGCATTTGAGTGATCTTCTGCATATCTATTTGTGCCATCTCTTGTCAGATGGGTCTACTAATATGAGCCTCAATATCATTCGAACTCTGTGGTGAGTTCCTTCTTGCATCCATGTCATCTGTGTATAGAAACCATATTCAACCTTGTAGCAAAGGTTGAGATCCACATCACCCATGTTGATCATTAAGCTCATCAATTGACTATCGATCCTAGGTACCCAAACAGAGCTTTCTTCAATTGAATCCTTGATTCGCACTTCTTCTTCAATTACATCATTAAGATAATGGTCTTATCTATCCACTTGGAGCAAACATATCATCATGATTCTCTTCCTCTTTCTAAGAGAATCTTCTAGCCACGAGCCTTCTATATTATGTTTGATTTGTAAATCCTTTTGTTGAACATCCATCACTTGTTCAGTGTTCATCATTCGTCATGATCTTTCCTACAAATCAAAATTAAGTACATGATTAGTAATACTTCATAATCATCAAATCATATTGACATGATAACCTATTATGCATACAAATATCATTTACATAGTTATGCAACTATCTTGACCAATACTTTTGCACAACACTTTTCCATATCCTGTATGCATACAGTGGCTATCTAGATGCCTTCCATCTCTACCAGAACATACTATCGAGAATGTGCACAGCTCTCAGCATGTCATCAAAGAGGTTTCATTCTAGACAAGCAACAATGGACTGTTTGTCCAATTTACCAATCATATGCATATTAGTAGTATACTGTTCAATGCTATATGAATGTTTACACTCAGCATGATGTATTCTAGGAATAAAAATATGTATACAACTATTACAAGCAATATCATTTACTATTTCAAATAACAACTCAAATACTTATCTTTTATGTTTGTGTGGTTGCCTCCTGCTTGATCTTCTATATGTCTTTTGAACTTCTATTCATTCTATACCACTGTGCATGCTCAAGTGTGCACTAGTGTCATCCTCATGATCTCATACACAAACATACATTCATTAGTACATTATAATTCTAAATAATCTTGAATATGTATAGTCATGATCATAGATAATAAACATTAGTATTCAAGGTTTCAGGGAAGTCTTCTTTTACTCATGCATATTCTTGTTTGATCATAAGACTCTTATGGTTAGTTAAATCATCAATCAAGATAAGAGACATAATATGCATAAACCCTTGATTACTAACTTTATGAATAAGCATAACCAATCATACCAAGTATACTTATATAAGAGATCCTAACACAAGGTAAGATTCTAACTTGACATAGGAAAACATACCTGGATTAGTATACCTGCTTAGTTATGTCTAACATACCTAATCAATATCTTCTTTGTTCTCTTCAATGATTTAGAGATCCTATGCTGGAACCCGCATATCTCATAGGTTAAGCATAATAGAACAAAGTCATACATACCTCGTAAGTAGAACTTCTATGTGATCAAAGATTATGGAGGAGTCTTTGTCTTCATGTTGTCATGGTCATGGAACTTGATTTGTCTTTCGTGATGTACCTGTATCTTGTTAGCAGACAACATCAACCTCATACAACACCACAGTGCATTAGTACAATCATATAACCCTAATCAATGAATGTCTTCTATCATTCACGTTCATACTTTTATTAGGGTGATAAGACAATTCTAACATTGTACTAACCTAAATAATATGAAGCCAAACATATTATGAACTTAATCAAGAATCATATTTCAAGACATACCTGTATCTCCTTAAGTCATACCTGTCGAGATTTCTTGTAGTCTTCTTATGTAAAGCCTTAGCCTCAACTCCCCCTGAAACTGGATCTGGAGGTTGATTAGGGTTTGTGAGAGAAACCCTAAAATATTCAATCTCTGACTTTCACACTTCTGAATGGATGAAAGGATGTGTCTTGCTGAGCTGATCAAACTTGCATACTTCAATTTTGAAATCTCCAAAATTTGACCCCTCAAAAAATTTGAAACTTCTGGATCTTCTTGACAGGATCCCGAACTAGGGTTTGATGGAGCCCACCCTTCTTCCTAATCAGAAGGTTCGATCCAAGGCTCTAAACTCTTATTTTTCTGAGGAGCTTCCAACCGTGGTCACAGACTTAAAAAATTCCAACTTTTGCTGAAGCCCTAATTTTCCACCCTTCCGATCAAAATCCCGAACTGGGGTTTGATCAAGCCCGGTCTTCTAACCAACCAAAAATATTGATCTTGGTCTCTAAATTTCGATTTTGATGAGTAGCATCTATCCGTGGTCTCCGATTACAGAAATTCCAACTTTCTCCGAAACCCTAAATTCCGGAAGCCATGAATGAATGTGCTAAAAAATAATTTTGTTTTGACATAAATATGTACCTGATTGTTTCTACTGTAACTATGAAATTTTTGATCCACAGGGTCTGAAATTTTTTTATGTGGTAGCCTGACCTGTCATCTTTCCATCCCGATAGGTCTGACCTCAATTGGATTTTCTGAGAGAGAGTTATGCCAAGTGTCGCAACGTGACCTGTTTATGCGATAAAATAGGAGAGCGAACTTGTACGACGTGCCACATGTCACTGGTTCAACTTCAGCCTCTGAAAAAGTTTCCTGAGATATTACAGTATGTGTAATACCTATCACTTTTTACTAAATTTCATTTGGAGCTTCCTAGCCGAAGTTATGACCTTTTTTCCTAGGTCACCTGATTATGACTGAGATCTGGAAGAGGCAGAAACCCTAACTTGTACTGATCATAACTCACAAATTACAACGAATCTGAGGGTTTCCTTTGGATACAAGGTACCTGGGGATGTTATCTACGACCTGTAAAGGTTTCAGGTCCTGAACCTTCTCCAAAATGGATTTATATCGAAAGTTCCACGATGACGGGTTTTGCTGTACAAAACCCTAACCTTAAAATTGTCGCAAGTGAAGCAAGTGTCGTAAGTGCCATACATTGCCTTCCTTCAGGTTAGCTTTGATACCATGTTAAGATTCAATATTCTAAGACATAAAATATCAGCATTTCATTTCATTTCACAACAATAGCATATACAGGATCACTGAAGAAAAAACAAGCACAACATAAATACAAGAGACACAGATTTATCCTGGGAAACCCTCATGGGGTGGAAAACCCGGCAAAGCTTCCTCAATATAGATGACCAACAATATACAAATATGGAAACCAAAGACATGATCTCCTCCTCCTCCATAGCATACCTCTCTCTCACAAGTGCGCTACATTCCAAGTGAATGAATGAGTGAGATAAGTGAGGAACATCCTCCGCTACTTATACTTGTTCTCCGACTGACTTTTACACAAGCTAGGTCGGCCCCAACTTAATTACTGGGTTAAACACCCCACTAAAACTGACTGGGCCGACTCCTCTAGGGTGGTCTAATAACCCTTTGACCCATATAAGACATACAGGGCCGAACCCCACTAGGGAAGTCTAATAACCCAAGTTACCACAATCCGACGGAGGAATAAATATCTCCGGATATACAATAAGATCTTCACGGAGGAATGAAACATCTCCGGAATAATAAAGTACAAATATAATATTCTTAGAAGTTACAATATCTCAACACCAAGGACCCCCAAGACACAATGGGGCTAAATGGGAAGAATATTGCTAGCACAATTAGAGTGTGTAGATACACTAAGGATTTCCCAACTTCATTCACACACTAATGAACCAAACTTTCAATAGTCACCAAAACAATTCAACAACATCTATGTCGTCCAACATTAGGGAAGTAAGTGTGTGAGATTCATGCTCTCCTCCTATCTTTATAGCCTTGAGAACCTTTCCAAGTCTCTCATACATGCAAAATTAGGATTTATTTAATTACCTTTTTGTTTTAATATTCGCCCACCCACGTGCCACTTTTTCTACCACATGCACAAGTAGTTCTTCTTTTTAATGTATTAATTAAGGATTAATCCTCACCAACTTTGCTATATTATCTCTTAGATGTTTCTTTCATTTATCCTTTTATCCTATATTTGTGTGTGTGTGCTTTGAGTTCACTAATTCTGTATTTAATAACTTATTTCTTTTTCTTTATGCACAAGTTATTTCAAATTTCAAATTTCAAATTTATGCATTTCATATTTGATAAACATTATTTAAAACCCGTTTCTTTTTCTTTTAAATGGATATTTTTACCCATAGTGCTTATTTTCTTAATACATTACTTTATGGTGGGCATATCAAGGGTTCCATGACTTCCTTCACGCCCTTCAAATATCATTTTTTTCAATGGTGGGGATTGGTATAGCGGCGGAGACCACATTAAATCAGTCATATCAATCCTACTAAAAGACTCATGGTTCTTCAAGAATAAGGTCATGTCCTTATTGCGCACCCCTTAGTGGATCCTTGTGAGTGACTGATTCCACAACCAAACCTCATGCCAACATTCACTTTGCGGGTAAAATCCACTATCGATTTTAAACCAGTCCCATGGAATGAATTGCTAGTCATACTGGTATCTCTTTCCCATTCAACCCTATCAACTTAATTTGGACTGATTGGCAATCACGATCCTGCGTCTACACATGAAAAAATCACACACATCAAACCATTCTAATCATACAATATAATACATCAAATTGCACCATATTAACACCACCTAACGTGGATACCCGACTCAATGCAGAGTCCACATCGTATCGACACAACCTTGCATCAATGGTACCTATCCTTCCTTGACACACTTGACAACCTGTCAAAGCACATAATATATGATGCACAAAACATAATTTTCATTTATATGATTAACCTGTATTTCATCAATTTCATGGAAACATAAACATCTATTTATTGTCATTCATCTTATTCATAAGCAATAACTTTAAACATTTAATTTATGCATAAATGTACTAGTTCTCAAGTTCCAACGCCAAGGCATTTCCACACATAATCTGGTCATTCATAATCGAACTCCCTCAAATAATAACATAGTATAATAGTCAAGGTTCAAAGTAAAAATGAGGCACCACATACACCCCCCCTTCAACAAACTTCGTCCTAAAGTTCTAGAATAGATACCAAAATTACTATTGATGCATCTCCAATCAATCCGCCCCTGAGTTGTCGAGCTGGGACTATAGCTATCCCGATGGAATTTTACCTGGTCAACTAATCATTGTCGAAGTTGTTGAGTTAATTGATCCAGTATATAGATTGGCTCGGCCACCAAGGCCCCCTCACCTGAAATCTTCAAGTTACTCAAGTCGATAACATAAGAAGAATATGGAATGTAATGGCGTAAAACAAACACATGATAAACATTATGCATATGACTCATTGATGATGGCAATGCAAGATGGTAATTAAATGGCCCCAATTTCTTGATGATCGCAAATGGTCCCATGAACCGTGGTGATAATTTGGAACCCTTTCCAAATTTAATGGAACTCTTCTACAACCTAACCCTTAAAAATACTCTATCACCAACTTAAAAACTTTGTTCTGTCCTATCTAAATCTGTGTAACTCTTCTTCCTGTCCCGTGCTTCCTTCAATTGCACACAGATGGATTACATTTGATCTTTCATCTCTTGGATTAACTCTAGACTTATGAGGACTCTGATAAATATTGTTATAAGTGAATTCCACCATTGGTGGATATTCCTCCCAGCGACTTCGTTGGTCCATCACATACATACGCAGCATGTCCTCTAAGACTTGGTTTACTCTCTCTATCTGACTGTCTGTCTCGAGATGGTACGTTTTACTGGAGCTCATCTATGTATCTAAGGATTCCTTAAGCTTGTCCAAAATCTCCCTGTAAACATCGATCCTCTATCTCAAAATTATCTTTAAGTGTATGCTATGCAGTCACACAATTTCCTTTTATGAAAACCCTTGCAATCTCTGGCACTTTATAGGTAACCTTTACTGGAATAAAATGTGCGCTTTTGGTCAATGTTTCTATCACGACAAAAATCAAGTCATTCCTTGTCGAGCTCATCGGTATCCCAACAACGAAATCCATCAATATCACTTCCCACTTTGACTCTAGAATTAGGCATGAGGTTGCAATAACCCCGCCAGATGGTGATGCTCATTTCACCAGCTAGCATTCTAAACACCTAGCCATGCAACTAAATACATTTGTCTTCATGCCACTCCAAAAAAATAAGTGATTTAGGTTTGTGTACATCTTCTTAACTCCTAGATGTGACATATATGTCGCTCTATGAGCTTCAATTAAAATAAAATTTCAAAAATTTTCATTCGCTGGCACATAAATCCTTTGGTTATATTGTAAAAACCCATCTTCTCCAAGCGCGTACCCTTCATACTTCGAAACTTTCATTACTTCATTCTCTAACTCAGTTCCAACTTCCTTGTACCAACTATCGTCTAGTTGCAAATTCAATATATTTTTGTGCAAATTCTTCTCCAGAGGCAACAATGAGAAGATGTGAGGCCTTCAACTCAAGGCGTCTACCACCTTATTCATTATTCCTTTGATGTACAATATATAAAAATCATACTTGCTCATCAATTTCAACCACCTTCTTTGCCTTGCATTAAGATCGCTTTGAGTAAAATATACTACAAGCCATGATGGTCCGTCTTCAACTCAAATTTCCTCCCAACCAAGTAATGTCTCCATGATCACAATGCATAAACTACAACTGCAAGCTCCAAGTCATTCATTGCATAGTTTTCCTCATGCAGTCAGATTTTCCTTGAAGCGTAGGAAATTTAACTACCTTCCCACATCAACACACCTCCCATACCTTCCTTCGAAGCATCCGAACAAACCAAAAAGTCATGCTACATATCCGATACCTTTAGTATTGGAGTTGCAATTAATAGTTGTTTAAGCCTTGAGAATTCTTCCTTACAGTGCTCTGACCATAAGAACTTCTTGTTATTTTTATGCAATTCGGTAATAGGACCCGCATTTTTGAAATCCTTCAATGAACCTATGATAATACCCTCCCAACCCCATGAAGCTTCATACCTCATGTATATTCATTGGTGTTGGACATTCCAAATTTGCTTCAATATTAGATGGATCTACTGTGATCCCGTCTCCCAAGATAACATGCCCCAAATAATGAATTTCCTATTGGAAGAAGGAACATTTTGAGGGTTTATCATACAACTTAAGCTCTCTCAAACATCACAAAACTAGATTTAGGTGCTCATCATGCTCCACTGCAGTCCTTGAGTAAATAAGGATGTCATCTATAAACACTTTCACAAATTTGTCTAGGTACTCCCTTAATATGACGTTCATGAAGTTCATAAAAACACTAGGCACATTCAGCAATCCAGTTGGTACGACGACAAATTCGAAGTGCCCATAACACATCTTAAACACGGTCTTTGGTATGTCTTCTTATTTAATCCTCAATTGATGATACCCTAACCTCAAATATATCTTTGAGAATACTGTCAACCCCTTCATATGGTGGATTTATTTAATTGGTCGTAATCAATGCAAAGCCTCCGTGACCCATCCTTCTTCTTGATGAATATCACCGACACTCCCTAGGGTGATATGCTAGTCCGAATAAATACTAGATCTAAAAGCTCTAGAAGTTGCATATGCAACTCTCATAAATCTAGCGTCGTCATGTGGTACGCATATTGGATATTGGTTCAATTCCCCACTTGAGTTCAATAGTGAACTCGAGTTTGCACTTCGACAATATCCCTGGTAGTTCTTCCGGGAACACATTGGTGAATTGAGATAATACTGGATGTTGACCTACATCCACCACATTAGACTTATCATTAATTGCTATCACAACGTACTTCTTACACCCTTTGCACATGATCTTATTCAATTGCAGTGTCGAGATGAACCTCAAGGATACTCGTCGTTTCATCCCTACAAGAATTTGTTGTACCCAAAATCATCGACGAACATAAGATTATTTTCCTTACAATATAGAATCACTACATGGGCCTCTAATCAATCCATCCCCGCGAAGATGTCGTATGACCCTAGTTTCATAGCATAGAGGGATACTTTTGTGACACATACCCCCATGTCTACTTCACAGTCCTTGACGAACTAATTTTTAGGTAGTTCCAGATGCCATTTAAACTACATTGAAATTTTTTTGCTTCATTTCCATCACCTTACATTTAGACAATGCGTTACGAGAAATACAAATTTTAGTAGCCCCAAGGTCTATTAATACAGATAATTTCAAACCATTAATCTTACTTATAGTTATCGCCTCAAGCACAAATGACTGATGTTATCCCTGACGATTATTTACTGCTGCATGAATCTAGTGGGACTTTCCAAGATCTCCCATGGTGGTCTATCTCTACCCTTGACTAGATCCTCTCAGGGCCTGCAGACAGTCCCACTGGAAATGTGGTTCACCACATGTCCAACACCCCACCTTCGGGGAATACTTCTACACACTCGATTGAGAAAAAGGAGATCCGCTGCTATATTGAGATTGTTGTGTTGCTGGCCTACCACTTGGATGCTAGGATTGAGGTGCCATAGGTTTGTACAGTGGTCTCTATCCCCCAAGTGCACATCTTTTATTTCTCATGATGGGCCCTAGGAATGGGTCCCTACGCCTTGTTCCTGATATCGGGGTGCGTGTAGACTATACCCCCTACCTTTGTACTATTTTCCCCGAAGGTTGAGATGGTCGCAGCTAATTAATTCCCATGACTTCTTCTTCAGTTATGATTTCTCTTTGCACCGTCTTGTGTAGGGTTTGAGGTATCATGATACATACTTTCAACCTAGTGTTATATTTGAGACTATAGATAAACTTATTCACCCACAACTTTTCAGTATTCAAATATGGTGCATATATCAGTAGTTCCATGAATTTTGCCTCATATTCCAGTAACAACTAGTTTCCCTGCCTCAGGGAGTTAAATTCATTGAGCTGCCTCTCGATGAACTCTTCAGACAAGTAGTGCTTCTTGAAATGCTCTTCAAATAATTCCCAAGAAACCTCTATGACCTCAATTACAAGCTATGACAACAACGTTTTCCACCACAACAGCGCGCTTCCATATAGTTGTAGTAAGTCCATGCACACTTTCATGTTGGAAGTGTAATTTCGCAACATAATGCACATGGTTATGTTCTCAATCCATGCTTTGGCCACAGTGTCATCTAAGGAACCCAAAAATTCCATAAACTTGAATTTTTCCAGCTGTCTCTGAGCATTGTCCTACGGAGGTTGACAATCTCAAGCAATCATGATGCAATTGATACTCGAACTCAATCGTGTGCCTACCGTTGATGAGTTGGACCAAACATACAATATTTTATTTGGTTTAAAATATCAGGTTTGGTGGATCATACAAATTTACACATGGAGGGATGAGTCAGGGATATATACAAACACTAGTGCATGAAAATAACCAACGGATCTACCACTGGTAGAGTGAATCAGTTTATGCTTATCACACTACTAGTTTGATTGAAATCTCTACACCATTCCCCACATGAATGGTTATCAATATTTTCAAAGAAGGTCAAGCATGTTAAGTCAACTAATTGTGCACATAAACTTTTTGAATAGTTGGACACATAACAAGTAGTGCAAAATACTACCAACAACCGATACTCATATACCCTTATAGACACACAACAAGCATTAACGATGGCATATTTCTTCAACATTAGATTGCACTTCAGAAATTTCCTTTAATTGATCTAGAATTATTTGAGCATAGAGACAATAATCCACCATAATGGTATAGAAACACACTTAACACAACATAGATTGCATTATAATGAGGATACACTTTCACCGATAGCTTGCACATGAATTGCGTTCCTTATTAAATATAGATGTATCAATGACAGAGACAATGTTTCGACATACACACATATTTATCCTTTTTCCAACTAAAGGACAATGTTATTGCTTGATATTGTCTCCAAAGTCATACATGAATTACTGGATATACATAGTGAAAATTGAAGATGGAATGAACATATTGATAACTGGTTAATATTGACATTGTATATACACAGGGTCCACGGAGCATAAAATAGACGGTGAATGGGTGTACTGTTAAGTCACTCCTTGTGTTAGGTCATTGGTTCAAAACTCCGTGGGTACTAGAAAAAAAAAGACATTGTATATACATAGTAATGATTTTTATTGGACGAGGAACAATAATGTAGTCTGAAGGTGAAATAAAATATATTGACAACATAATAATATTAACCATTCATATATAAAAGTAATGATTTGTATTGACAAAGGAACAATAATGCAATCTAGAGATCAAATGAAACGCATTGATAACATGGCATTATCGATAGTAGATACATAGTATTTTCATTCCGACTAACCAATCTCTAAAAAGGGGGACACTGCATTGTTAATCTGATTAACAACTTTCTCTTAAATTAGTAGCCATGCATTACAAAACATTTGACAACTCTCGACATCAAAGGGTAGAATGCATACTTAATTCATTTAACATCGTTCTAATAAAATCCAACTACAACAACCATCCATCACTCATTCTTCTTTAATTATCGAACTAAATTTGAAAGGAAATGTCCCTTCCTAGGATGCCTTCCAATTAGGATGAACGCCATGAAAGAGGGATACACAGATAGCATGTTATTACAGTAAAATGCAATTCCATTAACTTCTATTAATTGACAATGTGCACAACAATTACAACATTACAATAAAACAACAAAGATATATTACTATAAAGATCTACAGTTTACACTTTTCTTTAAACTCATAAATAAATATGCTTTATACCAAGTTAAGATAGAGTTAAAGAAGAGGTATGAACCTGACATTCCTTTTGTCGTGAAGTACTGAAGGCTGCAAATAAGCTCACTACTTTCCTACTTGAGTTTCCACTTTTGTTGAATGCCAATCGTTGCCCATCTATCAAATACCATCCTACCAACTCCCAAAGGGTACAATCTTCTTCCCAAGGGTCCCATGAGCCGCAATGGGGGTGAATGGGAAGAATACTATTAGCACAATTAGATTGTGTAGATACACTAAGGAGTTCCCAACTCCGTTCGCACACTGATGAACCAAACTTTCAGTAGTCACCAAAACAATTTAACATCATCTATGTCATCCAACATTAGGGAAAAACATGTGTCACTTTTTCTACCACATGCACAACTAATTCCTCTTTTTAATTTATTAATTAAGGATTAATCCTCACCTACTTTCCTATATTATCTCTTAAATGTTTCTTTTATTTCTCCCTTTCTCCTATCTTTCTATGTGTGTGCTTTGAGTTCACTAATTCTTGATTTAATAATTCATTTCTTTTTCTTTATGCACAAGTTATTTCAAATTTATCATTTATAATTTATGCATTTCATATTTGATAACAAAATATTTAAAACCCTTTTCATTTTCTTTTAAATGAATATTTTTACCCCAAAGTGATTTTTTCTAAAGACGTTACTTTATGGTGGGCATATCAAGGGTTCCATGACTTCCTTCATGCCCTTCAAATATCCCTTTTTCCGATGGTGTGGATTGGTACAAAGGATGAGACCACGTTAACTCATTCATGTCGACCCTAACAAGAGAATCATGGTTCATGAGGAGTCAGGTTGTGTCCTTACTGCGCGCCCCCATTGGATCCTTGTGAGTGATTGAGTCCGTGGCCTACCCTCACAACAACATGCACTCTGTGGGTAAAATCCTCTCTCACTTTTCAACCCATCGCATGGAATAAATTGCTAGTCACACTGGTATCTCTTCCACATTCAACCCCATCACCTTGATGTGGACCGATTGGGAATCACGATCCTGCACCTGCATATGAAAACACCACACACATCAAACCATTCTAAGCATAAATATATAATACATCAAATCACACCATATTAACATCACCTAATGTGGATACCCGACTCAATCTGGAGTCTGCGTGGTATCGACACAACCTTGTGTCATTGGTTCATGTCCCTCCATGTCACACTTGACAACCCATCAAAGCACATAATATATGATGGATAAAACACAATTGCATTTATACGATTAACCATTATTTCACCAATTTCATGGCAACATAAACATCTATTTATTGTCATTCATCATATTCATAAGTAATAAATTTAAACATTAAATTTATTCATAAATCTACTAGTTCTCAATTTCCAATGCTAAGGAATTTCCACACATAACCGGTTCATTCATAATCGAATGCCCTCAAATAATAACATAGTATAATAGTCAATGTTCAAAGTAAAAACAAGGCACTACAATATCAATCATCAAAGCATGGAGTCATGAATCAAACTAAGGACATGGTTTAGAGATATATTAATGACTAAAGACACAATGAACCATTCCTAATATCAAAATATGAAAAGTACAATAAGATATCTATGAAAATCATAGGACCTCATCAAAAGTGGGAAACCATCTCAACGGATGAACTTCAAATCAAGGATTAGAGTGAAAAATAAAAGCTTATTATTGCAGAAAGGGTAGTGATTTCAAAGTTTAAATGTGGGCGCCTTTATTTTTTCTCAAAGTGAAGGAAGAGTTGTTGCGGGCACAGCAAATGACGATGTATTGGGCGAACCAATTATCTCTATCTTTTAAGGGTGCCCTAAAGATTGACATGCATTGTAGTAAAAGATAAAGTCCTTTAAGAATAAAGTTTCTTATTTTTGTCATGGGTCCCACTTCAAAAGCTCATTTTTTTAAATATAAGAATAATTAATAATAGCCTTAAGGTAACCTTCTAACCATTCTGTGTAATCCTAATTATGGGGTTCATTTATTCCTATCTTTCTCGTACGTGTGCTTAACTTGGGTACAACACTACAAGAAACAACTTGCAATATGACTAATGCCAATGTGTGTCACCTAGGTGTAAGACCACATGCATTACTATGTTGCTAGCAGGTGTCCTTAGCCTTGACAAAGTTTCATTTTTCAACACTTTTTACCTAGATGCTTGTGTCACAAAGAATCTTTGCTACCAGCAGGCATCTATAGCCTCGACACAGTTACCTCTTGCACCCTGTTTACCTGAATGATCATGTCCCAATCCATCTTTTCTTCAAGAAGAATACACGGTTGTATATTCCCTTTGCTTTATGAATCGATGGGTAGGGGAGGAGATTCAAAATCCTTTTAAAGGCATGGGATGGTGTCAAAATATTTATTTTTCTCTTGTAAAAGAGTATATGAGTATATATGCATATAACCATTTTATTATGCTTATATTCGCATGTAGGGGTAGCAGATCCATAAGCCTCTTAAATGCACAAGATGATGTTTAGACAAATGTTTGAATTGCATGCACACTCATAGCTTGTTGCACCTATGTGTGCACGCTCAAAGAACATAGAAGTATAAGCTTTTAATCGTGTGTGGTGGGTGGAGATTCTAGAGAATACCTAGAAGGCACCTAAGGTCACACATATTAATGTTTTTCATTTTAAGCCCTTGAACTTAATGAGTGTTCCTCCATGGAAAAGAGTACACTTGATCCATATCAAACTTTATAATGGTTCCTCTAGATGTACACTTCAAAACACTTTAGACTTGTATGTTTTATTCATCCAAGGGTCCCACTGTTAATTGCCCAAAATCAATAACTCCCCAATCATTCTAAGCAAAGTAATTGGGCATAATCTTAGAATTAAAAACTCTGAAATCAAGCTATCTCGACTGTGCAGTTAAAGATTCATTCATTAGAAGAAAACTCAAAAGTAAATGAGTCAAAGTCATTATTTTCATATCAATAGTGGAGGTGAAAGGTTCAGCGGTGATCATATGTATCTAAACATGAATGTTCAGTGTGAGGATAAAATGAAATCAACTTAACATTCTCCATTAATTCGGGTGATTTTTGAAAAGAGAAAAAATTCAATCAAAACAAAAGAAACAAGACAATAAAAAAAGCGACAGGGTATAAAACAAGATAGTCCAAACACTTAATTGCATTGCATGATCCACACATGTTCCCTTTATTCATGGATGTTCAAGGCATGCACCGAGGGGATGAGATTTGGGTCTAAGTTATTTCTCAGGGTATGTAATAATTAAGCGATTTGACAATTTGGACTAGACAAATGCTGGTTATAAACATGAAATCCATAAATAAATAAATAAAACATGAGGTGAAATCTCATCTTCCCTTAATTGAATCCATGATTGTAGTGATGCTTTCTGGATGAGCCCTTTGATTTAGAACTAACGGTTTCCTCATTGAGTAGATTTAACCATCAATACCTGAAACCAAGAGAAAGAAAGTTATCAATTTACTTCTCACACTAATTAAACAAATTTTCACAATGATGAATTGATTCACAAAAAAATTATTCACGAGACTAATAAGTTATTAAATTTAAAAAACATTTCCCTGATGAACTCTCCCGAGCATTCTTTCGTGTATAGCTTGTTTCAAAGAATTAAAATCATGTCTTCTACTTCTGCCATTATAATCGTATATCGATCCTTATTAACCTAGTGTCCTTTTCAATAATTCAACCTTAATAAGGGAAAAGGAAATGAAAACTATGTTTTATTGCAGGCCGGACCTCAATCTCACGTCACAGATGAGTTTATTGAAAGAACAAAAGAAAACATATTACTCTAATTAATGTACAATGAATGAAATGAATACTAATTGAAAATAAGTGGAACGAGAAAAACATAAAGCAAACTAAATTGTTCCTACTCCTACGCTACCGAGCGGAACATAAAGTAAGTGAATTCATACAACAATTGCAACTATCCTAGTAATTTCAATCTTGCGAGAACATAGAGACGATGTTTCAAAGCAAAATATTATATTACTATCATTTGGATGGTCAAAAGAATTAATTCTTCATATATTTTACTACTCATAGGAGGTTGAATTAGGAACTCATTGATTGCTGAAATTTTTTTCAAGTAAGAATTATCTAACCAAGCTTCTATTGGATCATAAAAAACATATTGGGATAAATGGTAATTATGGAATAGGTATATGGGAAAAACACGTACCTCAATATTACCATGTTTACCAGTTTGGATATCAACGAAATTCGAGGATGCATTAAAGTTTGGAAACCGGTGTTCTTCAAAAAGTGAGGACATACATTGAGAATCTGACTCAAGCATATTTTCTTGGTCGGGGAGTAGGTTCAATGACTTGATATCTTCGTTTTTGTTTTCTTTCGGGATTCCCATAGTTTGATCTTGTTCTTGATCCATCAAGGATGATGATCTATCACAATCTACTCCACTACAAGATCTATCTTCAACACAAACTCGTTCATTCCTTACTTCCTCATTTTTATCTCCGACTAATATTTGAAAAGGATCATCATCAGTCTTAGTTCCTCTCATTTGATCATATGGTCCAACTTCTTGATAACTTCTCATATCATGGGAATCATTAGATAGCTATCTTTCTCCTTTAATGTGAATTTGCAATGGGTTACTAGGATTGATCACAAGAGGTGTAATCATTCTTTCCTCAAATTGATCATCGATTCAACTTCTTCTTCCACCTTGTTTGAGCTTGGCCTTGTAGAAAACAAATAAAAAAATATGTGTGTGCTTTCATGTACATCACGACCATCACCATCATTTTTTATATTTGCATGCATGCATCCAGTCATCAGTATGTTGGTCTCCCCAACACCTAGAGCCTATTTTCAGACCCTAGAGCCTGTCTTCAGCCCTTCGTAACCCTCCTACCTACCTGATGCACCTTGTTTTCCTCACCTGGATGACATATGCGCCTTATCTCACCTACCAGGAGTTTAACAGTTAGTTGGAGCATTGATTGACCAATTCTTGCATTTATTGCTCAGTTTAACTGCCTGTAGCTCCCAGTTGTCTATTTTGGAGTGCCACTTGACCTTCTGACAGCCTCATGTGCCCTCCTTGGAGTATCCATCACCTGATTTGTGCTCACATGGCTCCGTTAGACTCAATTAGACTCATTTGACTGACTTTTGACTATTTGTGACTACTACCACTGATTAGATGATGTCTCCAATGTTGTCCAAGCTACACACTAAGGATGATTCGAATGAACTTTGGCTAATTCGAATTCTCTTGACAGTTATTGTATTGTATTCAATTATTCACAGTGCCATCTTACAACTTATGTATGATTATACTGTTATACTCCATTTTCTGTGTTCATGAGTGATTATTGATTCTTCTTTCTTCTCTACAATTCATGAGTGAGATTAGTGAGATCTTTTGTAGCAGTGAGATCTCCGTGCAGATTATCATATCAATAACATGAAAGTGTAGGTCTTCAGAAATGCTAAGTAGCAGCAGTCCTACTACTTCATCAAGCTTGTCTAAGTACTTGGATTTCTCTACTGCACCAGTGGGATAAACTGCAGAGCCATTCACCACTCTAGAAAGGCTCTTAGACTTCAAGAATATGTCCATATTTTCCTTCCATTTGAAGTAGTTGAATGAATTCAACTTGAGATCCATGATATTGAAGAATTTGAAGTTGAGGAGGGGATAGTCCTGCAAAACAAATGAGAATTATGAAATGGAGATCTGTTGCAATTCGAATTAAGCACTGCCTTAGGACACTTAGCACATGTGAATGGGTCCTTCACACCTGGCTAGACCTCACTAGATTGCTCCAGTGAATTCAAAGAAATAGCACCAAGATTAGTTGTGGAAACCCAGAGGCTTCTGGTGCTCAATGGAAGACAGTTGCTCAAAGAATTGCTGCAATTCGAATAGCTGCTTCCAGCTCTGATACCATGTGATAATCTGCAGGGAGATCTCACAGCTACAACAAATCTCACTAATCTCACTCAAGAATTGCAAAGAAGAACGAAGAATCAATAATCACTCATGAACACAGAAAATGGAGAATAATAGTATAATCATACATTAGCTGTGAGCTGACACTGTGAATAAATAAATACAATACAATAACTGTCAAGAGAATTTGAATAAGCCAAAGTTCATTCGAATCATCCTCGGTGTGTATCTTGGACAACATTGGAGACATCATCCAATCAATGGTAGTAGTCACAATTAGTCAAAAGTCAGTCAAATGAGTCTAACTGAGCCATGTGAGCACAAATCAGGGGATGGAGACTCCAAGGAGGGTGCATGATGCTATCAGAAGGTCAAGTGTCACTCCAAAATAGACAACTGGGAGCTACAGGCAGTTAAACTGAGCAATAAATGCAAGAACTCGTCAATCAATTCTCTAACTGACTGTTAAACTCCTGGTAGCTGAGATAAGGCGCATATGTCATCTAGGTGAGGAAAACAAGGCGCATCAGGTAGGTAGGATGGCTACTGAGGGCTGAAGATAGGCTCTAGGGGGATGAAAAATAGGCTCCAGGTGCTGGGGAGACCACCATACTGATGACTAGATGCATGCATGAAGACTGGATGCATGCATGCATGCAAATATAAAAAATGATGGTCTAAGATTTTACATACTTCCACGTGCATTCCTCATCTTACTAATAGATCTCATGGTTTGAGCCAAACCTGGGTTACGAAACAAACTTGGAAGAGTTCCTCTCCTTCCATATTTTAATAACAATCGAACTTTACCTCATCTAACAATCTTGATCGGTGAATAATCTTCTAGAAGAACATCACCATCGTCATACTTCTCAAATTCACAAAACCATTCTCTGTGTGATGTCATATGAAATGATGCACTATATTCAATCAACCAAGAGTCATGATCTAACTGTGTACTTGTTGAGGCAAAATACACCCCCCCTTTTTCTTCAATCAAATGATTACTTCCATTTGATTTTGCTTCCTCAGATCCTTTTCTCTTCTCGACTTCTATTGACTTACAGTCTCACTTATAATGCTTGAATTTTTTGCATTACCAACATATTCTCGTCATCAGACCATAGGATTTATATATGGTCTTAGATCTACCCCTCGACTTTGATATTCTACCAGAGGATTTACCTTTTCCTCTGCCAACCGATCGACCTTTCACTGCAAAAGAATCATGGGTCGAACCTTCCATGTTTTTTGTCGCATATCCTCCAACAAAAAATATGCAACTACAACATCAATCTTCAATG
This sequence comes from Larix kaempferi, assembly GCA_027924585.1. Classification (NCBI taxonomy): domain Eukaryota; kingdom Viridiplantae; phylum Streptophyta; class Pinopsida; order Pinales; family Pinaceae; genus Larix; species Larix kaempferi. The sequence goes on along the minus strand of BSBM01000050.1, from coordinate 11,239,459 downwards.
TGGTATTATCCCTTCTAATAGCCACGTCCAATCTATTCAATGAGGCTAGCAAAGAACACAACAGACTGATACATTTTTCCTGGTTAGTGATTTTAATATCCACGGACAACAAATGACTAATCATAGTGTTGAAAGCATTCATGTGCTCTAACCAAGTCTCCTTCATTCATCCTCAAAATATATAGTCTATTCCAAAGAAACAACTTGTTAACCAAAGATTTCAACTGGTACAAGTTCCCTAAATTTTCCCACAATTTCTTTGGAGTGTCTTCTTCTAAGGAATTCATCAATACAAAATATTCTAAACAAAGTCAAATTGTACTCCTTGCTTTCCTATCAATTTTATGTCAATATTCCTTCGACATACCTCTCAAAGTGGTTATGGGGTTGAAAGCAACCCATTTTTCTCGATCTACAAGGAGATCCTCCATTTTAAGCTTCCAAAGCTCAAAATTATGTCCATTAAACTTTTCAATTTCTATCCTGGAACAGGCAACCATTCTCAACTATGAATCAATCATTCTAGAACTCCCACTGAAGCTAGGTATTCTCCAGATGTAGGACCAAGCCAAACCCTCAGCAACAAAGGCATCCCCTTGAAGCCAAATATAACTTTGATACCAACTTTTGGGTTCTAATACTTATTACAGTAATAATGCATAATAATTCTTATAGTTAAACATATAACATAATTAACAATGGCACAAAACACAATCACACATAGTACACAAAATTTACCCTAGAACCCCTCTATCGGGGAAAACCGTCAAACTAGTGAGATTTACCACTCATTAACAACACTCTTAACCAATGTTTACAACATCGGTTTACAAGATCGTTATAGTTCAAGCATGAATTCACTTCTCTTGTACAAGTAATATTCACTTGCTCTCATAGATATCTTCTGCCTTGCACCATATTTATAGATGCAACACACACACTAGCTCGTGATACCCTAGTTAGTTACAACTAACTGCTCATTAATGGAAATCCTTAACTTCCTAACTAAATGAAATTATTTTGTTACAGTCGACTTTCCCGAGTCAACCATAGTCGATCGCTCATTGAGCCTCTTTTCGTTCAACCATCCATTGAATCCATGCCTACTTTATGCTCATTGACTTCCCTATTGACGAATCATGATCGATGACTAGTCGGCTTGTTGACTAGACTTCTACCATACGTCGACTTCAATTCTAGTCGACTTACTACCATTCGACTATCGACTTCGAACATCGATTTACATGCAAAGAATATAACACACCCACCAAATATCACTCTCGTTCCTCTTGCATTACAACATAAGTATATTTCTAATCAGTTTCAAAGGATTTTTTTCAAACATGTTTACAGTGAGTTAAAATCAAATCATATTAGTTCTCTAAAGAAGTCCTGGTCTTGCTATTGGATTGAGTAAAATAGTGTAATTTTGGGAGGACATCCCAACCACCTTTAGGAACTTTGATGTTGGGGATTCATGATGAATTTTTCCATTATTAAAAGATGTGTAAGATGTTTGTTTTTAGTCCTTACTAGACCTTTTATGGTCTCTTTTAAATCTATTGCTAGAGTATGTTACAATTTTGATACTTTGAATTCCTACAAGTCTTTTTGTTATTGAAAGCAAGGGGGTGTACGCTCCTCTCTTTTTTATTTTGCCATAAGCACCTTATGACTGTATTTTTGGTTTATCTCAAATAAAATCTACATTTTTATCTTGGAAAAAAAAAGAATTAAATTAATAAGAATTAACTATTTCACTAAGTTGGTAGTGCATTGCAATACCTCTTAATATGCGAAAAAACTCTAAGAAAATAAATATAAAATTATTGTTTCCATAAAATCTTACACTTCAAAATCTTAAACATTATTAAAAACAATTACAATCAAGCCTTTTCAATATAAATTCATGCAATTTCATTAGAATAACATGTACACTCATAAAATAAACATGTCATTTAATTAAGTTAATATCATATGATTAAGTAAATACTAATTAATTATTTCACTAAGTTGGAGGTGTTTTGCAATGAACACCTACAAATATACTAAAAAAATCTAAAAAGATAAATATATAAAACTATTGTTTCCATAAAATCGTACACTTCAAACGTTTAAATCATTATTAAAAATAGTTACACTCGAGCCTTTTCCTTCTAAATTTATGCAACGTTACAAGATCTCCCTCATACTGAGTTGTAAAGCGCCTCTTGGCGCAATAACAACAATCTCCATTTTTATGATGATATTCAATTTAGATAATTAAGAGTGATCACTTAAATAAAATGTTATTATATCACATATTTACATATAAAAAATTACATGAATTTTACAATTAACCTTAATGACATGTATTACAAACTATAAGATTTTAATAAATTATTTAATCATTGCAAATTTATTGAAGGTGTCGTTTTGGATAACTTCCATACATCTAATAAATTTTTTAAGAATATGAAGAAACCTACAACTTTATCTTTAAATAAAATGCAAAACACTTGAAGATGCATTGTCAAACACCTCAAGAGTACATATAAGTATATTAAATGCATAAACATTTCCCAAAGAAAGTATACTATTTTTCGAATGTACATATCGAAATGTTAATATATTGCAACTTTTTTTTTACTCACTAGCTGCATCATTACCCGAACGTAAGGATTGATTCACTTTTTTGAATACCAATAATATGATTTTTTTTCGTTGAAAAAAATTACAACTTTTTTTTTATGAGATCATGTTATACATCCTCATGATGAAAACTTTTGTCACTCCCGTGACTATAAAGAATGCTTCTATCTTGCCATGTAGTTAACCAAAATCCAAGCGAGATGAACGCTCCTAGCATGAAGTCTCACACATATGAAAAATATACATCACTCACAAGCCTTACAGATCGTTGGAAAACATATAATGCTCAAAAAAATGTGTCATCGACAAGGCCTTGTAGATCGTTGGCAAAGATATAATGTTCAAAACACGTGTCATCAATATGGCTTTGCGGGCACCGGGCCACCATATGCAAAGACAATACATAAAGCACAAGTGCACATGTTTTGCATTTCAAATATATCTTCAACTATGACTCTCCAAATCCATATTTACGTCAGATACATCTCAGTCGTTTTTTAGCATAGCCTTGAAAAAAATTCAGGAGAAAAACAAAACCATGTTCACGTGGGAGTCATGGTCCCTCTTAAAAACATTCAGGAGAAAAACAAAACCATGTGCATTTTCGATTACTTTCTACGTACCATTCCTACACTTACGTGACTTTCACATGCCACTGGTTAGGAACAACACCAGTTTTGGACGGTGATATTCTCTTCGTTAAAGAGGGCCCGCAACCTATCGGTCGATCGAAACTTTCAATTATGTGTCGGGGTTAACGTCATCCCAAGGTTGTGACAATCAATGCGGTTGAGTGCAGGCTACACAAATCTCACCCAACACAAAGCCAATCACATTTTCAAAAAACATTATCGCCAAAACTTTCATTTAATATAGATAATTCATATAAAAAAAAAAACATTATCTCCAAAAAAAATTCATTTAATACAGATGATTCATATCCAAAGTAAACATTATGTTTAAACAAAAATTGGCTCTCTTACGGAATTGGTTGCAGTAATCCCCGGGTCCGATTGTAAACAATATTACTATATTTAATATAATAGAAATAACAATAATATTAAATACATTTAGATATATGAATCAAAATTATTATTTAGTATATAAATAAATTGATTTATAAATTATACATCACTTTAAAATTTTAAATTGTTGGTAAGAAATTTATATATCACAATTTTATTAAATCTAATGTCAATGAATTTATTTTTATTAAACTTTTATTCGCCTAGAAAAAACAAATACTCGATATTAAAAAAAGAAGAATCAAAGTATACAAAGTGACCAAACTACAAAAAACTAATTATGTAACAAGATGACCTGAACCCTACAATACTTCAAGAATGAACAGTCACCCCAAAACTAGAGAAATATGGTCCAGAGACCTATCAAAAGGGTAATCTAAGGTTCATCACTTCTTTGAATAGTCCCTTGAATTAACGGATCTCATCTGTCAATCTCTTGATATTATCGTACATCCTCAGCAAATAAGTTTGCTTCACTATCATCATCCTAGTTGTTTTTATAATCTTAGTTATGTTATCGATTCTAAGATCAACCAGTTGCTTCTTGGTTCTGCTGTTAAGATATTAAATGAGTTGGCATGCCTTATTAGGATTTTCTCCTAATTGTTTTTCAACAAATTTGGCCTCCTCTTGGGTTGTTGTGGCCATGTCTAACTCATCTTGGATAACTTTGAAGTAAACCCATTTCTTTACAAACCATTGAGCTATCTTGTCCCACAATGTTTGAGAGGATCTCCTCAAAATATGCTCTCCCTCAACATCTAATTGCAACTTTGTTACTTGACTCTTTAGCTTAATAAGACCAGTCTCCAAATCAGCTATGCCATCTTCTTGCTTGTTGACCCGCCCTTCCAAATCCATAATTCATTCATCTTTCTGATTTAGCTCAATCTCCAACTCCTTGATTTTTCTATCTTTATCATCTTCTTCTAGAATTGGTTGTGTATTTGCCTCCTGAACTGTATTGTATTCATCCATTAAATCAATTGTTCCAGGGCCTATGGCTAGCCTCTTAGGCTCCTTCTCAGTTGTTGTTATTTCTTCCTTTGACTGGTTATTTCTATTTGTTATGGAAGGGTTGGATAAATATATACCCCACAATTTGAAATTAAGAGTTGTCCTTCAAATTTGATCTCTAATTATAATCTCTTCTTCTCTTTCCCACTCTTTGCCTCTACCCTTCTCCTATCGTGAAAAAATAATGCTATAATCAATCATCTTTTGAAACCATTAAATAAAATTATTCACTAAAATTATATCATCCTAATGCCATCCAACAGATTATAAGATGAACTTAGATTCCTTGATTTCTTCTCTCATTTATGGAAAATGTATGGTATTCACTATCAAAATTATTACGCCTCTCGACATCACTACAAGAAACCAAAAGCTGGAATTAAACTTCTTGCATTCTCATGAATAATAGAACACAGAACTAATATAAGACAACCTCATGCAAATGCATTTTAAATAAATCCTATAGAAATGTTTAAAAATAATGATAAATGTACATATCATATCATATTGAAAATATAAAACACATGTTATCCCTCATCTTCAAAATGATAATATTACATGTGATTAACATAGCTAGACGATTTATTAAACAACTATGCCGAAGATTCCCAACTATGGATTGAATCTCATGTGGTGGACTATACACTTGGTATATCTTTGTATGAATCTAGAAATTTTTCCTATCTATCTCCATATAGGAAAGTGGAGATAACAACAACACCTATCGACACAAATTTCAATTGCAAGCTTGTTGGATCACTAAAAGTGATTAATAAAAGTAATATTTATTCCACTTGTAATTTAGAAGTTGGAATAGTTTTCACTGTGAAAATCACATCGTAGGAGGGTTGATAAAGGGCTAACTTCAAAGTTTGTATTTTTAAGTCTTGTCTTGAATATGTTGAAAATTTTCTCGGAAGAGAACTGATCCATTAAAAAGCTATATTTCGAATTTTGTGAGGAAAAATACTCCATAAAAACTTTGACATGCTCATTTCGATCTTTGTGAGGGCAAAGGCCTAAATTAAGGAAGATCATCAATCAAGCACCAAAATATTAAACCATAGTTTGGAAAACCTAAGGTATCACAAGGTATTATGATTATTGATAGTAAAAGAACCACATGAGGTAGATCTCATGGCTAACATGGAATTAACTTTTAGGGCCACATAGTTTTGATGCTTCAAAATAGATAGGAAATACTTAAAGAGATTTAGGATCCTTGTTTCCCTAGTGGACTCGTCATTTATGTTGATGCTTAAAATAGAAAATCAAGCACACCACTCAAAACACCTTTGTAGGGCTCACGAGGGGGAAATAATAGAGATGGAAACCCAAGATATGCTCGAATCCCTATATCTACTAACTAGAGGGTTATCTTGATTAGTTAAACGAATCGATATGATCTTTCCCTTTAAGAGTAGTAATCATATGATTAAACATTATTCTAAGTTTTAATATATGATTTAAATTAACCATTTATTACCTTAATTTGTGAGTGAGAACACAAATTTAAATCTAGTATCTATGTAAATAAAACCATATTGCTTGGAACCTTAGCAACATGGTTAAGGTTAGTATTTATCATGTCAAAATGGATAATAACTATGCAATTGATCTGCAAGGTAATGGTGCAGTCGATATCAAGAAGGGGGTCTTGGTTAAACCCCCCCCCCAATCCCCTTGAATAGAAATGGATACCCTAAGTTAGTTATGCTATCAAGCATCATTAAGAAGTATATTAATTCATTTGCAATGAACTTAGGGCATGGCATTTGTATGCATAATCTCGACTCTTGGCATGCACATCATATCATATTTAAGGCATGCAAGGGAGCCATAACACCCCTGTGTTCCTTGAGCTCCCTCATACATTGGCATAAAATTTTCCATGAATTTTCCCTTATGGCTCTTGTACGCAGGTTTTGGTGCACATTGTCGGAAATTTCCTAGGAAATTGGAGGTTTCCATTGCTTATTCCATCGATGATGAGGACTTAGCATACAGATTTGGATGCCAACAACCAACGATAGGTATTCTTTAGCTCTCTTCGATGTTTGATAGAGGTAATGCCTGCTACTATGTTGTGATAGAATGCTCACTATTGAACTATGTGGTTGGGATACCGTTTTCAAACTTGGAATTTATAGAAGAATTTCTTGCTTGTGAAGGGTGGGGGTGTGGTTTGTTTTGGTTGTGGGTCTCTCTTTCTTGTGTCAGTGTAGCTGTGGCTACATTTCGTTTGGAATGTTTCCCTATCAAAAGAAAGAGGGTTAGGGTTTCTTTGCTTACAATGGTTTCCCTGAATCCTAATTTGTTTGATGGAGACGAGATAGGGAAGATTAATCACATTCTTAGGCACATGAACAATTAGCTTGATGGTATGTGTGAAGCTATTGACTATTTCAACATGCATTTGGAACAACAAGAGAGAAAAAAGGGAATGTTGGAAAATAATCTAAAGGAGCAGGGTGAGAAGATTGATAAACTGACCACTGATATAGAGATGCATTATCACATTATACTTGGGTTTTTCCATAGCTCTCATTCAATTGCTAGACAACCTTTGGTCTCTTTAGGATTTAAGCACACGGAGGAGGAAAGCGTGCAACATATTGATGTGGTCGTCATTGAGCAATTACACTCTCAGGATGCACCTGGGATAGATCAAGGAGATCAGCTCATGGAGGAAGGCCATAGTGCCCATCGTCTCAATATGCTCCTATTTCTTATGTTTTTTACATGTATTTTGTTGTTAGGAAAGTTCATAAAACTTTATAGTTTTAGGATTTATGCATATATAAGATTTTTTACTCTTTTTATACTTGCGATGGAATAATTTTGTATATATGCTCACTATCTTTCACTCGAAGTGATTGTATTATTTGACTATTTAGACTTCGACAACATTTTTTAATATAATTATATACCCATTCTTATTAAAAAAAAAACTCTAAATTATAAATACAAAATCATTTTTAAATTAAATTTACAAATTAAATATTAAACCAATCATATACATCATAATAATACTACATGCCATCATTATACATATATATAAAAAAAAAAAACTAATTATTTCATATAACGAGCTAATAATTTCATTGGATTGATTGAAAAGCCAATCATTTCGTAGGATTGATTGACAAGCCAATAATGTAGTTTGCTCGTTAGGGTTAACTTAATGGGATGATACCATCCAAATTAGAGACGATGACACATGAAAGTTAATGGGATAGTTATCGGTTCCTCAACCTGTCTATTTTCATGTCACTTTTGTAACATCACATGCATGTCTGCCACCCCAAATCCAAAACCAAGATCGTGTATCCAAGAATGTATTCCCGGTAGAAATCGGGATGTTTTACAAACGTTGTGGGAGGTGCCACGTGTGCTATGTATTTCAATTCTTCAAACGTAACACGGCAAAACATATAAGACAATCCTTGTCTCGAGGCGTGTCTCGTGATTTGACTATGTTTTTTTCTCCATTTTCAATGGAATCTGCTTTTATAATTTTAATATTAAAATGTTAAACACACTTTTGCATGGTTAAACAATTATTAGTATTCAATCATATTTGTAGTGAAGAATCTAATCATTTTTAATAAAAAATAATTGCTGTGGTTGATGATGTTGATGTAAACCAAGATGAGATTGAAAAATGAAATTCTCGTCAATCTTTTACTTATTGTTATGTGGTTTTAAAGATTGGATTTTCAAGTAATATATATATTTTTTTATAAATTAAGTACTTGTTATATTTTTAATGGGGAAATACAAATATTGTTTTTAATTTTAAGATTATAAATTATAAAATACTTCTTTTTTTCACATGGAAAAGGAACAATTTTTTTATTAGTAAAAATTGTATCAGAATTTACATCTTAACCATAAGGAGAAGTGAAATCTTCTCTGATATCCAAAAGACAGTAGGATGCAAAGTTTTAACATAATTACAAAACCACAAAATTCTCATGCTGTGTACTTAGGTTCTAATTGTAGCATCACAAATACAACTACTAATAATTCAAAAAACTTTTGACTCAGATACCCAACAGGTCAACATAAGGACCCATATCTCGATTAACCATAATCAAGGGGGAAAAGTTTGTCCGAAGCTACCAAGATCCCCTCACAAAACTCTTCAACAAGCAAAATGCCATCAGCTGATTTGGAGAGCTGATATGCAACATTGTTGTACTCCCTATAGATATGTCTGAAATGGACCAAGTCGAATGTAGATAAGAGGGCTTTGACTTTGGAGATCCAATGCTCTAGAGATAAAGAGAGAAGGGAAGATGAACCCACAACCCAATCAATGATGCATTTGGAATCTCCAGCTACGTGAGGTGTCCTAATGCCCCTATGATTTACGAACCATAAGAGGCCCCATAGAGAAAGAAGTTCGACTCTCGTGTTAGTGCCTTTGCCTCCTTTGAGAGATAACTGAAAATAATGGTTCGAATCCAGCTTCACCAATATGCCAGCTCTGCATAGCCTACCCTGCTCGACGCCATCAAAGAATCCACATGGAAACTCAAATATCGGTTCAATAGAAACAAGTCTACCTTATCTCTTCAGGAGAGAAGAATTGAAATAGGCATTGTAGGTCGCAGACGCCTTTATATTGACCAACAACGAAGATGTCTTAATATTATGAAAGATGAGTGCATTACGAACCTTCCAAATCTCCCAAATAAAAAAGAAGATCAAGTATTTGTGTTCTCCTTGTGAATTGAGCCACATAAGCATGTTATCCTCAAAGAGCGATCCATTCCAATCAAAATGTAAGTTGAAAATAAAAACAATTTCTTTCCAATAGTCCTAAAAAAGGGAGCATGTACCAAATAAGTGGTCCACAGTTCTAATATCAACAGAGCATAAATAGCATAACCCTAGGCCGATCGTGACCCCTTTTCTACAGGTTTCGCCAAGTTAGGATCTTGTTGTGAAAGCAAATCCAGGAAAAATGAACACTTAATACAAGAATATCAGTTGAAGATGAAAGAGTGGGAGGGAAGCCATGAACAAAAAGTTAGAGAATTAGAATAATTAATTTCTAGTTTGAGAAAAACCATTTCTAAGCAAGCTGATAAGATGAGAGACAAAAGGTTCGAAAGGATCTCGGAACCACAGGAACTTAAAAACCAAAGGAGAGGAAAAAAATTTACAGTGAAGAAGGTGGTGAGGGTGAAGGTAAGGGTGAAGGTAAGGATACCAAATGAGACGAGGGTAAGGGTAGAAGGAAAAAAACACATACAAATACAATGTCCTTAGAAGAGCGAGAAAATTCCTTAGCAAATCAAGAGAAGATGCTACAAGAATGCTTCTCAACAAGCATTGCACTAGGTGATGTGTTTGGTTCATCACCATTATATAAAGAAATGAAAGAGAAGATGGTTGGAAAAGATGCAAAAATAAGAGATATGGAATCAAAACTCTTCGACGGCCGAAAATTTCAGCATTTGGGATGTGATATGGAAATTCAAACACTTAAATCCACAATTGCTGATTTGTAGAAGGAATTACAAGGTCCAGTTGTTGCGATGATGGCAATCCCTGCCGTTCCCAACGAGATAGAGTTGAGGGAAAAAGAGCACGAGAAATAAATACAGAATCTTAAAGCTTAATTGAATGAAGTTACCGATCAGTTGAAAAATACGAGACAACAATTGGAAGTCAAGGAAAAACAAGAATCAATGAAGTATAAGAAAAATGTGGAAATGTTGAACAGACTGGTGGAAGAAAAAAATGTTTTGCTTGGAAATTTAAAAACCGTTACACATAAAGTTAAAGAGCTTGAAAACAAATTACAAAACGTGCCTCCTACAGCTCCAGAAGAATTATAGTCTTCTACGAAAGGCAAGAGAGACCATACAAATTTGTCTTTTGCTCAAGAGGAGGGATTGCAACCATCTCAGAAACATGCTAGACATGTATAAATAATTGCATATATGTATTTATAGGAAGATAACAGAAAACCCATTTGTGTATGATGGTGTTTTTTATTTATCGACAGACAATGAAAATGCATTTTTGTGTGATGGAGTCTTGTATTTTTCGGCAGATAATGAAAAATGCATTTTTGTATGATCTAGTTTTGTATTTATCGACAAATAATGAAAAATGCTTTTTAGTTGTCTTGCTTTTTGTTGTTGTTGTACATTAGTGGGTGATAGAAAATAATATTCCATTGCTTACACACTCAAGGAATTTTTTAGATCATTTGCAACTGTCCAAATATTTTTGATATCCTTTTTCATATATTGGCTATGATGACTTGATGAATTTCAGCAGTAACAATGGACAGTTGTGCTCGATTTAATTTCTATTAAATAACAATTATATTGTTATTTTCCTGGGTCAAAAAAACTATAACTACACTTGTAACATAATACAGCCACAATAGAATGAATTTATGACGAAATCTCAGCAAATGGTTTTTTTTTCCTCAGAAAACTCCAAGATTTTATTTCCAGAGAGAAATGGCAATACAATGCTTATAGGTGCATACAATATTAGAACTTTTCATAACTATATCCAACAATCTTCAAGATACCTCTAACCTCCAAAATATCATCAAAATAGGTCTCTTAATACATTAAGACCATATGAATGCCATTTCATTACGAATGTTATGTTCTTCACCACTTTGCATACAATGTTGCTTTATGATCATTTTGGTCTTTTCTCTCTTTTGGTTGTCTCATACTTGGTTTATCAAGACCAGTTTTAATATAATTGTTAGCTTCCATCACTTGGATGCCAAGAGCTGTCCCTTGAATTTCTTGTTCCTCAGCACTTTGCGCTGCCCCATTTATTGAGGATGAAAGACACCTTCTATTGTGAATCATAGATTCCATCAATGGCGTATCAACAATAGTTGCTCCATTCAATTCTTGTATTTGACTGGTCTCTAATGCCTCTTTTGTCGATGATGAAAGACCCAAATTTTTATTGTTATTGTCATCAACCACAATTATGGTATCAGAACCAAGTTCCCCTTAAATTTGTTGTGTTTGATCACACCAGACTGGCTCATTTCCTGCGATTAGTGAGGTGGAAAAATTTAGAGTTCGAGCAAAAGTTGTAACTTCAACCACAAATCAACTAGATTGATAAAGACATGCTGATATGTAATGAATTGAATTAATATAATACTCACTATTGGAGGGAAAGACATGTTTTTTTGTTTTAACACCATTTTTTCCTTGTGCTTTCCAAAGCGATGTGATTCACGATAAGCCTCTTCTCCATATTTGTTGTTTGGTTTTGATCTCAGAAGATAGTTATTAAACTGGGAGGACATATTAATAATTAAACACACACATTATGACTCCTCACACTATAAACTGAAAATCGAATGAGATAACATATAAAATTAGGACAAACTTATTGTTGGTGGTGCAATCAATGATTTCTTAGACTATTTTTCCCATGATTTAAATAGTTGTTCAACTTGTTGACAAGTGAAATCAGGGAAACATGATGCCAATTGTGCTACAGTTTCCTTATTCAATTGATTTATTGACTTATCATATTCAACACGAAGTTGACTTCTAATATTTGAAGGCAAGAATCTTCTTTGTCTAAACTTTTGGAAAGTACCTTCTGATCTCATAACAAGCTTGAAAAATTGTCCTCTCATCTCATTTACAATACACATTCTATCATGTTCAAATGTGCTTCTATTGTCTTTATGGAATCCTCTTCCTCCTCCTTGGTTTCTATTCAATTTTTTCATTTCTCTATGCTTACGTTCCATTACTTCATTCCTTAAATGTCCCAACGTATAAGGATGAATAAAATGTGTCATCTTAAGAGCATGGACCCCTTGGACATGCATATAAGGAACCATCTCATCTCCTAAAAAACAAGAACACAACCACAACAACTCACTTGCAAGGAAGGCAATCCTGCAATGACAGTGGATCAAACTGTTTGTCATGAATGAAATGATACCACCATTCAAAATAGGTAATATGATGAAACCGACGTAACTTTTCTCATATGCATATACATCATCCCCCCTACACCCTTGCAGTTGCAACATCTGGAATCCTTATAACACTTCCACATCGTCACCAAATTTTTATTCTTCTCTTCATCTGGTAGGCCTTCAATAACATAGAAAAAATACATAGTTTCAATGCATATGAATAAATACTAAGTTTTATTTTCAAAGTAAATAACACTGAGATCCATTCAACAATAGTCAAAAGATAATAACAACATCATTTATTGTTAGTCAAGGACCACATAAAAAATAATTGATATATTAACATAATTATTAAACCTTTAAAATTCCCTCATGTCAAATGAGGATCTTGTCTAATGAGGTTGACGTGGATGGAAGGTGGAAAACTTTGGAAGGAATGTATACTTTACGAAAATCCACATCAGGCGGAAACCACCCTGGTTTCCCTAAGTGGTAACACTTGATGGAGCATGCAGGTTTGGAAAAGAGTCTTTTGGAAATTGGAGGTGCATTCAATCGAATGACGACATGTGTCCTCAGAGGTTTTGGGGACAACGTGCCCTCGGGTCACTTGTAGGAGGGGAGCACTTTATTGATGTGTGATTAATCATTGTCATCGATCTACTACTCATTCTGATTGATTATCTCCTAAGATTTATTACTTATATCCCTTTCACTTTTTGAGAGCGTGCGACCTCCCGACCATTAGATCCCATCAGATCTAGTGGTGCTCTATTGCTTTCACTTAGTGCTCAATTTGTATCATTTGGTTACCAATCTAACAGTTATATCATCCTTCGCTCGCTTAAGGGTCTTGTAACTTAGCTCTCTGGGACCAAAACTTTGAACCTTGTTAACCTTAGATATATTATAGTCCCTTCCAACTTCTTTACAAATTATTAGTACTAACACAATCTATCAATGTCTTGACTCCCGAAACTTTGGTGTTTAATGATCATTATACGTTCAATATTAAATGAGGATGGATGTGAATTGTGAAAAAGATCCAATTTCCAAAACCCACTATTGGTCCTTGACACCTAAAGACTAAAACCATCTCTACTCAGGTTGGATTTCATCTATTCGATGTAGCCTTCCACAAAATTAAATCCATCACACAACTCATTCCCATATAATCTTACTACCATATTGGTGTATCCACCGTTTTAAGTGTCACTTAATGAAAGCTTCCTCGAGAAGCTTGGGAAATTTTTCTTTTTCAATCCCCACTTGCATCCATGTGTTACGCACATGATTAAACCTTGTTGATATGAGAAATGACATTGCATCCACTGTCCATACTTAATTTGTTCAGATCTCACCCTCACCATAGTGCCATTTAATTTGTTATCTTTCACTATATGTTTGGCTTTCCAAATTACCAAAACAATCAGTCATGGATTATGAGTGTAAATTGTAATGGAATTAGAAACTTATTAGTAAGATTAACTGTAAATAAATGGCTCAATGGTAGTTTTGATGATAAAATAATAGACATCGACTAGACCAAAGGAAATGAGGTCACTTCTCTTACTTCATGTTCAAATATTTTATCTCTCTAAATTTTTCTAACATGTTGGTTGATAGTTATTTTGTTGCATTGGTAATATTGCGTGTCTATTTTCTATTCGACGATGATGCGGTTATAACATTGGTTGTCTAATATTTGATTATTGTTTGAGCAGATTTGGGGTTGGCCTCTTCACAACTTAGTATGTAATTCATGCCATACCCATTATTGAAATAAATACTTAATGGTAACAAAACACATATTTAATTCTTGAATGTAAATCTCTCAACAATCCGTCAATCTTTTGTATGTTTGGTCAAGCTCCTTGTAAATATAATGTATAGTTTTGCTTTGTTTCACACATAAGTGTGTTTTAGAAGAAAACATCTATTAAGTTTAGTGAAATTTTCTAACTTGTTTATTGTTTATTAATTTTAGATATGAACATTGTCAATATCACAAAACATAAAATTGATATTACAATAGTGAAAATTGTGATTCTATTCATTCAATTTTCTACATCATCAAACACTCACTTCTTTATTCTTCGCGTTGGTCATTCCCCTTTTCTTTATTCTAGGCATCTTTATCTATGACACTCTTTCAATTTATTCTTGTTCTTTTTAGCAACATTAATGTCAACATGACAATACTTCACGTGTCAAATATTTTGAGAATGCCCCATAGCTCTCTTTCCTCATGCCTCATACCCAAAATCTATGAGATGTATCATTTGTGGAATTAATTTTTGTAGCACATTTTTGTCCTTGCCAGGGTCCTTAAGTTAGCCATGGAGAGTGTAACATAATTGTTGTTATCATCAAATCTATGCATTAGGGATTACATTTTGCATGGTTTGAGATAGAGTGAACGATCAACATCTAGAATAAGAATAATGTACTTGATGGTCTTGATGAATAATGCCATTTAACTCTTTGCTTGTATGGATCTTAAGAAGCTCCAAACATAGGCATCCTATCCTAAATAATAAGAAAAATAAACAATTATGCCAATTTTGCATGTTCATAGAGGCTTATAAAGAAAGTAGTCTCTCTTTATTGGTCTTGAGTGTTTTAATAGAATTGTCACCTTGCAACAGAGGCCTCAAGGTTTACTAAAATTTCTTATTTTATGATGAAATCTACGATGAACATTACAATGTGCTAGGGAGTTTAAAGAATGTTTCCTTCCATAGTTAAACATGATTGTGATATGCTTAAGATAACAATCCAAAATGTAGTCCCGACTCCTTAATTTTCATATGTATACATTGAATAAATCTTCTCTTATGTGGGTGTCCACAAAAATATTTGATTCTCATGTTATGTATGAAGATTTATATTGTTATTTTTAACACTTTGAAATTTCTACGAAGAAAACAATAATGTGATCAATTCGGATATCGGTGGCCACCGACCTATTCCACTGGCTCAAAACAGTTTTTCCAGTTTGACAGTTGTTTTTTACGGATGTTCATGTCAAAAACTTCTGGGGCTGTTTTGAGGCCCTAAAAGACGTTTTTTTGACAACACCATAGTCTAGACATGGCAAAAGACATGGTTGGATGCACATAATGTGTACTTCTTATCTAGAACTTTCCAATGGGCTACCGAGTTCCCTAAATGAAAATCGTGTGCAAAAGTTATGCCCCCGAGAAGTTGACACTTCAACTAACCACCTTAGGGCCCTAAAACCTTTTTTCGGTTCATCTCCTAGGATTAGGTTTTTGGAATTTTAGGATTTTTTCCCTCATTCTTATGATAAAGAGGCCCTTCGGCCTCCTTTCGTAATCAACTTGTGACAAATGAGTGTACATGCCACATCTCTTCTCAAAGATAAAACTACCACCATTCTACCTGCTTTTATTTTGTAGTTTGTTATGTTTTATTCACTTAATAGAATTTGAGTTTACTGTATCCCCGTGTTTCCGGTGATATATCTGTGTATGTGGTTTGATATATGCTCTTTCATTTCGTTTCTCACATAAATTTGGATCATAATGACCCATTTTATGAAATTTATTTATTTTTAATGTACACATAACATCAAAATGTTATATTTGAAATTAAAAAGTATGCTTATTATTAGTTTTTTGAAATTATATTCTATTTATTTCATGGGTGCTTGATTTTTAACTTGAAAAAAATTGGAAGGGTGTTATTTTATAAAATGCATACTTAGTTTACTCTTATCCATTGAAGTACCACTACTTATGCAACTTTTCATCATGGAAGGGTTGGATAAATATATACCCCACAATTTGAAATTAAGAGTTGTCCTTCAAATTTGATCTCTAATTATAATCTCCTCTTCTATTTCCCACTCTTTTCCTCTACCCTTCTCCTATCGTGAAAAAATAATGCTATAATCAATAATCTTTTGAAACCATTAAATAAAATTATTCACTAAAATTATATCATCCTAATGCCATCTGATATATTATAAGATGAACTTAGATTCCTTGATTTCTTCTCTCATTAATGGAAAATGTATGGTATTCACTATCAAAAGTATTACGCCTCTCGACATCACTACAAGAAACCAAAAGCTGCAATTAAGCTTCCTGCATTCTCATGAATAATAGAACACAGAGCTAATATAAGACAACCTCATGCAAATGCATTTTAAATAAATCCTATAGAAATGTTTAAAAATAATGATAAATGTACATATCATATCATATTGAAAATATAAAACACATGTTATCCCTCATCTTCAAAATGATAATATTACATGGGATTAACATAGCTAGACAATTTATTAAACAACTATGCCGAAGATTCCCAACTATGGATTGAATCTCATGTGGTAGACTATACACTTGGTATATCTTTGTATGAATCTAGAATTTTTTCCTATCTATGTCCATATAGGAAAGTGGAGAGAACAACACCTATCGACACAAATTTCAATTGCAAGCTTGTTGGATCACTCAAAGTGATTAATAAAAGTATTTATTCCACTTGTAATTTAGAAGTTGGAATAGTTTTCATTGTCAAAATCACATCGTAGGAGGGTTGATAAAGTGCTAACTTCAAAGTTTGTATTTTTAAGTCTTGTCTTGAATATGTTGAAAATTCTCCCGGAAGAGAACTGAACCATTAAAAAGCTATCTTTCTAATTTTGTGAGGAAAAATACTCCATAAAAACTTTGACATGCTCATTTGGATCTTTGTGAGGCAAAGGCCTAAATTAAGGAAGATCATCAATCAAGCACCAAAATATTAAACCATAGTTTGGAAAACCTAAGGTATCACAAGGTATTATGATTATTGATAGTAAGAGAACCACATGAGGCAGATCTCCTGGCTAACATGGAATTAACTTTTAGGGCCACATAGTTTTGATGCTTCAAAATAGATAGGAAATACTTAAAGAGCTTTAGGATCCTTGTTTCCCTAGTGGACTCATCATTTATGTTGATG
The DNA here is from genome assembly GCA_027924585.1 of Larix kaempferi. Taxonomy (NCBI): domain Eukaryota; kingdom Viridiplantae; phylum Streptophyta; class Pinopsida; order Pinales; family Pinaceae; genus Larix; species Larix kaempferi. The sequence goes on along the minus strand of BSBM01000050.1, from coordinate 11,221,870 downwards.
CTTAAAATGGAAAATCAAGCACAACACTCAAAACACCTTTGTAGGGTTCACGAGGGGGAAATAATAGAGATGGAAACCCAAGATATGCTTGAATCCATATACCTACTAACTAGAGGGTTATCTTGATTAGTTAAACAAATTGATAGGATCTTTCCCTTTAAGAGTAGTAATCATCTGATTAAATGTTATTCTAAGTTTTAATATATGATTTAAATTTGCCATTTATTACCTTAATTTATGAGCGAGAATACAAATTTAAATTTAGTATCTATGTAAATAAAACCATATTGCTTGGAACCTTAGCAGCTTGGTTAAGGTTAGCATCTATCATGTCAAAATGGATAATAACCATGCAATTGATCTGCAAGGTAATGGTGGAGTCGATATCAAGAAGGGGGTCTTGGTTAAAAATGCCCCACCCAATCCTCTTGAATAGAAATGGATCCCCTAAGTTAGTTATGATATTAAGCATCATTAAGAAGTATATTAATTCATTTGCAATGAACTTAGGGCATGACATTTGTATGCATAATCTCGATTCTTGGCATGCACATCATATCATATTTAAGGCATGCAAGGGAGCCATAACACCCCTGCATTCCTTGAGCTCCCTCATACATTGGCGTGAAATTTTCCATGATTTTTCCCTTATGTCTCTTGTACGTAGGTTTTGGTGTACATTGTCGGGCGTTTCCTAGGAAATTGGAGGTTTCCATTGCTTATTCCATCGACGATGAGGACTTAGCATACAGATTTGGATGCCAACAACCAACGATAGGTATTCTTTAGCTCTCTTCGATGTTTGATAGAGGTAATACCTGCTACTATGTTGTGATAGAATGCTCACTATTGAACTATGTGGTTGGGATATTGTTTTCAAACTTGGAATTTATAGAAGAATTTCTTGCTTGTGAAGGGTGGGGTGGTGGTTTGTTTTGGTTGTGGGTCTCCCTTTCTTGTGTTAGTGTAGCTGTGGCTAGGTTTCGTTTCGAATGTTTCCCTATCAAAATATAGAGGGTTAGGGTTTCTTTGCTTACAATGGTTTCCTTGAATCCTAATTTGTTTGATGGAGACAGGATAGGGAAGATTAATCACATTCTTAGGCATATGAACAATTAGCTTGATGGTATGTGTGAAGCTATTGACTATTTCAACATGCATTTGGAACAACAAGAGAGAAAAAAGGGAATGTTGGAAAATAATCTGAAGGAGCAGGGTGAGAAGATTGATAAACTTACCACTGATATAGAGATGCATTATCACATTATACTTGGGTTTTCCCATAGCTCTCATTCAATTGCTAGACAATCTTTTGTCTCTTTAGGATTTAAGCACATGGAGGAGGAAAGTGTGCAACATATTGATGTGGTCGTCATTGAGCAGTTACACTCTCAGGATGCACCTAGAATAGATCAAGGAGATCAATTCATTGAGGAAGGCCATAGTGTCCATCGTTTCAATACGCTCATATTTCTTATGTTTTTTACATGTATTTTGTTATTAGGACAATTCATAAGACTTTATAGTTTTAGGATTTACGCATATGTAGGATTTTTTACTCTTTTTATACAAGCTATGAAATAGTTTTGTGTATATGCTCACTATCTAGTTTTGTGTATATGCTCACTCTCTTTCACTCGAAGTGATTGTATTATTTGACTATTTAGACTTCCACAACATTTTGTAATATAATTATATACCCATTCTCATTAAAAACGAATTCTAAATTATAAATACAAAATAAATTTTAAATTAAATTTACAAATTAAATATTAAACCAATCATATACATCATAATAATAACTACATGCCATCATTATACATATAAAAAAACAACTAATTATTTCATATAAAGAGCTAATAATTTCATTGGATTGATTGAAAAGCTAATAATTTCATAGGATTGATTGAAAAAAGATCCCAAATATCAATCATGTAGTTTGCTCGTTAGGGTTAACGTAATGGGATGATACCATCCAAATTAGAGACGATGACACATGAAAGTTAATGGGATAGTTATCAGTTCCTCAACCTGTCTATTTTCAAGTCACTTTTGTAACATCACATGCATGTATACACCCCAAAGCCAAAACCAAGATTGTGTATCCAAGAATTTTTGCTCGTCGGAAGTCGGGATGTTTTAAAAACGTTGTGGCAGGTGCCACATGTGCTACGTATTTCAATTCGTCAAACGTAACACGGCAGAACATATAAGACAATCCTTGTCTTGAGGTGTGTCTCGTGATTTGACTATGTTTTTTTCTCCATTTTCAATGGAATCTGTTTTTATAAATTTAATATTAAGGACCCATATCTCGATTAACCATAATTAAAGGGGAAAAGTTTGTCCGAAGCTATCGAGATCCCCTCACAAAACTCTTCAAGAACCAAAATTCCATCCATAAGCCCGATAGCTGATTTGGAGAGCTGATCCGCAACATTGTTGTACTCCCTATAGATATGTCTGAAATGGACCAAGTCGAATTTAGATAAGAGGACTTTGACTTTGGAGATCCAATGCTCCAAAGATAAAGAGAGAAGGGAAGATGAACCCATAGCCCAATCAATGATGCATTTGGAATCTCCAACTGCGTGAAGCATCCTAATGCCTTTATGATTTACGAACCATAAGAGGCCCCAGAGAGCAAGAAGTTCGACTCTAGTGTTAGTGCCTTTGCCTCCTTTGAGAGATAACTGAAAATAATGGTTCGAATCTAGCTTCACTAATATGCCAGGTCCTCACAGCCTGCCCTGCTCGACACCATCAAAGAATCCACATGGAAACTCAAATACAGGTTCAATAGAAACAAGTCTACCTGATCTCTTCAAGAGAGAAGAATTAGAATAGGCCTTGTAGGTCGTAGACGCCTTTATATCGACCAACAATGAAGATGTCTAAATATTATGAAAGATGAGTGCATTACGAACCTTCCAAATCTACCAAATAAAAAAGAAGATAAGGTAATTGTGTTCTCCTTGTGAATTGAGCCACATAACCATGTTATCCTCAAAGAGCTATCCATTCCAATCAAAATGTAAGTTGAAAATAGAAACAATTTCTTCTAACAGTCCTGAAAAAAGGAGCAAGTACCAAATAAGTGATCCACAGCTTCAAACCCTGGGCCGATCAAACCCCTTTTCTGCAGGTTTTGCCAAGTTAGGATCTTGTTGTGAAAGCAAAGCTAGGAAAAACAAGAAATCTTTAACGGAAGATGTTTATCCCAAATGATCTTCTCCCACCAAACAGGCTTGTCATTCAATTCAACTTATAGATATAATTGTAATCAAGGCGGGAACTGACCGCTCCATCTCTTTTGTTATAATCCCATACCAACTTATCCTCGACTTGATTCAAAATGATACCTACTTGGTAAAGATTACTGACATAAGTGTCCCACTCCAGAGCAAGAGTCAAACCTAAATCTAAATCCTGCGAAGAATACCATTTGGTCACCCCTTCACTTTGAACCAAAGCAACCTATTTAAGAACAAACAATTCAAGCTTCTGTAGTTCCTTAATCAACGAATCAGATAGTTTATACATATCCTCCAAACCAATAATAGGGTTGATGCCTAGATAAACTTGAGTGCCTCTTCCCACAAGCCAACAAATGGCCTGGTTAATGATCGAGTAAGACATGACAAGACTGCGCCAAATAAGGGAATACTTCTTTATATGTTGATTACCAGAACGAAGCCAATAAACAGAGGGAAGTCTGTGAAGATATTTAGTTTTGACCACCCTACCCCACAATCCATCACTAGTTATGCTTCTCCAAAGAATTTTAGCACACGGAGCACTGTTAAAGAAGACCATATTTTTTATCCCCCAACCCCCTAGCATCGTAGGTTTTGAAAGACTTTCTCAAGATACCCAATGAAATTTTGTTGAGTTTAATTTTCTATCCCAGAGAAACCAACAAATAAGTCTTCTAATCACCGAGATCACTGACAGAGGAATATGAAACAAAGAGAACCAGTAGACTGGTAAACTTTGAAGAAAAGATTTTACTAGAACAAGGCGACCTCCCAAAGTCAACCTTTCGAAGGACCAAGAGTTGATCTTCGACTGAACCTTTTTGATGATCCATTTCCAATCTTCCTTAGGATAACCATTCGGTTTCAAGTGATAGCCAAGGTACCTGATCCAGTCCTCGGCATTGGACATCTTAATAGAGAACAACGAGCTAATTCAGTCAATCTTATATGTATCTCTACAGAAATGGGTGAAATGAGACTTATGTGAATTGACCATCATGCCCGATGCATCACAAAAAATGGAGAGGATCGAAGGAAGATGTATCCAATCAGCTAAACAACCCCTGCCAAAGATGAGAACGTCATCAACGAATAACAGATTACTAATAAAAAGAGAACCCGCAACCTTGATCCCAGTAAAGTGTTTTTGTTCCTTATCCTTCTTGATTAACAAACTAAGTCCCTCAATAACCACAATAAATAAGTAGGGAGACAACGAGCATCCCTTCCTAATGCCACGTTTACCCTTGAAAAAGGAAGTCGGGGATCTATTAGTAAGAACAATGAAATGAGCAGAAGTGACATAAGCCATAATCTAATTCATAATCTCCACAATCAGTGCAGTCTAAAGAAGGATAAACCTTAAATATGTCCAATCTAACCTGTCATAAGCTTTCTACAAATCAATATTAAGGATGGAGGCTTCAATCTTCTTTTGTTTAACAAAGTGCAGACACTCTTGTTCAACACCCACCGCATCCATAATTTGCCTATTTGGCAAAAAGCCAAACCGTTCTTCATAAATGTAACACCTCAAGATCGATTTAATCCTCTCTGCAATGATCTTGGTGATGATCTTGTAGAAAACATTTCTAGATGTAACCTCAGACAGAAAGTCTCAAAGATGAGTTTCTTTTTATCATACATCATAAGGTTTACTATTTTACAATTATTTTCAAGATCAAAATAAGCTTTCCAACCTCCATTAATGCCAAGATATTTGTATAAAGTCACTTTCGATTACTTAGTAGGTAAAAAGTGAGTAAAAAAATAACATTACTAAGTATTTAAATGAAAACCTAGAATGTGTAACCTTATTCTATATAAATATATATTAATTCAATTAACATATTAAAATTTATAAAAAGATTATTTATTTATTTTTCAATGGAACACATTATGGGAAACCCTCAGGTACTTCCCCTCATTTTGAAGATGGTACTCAAGGTAAACCATCGACCTTGATTACGGGGCTTAACCCAGTGGGTACATCAACCGAGGCCTTACATATCCACCCGAGGATTTGACCTCGAGACCTTCTGCTTGTGATTATAACACTCAACCACTCGAGCTAACCCACCGGACAAAAATATTATTTATTTATACAAAACATATTTACAAATATTATAATAAAACTTATTATTATTATATATAATAAATTAACTAGAATAAATATACAAATATATACAATTATTTTAAATGCATTATGAAATTAAAAATACAACATTAAAAACTGTAAATATAATATAAAATTAAATTTTAAATATAATAATAAAAATTTGATATTATAAAAAAATGAATATAATAATAAAAATTTAATATTATAAAAAAAATGAGTTAATATTAATAGGTGCATTATGAAATTAAAAATGCATTAAAAATGTAGATATAATATAAAAATATAATTTTTAAATATAATAATAAAAATTTGATATTATAAAAAAATAATATAATAATAAAAGTTTGATATTATAAAAAATGATTTAATATTAATTACACAAATTTAATATTAACAACTTGAAATTATAAAAAAATAGTTATTATTCACACACCATATATATATATATATATATATATATTGCGTAAATATAATTTTTAAATATAATAATAAAACTTTGATATTATAAAACAGGTGAAATAGCAGCAAAGCTGCTTATACCTGCCTCTTCTAATTAACAAATAGAAACATATATAAAATTGTATAATTGGCTATTACAAAAAATAAGAACAATAATGGAATTTTGTATTAATATGAAACTAGTTAATAGCATGATAGTTTATGAAAGTTTATTGATACTCATGATAAAAAAAAAAATTAAAAATTAAAAATTAAAAAAAAAGACCAATGTATTAAAAGAGTGTAATGTATTACGAGAGTGCCATATCATCTACCATTCAGTTCATTAGTTGTATAATTTATATATGTAAATTAAGGGATTTGTTTCAATATAGGTCGAGGAAGAAAGATAAAATTCATTTCCAACTATAAAACTTCATCATGTAATGTTATTGGACGAAGTTTTGTTTTGTTAAGAACTAGGAGTATGATATTGATTCAAAACTTTTCGCCAACTGTTATGTTCTCTGAACCAATTTAAGAAGAAGAGAGCCCTTCAGAATTGATTTGTGAAACATGTGGCTAATCATTATAATGGAATTTCCTATCATTGTTATTTTCTTAGTCCCCAACTCTTTGATAATCAATAGACCGAGGTAGAGGGCAAAGATCTTTCCTCGATTATTAGTTGTCTCACCTAAGCCATAGGCAAAGGTAAATTTTTTAATTCCTTCGGGATTAGATATTATACCTCTGTACCTACCACCCCTAGTGTGTGTGTATATATATATATAATTGCACTAAGATTCAATCAATTTCACACGGTGAAAGCAAAAAAATCATGTATCCATACACACAATTATGAAATTTGCGTTCAATCAATATCCGACCATAAAAGCAAAAACTGTGTATACATAAACACAATTATGAAAGTTCAAGTTAAATAAAAAAATTATCATTGATTTTTTTGCCTATAACAAGTGGTACATTGCCATCCCATGGAAATGCCAACTATGTACCAACATTAATGTATGAAAAAATACCTACACATAAGGAAATGAAATAAATTTAACATAACCAGTGCATTGAACTATTGGAAGTTCCTCATCTTTTGAGCCCTCGTAATCTGCACTTTGTAAGAACATAATAAAAGAGCACATCTTCAATAAAATAAATAATTGCTAACATTTATAGATATAACAAAGTGTATATAGGTTTAAAAATTGTCAATAAAATTTGATTAATTTGAACTACTCTCATAATCATCAATCTAGAAGAATACAATAATAACTCCATTAATTAAAGAATAATTCTAACTATATACAAGTGAAAAAAAATTAACACTTAAAATGATTAATTAAAATAATTAATTAACAAGGGCACGCGCTACTAAACTTTCACTATTCTTTCAAAGCAATCCTTGAGGGCATAGTATTTTTCGTCCTCAAATGTTTCAACTATGATACTTTAATTATAAGTAATAAAAGAAATGCTTATTAAATAATGATATATTAAACTAACATATTAGCATAATAATTGAGATAATTGCTAAACGTACAAGTGACCTTTAATTAGGGATCTCCTGGTTTGATGACTAAATTGTGTACTTTTAAAAATAAAATTGTGTCCAATCATGCCTATACATAAGACATATAAAGTTAATTAAGTTTATCAATATATAATAAATGACAACAAAAGTAGATCAATAATATTAAAATAATACATCACAAAAATAAGAAGTGGAATTAGCAGCTAAGCTGCTTATTACTGCCTCTTAAAAATAAGAAAAAATAATAATAACCGAGATAATTTACATGTGATAAAGGCTATTTGTTTTTTTCTTTGAGAAAATATTTTGAAAAAATTTAATGGGAAAATCAACCCTTACCCAACAATAACTAATAGTCTTACTAACTATAAATTATAATTGCAAAACAAAATTAGAGTCGTAAAAGTTTGACATTTTTTGCCACTCAAAATAACCAAAAGAGAAAAGGAATTGTATTTTTAGAAAATACTTTGGAAGCATTTAGTGTGAAAATCAATCCTTATCCAATTTGTAGTTTTATTTATTATAAATTAATTGCAATAATATCCTTATCCTTATTCAAAATAATTAAAATGCAAAGAAAATATTGATTTAAATAATTAATATTAATTATTAATATTTTTAAATTAAAAATAATTATTTTAACAATATATTAAAATTATATTTTAGTTTTATAAAAAAAATTAATTTTGATTTTTCTAATTTCTCAAAACTATAGTGAACTCTTTAAACATAAGATTAATATTTAAAAAAAAATCAATTAATTAAGATCGGATAAACCAAATCTGATCTCCATCATCTTCGTAATTTAAAAAAAATCAAAACAATATTTTCTAAATATACAATTTAAAGAACAAAAATATTTTAATAATTTGAAAATCATCTGATTTTAATTTTAAAAAAAAATAAAAAACGATCGAAAGTAGGTAGTTGATATACAACACGGGCAATTTGACTTTATTGTTATTGTCCTGTCCTTGTGGTGGGGTCGTCCTTTTTGCTGCCGTCCATCCGTTTGGTGACGTGAATAAACTTCCATTAATGTTGTTTTGGTAATGTCAGAAATTATCGGGAATTTAAATACATTTCCCATTACTCCTCCAGATCGCAGTTTAAATGATTTGCTTTGTTTAAATCCATTTTTCTATTTTAAAATAATAATTTTAAACATAAAAAAATTGTTTTTTAATAATTCTAAATAGAAATTTAGAATAATTATATATAGATTTTTTCTTTTTAATATAAAATTAAAAAATTAAATCTACAGTTTATAATATATTTTTATTTTTATTTAATTATTTTTTATTAAACACATTATGGACTTCACAACATCTATTACAAATTGAACTCAATTTTTTTTTTTTTTTTTTTTTCCTGGGAAAATGTCCGTAATTTTATTTCAAAAAGATGATTAAAATTACATATTGCAGATGTAGTGGAATCAACAAGGATCCCTACATTTTCACATATTTGTGTCCCCTATAAGCAAATACAACAACTTATTAAGAGCTGAGCCAAAAAAAGAGAAACCCAAAGTAAAACTTCGCCACAATAAGATGTAAATCTTGAACAGCAAGAAGAGCTTGTACAGCAAGAACAGCAAGAAGAGCTTGTAATGTGCCTCTACCCCCACCGTCCACCAAGAACCCTTGACAATTAGCAGTATGTCTTCAGCTCCCATCAGAACCGAAACCCTCAACAGAAGAAATAGTAGATCCAAGTCTGTGGACGAGCAGCAGACTCTATAGATCTCCCAAACCGGCGAACTCAGCCAGCATCTTCTGATGAAGAAAACGGCCAGACAGAACCAGAGCACCGCCGTAGCAATGGGTCTTGCCATGAGCGTTTGCATGTAGAGCAAGAGTCGATTGGTACAAAAATCAAGAAATCTTCGATTCGGCTCGGCCTCCGCACGGCTCTGTCCCCTCTCGGCTCTGCCCCGCTCGGCTCCGCTCTCCTCTGCCCGACTCGGCTCCATTGTGCAGTTGACGTTCTCGAGGCCCAGCAGGATGCCGCAGAAGACGCAGACGCAGACCCACGACGCTCCACGACAAACCTCCGCGAGCCCCAATGGTAGGTCTTCTTGCAGAATTACCCTGCGATTCCAGGATCTTTCTGCGGCTAAAAGACCGCATCGAAGATATTTGAAAGCCGGCGGTGCGAATGGTAGGTCTTCTTGCAGAATTACCCTGCGATTCCAGGATCTTTCTGCGGCTAAAAGACCGCATCGAAGATATTTGAAAGCCGGCGGTGCGAATCATGCAAGGACTCGGTTCGACCTGTGGATCTTGGTGCCAGAGCTTAGGTGGTCCTCCATCCATGCCATAGATCGGCATCCAGTCGCCGCCACCAGTGGATAGGCCATGGATGTAGAGCCCTCAGCTGCCATGCTCGTTGAAGCCAAGTCGCCCCACCCTGTATCCCGTAGGCACAGTCGCCGCCACCCGCCACAGAGAAGATGGATCACCGCGCAGAGGCGTCGCCCCAAATCCAGAGAGCAACGCAGGGGTGAGGGCGACCATGGATAGAACCATGGCCGCCAAGATCGTCTCTAGCGCCGAAACCCTAGTTGCAGACCTCCTCCCCAATCCGCCGGCTTTGCCTCAATAGGATTTTCACATCTTATTAAGTGATAGAATCCTATCAATTGAACTCAAATGTAAAGCATTTATCAACTATTGATGCAATAATCTACACATTTTCAAATAATCAGGGTAGATTATAATAATCTACACATTTTCAAATAATCAGGGCAGATTATAATTATTGTAAAATTTATTCTTTGAATTTAATATATTATTAGAAAATTTAATGAAAAATACATAAGATATTTTTAGAAAGTAATTTATTACATAAAATTTATAAATTTATAAATAATATTAAACAATATATATATATTTAAGAAAAAAATAAATTATTTATGCTATTTACATTATTTTTTATTATATCAATAAATCATTAAAGTCTTGATCTAAATTGTTTATTATGTACGACCTTAAATTATTAATCTAAATTGATTTGTCGGGTAAGTCATATCACAAACTGATCAAAATGCGGCTCTCTTGAATGAACTTTGTGTTCACACTCATCGTTTTCGTGTTGGGTAGTTTTTTATATCCGTCGAAAAAAGCACGGCAATTGCCAAATCAATCAATCGGAAAATTATGGTTAACTTCAAAACGTACGATTTCGACAGGACAGTACAGCCATGACAATTACTATAATTAGTCATTTCAAGACAAATATCTCACTTAAAATTTTTATAAATTTTAATTTTCTAATTTTATTTTTAATTTTAGAAAAGTCACATCCCAGGCAGGGATAATTAATCAAATCACATTTGTTAGCCAACCAAAAAAAAGAATAAATAAAAATAACCAATAAAAATTAAGATTTATATAATTTATAAAATTTAAAATATAATTTTTTATTTATTTTAAAATCAATTTAATAATTAAAATTTATAAAACTATATAGAAAATTTAGAATAAAAACTTGTAAATAAATACCTGCCTTAGCAGGTATAATAATAAAAATTTGATATTATAAAAAGAGATAATATTATACAAATTTAATATCAACAACCCGAAATTATAAAAAAAAAGGTTATAATATTCATAACACCGTCTAACATTAAAAAATAAACAAATAAAATAAATTCATTATAATGAAAAAATACAACTATTTTCAAAAGCAAATGGTAAAAAATGCTTCTTATACTTCATACATTATATATATATATATATATATATATAATAATAATAATAATACTATTTTTAAAAATTTAATGTGAGATATAGTCGTGATGGGAAGCATGATAATGTACTTTTTTCAAGAAGAAAAAAACATACTTTTGTTATTACTATGAATAAAAAAGTACATTCCCAAAAATCCAAATATCTTCAACATCATAGACTAAAAAAGGATTGAAACCTGTCTCTGAGAAACATAACAAAACCAAAAATAGAATTGTTCTAAAACCAATTCCTCCAAAACTACCACAGACCAAAAAGATAAAGCCGCATACTAAACAGAGCTAGTCTTCAAACAAAAATATAGATCCCTCGTCAACCTTCGAACCATCAGACCATTCTTCCCACAAGAGCCAACCTTCCTCACCATCTCTTGCCTCCTTAGAGAGAGAATCAAGAACATCATTTAAATCGTTGTATATGTGATTGATTGACCAATCATAGAAAGAATTCAGAAGAAGGTCAATCCTATGACACCAATGTTGTAACTGAAGAGTGTTTAGGCTGAAAATCTTTCTGTCCCACTAGACGACCACCAATGAATCACCAAAAACATCTATGGAATCAATACCAAAAGTTTTAGCAACCTTTACTAATCCCCACAAAGCAAGCAATTCCGCTTTTGTATTGGATCCAGATCCACAAAACAGTCGCATTATAAAGGAAATCTACTCACTAATAATCAAGAAAAAAACAACACCACATCTGCGATCAATAGAAGCACCATCGAAGAATCCTATAGCTCTGTTGGAAGAAGGAATTACCTTGTGAGCTCTTGACGGTTTCGTGAACTTTTGATCTGAATTGTACAAATTAAACATATTTAAAGCTCTGTTCAAAGTCACATAAGTCACAATCACATAAGCCAATGGATTAAGCTGCTAAAAAATGGTTTTATTACGTATCTTCCATATCTCCCATAAGACGAAGGCGGGAAAAGTTTTAAAACTTCCATGTGATTGAACCCACTTAAGCAAGGAGTGATAAAAAATCCCCATATCCCAATCACCAGATGTATGATAATGTACTTGTTTGTTGACTTCGCATGAAAATAGATAAGGCCACTATGTGAAATTTACATTGAACATAAGATAATCATGGCTCACCTTTATTGGAAAATTTTGAAATTCCACAATCAAAACACATTATCCTTCTTTAAATTATCTTTGGCAATCATGTGACAGTAATTGTATTGCGGTTGTTGTTTTTGAAAATTTTGTAGTCTCAGCTCCAGGGTAGGAGTTTGATGGGCATATGCCCATCATGAGGCATTTCACCCACCAAAATACTGTTAAAAATTCTAACAAACTGTCTTAAAGAACATGCAAACAATTTGCTAGGATGTATTTTCAATGGTTAATTATTTTTTCAAACCATCATTAATTTTTATTAGTAGGCTTGTTAAGATATGTGTATGTCTAGATAAGTGGCCTGCAGTAGGTGGCTATTATTATATATGTAATAACGGAATTTGAAACTTTCCCATTTGTTTGAAGAGTATGTAGGTGAGTTTGCCTTCAATGGGGATGGATTTGCTTTCATTTCATTTGTTCTTTCTTTCTTATATTGGCCTAGCATTGTCCAAATACGAGGTTGTACCCTTCCTTTCAGTGTCTTTCCCTGGACTTTGTTCCCTTTCTTCAAAGGATAAGTCATTTTTCACGTCCAAAAGTGTAACTCCGAAAGAGAGATGGGTACCATTTTAGAAAAAGAAGTCGGTTTTAAACTATGTTAATAAAGGAGTTAACCCAGCCACCCACCAAGCATCAACAATTTATCATCTACCAAATTTACCAAGCATCAATAATTTATCATCTACTGAATTTACCAAGCATCACTTATGGAATTTCAAACATGCTTGTTTTTTTGTTATGGGTCTCAAAATTTATAAGCACCTGTTGAATTTAGATACCCATTTCTCTAGACAATTTGAAAATGCTCTCCTGTGGATGCCACAAACTTGGAGCTACTAATTTTGTTAAGATGTTATTTTCAATTTTTTTTTTTATAAATTTGATAATAATATATTTATTTTTTAATGAAACTCTTCTTTGTTTTTTCTTAAACATGAATTTACTTTTGTTATTTTGATATTGAGTTGGGTTAACACTTGTGACTTGTGACCGGCAAAATCATGGAAACAAGGTTTTGTTTGTACACTTCCAATACTTCCAAGTTACAATCTAGGACTTGTTGCTAAAAGCTTTTCACATATCTATTCACATTTTTTTGAAAATGATTTATTTGATATATGTCAAAACATATTAACATTTTATTATTCTTGTAGCCATAGTAATTGGTTGAAACAATTACTTTTACTCATGGGAAACAAATATTCTAAACAAGTTTGAAGTTCAAAGTAGTTTCTTCTTAGCAATTTATAGCCAAGGGAAAGTGAACGACCCAAAGAAGAAAAAAGGAACCATGAACCGGTTGGTACAAATTTTGACCCTCCCACACAAAACAAATTGAGAATTAAATTAAACCCCACGGTTATCAATTTGAATGGAAAAATGTATCACATTAGTGGCTCTATATTAGTAAAACTTGTGTCCAAAAAATAGCTTTTACCAGAATAATTTTTATATATTCAAATTACTATGTAAAATTATATAAGTTTACATTATTCTATTTTTATAAAACTAAAATAAAATGAATTACCTATATTAGAAAACTAAATGCTTTCAGTTACATATTTATTTTATCAAATTCTCGTCAAAGTGCATCATGGATAATACATAGAAAACTCCACTTCCGTGAAAGATTTGTTGCAGCTTGGTATGTGTAAGTTCACGTGCAATAATAGTTGAGGAATCCAAAACAATCCATACCTTGGAAAATTTTGTTAACCTTCTTTTGACAAATGAAGGAGAGAACATCATAGTACAGTCTGGATTGCAATATGTTCTTTTAATGAATCGCCTCTACAAAGGGCATATTATATTTATATGGCCTTTTAACTCTAGTCCTTTGGAATAAAATGTCATAATTTCAACTACACCATTGATTCAACATGTTATCCTTGAAAATTTTGGTATGTTGCATTACATGTGACCTGACATTAACCTTTGGAAAGGACTATAGGTTCCACCTTTTGTTTGTTTCCTAAGTTTATCACTTAATGTACTTTAAATGTATAATGCCGACACATGTTACTTTTGAGTTGTCTGTGTGACTATTAGTAGGTTGTTTTGTTCCACTCTTGATTTTCAGAGTACATGATCAACGAAAAACATGGGTAAATGAGTCTATTGTTATCTTTTATTTGGAAATTAAACTCCTTAATGAAAACATATTTTTTAATTGAAAATTAAAATGTCACAATTTCAATTACACCATTTACACATGTTATCCTCAAAATTTTGTATGTTGCATTACATGTGACTTGACATTAAAATTTGGAAAGTACATTATAGGTTCCACATTTTGTTTGTTTCTTAATTTTATCACTTAAATATGTACTTCAAATGCATAATGTTGGCACATTGTAATGTCCCCATTCAAATAAATCTCAAGAAGAGAAAATTCCACCAATCTACTAGTTTCCTAGGTTGGGGTGGAAACATTAGATTTGGAATAAGGGATCTATAAAACCCCGAAATGGACATTATATTGAAAAAATATATTAAATGGGGAATAAATCAATAATTAATATAGGAAAATAAGGTGGCACTTGGTCATGAGGGCACATTGGAGGTGTGGGGCCCACTTAAGCAAGATTCCCGATGCCACATCCCACTCTCACCCATTCGAATCCAAGGTGGAGTCCAACATTCTTGGGGGAGTTGGAAGGGCATAATAATTGGCATGACTCAATGAGGGTCGAAATTGGGAGGAAGAGTAACTCCCATGGAAGAGGAAGATGCATCTTAGAGCTATTGGGACACTTGGGCTAGATTCTCTAGCTTCTATGACAACAATGATGAAGATGCTATGACACCTATGACACAAATCAGACCTGAATGCTGAAATATGACATATATGAAATGTAAGGGCTAAAAATAGCCTCCAAGAGGGCGCACAAGGGAGTTAGGGCAGCCAAAGAGTCATCCATTCGAATTGAGTGAAGGAGGAGGGTAGGAATTGATGGACAAGTGGCACACATTGGAATATCTTTCTAATTCGAGTTGGAATGAAGCTCATGGAGGGAATTCGAACCATTGAAGACTTGGGAAGGTAATAAAAGACAATAACCAAGAAGGAGAGTGGCTTTTGATCATTTCTCATTTTGCAAATTGGAGAGCATAGCTTGTCCATGCTAGTGGAGTGTTTACTCTACTTGCCTTAGTACCAATTTCGAGGGTGAAAGATTCCCATCCTAATTGGAAATTGGAGAGGCAATTCATACCTTTCATTTGGAGCTACAATGGAGTCATTTGTTGCAGGTTGAATCTACAGGGAAGCTAGTGATATTTTCTTCTTCAACTTGTTCCCATCTCTCTCTCACATTTCTCTTCATATTTTGGCTCTTGGAGGAAGGGCGCACATGGTGAGATGTTGATCTCTTTGTGAGAGTCCAAGATACACCATTTATTTGTAATATGATATATATACTCTTTATTTTATTCTCAAAATAATTTCAGGTCAAAATACCAAGTGAAACTATGTAAAAATACCAAACAATGCATAAATGGTGTCATTTTCCCTATATCTTGTTGTGAGAGCTTGAAGTTGCTTTATTTAGATTTGTATCAGTTCATCTCTGTGATTTTTATGATGTATGGAGAGTCATTAATTTCCTGAAGAAGTTTCATATACATTACATAATCCTTTGGAACATAAATCTAGAATTTCATAGCAAGTGGTGAAGTTCCTATCATTTCCCCCTATGCGAAGACATGTCCACAAACCTCTGATTTATGGGAGTTGCAACAGCCTTTAGAAACTGATTAATGATGTATTTGGGTGACCATTGAAGTACTTTAACTAATCCATGTCTATGTTCTGAAATTTTGGAGGTTCGTACTGCATTTGGGAAGCCATTAGTGGCCTCTACCCTTGGGGGTTTGAACCCCGAAATTGCTAGTAAAATTCCCGAATTTCTCCTGAAGTTAAATGAATATTGTAGAAGTATTTTGAGAGTGTTCAGACATCTATCAGCCTCATTTTTATGTATTAATACCTTTCAAATACCTTCAGACCCAATTTGGAAGCATTTGCAACCATTTGGAAGCATTGGAGTCATAACTAGTCTAAGGGTCGAATTGGCCAAAAATTGCGATTTTTCCAATTTTTCCAAATTTATTAAAAAGGGACACTACACACATGTTACTTTTGAGTTGTTTGTGTCATTGTTAGTAGATTATTTTGTTCCACCCTCAAGTTTCAAAGCACATGATCAGTGAAAAACACATGCAAATGAGTCTATTGTTATCTTTTAGTTGGAAATTAAACTCCTCAATAAAATAATATATATTTTAATTGAAAATTAAATTATTTAATAAAAACATTATTATTGAAGGATATTTTTTTTAATAAAACTTCATTACTGAAGGGTTAGGTTTTTACTAAAAAGTTGTGTGGCGGGGAAGATAAAATTTCAAAATGTAAAAAAAAATTAGTTAGAAGGACAGAGATGAAATGAAATTCCAACATTGCTTGACTCGACGCTTCAAATGTCGATTACAACCCGCGCATTAATGAAGAGCAATACAACATGATGGCGATGTCAGAAGCCGTAATTAAGAAAGGTGTAGTCTAAATATTCTACGTTTTCAACCTTTTCTGAGCATATTTTCTGTCTAATTTTGTTCGTATTCCAATTGGAAATCCTTAAAAAATCTTAGAATCACATATATTAGCTATGGAAATTGCATAATTTGTGTGCCATGGGGTATTTGAGGGTGCTGAATCTATTTATGGATTCAAAAATACAATTTAAACACGTAGAAATTTGGATTTTATGTAATATCCCTTTTTTAAATTTTATTAAAATGCCCAATTTTCCACTTTTTTTTCCCAATTTCGACCTTTGACTAGTTTTACTGTTTTGACCTCCAAATCAACCCAAATGCTCCCAAATATTTTGTAGGAGTGTATGAATGGTATTTAGACTTGAATATAAGGTTCAGGGATGTTTTATGGCCCTCCAAATACTGCTGCAAACTTGATTTGTATTCTGATCAATATATGTAATTTTGACTAGTAATTTGTGCATCAAATCCCCCTCGGGTAACACTGCAAATGGCCTTCCAAATGCCTCCAAACTCCCACAAATTTATGAAAAGAGGTATATAATGTGTTAAGTATGTTATTAAGGTCTCATATGCACCATTAATTTATTTTTAATATTGTTCTAACTCTCTCACATTCAACAACAAAAACCCCCAATTCGACCCTTGGGGAAATGGCACTATTTCACCTCCCAATACAACTAAACTGAGTAAAAATGCTTCAAATGCTCAAGTAGAGTACATGAAACTTGTAGAAGACATCCATGGAAGTATATTTATCACAAATATATCAGAGAATCATCCATCCATTCGAAATAATCAACATTATAGTGTCATACATCAATGCATTGGGGAAATGGACATTGTTTGCTCATTAATCAATAGTTTTGCATACAACCAGTGGGTATTTCGACCTGAGACTTTCTGAATATGAATAACAGAGCATATGAAGCTATTACAATCATAAATATGTAATGATAATCTCTCTCAAGAAGCACAAGTGCTCACCAAAAACGCCCTCCCTCAAGGAGCACGAATATGCCTTCAAAACTGGAAACGGTGGAGAGAAAGTGCTGCACTAAACCAAACCATGAAACTTCCTGTAGCTGCTACCTGCAAATACAAACTCCATTAAAGCACCATGAAAGACCTGAGTGGCCTCTCCAAACACCAACTTGGATGGGAATCTTTCACCCTCGAAATTGGCTAAGGCAAGAAACTAGTCATCCACTAGCTCTCTCTTCACAAATGCAATTTTTCTCAAATCATCAAAAGCCATTCTCATACTTGATTTCTACATTTTATAACCAACATTAGCCTTCAAGGGGTCGAAATCCTCTCAATAGATTCAATAATTTTCCATTTAGAAAATATTCCTCATTTGCCACTTGTCTCCTAGTTCCAACCTTCCATCTTCTCCCAAATTCGAATTTGAGTCTCTTTAGATTCCTCCAACTCCATGAGTGCATTCTTGAGCCTATTTTTGGGGCTGAAATGTCATAATGGTCAGGTGTAAGAAGTCAGGTCTGAATTTTGTCATAAAATGTCATAGATGCTTCATTATTGTTGTCATAAAACTAGGGAATCTAGCCCATGTGTCCACTAGTCTCCAATTTGACTCTTCCTCTCCCATGGAGGTTACTATTCCTTCCCATTTCGACCTAATATGCTCAATGCCATGTGTTATGACTTACCAACTCACCCAAGAGTGTTCACCTTCCCATGAATTCGAATTGGCAAGAGAGAGCTGCCATGTGTCATTGAAAAATCAAGCTAGTGTGGGTCCCACCACCTCCATATGTCTCCAAAACCACTTGCCACCTAGAATTTATCTTGAATTTATTTATTCATCATATTTATTAAATGCTTGAACCCTTCTAATGTCTAAATATAATTTATTAGTTTCCTTATTACCATCCCACATGTGCCCATCCAACCTAGGAAACTAGTAGGATTGATGGGATTGTCTTACTATGCATTTATTTGAATGGGGACATTACAGTCCTCCCCACCCAAGATTGCTTGTCCTCAAGCAATTTCAAATTTGGATGCTGCAAAATCTTCTCCTCTTCCCATGTGGCATATTCATTTGGTAAGTCCTTCCATTGCACTAAATATTCTTTGATGATTCTACTCCTCAACCTTCTTTCCCGTGTCTTCAAAATCTTTTCCGGAACAAGTGTGAGCTGACCTTCATCATCCAAAGGAGGAAGTATTTCTGAAGTGATGATTTGCTGACCAAGAGATTTCTTAAGACAAGAAACATGAAATACATTGTGGATTTTACTCCCTTCCAGAAGTTCTAGTTCATATGCTACTTCTCCAACCTTCCGCACTACCTTGTATGGCCCATAGTACCTTGGTTTTAATTTTTCTGCTCCATTCTTTTTGAGAGATGTTTGTTTATAGGGATGCAACCTTAAATATACTAAATCATTGACTTGAAAGGTTCTCTCTTCTCTATGTCTATCAGCATATTGTTTTTGTTGATTTTGAGCAACCTGCAAATTGTCTTTCAAGAGCTTTAAAATTCTTTGCTCTCTTCCACCCAATCTTTAGACTTTGGGGCTCTACTATCACCAAATATAATGTCAGCAAATGTAAGTGCATCATAACCATATAATGCTTTGAAAGGCGACATTCCTATTGACATATGATAAGTGGTGTTGTAGCAAAACTCACCCAAGTGTAGCCATTTTTCCCATGCTTTTTGCTGCCCTCCCACATAGTTTCTTAGGTATCCTTCCAACCATTGGTTTACCCTCTCTGTTTGTCCATCAGTTTGTGGATGATAGCTGGTACTTGGAGTCAATTGAGTGCCTACCAATCTAAAAAGTTCTTGCCAAAAAGCACCCATGAATCTACTATCTCCATCACTGACAATGCTCTTGGGGAGCCCATGCAATCTGAAGATTTCTTTGAAAAAAATATCAGCCACTTGTGCAGCACTAAAAGATGATGTAACAGCAAAGAAATGAGCAAATTTTGTCAACCTATCAACTACCACATAGATGCAATCCTTACCTAAGGATTTAGGCAATCCGGTGATGAAATCCATGGAAATACTGTCCCATTTTTGCTCCGGAATGGGCAATGGTTGTAATAGGCCGGCTGGACATGTAAGTTCTGATTTGTTTTGTTGACATGCTTTACATTCATTCACATACTTCTGAACATCTTCCTTCAGCCCCTTCCAAAAAAATCTTTGCCTCAACTGTCTATAAGTTTTGAAGATCCCCGGATGGCCCGCTAGTGGGGAATCATGTGCTTCTTGCAAAATTCGGTACTTGAGCTTGGAGTTATGAACTAAATAAATTCTTCCCTTATAATATATCAGCCCATTCAAAATCCTATAATTATCATCCCCTTTGATTCCATCCAACACATCACAAGCAAATTTGTCTTTGGCATATTCAACTAGTAGCATATTTTTCCAATCCTTGGCAATATCCATGAGAGAAAAGGAAGGCCTTCTTGACAAAGCATCTGCTACTATATTATTCTTTCCTTTGACATATTCAATATCAAAATCATAAGCTTGAATCTTGCTTACCCACTTTTGTTGCCTTTCATTTAGATCTTTTTGGGTGAGAAAGTGTCTTAGACTATTATGGTCAGTTTTCACCACAAACTTGCTGCCCACCAAGTATTGTCTGAATTTGGCCAATGCATGCATAATGGCCAGCATTTCTTTATCATAGATGGAGTAAAGTTTTTCATGAGGCTGGAACTTTCTGCTCTCAAAGGCTATGGGGTGTTGGCCTTGCTTTAGGACAGCCCCTATTCCTCCACCTGAAGCATCACATTCCACAACAAAAGGTTTAGTAAAATCAGGAAGTGCAAGTATGGGACAACTACTCATTACCTATTTCATTTTTTGGAATGCTTTTTCAGCCTCTTCATCCCACTTGAAAGCATCCTTCTTAGTCAAATCAGTGAGTGGAGAAGTCAACTTGGAGAACCCTTTCACAAATTTTCTGTAGTAGGTGCATATGCCAATAAAGCCTCTCAATTCGGTAATATTTTTTGGTGATGACCATTCCAAGATAGCCCTGATTTTTTCCATGTGTACCTTCACTCCTTCTTGCCCAATAATGTGCTCAAGATACAGTAGTTCTTTCATCCCAAACTCACATTTTGATAATTTAGCAAATAAGGACTCTTCTTGCAAGATTTTCAACACAATCTCTAACTGTTGCAAATGCTCTTCCCATGTTTTACTGTAAATGAGAATATCATCAAAGAAAACCAAAACAAACCTTCTTAGTTGCTTGCAAAATATCCTATTCATACATGCTTGAAAGGTGGCTGGAGCATTAGTTAACCCAAAAGGCATGACAAGAAATTCAAAGTGGCCAAAATGACATCGAAAAGCGGTCTTTTGCACATCTTCATCTTTCATTCGAATTTGGTGATACCCTGATCTAAGGTCAATTTTTGAGAAGTATTTGGCCCCATGTAGCTCATCCATGAGCTCATCAATCCTAGGAATAGGATACCTATTCTTGATAGTCTTTTTTTTCAAGGCTCTAAAATCTATGCACATTCTCAATGTTCCATCTTTTTTCTTCACTAGCACTACTGAAGAAGCATAAGGGCTAGAGCTTGGTCTAATGAGTCCCAACTCTAGGATTTCTTGGATAGATTTTTCAATCTCATCTCTAAACCTTTTAGGATGTCTATAAGGTGGTATCTGAATGGGTGAAGTACCCTCCTCCAAAACAATACTGTGCTCAACCCCCCTATCTGGTGGCCTACCATGTGGAAGGTCTCTAAAAACCTTTTCATATTTTTGCAAAAGTTTCTCTATCTCCTTTGGGTGTTTGACAATATTTATAGTTGGCTTGGGAGATGTAATATGACATTCAGCAGCCCATTCTATATCCCCATGCCTCAATATAGATCTCATGCTATTGCAAGTCACTACTTGATTTGGATAAGTGTGTTTCCCTCTCACAACTCTTTGTACTCCTTTTGAATCTTGAAATTTCATTTCGGAAATTTGATAATTTACTGTATGCTCTCCTATTGAATACAACCATTGCACTCCCAAAACCACATTAGTATCAGCAACATCAACCACATAAAAACTATCAACAAAAGTATAGTTACCTACGGTGACTTGCAGCTTTGGAACCCATGTTTTGCATTGCATTGTGTTGTGACCGGGAATGACAACTGTGAAGCCATCAAATGGTTCAATAGGTATCTTTCTTTTCTCTACCATCTCTGCATCAATGAAGTTATGAGTGGCTCCTCCATCTACCAAAACTGAAGTTCTTTGTCCTTGTACCACACCTTTGCATCGGATAGTATGATAGCGAGGTACTGCTGAAAGCACTGCCATTCTTGCTTTGTCCAGTGAAGGCTGATTTTCTTCTTGTCTTTCCTCTTCTACTGCTGTCTCATATGCCTCTTCTTGATCTGAAATATGTCCATCTTCATCCATGCCCCCATCATACCCCTCATTATCAGAAAATACTTCTATGTATTGAGCCTTTCCTTTGGTACATTTGTGCCTCGGTGTCCATGGTTGGAAGCATGTGAAGCATAGTTTCTTTTTTCTAAGTTCATCCCTGTTTAGTCCCTCTTTTTTATTCCTCTCAAATGACTCTCTTTGCCAAGGTTTCTTATCATATCCATCCCTTTGCCAAGGTTTCTTTTCAAATTTATAGCTAGGCTTAGGAGGAAATCTCGTTCTAGGAAGCACATTTTGGAGATCCCTAGTCAAGCTCATTGCATCTTTTAATGTAGTTGGCTTGTGGGCTTTGACCAAACCTCTTAAGGGTTCAGCCAAACCTTCAGTGAACAGCAATACTAATCTTCCCATAGATACATCAGCCACCTTGACTGATAATTTTTGAAAGTCCAACATATATTCGGTAGGGGACCCAGTTTGCTTCAATTGAGCTAGTTCTTTGAAAGGCAATTCTGGATCTTTTTGTTCAAATCTTTCTAGTACCCTGTCAACAAATTCTCCATATGTTTTAACTTGATTATGACCCAAGGTTTTCAGCCCATGAAACCACCATTCATTGGCATCTCCTTCCAAATGCAAAATGGCCATTTTTAATGCATCCTTTTCCAACATAGGATTCAACTGAAAATATACATCCAATTTTTGCACCCAAGTGTTAGCAGAATTTTGAGAAGAACCATCAAAAGTAGGAAGTGACACTTTTCCAATAGCACTATTCAATTCTTTGTTATGGAATGGACTCCTATTGTCTCCCTTCATTTTAATCTTTTGCATAGCATCAATGTAGTCACTGAGTGGTACACCTCTTTTACACTCTTCATTCAAATCATTCCAATCATTTACTAGTTTCTTGTAATCCAATTCAAGATTGGGCTCTTCTTTGGGTGTGAGAAATTTAGGTGCAGTATGTCTTTGTGTGCTTTGAAATTCATCAGGTCTATTATGAGGTCCTGTACTTGAGAAAATATGCTCATTCCCTTTCATCTTTTCCCCTGAGTGTGAACCACTATTATCTCCTATCATCCCTTTGCCTGAAAGTTGGCTACCCAACAATTCGAAACCTTTCATCATTTGTTTATTCATATCTAGCATAACCATGGTAAGTCCTTCAAAACATGGTTTTAAGGCTTCAATAAATTCCTCCTTATGTCTTAATTTTTCCTCCTCCTCTCTACCCGTTGTTTTAGAAAAAAACTCTTTTTCTGCTACTATATCTTCTTCAACCAAAACTTCTTTAACTACTGATTCAAAGGGTGGTGTTTTATTTGTTTGGCTTCTTGTTAATACCATCAGGTGCCAAGACCATGCTCTGATACCACTTGTAATATCCCTTTTTCAAATTTTATTAAAATGCCCAATTTTCCACTTTTTTTCCCAATTTCGACCTTTGACTAGTTTTACTGTTTTGACCTCCAAATGAACCCAAATGCTCCCAAATATTTTGTAGGAGTGTATGAATGGTATTTAGACTTGAATATAAGGTTCAGGGATGTTTTATGGCCCTCCAAATACTGCTGCAAACTTGATTTGTATTCTGATCAATATATGTAATTTTGACTAGTAATTTGTGCATCAAATCCCCTTCGGGTAACACTGCAAATGGCCTTCCAAATGCCTCCAAACTCCCACAAATTTATGAAAAGAGGTATATAATGTGTTAAGTATGTTATTAAGGTCTCATATGCACCATTAATTTATTTTTAATACTGTTCTAACTCTCTCACATTCAACAGCAAAAACCCACAATTCGACCCTTGGGGAAATGGCACTATTTCATCTCCCAATACAACTAAACTGAGTAAAAATGCTTCAAATGCTCAAGTACAGTACATGAAACTTGTAGAAGACATCCATGGAAGTATATTTATCACAAATATATCAGAGAATCATCCATCCATTCGAAATAATCAACATTATAGTGTCATACATCAATGCATTGGGGAAATGGACATTGTTTGCTCATTAATCAATAGTTTTGCATACAACCAGTGGGTATTTCGACCTGAGACTTTCTGAATATGAATAATAGAGAATATGAAGCTATTACAATCATAAATATGTAATGAGAAGCTCTCTCAAGAAGCACAAGTGCTCACCAAAAACGCCCTCCCTCAAGGAGCACGAATATGCCTTCAAAACTGGAAACGGTGGAGAGAAAGTGTTGCACTAAACCAAACCATGAAACTTCCTGTAGCTGCTACCTACAAATACAAACTCCATTAAAGCACCATGAAAGACCTGAGTGGCCTCTCCAAACACCAACTTGGATGGGAATCTTTCACCCTCGAAATTGGCTAAGGCAAGAAACTAGTCATCCACTAGCTCTCTCTTCACAAATGCAATTTTTTTC
The DNA here is from genome assembly GCA_027924585.1 of Larix kaempferi. Lineage (NCBI taxonomy): Eukaryota > Viridiplantae > Streptophyta > Pinopsida > Pinales > Pinaceae > Larix > Larix kaempferi. The sequence continues at coordinate 11,197,254 of BSBM01000050.1, read as the reverse complement.
AAATCATCAAAAGCCATTCTCATACTTGATTTCTACATTTTATAACCAACATTAGCCTTCAAGGGGTCGAAATCCTCTCAATAGATTCAATAATTTTCCATTTATAAAATATTCCTCATTTGCCACTTGTCTCCTAGTTCCAACCTTCCATCTTCTCCCAAATTCGAATTTGAGTCTCTTTAGATTCCTCCAACTCCATGAGCGCCTTCTTGAGCCTATTTTTGGGGCTGACATGTCATAATGGTCAGGTGTAAGAAGTCAGGTCTGAATTTTGTCATAAAATGTCATAGATGCTTCATTATTGTTGTCATAAAACTAGGGAATCTAGCCCATGTGTCCACTAGTCTCCAATTTGACTCTTCCTCTCCCATGGAGGTTACTATTCCTTCCCATTTCGACCTAATATGCTCAATGCCATGTGTTATGACTTACCAACTCACCCAAGAGTGTTCACCTTCCCATGAATTCGAATTGGCAAGAGAGAGCTACCATGTGTCATTGAAAAATCAAGCTAGTGTGGGTCCCACCACCTCCATATGTCTCCAAAACCACTTGCCACCTAGAATTTCTCTTGAATTTATTTATTCATCATATTTATTAAATGCTTGAACCCTTCTAATGTCTAAATATCATTTATTAGTTTCCTTATTACCATCCCACATGTGCCCATCCAACCTAGGAAACTAGTAGGATTGATGGGATTGTCTTACTATGCATTTATTTGAATGGGGACATTACATTTTATCCCAAAAAATATTACCGGATTCCAATCAAAACTCACAGTAAAAGTGAAAACGTAGAATAAATAGACTACTCTATTAAGAAATAATCTTTGGTATTAAATACAATAGACACATGGTTTTGTGTATTATTATTTTTTTATTTTTAAAACTAATTTTTAATTTGATATATCATATCTTATATTAATGTACATATAAGTGGTATAAGAAATCATTTTTGAATTTTTTATTTTTATATTAATTTTATTTTCTGACAAATCTAATTGTGCCGAGAGGCGCTCTACAACCCAGTATGAGGGAGATCTTGTAACATGTGAGTGTTTGTCGAGTAACAAAATAATACAAAGTAAACAAAAAAGAAAAATACAAAGTAAAAAGTAATAAATATTATGTCGGCCATAAACAAAAAAGAATAATACAAAGTAAAAAGTAAATATGAGACTTAAACTAGAGACTTTAGAGCTTAGGATTATGTGATAAATATTATGTCGGTGATAAACAAAAAAGAATAATTCAAAGTAAAAAGTAAACATGAGACTTAAACTAGAGACTTTACTTTTTACTTTTAATACAAAGTAAAATGTAAATATGAGATTTTAGAGTGTTTGTGGAGTAACAAAATAATACAAAGTAAACAAAAAAGAATAATACAAAGTAAAAAGTAATAAATATTATGTTGGACATAAACAAAAAAGAATAATACAAAGTAAAAAGTAAATATGATACTTAAACTAGAGAATTTAGAGCTTAGGATTAGGTGGCTCAGGTATTGCATTCAAGGAGCTATTCAAGGAGAGGTTTGCACCTCGGGAGATTTGATCCCTCTCGGTGCTTGATAAAACCTAGGATTTGGATCTATGCTGATTTAAATTAGATAAACATTGTGAATTCAAATATTTTATTTAGTAAAAAACAAAATGAAAATTATTTTTAATTTAAAAAATAATATATAAAATAAATAAAAACATTAGAAAACATTATTATTGCACACAACACTAATTAAAATTATGCAATATACCTACCAAAAACAATATAACATGAATGAATCGATATATAGAAAATGCTGCATCCTAGCTTATCTTTTATGCATTTTCTTTTATACTTTATTTGTATCTATCAAAAGATAAGTATTTTATTTTTAATATCTATCTCTTAGTTATCCATTGAAAGTTATGCATTTTAAGGCACGAGACTTACAAATTTACAATGAGGTATGAGACTTGCAAATTTATAATGTAAAAAAAAAATAGTTATAATTATAAAAAATAGTCATTATTAAGAAATATTAAAATATATATTGAACCATAGTTCTTCAGTGTAAAGGCAAAGGTTTGGTTGCATTACTTGCTAATAAATGTCTATCAAGTTTTAAAATTGAGCATTTCAAGATTGAATAGCAAATAAGCAAACTAAAAAATAATGTTTAAAATTGAGAGGGAGTTAGTTTTAGAGGTGTACGAACAAATTTGGGATTTAAAATGGAGCTTTCAAAAAACATTTACGTACAAGTGGTATTCAAAATCAATAGAATTTTAACAAATTGGGTTCTTGATAATTGTGGAGTTGGATTTATGGAAGTAAAAAATGATTATGTGTTATATTTTTATTTAGTAATATTTAAGTGTATATAATCATTACCAAGATCATTTCTAGATATGATCAATATTTTTGAAATATTAAATATGGAATATTTCATATTATTACAACTTCCAATCCTTAAAAATAATAGATTTCATATTAATTAAAATCATAATAAAAACATCTTGAAATAGGTTCAGTGTAGATTCATCTTAACTATGGATCTATCATGCATAAAGATGGATCAAATACCTTGAGGTGCAAACTCTTTTTATAGTAGAAAAAATTGAGGAAAGGTTTGCACCTTGAGGCATTTGATCTCTTCCATCACATGATAGATCCGAAGTTAAGATGGATCTACGGTAGTATCCTTATAAAGTAATAGCTTACCATTCAAAATGTTGTATTTCCTCCATTGTTATAGTTGAACTTCGATATATTGATATTTAGTTAAAGTGTAATGATTACTAATTGATATCCAAAATATCCATATCAAGTAATGAATTGGACATAGCCAAATTTGAACTCGTCGAAAGTGATATTGATTACTAAATTTGATAATATATGAACTTTTGAAAACATCAAGAACTTCATACATAGACAACAAGAATCTTCCCTAGAGCATATCCACAATTAAACTCTTACAGATAGTTTATAATCTTCCCTCTCAGATCACAAAGCAAGAAGCATCCAAGTTTCATTAGACTTTTTAGTATTGATTAATTGGAATATATATATATATATATATATATATTTGGTTTTGAACTTTAGGTTAGAGTCAACATTGTAAAATCTTTATTTATTATTTTATTAAAGTGCCATAAGTTAGCTCTACATTGAGCATGAAATTACACTCCTCCCTCATTCTATGTTGTAGAAAGTGTCTCTCATTTTCTTATTATGAGCATCTATGTGTGTGTGCGCGCGCACACGCGCACACCTCTCATCCAACAAAGATCCATCTTAATTCCAAATCTATCATGTGTCGAGAGGGAACAAATCCCCCAAGGTGCAAACCATTTTTAGAGTGCAAAGACTTGAGGAAATGAACCTCAAGGGATTTGATCCCTTTCTATGCATGATAGATTCATAGTTCAGATGGATCTATAGTGGTTCCAGTTGTGGGATGTTGTGTGAAAATTGTAGATTATCATCATTTTGTATATGTATATATTTGAGATTAATCATATCATTTGAAATTTGTTGAGTATCATTTATAATATAAAGGGTACTATAAAAAAAGCCACCTCAAAAGATAAATGATGAATAAGCTGAGTAGTAATAAAGTAAAATCTTGAATGATGAAAAATGTGAACAGTAAGAAAGTGATATGTTGCATATAATAAATAACAAACAAATTACATAGAAATCAATCTCAATCTATATTCTCTTGCTTTTCTTATAGCCACGCCCTGCTATCTTTGCATCTTTTGATATTGATCATATGAAAAGGAGGTTGAAATCAAAGACCATTCAAACTTTTAACTCACGACATTGCAATAAATGTCATACCTTGCTTCTCTTGCTTCCCAATATTAATAGTAACTTTGTCCAATATTAATTATGACTTATGAATTGCTAAGCTCCAAGCAAGTTTCAATGGAAGTTGTTTCTTAATATCTCTTTCAATAGGTGTAATAGGAATAGTCTGAGGGAATATTTGTAATACCTTTCTTCTTGTTGTTGGTTAGATGCCATTTGTTGTGATTGAATTTGTCAGTATGTTCTTTGTTATTCACTTTTTTGTCTTTTTTCACTCTTCCTTTTGTCAATTACTGATATCTTCTAACTTCTCTCTATCTCGCCAAACACATTCTTGCATCTATTTCTTACTTCCTCAACATGTACACGATCCATTTCTTCGTTATAAGAGGAGATGGTAACGTGAATTATTGTACCATGATTGTAACTGAGACCCTGTAACAAAGAAAGGACAACCATTAAAAAGAAAAAGACACACAACACTAAATTGAATGCACAAACACTTGAATAAATCGACTATAGTCAATTTTATTGAATCCATTAACACTGGAATCAATGCATAAAAAACTTGGAGTGAAATTATTTATTTTACAAACATTGAAATCAAAGCACCATAGTAAAAGCTTTGCAACAAAAAGCGTAGCATGGCAATATAAATTTTACAAACCCTAAAATTTATACACCTAGCCGTAGTTATTTTCTCAATTGTAACTTGGATAATGCACAAATCATTGCAATCAAATCGCTGTATTCAATTTTATTGAATCGGTTAACACTAAATTTTATACATTGTACTAGCAACATTGCAACAAAATACTTGGTGTGAAATTATTGATTTTACAATTACTTAAATCAATGCATTGTACTAATAACATTGCAACAAAAAATTTGTATAAAAATATCGATTTAACAAACAATGAAATGTATGCATCTAGCCTTTATTCATTTGCTCATTACTCATTTGAGTTCAATTATTATTGAATCCTTAAAGTGGGTTTATTGAATTTCATCATCATTCTCTGCCCCAACAGGGTTAATATTTTGAGAATTAGTTACATTCTCATAATTAAACATTTTGTAATTCCATGTGTTTAAGATGGACCTACATTAAAGCACAATTAATTAATTATTCCTAGAATATAGAAAAATTACAATGAGGAAGCTTCTAAATGGAAAATGCATCATGCATGTGAGCATGAATAGATACATTGACAGATACATTGGCCAGAGAGTTGACACTGAGTTTCACATTTGACACAATTGATATCAGTTTAGTGGGATTACAAATCAATAAAACACTTTGGGCTTCTATATTTAGAAATGGTTGTGTTTATGGTCATCAAATTGGGTTGTATGTTAGTGCGTTGAGATAAAATAATGATTGAAGGAAGAACGAAGAGGGCACATTCCATGCAAACACTATCGTTCAAGATATATTAATAATGGTTTTATGCCACCATAATCACGGTCCCAGTTAGAAGCTTCCATTAATATCGCGATATCTCTTAATTCTGAAAATTTGTATTAGAATTTCTCAGGGAATGATAATTGTTATAACAACATTTTTTCCTATCCACATCTCAACATGGATGTTGAGGATTCCCACACACATTTTCCTCTTTTTTTCACACGGAAAAAATCACAGTACTTTTGTTATTCATTCTTGAATCAAAAAGTACAAAAGAGATCTACATCAGCATATGATCACCATAAACCATATAATCCAAGACAATAGTCTGGAGACAACTGCAAGAGCCTAAACAACAAAGAGACAAAAATCCCAAGACAAAACCGGAGTTCATGCAAGACACAACCCATAGGACAAAGACTAGAGCCAAGACAAAATTCAAAGGAACAAGACAACATATAAATATCGGAAAGAACAAATCAACTGTTAGGATATTTTAATACTCCATCCTTGTCCTAATTACATTATTTACCATTTGATAGCACTTAGTGATGTTATTCCCCCCCTAGTGGTGTGAAAATGTCATCTAGGACCCATTAGCCACCTAATGCACCCTACATGCATGATTTTAGGACCCTTAGAGGCAGTTCCCTATATTTTAGGAGCTCACTCAGCGACTCAGTTCAATCTAACTGAGTTACACATGAGTTAGTGACTCTAATTGGGAGTTTGAGCTCCGATCACCACTGATTGTGGCCTCATGCACCTTTTTTTGATTGATTTGCATGACAAACTCATGGATGTGCCCTCCTTGGTCAGTTAGCTAACTGTATCATCAATTCACTGAGATTTGGTTGATTTTAACTGAGTTTGGGACTTTCAGAGCACTGATTGAGGTGAGAATTACTATGCTAGACATATTGTGACTCAAATTCTCCTAGGAGATTCAAAGTCTCTCCATTGTAACATCATTGTTGACTATACTGATTATTGGATCATGTGACATTATTATGTTCCTATATGAGTTCTCATGCGATTAATTGTCTGCTCATTTTTACTACAATTTTCACTATAATTCAATTTTTTTGCTCATTCTTTCTCGGTGAGGTATACTTAGCTCCATGATATGCCATGATTTAGAATTTCACATGGTATCCGAGCTCATTGAGCGTATGTTGAGCATCTATTTTCAGTAGTGCACCAGAAGCCTATGGATTTCCACAACAAATCTTAGTGCCATTGCATTGAATTCATTGGAGAAATACTTTGAGGTCTATCCAGGTGTGAAGGACACAGGAAAATATACCTATTGTCCTAAAACAGTGCTAAGTGGTAATCTATCTCCAAAATTGAGATTTTTTTGCAGGATATTGAAACTTTTTCAATGCAGTAGTAGCAAAAGTACCACATTGTATTCACTCCAACAACTCTAATGGAGAATTTGAATGATCCTCTCTATCCCAAGATCACGACACCCTTCAATTATCTTGATTGGAGGGATGATATGCAGATGGTAATGCCCCTAGAATTCCTGTAGACTTTGGAAGCACTTGTTGAGTGACCCGACAAAATAAAATTTGATATAGTGGTCCTTTGAGTTTAGATGTGTCTTAACGATTGAGAAACACCTGATGATGTGCATGGCGACAAATTGATGAATTGATCCGGATTTTATGAGTAGAACGAAATGAATACAGATTATTATCAAATGCTTAACACAAAATAACAGAGATACAGTAAAACTGGTTTTCTGTTCAATAAGGGAATAAGCTAAAACTGTAAAATGCAGCAGAAAACAAGCTTGCTGGAATGGTGGCGGCTTATCTCTGAGAAGAGATGTGACGGCTGCGCTCATTTCGCAAGAAGATCGTTACAATGAGGCTCTCAAGGCCTTTTATAATAAACAGGAATGTCAAAAACCCTAGACATCCAAAAACCTAACCCTAGGAGATGAAGCGCTAAAAGTCATGTGGGCCCCGTTTGGGTAAGTTAGTACATCAACTTCCCGGGGTCGTAACTTTTGCATACGATCTCCGTTTGGGGTGCTCGGTAGCCTGTTGGAAAGGTCTTTCCGAGATTTACCACTTTCAAACGAGATCAAATGCATGCCAAGGTGATCCAATTGGCCCCCCCAAATCGCCAAAAAAGGTCGTTTAGGGCCTCAAAATGGCCCCGAAAGTTCATGACCCGAAAAACTGCTAAAAATAGTACAATACCAAAATTGCCAGAAAACTGTTTTGAGCTAGTTGGAAAGGTGGGTGGCCACCGATATCCACCTGGATCAATCCTCCCTCCTTAGGAAGCAATGGTCTCCATTGCATTGAGTTCCCCCATCAGATGAGGAAATTTCTGCTGAATTTGGCCTTGGGTGAGCCACTTGCCTTGGTGCAGGAGCTGCCCTGCTTTGATAACTCGATAAAGCTGGATCCTTTGATGTCGAGTGCCCTTGATCTGTGTGTATGCAATATGATCACTGGATACTTGTTGTAGGCAGTTAGGGTTGAGCCCTGTTGGTGTCAACTTCTCTGTTATTTCTGAGGTGTCTAATAATGGTGGGAAATATGGCCGAAGGAGAGCCACGTTGAAGACTGGATGCAGACCAAGGAAGGGGGGAATGTTGAGCTCAAAAGCATTGTCACCCACCGCCTTGGTGATGGTGTACGACCCATAACAGAGTGGGCAAAGCTTTCGGTGGGGCCCTGTAAGGCGTTCTTTCTGCAATGCAACCAAACTTTGTCGCCCACCTGAAACTTATGTGGCACTCGATGTTGATCATGGCGTTGCTTGTAATTGGCATTAGACTTCTGTAGAATATACTGAACCTGTTGGCGGATATGTTGGATCCGTTCAATGAACCAGGAGGCTTTGTCAGCTTCTGGGGACGAGTCGACCGAGGTGGTCGCAAGGGGAAGTGCAACATCCATGGGGCCCAATGGTTGGAATCCCAACCCCACCTGAAAGGGGATGTTGCTAGTTGAGCTATGTAGGGCTCGGTTGTAGCTATGTTGGACATAGGGAAGACTCTCATCCCATGTGTGGGGGTGTGCTGAATTGTACATGCGCAGGATATGTACGACCATCCGGTTGACGACCTCGGTTTGGCCATCGGTTTGGGGGTGGAAGGTAGTGGATTTGGTGAGCTTGGTATCCAACAGTGACTAGAAGCTAGACCAGAATGAGTTGAGGAACCGACTGTCACGATTTTAGATAATGGTCTGTGGGATCCCAAAATGTACCCATACTCGTTCAAAGAAGAGCTTGGCAGTGGCTTCTGCTGTGATGTTCTTCTTGCAAGCGGCTAGAATCGCCATCTTGGAAAAGCGATCAACAACCACAAAAACACAGTCGTTTCCCCTCTTGGTGGACGGGAGGCCCGACATGTAGTCCATTGAGATGGATTCCCACGGCCTGTCAGGAGTAGGCAGAGGGGTGTATAGGCCATGTTTCTTAGTGGTCGGTTTGGAAATAGCACAAGCGGTGCAGGACCTGATATACTTGCCGACATCCTGTCGAAGTTTCGTCCAATAGAAATGTTTCTGCAACACTGCCACTGTCTTTTCGATGCCAAAGTGTCCTGCCACCCGACTGTAGTGAGCTTCCCAAATTAGCTTCGCGCGCTCGCTTGATGGAACACAGAGATGGCCCAGACGACACAACAACCCGTCCTGAAGATGGAAATTAGCAACCACTGAGTTGGTGCCCAACATTTGATAGGTGGTGGAGAAGTCAGGGTTTGTCTCGTAGAGGTGGGGCCATTCGGAGGTCTCGTGGCCGCAAGAGTCTAGCACCGTGGTGAGTGCTGCGACTGGAGGTCGACTGAGGCAGTCAACAACTCGGTTGGTACTCCCTGTTTTATATTTGATGTTGAGGTGGAACTGCTGTAAATATGTTGACCACTTCTGATGGTGGTCATTCTGCAACTTTCCTTCGGTCTGCATGAACTGTAGTGGCTTGTGATCGGTGTGGATGACTGTCTCCTTCCCAAGAATGTAATGTCTCCACTGGCGGCAGGCTTGTACAATGGAGTACATTTCTTTGTCAGGGGTAGGGTACTTGCGAACAACATCTGATAGTGTCTCACCATGATATGCCACGGGGTTGCCGTGTTGAGTGAGAACGGCACCCACAGCATAATATGAAGCATCTGTCTCGATCTCAAAGGGCTGTTGTAGGTCCGGTAATGAGAGTACTGGCGATGATCACAAACGATTCTTCAAGTCATCGAAGGCTTGTTGTTGGGATAGGCCCCACACAAATGTTTCCTTACCACCACCACTGGTCAATTGGCTGAGGGCCCATGCGATATGAGAGAATCCCATCACGAACCGATGATAGAAATTGGCGAGGCCCAAGAAGCTCCGAAGTTCAGTGAGTGTGGTTAGGGATGGCCAGTCACAGATGACCTGGATCTTGGCTAGATCCACATGCACACCATGTTGATCAACGATGTAGCCTAAGTAATGGACCCTGTCCATGTCGAAGGAGCATTTTTCCAAGTTTGCATATAGTTTGTGCTTCCACAGGGTGTGCAGAACCTGCTGAATATGCTGCAAGTGTTCCTCCCAAGTCTTGTTGTAGACGAGGATGTCATCCAAATACACCACTACAAAAGTATTGGTGAAAGGTCGTAGGATATCGTCCATCATCCTCATAAAAGTTGCTGGAGCATTTTTCAAACCAAAAGGCATGACCAACCATTCAAAAAGACCTTCTTTTGACTTGAAGGCAGTCTTCCATACATCTGTTTGTTCTATTATGACCTGGTGGTAGCCAAACTTCAGATCAATCTTACTAAAGTATTTGTCCCCCGTGAGCTGATCAAGGAGGTCTTCGATTCGGGGAATCGGGTACCGGTTGCGAACTGTGATTTTATTCAGGGCCCGGTAATCAATGCAGAGTCGCCAGGTCCCATCTTTCTTCTGCACCAGCACGATTGGGCTCCCACAAGGTGATGAGCTGGGACGGATGTGCCCCTTGTGGAGCAATTCTTAGATCTGTCTCTTGATCTCGTCGTTTTCCAACAGAGAGCGGCGATGGACTGGCCCACTGGGTAGCGGTGCGCCTGGGGTCAGATCGATGGGATGCTTGACCTAGCAGTGCAGAGGTACCCCGGTAAGAGAGGAGAATATATCTGAGTATCCTTCCACCACCTTATCCACTTGCTTCTATTGTGTGGATAGAATGGTCGCGAAGGCCCTGGATGTGGCTGCGATCTTTCTCTCTCTCTGAGAGAGAATCATGAAGAAGACAAATTTCCCGGTCTGATAGATGACCTTCCTGCATTGCTTGGTAGAGATCAAGGAAAGAGCACTAGGAGGGATTGCCTTGGGTATCTTGTACAATTTCTTGTTCAAAGAAATAATAACACTACGAGGCCTAGAATCATATACAGCATGACGTTTCCATAAATAAGGTTGGCCCCAAAGAACATCTGAAACTTCGAGAGGAGCAACATCACACAATACATCGTCCTTGAAGGGTTGATGTCATATGGCAGTCGGCATTGTTGGCTGACGCGGAGATTGCTTCCTTTGTGGAGCCATCCAATGGTGTAGGGTTATGGGTGCGGCGTTGTCGGCAGGGCCAGGCGCTTGACAACCTTTGCTGAGATGAGATTCTTTTGGCTATCGCTATCAATGATGAAGTGCAGCGGGGTGCCTTTTACCCACATATGTGAATGGAAGAGGCGTTCTCCTTCTTCTGGCTCGTCTGGTTCATCAGGCTGGAGCTTGGTGGTAGCAATGGTGGCACTGGGTTCTGCGTCAATGATCCGTCTTCCCCTTTCTGGTTTGGACTCAAAGTCAGAACCCGCATCTGATTCAGATGCTTTCACTTCGGCCACGAGTGATTACTTTGAGCGGCAATCAACAGTGTTATTCCAAGGGATGTTATGGAAGTCGCACCACTTCCCGGAATCTTTCTTTGTCTTTCTGGTGTCCTTCTTTGCTTGCGGTTTGGAATGGTTGTCCTGATACTGTCCATCTTTGCTCTGTCCTTTATTTTGTGGGTTGGGGCCGCCCTTTCCTATCTTTTGCTGTGAGGGGTTCCCAGGCCCAAATTGCCACGTCTTTTGTTTGAGCTTCTACTCGATTTTGACGGCATATCGGTAGGCCACCCCCAAGGAAGAGATGTCTAGAAATTCCATTTCGGTCTGGATGTATCTATGCAGACCACCATGATACTTGAGCACCAGATGTCGCACTGAATCTTTGATACCCAGCTTGGTGTGCAAGGTATGGAAGATATTTTTGAACTCTGGCACTGCTTGGTCTCTTTCTTGTCGCAGTGTGGTCCAGTTGGTATACAAGTCGTCATAACTTCCAACAGGGTAGTATTGTTCCTTAATAGCATCCCTGAAGGATTCCCAGGTGGCTGTGACTGAAAATAATGAGGCTTCTTCTGTGTCCTTTTGCTCGTAGAATGTTTCCCACCGATCTTTGACATGGGGAACGGCTTTGAGGAGCGCAAAAGTAATGTTTTCTCTATTCGAAAAGTTATGGACCTAAAAATACCCTTCTAGTAGATTCAACCACTTATCTACAGCATCTGCATCTATCTATCCTTCAAATATAGGAATATCGAAGTTGATTTGTACCTTGAAGGGGGCGGCGCCTCCGCTCAAGGAAGATGCGTCACTTGTTGGTAGTCGTTGAAGGATTTGCGCGAAACTATCCATCATCTCGTTCCTCTGCAGCGTGAGGGCTTCCTCATGCAACATTTTGATAGGATCTCCTATCCCGTCATCCTTCTTTTCTCCTGCCATGAGAGGTCGCTTGGGTGTGTGAGAGATTTTTTCCTCAAGAGAAACAAGCTCGAGACCCAATTCTTTGTACACTAACCTCGTTGGGGACATGCATTAAGACGATAAGGAACAGACCGCTCTGATACCACTGATCCGGATTTTATGAGCAGAACGAAATGGATACAGATTATTATTAGATGCTTAACACAAAATAATAGAGATACAGTAAAACTGGTTTTCTATTCAATAAGGGAATAAGCTAAAACTGTAAAATGCAGCGGAAAACAAGCTTGCTGGAATGGTGGTGGCTTATCTATGAGAAGAGATGTGACGGCTGCGCTCATTTCGCAAGAAGATCGTTACAATGAGGCTGTCAAGGCATTTTACAATAAAAAGGAATTTCAAAAACCCTAGACATCCAAAAACCTAACCCTAGGAGATGAAGCGCCAAAAGTCATGTGGGCCCCGTTTGGGTAAGTTAGTACATCAACTTCCCGTGGTCGTAACTTTTGCATACGATCTCCGTTTGGGGCACTCGGTAGCCCGTTGGAAAGGTCTATCCAAGATTTACAACTTTCAAATGGGGTTGAATACATGTTGATGGAAACCATTTGGCCCCCTGAATCACCAAAAAAGGTCGCTTAGGGCCTCAAAATGGCCCTGGAAGTTCAGGACCTAAAAAACTGCTGAAAATAGTACAACACCAAAATTGCCAGAAAGCTGTTTTGAGCCAGTTGGAAAGGTGGGTGGCCACCGATATCCACCTGGATCAATCATCCCTCCTTAGGAAGCAATGGTCTCCATTGCGTTGAGTTCCCCCATCAGATGAGGAAAGTTTTGGTGAATTTGGCCTTGGGTGAGCCACTTGCCTTGGTGCAGGAGCTGCCTTGCTTTGACAACTCGATAAAGCTGGATCCTTTGATGTCGAGTGCCCTTGATCTGTGTGTCTGCAATATGATCACTGGAAGCTTGTTGTAGGTAGTTAGGGTTGAGCTCTGTTGGTGTCAACTTCTCTACTATCTCTGAGGTGTCTAATAATGGTTGGAAATATGGCCGAAGGAGAGCCACGTTGAAGACTGGCTACATACCAAGGAAGGGGGGAAATTTGAGCTCAAAATCATTTTCATCCACTGCCTTGGTGATGGTGTACAACCCATAACGGAGTGGGCGAAGCTTTCGATGGGGCCCTGTAATGCGTTCTTTCTGCAAATGCAACCAAACTTTGTCACCCACCTGAAACGTATGTGGCACCTGATGTTGATCATGGCGCTGCTTGTACTTGGAATTAGACTTCTGTAGAATATCCTGAACTTGTTGGCGGATATGCTGGATCCGTTCAATGAATCGGGTGGCTTTGTCAGCTTCTGGGGATGAGTCGGCTGAGATGGTCGCAAGGTGAAGTGCAACATCCATGGGGCCCATTGGTTGGAATCCCAACCCCACCTGAAAGGGGCTGTGGCCAGATGAGCTATGCAGGGCTCGGTTGTAGCTATGTTGGACACAAGGAATACTCTCATCCCATGTGCGGGGGTGTGTTGAATTGTACATGCGCAGGATATGTACGACAATCTGGTTGACGACCTCGGTTTGGCCATCGGTCTGGGGGTGGAAGGCAGTGTATTTGGTGAGCTTGGTATCCAGTAGTGACCAGAGGCTCGAACAGAATGAGCCGAGGAACCGACTATCATGGTCTGAGATAATGGTTTGTGGGATCCCAAAATGTACCCATACTCGTTCAAAGAAGATCTTGGCAGTGGCTTCTGCTGTGATGTTCTTCTTGCAAGCGGCTAGAATCGCCATCTTGGAAAAGCGATCAACAACCACAAAAACACAGTCGTTTCCCCTCTTGGTGGACGGGAGGCCCGACATGTAGTCCATTGAGATGGATTCCCAAGACCTGTCAGGGGTAGGAAGAGGGGTGTATAGGCCCTGTTTCTTAGTGGTCGGTTTGGCAATAGCGTAAGCGGTGCAGGACTTGATATACTTGCCGACATCATGTCGAAGTTTCTGCCAATAGAAATATTTCTGCAACACTGGTACTGTCTTTTCAACGCCAAAGTGTCCTGCCACCCGGCTGTAGTGAGCTTCCCAAATCAGCTTCGCGCGCTCGCTTGATGGAACGCAAAGATGGCCCAGACGACACAACAACCCATCCTGAAGATGGAAATTAGCAACCACTAAGTTGGTGCCCAACATTTGATAGGTGGTGGAGAAGTCAGGGTCTGTCTTGTAGAGGTGGGGCCATACGGAGGTCTCGTGGCCGCAAGATTCTAGCACCGTGGTGAGTGCCGCGACTGGAGGTCGAATGAGGCAGTCAGCAACTCAGTTGGTACTCCCTGTTTTATATTTGATGTTGAGGTGGAACTGCTATAAATATGTTGACCACTTCTGATGGTGGTCATTCTGTAACTCTCCTTGGGTCTGCATGAACTGTAGTGGCTTGTGATCAGTGTGGATGACTGTCTCCTTCCCAAGAATGTAATGTCTCCACTGGCAGCAGGCTTGTACAATGGAGTACATTTCTTTGTCGTAGGTAGGGTACTTGCGGACAACATCTGATAGTGTCTCACTATGATATGCCACGGTGTGGCCGTGTTGAGTGAGAACGACGCCCACAACATAATCTGAAGCATCTGTCTCGATCTCAAAGGGATGTTCCAGGTCCGGTAATGAGAGTACCAGCGATGAGCACAAATGATTCTTCAAGTCATCGAAGGCTTGTTGTTGGGACAGTCCCCACACAAATTTTTCCTTACCACAAATCCTGGTCACTTGGCTGAGGGCCCATGCGATATGAGAGAATCCCAGCACGAACCGGCGATAGAAATTGGCGAGGCCCAAGAAGCTCCGAAGTTCAATGAGTGTGGTTGGGGCTGGCCAGTCACGGATGACCTAGATCTTGGCTGGATCCACATGCACACCATGTCGATCAACGATATAGCCTAAGTAATGGACCCTGTCCATGCCGAAGGAGCATTTTTCCAAGTTTTCATATAGTTTGTGCTTCCGCAGGGTGTGCAGAACCTGCTGAATATGCTGCAAGTGTTCCTCGCAAGTCTTGTTGTAGATGAGGATGTCATCCAGATAAACCACTACAAAAGTATTGGTGAAAGGTCGTAGGATATTGTCCATCATCCTCATAAAAGTTGTTGTAGCATTTGTCAAACCAAAAGGCATGACCAACCATTCAAAAAGACCTTCTTTTGACTTGAAGGCAGTCTTCCATACATCTGTCTGTTCTATTGGGACTTGGTGGTAGCCAGACTTCAGATCAATCTTACTGAAGTATTTGGCCCCCGTGAGCTGATCAAGGAGGTCGTCGATTCGGGGAATTGGGTACCGGTTGTGGACTGTGATTTTATTCAGGGCCTGGTAATCAATGCAGAGTCGCCAGGTCCCATCTTTCTTCCACACCAGCACGATTGGGCTCCCACAAGGTGATGAGCTGGGAGGGATGTGGCCCTTGTGGAGAAATTCTTGGATCTGTCTCTTGATCTCCTTGTTTTCCAACAGAGAGCGGCGATAGACTTTCCCATTGGGTAGCGGTGCGCCTGGGGTCAGATCAATGGGATGCTTGACCTGGCAGTGCAGAGGTACCCCGGTAGGAGAGGAGAAGATATATGAGTATCCTTCCACCACCTTATCCACTTGCTTCTGTTGTGTGGATAGATCAGTAGCGGAGGCCCTGGATGTGGCTGCGATCTTTCTCTCACTTTGAGAGCGAATCACGAACAAGACAAATTTCCCGGTTTGAGAGATGACCTTCCTGCATTGCTTTTGCAGAGATCAAGGAAATAGCACTAGGAGGGACTGCCTCGGGTATCCTGTACAATTTCCTGTTCAAAGAAATAATAACACTACGAGGCCTAGACTCATATACAACATGACGTTTCCACAAATAAGGTTGGCCCAAAAGAACATCTGAAACTTCGAGAGGAGCAACATCACACAATACCTCGTCCTTGAAGGGCTTGATGTCGTATGACAGTCGACATTGTTGGCTTACGCAGAGATCGCTTCCTTTGCTGAGACATCCAATGGTGTAGGGTTG
The DNA here is from genome assembly GCA_027924585.1 of Larix kaempferi. Taxonomy (NCBI): domain Eukaryota; kingdom Viridiplantae; phylum Streptophyta; class Pinopsida; order Pinales; family Pinaceae; genus Larix; species Larix kaempferi. The sequence goes on along the minus strand of BSBM01000050.1, from coordinate 11,181,253 downwards.
TGGGTGTGGCATTGTCGGCAGGGCCAGGCGCTTGACGACCTATGCTGAGATGAGATTCTTCTGGCTACCGCTATCAACGATGAAGTGCAGCGGGGTTCCTTTTACCCACATCTGTGAATGGAAGAGGCATTCTCCTTCTTCTGGCTCATCTAGTTCATTAGGGTGGAGCTTGGTGGTAGCAATGGTGGCACTGGGTTCTGCATCAATGATCCGTCTTCCCCTTTCTGGTTCAGACTCAGAGTCAGAATCCGCATCTGATTCAGATGCTTTCATTTCGGCCACCAGCGACTGCTTTGAGCAGCAATCAGCAGTGTTATGCCAAGGGCTCTTATGGAAGTCGCACCCCTTCCCGGTATCTTTCTTTGTCTTTCCGGTGTCCTTCTTTGCTTGTGGCTTGGACTGGTTGTCCTGATACTGTCCATCTTTGCTCTGTCCTTTATTTTGTGGGTTGGGGCCGCCATTTCCTGTCTTTTGCTGTGAGGGGTTCCTAGGTCCAAATTGCTGCGCCTTTTGATTAAGCTTCTGCTCGATTTTGATGGCATATCGGTAGGCCGCGCCCAAGGAAGAGATGTCCAGAAATTCCATTTCGGTCTGGATGTATCTATGCAGACCACCGCGATACTTGAGCACCAGATGTTGCTCTGAATCTTTGATACCCAGCTTGGTGCGCAAGGTATGGAAGATATTTGTGAAATCTGCCATTGCTTGGTCTCTTTCTTGTCGCAGTGTGGTCCATTTGGTATACAAGTCATCATAACTTCCAAAAGGGTAGTATTGTTCCTTAATAATATCCCTGAAGGATTCCCAGGTAGCCATTACTGAAAATAATGAGGCTTCTTCTGTGTCATTTTGCTCGCAGAATGTTTCCCACCAATCTTTGACATGGGGAACGGCTTCGAGGAGCGCAAAAGTAATCTTTTCTCTATTCGAAAAGTTATGGACAGAAAAATACCCTTCTAGTAGATTCAACCACTTATCTACAGCATCTGCGTCTATCTGTCCTTCAAATATAGGAATATCGAAGTTTATTTGTATCTTGAAGGGGGCAGAGCCTTCGCTCGAGGAAGATGCGTCGCTTGTTGGTAGTCGCTGAAGGATTTGCGCGAAACTATCCATCATCTCGTTCCTCTGCTGCGTGAGGGATTCCTCAAGCAACATTTTGATAGGATCTCCTGTCCCATCATCTTTCTTTTCTCCTGCCATTAGAGGTCGCTTGGGCGTGTGAGAGCTTTTGTCCTCAAGAGAAACAAGCTCGAGACCCAATTCTTTGTACCTTGACCTCGTTGGGGACATGCATTAAGATGACAAGGAGTAGATCGCTCTGATACCACTGATCCGGATTTTATGAGAAGAACGAAATGAATACAGATTATTATCAGATGCTTAACACAAAATAACAAAGATACAGTAAAACTGGTTTTTTATTCAATAAGAGAATAAGCTAAAACTGTAAAATGCAGTGGAAAACAAGCTTGCTGGAATGGTGGCGGCTTATCTCTGAGAAGAGATGTGACGGCTGTGCTCATTTCGCAAGAAGATCGTTACAATGAGGCTCTCAAGGCTTTTTACAATAAACAAGAATGTCAAAAAACCTAGACATCCAAAAACCTAACCCTAGGAGATGAAGCGCCAAAAGTCATGTGGTCCCCGTCTGGGTAAGTTAGTACATCAACTTCCCGGGGTCGTAACGTTTGCATACGATCTCCGTTTGGGGCGCTCGGTAGCCCGTTGGAAAGGTCTATCCGAGATTTACAACTTTCAACTAAGACCAAATGCCTCCCAAATCACCAAAAAAGGTCGTTTAGGGCCTCAAAATGGCCCCAAAAGTTCAGGACCCAAAAAACTGCTAAAAATAGTACAATACCAAAATTGCCAGAAAACTGTTTTGAGCTAGTTGGAAAGGTGGGTGGCCATCGATATCCAACTGGATCAATCGTCCCTCCTTAGGAACCAATGGTATCCATTGCATTGAGTTCCCCCATCAGATGAGGAAATTTCTGTTGAATTTGGCCTTGGGTGAGCCACTTGCCTTGGTGCAGGAGTTGCCCTGCTTTGACAACTCGATAAAGCTGGATCCTTTGATGTCGAGTGCCCTTGATCTGTGTGTTTGCAATATGATCACTAGATGCTTGTTGTAGGCAGTTAGGGTTGAGTTCTGTTGGTGTCAACTTCTTTTCTATCTCTGAGGTGTTTAATAATGGAGGGAAATATGGCCGAAGGAGAGCCACGTTGAAGACTGGATGCAGACCAAGGAAGGGGGGGATGTTGAGCTCGAAAGCATTGTCACCCACCGCCTTGGTGATGCTGTACGGCCCATAACGGAGTGGGCAAAGCTTTCGATGGGGCCCTGTAAGGCGTTCTTTCTGCAAATGCAACCAAACTTTGTCGCCCACCTAAAACTTATGTGGCACCCGATGTTGATCATGGCTTTGCTTGTACTTGGCATTAGCCTTCTGTAGAATATCCTGAACCTATTGGCGGATATGCTGGATCCGTTCAATGAACCGGGCAGCTTTGTCATCTTTTGGGGATGAGTCGACCGAGGTGGTCGCAAGGGGAAGTGCAACATCCATGGGGCCCAATGGATGGAATCCCAACCCCACCTGAAAGGGGTTGTGGCCAGTTGAGCTATGCAGGGCTCGGTTGTAACTATCTTTGACATAGGGAAGACTCTCATCCCATGTGCGGGGGTGTGTTGAATTGTACATGTGCAGGATATGTACGACCATCCAGTTGACGACCTCGGTTTGGCCATCGGTCTGGGGGTGGAAGGCAGTGTATTTTGTGAGCTTGGTATCTAGTAGTGACCAGAGGCTCGACCAGAATGAGCTGAGGAACCGACTGTCATGGTCTGTGGGATCCGAAAATGTACGCATACTCGTTCAAAGAAGAGCTTGGCAGTGGTTTCTGCTGTGATGTTCTTCTTGCAAGCGGCTAGAATCGCCATCTTGGAAAAGCGATCAACAACCACAAAAAAATAGTTGTTTCCCCTATTGGTTGACGAGAGGCCCGACATGTAGTCCATTGAGATGGACTCCCACGGCTTGTCAGGAGTAGGAAGAGGGGTGTATAGTCCCTGTTTCTTAGTGGTCGGTTTGGCAATAGCGCAAGCGGTGCAGGACCTGATATACTTGCCGACATCCTGTCGAAGTTTCGACAGGTAGAAATGTTTCTCCAACACTGCCACTATCTTTTAGATGCCAAAGTGTCCTACCACCCGACTGTAGTGAGCTTCCCAAATCAGCTTCGCGCGCTCGCTTGATGGAACGCAGGGATGGCCCAGATGACACAACAACCCGTCCTGAAGATGGAAATTAACAACCACTGAGTTGGTGCCCAACATTTTATAGGTGGTGGAGAAGTCAGGGTTTGTCTCGTAGAGGTGGGGCCATTCGGAGGTCTCATGGCCGCAAGAGTCTAGCACCGTGGTGAGTGCTGCGACTGGAGGTCGACTGAGGCAGTCAAGAAATCGGTTGGTACTCCCTGTTTTATATTTGATGTTGAGGTGGAACTGCTGTAAATATGTTGACCACTTCTGATGGCGGTCATTCTGCAACTTTCCTTGGGTCTACATGAACTGTAGTGGCTTGTGATCGGTATGGATGACTGTCTCCTTCCCAAGAATGTAATGTCTCCACTGGCGGTAGGATTGTACAATGGAGTACATTTCTTTGTCGTAGGTAGGGTACTTGCGGATAACATATGATAGTGTCTCACTATGATATGCCACGGGGTGGCCGTGTTGAGTGAGAA